>CM070776.1:34278471-35538471 GCA_036346955.1 Dipus sagitta
ATGCGCCCCATTGTGCATCTGGCTTATGTGGGTTCTGGAGAGTCGAACTGGGATCCTTTGGCTTTGCAGGCATGCACCCCAACTGCTAAGCCATCTCTTCTTTTATGCCAGTACCATGCTGCTTTTGTTACTATGGCTCATAATATAAGTTAAAATCAGGTCTGGTGATACCATCAGCCTTATTTTTGTTGTTCAAAATTGCTTTGGATAGTCGAGGTTTATACTACCAAATGAATTTTAGGATTGTTTTTTTCTATCTCTGTGAAGAATGGCATTGGAACTTTGATGGGGAGTGCATTAAACTTATAGATTGCTTTTGATAAGATTGACATTTTCACAGTATTGACTCTTCCAATCCAAGAACATGCAATGTCTTTCCATTTCCTAGCAACTTCTGTCTTGAGTGTTTTAAAGTTTTCATTGAAGAGATCCTTCACTTTCTTGGTTTACTCCAACATACTTTATTTTTTGAGGCAATTTTGAATGGAAGCGATTCCCTGACTTTATCCTCAGCATGTTTGCTGTTAGTATATAGGAATGTTACTGGTTTCTGTATGTTTATTTTGTGTCCTGCTATGTTGCTAAATGTGTTTATCAGCTCTAACAGATTGCTGGTAGAGTTTTAAGAGTCCTTTATGTAAAGAATTATATCATATGCAAATAATGATAATTTGATCTCTTCCTTTCCAATTTGTATCCCTTTTATGCATGTCTCTTGCCTTATTGCTATAGCTAAGACTTCCAGTAGGATATTACATAAAAGTGGAGACAGTAGACACCCTTGTTTTGTTACTGCTTTTAGTGGAAAAGTTTCATGTTTTTCCTTATTTATTGTTATGTTGGCAGTAGGTTTGTCATAGCCTGTATTATGTTGAGATATGTTCTTTCTATTCCCAGTTTCTGTAGGACTTTTGTCATGAAAGGATGTTGGATTTTGTCAAATGCCTTTTCTGCATCTATTGAGATGATCATGTGATTTTTGTCCTTGAGTCCATTTATATAGTGTATTAAATTGATTGATTGGCATATGTTGAACCATCCCTACATCTCTGGGCAGGGGTTAATGATCTTTTTGATATATTCCTGTATTCAGTTTGCCAATATTTTGCTGAGAATATTTGCATGTATGTTTACAAGGGAGATTGGTCTGTGATTTTCTTTTTTTTTAATTTTTTTGTTTATTGTTATTTATTTATTTGAGAGCGACAGATAGAAAGAGGCAGAGAGAGAGAGAGAAAGAGAGAGAGAGAATGGGCATGCCAGGGCCTCCAACCACTGCAAACGAACTCCAGACGCATGTGCCCCCTTGTGCATCTGGCTATTGTGGGTCCTGGGGAATCGAGCCTCGAACCGGGGTCCTTAGGCTTCACAGGCAAGCTCTTAACCACTAAGCCATCTCTCCAGCCCTGTGATTTTCTTTTTTTGTTCAGTCTTTGTCTGATTTTGATATCAGGGTGATGCTGCCTTAGTAGAATGAGTTTGGGAGAATTCCTTCCTTTTCTATTTTATGGAAAAGTTTGAGAAGCATTGATGTTAGTTCTTCTGTGAATGTCTGGTAAGATTCACCGGTGAATCCATCTGGGGCTGAACCTCTTTTAGCTGGGAGACTTTTTTTTTTTAATAACTACTTGGTTCTCCACACTAGTTATAGGTCCATTTAAGTGGTTATTCTCATCTTGATTTAATTTTTGTAGGTTACATAAACCAAGGAAATCATCTATTTCTTTCAGATTTTCAAACTTAGTGGAATATATGTTCTTATGGACATATGTCTTAAGTATGTCCTTATGATTTTCTGAATTTCTCTGTTGTGATGTTACCTTTTTCTCTGTAATTTTATTAATCTGTATCTCTGCTCTCTTTCTTTTTGTCAGATTTGCTAAGGGTTTATCAATCTTGTTTATCCTTTCAAAGAACCAATTCTTTGTATTTTTTTGGTTTCTATTTCATTAATTTCTGCCCTACTCTTTATTATTTCTTCCCATCTACTGAGTTTTGGTTTGCCTTGTTCTTTTTCCAAAGCCCTAAGGTGAAGCATTAAGTTGTTTACTTACGACCTTTCTAATTTCTTAATACAGGCACTTAAAGCTGTAAATTTCCCTCTTAGGACTGCTTTAATTATGTACCAAAGGTTTGGTATCTTGTGTTCTCATTATCATTTCATTCTATGAATTTTTAAATTTCCTTGTTGATATTTTCATTGACCCATGTTTCCACGATTTTGTATATGCTCTATAGTTTGCCTTGCTGTTGCTTGTTTATTTTAATCCCATTGTGGTCAGAGAGAGTGCAAGGTATTATTTCAATTTTCCTGTATTTGTTAAGATTTCCTTTGTGTCCTATTGTATAGCCTATTTTAGAGAATTTTCCAATTGTTCCTGAAAAAAATGTGTATTATGCAGCATTTGGATCGAATGATCTATAGATAGCTGCTAGGGCCATTTGTTGTATGACCTCAGTTAATCCAGGTACTTCTCTGCTTATTTTTTGCCAGGATAACCTTTGAATTGATGAGAGTGGGATATTGACATCACCCACTTCAACTGTGTTTGGTGTTATCTATGATTTTAATTCTGATAGTGTTTTTTGGATGAAATTGGGAGCCCCCATGTTAGGTGCATATATGTTTAGAATTGTAATTTCCTCTTGTTGGTGTGTTCCTTAATCAATATTAAATGTCATTCTTTATCTTTTCTAACTAATGTGTGTTTGAAGAACAGCCTGTCAGATATTAGGATAGAGATACCTGCTTGTGTTCTAGGTCCATTTGCTTGAACTCTCGTTTTCCATCCTTTCACCCTAAGATTGTGCCCATCTCATTTTTTTTTCACAACTGAATTGAACTCCCTTATGTAAATGCACCACATCCTCATTATCTATTCATTAATTGATGGAAATTTGGGCTGTTTGCATTTCCTACCTATTGTGGATAAAGCACCACCAAACATGGTTGAACATATGTCTTTATAGAAAATTGTATATGCCAAGGAGAGGTATAGCTGGACCACTTGGTCTATCAATTTTTATATTTTAGAAATCTCCATACTGATTTCCATAGTGGCTGTACCAATTTACACTCCAGATAACAGTGAATTAGGGTTCCCCTTTTCCTAGCACCTTAACCAGAATTTGTTGCCATTTGATTTTTTTTCTTAGTTTTTTTGGTTTTTCAAGGTAGTGTGTCACTCTAGCTCAGACTAATCTTGATTTCACTATATAGTCTAAAGATGGCCTCAAACTCATGGCAATCCTCCGACCTCTGCCTCCTGAGTGCTTTGATTAAAGGCACGTGTCATCATGCCTGGCTCATTTGAGATGATGGCCATTCTGACTGGAAAGAGGAAGAATGTCAAAATCCTTTTTTAAAGTATTTTATTTTTATTTATTTATGAGAGAGAGAGAGAGAATGGGCACTCCAGGGCATCTAGCCACTGCAAAAAAAATCTCCAAATGCATATGCCACCTTCTGCATCTGGCTTATGTGGGTCCTGGGGAATTGAACCTAGGTCCTTTGGCTTTCCAGGCAACCACATAAAGTGTTAAGCCATTTCTCCAGCCCTCAAAGTAGTTTTAATGTACATTTTTCCAGTTGGCTAAGTAGGCTGTTTATCGGTTATTTTTATTTCTCCCTTTGAGACCTCTCTGTTCATGTCTCTGTCCCATTTTGGACTGGGTTGTTTGGCTTTTTGTTGGTTTTTGGAGTTATTTGTGTATTCTTGATATTAATCCTCTATCTGATATATATAAATATTTTTTCTCCTACTATTTAGATTGTATATTGAGTCATTTAATAGTTTGCTTAGCTGTGTAATAGCTTTTCAGTTTCATGAGATCCCAATGGTTGACTTATGCCCTGGGCTACTGGGATCTTATTCAGAAAGTCCATCCTTACACTTATATATTTGAGCAGTTTCCATACTTTTTCTTCTAGTCATTTTACTAGATTCATAATTCAAAATTCATACATGAATTTTGGTAGAATGGCAATTTTCATGATATTATATTGAGATCCTTGATACATTTGAGTTTATTTTTGTGCATGGTGAGAGAAAAACATATGAATTCATTGTTCTCTGCATACTTATCTAGTTTCTCCTATACCATTTGTTGAAAATGCTACCTCTTCTCCAGGGTGTGGTTTATTTTCACCTCTTTGTCAAAGATCATGTGGCTCAAATTGCTTAAACTTATTCTTGGATCTTCTATTCCACTATTCTATATATCTGTTTTGTGCCAGTATCATGCAGGTTTTATTATTATAACTTTGTAGTTTATCTTTAAATCATGTATCTTGAGACCACTAGCAGTATTCGTTTTGCTGAGTACATTTTTGGCTCCCTAGCTGAGTGCTTGTTTCATTCATATAAATTTTGAGATTATTTTTTCATTTTCTTGGAGAATATTGTCAGAATTTTATTGGAATTTTATTGAATTGATACATGAATTTTGGTAGAATGGCAATTTTCATGATATTAGTTCTTCAGTCCATGAACAGGGAAGATCATTCCATCCTGTGTTTTCCTCAACTTTTTTTCTTCAGTGTTTTATTGTTTGCAGCATAGTGATATTGAGGATGTCTTCTACTTTTTTGGTTAGGGATATTCTAAGATTTTCATTTTTGTAGCTGTTGTAAATGAGTCTGCTTTCCTAATTTCTTTCTTAGAATATTTGTCATTGGAATTTAAGTGGAGTACTGATTTTGTGTGTTAATTTTATATCCTGCCACTTTGCTGAAAGTGTTCATCAGTTTTCAGATTTTTTGGTAGATTCTTTGGGGTCTCCTTAATATTGAATCATATAATCTGCAAATAAAACTAGATTTACTTTTTCCTTTCCAATTTGTACCCTTTTTTATATCTTTTTCTCTTCTTGTCACTTGATCTAAGGCTTCAGGTATTACGTTAAATATTAATGATGAGAGTGAACACTCCTGTCTTCTTTCAAAACTTAGGAGAAATGCTTCAAGTTTTTTTCCCATTTCTTGTGATATTGACATTGTTTGTTGTCTGCAGCATATATTATGTTCAGATATAATCCCTGTGTTCCTTGCTTCTCCATTTTTTTTTATCATCAAGGGTTATTGTATTTTGTTGAAGGCCTTTCCTGCATCTATTGAGATTATCATGTGATTTCTGTCCTTAAGTATATTTATGTAACATAATATGTTTGTTGATTTACATATGTTGAACCATCCCTATATCCCTGGAATGAAACCTACTTGATTGAGGTGGATTAGCATTGTTCATCTGTTCTTTAATTTAATTATGCTAGAAGTTCATTGAGAATTTTTGCATCAAAATTCACCAGGAATATTGTTTTGCAATATTCTTTCATTGCAGAGTCTGTCTCATTTTGTTATTAGTGTAATTCTGGTTTCAGAGAAGAAGTTAGGGAGCATTTTCTCCATTTAAACTTTATAAAATAGAATTAAGAATAGTTGTTTTGGTTCTTCTATAAAAATATGGTAGAATTCAGCAGTGAATCCATCCCGACCTGGATCTTTAGCTGGTTGGGAGATTTTTTTTTAATTAATATTTTTTTTATAGAGAGCGTGAGAGAGAGAGAGAAAGAGAGACAGGGGGAGAGAGAGAGAATTGGCGTGCCAGGGACTCAGCCAATGCAATCGAGCTTGTGCCACCTAGTAGGCATGTGCAACCTTGCACTTACCTCACTTCTGTGCATCTGGCTTACGTGGGATCTGGAGAGTCAAACATGGGTCCTTAAGCTTCACAGGCAAGTGTCTAAATGACTAAGCTATCTCTCCAGCCCAGTTGGGATAGTTTTAATTACTGCTTCATTCTTGTTAGATGGTATAGGTCTATTTATATTATTTATCTATTTTGGGTTTAACTTGGATAGATCATATATGTCTAAAAATTCATCAACTTCTTCCAGATTTTCCATATTGGTAGAATATACGTTTTGAAATATGTCCTTATGATTCTCTCAATTTCATTGGAATCTCAGGTAGTATCTCCTTTTTCATCTCTAATCGTGTGATTAGGGTTTTCTTGCTCTTTCTTTTGGCTAATTTGGCTAAGTGTTTATCAATCTTATTTATCTTCTCAAAGAACCAGCTCTAAGTTTTATCAATTTTTTTAAAATTTTTTTGTTTATTTCTTTGAAAGCGACAGAGAGGAGGGAGGGAGAGAGAGAGAGAGAGAGAGAGAGAGAGAGAGAGAGAGTGCCAGGGCTTCCAGCCACTGCAAACGAACTCCAGATGTGTGTGCCCCCTTGTGCATCTGGCTAATGTGGGTCCTGGGGAATCCAGCCTCGAACTTGGGTCCTTAGGCTTCACAGGCAAGCGCTTAACCGCTAAGCCATCTCTCCAGCCCAAGTTTTATCAATTTTTAAAATTGTTTCTTTATTTCTTATTCAATGGTTTCTACCCTGTTCTTGATGTTTTCTTTTTCCTTGATGCTTTTGGGTTTGAATTGTTCTTGTTTTTCCAAGGCCTTCAGCTTGATGTACAATGCTAATTATTTGGCTCCTTGCCCTTCTACCTTTACCTAAAGACTCCCTCTCTGAGTCACTAACAAACTCCCCATTTCCCAAAAATGTGTGGTCTCAATCCTCTTACTCAAACCTTATGTCACAGTCGAATCCACTGATATTTAGAGTTACTACTGAAGGAGATGAGTTAATTCTGGTTATGTTGATGACTTTATGTAGTTTAGTGTTTTCTTTATCTTTATCCTATTTGCTGTAACAATTACTCTAGTTTTGATTATTGTTTCTCTCCTCTTCTTTAGCCTCTTGAGAATGTCTATTCTTCTCTTTGGTGCAAAGCATTCCATTCATTATTCTCTGTAGAGCTGGCTTAATGCTCATATATTCATATAGCCAGCTTTTATCATAGAAAACTTTCCTTTCTCCTTCTATCATAATAGATAATTTTGCTTGGTATGGTAGTTTAGGTTGGCACCTGTGGTCTTTCAATATTTGAAATACTCCATTCCATGTCTTTTGACTTCAAGAGTTTCCATTGAAAACTTGGATTTTATTCTGATGTGCTTACCTTTACAAGTAATGAGCTGTTTCTCTCTAGCTGCTCTCATTATCCTTTCTTTGTTTTCTGTGTTTAGTGTTTTAACTCTATTTTGATGTGGGGAATATATTTCTTGGTTCTATTTGGTGTTCCGTATGTCCTTTATATCTTGACATGGTTCATTTTTGTAAGGCTTGGAAAATATTCTTCTATAATTTTATTGAAAAGTTTTCCTATGCCCATGGCCCTGTACTTCTATGATCATGCTTCCAAAATTTTTTTCTGTTAAAGATATTTCACATTTCTCTTATGTTCTGTTCATACATTTTTTGAAGATGCCATTGACTTTAATCTCTCAATCTATTCTGACTCTGCTGGGGGACAAAGGTTGGGCTGCCTAAACTGCTCCAGTAACAGACATGTCTGCACCATAGGTTTTCTCGGCCTGTGCCTGGGCTTGAGCCTGGTCTACTCCAGATGGTGTATGATGAGTGGCCTTGCTCTACGTGCTCAGGTCTTGTGGCATAGTCCTGTGTTGGGTGCTACAGGACTTCCTGGAGACCTGGGACTGGCAGCCTGGTCCTTGTTGTTCTGTAAATGTAGTTTACACCCTCATCTTGGTTGGGTGCAGGTGCAAGGCCATAGCTCACCAGGCACCTGTGCCCAATAACCTGATCTTTATTTTACCCAGTGTATGGGTTACAAGGGCATCTGGGTTAGTTGCAAAGAGTAGCCTATTGCATCTGCTACCTGTGCCCATTAGTCTATTGTACCTTCTACCTTTGCCCAGTGGCCTGTTCTTCATTGCTCCTGGTGGGTGACCTACACACATCTGGATTGTGCCCAGAGGGACAGCCTATTCCAGTGAATTTGAGTAGTATGCATCCATTAACCATCTTTATTTATTATTTATTTATTAGAAACCATCCTTATTTCTTGATGAAACTTTTGGGAAGTGCAAATCTTTGTACTTTCCAAAATTTTTCAAAACTTTGATATTAAAAGGTCATTTCAGATACCAGATATGTTATTTTATGAATGATACTATAAATATCCATTGGGATTCACCTATAGTTTTCCACAGAGTACTAGTCTCTCCAATGTTTTGATCATGAAGGGATGCATTTTGTCAAAGGCCTTTTCTGCATCTATCAAGATGATCATGTTTTTTTGTTTTTTTTTTTTTTTGTTTTGTTTTGTTTTTGAGGTAGGGTCTCACTCTAGCCCAGGCTGACCTGGAATTCACTATGTACTTTCAGGCTGGCCTCGAACTCATGGAGATCCTCCTACCTCTGCCTCCCGAGTGCTGGGATTAAAAGCTGTGCACCACCACATCCGGCTGATCATGTGGTTTTTGTGTTTAAGCTTATTTATATGGTGTATTACATGGACAGAGTTCTGTATGTTGAACCATCCCTGTATTTCTGGGATGAAGCCTACTTGATCCAGGTGGATAATGTTTTCATGTGCTGTTAAATTCAGTTTGCAAGGATATTGTTCAGGATCTTTGCATCTAAATTCATCAGGGATATAAGCCTGT
This sequence comes from Dipus sagitta, assembly GCA_036346955.1. Lineage (NCBI taxonomy): Eukaryota > Metazoa > Chordata > Mammalia > Rodentia > Dipodidae > Dipus > Dipus sagitta. Next base: position 34,287,000 of record CM070776.1, read on the forward strand.
AGTTTTCTTTTCTTGTGGCATCACTGGCTGGTTTTGGTATCAGGGTGATACTAGTTTCAGAAAAGGAGTTGAGGAACTTTCCCTGTTCTCCAATTGTGTGGCACCATTTGAGAAAAATTGGTTTCAGTTCTTCCATGAAGGTTTAATAGAATTCAGCTAAGAAGCAATCTGGTCCTGGACTCTTCTCTTTATAAAGGATTTTGATTATCCTTTCAATCTTGGTGGTCATGATAGGTTTGTTCAGGAGATTAACCTGCTCTGAGTGTAGCTTTTGTAGGTGGTATACGTCCAGGAATTCATCCACTTCCTCCATATTATCCATTTTTTGGAGTAGAGGTTTTTGAAATAAGTCCTGATGATTCTCTCAATTTCACTTATGTCTGTTGTGATCTCTCCTTTTTCATTTCTAATTTTGTTAATTAGAGATGTCTCTTTTTTTCACTTGATCAAATTGGCCAGGGGTTTATCAATCTTGTTTATTTTTTCAAAGAACCAGCTCTTTGTTTGATCAATTTTCTTAATTGTTTTCTTAGTTTCCAATTCATTAATATCTGTTCTAATCTTAATTATTTCTTTCCGTCTGGAACTTTTTGGGTTGGATTCTTCTTGCTTTTCCAGTACCTTTAGGTGGATGGTTAGGTTATTGATTTGGGATCTCTCTGTCTTTGTTATGAAGGCATTTAGTGCAATAAATTTTCCCCTGAGGACTGCCTTCATTATGTCCCATAAGATTTGGTGTGTTGTGTTCTCATTGTCATTCATTTACATAAATTTTGCAATTTCATTTTTTATTTTGTCCACTACCCTTTGATTGTTTAGGAGTTTGTTGTTCGGTTTCCAGGTGTTGATTGGGTTCCTGTCACATCTTTTATTGTTAATTTCTAACAATACAGCATTGTGATCTGACATCATGCAGGAAATTATGTCGCTCCTCCTAAATATTTGGAGGCAGACTTTAAGACCCAGTATATGATCTTTTTGTGAGAAGATTCCATGGGCTGCTGATAAGAATGTGTAATCTGTACATTTTGGGTAGAATGTTCTGTAGATGTTCATTAGGGCTAATTGATCTATGGTGTTGTTGAGCTCTCTTACTTCCCTGTTAATTTTCTGTTTGGATGATCTATGTATTGCTGATAGTGGAGTATTGAAATGCCCAGCTATAATGGTGTTGGTGGTTATTTCTGTTTTATTGTCAAGTAGGTTTTGTTTTATGAATTGTGGTGCACCTGTGTTTAATCATTAAAATTAATGATTGTGATATCCTGTTGTTGGATTTTTCCATTTATAAGTAAGAAGTAGCCTTCTTTGCCTTTTTTGATTACTTTTGGTTTGAAGTCTATTTTATCCAATATTAGTATAGGTACACCTGCTTGTTTCTTATTTCCATTTGCTTTGAATATCATTTTCTACCCTCTCACCCTAAGGATGTATCTGTCTTTAATGGTGAGGTGGGTTTCTTGAAGAGAACAGGTTGTGGGGGTCTAATTTTCTCATCTACCCTGTTAGCTCATGTCTCTTGATGTGTGAATTATGGCCATCAATTTTTAGAATAATAACAGTGAGGTTTGATTTAATACCTGCCATATTGTGCTGGTTTATGCGGTTTGGTGTTTTCTTGGCCTTTGTATTTTTTGTGCCTTCTTGAAGTTTGGTTATTGTGATCTGCTTCTCACAGGCACTTTAGGTTGATTATTTGAATCTTCTGTGTGGAGCAATCCCTGAAGTACTCTCTGTAGGTTTGGCTTTGTGTTCATATAGTTGTAAAGATGAGTACTTTCGTGGAAAGTTTTGCTTTCACCATGTATTATGAGGGCTACTTTTGCTGGGTTGAACAGTTTGGGTTGGAAACCATAAGTTCTTAAGAGTTTGCAGTGTTCCATTCCATGCCCTTCTGGCTTTTACAGTTTCCATTGAGAAGTATGAAGTAATTCTGATGGGGTTTCCTTTATATGTAACATGTTGTCTCTCCCTAGCTGCCTTTAGAACTTTCTCTTTGTGATCAATGTTTAGAGTCTTAATGAATATGTCTTGGAGAACTTCTGCTTTAGTCCAGTCTATTTGGAGTTCTGCTAGCATCTTATAACTTGATGGGCATTTCTTTTTTTTTTTTTTTTTTTTTTTTTTTTGGTTTTTCGAGGTAGGGTTTCACTCTAGCCCAGGCTGACCTGGAATTCACTATGGAGTCTCAGGGTGGCCTTGAACTCACGGCGATCCTCCTACCTCTGCCTCCCGAGTGCTGGGATTAAAGGCGTGTGCCACCACGCCCGGCTCTTGATGGGCATTTCTTTTGAGAAAGTGTGAAAGTTTTCTTCAATAATTTTGTTAAATAAGTTTTCCATGCCTTTGGTCTGCATTTCTCCCCCTTCTGGTGTTACCATGATCAGAATGTTAGGATGCTTAAGGGTATCCCACACTTCCCTCATATTCTGTTCACAGAAAATTTTGAACTTATTGAAACTTTTGGACTCATGAACTATTTCTTCTGTTTTTTCTTCCAGTTCTGAGTTTCTATCATCCACATGGCTGACTCTATTCTTGAGAGCTTCTATAGAGTTTTGGGCTTGTTCAATTTGGTTTGTATTTTCCACTGCTTTTTTATGTATAGCTTCCAACCCTCTGTTGAGTTCCATTTTCACATCATTTTCTGATTTTCTTAATGCTTCTTGGAGTTGATCTTTGCGTTTTTTATGTCTTCATTGAGCTTAGCCAGCTAGTTATTGGGGTCTTTTTTAATCTCCTTCAGATCATTTAACTGTCTTAGGATCCCTTCCTGTTTTTATTCAATTATGTCTAATGTGGTGAGCACACCATTCATACAATTATTGGTCCTTTGTTGAGTTTCTGAAAGTTCTGCTGTTTGCTTGGTCAGGGTTACATAGTTTGTTTCTTCATTTTGCAGTTCTGATCTTATTGTCTCTTCTATGTTTTGATTAGAGATATCCATTGTGGGAGTGGGCAATCTAGCTGGATTTACTTGCATCTGTTTTTTCATGCTATTCCTTTTTCACTGTGGTTTGCCTGTCACAATGGTTCAGAAAGCCTAGGATGTGGGTTGCTAGCCTGCTGGCCAGGGGTGGTGGTGGTGGTGAGTGGGATAGCAATTGCCTGTGGAGTTCAAAAAGGCAAGGGCAAGAACACTATTCTGGGTTCCTGTTTGTGGGTGGAGGGAGCAGTGGCAAGTGGTATAGCAATTGTACACAGAGCTTAGAAAGGCTGGGTGGGAATGGTGACTGGGATGGTGATCATGCACTCGGGGTTCAGTAAGGTGAGGAAGGAACAGTGACTTCAATGGTGATCTCATGGGGCATTCAAGCACATGGAGCTCTGCCCAATGGCAGGAAAACCTAGGGCAGAGAACATAGCCTGCTAGCTTGGGTTCACTTGGCCTGCAATTAGTGCAGGAGGGACCTCCTGCTAGGACTGCTCTAGGACAGCTGCTTGAGTATATTGGGGGACTGGTGGGCTACCCAAGAGTGTGGGAATCAGTGGATTCCCTATTTTGCTCCTCCACACCCTCCCACTGGATGTCTACTAGAATCAGCAAACCCCTAAATAATAAAAATAATTCCTGAACCTTAAGTGTTTTGCCTTTTCTTTCCCATGAGGTGAGGCAAGATTAGGCAGATACCATCTTTACTGGAAGTCAAAATAAGAATTTTTAGGAGCTTAGCCCTTATTTGAAAAATCTATTTAAATAAAGTCTATCTATTTTTAATGTAATGCAAATCACTTGAGCTCTTATGAAAATGGGGACTCAGACACAAATGATTTAGGGCAGGGACAACACATGAGAAGATCAATGCAAAGAAAGGCTGGGAAATGTAGGTTGTGCTAACAGTAGGAACCTTGAAACAAAATCTTCTTTTTATTTTAGGTGTATTAATAACTATGAGAAAAACAATAGATACAAAATTCAGTTTTCATTCTTGGATCGTAGCTAAAGTGCTCTCAAATCTCCAAAATAATATTAATATATTTGTTTGAGTGAGTTCCACAGATATCTGGGAAAAGCCAATATATAGCCATATGTCATGCAAACAGAATGGAAATTTAGAAAAAAAATATCTTAAGATATTACAAGTAACCAAATAATGTAAGTCAATATTTGAATTACAAGCTATGAGAATTAATAATTTCTGACTATGAGGTCAATTTATTTCTTGTTTTATGATACCCATTGAAATATTGAGATCCGTTCCTATACAAATCATTTGGCACCATTTTATTCCTAAGGTAAAAATCAAAGAAAATACTAATTTTAAAATATTTTATTTATTTTCAAGCAGGGATATACAGAAATAGAGAGTGTTAATGGGTGCAGCAGGGCCTCTAGCCACTGCAAACAAACTCTAGATGCATGCACTACTGCTTTGTCCATTTGGCTTACATGTGTACTGGGTAATCAAACCCAGGTCATTAGGTTTTGCAGGCAAGCACCTTAACTGCTGAGCCATTTCTTCAGCCCTCAGTAGATGTTACTAACATTCTTTATTCTGCTTGTACTTAAAATAAAAGAAGGAAAATTTGAGCATTGTCCTCTACAGTGAAATTACAATTAGCCTTTCTGAACAGTCATTATTTTTGGTTAATTTTCATTAACCAAGTCTAAATTCAATTTACTTTGATTACAGATTTTCTACAGATAAAATAATATTTCTCAAATTTTTTTATGTCAGTTTCTCATTTTCACCATGTGCATATGCTTGATATATTTAAATTATCCTTATTTTGTTGATATAAATGTAAATCAGGACAGTGATATATTTTCTTGAAACAAAATGAGACTTACTAAGGAATTAAAAGTCAATGAATAATTGGTATAAAGCAGTAAAGCTCTTCGCATTGCAAATCCATAAAGTGTGGCCTCAGAAATTAAATGCAGTGACACTCCTTATTGTGATGTACACTAAGAGCCAGCTCATCATTTCTTTCTTTTGCTACTATAGCATTTTGTAGACAATGCTTAATTGTAATTGCATTTTTCAGAAACATAACAAAGCTATTGGAAATTCCCAGAAACCCTCACAGAATATGTTATGCTTCTCTTGGATCTAGTTAAATGCAATTGACAACCAAATAGCCTGCATTCAGTTCTGGAATAAGAGCTACTGCTAATAACTCAGAAGGTAGAAAAATAAAATGATAGTAAGAGAAAGCAAATTCTTTATCAGCCATTAGTTTGTTGAGTAACTTTGAACAATTCAGGTATGTTTAACAAATATGCATAATTTCAATCATAATGAGAGGGAGTCAGGTAGCTTTGTTAGGCAGTTAGGGTGACTGGGCCCCTGAAAGTAAGAAGCAGGAATGTCTTTCATCCCATCCTTGCAGTCTCAACTTTGCTAGAGATCAAAGGATGATCTGACTGCTTATCTCTTGTCTGAAGGAGATCTGTTTTTTCCACAAACAACCTGGACTCCTTCTGGAAGAGAAGTATTTCCTACAATTTAAATCTAATCCTAACGTTATGGGTGGTCAGGCTTAGACCCCCAGAACATGGCATCATGGATGACCTCTTCCTGAGCCAGCCTGTAGCCCAGACCAATCAGCTATCTCTGGTTCACCTGAGCCAAAAGTTGAAACCCACCACAACATGGTTATAAACCATTTTACCAGGGGAGGACAATCTCTCTCTTGGCTGCCTAACGACTCTTGAACCTCCAGGTTCTGGTTAGTTTCTCCTTGTCTCAGCCCAGGTAGGTCAAGATGAGGGGAGAAGCTGTTAGCCCTGTAATGGGGAAACTTGGGTTTTGGGGTGTTTTCTGGAACACCAAGCCCTGAGTTTATATCTGTAAACTAACCAAAAATTGGCAATTTTAGATATAAGAGAATGATTTTTAAAGTGCATTTTGTTTAGATTTTACAAAGAAGTGCAGAAATGGGAAGGTTGGGAGGTAAGGTATGGTAAACTGGGGAGAAGAGAAGTACACCACGTGGAGCCCAAAAACCCATGTGGGCCACATGTAGCTCAGGAGTCCATGTGACCAGATATGGATTTCGGGGGAAAAGTGTGGAAAGAAAAGAGAAAAAAAAGTTTAAGGGGCACCTGCATGTGGGGAGCTGGAGGAGATAAAGAACCCATGTGAAGAATAAGAGCTGGTGGGGGAGGGCCTCCAGGCTTGGCCTAGGCTAAGGCCTAGGCTGAGACCCTCCAAGTTGGGTCTGATTCTGAGCCTGGGCCAAGCCAGCCCAGACCCAGCCAAGAGAAAAACTCACCCATAGCTGGAAGTTCCCAAGTGATCAGAAATAGAGAGAGAGCCTAACCTACCCTTGCTAAGGTATTTATAACCTTAGGGTTATGGGCTGTCTTTTGGCCCAGATGAACTAGAGGGCCAGCTTGTTGGTTAGGGCTATGGCATGTCTTAAGAAGATATTAGCTCTATCATTGACTTCCAGGGCTGAAGTAGACCAACAACAATGTTTTAATCCTATGAAAGACCTCCCTCCCAGGAGGGGTCCTGACTGTTCTTGGAAAACTTGGTCTGGAGCACTAGGCAAGAGATAAGAAATCAGATCAACTTTGATTTTTAGCAAGTGTATACATTTTCTTAGGGTCTAGTTACCCTAATTGTATCCCCACCCAAATCAGATTTATGTTGTTTTCCTTCTCATGAGAAGATACTCTAGCTGCTATTAGAGGACTAGGGGCAATGACATCAGATTGTTAACTATTTTTTGTTGAATGGGACACAAAGTTGTGGCAGTTACAGAGTCTCTTACAGAGAGGGGAGCTACTCTAAAGGATACTGAAAGTGTATCTTGGAAGAGAATGTTGGGGAGAAAGAATAAAAGTAAGGAGTTAATGAGAAGTGAGCATACAGCAATCTGGTCACCTTTAGGGTTATCCTTTTTGTGGACTTTTAGGCCTTGGGGAGCATTTGAGGGAACCCATGGTGATGGAGTTGGATTGTCACAGGACAAATCTGAGTATGAGCTGGCTGAGGATTTTTTTTTTCTTTTTAGAACTGCTCATTGAATGACACAGTAGTGTTTGACATGGCCTGAATCTGTTTTTGTATGGTTTGTAAAACAGAGGAGATATTAGTAGAGTTATCAGGACCATATATACAATATTTAATTTTGATGATAGCCTTTGAGAGTGTACCTTTTAAAATTTGTCTCGGGCCTAGCCAGGGCCAAAGGTAGGTACCATAGAGACATTGGATTCATTTAAGGCTGTACAAATATATTTTTGGTCTCAGGATTTGTTTAAGCATGGCCTGGCACAAGTTAGAAGAGATTTACCATTGTTTCTAGTATAAGGAAGTTTTTTTTTTTTTTTTTAATTAAGTGATCTTTGGTCAAAGGCATCCATATATGTTTTTTAGATTTGAAAATAACTTTTTTGAAATCTATGGTCTTTTTTATTGTAGAGTTAGAACTATTAGAGATGGGGACAGCATATCTTAAGGCCTTGTTTGCTTTTCCTCTTGGAAAGTTTTTGTTGTATTACTTAATAAACCATTTATACATTTGAAGTATCTCTTTATCTTTGGTTATACATTTCTCCCTGAGTATTTAAGACCAAGTAGATAGTCAAAATTTAATGAAGGATTAATTTTGTAGATCACCAATGGCTCTCTTAAGATTTGAGGGACCGAGGAGTAGCTTCTCTGATACTGGTCATTTTGTTAGGTTGAGTTAGGGCTGTGTTGGCCAAGTAGGTTTTATTTTATTTTCTTTATGGGGAAGCCAGGAGGACTGATTGTTTCTCTGTTGTTGCTCTTTTGTTTTAGACTGCACAGTGAATTTTTTGTCTGGGTCTCCATATCCTCTCTAATCAGGAAGACAGGTGACTTACCAGGGTGCCAGAGTAGAAGTGTCCTATCATCTCCAGTGGCCTTTTTGTTTCAGTGATTTTAATTGTCTTTGGCTTTTACATAGGTGATTAATACACTTAGAAAGGAAATTACACAAACCTGGATATATGTACGTATGGAGCACATGAAATAGATTTAGTTAAAGAATGGCACAAGAGCTTAAAGTCATTTTGTCCAACCATTTAAAATTTGGTTGTTTTGTGGCAGCATAGGCCATATCTGAGGCATAGAAAGTAGGCACATTTTATCTTTTAAATGAATATTTAATAGTTACAAATACAGGCAGAACCTGTTATCTGTCATGAAAACAATATAAATCTGAACCAATTAATTAAACCTAGAAATTATCAGAAAAAGACAAGACAGTATAAAGTCTTAGCACGTGTGTGTGAAAACATCTTTGATTATTCCAGATTTCTGTGTGGGTACCAATTACCCAGGGAACATTGGAAACAGACCACAAAGTTTAAAACTATTTTTTTTAGATGAGGACCATGTTTGAGCAAGAGGCTGTACCCTAAAGTAGGGAATATGTCTTAAGAGTTAATTTTGTTATAAGCATTGTACTTGAGACATCTGAAATGAGACAGTTACTTTACATATAATAGAGTAGAATTTGGTCATTGTTGAGTCAAATCAGCTAAGCTCTAATACAACCCTTGACAAATCTGTTTTGAAAGAGAAAACACAATTTGAAAACCAATGTTTTTTAGTTTAATCTTGATAGTAATTGATTTTATGTACCATAGAAATTTTTATTAACATAAAATAATTTATGTCTTACCCAGACTTAAAATTGATAAAGCTTAGACCAGCTATCTCAATATATTTTACTTACCAGGAGTATAAAGGGTATAGTGACTGAAATTAAATCACTTAAACCTAAGTGATCAAGACTAGTGAGGAACATTTAATAGAACTAGTATAAATAAAATAGAGGCTATCTTTACAGTTGCAATGTCTTTAGTCCTTATCTTTGGAAATTAAACATTTATATGTGAACCTTTATCTTAAGACTCAGTTTTTATAATAGTTAAAACCTTGTCAGAAATTTCATCTAACAGAAATGACTTTAGGTGTTCAAAAGAGAGAAATTACAAAGAGAAACAAAGTTACATTTTTTGTCACTTTCTTTTTCTTATTAGAGACAATTGGCCATTTTCTCTCTGGACAGGGTCTGGGGGACATATGGCTTAAATTTGTATGGGGTCTGAGTTAAAGGGGGTGCCATCCCTTTTTACAGAGTCCAGCTTCTCATGACTTTAAATAGCACATAACAGTAAGCAAGAGCAAATGGAAATAACAGAGAAAAAGGCTAAGCATCTTGGCATTTTTTGCCTTACTCTGAAGTTGTTGGTTTTTATTTAGGAAACTTATTTTACCCATTTGTAATACATAAGGTGATAAGTTTTTGTGTATGTCTAACCTGGTCAACCTACAAAGAATTTGAATTATATCTGTCTTTATGACTTTGTGACCCACCTAGCATAGGGCATCACCTGTGTTTAATGCAAGCTGAATTTAGATTAAACCTATGTCCCTATATAGAACTCTTAGAGTATTCTTAAGAGTCTGTAAACAGTTGAAAAATGTTTAATTTTAGGCATGGTGGTTTTCTATTTTTTGCCTGAAAATTAGCTTTTTGTTCCTTATAAAAGAAAACTAATTTTAGGCAGAATTTGGTCTTTTTAGATCTCCTATACCCTTTCTACATACGCACACCTTCATCTACATACTTTAACATTTTGATCTAAGTTCCACTCAGAAAAGCATTTTTAACAAGCATGCCATGTCCAACACTGAGAATTTCTTCCCAGATTTTTCAGTCATCTCATCTCAACCCATAATTAAGCATCTTTCTTATAAGTCTATTAAGAGAAACTATGCCAAATTGATTGATCCTATTACCCATTGACAAAGAAGCAAGCAGTCTAGCTTCAAAGATTTAGCCATCTTATTGTTGGAAATTTGTAGAGAAACAGCCTTAGCAGAAAAACTTATAATTTTCTTAGTATTTATATCACCAAAATTCTTTACCTGACAACCAGACTTGTTTTATAATGCCAGTATATATACCTACAGATTTTCTATAACCCCTTGATTTGAGATATATCCTATTAATAAACTTCATGAAATATACTTTTAAGTTATAAATCTATTAGTATAGGCAAAACATGACAATTATTTTGGGGATAATGTTTTTTTTGTGGGGGTCTCAAAGTAGGGTTTCACTCTAGCCCAGGCTGACCTGGTATTTACTATGTAGTCTCAGGGTGGCCTCAAACTCATGGTGATCCTCCTACCTCTGCCTCCCAAGTGCTAGGATTAAAGGCATGCACCACCACACCTAGCTGGGGATACTCTTTATTAATACCTGTAACACACTTGGAAATGTTTTATTAAAAGTAACTAAGGCAAATTTTGTTTTGGTCTTGTGGCAGGCTGGTCTGGAACTCAAGCCAGGTGCCTCTTCCTTTTAAGAAACACTGTATTGTAATCATTTAAAATACTTGGAAAATTGTGAACCAACACCTCAGAGAGAATGTTATTGTTTTTAATAATCCTCTACATAAGTTGAAGTTAACCAAGAATATAAACTCAGTAATTATATTTATGATATCATGTAACAAAGTATGGCTTTGTTTGCGTAAAATTTTAGCTCACCATAGGCTTTAGTTAAATCTGACTTTTTAAAGACAAAAATTTTTAAAAAACATAAAGTAAATCAAATGTCAACAAAAATTTTAGGAGAGACCTGTTGGACTATTTGGATTAATAAAGAAATGAAAAGGTGTCTATAAACAATATCTTATTGTTATTATTATTATTATTTTGTTTTTTTCAAGGTAGGGTCTTGCTCTAGCCCAGGCTGACCTGGAATTCACTACGTAGTCTCAGGGTGGACTCAAACTCATGGTGATCCTCCTACCTCTGCCTCCCAAATGCTGGGATTAAAGGCATGCACCAACACTCCTGGCTAACATCTTATTTTTTTTAAGCCTAAACAAAAGAGAAAATATCAGGTACTGTTCAAATTAAAATTATGTACTTATCTTTATCAACAATTTAAAAGACACATGGTGTGGTGGTTTGATTCAGGTGCACCCATAAACTTATGTGTTCTGAATGCTAGGTTCCCAGCTGATGGAGATTTGGGAATTAATGCCTCCTGGAGGTAGTGTATTGTTGGGGGTGGGCTTATGGGTGTTATACCCAGTTTCCCCATGCTAGTGTTTGGCACACTCTCCTGTTGCTATTGTTCACCTTATGTTGGCCAGGGGATGATGTCCACCCTCTGCTCATGCTATCATTTTCTCTGCCATCATGGAGTTTCCTCCTTGAGCCTATAAGCCAAAATAAACTTCTTTTTCCCAAAGCTTCGCTTGGTTGGGTGATTACTACCAGCAATGCAAACCTGACTGCAACACATGGTTTAAAAATGTGGAGTTTTGGAACCTCAAATTGCTGACCTCCTGTATCAGCTTCCCAACTTGTTAGAATAGGCCTGTGTCATCAGGCCTAGCTCATTTTATTGTTTATAATACCTGTATGAATAAATTATTTACAGTTATATAAAGATATATTTGTCATAGAGCAATTTGCCAGAAAATCATGGCAGTTAGTGAGCACCATCAGGCGTGTCTTTGTATTTTTGGAGAAACACTATGGTTACTTTACACATTCCCACACCCAGTTGACATAGCCACAGGCCTGAGCTCCATAGAGGAAAGGAGGCATGTGGTTCAGACCCAGGCCTCTTGAAAAACCCTTTCCAGACAAGCACTTAGGCTGGAGTATTTTTAGTTTCCCCTTCATTTAGGTGGCCAGAGACCCACAGACTCTGGCTGGCAGTGAGCTTTAGGCCTGTACTGTAGGATGGGCTGAGCCCAAAGCAGGAGTCAGAGCTCCATCCTCTCACTCCCACAGGAAGCCATGTGTCTTGTGGCACAGTGGCTTGCAATGGAAAAAGAAAAAAGCATCCTAGAAAATATTCAGGTCAGGAATCTTTGGTTCTGGGCTCTATGTGGCCATGAGGCTCTTCCCACTCAGCTCAGCAGAACCAGTTCATGAACTCTGAAGGAGTTCAGGCTTGGGGTCCCTACAAAAGTTGTCACCTTTACAAAAGGGCCAGCCTGGTGCTATAGCAGTTTGGCCTCAGGCAATATCACATTCCAATAGGGCTCTGATCCCAGCAGGGTGGAGCAAGCCAGGTTCAGAAGCCATGGTAGGGGGGTAGCTAAGCCTGCCTGGCCAATGCCATTAGTACCTTCTAACAATATAACACTTGTTATTATCCTTACATCTAAGTATCACTGAAACAATTCTTTTATTAATCCTATGACATCTAACATTTACAATTTCTTTTTATCAACTTTATGTAAAATACATATTAAGACCTCAATTTAAAGTAAAAAAAATTGTATAGAGGGGAAAAGAAAAAGAGAAATCCATTTATTTTTTTTTATTTTTATCTCCTCCTAATGTGTTTGACCTGTGCGTTCTATAGCACCAAAAACCTTTCTTAATATAGGATAGTCTAGGAAAGAAATAACAATTATGAATATTAAGAACAGTTGTCATGTGTCGGGAATGTCACCTTAAATCAGGAACATAGTGAACCCTAATGCCAGTTGCCAGGTGATGGCTTTGTTTGCTAGTACCATGCAAACTGCAAATTGAAACCAGCTCAGTGGCTTCACCTTCTCATTGGAGTGGAGTAAACCTATATAAATCCTCTTAAATTAGTTATAGTTAGTATAGTTAAGTTAGAGTACAGAAGGAGAATCTATCATTTCATCCAGGAAGATTATATGGTGGATGCCATCTTTAATGGAGGAAAGGCCACATGGTCTATGCCATCTTTGATTAGCGAAAAGACATATGTTGAATGCCATCTTTAATTGACCATGTGTTCATTAGTACTTGCTGAAACATACATCTTAGTACTCCAGAGAAAAGACACATTCTAAACTTCAATTGGAGAGAAGGAAAGGTGAGTTAGGAGTAGGCCTGGAATTATTTACATAGTCAAAGAGCATGGCAGAGTTGGTAGAGAGAGAGAGAGAGAGAGAGAGAGAGAGAGAGCAAAATGAAAACCATAAGTCTGATTTCTGTTCAGTTTCTATCTTCCTCCGTGTGAGACTATAAGAAATGAGTAAAATTCTGGGGGGAGTTTGTTTACTCTCAGAAACTGATAAGGTGTCAAGGATTTGGAGTACCTGTGTAACCAATGGGAGCAGCTGTTGGAGTGCACCAGGCTCATAGAAGTAAACTGGGGAAACCGAATAAAAATGTGACTATTTAAAAAAAAAATGTGGCTATTTGTATAAAAGTCATTCTCAAGATATCTTAGTGGGGCCTCCATTATATAATGTGGAAATTGGGATTCTGGGGTATTTCCTGGAACGCCAAGCCCAGAGTTCATATCTGCAAACTAACCAAAGAATTGGCAATTCCTGATTCAAGAGAATGATTTTTAAAATACTGCATTTTATTCAGATTTTACAAAGGATTGTAGAAAGGGGAAGGCTAGGAGGTAAGGGGAGGTAAAGTGGGGAGAAGAGAAGTACACCATGTGGATCCCAAAAGCCAATGTGGGCCACATGTAGCTCAGGAGTCCATGTGACCAGATACAGATCTGGGGGAAAAAAAAAGTGTGGAAAGAAAAGAGAAAAGAACGTTTAAGGAGCTCCTACCATGTGGGGAGCTGGAGGAGATAACCCATAGAGAGAGTAAGTGTTAGGGGCCCCTCAAAGCTGGGCCTGGGCTAGGGCCTAAGGCTGAGCCCCTTCCAACTTGGCCTGGACCTAGGCCTGGGCATGAACCTGAGCCTGGGCCGAGCTAGCCCAGGCCTACCCCAGGGAAAATCTCACCCACAGCTGGAAGTTCCAAAGTGATCAGGAAGAGAGTGAGATTGAGGGGGAGGGAAGCCACTACCCTCCCCTTGCAATGGTATTTATCACCTTAGGGTGGTGGGCTGTCATTTGGCCCAAGGGAACCAGAGGGCCAGGTGGTTGGTTAGGGCTAGGGCCTGTCTCAGGAAGAGATTAGCCCTGGCACTGAGTTGCGAGGGCTGAATTTGACCAACCACAATGTTTAAATCCTGTGAAAGACCTCCCTCCCAGGAGGGGTCCTGACTGTGTGTGTGTGTGTGTGTGTGTGTGTGTGTGTGTGGAAAAGTACGTCTGGGGCACTAGGCAACAGATAAGAAGTCAGATCATCTTTGAGTTCTAGCAAGTGCAAACTTTCCTGCACTTTTTACTTTCAGGGGTCTTGTCAGGCACTGCCAGGCACAGGCTGGAGCCTTTAGGAGAGGGGCCTGAGCTGCCAGGCACAGCTAAGGACCCCCAAGCTACAGGAGGCCACTCGCTCTCCAAGCCCAGCACACCTGAACTTAGGCTCTGCCCATATCCCTTATCAACCAGTACCTTCACACAGCCCATACCTCTGACACTCTAGATCACCTTACCCCCCACCACCTGCCATTGCCTATGTGCTGGAAAGAACATCCCTAGGCATAGGCTAGTAACATTTAAACCCTTAGGGTCCTCCCCCGCTCTGCCCTCAGATGCTTATAAACCAATTTCCCTGACAATAAATGGAGACAGCTGTTCAACTATTTCCCAAAAGTCTTTTTACTTTCACATGCTCATCCACCCCAGTTGCCTGGGCACCTTTGAGGGGACTGCTGCTGGCCCCAGAGCAAGAAGCCAGGAACCCACAGCTGGCACCTGACTCTATGAGACAGACAGGGTAGGTGAGTGCTCTCCCAGAAGGACTGGGAGACATCGGCCCATGCAGCCTTGCCTCCATGTTTTTGAGGGTTGGCAGGTTTCTCCTTTTCCTCCTTTATTTTTGGTTCATGCCATCGCGTGGGACCAGACACGATGAACTGGCAACTGATGTCTCTTGGCCGAGGCCACTCTTCACTATTGACTGAAGGCCAGTCACCCACTGCCTGGACCCCAATAGCCCATTGGTTGTTGGCAAAAACCCTCTATCTATTTCTCTTTCTTCCATCAGATGGATGCTATTTTCTCTTTTTCCCCCTTTATTTTAATATTGCCTCCTAAGAGAGGAAAATCACAGATTTGTAGATTACAGGCTCTTCTGAAAGTTAAGGAAATTAAGCTCTCCCAGAGGGAGGCCGGCTCCTTTTGGGAAGTCCTCCAGGTCACTCACTGGATGATTTCTGGTCATCCACATAGCTTATCTGGCTAGGAAATGAAAACTACAGGAAGGAAATTTCCCCTCACTCCTTTTAAGCAGCAAAACTGCAGGCCAGCTTTGCAAGCACTCCAAAGCAGCTCAAGTCACAGTCAGGTGGCAGGCTCATAGGTGGGCAGACAATGGTGCCTCAGTCTGTGCAGGTGCCATGTCTCTGCCTCCTCTCCCAGCAGCCCCCAGCAGGCCCCCTCCCCTCCTTTTGCCCCCCCTTGGGCCCTCTCCCTTTGGGTAGCCAGATTCAGACTCCAGTCATCTTGGCTATTACCTCCACATGTCCTAGACCAGACTCTGGGTGAGTGCCAGGGAGCAGGGCAGGGCTGAAGCCAGGCAGAGTTGATCTAAGGTGTACGCAAGCCCCACCCAGCCGCTGCAGCATCTGCATCAAGAAGGGGCAAGAAAGAACAAAAAAGAGGTTACTTTTAACTAAAGCCTATGGTGAACTGAAGTTTTACGTAAACAATGTCATACTTTGTTACATGATATCATAAATATAATTACTGAGTTTATGTTCTAGGTCAATTTCAACTTACATAGAGGATTATTAAAAACAACAGATTTCTCTCTGAATTGGTGATTTATAATTTGTCAGGTATTTTAAAATAAAAAGAAAATGTTGTAATGTCCTGTTACTTAAAAGGAGGAGGCAACTGACCTGACTTCTAGGCCTACCTGCCTCAAGATAGCAACAAAATTTGCCTTAGTTACTCCTAATAAAATCATTTCCAAGTGTGTTATTGGTATTAATTACATAAAATTGTCTTTAGACTACTTGCTTGTCAGTGAGTAATAGGATTAGTCAATGTGGTGTAGTTTCTCTTAATAGTCTAATAAAAAAGATGGTTAATTATTGGGTAAAAATGAGTTGATTGAAGGAACTGGGAAAGAATTTTTCAATGTTGGACATAGAATGCTCATTAAAAATGCATTTTGAGTTGCACTTAAATGAAAATGTTAAAGTATGTGGATAAAAATGTGCGTATGTAGGAAAAAAAAATTCAGGCTAAACCTAAACACCATGCCTAAAGTTAGGGAGTTTTCAACTGTTTACAAACTCTTAAGGAACAAAAACTAATTTTCAGGCTAAAACATGTTGGGATAGCTTGGTTAAACTTTATCAAATTTAAGTCAAGGGTTCTATTAAAATTTAGCTGGCTGTTTTGCCTCAAAAAAGACCAGATTCTGCTCTCATTGTATGTAAAATAACTGTCTTAATTAAGTCCAATACTTATTAAAAAATTAACTCTTAAGACATATTCCCAACCTCAGGGTATAGCCTCATAGTCAAACAATGGTCCTCATCTGAGAAAAAAGATTTCAAGTCCTGTGGTTCTGTTTCCAATGTTCTCAGGGTAATTAGTACCCACACAGGTATCTGAACTAATCAAAGATGTTTTCAAATACAGGTGCTAAGACTTTCTACTGTCTTACTTGTCCTTTTCTGACAATTTCTAGGTTAAAATAATTAGTTGTTGGTAAATTAATTAGTATTGTTTTCAAGACTGATAACAGGTTCTGCCTATATTTATAAATGTTACATATTTAAAGTATGAGATGTGTCTACTTCCTATGCCTCCAGTGACCAACAGCCTCAAATCTCTCCAGAGATAATGAACTTTCTCGTGGGTGTGGTACTTCAAAACCCATCTAGCCTTAGACTTCATTACTGCTGAACTTCGGGGCATGTGTGGTCTTGGAAAAGGAATATCTTTTTGTTAACAAATCAAGTGTTGTTAAGCTGCTTGACTACTACAAGCCTGGTTCTCTAACCCTTTGGTTACTTGGCTCCTCCTTAGCCACCTCCTTACTATAGGAACCCTATTGCTTGTATCCCCCTGTCTCATCAAATTTCTCAGATAACAAATGACTAATATTGCTAAAGTTGCTACTAATCAGGTCCTTGTACACCACCTAACTCTATCTGGACGTATGGTAAATTATAAAGAACTCATTTGGGATGACACTGTCTCATTTTAAAACCAAAGGGGGAGTGGCTGGGCACTGCCAGGCACAGGCTGGAGCCTTCAGGAGAGGAGCCTGAGCTGCCAGGCACAGCTAAGGATCCCTGGGCTACAGGAGGCCACTTCCTCTCCAAGCCCAGAACACCTGAACTTAGGCTCTTCCCATAGCCCTGTAACATTTGGATAGTTGCCTAGGAAACTCCTTATCAATCCAGTAGCTTCACACAGCCCATCCCCCTGAGACTCTGGATCACCTGACACCCTCCCCCCCCCCGCCCCCGCCATTGCCTACTGATGGAAAGAATGTCTCTAGGAATAGGCTAGCAACATTTAAACCCACCAAATCACCTTAGGATCCTCCCCCCTACCCCTGCCTTCAGATGCTTTAAACCCATTTTCCTGACAATAAACAGAGATAGCTGTTCAACTATCTCCCAAAAGTCTTTTTACTTTCACACACTTACCCACCCTGGTTGCCTGGTCACCTTTGGGGGGACTACGGCTGGCCCCGGAGCAAGAACCCAGGAACCCACAGGGTCCAGTCTCCCTAACTCTACCCCACCCCCTCAGTCCCTATATTTCACATGGGCTCTTAACCCCCTTCTGCTCTCCACTTGGAAGGAGCTCTTTGTATTTTTACTTTTCCTTTCCTTTCCTTTCCTTTGCTTTTTTTCTTTTTTCTTTTCTCTCCATGGTTTTCCCAGGCACATCACATGGGCTCTCAAGCTATGTGGGTGTATTCATTTCCTTCTCTTGGTTCTGTATTTCCCTCAATAAATATAATAATTTAATAATTATCCTTCTCAGTTTGATTTGCCCAATTCTTTGGTTAAATACTGTTCTAGTGAGAACTCCCCAGGGAAGACCACATGAACACCAAGGGTAGGAAATGAATCTTTATTGGCCAGCCAGAGACTAAATCCAGGACTCAGGAGCCTGAATGCCATGCCAGCCTGTACTTCAGGGGTCCTTCTATAGGAGAAAACCAAAAGATTTCATGTCTTCCATTTACAAGTCAGAAGTTCAGTAATCATAATCTTATAAGAGCAAGAGTTAACTTTAATTGATTTTTAGATTTTTCTAAAAAAAAAAAAAAAAAACAACTTTCCTGGGATCTCCCTCTCCTTGTATTTTCCCTCCCCTGTAACTGCAAGCAAACATCAGTTAGTACAGATGCTAAAAACTGCATTTAGCAACAGGAGAAAAAAACATCTTTTCTTGTGGTGACCTATTGTATTTAAGCAAGACAAGCATAAAGCTCAAGTATAGGTGAGACCTCATTCTAAGGCACCAACTAAGCTGAACTTCCTTGTATAAGTTCACAAGATGGAGTCACTTATGTCCTTTTTCAGCTTAGGTCCCTATCACATTTACCACTGGTTCTATGGGCATGAGTCAAATAGTAGATTCATCTTCAGTTGTTAGAAGGTTATAATTTCCTTGCAGAACCAGGATTATGACAATGTTTGTATGTCTTTGGATATATTTAGTCAGGCAATTGATTAAGCAGGGTCCCACAGTGAGACCTAATAACAGTAGGGCTAATGGTCCAGGTACTGCAGTTATCAGAGTACTTAGCCATGGTGACCAGGAGAATAAGGATTGACACTAATTGTTACCTTCCTGTCTTTCCTGTCTCTCTCACTCAAATTGTATTTTACCATAGCCAGAGTTTCTCTAATTATACCAGGTTGATTTGCATAAAATAGCAAGTTTCACCTAAAACCATGTATAGACCCCCTCCCCCTTTGCTTTAGGAAGAGAAGATCTAGCTCTCTACGGTTTTGTAAAAACTACTTCAGCCAGAGAATCCACTTGAGTTTCAAGTCTTGAGAGAGAATCCTCTAGGTGACCTATATTTCTATTTGAAAACTCAATTCCCTAAAGTTTTTGTCGCCAAGTATAACGGATGAGGTGCCAATTGTGGCTGATCTGGCTATTCCAGGAGGGGGACGAAGATCACAGGGGATTGCTTAGTTCTGCAGGGGCTGTTATCTAGGTGAAGATGTTCTGTACCTTCCTCTCCATTATACACATATACCTGAATATATAGAATATATACCCGTATGCAAAGAGTCTGAGCTGCTTGTCCCTGTGACAAATTACATTTAGTCAGTCCATTAATGCAGGTGAACCAGGTTGAATCTGGAGCATGGTAGTAAACTCTTTTCTTCTGGTCAGGATCTGTAAAGAGGCTAATACTGCAAGCTTCGTTATAGGCTGACTTTTTGAGATCATATTCTAGGGTCATAATACAAGTTCCTTGTCCCTGTAGGTCCCCCAGGGTGATCCTGGGGTGGTTCCAATTACAATCTGTCCCATTTTTGGACGGGATCAGCGTATGGTTTAATCCTACACCTATGTAATAAAGGGGTCTGGGGTCTAAGCACAACCAAAAATCTTGTCTTGAGTTTGGTTGAGAGCTATTCAAGGCTTGGGGTATACCAGAGAGCATTCCCATCATAGAAGGGTCTATAGTCAAATCAAATACAATGGCTGGAGGATCTTCAGCCATGTTGGTGAGTATGTTAGGGGTCTAGGGGGTACTGGGTGGGAGTATGTGGGTACCTTCTGTTGGATAGGGAGGAAATCCTGATTTGGGCTTATTTGTCATGGGGGCCACTGTGAGGGTGTTTTCTGGATGTTGAATTTGTTTCCAGGATCTCTCCCAGGGGCACAAAATCTAATGCCCCAGGTATACCCAGTCACCCAATAGCGGTGTCCTATCTGCTGCTATGTTTTAGTTTGATTGTAAGGAGGTTGTACTTACCAGGAGAGCAGGGTTTTGATGGCTCTCGTCTATGAATATTAATGTAAGGGTCAGTGTGTTCCCTGGAGAACTGTTTCACATCCCCAGACAGCACAATGGTAATTTTTGTCTCCCTGATATTCAGAGTCTCCATTTGTAGGACATGCATAAAATTGGTAACTGTGGATGCCTTTTTCAAATATCAAACTTCCACATCCAATCTTCTTATAATTGTCCCACACCCCAAGAATGGGCATAAGATCACAGAGGTCTACCTAAAACGTGGGTTGACCATCAGTAATGACACTAGCAGTGACCATTCCATCCTCAGTTTTTCTAAGTTGTCAATCCCATGTGAGAGGGTGATGGGGGTTTTCCCATGACTTTATTTGGAAAATTAGAAGCAATGGAAGCATGGCAGGATTAAGATATGTGGGTCAGTCTTATCTTTAGAGGATCCAAAGTCCAAGTGGCAGTCCATTTTCCTCTTTCTCCGAAGGTTGTCTTTTTTAGCTGAGTGTGATGTATCCAGGATGGGATGCCAGCTACCTTCACTGCCATTGGAGTGGTGAGGATGATGGTATGGGCTCCTTTCCAGGTCACCTCAAAGGTTTGAGTAGGAATTTTCTTGACTCAGACCAGGTTTCCAGGTGCCAGCTGATGAGCCAGCTCTATAGTGGATGGAGATTCACTCCCTAGAACCACTTGATAGATGACCTTCTGAATCTGTTGTAGGGCCTGCATGGATTTGAGGATTATTTAATTACTTATTTCTATATCCCTTAGTTTAGAGAGAATGGAGGGCAACCTTTCAAATATTAACTCATAAGGAGTGAAGCCTTCTTGATATGGGGTACATCTGGTGCTAAGGAGAGCAAAAGGTAGGAGGTTGGCCCAACTTTCAGCTGTTTCTTTACCCAGTTTACTGAGAGTTTCCTTTAATGTCCTATTCATTCTTTCCACTTGACCTAAACTCTGTGGTATATAAATGCAATGTAATTTCCAATTGATATTTAGTGCCTTTACCAAATTTTGAGAGATTTTGGCCATGAAGGCTGTCCATTGTTTGACCCTAAGGTAAGGGACATGCCAAACTTAGGAACTAATTCCTGAAGTAACTTCTTAGTCACTATAGAAGCAGTTTCTGTTCGGGTAGGAAAAGCCTCCACCTGTCCAGGAAACATATCTACAAAAACCAGAAGGTACATATACCCAAAGGTAGTAGGCTTGCCTTCAGGGCAATCCAATTCCCAATGTTCTCTGGGTGCAGCACTCCTTGCATGTATTTCTTCTGGGGCCCATTTTTCTACTTTTTGGTTTACCTGGGCACAGGATGGACATCTGGGCATGGTATCCCTCATGATCTGGTTCAGTCAGGGGATTTAATACCTGGGTTTGAAGAGATCAATCATCCTTGTGACTCCCAGGTATATAGTCTGATGAAGTTGGATCACTAATTGTCTTCCCAGGGCTGCTGGGAGAATGGGTCTCCCATCTGGTAATAGCAACTATCTGTTCTTCTGTCAGTTAGCACTCTTCTGTTGTGTGTTCCTCTGAGGTATATATGGGTTTGTGAGGCAGGCTGGTTTTCTGACATCATGGTAATGACCTTGAGGGGCCCCACTGGTTCCAGAGCCTTCTGGGCAGCAGCAGCAGCTGAATCTGCTGCTCTGTTTCCCTATGCTTCAGGGGAGTATCCCTTCTGATGTCCTTTACAATGGACAATGGCCACCCTTTTTGGTATCCAAATGGCCTCCAACAGGGCCAAAATCTCCTCTTTGTTTTTATTTCTTTTTCAGCAGAGGTGAGGAGCCCCCATTCTCTGTGTAATGCCCCATGCACATGGACAGTGAGTAAAGCACACCTACTGTCTGTATATTCCCCACCTAAGAGACTGAGTCTGAAGTGAAAGAGACAAGATCCTCGTGGGAAATTCCCTTGACTCCAGGACCAGGCAGAGGTCTACCTGGTGCATATGGTGGGGATGTTCATTCTCCTCTGGTGGAGCCAAAAGAATCAGTTTTGCTTTCAGTACCCCCCCTCCACCAATTTCTGGGTTAAAAGAACATGAGAGCCTAGGGAGAGAGCACAAGTTTTAAGCCATGATAGGGGGTTAAGGACTAAAACAGCCAGGGGTCAATGTAGGGAAACTGGTCAGGGTGTGCAGAGTCACTGATGACCACATGCCAAATGGATTGGACTGTTAGGACATCTAAATTTCATTCATCTGGCCAGCATACTCTGAAGGCCAGCCAGTCTTCTTCACAAAGAGTCCCAAGTTTCCCTGAGGAAAACAAAATATCATAGTCATATCCACCTACAAAATCATCTTTGAAGTGCTTTAGGATGCACCTCCAAGGCATTTTGGGACAGCTTGCTGAGGTTCCCATGACCCTACCGGTTAGGTGGAAAAGTACAAGTCAAACAATAAGTGAGTTAGTGAGGTTCCCTGACTAGGAAGAGTTAAGATAGGGGTAGCAACAGAAAAGTATCACTATTGAAGAATAAAACCAAAAAGAAATAGCAAGAAAACACAATCAACTAGTGTCCGTGTTCACTGCAACAAGATCAAGAGTTGGAAAGAAGATAACCAAGATTCCATCTATCAGAATCAGTCAATCAGAATGCAAAACATTTATTCCCCAGTGTCTAGTAATAGCACTCAAAAGCATACAGGCCAATCACACAGTGCAGTTGCACCACAGACTCATACAGTGGCCACTAAGTCAATCACTCCAGACCAAAACATGGGAACTTGGTGATGTATTACTTAGGTCTCCAGAAACTTGGGTTATTGTAGTGTCCAACACTCAAGGTGTACCACCAGTGAGTTAACTCAATTCAGACTTACCTCCAGAGGTTTGCCAGAAGAGTCACCCCTTCCACCTTAGGCAGTGCTGGGAGAATCCTGGGTAACCTGGCACATCTCAGGTGGCACCTCCCCTCAGAATGGTTTTGGGAGCAGGGTCTCAAAGTCCAGGGGTCTTACAGCCCCTAAGGATCTTGCTGGAGCCTCCAGCTGTTATGGTGAGGAACCCCAGGGGAAGACCACATGGACACCAAGTAGTAGGAAAGGGATCTTTATTGGCCAGCCAGTGACTACATCCAGGATGTAGGAGCCTGAATGCAGTGCCAGGCTATACTTCAAGGCTCCTTCTATAGGAAAAACAACAAAATTTCACATCTTAGTTTTACAGTTTAGAAGTTCAGTAAACATAATGTTACAAAAGGAAGAGTTAATTTTAATTGATTTTTAGAAAAATAAAGGAACTTTTCCAGAATCTCCCTCTCCCTGTATTTCCCTCTCCTCAACTGCAAGCAATTATCAGTTAATACAGAAGCTAAAAATTGAGTTTAGCAACAGTGATAAAAATATCTTTTCTTGCTGTGACCCATTGTGTTAAAGCAAGGCAAGCATAAAGTTCAAGTGTAGCTGAGACCTCATTCTGAAGTTGAACTAAGTTGAACTTCCTTGTATAAGTTCACAATATGGAGCCACTTATATCCTTCTCCAGCTTAGGTCCCTATCATAATACTAACATGATCCCAGGGTTTGGGGTTCAGCATCTCTTCTGAACTCCTAACACCCAATTTTAATAAACAATTATCATGTCTTGCTGATTACAAATTTTACTTTTTCTCTTATCTTGGACCTAGATCTTATAGTTCAGTTGCTTGAGTTGTCTGAATAATATTATATGATTTTAATGGCTAAACAGGCATACTTGAGCTAGACTAAAGTTATAAAGTATTAAGCATCATAAGCTAGAGAGATCACTAATTACTATTTGACCTTGCCATAATTATAATGTGTACTTCACCAGCAAGATCATATATAATGGATTTTCAAGGTAGGGTCTCACTCTAGCTCAGGCTTACCTGGAATTCACAGGATGGCCTTGAATTTACAGTAATCCTCCTACCTCTTCCTCCCAAGTTCTGGGATTAAAGGCATGCACCACCACACCTGGCAATTTTTTAATAATTAACACAGTGAGAGGAGTTGGAAGATTCCATGAGTGTGAGAGGAGGGGAATGCCTCTTGAAAAGATCAGCCATGTTTAATACAATACTAACAAAATCTTAACTGCATACTTGAGGGATTGCTCCATGTAATTTCAGAGGGCAATATTTACCAGGATGGCATGCCATATAAATATAAATGGATTTGCTTAATAAACATATATGGCATGCTATGTAACATCATCTTGGAAAATATCAGAAATACGCACCTAAGTCTAGAAAGTCATTGTTGTAATAAAATTGATGTTAATTACATTTTTTCAGAATAATTTATCC
Source organism: Dipus sagitta (assembly GCA_036346955.1). Taxonomy (NCBI): domain Eukaryota; kingdom Metazoa; phylum Chordata; class Mammalia; order Rodentia; family Dipodidae; genus Dipus; species Dipus sagitta. Next base: position 34,311,056 of record CM070776.1, read on the forward strand.
AAAACTTTGCTACTGGTTTGCTCTACTTGCAAATAAAAATTTGCTTCTCTTCATGGAGTATCTCCTCACCCATCACTAAAACAGATATTTACATCCAGACTCATTTTTACTTATCTCTTCCATCCCTCTGCTTCAATTTTCTTCCTTTAAATTCCAAGTCATCACTCCCCTTCTTTTTTTTTAATTATTTCTTCTCACAGGTTTCTTACCATTTCTACTACTAGAGATGGAGTTTCAGCCCTTATCTCCTATTTGTATTACAGAAGGAAAATTACAGAGGAGAATAGAATGGCATTGTGTTATAGTGTGTAATACATTATAAGCACCTGCTAGTCCATATCCTTGCACCCAATTTCTGTCTCCATCCTTTAAAGTGCACTCAACTTTGGCTGCAGATATTCCCACTAAAACAAAGATAAAATCAGATCTCTCCTATACACAATACCTTCCCTTGGATTTTTAATATAAATAATAATAATAATAGTGGTGAACTTAAAGTGCCCTATTTTCCTCAATATCCATCCACCTTCTTTTCTGTCACTGCTCACAAACAAATTATCTGTGAAATTTCATGGTCTGCATTTTCCTTATGTCCTTAGAAACTGATCAAATATCCTCATTTCTCCATTCCCAACCTCTTTATTTTACTAACAAATATCTAATTATCTTTTGTTGATGCAAAAGACACTGATCTCACTTCAAACAGATAAGAGATAGTTTTGTTCTGGAGCCATATATGAGTGATCATAGCCCATGAACACAGGTTTAGGGTATCCCAATTCCAGGTTCCAATGTGCTAACCATTTCATGAAGGGTGTATAATTAAAGGAAAAAAAGAAAGTCATCACCTAAAGCACTTTTAAAATACATTGGTGGATCATGAGGTAGACAGGTTATAGCAAAGTGGGAAAATCTCCACCCAAGCATCAGATGCTATCTGATAACATTCTTAGCCTTTGGGGTTGGTGGAAACTGGCAGTCTATTTGCTCGTTCTAGAAAGTTCATACCCATTCTACTGATAGTCACCAGGGTGTTAGATCAGACAAAGAGGTGTACAATAAGGGACTATTAAGGAGCTAAAGGTAGCCCAAGTTAGCTTGGTAATTTGTAATCTGATTCTGCAGAATTCTATCTCTCTTGGGTCACTGGAGTTCTTAGTCCATTCAGCTTTGTTTGGAGTACATGCAGTGCTTTTGGGGAACTTTTATTTATCTGTTTTTTCTATTATCATAGGAAATGCATTCCTCCTTTATTTTAGCAATTGGCACAGTCTGTTTGTGTCACACAAATTAATGGAAATATTTCAGGACACCGTATGTGTTAACAGATTACAAATGGGCATTTTGTTGTAGGGCAAAATTGTCCTGGTGTAAATCAGCATCTACCGGAAGATGAAAGATAGTGTTCTAATTCTGACCTTTTGCTATATGCATAGTAAGCTGTTCTTATTCAAGTGTAAGTGACTTCTACCTCAAATTCAAACATTTCTCTTTGTGTTTACATCAACACTATGCAGTTTTGTCTTCTCCATTGGAATGTTAATTCCTTGAATGTAGGGACTAAACTGTATTGGAGAATAGAATACAATGTAAGATCTTTTATCTTATTGAGAATCTAGCTTTTTAATGTTTTTTTTTTTTTTGTGTGTGTGTGTGTGTGTGTATTCATGCCAGGTCTCTTGCCACTGCAAAGAAAATTCCAGATACTTACAACAATTTTGGGTTGGGCTTTATGTGGGTGGCTGGGGAATTGAATGCAGGCCAGAAAACTTTATATATAATCTTTTAACTACTGAACCATCCTTCCAGCCTCAGAATTCAGTTTAAATGTGGCAAACTTATTTTTTTTTATTGTGGTGATAAAAACTTCATTTGATTGGCTCATGAATTTTTAAGTGGAGAGTGCAATTTTCTTAAGTACATACATACTATTGTGTAGATCTCTAGAAGGTTTTTGTATTTTATAACTGGAATTTTATACCCATTGAATAGTTGCTCTTCATTTACTTTTCCAATGAGTCCCTGGCAACCACTATTCTACTTTTATTAATTTCACAAATTTAAATAACTCTTGTGCGTGAGCTATGATATTTATGTCCTTCTATTATTGGCCCATGTAACTTAGCGTAGTATCCCTCAGGCTCATCCTTGTTTTGCCCTTGAGAGGTTTTCAGTTTTTTGAGGGTGAACCATATTTGACTGAATATCTACATCTCTATTTATTTGTAGATAGAGATATATAACATCTTATTGTTATAATAATATTTCACAGAGAATTAGGTTGCTTCCACAAATTGGCTATTGTGAATTATCTTATATGAATAGAGGAGTGTAGATTATTTTAAATCATGAATTCAACTTGGATAAATATCTTGAAGTGTGATCATAGGATCAGGTGGCTGTATTTTCTACCATTTTAAATAATAATCATCTAGTTTTCTAAATTCATTACATAATTTCATATCCCAACCAGTGGCACACACGTGGTACAATTTATCCACATCCTTTCTTTTTCTTTTTTCTTTTTTTTTTTTTTTTCTTTTCAAGGTATGGTCTTACTCTAGCTCAAGTTGACCTGAAACTCTGTATCCCCAGGCTGGCATCAAACTTACAGATGTGAGGTGATGGGTCATTGTGTTTTTGATTTTTACTTGCCTGATGCTTAGTTAGTGGTGTTGAGCACCTTTTCACATACTTGGAGATTTTCTACTTAGAAGTAGCATCTAAAGTCCTTTACTCCTTTAAAAATTTTATTATATATATTATTGAATGTGTATTTTGACTAATTCACTACATGATTACAAATAACTTTTTCCTAGTTTGTAGGTTACTTTTTCACCAAGTTGATTATTTTACTTGTTGTGAAAAGGATTTTAGTTTTATATATTCGTACTTGTGAATTTTTAATTTGTTGTCTATACTTTTGAGGTCATATAAGACATCATCACCAAGAATATTATTAAACTTTTTCCTTAAGCTTCCTTTTTGGGTTTTACAATTTCACATCTTACATTTCAGTCTTTAGTCAACTTGAAGGATTTTCTGTCTTTGGTTAGTTGACCTTTAGTATAAGACTCCAGCTTTATTCACTAATATGTGAATCAATACTGAAAAATTATACTAAATTTAGCCATTACATCCACATTGCATTCACATCCACATTACATTCACATCCACATTAATATGAGGTATCCAGAATAAGAAAAATAAATAGTCAAAAGCAGCCAAATGTTTTCCAGGTACCTGGGAGAGTGGTTAATGGAGGATAACTGATCAATGTTTATGGGGCAATTAAAATTTGAAGTTAGATAACTATGCTTGAACATAAGACTAGGAGAAAGAAGTCATTCCTGTGGACACTTCAACACAAGAAGCTACAGTCAGACATTTGGACAATTAATAAACCCGAGAATTAGAGAGCAAGCATTTGTGCCAGTATGAATTAATATGGGGAGATAACACTGTGTAATGAATGCTTTGTATGTATGTTGAGAATGGTTCTGATCACCTTATGCCAAAAGAAGAGTAAAATAAATTAAAATAGAAATGTGGTATATTACATGAAAAATATTTTAAGAGAAGGAAAATTAAAAATAGAGAATGGAGTGATTGATGCAAAAGGGAGATGATGAAATTTTTCAATCAGTTGTGTTTCAGTATCATGTTCATCACTGTTGTCAGCACCTTAATGAAAGTGAGCCACAGAATGATAATTTTTGATTTTCCTATTTTTTGTTTGTTTTTATTCTCAGTCACTATGGAGTCCAGACAGGCCTAGCATACACAATTCTCCTGTCTTAGCTGCTGGAGTCTTAAGATGACAAGTGTGCACCACACCGGGCTTGGACTTTTCACTTATTGATTCTTTATTTTTCTTGAAAATGAATATATTTACTGTCTGAATTATGACTTTAAGCTGTATACTTCTGGTGGGCATGCTAAGACAGGACACTGTTGGTCACAGAATGTAATTCCACACTCCCAAAATACCTGCTGTTACCTTAAAGTCATATCTAACTCCGGTAAGGTGTCAGCCCACCTAGAAGTACAGATCACAATTCTATTTTCACTTTTTGGTTTCTCTTGGCACAGTAGCACATGTAGGTGCCTAAAGGAAGAAAATAGAGCTGTAGATTATATTACTACCTGGGAAAGCATGCTCACTGAGTAGAACTCTAATTAAATTGGACTTAACTGCTGCCAAAATGTGAAGCAGAGATTATTTGCACATAATTTAATAAGTGCTATTCAAATAAAGGAACTGTTTCCGTTAGTGATTAATATTTTAGAACCTGTAAAAAGTTCAAAGCATTAAAACACAATAAAAGAGGATGACATTGGAATTTTATGGGTTTTTTTGTTTGTTTGTTTTTTTGCGGTAGGGTTTCAGTCTAGCTCAGGCTGACCTGGAATTCACTATGTAGTCTCAGGATGGCCTCGAACTCATGGTGATCCTCCTACCTCTGCCTCCTGAGTGCTGGGATTAAAGGCATGCACCACCACGCCTGGCGATATTTGCATTTTAAATGAAAGTATGTGTGATTTTAGTTCAAGCTTATAATGGCAAAATAAATAATTGTAATTCATATTAAAGATTACTTAATAAATCTTAACTGTAAAACAGACTTTTCCACTGTGTAAAAATTAATGGAGATATGCTTAACAACCAAGCCACTCATGAATCTCAAATTTTTATGGACTATATAATATTTCAATTACAAAGTATAATGAATAATTTGGTCTGGACTGCCTTATGTAATCAAGTATATTCACACTTCTCTTTTAGTTAGTTTTACATCATGTGTACACATTCTTTGACATCTTAAATATGGTGATATGTTAGGGTATCTTTATGGGCCTCATTGTTATTTTGTGTCATTATATTTGAAGTTGTTTGTTCTGCAGATACAGATATGCAGGTCATTACTATTTTCATTTTCCTAGTCATCATTTATTCTATCCATTTTGACTAGACCAATGATTATTTCATAAGACAAAATGTGCCTATGCTTTCCTTATAATTCTAAACTTAGTGATGCCCATTACTTAAATAAGTTAACCAGTTTAGAATGAAACAAATCAGAATGAAAGTCCATAAATCTCTTTGTACACAGGACAAAATAGACTTAGTCAATGATGAAATGTCAGCAAAGGCCTCCGAGAGGTCCTAAACAGAAAAAGCAAAGAATGACCATTTTACTCGCTAGCCACCCAGGAATTCCAAGGGCTTCCCATTCTGACTCTCATTTTAATCACTCCTGATGAATATTTGATTCAATATTATGTTTTTCACACCAAAGTCATATATGAGAACATATGGAAGGAGAAGGAAAAGAGAATGGGTAAGTGGAAAAATAAAAATGCATTGCATGCATATTTGAAATTGTCAAAAATAAAAAGAAACTTTTACAAAAGGTGCACACAAGTTTTTAAGCCATTTGGAATATGAACATAGCCCCCGCCCCAATTCATTACAGTGACACACTAAATCCATAGTTAAATCATATCCATAAAATTTTAGTTAGGACTAAGACTCACAGAGATATCACCATTGGGGTCACCCACTTGCCTGACTATTCTTTATCAAGCCACTCTGGGATACAAGAATAAATGTCAAAACTCTAAGTTCTTATAACATATTTTCAGACATAAAATATGGACCTGTACAAAATAATTTTAAAACAGAATTATAACTACTTTAACCATTTTCAACCCTTATTCACACTTATCTATACTACCATTTAGTCCATATGGGCATATATATGTTTCATGCTTCCATTTGCCTAACTCCCCCATTGCTTCTGCCATTCTCTATTTCCATGTACCCTCTTCTAATATGGGAATTCTTCCATTTGCTTGGACACCAAGATCTTGATATCTCATTTATTTTTTCACAACATGTTTTGCATGCCATAAGTAAAACAATAGACCACAATATATGCAAAACTAATTTATTACCTCACAATCTTCCTCACCAATCTCTTCTGTTAAATCCTATATACTATGCAACAGCTCCCCTATTTTTCTTCCAGTTTTTTTTTCAATTAAGATTGTATTTTGGGCCTGGAGGGATGGCTTAGCACTTAAGGTGTTCTCCTGCAAAGTCCAAGGACCCAGGTTCAATTCCCTAGGACCCACGTTAGCTTAGATGCACAATGGGGTACACATTAGTTAGATGCACAATGGGGCACACATGTCTGGAGTTCGTTTGCAGTGGCTAGAGGCCCTGACATGCCCTTTCTCTTTCTCTCCCTCTTTGTCAAATAAATAAATAAATAATAATAAAATAATTTTTAAAAGATTACCTTTGTATGGGCACATGATATGCTGGTACAATCATTTCTTTCCTCCATGTTCCCATTCTGCTGAGGGCCATCCTCAGTAGGATTGCTAGTGTTCCCCATAGGGTTGTTGGTTATGGGTTGTGAGAGCAGTAGTCAGTTACTGGGGGAAGCAATGCCTCTGGGTATGCCTCCCAATCTGTGGCTTTTACAATCTTTCCACTCCCTCTTCCATAAAATCCCGTGAGCTTTGGTGGGTGTGTTTTAAGACTACTTCAGTGACGAACTCTCATGAGCTTCTGGATTTCTGCTTTAGTATTTAGTGTTGAGTATCCTCAGCATCTGTCTCCCTTACCCTGGTGCTGATTGTCAGGCTCACCACGAAGCAGCACTCTTGCTCATCTCTTCACTTCCTCTGTGGTTTCACCTGGGCCTTGGCTGAAGTGTGGGGGGTGGTTTATCTGTTTGTGTCTCACTACCTTCTGAAAAAGAGAAACAGATTCTTCAACAGAGAGTGAAGTCAGCATAGGTTAAGTATAATAAGCATTGTTAATTTAGAGAGATTTTGATGGATGTGGCCCCTCTTTTGACCAGAGACTAGTGGGAGCTTGTCGTTGGAGAGCATAATCTTTGTCTCCATAGAATTCTGACTTGGTTCCCAGTTCAAGCTATGAGTTCCTTTCCGCAGAGCAGATCTCTTAGCCAATCAGAAAACCAGTGGTTACCCTCCAAGTCTGTGTGCCCCCATTGCACTGGTGTGTACATCTTGTCAGGCTGGTTGCTTTTGAGTACCTTAGACCCCTGATTTCTCACACCCGTTTTGGCCACTATTTAACTCACTGATTTTTTTTTCATCAAGATATAATACTAAATGAATTCTGCTTATAAAACTATAAAGATTTGCATGTTTTTGATTTTTACCTTACTTGATGATGGGTTATATAATGTCAGGTGTATGATGTGGCATATTTACCACTATGACTTTCCTGTACTAAAAATACTGTTTTGATAAAACTTCATGCATGTGTATTTATTAAATGACTACATAACTAAGTATTACTGATACAGACAGTAAATCATCGTTTAGCAAATTATTTTTCGAAGGCTCATTTATAAGCATTGGTGTTCCATTGATCAATCTTAAATTGTAGCTAAGAGCCATTTTTTTATGATAATCTCTGCTAATTTCTTTGGCATTGGCTAGACTAAACACTTGTTTCCTCTTTTTGCTTAAACAAATGCTTTATGTTTCTATACATATTGTAAAATGTATGATGAACATAAAATCTATCATCCATTTTATGGTTTATAGATAGAAGAATTAAGAAAATAGAATAATGTGGAGTACATTAAGTGACATTACTCTGGATAGTAAAATCAGCTGATAAAGACTGTCATGCTGCAATCACAACTAGTGATAGTGTGATCTTATAGTATTACTAAATATATACTTAAAGACCACATGAATGAAATAGCTGAGAAATTTAGGAACAATTATTTTCATTTGTTTTACTCATGGAAGAGAGTGCATTTTTACACCCCTCAAACCACTTAATCAAACTTCCTCATTGGCAAAATATGGATTCTATTTAGTCATATGGAAAAGTGATTTAACAGTTGGTTTTCCAGCTACAGTGGTGATCTAATTAAGAATTGTCTAATAGGATATAAGCATATGTAGTATGTGGCATTTTTAGAAGAATTTTTCAAAGGGAGAGAACATAGAATTTTTCCTGCTCTATCCCTTTTGAGACTGTCTGAACAGTAGATAGCGTTATGGAAATTTTCACTGAGCCTTGATCAAGTAAATAGAGATTTTATTGCTATATACCTGAGAACCAAGAAATTTCATAAATCAAGTAATTAGGACCCCAGAAGAAGAAAATATGTTTTGAAATGAAACTTTTAGTGAAGTAGTGGCTGTCTTATCTCCAAAGAACAGAGGTTTTAGTGTTGAGCATTCAGGTTTTGATATATGCCAATGATCTATATAAATTGACCACCTATTTTTCTTAAGAAACTTTGTCGCTTTTGCTTTTATAAGTTTCATCCTTCCCTTTGATATGAGAGTCTGCCTTCAACAGAGGTACATAACAATAAATCTTCAGGGCTGGAGAGATAGCTTAGCAGATGCATAAGGTAGCACACACATCTGGAGTTCATTTTTAGCGGCTAGAGGCCCAAAAATACCCATTCTCTCTCTCTCTCTCTCTCTACATATATATACATATATGTAGAAATATATATATATATATTTATAATATATATTATATTATATAATATATATATTATACATATATAAAGAAAGGGATATATATATATATGTATCCCTTTCTTCTTTTTCTCAAATAAATAACTAAAATGAAATAAAAAACATTTTTTAAAGAACAACTTTCGACTTCCGGCCAAGATGGCGACCGCCTAGCTGCGCTGCAAATCCCGGGGAAAGAAAGGCAAGATATTAAGGGTATATAGTGGCTTTTAGGGGAGAGAAATCTGGGAGGGCACAGAGGTGGGGAAACAGGGAATCGCTGACCCCCTTGCGGGCGGGTAGGCACCCCACGCCCCAAATAACCGCCGTGTTCAAAGCTCCACCCCTGCCACTGCTGCTGCTCCGGAGCCCGCATGGCTGCCACCGCGTGCCGCTCATTCCCTCCACGCGGAAGCTTAGACTGCTCCGCACCCTTGTCCACTCTCCCACCTACTGAGTGTGCCCAGTCGCACAAGCTCAGACTGTATCTCTCGCTTGCGTCAGCTCAGGTGCCACCCCGTACCTGCCTGCCGCACCGGCGGGCCGCCATTGTCCTGTGGCGGGGGAGCGCAGACTGCTTCCAGTTCCCAGTGTTCCCAGCCAAATTCTGGGCGGCTTCAGTGCTTGGTGCCTCAGTACCACTCCTAGCTCGAACGCAGGCAGCTGTGGCACATTACCGCTTGAGAACTCAAGCAATTTTGGCGCCCCTGCCAGGTCGTAGATAGGCGGCTTTGGCAAGTGAGATTATTCCCTGTGTGTGGAAGCTTAGACTGCTCGGCACTCTCGTCCACTCGCCCTCTGTCTGCCGCGTGGCTGTCCATAATTGTCCTGTGGCGGGGGAGTGCAGACTGCTTCCGGTTCCCAGCGTGCCCAGCCAGAGTTCGGGTGGCATCAGTGCTTGGTGCCTCAGTGCCACTCCTAGTTTGAACGCAGGCAGCTGTGGCACATTACCGCTTGAGAACTCAGGCAACGTCGGCGCCCCTGCCAGGCAGTAGATAGGCAGCTTTGGCAAGTGACAGCCAAAGCCCAGGCTTCATGGCAACACCCCCAGGCTGCATAAGATTCCCATTGTTCTTGAGCCCAGGCTGATACGCCCACTTATCTGCCCATACACTGTCATGGGCAGAACACAGCGCAAAAGAAATAATATGAATAATCAAATGCAAGAAAATCCAATTAGATCACCCACTCCCACAATGAATACTTCTAACCAAAACATAGAAGAACAAATAGGACCAGAACACCAAATTGAAGCTATGAACAATGCAACTCTAACCAACCTGTTGGTAGAACTTGCAGGAAAGCAACAAAGGGCCGACAATCGTGTGGATGCTGCCATCACTAAACTAGAACTAATAGATAAGAAATTGGAAGGATTAGATAAGAAAATGGAAGGATTTCAAAGAGAGTTAAGAGATTTGAGGGAGAGTGAAAAAAAAAGAAGACCTTAAAAATCAGCTGGCCATGCTAAATGAAGACATAAAGAAATGCAAGGATGAACTCCAAGAATCATCAAGAAAATCAGAAAATGATGTGAAAAGGGAGCTTGACAGAGGGATGGAAATTATACATAGAAAAATAATAGAAAATGCAAACTTAATTGAACAAGCCCAAAACTCACTAGAAGCTCTCAAGAATAGAGTCAGCCAAGTGGAGGATAGAAACTCTGATCTGGAAGACAAGATGGAAGAAACAGTTAGAGAGTTCAAAAATTTCAGTAAGTTTAAAAGCTCCTGTGAACAGAACATGAGGGAATTGTGGGATACAGTTAAACGTCCCAATATCAGGATCATTGGAATACCAGAAGGAGAAGAAATCCAGACCAAAGGCATGGAGAACTTATTTAACAAAATAATTGAAGAAAACTTCCCCAATCTCTTAAAAGAAAGGCCCATCAAGATACAAGAAGCCAATAGAACTCCAAACAGACTGGACCAAAGGAGAAACTCTCCAAGACATATTATTATTAAGACTCTAAACATTGACACCAAAGAGAAAATACTAAAAGCAGCTAGGGAAAAACAGCACACCACCTTCAGAGGTAACCCCATCAGAATTACTTCAGACTTCTCAATAGAAACCCTGAAAGCTAGAAGGGCCTGGAATGAAACACTGCAAAGTCTAAGAACCTATGGCTTCCAACCCAAACTACTCTACCCAGCAAAAGTATCCCTCATAATAGATGGCGAACAAAAAACTTTCCATGACAAAACTCAGCTTTACAATTATATGAACACAAAACCAAACCTACAGAGAGTATTTCAGGAAATTCTCCACAGAGAAGAAACAAATAATCAAACACAAATGCCCACAAGAAACAGATCGCAAAAACCAAACTCAGAGTAGAAACAAAAATCTTCAAAGTCCATGAAAACACCAACCCACATTTACCATCACAATATGGCAGGGATCAAATCAAATCTCACAGTCATTACCCTAAATATTAATGGCCTGAATTCACCCATAAAGAGACACAAGCTAACAGGATGGACCAAAAAATTAGACCCCTCAATCTGTTGCCTTCAAGAAACCCACCTCACCACTAAAGACAGACACCTCCTCAGGGTGAAAGGGTGGAAAACAATATTCCAAGCAAACGGGAGTAAGAAACAAGCAGGCATAGCTATATTAATATCAGACAAAATAGACTTCAAATCAAAAGTAATCAAAACGACAAAGAAGGCCAATTCCTACTTATCAAGGGAATGATCCATCAAGATGATATAACAATCATAAATGTGTATGCACCAAACACAGGGGCACCACAGTTCATAAAACAAAATCTACTTGACAATAAAACAGAAATAACCACCAACACCATCATAGCTGGGGACTTCAAAACACCATTATAAGTAATAGACAGATATCCAAACAGAAACTCCACAGGGAAGTAAGAGAGCTCAACAAAACCATAGATCACTTAGACCTAACGGACATCTACAGAACCTTCAATCCCAAATCCACAGACTACCCATTCTTCTCAGCAGCCCATGGAACATTCTCTAAAATAGACCATATATTGGGTCACAAAGACTGCCTCCACATATTTAGGAAGATTGACATAATTCCCTGCATGATATCAGATCACAATGCTATATTGCTAGAAATCAACAACAAAAGACCCACCAAGAATCCCAAAGGCACCTGTAAACTGAACAGCACACTTTTAAACAATAAATGGATAAAGATGAAATAAAGAATGAAATTGCAAAATTTCTGGAATTGAACGACAATGAGAACACATCGTATCAAAACTTATGGGACACAATGAAGGCGGTCCTCAGGGGAAAATTCATAGCACTCAATGCCTTCGTAAAAAAGACAGAAAGGTCCCAAATCAATAACCTAACCATCCACCTAAAGGCACTGGAAAAACAAGAAAAATCCAACCCAAAGAGCTCCAGAAGGAAAGAAATAATTAAAATCAGAGCAGAAATCAATGAATTGGAAACCAAGGAAACAATTAAGACAATTGACAAAACAAAGAGCTGGTTCTTTGAAAAAATAAACAAGATTGACAAACCCCTGGCCAATCTGATCAAGCAAAAAAAGGTGAAGCTTCAAATTAACAAAATTCAAAAATGAAAAAGGAGAGATCACAACAGACATAAGTGAAATTGGGAGAATCATCAGGACTTATTTCAAAAACCTCTACTCCACAAAACTGGATAATGTGGAGGAGATGGATAAATTCTTGGACACATACCATCTACCAAAGCTAAACACAGAGCAGATTAATCACCTCAATCAACCGATCACACTCATGGAGATTGAAAAAGTAATAAAAAACCTCCCAAAAAAGAAGAGCCCAGTACCAGATGTCTTCTCAGCTGAATTCTAGCAAACCTTCATGGAAGAACTCAAAGCAATCTTCCTCAAACTGTGCCACACAATTGGTGAACAGGGAAAGCTACCCAACTCCTTTTATGAGGCTAGCATCACCCTAATTCCAAAACCAGGCAGAGATGCCACAAGAAAAGAAAACTACCGGCCTATTTCCCTGATGAATTTAGATGCAAAGATCCTAAACAAAATCCTTGCAAACCAAATCCAACAACACATCAAAACCATTATCCACCTTGACCAAGTGGGATTCATTCCAGGAACACAGGGGTGGTTCAACATACGGAAATCTGTCAATGTAATACACCACATAAACAAGGTTAAACATAAAAACCACATGATCATTTTGATAGATGCAGAAAAGGCCTTTGACAAGATTCAACATCACTTCATGTTCAAAACATTGGAGAGAGTTGGCATGGTTGGTTCATATCTTAACCTAATAAAGGCAATATACGAAGCTCCGAAGGCCCAAATAATACTTAATGGAGAGAGACTGGAGGAATTCCAATTAAGATCAGGAACAAGACAGGGTTGTCCACTCTCACCTCTGCTTTTCAATATAGTTCTGGAAGTCCTAGCTCAAGCAATAAGACAGGAGAAGGAAATAAAAGGGATACAATTTGGAAAGGAGGAAGTTAAGTTAGCTTTATTCGCAGATGACATGATTATATATGTAACAGATCCGAGAGACTCCATCCCAAAACTCCTGAAGGTGATTAACTCCTATAGCAAAGTAGCAGGATACAAAATCAATGCACAAAAATCAGTAGCCTTCCTTTATGCAAAGGACAAAGATACAGAAAAAGAAATAAGGGACATAGTCCCATTTTCAGTTGCGACAAAAAAAATAAAATACCTTGGAATAACGTTAACCAAGGAAGTGAAAGATCTATACAATGAAAACATAAAAACACTCAAAAAAGAAATTGAGGCGGACTTGAGAAAATGGAAAGACCTCCCATGTTCCTGGATAGGCAGAATTAACATTGTGAAGATGACAATCCTACCAAAGGCAATTTACAGATTTAATGCAATACCAATTAAAATCCCCACAGTGTTCTTCACAGAGATAGAAAAAATGATCTCAAATTTCATATGGAAAGGCAGAAGGCCTCGCATTTCCAAACATATCCTCAGCAAAAGAAATACCTCTGGAGGCATCACCATACCTGATCTAAAGCTATATTACAAAGCCATAGTAATAAAAACAGCATGGTACTGGCATAAAAACAGGACTATAGATCAATGGAATAGACTTGAGGACCCGGACTTTGGGTCAAGCAACTATAGCTACTTGATATTCGATAAAGGCCCAAACAATATAGGCTGGAAAAAAGACAGCATCTTCAACAAATGGTGCTGGACAAACTGGATAACCATATGCAGGAAACTAAAACTTGACCCACACATTTCACCATGCACTGCACTCAAGTCCAAATGGATCAAAGATCTCAATATAAGACCAGAAACTCGAATACTACTGGAAGAAAATTTAGGAAGTACATTCCATGATATAGGAATGGAAAAAGACTTCCTGAACAAAACCCCAGTAGCTCATGAACTTAAACCATCACTCACCCAATGGGACCACATGAAGCTGAGGAGTTTCTTTACAGACAAGCATACAATTAGCAAAGCCAATAGATTACCCACAGAATGGGAGAAAATATTTGTGGGTTATCCAACTGATAGAGGACTAATCTCTAGAATCTACAAAGAACTCAAAAATCTAAACAGTAAGAAGTCAATCACCCCACTCACAAGATGGGGCAAAGAGCTGAACAGGCAGTTCACAGAGGAAGAAATAGAAATGGCAAACATACACTTAAGAAAATGTTCAGCATCCCTAATCATCAGAGAAATGCAAATTAAAAGAACTATGAGATTCCACCTTACCCCAATAAGGATAGCAAGCATCAAAAAATCAAATAAAAATAAATGCTGGCGAGGATGTGGAGAAGTAGGAACACTCATCCACTGTTGGTGGGAATGTAGGATGGTACAACCACTTTGGAAAGCAATATGGAGACTTCTGAAAAAGCTGACTATAGAGATACCAACAGACCCAGTTATTCCCTTACTGGGCATCTACCCTAAAATCTTCAAACCACAGATTAAAGAGATTTGCTCAACCATGTTTATAGCGGCTCAATTTGTAATAGCTAAGAGCTGGAATCAACCCAGATGTCCATCACTAGAAGAATGGATAACTAAGATGTGGTATATCTACACAATGGAATTCTATAAAGCAGTAAGAAAAAATGACACAATGAAATTTGAGGAAAAATGGTTGAACCTGGAACAGATCATTCTCAGTGAACTTACCCAATCACAGAAAAAAAATCGCCTCATAGTCTCACTCATCTACAGCACCTAACCTGAATCTACCAAAGATACCTTACATACCCAGCAAGCATCTCCTAGGCTAGACACTAGGATGGAAGAGGAGGGAGAGGAGGGCATCAAAGGGGTGGGAAACACAAATCTAGACCCAAACGGCAATGGTGCCATAATCTTCTACTTACTAAAAGACAGACCAAATGGCTGATCCTTCACCAGGACCTTACAGGGAACACCTGAACCACAAGACACTGGAGAGGGTAAGATTAAGACTAACCTTAATCTCCTACATCTTCCCTCCCTCACTTCCCCTCTCCCTGTCTCTCTCTCTCTTATCTCTAACTCTTGTTTATTAGTTATATTTTTCCTCATTTTCTTAGTGGGCACTGACCTGTAACTCCCAGAACCAGCATGGGGCTATCATCCACAATGAGCTTTTAATCAGAGAGACCTACAAGGTTTCCTAAAAGACAGACAGATTTCTGTCAGAGTACTTGATGACCCACCAAAGGTAGTGGTAAGACCCTAATGCTGAAGATACCTTATGTGATTGACATGCAAATTAGAATGGCATGGCTGGAAGTTGGATGAGAGTCAGTCCCCAGACAGTCAGTGCGTCTAGTGCCAGAAGGTGCTACATGGGCGACTGGGGGAAATTGACCAATATCTATCGAAGCAACGCATGGTCTAACCTACTTAGCAGCAAATAACTTGTTGTGAAGCCCACACAAGTGCAGTGGTGGCACACAGCCATGGTGGGGAACCAACTGCTCTCAATTTGGCTAACTGATCCCCTCACTGGTATGGGACCCATAGCTGGAGCTGGGAAACAAGTCAGAACCATATCCAAACATAAGCCCACTCTCCAGTATCAAGCTACTATCAATTGTGGGCTACAAGAGGGCCTACACCTATTAAATTCTCTATAAAAAAAAAAGTAAGGGTTATCTCATTTGTCCTGGTGCTAACTTACTCTCCGTTGGAGAATCTGCTTCTCTTTTTCAGATAGATGTAGACCCTAAGGAGAGAGCCACCCCATCATACCTCAAAAGGGCCCCGGCTGAAACTAAGGAAAATTGGAGAAACAAGCAAGGGTGCTGTTTTCCTGATGAACCGGACACCAGCACAAGGGGGAAGGAGATCAGCACAGAGAAAAATCAACTCCTACCAAATCAGAGAGCCAGAGCCTCAGAGGCCCCCAACACCTCATCACTGAAGCAGACCAAAAATGAACCCAACATGGCTCAGGGAAATTTTGCGGAAGAGGGGGCGGAAAGAATGTCAGAGTCACATGTTGGGTCATGATATGCAGAGACATTTAGGTTACCCATAACTGTGGGCTAACTCCACAATGCATGACCCATATTCCTCAACAAGGAGGGGCCAAGGGGAGGGTGTAGGTCACGGTTGAGCCTAATAATGGTACCAAACTGACTGTATTTGCTGAATACAGAACTGACTATTAAAAACAAAAAGAACAACAACTTTCATTGCTTTATATGAGTGGCTCTGAGTTATACTTTGATGCTCAACCTGCAGGAACCTGATTACTTTATATTGAATAATGTTCACACTGATCCTGTACTCAATATTTTTGCATCCTTAGGTTTCTTTTATCTCAGGAAGGTAGAAGTGAACTGAACAATTTTAGTATTATATATGCAAATGAAAGAGACTTTATGAAAAAGAATATTCAATAATGCTTAAGACCATACATGGTAGATACATGTGTTTAGCTGTATATTATGCTGAGTTTGTAGTTATTTTATATGAGTACATCAATAGTATCTTTTCATACCAAAATATATAAATTCTTCATACTTCAGAATTGCATTTAAATTTATTTATGATAAACTTGCCATACATTTATATTGTCACATGTAGGTATATAATATATGGCTTTGATAATTTTGGAGAATAATTTGGTTATGATCAGACTTCCCAGAAAATTGTATCTAGAAAAGATGTTTAAAGTGTATGAGAAATAATTCCTAAATTATATTCCAAATCATGAAAGTATATTCATATATACTTTTGCTGTTTATTAACCTGAGTCATTTTTATTACTAATGCTCAAAGATGCCTAAAGCATTACTTTGAAGTTTCACTAGTTTAGTATGTGGAATTGTAATTTTTTTTTAAGTGGAGAAAAATTTTTTCAAGGCAATTTCAGAAAAATCTACAACACAAGGCAATATTTAATCAAGAAAATCTTAGTTTGACAAGTTAGAGATCTAGAACTGTTTATCAAAGATGCGTGGCACTAATTTGATACTACTTTGATATCTTTAAATAAGTTAATATGGGTATCTAAAATCTCCTATTTTATGGTGTATTATGCATAAATTCATGCTTTTTATTTATTGAAGACAAATGAAAAAGCATGGCTTTGAAGAGATAGAAGCCTTTAATAAGATATATGCAGTAAGATAAAATTTATTCACAACATTCCCACACTCAAAAGAGGAATCAAATACTGGTTAACATATATATTATTTCCTAAAATATTGGATTGAGCCCAACTGACTTTTGGAAATTAAAATACACTGATTTTAATGTCACATTTTTGGCAGAAACACTGAAATACTTTTTGATACTCTAACATTGGGAAATCTCATGCTATCAATTTTGCCAGGTTTTTAACATTGATTCTTTTTGTTTATATGTAAAATGATCAAAAAATTTTAAGTAAACAAAGGTATGCTGGAGAGATGGCTTACTTGCAAAGCCTGACAGCCCAAGTTTGAATCCTCAGTATCCATTTAAGGCCAGATGTATAAAGTGGAATATACATCTGGAGTTTGTTTGCAGTGGCAAGAGGCACTAATTCACCCATATTCTCTCTCTCTCTTTCTGTCTCTGTCAAAAATATTAAACCAGTGTGCACATCTTGTATTTATTGTCTCTTCAAATACATTTCTTTTATTTCTGTCCTTTCTCCAAGTCCCTTCTCCACTTTCTATCGATTTCCTTCCATCTGTATTTTCCTTCCATCTGTTTACATGACATATGTATCTTTTTGCCCATCTCTCCCCATCTTATAGTTCTTCTCTTTATATTCATTTTTGGTTACAATTCTATCTTTACAGGTTTTGCCCACATTTGCTCCCCTCCCCTTACAAGAAAAGACCTGGATATATTTAAAAATATGTGATGTTTGTTTTCCTGAGTTTCAGTCACTTCACTTAATATGTCTCTTTCCAGATACATCCATTTTCCTGCATATTTCATAATTTCATTTTTATGTCCTTCTGAATAGAATTCCATTGTGCATGTTTACATTTTCATAACCCATTTTTCTGTTGCTAGGCTTGCCTGCTTCCAATTCTTAGCTATTATAAATAGAATTGCAATAAACATGAATGTGCAAGTATCTGTAATAGAATGTGAAGTCCTTAGTGTATATGCCCAGGAGGTATGACTGGACATATGGGATGTCTAATTCTAACTTTTTGAGAAACTTTCATATTGATTTTCATAATTGCTGTACTAGTTTCCACTCCCACCAATAGTGGATAAGAGCTCCTCATTGCCCCATTCTCACCAGGATTCATTATCTGTTTTGTGGATGATAGCTACTCCGGATGGGTTAGGATGGTGTTGCAGTCAGGTTCGCAATACTGGCAGGTATCAGCCAACCAAGAGAAACTTGTGGGAAGAAAAAGGTTTATTTTGGCTCGCAGACTTGAGGGGAAGCCCCATGATGGCAGGGGAAAATGATGGCTTGAGCAGAGGGTGGATATCACCTGCTAACCAACATCAGATGAACAACAGCAACAGGAGAGTGTGCCAAACATTGGCAAGGGGACACTGGCTATAGCACCCATAAACCCATCCCCAACAATACACTGCCTCCAGGAGGCATTAATTCCCAAATCTCTATCAACTGGCAACCTAGCATTCAGAACATCTAAGTTAATGTGGGATATCTGAATCAAACCACCACATTCCACCCCTGGCCCCAATAAACTGATAACCATCCACGATGTAAAATGCAATGCATTCAGTCCAACCTTCAAAGTTCACATAGTTTTTAATCAATCCTAATGATATTCAAACATCCCCATAATCCAAGGTCTTTTAACTGAGCCATAATACCAAAAAATCCCCCCAAAACCCCATAATGGCACAGAATAAACATTCACACTGCAAAAGATGGCACTGGGCACAGCCAAGAGATATTCAACCAACACAAGATTTAAATAGGGCAAACATCAAACTCTATAGCTCCAAGTTCAACAAGTCTAATCAGTGACAAATCTCCAAGTTCAATAATTCAAACCAGCAATAAATCTCTGGTATTTCAAATCTGCCCCTCCAGCTAGGCTACTCACAGTCCTGGAAAACTTCATCCAGGGCCAGCAGCTCTCCTTAGCAGCCATCTTGTGGTCCCAGCATCTTCCCTGGGTCTCCACTACAACCCATGGTCCATCTTCAGGGCTCCATCAGGTCTCCATGCAGGCATACAGCAAACTTGATCCACACTACTATGGCATTTCCAAAACACATGACTGTGTTGTGAATTCAATGATCCTCTCTTTCCTGCAATTCTTATACTCCATAATACCAGATACTCTGCCAGTTTGTTAATCTGGGGGTGGGGGGTAAAGCAGCATGTAAAGAACAGGACACTCCCTGAGCATTCAGGTGTTTTCAAGAGAGTCTACATTCTTCCTGTTGCCCCAGTGCAGGTCAGCTGGCCCAATCTCAAAAGGTGTAATCTCTCATATAATTGCCAAATGTCACAGTCCATAGTTCTTACTGCATTCAGGTCTTTCAACTCTGACCAGAATAGTCAATAAAGCTGTACTTACAGCACTACATGGT
Organism: Dipus sagitta; assembly: GCA_036346955.1. Taxonomy (NCBI): domain Eukaryota; kingdom Metazoa; phylum Chordata; class Mammalia; order Rodentia; family Dipodidae; genus Dipus; species Dipus sagitta. The sequence continues at coordinate 34,330,601 of CM070776.1, forward strand.
ATCTCTTAGGCCAAGGTTTCAAATCCTTCCACATTCCTCTTGAAAATCAGCTCCAAAAGGCCAAAGCCACATAGTCAGGTTTCAAGTAGTGATGACACCACTCCTTGGTACCGACTTTACTGTTTTTACAGTTGCAGTCAGATTCATATTGCTGACAGAAATCAACCAACCAAGAGCAGTTTGTGGGGAAAAAACAGTTTATTTTGGCTTACAGACTTGATGGCAGGGGAAAACGATGGCATGAGCAGAGGGTAGACTTCACCTCCTGGCCAACATCAGATGAACAACAGCAATAGGAGAGTGTGCTAAACACTGGCAAGGGGAAACTGGGTATCACACCCATAAGCCCACCCCTAACAGTATACTGCCTCCAGGAGGCATTAATTCCCAAATCTCCATCAGCTGGGATCCTAGCACTCAGAGCCCCTAAATTTATGGGCAATGCCTGAATTAAACAACTACAGATGGTATCTCAAAATTCTTTTTATTTGTAGATTTGCAGATTTTTTTCTTTTGGTATTTGAGAAAGCGTCTCACTCTAGCCCAGGCTGACCTAGAATTCATTATGTAGTCTCAGGCTGGCCTAGAACTCATGGCAGTCCTCCTACTTCTGCCTCCTCAGTTCTGGGATTAAAGGCATGTGCCACCACACCAACCCAGATGTGCGAATTTAATTGGCTAGAGAGGTTCACAATTTTCTTGAGAAATTGTTGGTTATGTGTATTTTTTCTTTTGTGAACTGTCTGCTCAGTTCATTAATACATTTGGTGACTAAAAATTTAATTTTTTGGTGTTTAAATTTGGAGTTCTTTGCAAACTCTTGTTACTAGCCCTGTCTTAAGTATAACTGGCCAAGATTTTCTCACATTCTATAGGCTATCTGTTTGCTTTGGGTTATGGTTTCTTTTGTTATGCAGAAATCTTTTAACTTCATGTTTCCTCATCTGTTGATTCTTGGGACTATTCTCTGTGTGTTCAGAAATTTCTTGCTTATGCCTATATCCTTGAGTTTATTACCTATATTTTCCTTGAACACTTTCTGTGCTTCTGGTTTTAGATTTAGGTCTGAGATCCATTTTTACTTGTTATTTGCATGGGGAGAGAGAGGTATGATAACATTCTATAGGCACATACCCAGTTTGCCACTACCATTTGTTGAATAAGCTGTCATTTTTTTCCACTGAATATTTTTGTTCCATTTATCAATGATTAGTGGCCAAACACTGTGGCTTGAGTTCTAGATACTCTATATTGGCCTATGCATCTGTTTGGGTGCCAGTATCATCTTGTCTTTTTTACCATTGACCTGTAGTATCATTTAAGATTGGGTATTATGATACTTCCTGCTGTGTTATTTTCCTTAGGATTGTTTTTGCTATTTGTAATCTTTTGTGGTTCCATATGAACTCCACGAATAATTTTTCAAATTCTGTAAGGAACATTATTGAAATATAGATGGAAATTGCATTGAATCTATAGATTATTTTTTGTAAGATAGCCATTTCCACAGTGTTTATTCTGCCAACCCGGAGCATTTATTGTGGAATTTAACAAGAGAATAATATTAGAAGCAAAAAATCCAATTAATCATTTTTTTCAAAAATGGAGAGAATACTGAATATGAATAGGCAAAGATGTATATATTTTTAAAAAATCATCTCACCTTTATATAAATCTTCTAAAGGAAATTGTTTCACTTTCATCGTTTGTCTATTTTATGTGAACATACAAGATATCCTAAAGTCTAGATATCCTAAAAGTCATCATTAGACATATAATTAATGCATCCATTCATTTGATATTTAAAGATAAGTTACAATGTTCCAGGTATTGTAATTTTAGGTACTCAATGGGTAGTATTTGTAATTTAGACATAATTTAAAATAAGCACTGGTATAAGATGATAGACAATTATATGATAGATGATTATCACAGAGCTCAGAATTGTTCTTTCTTGATTAATAAACATTAAATATTTTCTAAGCTCCCTTTCTGGAAGTTAAAGGAGAGTAAATCATTTATTTAGTGGATTTAAAGGCATATTTAAAGAACTATTTTCTAACCTTATCCAGTCCTACCTAGCATATTTTAATTAGGTCTGAATCATTTTTTCCAATATAAATACTTAAGTATTCCTATTTTATGAATCCTCCCTTGGTTTCTCCAAGATCAATCAAAGTGTTCTATATCCATTTTTATCTCATACTATAATCATCACAAATACAACAATTATCAAATTATATCTTCATAGTGTATTTGTTTATCTGGTATTTTGATAGATTAAAAGGCCAGAATTAGAGTACTAGAAAAGATGAAAGAAATGCTTCTAAATAACTTTGGGCTTTAAAATTCTAGATCTCTCTTAAAGAGAAATCTCAGTAAAATTATAATTAAGAGATTTTAAAAGAAAAGAAAAATAATAATTTAGAAGAAACTGTTACTAAAGGTCTGCACAGAGGCAAAAATGGGTGGGAAAAGCTGGAGAGCAAAGCTGCATGCATAGCCTCAAAAGTTTTCCGTGTTCAATGATGCCCACATAGACTGTAGGAGGCAGCATCCTCCCTGCCAAGACCATTGTGAAACACTGAGCACCTGACCATAAGAGTAGAACTTCTTTCATTCTAAAGTAAAGCCTAATAATTGACAAACCTGTGCAAATACAGAATTATAATTTACTTTTCTATTGCCATTTTATTAAATAAGAATGACTGAGACTAATGTGCTACAAAGAGTTCTCCATTTTTTTGACAAGGTCAAGAAGAGTTAGTTCCCAAAAATTAAACCTAAGATAAGTCATACAACTGATAAGAAGAAAATATTAATTGCGATTAGTTGTGTAGCAGTCAGCTTCACATTGCTGGGATGAACTTCCAAACTAGACACAGTTTACGGGAGGAATGACATTTATTTAATGCTTACATAACCAGGGGAAGTTCCATAATGTCAGAAAAAGTTGCCTACCCCCTTTTCAAAGATCCAAGCTGAGAAAACAGCCACCACTGCTACCAACAAGCAGAACTGAGGCATTTTGCATATTTTTGGCTGGAATTCAGATCCACCTTAGAGCTGCACCCTAGAATATACCCACAGTGATACCTCCTCCAGCCAGGTGACTGCAGATCTAATTGGGGGACATCTTTTCAAACTACCACAATCAGTAATAATTATGAAGATACTATTATCTAATATTTGATAACAGGATGTTATGAACTAGGAATAATTAGAAAAAATAACTTGGATATTTATCCAAGAGTAAAATTCATTGTAGTATCAGAAAATTTGCTAGGGTTCCTGAGAAGTAGATGAATGGAGAAAAATTGATCTGGTTTGGTGGTATACTATAAGGAATGAGATTTCAGGTACCATATGTAATTCTTTAGATTTTTATTAGTATCTTCATATTACAGTAGGCATTCAAAGAATAAAATATAGATAAGATAAAAATATAGGTAAATATGTAATTTTTATTACTATGCATTAAATAAGTAAAATTTAAAAATCAATGTCTGCAAGGTAGGGGTAACACTGTATCCAAAAGTATAGGTAGAAGTTAATATTTTAGGTAAAATTTGATTTACCAAATAAAGTGACATGTATGTGGATTATTCCAAAATATAGGTATACTCTCAGGAAAAAAAAAACAGACTAAACATAAACAAATTAAATAGGTTTACTCTGAGGAATAGATTTCTATCAGTAGCTGCATTTTATTTATGTAATCATACACTTCTTATACATACTGAAAAAATGCTATGGAAAAATAAGATTGCAGTAATAGTAAATTATGAGTTCAATGTGAAATATACATGCATCATTACACACATATATAGGTGTTCTTGCATATAAGGTCACATAATATTCATACATCAGTATATTTAAAACTTAAGGAAAATAAATGTATATCATCTTTTTAAAAAATTTTTGTTCATTATTTATTTATTTGAGAGTGACAGAGAAAGAGAAAAAGAGGCAGGTAGAGAGAGAGAGAGAGAGAGAGAGAGAGAGAGAATGAGTGTGCCAGGGCTTCCAGCCACTGCAAACGAACTCCAGACGTGTGCGCCCCCTTGTGCATCTGGCTAACGTGGGTCCTGGGGAACCGAATCTTGAACCTGGGTCCTTAGGCTTCACAGGCAAGCGCCTAACTGCTAAGCCATCTCCCCAGCCCATGTATATCATCTTATCAAAAGTGAAATGAGGGGCTGGAGAAATGGAAATGGTTTAACAGTTAAGGCATTTGCCTGCAAAGCCTAAGGTCCTAGGTTTAATTCCCCAGTACCCACATAAGTCAGATGCACAAGGTAGCACATGCATTTGGAGTTCATTTGAAGTGGCTAGAGATCCTGGCATGCCCATTCTCTCTCTATATCTACATCTATATATGTATATCTATATCTATCTATATCTATATCTATATCATCTATATCTATATCTATCTATATCTATGTCTATACATATATAATAAATCAATAAATGAAATATTTTTTAAAAGTTAAATAATATAAAGAAAAAAATCCTACTGAGAAAATGACTAAAAGACGAATGCCAGGGACCACTCCCTTCCAGGAGCTATAATAAAGAAACTGAATGAAGAAAGGGTCACTAACTCACCTACAACACATGTTGTTTGATCCTTCCTCCTCTTTACATCATGAGATTTTGGATGAACTGGCTGATTGCAGGAAAGGCATTTCAACTCATTCAAATTCTTACACAGATCTGCAAGACAGTTCTTCAGAAGAGGCAGTCTTATTCAAAGATTTGGATTCAATGTTCTATCTTCAACCACACACATCCTCTGTTCATCTCAGGCTATAGGCTTTTGTTGCATACACTCTAGCATTACCACTTATATAAATGCTGATGCCTGGCAATAAGGAGAGTCCATAATCACCATATGAACAATGCACTGTGGGAGAGAGAGAGACAGAGACAGAGAAATTTAGGGACACAGAGTAAGCACGGGTTCTAGAGGCTGCAGATAAGGCTTCTTCTTCCTTCTTTGTCGGATTAGCTACACCATGGAAGAGACCTCTAATTCTGGGATGTATAGCACTCTCCACATTCCTAACAGTTTCTTTTCCTTGTCCACACCATCATAGCTACCACACTGAGCAAATCAGTTGAGGGCTGTACTAGCCAGAAAGACAGAAAAAAATCTCTAAGCACTTTGCAGTCCCCACTATATACTCAGAATTTGCCCACATATCTTCTGGATGAAAAGATGGAACTGTCAGTTAATTTGCTTCGGCTCAAATATCAAATTAATGAACTATTTGAAAAGTAGATGAGCTGAAGAATGTCATATATGAGCAAAAACCACTTCTTTTGGATCCTTTAAGAGAACCTCTGAGAATATAGAACTGTCTTTCATTTTCAGTGAGGGAAATGAAATCCATCAACCACTTCTATACTTCTGTCAATATGTGTGGCCTTACCTGTGACAATTGTATGCTGGAGTGTGAGGAGAGCATGCACAAGGCCAGCCTCTTGATTCTTACTTTGTATGTGAACTTCATGAAGGGTCATTGAGAAGAATTCTGGGAAGTTCTGAATATTGCATACATATATTTTGAGAGAAATCACTTCATGTTCAATGAAACCAAGAAGATCATCATCATAAGTTTGGTGAATGAGTAAGACCTGGATCATGAGGAGGTGTCCATCAAGTTATCATGCATAACATGATTTCTAATGGCATTCATGTGTACAGGCTGAACCCAGAAAGTTGGCATTAGAATAGTCTACTAGCCTTTTTGTCTAAGATGAATGAGTCTGTTCCTTGTTATGGTCTATCCTAGTATAATAAGACTTTGAAAGATGAGGAAGAACAATGTTTGAGCCAATTTTGTAAACATGGATAGCTCTACTGTTAAGGACAATGCTATATCTAACAGCTTCTCCCCTCTTTAGAGAATAGTAAGGCAAATATGTTACTGTTTCTGAAGGAGGCAATGAAAGATGTAGTAATGGAGAACTGGAGTGGCGACATAGAGAAAAGCAATATGGTATATCGCTTCCTGTGCTACAAGGGTAAATTGAAGGTTTTTCATTTGGATAGATTATTCAAATGATGTTCCTCTTAATAAGGTATTCACTTAGTCTCATTATAAAAATATAAATAATATTCATAACATATTTGTTGTATTTGCCAAACTTAGTTTAAACATTAGTCTATTAATTGGCATCTTAATTGATTTCAATTTGTTAATATGATTTATAGACCTGAAATCAACACTTTAGCAGTTAATTACAAAGTACACATGTGCTGTTTCTGAAAAGAAAGATTCAATGAAATGGAAATTGTGTTAAAGTTAACAGTAAATATTTATACTTTTGTAAATATTATCAACATTTATTTTCATAACTTTTCTTCATGTTATTCTCACAAGGTAATAGATGTTAATACTGAACAGTTACAGAGATTTTATTTTATCAATGTTTTAAAATTATATAACAATTTTGGGGGCTAGAGAGATGGCTTAGTGGTTAAGAAGCTTGTCTGTGAAGCCAAAGGACTTTGGTTAGATTCCCCAGGACCAAAGCAAGCCAGATGCTCAAGGTAACACATACATCTGGAGTTTGTTTGCAGTGGCCGGAAGCCCTGGCATGCCATTGTTTCCCCTCTCTCTCTCTCTCTCTCTCTCTCACTGTCTCTCTCTCTCTCTCTCTCTTTCCCTCTCTCAAATAAACAAATAAAAATAAAATATTTTTAAAAATATATAACAATTTTAAAATGGGATATTACATTATTATCAATTATGTTGTGTTTCTGTTATATTAGCTTGAATACAAAATTACATTGCAACCTTACTCATATTGCAAATTCAAGGCTACTGAAATGAAATAGTGTCCTTAACAATGGGATATTTCTGGTCATGTTAATGTAGTGGCAGTAGAAATGTGCCAAAAAACTTGAACAGTGGAAAGCCCCCAAGATGAGATAAGAAAAAAATGAGGAGGGCTGACTAGAGAGTCTTACCCTGGCCCCTGGCTATTCATTGTCCTCAACACCATTTTGTGGTTTATTGCAGGTTTAACTTTAAATACCACCTACATCCCACTGTAATTTTTGTTTGCCATACTGTTGCATTTTTGTAAATATGTTGTAACTTGCTCACTCAAATGTCAGTCTCCACTATTGTAACCCATGCTTCCTTATCCTATAAAATCTCTAACAAACTCAAGTTTGGGGCTGAAGCCATTACAGAGAGATTGGGGCTTCAGTCTGCTGGCATGAATAAACTTCATCTCCTTCATTTGACTCAGATGCTGGTCTCTTGACACGCAGAAATTTCTGCTACATTTCTGGCAGCCCCAGTGAGATTTTGCCACTGTATCCCACTTGGTCATAGGGGTTGCCACTCCTGGGCCCTGGAGCCTGCCCACAGTCCTTGGCACAGAGTAGTGCAGACCCCTAAAGGGTTTACAGGGTCTCTTTCCAGGAGGCCAAAACAGGACTTCAAGGCCCCAGACTGGAGCTCCTACCAGATGAAGCGACAGGAGTACGAGCATGGATGTACAGACAAGGTAAAGCCCCTAGGGTATACAGACAGGAGCTAGCCCAGGCTATTACCCTGCAGGAAGTTGCATCCAAAGCCTCCACAGGATTCCAAGGTGGCACTGGCCTCTGATCAGGCAGGAAAAGGAGACTGCAATTAAACCTTGATGGGATTCTGAGGTAATACTGGACCATGATTTGGCAGGAAAGGGGGGCATAGTTAAACCTTGAATGGTTTCTGAGGTGAGACTGGCCACAGGTAGATAGAACAGGAATTAATGAGAAAAACTAGGGAGCAACTGTCTTAAACTCTGAATGACTACATGACTGTGAGATTGAACATTTGCCTAAATTTCAGATACTAATGCCAATGCTGGTCTTTCGGACTCTGAATATCAGGTTATGCTGTGGGATGAACACACACAGTAAAGCTGTGCCCTATGCTAGATCGCAATCAGCAGCATGATGGTGGCAGCGAGACTGTCCCCCCACCGCTCAGCCAAACATACAAGGTCTAAGAATAAGTAGGGTCTTAAAATCTGCCAGGTAAAGGCTGAAAGACAGTCACCTAGGGACTGATAGGTTTGATAAAACAATGAGTAGAGATACTTGTACATGATTGTTTCTACCTCACTGTAATGTAAATTATATTAATTGTGATATGTTATTTAAATTCACGGTAAGCTGTATTCTGAGAAATAGGCTGCCTTCCATAACTCGGACGTCAAGCATATTTTTTCTTTTCTTTTTTTCTTCATAAGTTGGTTTTGTATTCAGCAAATACAGGCAGTTTGGTACCATTATTAGGTCATCCATGACCTACCCCCTCCCCTTGGCCCCTCCTTGTTGAAGTATATGGTTCATGCATTGTGGAGTTAGCCCACAGTTATGGGTAACCTAAATGTCTCTGCATATCATGACCCAACATGTGGCTCTGACATTCTTTCCGCCCCCTCTTCCGCAAAATTTCCCTGAGCCATGTTGGGTTCAGTTTTGGTCTGCTTCAGTGATGAGGTGTTGGGAGCCTCTGAGGCTCCGGCTCTCTGATTTGGTAGGAGTTGATTTTTCTCTGTGTTGATCTCCTTCCCCCTTCTGCTGGTATCCGGTTCATCAGGAAAACAGCACCCTTGCTTGTTTTGCAACTTTTTCTTAGTCTCAGCCGGGGCCCTTTTGAGGTATGGTGGGGTGGCTCTCTCCTTAGGATCTGCATCTATCTGAAAAAGAGAAGCAGATTCTCCAACGGAGAGTAAGTTAGCACCAGGACAAATGAGATAACCCTTACTTTTTTGTAGAGAATTTAATAGGTGTAGGCCCTCTTGTAGCCCATGATTGATGGTAGCTTGATATTGGAGAGTGGGCTTAGGTTTGGATATGGTTCTGACTTGTTTCCCAGCTCCAGCTATGGGTCCCATACCACTGTGAAGGGATCAGTTAGCCAAATTGAGAGCAGTTGGTTCCCCACCATGGCTGTGTGCCACTACTGCACTTGTTTATCTCTTCTGTTTCATTTTAGGAAGTAATTTGAGGATCAGCCATTTGGTCTAGCCTTTTAGGAAGTAGAATTTTATGGTACCATTGCCATTTGGGTCTAGATTTGTGTTTCCCACCCCTTTGATGCCCTCCCCTCCCTCCCTTTCCATCCTAGGGTCTAGTCCAGGAGGTGCTTGCTGGGTATGTAAGGTATCTTCGGTAGATTCAGGTTAGGTGCTGTAGATGAGTGAGACTATGTGGTGATTTATTTTTCTGTGATTGGGTAAGTTCACTGAGAATGATCTGTTCCAGGTTCAACCTCTTTCCTCAAATTTCATTGTGTCATTTTTTTCTTACTGCTGTATGGAATTCCATTGTGTAGATATACCACATCTTAGTTATCCATTCTTCTAGTGATGGACATCTGGGTTGATTCCAGCTCTTAGCTATTACAAACTGAGCCTCTACAGACATGGTTGAGCAAATCTCTCTAGCCTGTGGTTTGAAGGATTTAGGATAGATTCCCAGTAAGGGAATAACTGGGTCTGTTGGTATCTCTATAGTCAGCTTTTTCAGGAGTCTCCATATTGCTTTCCAAAGTGGTTGTACCATCCTACATTCCCACCAACAGTGGATGAGTGTTCCTACTTCTCCATACCCTCGCCAGCATTTATTTTCATTTGATTTTTTGATGTTTGCTATCCTTATTGGGGTAAGGTAGAATCTCATAGTTGTTTTAATTTGCATTTCTCTGATGATTACGGATGATGAACATTTTCTTAAGTGTATGTTTGCCATTTCTATTTCTTCCTCTGTGAACTGCAAGTTCAGCTCTTTGGCCCATTTTGTGAGTGGGGTGTTTGACTTCTTACTGTTTAGATTTTTGGGTTCTTTGTAGATTCTAGAGATTAGGCCTCTATCAGTTGGATAACCAGCAAATATTTTCTCCCATTCTGTGGGTAATCTATTGGCTTTGCTTATTGTATGCTTGTCTCTAAAGAAACTCTTCAGCTTCATGTGATCCCATTGGTTGAGTGACAGTTTAAGATCATGAGCTACTGGGGTTCTGTTCAAGAAGTCTTTTTCCATTCCTATATCATGGAAAGTACTTCCTAAATTTTCTTCCAGTAGTAGTCAAGTTTCTGGCCTTATATTGAGGTCTTTGATCCATTTGGACTTGAGTGTAGTACATGGCGAAATGTGTGGATCAAGTTTCAGTTTCCTGCATATGGTTATCCAGTTTGTCCAGCACCACTTGTTGAAGATGCTGTCTTTTTCCAGCCTATATTGTTCGGGCCTTTATCGAATATCAAGTAGCTATAGTTGCTTGACCCAAAGTCCGGGTCCTCAAGTCTATTTCATTGGCCTACACTCCTGTTTTTATGCCAGTACCATGCTGTTTTTATGACTATGGCTTTGTAATATAGCTTTAGATCAGGTATGATCATGCCTCCAGAGGTAGTTGTTTTGCTGAGGATATGTTCGGATATGCGAGGCCTTCTGCCTTTCCATATGAAATTTCGGATCAATTTTTCTATCTCTGTGAAGAACACCATTGGTATTTTAATTGGAATTGCATTAAATCTGTATATTGTCTTTGGTAGGATTGTCATCTTCACAATGTTAATTCTGCCTATCCAGGAGCATGGGAGGTCTTTCCATTTTCTCAAGTGTTCCTCAATTTCTTTTTTGAGCGTTTTTATGTTCTTGTGGTATAGATCTTTCACTTCCTTGGTTTACGTTATTCCAAGGTATTTTTTGTTGTTGTTGTTGTTGCTATTGAAAATGGGACTATGTCCCTTATTTCTTTCTCTGTATCTTTGTCATTTGTATATAAGAAGGCTACTGATTTTTGTGGATTGATTTTGTATCCTGCTACTTTTCAATAGGAGTTAATCACCTTCAGGAGTTTTGGGATGGAGTCTCTCGGGTCTCTTATATATACAATCATGTCATCAGTGAATAAAGCTAACTTATCTTCTTCCTTTCCAAATTGTATCCCTTTTATTTCCTTCTCCTGTCTTATTGCTTGAGCTAGGACTTCCAGTACTATGTTGAAAAGCAGAGGTGAGAGTGGACAACCCTGTCTTGTTCCTGATCTTAATGGGAATTCCTCCAGTCTCTCTCCATTAAGTATTATTTGGGCCTTCTGAGTTTTGTATATTGCCTTTATTAGGTTAAGATATGAACCAACCTTGCCAATTCTCTCCAAGGTTTTGATCATGAAGTGATGTTGTATCTTGTCAAAGGCCTTTTCTGCATCTATCAAAATGATCATGTGTTTTTTTATGTTTAACCTTTTTATGTGGTGCATTACATTGACAGATTTCCATATGTTGAACCACCCCTGTGTTCCTGGGATGAATCCCACTTGGTCAAGCTGGATAATGCTTTTGATGAATTGGTGAATTCAGTTTGCGAGGATTTTGTTTAGGATCTTTGCATCTAAATTCATCAGGGAAATAGGCCGGTAGTTTTCTTTTCTTGTGGCATCTCTGCCTGGTTTTGGAATTAGGGTGATGCTAGCTTCATAAAAGGAGTTGGGTAGCTTTCTCTGTTCACCAATTGTGTGGCACAGTTTGAGGAAGATTGCTTTGAGTTCTTCCATGAAGGTTTGATAGAATTCAGCTGAGAAGCCATCTGGTCCTGGACTCTTCTTTTTTGGGAGGTTTTTTTATTACTTTTTCAATCTCCATGAGTGTGATGGGTTGATTGAGGTGATTAATCTGCTCTGTGTTTAGCTTTGATAGATGGTATGTGTCCAGGAATTTATCCATCTCCTCCACATTATCCAGTTTTGTGGAGTAGAGGTTTGTGAAATAAGTCCTGATGATTCTCCCAATTTCACTTATGTCTGTTGTGATCTCTCCTTTTTCATTTTGAATTTTGTTAATTTGAAGCTTCTCCTTTTTTGCTTGATCAGATTGGCCAGGGGTTTGTCAATCTTGTTTATTTTTTCAAAGAACCAGCTCTTTGTTTTGTCAATTGTCTTAATTGTTTCCTTGGTTTCCAATTCATTGATTTCTGCTCTGATTTTAATTATTTCTTTCCTTCTGGAGCTCTTTGGGTTGGATTTTTCTTGTTTTTCCAGTGCCTTTAGGTGGATGGGTAGGCTATTGAATTGGGACCTTTCTGTCTTTTTTATGAAGGCATTGAGTGCTATGACTTTTCCCCTGAGGGCCACCTTCATTGTGCCCCATAAGTTTTGGTACTGATGTGTTCTCATTGTCATTCAATTCCAGAAATTTTGCAATTTCATTTTTTATTTCATCCACTATCCATTTATTGTTTAAAAGTGTGCTGTTCAGTTTCCAGGTGCCGCTGGGATGCTTGGTGGGTCTTTTGTTGTTGATTTCTAGCAATATAGCATTGTGATCTGATATCATGCAGGGAATTATGTCAGTCTTCCTAAATATGTGGAGGCAGTCTTTGTGACCCAGTATATGGTCTATTTTAGAGAATGTTCCATGGGCTGCTGAGAAGAATGTGTAGTCTATGGATTTGGGATGGAAAGTTCTGTAGATGCCTGTTAGGTATAAGTGATCTATGGTTTTGTTGAGCTCTCTTACTTCCCTGTTGAGTTTCTGTTTGGATGACCTGTCTATTACTGATAATGGTGTATTGAAGTCCCCAGCTATGATGGTGTTGGTGGTTATTTCTGTTTTATTGTCAAGTAGATTTTGTTTTATGAACTGTGGTGCCCCTGAGTTTGGTGCATATGGATTTATGATTGTAATATCCTCTTGAGGGATCGTTCCCTTGATAAGTAGGAAGTGGCCTTCTTTGTTTTTTTTGATTATTTTTGGTTTGAAGTCTATTTTATCTGATACTAATATAGCTAGGCCTGCTTGTTCCTTATTCCCATTTGCTTGGAATATGGTTTTCCAGCCTTTCTCTTCTTCTCAGTGACCCTTCATGAAGTTCACATACAAAGTAAGAATCAAGAGGCTGGCCTTGTGCATGCTCTCCTCACACTCCAGCATACAATTGTCACAGGTAAGGCCACACATATTGACAGAAGTATAGAAGTGGTTGATGGATTTCATTTCCCTCACTGAAAATGAAAGACAGTTCTATATTCTCAGAAGTTGCCCTATATTCTGATAACTGTGTGACTTTTTCCATTTTTGAGGAGTCCCATTCACAATTCTTAGGTCAAAATGAGCTGTAATGCTAGAATTTGTTATTTACAAACAATGTGATTTAAACATAAACTATCAGATATCTGGTAAAACTTTCATTTAGTAGCCATGGGTAACAAGAATAATGAGACATATAATTGGTTTATTTTGATGAAAGTAACCCTAAATAAGGTGCATCAGATTGATTGTGATAGATTTCTTTATCAGGATTAAATTTGTGTCTAGACCTGTTTAGACAATGAGATTAAAGTCGCTAAAGGCGCTAAAAATTCACACAGGTACATAGATATATTTAAAGGTGATTCTAAGTTACTAAAGACAGACTTGTTGGTTTTCAACTTTAAAACCAGAAGTGCTTGCTTATATCTGCTACAACAGTAGCCAGATGTTTTTAAGTACAAAAGAAATTCCAAAATTCAACTCTGATTTTAGATTGTCCTACAGACTCAATTAAAAGGTCAAAATTTAGATGGGTTTAATGCTTATTACAATAACTTAATTTCTTACATATTACTTGATTTGACTTTGTTGACATAACAATGTAAAATAGTTATAGAGACTAAACTGATAAAATTTTACTGTTAATGACAAAAGTCATTGTTACTTACCTCATATTCAAGCCAGATCCTTCAATGTGTTAATGATATCGTACTTTATGCCCTTATAGAGGAGGGTTCACAACAGAGTGATGATTTTATGCCAGGGCTCCATTGGGGCCTGACTGTCTCCTGAATGAGATTGGACATCACCCTGGTTTTACTTATACCAGGCAACAGACCCTCTAGTAAATAAGAAAACTTGGAGCTGCAAGAGGACCATACTACTCTTTAGCTAGACCTGTTTTCCACAAAAAGGAAAAAAAAAATACATTGAGTAGTTCTATGTCCAACCCTTCTTATCTGTCAGACCATCCAGAACTGACCCTGAGCCATTGATTAGACCCTCAGGCTTCTCAATTACATGACAGATATAGCTTTAAGACTCTCAAGCTACTCAGGACATTCTGGGGCTCACAAGATTTTGTCAAATGGTTTAGAACTGGCAGTAAATAATTGCTCAAGAAACAGAGACAAATATCCAGAGTTTGACGCTAGCCTGCCTCCCAGCATTGACAACAATGACCCTTCTAATTAACTGTGATAAGAAACCTGTGTGTACAGCCATGTTGTGTTAGGCCTACTAATCTCTATGGAATATTTGTGGCTAACTAATAACTAACTGACCCCTGAGATAACAAGTTGTCCTCCTAGAAATTCCTTTAAGAATAAAAGTACACCCCCTCATAGTGCACATGAACAAAACTGGTGGATCTTATCACCAGGGCACTAAAACTAAATGAAAATCACAGTTAATATTTATATTTTTGTTAATAGAAATTGTCTCCAGGACTGTTAATAAGTTTTGTCTGTACTTACAAATGTCAAATAGTATATATGTTTCTTATCTTTCAGATATGGCTTATCACATTACCAAACAATATAAGTTAAATATTACAACAGAATGTTAAGGTTTTTCAACACCAAATTTTAATTAGATCTGTTTTGCTAAAGCCAAAAGGTACAGACATACCCTATGTTCCCATTTTACTCCAATGAAGCAGCCAAAACCAATGAGGACTTTGGGGTTGAAAGGGTACCCAACATTTTGGTCTTAGCCCCTCCGGTCAAAAGAACTCAAGACATGACAACACTTCTTTCTCTAGAGGCTCCTAAAGCTCTTGGTAAGTCACTTATTTTCTTGATCAAGGAAGACATGGAGATCCAGAGAATAGATTCCAAACAATATCTGGTCTGCAGAATCAGAGTAAAAACAAAGGAGTAAACACTTAATTTTTCCACAGCAAGGGAAGCCACATGGTCAGTATAGCCCCAACTCATCCAGGAGATGACACAAATTCTCAGAGAGCCAGAGAGCTCCTCCCAGGTTCCTAAAAGTCTCCCCTAAGAGCCACAACTGACCCTTAAAACTGCTGTATAAAATCAAGCTTTGACCACTTACTTAGTCTTAAGTACTCAGTAGAAAAATATAGCCAGAAAGTAAGGTATATCTTTAAGAATTCAATCATCACAGCCCAGACTGTAACTTTAGATAGACATGCTCACTGAACAAGAACAGGTGTAGACCACACCATTTGGTAAATTTCTAGATCTTCATGATGATCATGCTGTCATTTCTGGTAATAATTTTGTTAATTTTAGGACATTGTGTGTTCAACTTCAATATTAACCTTGTATCCTCTCATCTACAGTAATGTCACACTCAGATGGTTCTGTGACAATACAACTCCATCCATCTGGGTCCCCTAGATCACTCTACAAGGTCTGAAATGCTACATGAATGAGAACTCCAGTTTCAAGTGGAGGCTATTCAAACCCTAAACTCTGCCACATCCCTACCAGAAGAGGAGGAAAAACCACTCCATAACTGTGAGCAACTGTTCACCTCGCATCTGGGTTTGAAGGATGAGCCACTCCATAGCTCAGAATTGGCACTTGTTACTGACAGGAGCCAAGGTCTGAGGATCTCTCTAACCCCAGTTTACCTGATGCTTGCTTCTCCCTGATTTCTCCCATTTTCCCCCACCAATGTCTTTATCTGTGAATGGTAGGTTTACTTCTGCACTATAAGACCACCAGTAAACTTTTGCGTTCCTGTAGAATAAACCTACTGGGGCAGTCCTCCAACTGCCACACCCAATGACCCTGTGGTGGTTTGATTCAGGTGTGCCCCATAAACTTAGGTGTTCTCTGAGGAAGATTTGGGAATTAATGCATCCTGGAGGCAGTGTATTATTGGGGGCAGGCTTATGGGTTTTGTATCCAGCTTCCCCTTGCCAGTGTTTGGTACACTCTCCTGTTGCTATTGTCCACCTTATGTTGGCTACGTGGTGATGTCCACCCTCTGCTCATGTCACTGTTTTTCCCTGACATCATGTAGCTTCCTCTCAAGTCTGTAAGCCAAAATAAACCTCTTTTTTTCCCCAAAAGCTTCTCTTGGTTGGGTGATTTCTGCCAGCAATGTGAACCTGACTATAACAGGCCCCATTCAGCTGGAAGAAGTCATACCAATCCATCCTCCTAATCCCCTAATGGCAGTTGAGGCTACCTCTTCAGAAGGAGAAAATGACAGGAGACAGAAATTGGGTAGGCAGTCAGGGTAACAGAACCCCAAAAGTAATGTTTTTATTCCTTGACTAAAAGTGGGAAATGTCACTGAGCTTTCAAAACCTGGATGTTCCACCCTCCAGGAAAGATTTATATTTTAGGTTTGTACCCTTCCTAGCTTCCTAGAGGGAAGAAACTGTGATTCTTATCTAATGTTACTGGAAAAATTGTAAAAATTTATCTTTGTCCATAATAACCTGCCAACCTGGTCTTCCTCATGTAGCCACTCATCATTAAAAAAAAAAAAAAAACATGCGTTGCTTGGACAGATATTGGTCATATTCCCCCAGTCACCCATGTAGCACCTTCTGGCACTAGATGCGCTGACTGTCTGGGTAAAAATAAAATGAAATAAAAAATAAAAATGGAAAAAAAACCCACTAGATCTGAATCTCAAGGTGGGTTTCTCAAAACCCATGTTGCCTGTCTGGGCAAGAGCTCTGCCCTCTTCCCTTATACAGCTTCTATGTTTTGTCTTCCTTGATCCAGATAGCCAACTCTCTATCCAGATCAGGGAAGATCTAAATCTAGTCCAACAGAGCATTGTCACCCTATGGAACCAGATAGATTTCCTAGCAGAGGTGATACTGCAAAACTTCATAGGCTAGGCTTGATTGCAGCAAAAAGGGAGAGATTTGTGCTTTTCTAGGGAAAAACAGTGTCTATGCAGACCAATCTTGCATAGTTATAGAAAATTTAAGACAGCCACTTGAAAGAATTAAGGCCAGGGGAAAGAAAAGTGAGTCTTACTGGGAGATTACCTGGATTACCTGGGGCTCTTGGGTAAGCCCTCTACCTGGGCCACTAGGCATAGTCCTCCCAGCCCTCTTGTTTGGGCCTTGCCTGATAAATGTGCTCACTAGAGTCATCAGAAAATGGATAGAGGTCAACAAACTCAAGGTAGTTTGTCAGGAATATCAGAAAATACTTCTGGAATAGCACATAAGGAATGATGTACATGAAGAGGAGGGAAATAATGCAGTGGTGGCAGAAATATGCCAAAAATCTTGAACAGTAGAAAGCCCCCAAGATGAGATAAGCTAAGAATGAAGAGGGGTGACTATAGAGGCCTCCCCCAGCTCCTGGCTATTTATTGCCTGCACCCCTATTTGCAGTTTATTGCAGATATTACTTTAATTATCACTAATATCACATTGTAATTTTTTGTTTGCCAAACTGCTACATTTTTATAATTCTTTTGTAATCTGTTTGCTCAACTGTCACCTCTGCACTACTGTAACTCATTGTCCTATAAAATCCCTTCAAAACTTGAGTTCAGGGCTGACGCCATTAGAGAGTAATCCGGGTATGTTCATTGGTGTGAATAAACTTCCTCTGCTTCATCTGACTTGGCTGCTGGTCTCTTGACACCCAGAAATTCCCACAATGCTTTAACATTCTGGGGTCAACATAATATTTCCTCTTCATTTGAGGAAGGTGTCAATAACTTAGGGAAAACAAGAAAACATCAGCTAGTGAGGATTCATGAGGAAGCATTATCCAGTCTATGACAGAAATTACATGAAAATTCAAATTCAGTGCATGTTCATTATTTTAATGCATAGTTCAGCATCATGAAAAAATATCCCATGGCTGGAGAGATGGTTTAGTGCTTAAAGAGATTGCCTGCAAAGCCAAAGGACCTCAGTTTGATTCCCCAGAACCCACGTAAGCCAGAAGCACAAGGGGGCACATGCGTCTGGAGTTTGTTTGCAGTGGCTGGAGACCCTGGCACACCCATTCTCTCTCTCCCTAACTCTGCCTCTCTCTTTCTCTCTCTCAAATAAATAAATAAAAATAAAGTAAAAAAAGTCCCAGGAAGAGAAGAAATAGGGAAGCTAAAGGGCTGGAAATATGGCTCAGCAGTTAGGGCATTTGCCAGAAATAAGGAAGCTAGTGAATGGTTTGGGAAAAATTACACATTTTGGGAATCTGAATCTTCCTAACAGTCAAATGGAAAGGACATCCTAAGAGACAGATTTGAATCAAAGAGCAGAAACATGCAAGATACCCACCCTTATGTAGAATCCTACTACCTACTTCCTCTTAAGTCATTCTTCCTATGTCATCAAGTAATACTAAAATGGATTATGACATAGCGACATGTTTTAACTACTCTAGGAGTCTTGTGTACCCTTGCTGATGTGCTAAGCATGGCAGCTATCTCAGAGTCTGCAGGAGAATTGTAGTTCTTTCCTTGTGAAAGGCTACCAACTTCCCATGAGGTTGGGACAAATTTAATAGTTCACATCAGTGATGACAAATAGTTAAGGCAGGCGAGAGGTACCATGAGTATTAGAAGTACATGCAAAATTATAATCATGAAATTATATCATCATCAAGTAAAATCTAGTGTTCCTTATGTAATGGGTTATATAAATTGCAAACTCTTCTATAGTAAATGAATCTTTTATTGTATTCATTCAATTATATTGGTAAGTGAAATAAAAATACAATTATAGCCGGGAGTGGTGGCGCAAGCCTTTAATCCCAGCACCCAGGAGGCAGAGGTAGGAGGATCACCATGAGTTCGAGGTAACACCGACACTACATACTGAATTCCAGGTCAGTTTGAGCCAGAGTGAGACCCTACCTTGAAAAACCAAAAAAAAAAAAAAAATACAATTATGCACTTCAATATGATCTGATTAACCTTGGGCCCAATTGTCTCAACTTCTAATTAAATATAAAATAGCAACCTTACTATCAAGAACCACATGTTTAAACTTGTAAAGTAATTAGGTTTCTGACTATATTACATCTTTGCAACAGAAACATTTCTATGAACACTGATAACAAGAAAATAACATTTGCCTTATTTTACTTTTTTAATTTATTTTATTTTTTAAACTTTTTATTAATTAGATTTGTATTCAGCAAATACAGTCAGTTTGGTACCATTATTAGGCTCATCCATGACCTACCCCCTCTCCTTGGCCCCTCCTTGTTGAGGTATATGGTTCATGCATTGTGGAGTTAGCCCACAGTTATGGGTAGGAGAAATGTCTCTGCATATCATGACCCAACATGTGACTCTGTCATTCTTTCCACCCCCTCTTCCACAAAATATCCCTGAGCCATGTTGGGTTCAGTTTTGGTCTGCTTCAGTGATGAGGTAATGGGGGTCTCTGGGTCTCTGACTCTCTGATTTGGTAGGAGTTGATTTTTCTCTGTGTTGATCTCCTTCCCCCTTGTGCTGGTATCCGGTTCATCAGGAAGACAGCAGCTTGTTTCACCAAGTGTTCTTAGTTTCAGCCGGGGCCTTTTGAGGTATGATGGGGTGGCTCTTTCCTTAGGATCTACATCTATCTGAAAAAGAGAAGCAGATTCTCCAACGCAGAGTAAGTTAGCACCAGGACAAATGAGATAACCCTTACTTTTTTATAGAGAATTTAATAGGTGTAGGCCCTCTTGTAGCCCACAATTGATGGTAGCTTGATAATGGAGAGTGGGCTTATGTTTGAATATGGTGCTGACTTGTTTCCCAGGTCCAGCTATGGGTCCCGTTCCACTGTGAAGGGATCAGTTAGCCGAATCAAGAGCAGTTGGTTCCCTACCATGGCTGTGTGCCACTACTGCACTTGTGTGGGCATCACAACAAGTTATTTTCTGCTAAGTAGGTTAGACCATGAGTTGCTTGGACAGATATTGGTCGTTTTCCCCCAGTCGCCCTTGCGGCACCTTCTGGCACTAGACATTCTGACTGTCTGGGGACTGACTCTCTTCCAGCTTCCAGCCATGCCATTCCATTTTATGTGTCGACCACATAAGGTGTCTTCAGCAGTAGGGTCTTACCACTAACCTTTGGTGGGTCATCAAGTACTCGGACAGAAATCTGTCTTTCCTTTAGGAAACCTTGTAGGTCTCTCTGATCAAAAGCTCATTGTGGATGATAGCCACATGCTGGTACTGGGAGTTACAGGTCAGTGCTCACTAAGAAAAGGAGGAAAAAGATAACTAATATACAAGAGTTAGAGAGGAGAGAGAGAGAGAGAGAGAGGGAGGGAGGGAAGCTGCAGAAGATTAAGGTCAGTCTTCATCATACCCTCTCCAGTGTCTTGTGGTTCAGGTGTTCCCTCTAAGGGCCTGGTGAAGGACCAGCCATTTGGTCTGCCTTTTAGGAAGTCGAATTTTATGGTACCATTGCCGTTTGGGTCTAGATTTGTGTTTCCCACCCCTCTGTTGCCCTCCCCTCCCTCTCCACCCATCCCATTGTCTAGTCCTCGAGATGCTTGCTGGGTATGTAAGACATCTTGGGTAGATTCAGGTTAGGTGCTGTAGATGAATGAGACTATGTGGTGATTTTTTTTCTGTGATTGGGTAAGTTTACTGAGAATGATCTGTTCCAGGTTCAACCATATTTCCTCAAATTTCATTGTGTTTTTTTTTCTTACTGCTGTGTAGAATTCCATTGTGTAGATATACCACATCTTAGTTATCCATTCTTCTAGTGATGGACATCTGGGTTGATTCCAGCTCTTAGCTATTACAAATTGAGCTGCTACAAACATGGTTGAGCAAATCTCTCTGGCCCATGGTTTGAAGGTTTTAGGGTAGATGCCCAGTAAGAGAATAGCTGGGTCTGTTGGTATCTCTATAGTCAGCTTTTTCAGGAGTCTCCAGATTGCTTTCCAAAGTGGTTGTACCATCTTACATTCCCACCAACAGTGGATGAGTGTTCTTCTCCACATCCTCACCTTATTTTAGTTGTTTTGTTTGAACTTTCAGATAAAAAAAAAATGTAAAGGTCATTTACAATAAAACAGTTCTAAGAAATCCCTAGAATGTCTGATAGAACTTCTAAGGCTAGCAAATAATCTACAAAAGCCCTAAAACACACAGGATCAAAAGCAATAAATGCAAAGGGATGCCCGCTTTCCTGAGGATGTTAGCAAACTAAGTGGCAGAACCTTAAACCTGGTGATGAATGAATATCTGAAGGAGTACAACTTTTGGGAGAAGTTGACAAACTACCATACAAACAATGCAAAGCACATGGATACAGCATGCCAAAACCCTGTGCTGTGTTCACTATGGTAACCTAGAATCTGGAGCCTTGCACATCCCCACAGCTGGGCTTGGCTTATGCCCTTGGAGCCTGGAGTACCTAACTGCTCCCAAAGTAAGGCACCCAAGAATGATTCTTAGTTAACTTGACATGACAACTTTCTGTATGGAAGATTTGTGAACCTGAGTCCAAGAACTGGTGTATACTTGTTTGCTGTGTAAGCAAGGGTAGAAAAAGTGCCCAATGTACAGTGTAACCTTGAATAAAATCAATAATTTTATTGAGAAAAGGAAATAAGTAAATACCTTACACCCTAAAAATGATTTTTATGTTGGGGTTTGGAGTTCTGGGATGATGGTGATTAGATTTTCATAAAGTTGCAGGAGAATCCAGGCCAGTGCACCATAACTTTGAATCCTTGTCAAAGTTATCAAAGGATTGAAAACACGGTCTTGGAGAATGATAAGTTACCAATTGTGTGATTTATTTGAGGGAGAAGTACGATCCAGAGGGAAGGCAAGCATGAAAGCCCAATCTAAAGATCCCCATCACATAATGGGTCAGAGAGGATTAAGAGAGAAAAAAAATCACCTTTGGAAGTATCACAATACCTGGTCTGAAGCTATACTACAAAGCCATAGTAATAAAAACAGCATTGGGGCTGTAGAGATGGTTTAGCAGCTAAGGTGCTTACCTGTGAATCATAAGGAGCTAGTCAAATTCCTCAGTACCCACGTTAGTCAGAGATACAAGTTGGCACATGCATCTGGAGTACATTTTCAATGACTGAAGGCTGTGGTGTGCCTACTCTCTCTAATTGCCTCTTTCTCTATCTGCCTCTCTGTCTCAAATAACTAAATAACCAAAAAAAAAAATTATACTGGCACAAAAACAGACATATAGATCAATGGAACAGAATTGAAGACCCAGACCTTAGGTCAAGAAACTACAGCTACTTAATCTTTGACAAAGTTGCCAATAAAGTAGACTGAAGAAAAGACAGCACCTTCAACCAATTATGTTGGATAAATTCGATAACCACATGTAGAAAAATAAAATTAGACCCACTCATCTTACCATACACAAAAATCAGCTGCAAATGAAGTAGACTGCAATATAAAATCTGAAACTCTTCAACTACTAGACAAAAATACGAGAAACTCTCCCCAATGTAAGAGTGGGGAAGGACTTCCTGAACAATGTCCCAGTAGCTCAATAAATTAAATAAACACTCAGTCAATGGGATCTCATGAAGTTAAAAAATTTTTGCATAGACAAACATGACATCCAATACATTGCCCACAGAATGGAAGAAAATCTTCACTAACTATACCACTGACAGACCTAATATCTGTAATCTATAAAGAACTCAAAAAACTAAACAATGAAAAAACAAACAACCCACTCAAAAATTGGGTAGAAAACTAAATAGGGAGTTCTCAGAAGAAGAAATACAAACGGATAATATATATTTAAGAAAATGTTCAACATCTCTAATCATTAGGAAAATACAAATTTAAACAACTATGAAATTCCACCTTACTCAAACAAGGATGGAAATCATTAAAAAAATCAAACAAAAACAAATGTTGGTGAGGATGTGGGGAAAGAGAAACCCTCATTCACTGTTTATGGAATGCAAACTTGAATAACCACTATGAAAATCAATATGGAGATTCCTGAAAAGGATGAATATAGAACTACCAACAGACCCAGTTATTTCCTTACTGGGAGTTTACCCTAAATCCTCCATGCTTCAATACAGAGATATTTTTCAACCATGTTTTATAGCTGCTCAATTCATAATGGCTAAGTACTGAAATCAACTCAGGTGCCCATCATGGCAAAAATAATGAAGCTGTGGTACATTTACATAATGGAATTCTACTCATCAGTAAGAAAAAACTGTACAATAAAATTTGTAGGAACATGGACAGACTTAGAACACACTCAGCGAACTCACACAATTATTGAAAGCAAACACCACATGTTCTCACTCATCTGCTGTTCCTAACCTGAATCAGCTTGAGTTGCTGGCATACTTGATAGGCAGCTTGAAGCCAGGACAATAGGGCTGAAAGGGTTTGGTGGTGGAGAGGAAGGGGAAGTTGAGGGGGGAATCAACACAAAACTAAACCCAAAATGAACTGGTATCATAGATACCTTTGTCTATGAAGGTAGACTAAAAGATTTAGCCCTCAACAGGAGTATAGGGGGAGCATCTGAAAAGAAGGGCCCTGGAGAGAGTGGAATGAAGCCTAACCTTAAAAAGTTTTGGCTGTGGCCTGTAATTCCCAGTACCCAAAATTGGTTCTACCCACGTTTGAACTGTTGATCAGAGAGACTTATAAGGTCCCCAAAACAATACAGACTTCTGTCAAAGCACCTGATTGCCCACGTGAAATTAAAAGGTAAGACCCTTTTGGTGAAGACACCATAGGCTGCCAACACAGAACACGGAGAGAACTGGCTGGAATCTGCAAGAGAGCCAGTTCCCAGACAGTTAGCCATCTAGTGCTGGAAAGCACTACATGAACTACTGGGGGAAAGTGGTCAACAACAGTGTCAGCAAGCAGGGGTCTAAGCAATTCAGAAGCATACAGCCTGACAAGATGTACACACCAGTGCAATGGTGGCATGCAGCCTTGGTTGGTAACCCATGCACTTATGATTGGCTAAGAGATCTGATCAGTGGAAAGCAACCCATAGTTGGGACTTGGAACCAGGTCAGAATCCTATGGGGACAAAGATTATGCTCTACAGTGTCAAGTTCCCACTAGTCATTGGCCAAAAGAGAGGCTACATCCATCAAAATCTCCCTAAATTTGTAAGGCTTATCCTATTTAACCTATACTGTCTTCACTCTCCATTAGAGAATCTGTTTTTCTTTATCAGAAGGTAGTAAAACAGACCTAAGGAGGAAAAACTACCTCTCGCATCTCAGTAAGGGCCCACCCAAAAACACAGTGGAAGCAAGGAAATAAGCAAGAATGCTGCTCCCTGGTGAGCCTGACAATCAGTGCCAGGGTGAATGAGACAGATACTGAGGATACTCAACACATATCAAAGCAGAAATCCAGAGGCACATCAGTGAAGTAGACTTAAAACCCACCAACCATGGCTCAAGGGGATTTTGTGGAAGAGGGGACAGAAAAATTGTAAGAGCCACTGGTTGGGACTCCATACACAGAAGCATTACCTTCCCCCAGTAACTGACTCCTGCTCCCACAATGCAATCCTCAACCCCATGGGGAATACCAGAAACCCCAATGAGGATGGCCCCCAGTGAAATGGGGTCAGGGGAGGAAGGAAAAGTTCGTACCAATACATGATGTATCCGCACAAAGTATATTCTTAATAAAAAATAAAATAAAGAGAGTAAAATTAAAAGAGAGAGAGAGAGAGAGAGACAGTAAGGGGCTCAGAGCTGCTTAAAAACAGGTCACACAAGTAGCAAATCAGGAATACATCTAAAAGAAAGCAGCAAAGTGCCTGGACAAAAGAAATCCTCCCTCTTCCTAGCCTGGTTGGGAAGGGGGAAAGGAGACCAAGAAGATTCCCAATACATGGAGTTAAGCCAGAGGGTCAGAGGAGCCAATAGCTTATAAAAGGGAAGAAGAGGGCCAAGGGCAAAAGGGGCCAAGACAGCTAAGGTCTAGCAGAGCTCACATGAATGGTTTAGGCCCATTTGTATAAATCAACTATTCTATCAGGATAAGCCTCATTATCAGAGGCAAGTGTAATGGAAAGACCTGATTGGTTGGTGGATTCAAGAGCCTGACTCTGGATGGGCCAGTCCACAAGTGTGCTCCTAATCTATACCAGTTTGTCTCATTCCAGTCTTTCTGAACCCAGAATCTCACAAATGGTGCCAGGATTCAGATGGAAGCACAGCCAGGACAAACTGTGTTCTTGCACCTACTCTTCTTTCCCTTCTGGAAATGGCTGCCTGTGGTGCAACTGTCTGGTTACCCTAATCAGATAACTAGATTTCCAGCTTCCCCCCAAGTAAAAAAGAACAGCATGTGTAGTTCAGAACATTGCTTCCATTTTGCCCTTAGGATTTTTTACAGCTTTGCGTTTTCTAAAATGCACCACATTTACCAGTCATTAGGTTGGCAGCCATGTGTACTTATTCATAAGGTATAAATTCAGTTGGATAGGGAAAAAGAAGGCTTCTCATATTACCACCCTTGCCAGTGTTGTGGCTCAGCTTTCCCAAACACAAAGAAAAAAAAAAAAAGACATTGTTAAAGTTAACAGTTGTTTCTAGCACCTCACAGCCTCCTGACTCCTAGGACTTCCACATCTGACATTTTACACTCTCCTTCTCACCCCACCTGCCATACTATCTGCCATATTTCATGTAAAATTTCATAGTAAGGATTAAGAACCCAATTAAAAATTACATCTGTCTTTAATCAAATTGTTTTCTTTGATATTTTTGTTATTCAGTTTGTCATTTTGTTTATCAGCTGACCAGATGTCTTGTCTTTGTCTTAATTTCTTGTTCTTGCTTCTCCCTTGTTTTTTTTTTTTTTTTTTTTTTTTTCTTGAGCTTAACACACCTGTGGGCTGGCCTTTCCCGAGTCATTTTATTGAGCTCACTAACCAGTCAGTTCCCTCCTTTACACACCTGAGTCTATTGGCATCTCATTGGATTCACATAAATAGACCTGAAACAGGGATGAGAGCCTCTTGGCTCTTGGTACCTGTTTTAATAAGCTCATCACCCCTGCCCATATTCCTTCTGCTCTCTTGGCCAAGATGTGAAGTGAATCTTCATGGTCTCCCTTGATGGGAAAGAGGAGAGTTACTTTTTGCCAAGCATTTTCCTGCTTTGTCTTTGGCACTTCTCTGCTTTGTTTTCCACATGTGTGTGCCGCCTTCTCAGAGGCTTCTTCCTTGAAGAGAGACCTTCCCTTATGTGAGAGATATTTTCTTTATCTCCACCACCTTCTCTTCCCAGCCAGGGGAACAATTTCTCTTAGCTTGAGCTTTCTTGCTTGCCTTCTGTCTTAATCTTAACTCTCCCTAAAATAAATCTCATAATTCATAATTGACCTTCTCTCAATTCTTTGATAATTGGACAAGGACCTGAAATTGGCATTCACAGGCCTGGGAGTCTCTTGTAGCTTTACAGAGATTTAACCTTTCCAAGGATTCCAACCTTGTATCACTCTATCAAAAAAACATTTTGATTCTTGTATCTGTAGGCCATATTCTATTCTGTCACCACCCCAAGTATGCCACATGGACTTCTCCATTGTCAAACAAATATGTTAATGATGGTGCAAGTGAAAGAGAAGTGGCTTCATTCTCACAAATAATCCTACAATCTTGCCACAGTTTCCTGGTATTTGATAAGAAAATATCATAGAACACACTGTACATTTATGTTAAGGAATCCATCTTACATGTTATTATGTTTAATGATTTCTTTAAAGTTTGCAGAACTTATCTTTCAGACTTATAGTCAAGATTACATTAAAATGATTTAATTTTTCAGTGAGGAAAACCAAATACTTTTATGAGATATTTTAATCCTCACTTAGCCTTCTAATATGTCTTCCTGACTTAATCATCATTAAATATTTAATAAGAAGTATTAAGTTAAAAGAACAGTAATTATTCTTCCCTGGTCAGGTTTATCACATTCCTGTAGAATCATTAATGGCCTCTTTTTAAACATGCAATTTGAAATTTATAATTACTTTTAGCTCTCGTTTGCTATTGCTTCATTAAACTTATATATGCCTGTGCAATTCAAACAAATCAGTTACAAAACTGGGTACTATCTCAATTCCAGACAAGGCATAAGTATAATTTAAGACAAATAACAACATGCAAGTTACCTCAGACAATTATTTTTGTGATGACTCAGCTTTTTTGTACAAAGAGAACATCTATAACATGGACAGGTTACCCAGAGAAATGATTAGAATTGTCTTGTAATTTCAAAATTTGTACCCATCCTTTCTTGGTCATTAATAGTTGATCTTCTGGAAAGGTTATCCTCCTTTTTCATAATTGAAACTAAATAGAGAATAAACAAAATGCCTTCTGTGTTTCTTATCACATTTTTGGAAACAAAGTCACAATTTAGCATGTATACTTAGAATTATGGTATGAAGATCAAACAAAGTTCAGGGAACAAAAACAACTGTTCACAATGACAAATATTAGCTATATGCCTGAGAATTTCATTTCTTGAATTAGGACTGGTAGTTTAGGGACTTCTATCTTTTCATTTATTACACTCTTATTCTTTTCCTGGATTAGATTCTATTTCCAAAAATAATGTGATAAAGAGCATTATACTTGAATAATTTCTCTTATATTAGCAAAATAAAATTTGTTTCCATTTATGTTGTTTTGAGGAATGAGGGTTGATCTTCTTCCTACCTTTCCTGTTCATGATAAGGATTCACAGTTTAAATATTTATGTTTTGATGGATGTATACGTTTGTACATATATATATATATATATATATGCATATATACAAGATAATGGATGATAACAGAAATACAAACAAATTAATTTTGTCATAATTTTTTTACCAGACACTGAAACCCTCAGATTACAGACCAAAGCTACAAGGTGAACTATCCATTATTTCCTTCGATTTCTTGAAACAATGATAGTCATGTAAAACATGATTGGACAAGATGACAAAAATCTAATAGTATAAAACTATGGGGTTGGAGGTCCAGCAAGGTCTGCCTGTTTGAACTCCTCTTGCCCTTTTTGTGCAGCACTCTCAACTTCTAGTTAAAGAAGAGATTCATCACTGTAGGTTTATTACCTATAATCAAAAATGGTATTTCAGAGGATGTATTTATGGCCAAGTCTTATAGAGAATGCAAGGGAAAATCTAAGATTTTATAGCTGTCTTTGGAGAAAGGTGATTTTAGTAGTTATGATCTACCATAACAATAATGATTCTGGTTTCTATATCCTTCTTCAGTTTCAAATCAAGATATGAAAGACAAAAAGTAAGAGAACCTCAGAGAAAACCTGTACTTTATACACTGGTTCTGGAATGTTCATTTTGAGGAGTTATTTTTCAATATTTTATTCTTATTATTTTAAATATTTGATTTTTATTTATTTATTTGGGAAAGAGAGGCAGATAGAGAGAAAGCGAATGGGTGTGCCAGGGCTTCTAGTCACTACAAATGTAGTTCAGATGCAAGTGTCATCTTGTGCATCTGGCCTAAGGTGGGTACTGGGGAAGTGAACCTGGGTCCTTTGCCTTTGTAGGCCAGTGCCATAACTTCTAAGTCTCAAGACATTGAGGAATTATTTTGACTACCAAAATTATGTAGTAATGAGAGAACATATTCAAAGTGAAAATATTAGATGCAATAATTTTGAGGGAAATGGTAATGTTATATTCTATAAAATTAAATGGAACAAAATTTAGAGATGATTTAATAAAACTGGCTACTAAATAGCTGAGATGTTTTTTATAAATTTTACTAAGAAAAATATTCTAGCAAATACTATTGCAGTTTGTTCTTTGAAATTGGAATTAGAAAGACAAACCAGCTCTGAAATTACTTAGCCACTCATAACAGACTAGAATTTGATTCTATAATCACAGGATTTAATGCTCACTAATATTACATCTAGAAGGAAAATAATCTCATATCAAATTAAAATGAGAATACCAAAGAACATTTTAAGAAACAACAAAAGAATATTTTACTCTTTCTTTTACAAATTTCTGCTTTGTTTACTTGATGCTATTGATGTAGGATTTGGGGGCTCAGAAGGGGTCCTCAAGAATTTATGAACTCCACGTTTTGGTATCTGGCCTACCTTTAATAAACAATTAATAGGGCCTAAGTGAGGTCAGGGAAAGAGATTGAGTAAAGGAAAGGTGGAGGAAGGTGTGCCGGCCTGCGGCACAAAAGATCGAAATGGGCCTCGAAGGAGGGAGTGGGAATGAACCTGAGACAAGAACACAAGGAATAGAGCCAAGACAAGTTCTGATCAAGGCTCTGGTTTATTCAGGCGGACACAAGCTTATATACAGAAGACAAAACTTTCTGGATAATGCCTATGTGCCTAAGGTCAGCTTCACCAGGGCCATATGGTAATGCCTCTGCCTGGCACTCACCTCACCTAGGCTGTATGTTAAATAATGCCATTGTATCAGGAGCCTTACCGATAAGGCATTTGTGTTAACAGATTAGAGACCACCTGCAGCTCCCGAAGTCAAAGAGCAGCTGCAGCTCCCCACAGGGAGGGCTAATCAAAATCTAAGAGGATATAAATAAGTCATATGGAAACATACTTTTTTGGACAATGAAACACACAGGAGCCATAGATTGTTACTAGAAAATTTTCAGTGCCAGGGATGGGATAGCTTCCAGTGAGTTGTAGGCAAGGGAGATCTCTGATGCCCCCAAAACATTATAGACCATTGCCGAGGCCCTGGGTTTGCCACCAGGAATAGATGGTAAGACCCTATTGCTGAAGACTCCACATACTTGGGCTGCAAGGTCACTGAGAAATCTTGCTGGAGATGAGCTGAAAAACTCCTTCATGTAGACCAGCTGACAGAAAGGTGGAAAAAGCCATGCTGCATGCAGTTCAATGGGACAGAGAGAAGTCACCAGTGAAGGTACCCAAAAGTGGACACTGCAAGCCTTATATTTGGCCAGCCAAACCAAATGAGCCAATGATACAATAGTGTCACATCTGTTATGGGGGAAGCCAACTGCCCTCTAATTTGACTGGAAGCCTGCTCCATGGGAGGGAATACATCCTTGATATTGAAAACCTACAACAGGGTTACTCATGAGCCTTGGAGTATAACGTCTGCTGCTGTCTGTTGAAATGCATATACTATGCTTGCCAAACTGTCCAGTAAGCACTTCTCTTACTGTTAATACCCAGATATTAATGCTACTCTCATTTTTGGTTAGAAAACCTTATTTTTTTCAGATGACACTGACCTTGGGATGACTCAAAAGGCACCAAGGTGCTGAGAAGATATGACAGAGGCGTGCTCAGCACTGAAATATCTCTATCACACCTTCCAAGGCTCAGGATCCATTGTGGAAGAGGTGGTGGAATGAATGTAAGAGCCAAAGGAAGGGTAGGATTCCTTACAATGTGCTCCTCCAGACACAAAATGGCCTGGATATCCATGACTTCGGAGTGCCTGACACTACCTATGCAAGACTATCATAATAGGAGGAAAAGATCATGACATCAAAATAAAAGAGAAACTGATTGAGAGGGGGCGGGGATATGATGGAGAGTGGAGTTTCAAAGGGGAAATTGGGGGGAGGAGGGAATTACCTTGGGATATTGTTAATAATCATGGCAGTTGTCAACAATAAATAAATTAATTAAAAAAATCAAAAAAATTAATAAAGATGGATTCAAGAAGAATAAATTATGGATTATTAAGTTTATTTAGGGGGAAATCACAAATTGTGGGGTTTAGGAAACATGCTGTCATGTGGCAATGCTGTTTAGCTTATAACGTTCATTTAAGAGAAATTGAGGTATTTAGAAAAGGACTGGAACATAGTTTTAAGCATGGAAAGTAGAACTTAGATATATATGTAGAGAGACTCTGAAAACACACATATGGCATCTGCCATGTGCTTTCCTGAAGAGGGAAAGTATCAAAATGGAAGAGAAATTCAGAGGACAAATGAGTGATGAAGAGGGTTACATTCATGGTTACCCTGAGTTTGGAGCAAGTACACAGGCAGCAAGTACAGAGGAAGTGAGAGCACCCATGTGGTAGATTCGGAGATCAGAGAAAAATCATACATGTAGTTAAAATGAGAATTTACCCCAAACCATAAAGCAGAGGCAAGCAGAAAAGCTTAGATCAAGGAACAATGTAATGCTCTCCCCCACCCCACCCAGGCAAACTATCTCACATATGTCCCTGTGGCCTGAGAGAAGGGAAGATAGCCACACACACATACACACACTGAGGGTAACATCCAGGTAAACACACTGAGGGTAGCATCCAGGTCCAGAGAGCAGAGAGGGAGGGCTGGAAGGCCACAGCCTTTAATGGCATCACATTCAGGTATGTAAGGGGAAAGTCTGGTTGGCTGATAAATTTGGAGGATGAACTTGAGGGTCAGCCCATTTGAGTCAGTCCACCTAGGTAGTGCAATAGACTGTGGGCAGCAGGGGGCGCGCTGGATCAGTCTCAATCAGACATTTTTGCCCAGAGTTTCTGGTGCCAGGGCTAGCGAGCTGGCACCTCTTGGTTCTCCTTGAGCCTCAACTGCTGATGCTGCCTAAAAACCTAGCTTTCTCTTATCCTCCTTTATTATCATCATCTTTAATTACTATTAAAAACTTCCCATCATAATCATTGATTACTATTAGTAGTAAAAACGTTTTAGATTTTTTTGCAAAAGCATAGCTACTTAGGAAATTATCTATATGCAACTTTAAAAAAATATTTATTTATTTGACAGTGAAAGAGGGGAGAGAGAGAGAGAATGGGTGTGCCAGGGCCTCCAGCCACTGCAAGCGAACTCCAAATGTGTGTGCCCCCTTGTGCATCTGGCTAACGTGAGTCCTGGGGAATCGAACCTAGGTCCTTTGGCTTTGCAGGCAAACACCTTAACTGCTAAGCCTTTCCTCCAGCCGCTATATGCAACTTTTATAAAACTGTTGTTTATCTCCAGAGTCCAACTGAACCTAATTCAGGCATGAATATAAATTAATAAATTTTAGGAAATATCATTCTATAGAAGCAGATTGCCTCTGAAGTATATTATAAACAAATATCAATTTAGGAAGAAGAGAATGAATTAGAAATAGAATTAAACTTGAAAATGTAAATTATTTATTCCTACAGTGTTTTTCCCTTTTAATTTTTAATCTCCACCATTTTGTTATCTAAGATATATAAGATAATTTCACATGATTCATTTAAGTATCTATGCAGTAATCTCTAGGGCATGAATTTTATGTTGTTTGAAAATTGTGAAGCACATCAAATAAGTTATTATTCCTCTACAAAACTACATTTTACACTCTTTAATTATTTTATAGTTATCTGCATGTATGTCACAGTCTCATTCAGTTGCAAGATTCTCCACTGTGGATGCATAAACTTTACAATCTTCATTTCATTTGATCCTCTCAAGTCTTGAGCTGACCTTTTGTGTCAGTCTGCATTTTTACAAAAATCCCAAATGATTTCTATGCACATCAAAGTTTGTAAAAGCTCACTCTCAAAGAATGGATGCACTCCATTTAAATAGATTTCCTACATACTTCATAAAGTCAGAGAGATTTAGGATCCTAATGTATATTATCTCATGTATTCGTCCTCATTATCATTCTATTATTATTTATTATTATTCAATGTTCATTATTATTTTAATTCCTTAGATGTTCTTGCTTAAAAATGTTATGTAACAGAAAAACATATAAATGCATACAATTGTAGAGACAAAACTATAATAACCATTACGTTTATAACTTGCCTTACCATTTTGTGGCCAAACAGTTTTTTTTTTGGTAATTTTTAAATGAATTCCAGGAGTCAAATAGCTTTGCTATAAAAACATCCCATGTTTAAATAAAACTTGGGACATTACAGAGAAATCCAGAATCTCTAGTATTGTGGCTATTTTTAGCATTTGAGGTCTTTATCCTGAGTGAAATGGAAAGCCATTGTATGGTTTTAAGCATGATTCAACAATTACAACACAACTTACAAAGTAAAATTCATAATCTCAAGCATGTGCTAGTCCCAAGGAAGGCCCTATGAGCAGGATGGTGTAGGTAAGTGTTGGGTATAGATACTACCAGGCAAGCATTGATATAGCCCACATCACTGTAAATCTGGCTGAGGTTTCGTATACAAAGAACACAGAAAAAAAAACTAATAAAAAATCAATTAACCCATTCAGATAGGGCAGTCGGAATTGAACAGAGAATCCTAAAAGGAAGAAATACAAGCATCTAAAAAAAAAAGCATTCAACATTCTTAGTCATCATGGAACTGCAAATTAAAAGTACTTTAAAATTCCATCTCACTCCTGTCATAATGATTACCATCAAAAAATCAAATGAGAACAAATGCTGTCTACAGTGTGGGGAAAGAGGAACCTTCACTGAATGTTGATAGGGGTATAAAGTTGTGCAGCCCTTATACCAATCACTATGGAGGTTGCTCAAATCTAAAATTAGATCTATCATTTCACACAGCTATACCACTCCTGTCATACACCCTTAAGCAACACTTTACTGTAGAGATACTTGCTAAGCCAAGTTTGTTGTTGTTCTGTTAACATCAGTTTGGAAACAGAATCAGCTCAGATACCCATCAACTGATGAATGGAAAATGAAGATATAGTACATACCCACACAAAGAATTTCTATTCAGCAGTAAGGAAAAATGAAATTATGAAAATGGGAAAATGATATTATGAAAATGGGAAAAAATCTTTGCCAGCTATACATCTGATAGAGGATTAATATCTAGGATATACAAAGAACTCAAAAAGCTAAATAATAAGAAATCAAACAAGCCAATTAAAAAATGGGCTATGGAGCGAAATAAAGAGTTCTCAAAAGAAGAAATACAGATGGCGTATAAGCATCTAAAAAAATGTTCTACATCCCTAGTCATCAAGGAAATGCAGATTAAAACTACATTGAGATTCCATCTCACTCCTGTCAGATTGGCTACCATCATGAAAACAAATGATCATAAATGCTGGCGGGGATATGGAAAAAGAGGAACCCATCTACATTGTTGGTGGGAATGCAATCTGTTCCAGACATTGTGGAAATCCGTGTGGAGGTTCCTAAAACAGCTAAAAATTGATCTACCATATGACCCAGCTATAGCACTCCTAGGCATATATCCTAAGGACTCATCCCATTTCCTTAGAAGTACATGCTCAACCATGTTTATTGCTGCTCAATTCATAATAGTTGGGAAATGGAACCAGCCTAGATGTCCCTCAACTGATGAGTGGATAATGAAGATGTGGCACATTTATACAATGGAGTTCTACTCAGCAGTAAAGAAAAATGAAGTTATGAAATTTACAGAAAAATGGATGGATCTGGAAAGGATTGTACTAAGTGAGGTAACCCAGGCCCAGAAAGCCAAGCGCCGCATGTTCTCCCTCATATGTGGATCCTAGCTACAGATGATTGGGCTTCTGTGTGAGAAGGAAAAACACTCAGTAGCAGAGGCCAGTAAGTTGAAAAGGAGATATAAAGGGAAGAGAAAGGAAGGGAGGAGGGTACTTAACAGGTTGATATTGTATATATGTAAGTAAAAGAATAGATTAACGGGGGTGAAAAGGCCCAAAGTGAAGTCAGGGGAAGAGATTGAGTAAAGGAAAGGTGGAGGGAGGGCTAATCAAAATATAAGAGGATATAAATAAATCATATGGAATCCTCTGGTTTTGGACAATGGAACACTCAGGAGCCATAGATCATTGTTAGAAAATTTTCAGTGCCAGGGATGGGATACCTCCAGTGAGTTGTTGGCCAGGGAGGTCCCTGATGCCCCAAAAGCATTATAGGCCATTGCCGAGGCCCTTGGTTTCCCACCAGGAATAGATGGTAAGATCCTATTGCTGAAGACTCCACATACTTGGGCTGCAAGGCCACTGAGAAATCCTGCTGGAACTGAGCTGATGACGTCCTCCATGTAGACCATCTGAGAGAAAGCTGGAAGAAGCCATTCTACATGTAGTTCAATGGGAGAAAGAGATACCACCAGTGAAGATACTCAACAGTGAACACTGCAAGCCTTATAATTTGACAGGCAGGCCAAATGAGCCAATGGGTGCAATAGTGGCACGTCTGTCATGTTGGAAATCAAGTGCCCTCCAATTGGACTGGAGGCCTGCTCCATGGGGGGGGGGGAATACATCCCTGATACTGAAAACTTAAAACAGGGGTAGTCATGAGCCCTAGGGCTGTAACATCTGCTGATGTCTGGAAAAATGTATATACTATGCTTATCAAACTGCCCAGTTTGCACTTCTGCACTTCTCTTAATATTTATACCCTTATATTAATGCTACTCTCACTTTTGGTAGAGAATCTTCTCTTTTCAGATGGCAGTGACCTTGGGATGACTCAGAAGGTATCATAGTGCTGGAGAGAAATGACTGGAGTACTGAGTAACATCTCGATCACACCTTCCAAGCCTCAGGGTCTAATGCGAAAGAGGTGGCGGAAAGAATGTAAGAGCCAAAGGAAGGGTAGGACTCCTTACAACGTGCTCCCTCCAGACATAAAATGGCCTGGATATCCATGACCTCATAGTGCCTGACACTACCTACACAAGACCATCATAAGAGCAGGAAAAGATCGTGGCATCAAAATAAAAGAGAGACTGATTGAGATGGGGAGGGGATATGATGGAGAATGGAATTTCAAAGGGGAAAGTGGGGGGAGGAAGGGTATTACCATGGGATATTTTTTATAATCATGGAAAATGTTAATAAAAATTGAGAAAAAAATACATTTAATAAAAAAAGAAAGAAAAAGAAAAAGAAAATAAATTTTCAGAAAAATATATAGACCTGGAAAAGTTTACACTAATTGAAGTATCCTAGGCTCAGAAAGACAAATGCCACATGTTCTCTGTCATATACGGATCCTAACATGGAATAGTTTGATTTGTGTATATGTTGGAGTGAGCATCAGTCCTACTTGTAGGAAGCTAGAATTAGGCTTGGAAAGAGGAGAAAGGGCAGGACAATACATGTCTGAATATTAGAGAAGTGGAATGTGGGTGGTGGAAGGTTCTAGAGGGATCAGGGAACAGGGAAGGAGGAGAGGGGGAGGGATGCTAAACAACTAAACAGGCATGAATTAGGACTATAGAAATACACCTTTTTATTAGATAATTAAAAGATATAACTCTCTTAGTGAGAAAAAGATGAAGAAAGTGAGTTTGAGTGAATTTACCCTGTAGAAGTGGAGAAAATTTAACCCTTAAAACAATAGGCTATTTTGTGTAAATCTCACCACCATATTTGAGTCACTACCCCACATTTTACTATTGGTTAGGGAGTCCCATGAGGTCCTCCAAAACAATATAGGTCAGTGTCCACTTGGATAACCAGAAGAAGTATGTGGTAACACGCTGTTGCTAAAAATTCCACAGGCTGTGGTTGCAGAACATTTAGAAATCAAACTGGAAATGAGATGGTATCCAGTGCCCTGACAGCTAGATGTCATAGTGCTGGAAAGTACCATGACAGTTGCTGATGTTAACAGTCACCAACAGTTTGAACAAACAAAATTTTGTTCCTGTAAGCTACAAAATCTACTAGCCAGGCAAAGGTACCCACTGGTGCAGTAGTGGTTCATAAATTATGGGGGTAATCAGTTGCTCTCTGATTGGATATGAGTCCAACTTAGTGGGGAGGAATTCATGCTTGGTATTGAGATCCAACTCAAAACTTATGAGTTTGAATGCCATAGAACTTAGAGGGACCCTTTAATTTTTCTTTGGCTAAATGGAAATGTTAATGCACATCAAAAAGCCTTCTAGAGGGGTGAAGAGCTGTCTTAGTGATTAAGGCACTTTCTGTGAAGCCTACGGACCCATGTTTGACTCTCCAGATCCCACATAAGCCAAACACACAAGGTGATGCAAGCATGCAAGGTCGCACATATGCACAGGTGGTGCATGCATCTGGAGTTCAATTGCAGTGGCTGGAGGCCATGGCACACCAGTTCTCTCCCTCTCCCTCTCCCTCTCTTGCTCTCTCTCATAAAAATAAATTTTTTAAAAAGCCTTCTAGATCCAGATGTGGTGGTATATACCTTTAATCCAGCACTTGGGAGGCAGTGGTAGGAGAATCACTGTGGGTCCAAGACCACCCTGAGACTACATGGTGAATTACAGGTCAGCCTGGGCTAGTGTGAACCCCTACCTTGAAGAAACATTAAAAACAAACAAAAAAGCCTTGTAGCTGGGTGTGGTGGTGAGTGACTTTTATCCCAGCACTCAGGAGGCAGAGGTAGGAGGATTACTCAGACTACAGAGTGAGTTACAGGTCAGTCTGGGCTAGAGTGAGACCCTACCTCAAAAAAAATAACAACAAAAACACCTTCTAAATGTCTATGTTTATCTCTTTTGATCCATGCTGCTATTACACTTGGCTAAGAAAACTACTTTTTCCAGATGTCAGTGAATACTGGGAGATCCAAGTCCCATCAAATTGACAAGAGAATACTGAGTGCCTAGCATAGGATAAGTCATCTCTATTACTCCTGCCTGGTCACAGAAAATATCACAGAG
The DNA here is from genome assembly GCA_036346955.1 of Dipus sagitta. Taxonomy (NCBI): domain Eukaryota; kingdom Metazoa; phylum Chordata; class Mammalia; order Rodentia; family Dipodidae; genus Dipus; species Dipus sagitta. The sequence goes on from CM070776.1 coordinate 34,368,172, forward strand.
GAAGTTATATATTAAATATGAGGGTTGTTCTCATTACTAGCCAGAGAACCATCTCCAAGAATTGGTGGTATACACTGAGGAATCTTAAAACTTATTAAAGCAGAAAATCATAGGCTGTCGAGAGTTCAACATTAAAGGAGACATCTACATGCCTTCCAATGCTCAGGGAGCATTGTGGAAGAGGAGCAGAAAGAATGTAAGAGCCACAGAGCAGGGAGATGAACTTTGAGGCATTGTCCTGTTCACAAGTTTCTACTGGTGCATTCAAGACCCCACAATGATTACTGATACAATTACTGAGGCAGGGAGGAATATTATTACTTGTTTACAGTATAATCAAGCATTAAAGTTCCCAATTAAAATTATTAAAAAACTGAATAAATAATTTTAGCTTATAAGCAAGCCTGATAATCCTAAAGTCCATTCCTTACATTCATGTTTTAATGTTCCCAGTACTCTGTGAATACGAGTTACAAACAAGATGAACGATATGCCCCAAATCCCTGCTAGGTAGTGGGAAGTGCAAGCATGGACAAGGACCCAGGCAGAATTTGGACCCCATTGTTTGTCCCCAACTCCCACAAGTATCACACATGTTGTGCCTTGTTGAAAGGGCACAGTGATATTGGTATGTCCAGGGCATGCTTGGCTGCCTTGTGAGGTAGGAATACTGGTAGGGAATAGCAAAAGCACACTTGGAGAAACAAGAAACTTTGTCAGTTATTCTTACAAGGACAAGATGGAAAGATTCAACCAACCTACATCCTTGTTACCTCAGTATTCCAGTGTCTTCTTGTGTCTGCCTGCTGCATAGTTTTCTATCATTTAGTTTTAAATTGCCTATGCCATTACTTTTAAAGTATGTCCTTATATAGAGAATATACACCACAGATCATATTAATTTTATCAATTCTGTCAATCTCATTTAGTGTGTAATATTGATATTTAATGTAAATCTTATGAATTAAGATAAATGTTTGAAAGTTTCTGAGTGTTTCTCTTCACTCTCAGTGTTTTTATCCTTCTTTTCCATTTCTTGCCTTTCTGAGGATTTAGTAGTCCTCAATTAAAACTTAATAATGTTTAGTGTATTTCTTATAAGGTCATTTACAAGTTACCTAATAATCCACATGCTTAATTTCTCATCATCTAATATCAATATTATATCACTTTAGATACAAAGTAGGAAAATTAATTAAATCATTTTACTTTCTCCCTTCATGATTAAATTATATTTAAAATATCCTTTGAATGCATTGATAATCATATCACACTGTTAATGGCATTTGTTTTAAAGATTTCTATTTTTCCTTATGATGTTGTAATCTAACTAGATTAATCCACATTTGAAATTTATTTTTATTTTATTTTATTTATTTATTTGAGAGAGAGAAAGAGGGAGAGAGAGAGAGAGAGATTGAGAATGGGCAGGCATGTCAGGGCATCCAGCTACTGCAGATGAACTACCTACACATGCGCCCCCTTGTGCATCTGGCTTATGTGGGTCCTGGAGAATAAAACCAGGATCCTTTGGCTTTGCAGGCAAGTGCCTTAACTGCTAAGCCATCTCTCCAGCCCCTTGAAATTTATTTTAAATTAGACCTCTTCTAGCAAGGCTCCACCTCTAAAAGGCTCCACCAGCTGAAGAATAAGTAAGAAGTTTAATAAAAAAAAAATACCTGAAGCTACATTTACATTCAAACCACCATAGTGGGGATTATCTTCAGGGAAGTACAAGTATTAGTATAAGAGGATAAGCTTCTGGTTAAGAAAGAGAATCAAAGGCTCCATGTGAAGCCTAACAGAATACTCAGTTTTGAGTAGAGGTGATAATAAAGACTGCTATTATGGCTAAGAATCATCCTCACTTTTTCATATCAAGTCTAAGGAGGTTATTATCAAAGATGGAGCACCTGGTCAATAAATATATTGGGACTTACATAGAATCAAAATAAAGACCCTCAGTGCAAACTGAAGATGCAAGATAGGTAGGTCAAGACAGAAAGGGCCCCACAAAGGTAACAGTATAGATTGCAATTTTTCAGAGATATTGTCCAGAGTAGCCTTTCATTTTCTCATTGAGAGTCAGAAAAGTAAAAGCATTGATTTGAGGTGATAACCTCATAATAGTGGGGGTAAGGTGTGCCAATGGTTGATATTATGATACTTAATGCTGAAAAGACAATCACTACCCCATAATTGATGGGGTCCTATTACCAGCCCTCCTGTTATTCCAGTACAGCTCAGTCAGGGGTGGGAGTCTACACACTAAAGTTACAATTATTTATGGCTTTGGTATTACTTGCCTAGGACTACAATAAAAAAAATAACAAATTTGGGGACTAAGTGCAGAAGATATTTATTTTCTTCCAGTTCAGGAGGATAAAAGTTCAAAATGAAGATATTAGCAGTGTTGAATCCTTCTGAATGCTTTGAGAAAGAATCTGTCCAATGATTCTCTCCTGCCCTCTGGTTGTTTGTGTACCTGTAATTATATCACTCATAAGGTCTTGATTACTACAGATTTCAATAATTCTAAATATCTTGTATAATTTGTCACATATCTTGTTTCCTTTTCAAAATAGCGTTAAATATTCTAGCTATTTAGAAGTTGATTTAAATTGTATGCACATACTGTGAAGTCTCACGCACACTACCATACTCACAGATATTTACACATAAACCTTTAGAGTTCTATTTGTGAAGAAATGATTTCACTCAACTTTAGATTAAATTTAGGGAAAAGCAATATGTTGTTCTTAACATTGAATTTTCAATCTGTAAATATAATATTTCTCTATTTAGTTAGGCCCTCATTGATTTATCTATTACTTAGAGAAATTATTTCCATTAAATAGTTGTGCATTTTAAATTATATTTATTTTAAATAACCAGATATTTTGTTATACTGTATTTAATTTTACTTAATTTCATTTTCATACTCTTTTGGGCCACAGAAACACAGTATGTGTTTTAATCTTATGCCTAGCAATCTTTATAAAAACTTTTCATGATTTAAGTTTATCATGAGTAGATTTTCCTCATATAAATTCTCATGATCTGTTAATATTAACTTTATTTCTTATTTTCCAAAGACCATACTTTTATTTGTTGTTTCCTGATACTTCTCAGTGTAGTATCTTCAATGAAATATTAACTAGAAATATGCTGATAATCTTCAACTTGATTTTTAAGTAAAAATCAGTATTTCTATATTTATTGTGGTATTTATTATAGGTATATATATGTATATATATATATATATATATATATATAATCTAATTGTGTACTATAACTTTTCATCTTTAATAAATACTGGTTTCTGTTTTATTTTCACTAAAAGTAGTATTCTCTTCTGTTAATCTAAGTGTGAAGATGTTGAGCACAAACAACTAAAAACTTAAATCAAATTGGAATTGATTTTTGTTGTGGATGAGGGAGGTTTTCAATCATATTTTTCCAATATCATTACAAAACTATTCCACTATCATTTCTTTGTAAATAACTTTGTTGATTCCCCACTTATCTACAGTGGCATGTTTAAAATAGTATACTCATTTTTTCAATAATTGATTAGGGTTAATTTTTTGCCCATTTGATTATACCTTTTTTTCTAAAATATTCTTACTATAATGTATTAGTAAGTCTTAATATATAGCTACTTTGTCTTTCTCAAGATTACATCAGTTTCAGCTATTTACAAAATCAATTTATATTTAGAATTAGTTTGTCAAGGTTCACATATACGCAAATATTCACAGATACTCACCAGATCCTATCAGAACAAGGGCAATTTTGTTTACTAACTGCAGACATTTACATCCTCCCTTTCTCCATTAGAGAGTGATTCTTCATTGCTACTTGCCTGTGTGAACTGTCTATTGACAATCTTTAGAGTCATCACATTTCAGCATCCAGATAATCCACAGTGCTTCAAAAATCCTCATGTTACAAATAGGATTACCCACACATTTTACTCTATTTATGAAGTTATGTGATGTGAATTGGCTTTCCTGTAAAATCATCTATTTTATTTGGTGAGCTGAAATAAGATAACATAGACTTAAATAGATATTACAATAGTTAGCATGGGTTTGGAGATGGCTAAGCAGCTAAAGGTACTTGCTTGCAAGCCTTCCAGCTTTAATTGAATCCTCAATACCCATGTAAAGCCAGATACAAAGTGGCACACGTCTGTGACCCCACTGTGCCTATGGAAGTAAAGCCAGGAGAATCCAGCCAGCTAGACAGGTACATGAAATAGCAAAACACAAACAGAATTTCTCAAAGAAAGGAGGAAAAGACAAACACCGTGAGGTTGTCCTCAGACCTCCATATGCATGTCCACACACACACACACACACACACACACACACACACGCCCGCACGCATGCACGCATGCACGCACACACACAGCATTGTCCCACTCCTCAGAAAGTGACAGGTGCATTAATGACCCCCATCGTAAATACTGATAACCCCATTGAGGAAAACCCCTCAGTGGAATGAGGTTGGGGGGGGAGGGGACATAAGAGTATAACCCAATGGCAATATAATTAATATGCAAGATGGTCATAAGGTCTCAATAAAAGAAAAATAATGGAATTTTTAAAAATTAAAAAGATAGCATCAGTGGAAGAAAATTGTTTTTTCTGGGTATGGTGGCACATGCCTTTAATCCCAGCACACAGGAGGCAAACGTAGAAGGGTCACCATGACTTTGAGGCCCGCCTGAGATTACAGAGTGAATTGCAGGCAAGCTTGGTATAAAGCAAAACTCTACTTCGGAAAAAAAAGAAAGAAAGAAAGAAAGAAAGAAAGAAAGAAAGAAAGAAAGAAAGAAAGAAAGAAAGAAGGAAAGAAAGAGAAAAGAAAATTGTTTAACAGTTGGCATTTCTATTTCTTTTACTGTCTTGTTCTGTGAAATTAAATGACTTACACATGGATTTCCTCATCTCTTCTGAGAGTGTGTGATAAATAATTCAATAAGTTAGATCTCATCATCACTACTTTATTCATTAATCATGCCTTAATTGGAACCTGGTCTTTTAAACACTGCACAGAGACTGGGACAGGACTCAAGATCTGCTTATGTATTTTTAACCTAGGAGTAATGGTCTTACAGGGAAAATGATAAGATCTTTCCCTACTTTTTTTTTTTTTTTTTTTTGGTTTTTCGAGGTAGGGTGTCACTCTAGCCCAGGCTGACCTGGAATTCACTATGGAGTCTCAGGGTGGCCTCGAACTCATGGCGATCCTCCTACCTCTGCCTCCCGAGTGCTGGGATTAAAGGCGTGCGCCACCACGCCCGGCGATCTTTCCCTACTTAACCGTCAATAAAACAGAAGTTTTAAGTAGAAGATGAGAAGTCCAAATGTGTGTTTCAGATGTGTTTCAGAAGCATGGTATTTGATGGTTTTTGAAAATTTCAAGTTCTTAAATTTCAAGTTCTTCATTAATTCATTATTTTTATATTAAGCAAAATATTGGTCAGATGGAGCTGGGTGCATGGAGAGCAGGAACTAGACCTTCAGGTGATGTTTATAAAGTTGAAAAACTAAGGCTGTGGTAGAACATTGTTGCTGCCTGTTACTTCTGGATCTTGCATATCTGAGAGAAAATTTCCTGTCTATAACAGGAATAGAGCTCTATTCCTGCTGAAGTATAGTTGACTAAGGCAAAAACTGTTTCATGCATGTGATTCCTCGAGTTTTCAAGAAACAAGTGTGATACTTCTTTGAGCTTTGCTATTACAATTCACTGTGGGAGGCTATTCTTCTGTAGGCTAGGTCAGTAATGACTGACTGCCTTCAAATGAAGAGCTACAAAGGTTTCCTTATTTGGGTAGGCCATAGGCAAGGGAATTTGTGTGAATTATATTGAAGGGCAGCTGTGGGTGAGGACAGCTTTAATTTCTACAGCATTCATACTAAACCAGACTGGAGGAAACATTCTTATAAGTAAATGAAACATAAATTTCCAAGGAAAAAATTTTCAAAGTTCCATTTGCTGAGAAAAAAATTTGTCTTATTGGCTATTTGCACTTTGTAGCACATTGTTTTCTGTAAAAATCCAATGTAAGAAAATATACACAAAGTAAAAAAAGAGGAAAGAAAGAAAGAAAAAGAAAATGTACAAAAAGTAGAGTTGAGTGATGTAGTCTTAACCAAATCACAGTAAGGACTACTTATTTAATACTATTAAATAGTCCAGCTACTTATCCAAGCATATTATACGTCCTAAAGAACATTACAGAAGTTCCAGATTTGCAGAATCTGAGTGACTATTGGTTCTTTATTTCACACATCTGGTCCATGAATGATGCCACTAGATTTCTTCATTGAATTCATCTTGAGCTCATTCTGTTCCATTCTTCACATCTGTAGTCAAAGCTATATGTTTTAATTCATTTTTTCTCACTTTAATGCATAGAAAAATAAATTATAGCCTAGAAAAAATAATCATGTTTTCATCAATTTTATTGAGGCAGAATTAAGAAAGGAAAGCAAAAATAAGACAGAAACAATTTCAATAGTATCTGTAGGCAGGCTTCATTGACCTGAAGTCCCAATTCACTTTGCTTCAGGGTTCCTAAAGAAAGAACTTTATAGAAATCTAGCATTTTTGTCTAGTTGCAGTTCTTGCTGCATTAGGAAACACCTCCCTGGGTCTCATTAAGGTTAACCTTTCATCAAAATTTGAACTTGACCTGTTGACCTTCACTGCATCCTACTAAAAAGGTTGAGCCTTGCTCTCATTGAAACAAGCAGTGCAGAATCACCTGCTCTTCTCCTGATTTAGGAAACTCTAACTCCCCAGCAAGCCGTTGCTCATGCTGGTACTCTTCTGAAGACGTGGTAAGCCAGCTAGAAGGTAAATTTCACAGTGGAATTTAGGTCTAACTATGAGAGTGGTCATCTTTTCCACAACGAAAATATATTTTCCCTGAGTACTGACTGATGAGTGTATCTAATTTGCTAGAACATCTTTTATTTTGAGAGATAAAAGCAAGAAATTACAGGGACATTTTGGAGCCTCTATCATGTTTGCAATAGGATTTTCATAAAATGTTATATTGTATACTCATGGCACAGACCTATGAATGAACTTACCTAAACAAATGAAAATAGTGCATAGGATAAGAATTTTATATATGCCATCTCCAGGGTGCTTTCAAATAGTGAGGAAATAGTCTCATGAGATCAGTTACCTAGAATTAACTGCAACAGGGGGTCCAAGCCCTGTATATACCCCTGTATAGCAAGAGCTTACTTCATTCAAAGCAAAGAAAAGTAACTTTACTGTAATGTGGTAAAAATGTAAGCAAGGAAATTTTTAATTTTTTATTTAGAACTTTAATATATGAACATATTGCAAATTATTCATACGCCCATTGTGTTATATTTTCTCTCTCTTTCTCTCTCTCTCTCTCTCTCTCTCTCTCTCTCTCCGTCTTGGTTTTTTGAGGTAAGGTCTCACTCTAGCTGAGGCTGACTTAGAATTCACTATGTAGTCTCAAGCTGGCCTCAAACTCACAGTAATCCTCCTACCTCTGCCTCCCAAGTGCTGGGATTAAAGGTGTATGCCACCATGCCTGGCCCATTATGTCATACTCTTAGGTCTCCTTTGTCCCACCCCTGTTCCACAGAAGGAACTCCTTAATGGGGTTATTGATAATCATGGCAGGATCATGAATGTACCAGTAAGTCATCCTTAGAGGGAAATGCCTCAGAGTACACCTTTCTACCATGTGGCTTTTATATTCTTTCTGTTCCCTCCTAAACAATGTCCACTGAGTCTTGCGGGTCATGTTACACAATTCCTTTAGTGTTGAGGTCTCTGCAGCCTCTGATTTTCTATTTTGGTAAGTTTTGAGCCTCCTTAGTGTCTCTTGTCATCATCCTGGAGAAGGTCTAAGGCTAGAAGTGAGAGCAACCATGTTCTCTGTAATATTTCCTAGACCTTGGCTGGTGTGATAAGAGATAATATGTCTCATGGTAGGCAGTCGGCTTACTTTTCTTGTCATTCTGGGTCTCTCCGGTAATCATCAACTTCTATATAAAGCAGATTCTCTAAGTAAGAGCAGCATGGATCAAAGGGGATAAACAGACATTGAGAAGATTTTGTGACAAATGTAACCTCTCCTTTGAGCTGAAGAGCAATGGAAAATTCCCTCTGCCATTTATGATATGCTTCTGACTTGCTTCTTAGAATCAGATATGAATCCCCTCCTACTGAACGGGCCTCATTGGATAATCACAGAGAAGGTGATTACTCACAGAACTTATGTGGTACTATTGCACCAGTGGGTACATTTTTTCCCTGATGAATGTTTCTGTAGCTTGAAGGATACTCTGCCTGTTCACACTGTTGGTGACTTTTATTCCCTACAGTTTGCACAGCACTTTCCAGCAGTGAGAGTGCTAAACTAACCAGCAGGGAGCTGGCTTCCCTCTCACAGCATAATCTCTCAATATTTTGTGACAACAGATTGTAGTATCTTCAGCAATAGGGCCTTAATTTTAATTCTAGTGGGTAACCAAGTGCTTTGGCAATGACCTGCATTGTTTTGAGGCCCTCATGGGCCTCCCTGTGGAGATAATCCAATTCTGGTGCTAGGATTTACCAGCAAGAGCCTGTGGCTTTAGGGTAAAGCTTTCTCTAACACTGCAGGGTACTGCTGCCCAAACTATCCCTCTTTTCTTTAGGTATCTCATTTTTAAGAGAGTATTATTTCTGTTGTTGTTTTTGAGGTAGGGTCTTGCTGTAGCCCAGGCTGACCTAGAATTCATGACGTATTCTCAGGGTGACCTTGAACTCATAGCAATCCTCCTACCTCTGCCTTCTGAGTACAGTATATTAAAGGTGTGTGGCACCATGCCAGGCAAGAATTTGCTTTTCGCTTAGTTAATGGAGAAGCATGTTTCTATGGTATCAATTCATGACATCTTTAGTTTTGCATTTGTTCTCCTGCCCCTCCCTCCATTACTTCTGCTCCATACCCTTGCACCCTATATGCTGACCCTCAACTATCTGCTCCCTCCCTGCTTCTTCTCTCTACAAGCCTCATTCTCGTTTCCTAAGGAGTACTACTGATGCTTATTACAACTCATTAGCAAATCAAACTATTCCATATTAGAATCTGCATATAAGCAAGAATATAGGGCCTTTGTCTTTCTGAGCCTGGGTACCCTCACTTAGTATAATTTTTCTAAGTTCATCCATTTTCCTACAAATTTCATGACTTCACTTTTCTATACTGCATATATACCACATATTCACTATCCACTCATCAGCTGATGGGCATCATTGCCTAGGTATTTGGAATAAAGTAACTAATATCTCTGAACATCTGTATAGTAATGTGTCTCTATGTGTATAGTAATAGGTAGAGGCATAGAAATGATATAGAGATCTATTGGCTAATTATATTTCTTCCTGTGAGAACTCTTTGTTCATGTCCTTGTCTCTTTTCTTTTTGGACAGGATTGTTTGATTTTCTGTCAGTTTTTTTTTTTAGTTCTTTGGGTATTCTAAATATTAAGCCTCTATCATATGCATAGCTGGGAAAATTTGTCTCCTATAGATTGTCTACTGAATCTATGGATGGTTTGCTTAGCTGTACAATAGCTTTTTTTTTTTAGTTTTCTTTTTTCTTTCTTTCTTTTTTTTTTTTTTTTTTTTTTTTTTTTTTTTTAGTTTTTTGAGGTAGAGTCTTACTCTGTCCCAGGCAGACCTGGAACTCATTATGTAGTTTCAGAGTGGCCTTGAACTCACAGTGATCCTCCTACCTCTGTCTCCGGAGTGCTGGGACTAAAGGCGTGCACTACCACGCCTGGCAACAATAGCTTTTTACAAGATCTCAATGGTTGAATGTTTTGTTTTTGTTTTTTTTTTTTTCTTATTCCCTGGGCTAGTATAGTCTCATTCACATTGTTTTTCCCTATGCCTATATCTTTGAATGATCTCCCTACTTCTTTCCACTAGTTCTTTCAGTTTCTGGTCTCATATTGAGGTCCTGTATACATTTGCAGTTCATTTTTATACAAGGTGAGAGAGCATCTAGAATCATTATTCCACATGTGGTTTTCCTGTTTCTCCAGCATCATTTGTTGAAAATGTGCATTTTTCCCTAGTGTGCAATTTTGGCCTTTTTGTCAAAGATCAGATGGTTGTAGTTACTAGAACTTTTTTACCTGGATTTTCTGTTATATTCCAATCACATATGTGTCTGGTTTTGTGCCAGTACCATGCTGCTTTTATTACCTGAATATATGACCAGCACAGTATTCTTTTTGCTGAGAACACTTTTTGTCTACCAAAGGCCTTTTGTTTTTCCTCAAGAATTTTGACTTTTGTTCTGTGAATAATTGTACAGGAAGTTAAATTGGAATTGCATTGAATCTGTATATTGTTTTTGGTAGGATGAGCATTTTCTCAATATTAATTTTTCCAAACCATGAGCATGGTAGGTATTTGCATCTTTTTTATATGTCTTCCTCAGTTTCTTTCTTTGGTGTCTTAGTGTTTTCATTATAGGTTTTTACTTCCTGGGTTAGAGATATTCAAAGATACTTATTATTGTGGCTACTATAAATGGGACTGTTTTCCTGATTTCTCTATCCATATGTTTGTTATTGGTATATACAAAGGCTACTACTAATTTTTATATATTGATTTATGTTCTTCCACTCCACTGAAAGTACTTTCCATTCTAGGAGTTTTTATTATTATCTTTGTTAAGAACTTTAATATATGAACATATTATAATTTTGTCTTGTCTCCATCAGTTTGTATTTTTATGTCCCCTCTCCTCTGCCCCCATTCCACTGAGGTTCCTCCTCAGTGTGGTTATTGCTAATTAGTATGGGGTCATGAATGCACCAGTCAGTCTCTGTGTGGAGGATAATACTTTAGAGTATACCTTCCACCCTGTGGCTGATACATCATTTTCACCCAGTTATCCTCAATATTCTCTCATCCTTCAAGGGTGTATTATATCTCCTTTAGTTTTGACCTCTCCATATCCTCTAGTTTTCTACTAGGAGCTTTTTTTATGGAGTAAGGCTTAAATTTCTCTCTCTTCCTCTTTTTCTTCCTTCCTTTCTTTCTCTACCCTTCTACCTGTCATCTTTATTCATCCTTATTTTATTATCTTTCACATGTTGTTCTCTTTTTTCTGGGTTATATGATATTTTTATTCCTCTTCTACTCCACTTGCACCATAATTTCATTCATAGAGTCATTCCCAAATATCCTTCACTCCTATTAGGTCTCAAGTACTTCCAGAGAGACCTGAGCATAGGTCAGTTTCAAATTTTAAATTCAGGAATGATTTACTTTCCAATTTATTACTTTGCATCAGGCATAGTGATACCAAGTTTGTATTATGTGGAACAAATAGGAAATGTTGTGTTTCTTTTCATTCTGTAACAGGAAAATGTTATAAAGAACTCCATGATTCTTCAAAGCAATGAAAATCTCAGCAATAAAAAAATGAAGCAAAATAAATGGATATGGTTATAATAAATATTGTTTATTCTTGGGATCCCTAGACATTTTTGCTATGACTTTTATAAAACAAAAGATTTGAGCTGGGCGTGGTGGTGCACACCTCTAATCCCAGCACTCGGGAGGCAGAGGTTGGAGGATTGTTGAGAGTTCGAGGCCACCCTGAGACTACATAGTGAATTCCAGGTCAGCCTGAGCCAAAGTGAGAACCTACCTCAAAAAACCAAAAAAATAAAATAAAATAAAATTCATACTTAAATTTGCTTAACACCTAGGGCAAATTGAACCTAAATAAATTAGAAGATGTAATTATTGGCTTATTTATTCCTAAAACCTGTGAAAGGCAGTATGCTTTTTTAAAGGCATTCTGATATTTGATTAGAAAATAATGGAAGGATGTGGGATGTTACTCTAAAACATAAAGATATCTAGATCCTTAATTTTCAATACTGTTTTAGTTGACAATAATCATCTGTAGCAGTCCTAAGGCATTTGGGCACTTGTTAAACTTTATGTACCTCTGAGAGAATCAAATTTAGCCATGAGGAACATAATAAAGAAAATGTGCTACAGTGCTGCCAGCCATAACTAAAGGCATCAGTGAGTTGGCTGGATGAGGGTAACCAGATGTGAGTCAAGAAGCCAGAAACTGAGGAAGAAAGAGAGAAAGGGAGAGAGGAGAATGAAAGTGAGGGAGAAAGAAAGTTCTTATGTAGAAAGAAAGCAGATAAGATAGAGTGATACAGAGAAATATACAACATGCTTCAAGAAAGAGGGCAGAAGAAGAGAGAGGGTGAAATGTCTTTATGTGGCAGACTTCCCCAGTGGGGAAGGGCTTGTGGGTGTGTAGACCAGTGCTCAGAGAATGAGACAGACTGTCTAGATCCTCATCCAGCAAGTGAGCCCTTTGAAAAAAGGCCTCACTTTTGGCAAGTTGGAGGGGGGGGGGGCTTGAGTCTCTAAGACTTTTGTCATAGTAATTTACAATTTATATTTTAATTTATTTTGTCCTTTGCTATAGAAAAAGTTAATTTTATTTTTAAATAATTATGTTTATGAAGAGAGGGAGAAAGAAAGAGAGAGAGAGAGAATAGGTATTCCAGGGCCTCTAGCCACTGGAAACAAACTCCAGATGCATGTGCCACATTGTGCATCTGGCTTTACATGGGTGGTAGGGAATTGAACCTGGGTCCTTAAGCTTTGCAGGAAAGCTCATTAAATAATGAGCCACCTCTCCAGCCCAAAAGTGTACTTTCAAATATTGAATTAATATATAATTTTACAACCTTTATATTGTTTTCCTTTATTATATTTTCTTATTTTACATTGTATATATTTAATGATAGAATTGTTTACTATTTTCTGATTCATGTCTTTATTATTTCTGTTGTCATCACTGTAATACGTAACACTTTTTCAAAATATATAATACAAATTTTGGTATCAACTTAGTTTTTTAGCTATACTTAACCTAGTTTGAGAAAATATGTTTTCGTCATCAGTAAATAGTAATTCACTTTATAAACAACTTTGCTTTAGCAATTTTTAAATGATTTTTGTCACTTATGCTGCCCTTTTGCTGTGCCAGCCATGGACCGATTTATCCTCAGATCTATTATCTTACAGGGTCTGATGTTTGGCTTTCAGATTCTCCCACATCTGCATGCCAGCTCTGTCCAGCTAATAACATTCAGCAGGCCCCTATATGTATGGGATTGTCTAGAATTTTACTCTTTCTTCTAAGCATTAGGTGGCTTGTGCTTCAATCACTATATTTTTCTCTTCCCTCTGGGCTCTATACAACTATAGCAGCATGTTCCACATCCTATTGACTGAAAATTTAGGCCTTAGTTAAACCACCTCTTCTGCTTTTCCCTCTTGATAATATAAAGGATTTACTTCCAAAAGTCCTATGTACTGAATATCCTGAATCTCCCCTCTGGCTTCTACTTCAGATATCTACCATTTACTGTATTAAATACCTTCTGGATTATATTTATTTGTACCCATTGGATAATCTATGACTATTATTGTAGGAAAGCTACACTGACTGATTATTTAATGTTAAATCCTTCTTAAATTTCTTTTTTTGTCTGTTTTTTTTTTTTTTTTCGAGGTAGGGTCTCACTCTGGCCCAGGACAACCTGGAATTAACTATGTAGTCTCAGAGGGGCCTTGAACTCATGGTGATCCTCCTACCTCTGCCTCCTTAGTGCTGGGATTAAAGGCATGCGCCACCACTCCCAACCCTTCTTAAATTTCTAATGAAAGCTCAAACCTGTCACTATAATTTTGTTTGCATGCCATTTTGTTACTAATACCCAAAAAGCAGCTGAAATATCATGAAACTCTGAGATTTCTTAATAAAAATCTTTTTTATTCTCTTCAAAGATATTAAAACATAATTTTCTACCCTGAGTATTTTTTCATATATTGTAAAACTCTGGGTATATATAATATACTCCATAGCATCAATTGTAGGAAGTAGGACAAGCGATATCAGAGGCCTGTTTATAGCACTAAAGAGATTCATTAGAATATATATTACACATATTTGAAAAATTCAAATACCTAGATAAATAATAGAATATTAACTTGACAGAAGTATAACATGGTGAGCTAAATACAAAATTTATTCCTTAGAGAATAGTATAACCAACTAGCAAAAACTAATTATTAGAAAAGAAAAACAATTATATATTATCAATTACTAAATAAAGGAATATAAGTGAAATGAATTACATCATAACTTATAAAATGTAAGTAGAGGAAACTATGTATTATAGGAGAATGCCAGTGGTATATTATTACATCAGAATAAATAAATAAGCAAAGAAAAGTTTTGTGTTTGCAGAAGAATTTCAGATAATAAACTAAGAAAAAATGACAGAATGAGAGAACTATAGTTTGGAAGCTAAAATGGATATTAGATAATGATCATACATATCAGCCTGTCAAGATTGACAAACAGAATGATGCACAAATGCTTTGTTTTTATTTTATTTTTAAATTTTAAATTTTTCTTTCTTTATCAACTTCCATAATTATAGACAATAAACCATGACAATTCCCACCCCCCACTTTCCCCTTCACAACTCCACTCTCCATCATATCCCCCCCTCTCAATCACTCTCTCTTTAATTTTTATGTCATCATCTTTTCCTCCTGTTATGATGGTCTTGTGCAGGTAGTGCCAGGAACTGCAAGGTCATAGATATCCAGGCCATTTTGTGTCTGGAAGAGTGCATTGCAAAGTCCTCCCCTTCCTTTGGCTCTTACATTCTTCTGCATTGGACCCTGAGCCCTGGAAGGTGTGATAGAGATGTTTCAGTGCTGATCACTCCTTTGTCACTTCTTCTCAGTACTCAGTGCCTTTGAGTCATCCCAAAGGTCACTGCCATCTGAAAAGAGAATGTTCTGTAACCAAAAGTGAGAGTAGCATTAATATATAGGTATGAACATTAGGAGAAGTGCTTACAACCAGACAGTTTGGTGAGCAAAATATACACATTTAGCCAGATACCAGCAGGCATTACACACCTAGGGCTCATGACTTCCCCTGTCATAAGTTTTCAGTACAGGAATGTATTCCCTCCCATGAAGTGGGCCTCCAGTCCAATTATGCTTTGTTATTACATTCTACTCAAGGTCACATGCATTAAATTAAGGGTGCCATCTTGTGGCATTAATGGGAAATAGAAGAACCTTTAAGAGGTGTGCCCTCATGGAAGAAGTTAGGCTATTGTGTAGACAGTGTAATGCAGACTCTTTTGCCCTCCTTTGTTTTCTTCCTACCCTCGGTGAGATGGACAGTATTCCTCTAACACTCTCTGGCTCAGCATAGACCCAAAAGCAATAGAACTAACGGACAGTAGACTGAATCCTCTGAACTATGAGCTGAACTAAACCTCCTTCATTTTAAGCTATTTATCTTGAGCATATCTTTATCATAGCAACAGAAATCTGACTCCCACTACAGTTATAAATCTCTTATTGGTATTATGAAATGTCACTTAAAAGAATAGTTTTGTTATAATAAATATATTAATGTAAAAAGTATTAAACTGATCAAGCTTCTACTCATAAAGATGGATGATCAGAATGTATAAAGAATGCAGTTTTATTCTATTTTGTGTTTTATTATATATCTAAGATGACTATAAATTGATTTCAGCATAAATATAAACTACAATACCCAGGTGAACAAGATTAATATTTGGTGAACTATAAATTACTAAATAAACTAATTAGAATTGAGAAATTTTAAATGATAAAGCTAATGTGAAGCTGTAGACCATAGCCACTCTCAAAATACCCATAGAACAAATCAGTTTGAAAGTCAAATGTACTCAAAATCAGGCAAATCTTAATAGCATCTTATTAAAATTATCCCATTACTTAGGACATTAACAAGCGTGTTTCCCTGCACTTAGGATATAAAGGTAGTATGAGTATGCCACATGTTCTAGACTAGTCTGCTCAGTAATTTCTACTCTTATTGAGTTCTAGAATAGTCAGAGACACATAGTGAGACCACCCCTCTATCTCTGAAAATAAGATGAAAAAAAAAACACTACCCATTCTGCCATGTCACATCCTGCATAGGGGCTGACAATCTCCACTAACTCATCTACTATAATTGTTCCTAAGGAGACTCTTACTTGATGAATGGCACATTCAGGGGTATCTACCCTTATAAAGCAAGGTATTCACATCAATAAGACCCCCAGAGAGGAAGATTAATGGTCTTCAGTGACTTCTGTCTGTGGATTCAGACAGTGGGGAGGCCTTAGTCTAATGTAGGCAATTACTCATGTGCAAAGAAAGGAGACTAGTAAGCTTAGGATGTTCAGGAGTCCAGAAGCAAACTTAAAGAGACTTTTTTGGGTTCTGTTCCCCCTGAGCCAGAAATTGTATTACATTATACTCTAGTTTCTTAGATATGTTCCTTTGTTGGTGAGGCTGATTTTTTTTTTTTTTGAGACAATATCCAAGATGCACACGTTTGCCATGCCATGGTGTTTACTGAGAAGGATACTACACATTGAAAGGGCAAGTTCAGGTCTGAATATTAATCTCTGGTCATGTGAGGATTCAAGAGACTACTCCTATTCTAGGAGAGAATACCACATGGGCTTTAGCCTCTGGAAAAAGTATCATTAGGGGTCTCTTACCTGTCTCTTTGATAAACCCCAGAGGACCAAGTCAAGTCATTAGAAAATGAATTCATGGCTTCTTACAAGTTTCAAGGTATTACTAAGTATGAGTTAGTAATGAGGGAACCATTCACTTTAGAACATGAGCAGCTTCTCAATGTCCACTTATAGTGTTAGAACTGTAGAAGAAAATGCCGTCAGAAGACTTCTTCCTGACCCTTTGATCATCCCAAGGAAAATCTGGAAATAAGTACCCATAGGTCACATTACTTCGTGTCATACTTTATTTCCTTTTCAGTGAATTGTGGGCTTTGTTCTTAGCAGTGAGTTAGACCGTTAGATGGAAGATTCCCAGCTGCCTGTAGGATTCAAGGTAAATATTCTGAATCAGGAGTTAGTGAACCACCCAATGCAGGTGGCTCCACAATGAATATGTACACTGTTAAGACTTTGATACTGGGATGTACATATAAGTCTCCCCTCACTTCCTTTTTTTGGATCACCAGGAGTTGAGATTTCAGTGCAAGGGTAAGATAACAGACTGGCAATGAGAAGAGGTCTCATATCACACACAGTGTTAATGCTTGGTGGGTAGACATTGCATGAAGATGGGGGGGGGGCATCTATCTCATTACAGTTGTCCCATAAGCTCCACTCAGGTTACAATTTTTAGAAACTTGAAGTAGTGATCAGAATTTCCCCCTTTGATTTCATTTTCACATGGTTCAAAGAAGTTATTTTTGTTGTTTGAGTGGCAATCTTAAATTAACATGAAGGTATGTACACAAGCAATGCTGGGGATACATATAGGACACAGAGATAAGGTTGAACTTATCACAACAGAAGAAGAAAGGAGATCAAAGCTTTTATTCTGCTCTAAGTCCAGGGTATCTCATGCCATGATAACCTGGTGGAGTATTCTTCCTCTCCCTAACTACAGTTTCCATGAGGGGAGAGTTTTGGTATTCATGATCAAGTAGAGAAAGATGTCCTAAAGCCTTCTGAGATAAAAAACGAAACCCTGAAAAAAGATCTTAGGAATCTACTACTCACAGTATGTAGGTCTCCAAGAGCTCTAGCCTGTGTTGCCACATAGGTAAGCCAGTTTTTGGTAAGTATATGTCTCATCCATTATGTCACAATTGCCTCAACAGATGAGGTATGTTTCTAGCAGGGAGATGGAACAATAGATATCAGAATATGGAGACTGTAGCTCAATCTTTAGCCAAAGTAAAATCCTCATCTGAGAGCCCATAGATCTAAGCATCTCAGAACATCTGAGTTAAACATGACCCTGCTCTGTTTCCCTTTTAGCCAGATGAAGCTCTGGCATCACTGTCAGCCTGAAGTATATAATTGTTTCCTGCTGATTGAACAAAGAGCAATAAAGATTTTACACTGGCTGGGAATGGTTGCACATGCCTTTAATCCCTGCACTTGGGAAGCAGAGGTAGGAGGATTACTGTGAGTTGGAGGCCACCCTGAGACTACATAATGAATTCCAAGTCAGCTTAAGCTGGAGTGAGACCCTACCTTGAAAAAAAATTTGGATCTGAGGATAGGAAGTCATATTCCAGAAAATTCCACTGGTTAAAGAAGGACCTTAATTAAAGCTGATGGGAATATTCACACCAGGATAGAGGGATATCAACAGAATACTGTCCTGCTATAGTGATTGACAAACTAGAGGGGAAATTAGGTGAATACAATGCATTTCAATGCCTCTAACTAGTCAAAGTGAAAATTGACCAATGAGTAGTTCATATAATTGGGTAGAGGGGTGATAGAAAAATAACCTCCCTGATATTGTAGTCTTCCTTCAGAGAATTTGGAACAGAGGACCTAAGTCTCAATGGCTTACTCCATGTAATAGAGTTTCAGGGAGGTAGTGATCTTCTTCTGAAAAAGGTAAACATAAATTGTAGCAATAAACTTCCAGTGTGATTTCAAAGTAAGGCTTCTGAATAAGAATTAAAGGGCTCATCATACCATATAAAACTCATAGTGAATATAAAGTCTGTTGCATCCCTTTGAATTTTACATATAGAAGAGGAAGGAAGGGCCTCCTAATTACTCTGAAGTTTCTTTAAACATGTGATTTTGGTCTAATGGGACCAGCTTTGTATTACTGGACAGAATGGGGCCATTATGGGTAAATTCTTTCACTTAGAAAATGAGGTAGAGGTGACAGAGTAAAATAAAAATGGTTTATTTATTTTGAACCCTGATAATTCTCATGCTGGGTTGGCTGTGCATTCAGAAGGATTCCTATTTCTTATTTCTAGCTTTGGGGGAGCATGTAAATTAGCATAAGAGAACATATGAGAACCACTATGACATGATTTTCAGGCATTCATTGGAAATGACATCTATCAGAATACTACACTAATACCTTCCCTTTATTCCTCAGACAGAGATTCTTCATTGCTGCTTTCTATCTGCATGCCAATATATTCCCAGTCACTAAAGCTGTCATGTCTCAGCATCAGGAGAATCCACAGGGCACACATGATGTAAGCCTTCAAACCTTCAAGGAGCCCCAAAGTGTAGAAGTTGAACAAGCCTCCAGGGATGTGGAGGAAACCTTTTCCTCCTCCCATCCTCTGATGCCTTGTAACCTGAAGGAGGATCCTGAGGTTCAAAAGCCCAGCACTTCTGAAGGTCTTCAGAGTTCCTCTTCCTCTTGTAGTTACAGTGAAGATACATCATCAAGCTCAAGCACATCTTCTGAATACTCCAGTAGCCAAGAAGATGAGGATAATACAACCCATTCGCCAGATGCATCAGATTCTGAGAATATACCTGTAGAGTCTCTGAAAAAGAAAGTAAACTTTTTGGTGAACTACATGCTGCACAAGTATCAAATGAAAGATATGATGAGAAAGGAAGAAATATTGAAGATTGTTATCACAGAAGATGAGGAACACTTCCATGATATCTTCAGGCAAGCCACTGAGCGTATGGAGATGCTCTTTGGCCTCGAGGTGAAGGAAGTGGATCCCATCAACCACTGCTATGGGTTCTTCATCAAGTTAGGCCTCACTTATGATGGGATGCAGAATGATGACTATAGCTTTCCCAAGACTGGTCTCTTGATACTTATTCTGGGTGTGATATACATGAAGGGCAATCGTGCCACTGAAGAGGAGATGTGGGAAGCCTTGAATCTATTGGGAATCTACTCTGAGATGAATGACTTTATATTTGGGGACCCCAGGGAACTCATCACCAAAGAGTTTGTGGCAGAACAGTACCTGGAATACCGGCAGGTGCCCAACACTGATCCTGTGCAATATGAGTATGTGTGGGGTCCAAGAGCTTGTGCCGAAACCAGTAAGATGAAAGTCCTAGAGCTTGTGGCCAAGCTTCATGGAACAGTCCCCAGTGCTTTTCCTTCACAGTACGAAGAAGCCCTGCTAGAAGAGAGAGAAAACATGCCTTAATTTTAAATCGAGAAAGGTCTAGTCCTATAGCCACAGAAAGTATCAGTGACATAATCAGCAGATTCCCCTATACCTAATGCCATCAGAGATAGATTGTTCATGCACTTTTTGCCCAGAGATGTTAGTGTAGAAAGAATGTAGGGACTGATTGATGTGAAAGAAGGCAGAATATATCTTTTATGTAGTCCTATTTTCTATATAAATCATATAATTTTATTTTAATTCTTTGTTATTTGTATGGCTACACTATTATTTCACCTATATCATTTCATTTAACTACAAAATTTCTATTTAAGGCTATTCATGTATTTACATTAAGAGCTTTTCCTTACTATAAAACTAATGGGAAATCATCTATACAATTATTCAGAGTAATATAATATAGTTCTGCTAAGCTTTCAGTTTTAAAAATAACTCTGGTCTAATTACTGTTTCTTTTTCCTTTATAACCTTTCATTTCTTAATAAAATTAAATTCTATATACAAGAATTTTCTTAGGGTTGTAAATTAATAAATTTCAAGAGACTTTACCTCATGTTCACTGTGGTTTTTGACTGCCCAAAGTTTATTTAAACATATCCTGCTTCATAATAATCATTTGAATTGTCCTAGGATACTGGAATAATTAATGCTTACTCTTGGCCTTACAATTGTAGATTATCTTAGATCTGACTTTATATTGATGATCATAGGGTATCTTTTAATATGTGACAAGTGAAGCATAAAGTTAACAAATGAATGGATCCTTATGAGATTGTCAAATATAAATGTCCTGAGACAAAAAATATGGCTGTGATAAGCCAAACTCCTTTAGAGAGTGCTAAAATTAAATTTAAGATGGACAAAATTAATGTGCAATGATCATGGAACAAACTTGCACATGCTGTGTCCAGTTAGACCCAAAAATCCAGAGTGTGAATTCTTTCTGATAATTTATTTCAGACTTATGTTTTTTGCAGCCCATTCTTCATGTAGGGAAGTAATGGAAGGTCATCTGCTCTTGTCCCTGTGTGGTTGAATGTAGCTCATACACTTTCATGTTGAAAATAGTCTCAGGAAGGTTTTGAGAGATAACAGTGATATTTTTTTGAGATGAGCTATTTAGAAGCCACTGCATTGGCACCCGTTACCCCAGGTTAGGAAAGCCAGAAACTACCCAATTTATGAGATATTTAGGATAGGTAATGTTTAGTGTACTTTGAGATATATACTCCAAAACTGTTCATAGTTTTAAAGCAAACTAGAACTACAGAAAATTCAATTGATTTGGATGGAGGTGAGAAGCTGATTCTTGTAAAAAAATTCTGGGAATTACATCACTGAAAAAGAAATGCACATCCTCATTATTTAAAAAAAACATAACTAGTCAGGGAAAAATAGGGTTTGCTTGCTTAGTGGTATTTGGGTATATCTTATGTTAAATCCAATTTCGCAAAGACTTTTCATTATAGTCAATGAATTATACAGATGCTATTAAGGGTTGTTCAGTTATGTGTATATATCTATCATATTAGAGACAAACCCACTATTGCACTTGTTATAAGCATATTTATTCATTTCATCCTGAGTTATTACCTAGTATGTTCCAGATTATCACTCATTTAAAGTGAAAATTATGATCACATTGCTCTCATACTCTGATCCTTACTTGTGTGATGATGTGATAAAAGCCACATTGAACATTTTATTTACAGACTGAGAAATCATTATTATACTAGGTAAGGAATGGAGAGACTTCATTTTCTCTGATTATGTGATTATTACAGGGGCACATATTAATGGTCTTATCCTCCCTTCATGAAAAGGGGAAGCAAATCCCACGGTTTATGGAGATAATATTCAAAAAGGTTCTGGGATCTTATTCTTACCTTTGCATATAAAAGTACACCTTTCCAAGAGCCAGATAAGGCCTTAAGAAAAGGCAATATGTTATGAAAATTTGATTAAATAAAATTATGTATTCTGTCTAAAGAAAAATACATACTCAAGTAAACTACACCCAACTTCAAGCATAATCTCTATCACTTTTTCTCATATAATCTCCAAGTTTCTTCCTCATATTTTATTCTTTTAGAATAAAATTATTGCCACACTGGAACTTACCATGACCCTCAGGCTGTACTGAGAATTATACATATCCCCTCGCCCCAGATTCCTGAGTACTTGGTTTCTAAGCATATATTATTACAGCTGATTTAATATTTCTCTCAATCTTTTTCTTACATGTTGAAGGGAAATTCAGATGTTTTGTGTCTCAGAATATTTTGTCTTTAAATTCTAAAGTTAAATTTGGAATTATAATACATGTAATTATTCTATTAAATTTAGTAATTTTAATGTTATAGTACAAAAATTATATACTATAAAGTTATAAGTATAAAACTATTCCATAATAATTTAACATAAAGTTTGCATGAAGGAAATTTATTTTTTACATTTTCACAGAAAGAGGGCAGGAATTGACAAAGATCATACTGCATGTTAAGATAATTGAAGAATATCATTTCTCCTGCTTTCCCTATGTTTTCCTATCTAAGAATTCTACTATATCATCTTCATTTTATTATCCCACAGTTCCTGACAAATTATGACCTTGTGTGTATTCTATTCATATAGTTCCCTTCAAAAGCAATATTTGTTTTTTATCCGGTATGAGTTTATTGAAGAGACCCTGTATTTCATTGCATTTGAGTTGATAGATTAGTCTAAATAGAATAGCAACTGGACTGTTCATGACAAATTAGGGCAGAACGAAGACCCAAAGGTTCAAGTTGGTAATGTAGTAAGACATCTGCAAAGGCAAGAGAATATGAATAAAGCATTTAAAAAACTGTTTATTAAGAGAGACAGACAGCCGTGCGTGGTCACACACGCTTTTAATCCCAGCACTCGGGAGGCAGAGGTAGGAGTATTACTGTGAGTTCAAGGCCACCCTGAGACTACATAGTGAATTCCAGGTCAGCCTGGACTAGAGTGAAACCCTACCTCGACAAACAAATACAAAAACAAAACAAAGAGAGAGAGAGAGAGAGATGGAGAGAAGGAGAGAGAATGGGCATGCCAGGGCCTCTAGCCACTGCAAACAAACTCCAGATACATGCACCACCTTGTACATCTGGCTTACATGGGTACTGGGGAATCGAACCTGAGTCCTTAGGCTTTGCAGGCAAGCGTCTTAACTGCTGATCCATCTCTACAGCCTCCAGATAACGCATTTTAACAGAGTACATTTGTGGTTAAACAATTCTAGCTGTTCACAAAATTTCCATTTTCTAAACCATTCCTCCATGAGATTAGAAATGGGTCAATTATTCCTGAGTTTTGAGCCAATTCACTGTATATAATAGACAACCCCTGGAGAGTTTTGGTAATAGTGAAGAAGAAACAGGAGAAAGATAGCTTTTTATAGAAAGTCAGCCAGGACCATAGGCCCAAGGATGAAACCAGGCCTTCCCTGGCAGGACTAGAACCGATGCTGATCCAGACTCATCCAAGATAGCTAAAAATCAATTCCTCAGCAACAGTGCTTCCTGCTTTCTACTCAGCATAGCACATCTGTGTTGGCTGGCCCCTCTTCAGTCAGTCACTGAAGCTCATGAACCAATCAGGTCTCTTCTTTACACATCTGAATCTGTTGGTAAGGCTCATCCTAATTGGATGGCTGGCCCATATAAATGGGACTGCCACATGTGTAATATCCTCTCTTAGTTATACTCCCCTGGCACTGGACTCTTGATTCCTGCTTTGGTAAGCTCTTCCCCCTTCCAAGCCTGGCTTCTGGATGCTTTCTTGCTTGACTATATGTGTTTTTCTTCTTTAAACCGCAAGTCCTTTACTATACTATTTCTTAGTTTTTCCTTACCCCTATGTAGTAGATAGCCTCTGGTCACTGAAATGAACTTCCAGACCAGGCACAGTTCTGGAGGAAGGGATTTATTGAAGCAGGGGAGGTTCCATAAAGGCTGAAAAAGTTGGCCTACTCTTAAAGGACCAAACAGAAAGAGAGAAGCACCAAGCCAAGAAACCCAAAAGCCACATCACAGACATGTACACTTAGGAATTACAGGCAGAACTCAGCCACTTTGCAGCCCTGCAACATGTCCTCTTTTCCAGGTATCCATGTCTGCCCTTCTAACCATTTTGCTTTCTTCTCCAGAAGAATATACTCAATGTTGATACTAGATTGGCCCTAGTATATTGTTGGATAATCTAATTTGTCAACCAACATATATGGGTCCTGTAGAAGGAGTCAAAGTCTCCCACTTTTTTTATTTTGGACCTCTGAACTAGTGAGACAGGCATTGGAAAATCATGTCCTTTACTCTCCTAAGGGGATCTCCATAAGTGGGAACATAGGTTCAGAGATACTTTTCTTTGGGAAGGGGAGATTCAGAAGACCTTTTTGGCATTGTTCAAGTTCTTTATGTTTTATAAATATTTTATTTATTTATTTAAGAGAGATATGCAAAAGAGAGAGAGAGAGAGAGAGAGAGAGAGAGAGAGAGAGAGAGAGAATGGGGGCATCAGGAACTCTAGCCACTGCAAAAAACTCCAGATGCATGGGCCACTTTGTGCATCTGGCTGTAGATGTGTACTGGCCATCTTCACTTTTATTATTTTCAAAATGAGAAGGTTGTATTATGGATAAGAAGGTCTCATTTAATTTTGCAAAACTTCGGAGCTCCATACTTTAAATTAATAAATATCAACCCTATTTCTCTCACAGTACATTTAAAACACAAGATACTAGGAAACCTCAATTTTCTTACCTCCACTTCTCTTATCTCCACTTTGACAATACATTTACCAATTTGATTTTATGAGTGGTTTGATTACACAGAATGACAAAATTAGCTACATTAAATCATTTATATATCATTTATATATCTTATTAACTAAAAAAAATAAAATATAGTCCCATCCATCATCAGTATGGATGGACGGACATTGGGATGTTTCTATCTACATGTTTAGCACTAGAGTAATTTACTGGTGCCATAGTAGCAGGTACTGATCTTTGGAGATAAGGCTACAATATTTAGAAGTTTTACATTACATTCAAGAGGAAGTTGGATTGAACTAAATCTATAGGTATCTTATGTGTTGTTATTCTTAGTTTTTAACAATTGGGAGAAACCTGACACTGCAGAGGTAAATAGCTATTACTTCATGTCCTGTTACTTAAAAGGATGAGGCAACTGGCCTGACTTCTAGGCAAGCCTGCCACAAGACAGAAGCAAAATTTGCCTTAGTTACTCCTAATAAAATCATTTCCAAGTGTTAGAGGTATTAATGATATAAAATTATCTTTACTCTAGACTACTTGATTGTCGGTGAGTAATAGGACCTTAAAACATATTATCCTCATCTCTAATAGTTCTAATTCTATAATAAAGAAAAACAACCATAAAGGTCAAGAGGGTTATTTTTCGAATCTAGACTATATAAATAAGTTCTGAGACCAAAAATATATATTTGTACAACCTTTAATGGCACCCAATGAGTCTCTATTATCAAGGTTAATTGTTGTGTATATGTTTCTGTTAACTCTGCTAATATGTCATCTGTTTTACAAGCCATATGAAAACAGATTCAGGACATGTCAAACACTACTGTGCCCTTCGAAGAACAGTTGTGGAAGAGAATCTCAGTCAGCTTACGCTCAGATGGTCTCTAGACAATCCAACTCTGTCTACCTGGGTTCTCTTGACCACTAGAACGACCAGATTGCTATGTGCTCACTTCTCATTGACTCCTTGCTTTTATTCTTTTTCCGCAATGTTCTCTTCCAAGACTATCTTCCTGCACCCCATCAATACACTTCTGGGGCCCGTTAGAATAGTTCCCCTCTCTGGGAGAGACTCTCTAACTGCTACAACTTCATACCCCATTCAGCAAGAAATAGTAAATTATGACATCATTTTCCCCTGTCCCCTAACAACACGTAGAGTGTATTCTCATGAAAGGGAGAAATAAAGGGGGGTAGAGTTAGGGTGACTGGACCCCTGAAGGTAAAAGGGCAGGAAGTTTTTCTTATCTCTTACCCAGTTCCAAAGAACTGTATTTTCTTTTTTTTCTTTTCTTTTTTGTTTTTTCGCTGGTTTGTCACACATTTATTGGGCACATTTTCTGGACCAGGCATGGTGCAAGGCGCTGAGATAGAACAATGACTACCATAAGGTCTCTCAAGGAGCTCACAGTCTATGGTAAATTACTGAGTAAACTGAGGCACAGAGTGGTAAGTGACTTACTGAGGTAGAAGTAGCGAGGTGCTAGAAAGGTGGGACTAGAGCTGGAAGGTGGGCAGGGAACAATGCCTGGGAGGTAACCCCGACCGAGGAGCGTGGCTGCGTGCAGAAGCATACCACAAAAACCTGCGTGCAGGAAACTTCACGTGATTGCCAATTTCACCATGACCAAATTCACGTCTCCGTGAGCTGATCTGTAACCTGACAGTATTTCTATGCTTGCCCCCAAAGTCTTAGGGCAAGCTGCCAATCGACTGAGACACAGTGATTCTGTAGGCAACTGAAAATCAGCAAATATCTGACTCCAATTTTAGAATTGGAAACCATATTAAAATAGTTTAATTAAGTACATGCATTTAAATTTATAGCACATTTTTGACACTTCTACATGTAGAAATTTGAAAAAACTGCTAATCCTCATCCAGAGGATTTTAATAAGTTAGAGATATTAAGGAAATTAGAACATTTGTTTGTCACTTTCCATATACACATTATTTTGGCTGTACAAGGGTGGAAAGTATGACTTAAGACATATTTTGAAGATGGCGGGCCCGGGGTCCTGAGCGCGGCGGGTCAGCCTCGTCCCCCACCGCGCGCCTGTGGCCCGAGCGCTCGGGCTAGCGGCGCGTTGGCCGGCCGGCGGGGGCGACGGCCTAAGCGGGCGGCTCCCGGCTCCGAGCGGCCCGGTGACCCGCCAGGAGGGCAGCCGAGCCCGCGCGAGAAGGCGGGAGAGCGCGCGAGGGGCGCGGGCCGCCCGCGGGGCAGCATGAGTCAGCAGCTGCCGGCGCTGAGACTGCCCAGCCTGCTGGTGGACCCGGCCCAGGAGACGGTGTGTGGCCGCTGCCAGGACCCCATCAACGTGGAGAGCCTGCTGATTCTCCCGGCTCCTGTGCTTCGATCTTCCCATGGGGAGTGAGGAATGATCACCCAAGTCGTTATGCCCACTCTGCCTGCAAAAATATGTTATGCGCATTGCCTCATTTAACTCCTCTCAGCAGTCCTAAGACAGCGTCCTTCTTGTCTTACAGTTGTCAGAGCGGACTTCAAGTGGCTAGGTTATAAACGGGGAAAGTGTTTGACTCAAAACGTGGTGGTACAAGTCTTTAATCCCAGTACTGGGGAGGCTGAGCCATCAAAGATACGGATTAATTTAGAAGAAAATGTACAGTATGTATCCATGAGGAAAGCTCTAAAAGTGAAGAGGCCTCATTTTGATTTGTCAATGGTTTATTTAACTCGAAAATTTATGGATCTTGTCAGTTCTGCTCCTGGGGGCGTTCTTGGCTTAAACAAGGTTTCCACAAAATTGGGAGTACGAAAATGGCGAGTGCATGACAGCACCAATGTCTTAGATGGCATCGAGCTAGTGGAAAAGAAATCTATGAATCATATTAGGTGGATAGGATATGATCTTAAAAGTTTTGGAACAGTGGCCCAACAAGAGAAACTCCAGGAGGAACTCTCAGACTTATCAGCAATGGAAGATGCGCTGGACGAGTTAATCAAAGATTGTGCTCAACAGCTGCTTGAGTTAACAGATGACAAAGAAAATGAAAGACTGGCATATGTGACCTACCAGGATATTCACAGCATTCAAGCCTTCCATGAACAGATTGTTATCGCAGTTAAGGCCCCAGAGGAAACCAGACTGGATGTTCCAGCTCCCAGAGAAGACTCCATCACAGTGCACATAAGGAGCACGAAGGGACCCATTGACGTGTATTTATGTGAAGTGGAGCAGAACCACTCAAATGGCAGCAAGTCTGATGGAGTAGAGGCCTCCTCATCTCAGAGCAAACACCCAGAATGCCCCAAGAAAGAAGAAACACCTCAGTGAAGTGAAGGATCATTCGGGAGGAACTGACAGCATCTGAGAAATGAACTGAGGTTTTAGAACATCACATATGGATAAATTCCGCATCAGTTTAATTCTCAGCAATAAATTGCCATGAAGTGCTCTCACTCTCCTTTCGTAGCAGCAGTAGGGCCAGTAGGATCTGAGTAGCTCCCTACTTGAGTAACTGGATAATTATGGTGACCACATTCAGAATCCACTTTTGATCATTGTTCCCTGCCTTTTGTCAGTGAAAAAGACATCTTGTCT
The DNA here is from genome assembly GCA_036346955.1 of Dipus sagitta. Classification (NCBI taxonomy): domain Eukaryota; kingdom Metazoa; phylum Chordata; class Mammalia; order Rodentia; family Dipodidae; genus Dipus; species Dipus sagitta. The sequence goes on from CM070776.1 coordinate 34,396,634, forward strand.
CCTGAAATAACTTTATCACAAGGAATAGCACGAAAATAGGTGGTCAGGTCTGACAAAGACAATTCCTCATAGACGCTGCCTTTCCCTAAAGAATCATGTTGTGGTACACAAGAGAAATTGCCTTACACTGGTTCAAGTTTGTAAGTGTTGTACACTGGCTAGGTGTACACACAGAACTATATGTGATGTCTTTGTATATATCTGTAAAATGTTTAGATTACAAAGAACTGTTTTTCCATGTGTACACCATGTCCCTGGCTCTGCAAAGAACAGGACTTGCCCTCTTTGATGCCTGTCAAGTTATGCCTCTCTTCCTGTCCAGCTCCAAGCTGACCAAAACTGAATGCCTGCTCAATATTTCCATAACCAGGACCACTGTGTCAAGACACCCCCTCTCCTTTGGTACAAAGGGGTAACCACCCCATGCATAAATGTTTCCTCTCCCACTTTTTGTTCCTCAGTCTGATTGTTTCACAGGTGTCTTTCTACAAGGAAGAAGTGGCCTACAAATTCTGTCTGTGCCAACCAAGAGACATTTTCATTCCTCTGCTGGTGGGCCTCTCTGGGTGCCTCTTCTGACCAACAGCCTTGAATCTCTCCAGAGACAATTGAACTCTCTCACAGGTGTGGTATTTCAAAACCATCTAGCCTTAGACCTCATTACTACTGAACATGAAAGGACATGTGTGGTCTTGGGAAAATAATGTTGTTATTTTGTTAATGAATCAAATGTTGAACAAAATGTTAAAACTCTCAAAAAAACTCAGCAAGATGCTTGACTGCTACAAGCCTGAGGACACCACCACCTGGTTCTCTAACCCTTTAGTCACTTGGCTTCTCTCCCTCTTTAGCCCACTCCTTGCTATAGGAACCCTATTACCTGTAACCCTCTGCCTCATCAAATTTCTCAGACAACAGATAACTAAAATTAACTAAAATTGCTAAGGTTGCACCACCTAGTTCTATCTGGACATATGGTAAGTTATGAAGAACTCACTCAGAATGACACTGCCCCATTATAAAAACAAAGGGGGAGTTGCTGGGCACTGCCAGGCACAGGCTGGAACCTTAAGGAGATGAGCCTGAGTTGCCAGGCAAGGCTAAGGACCCTGGGCTACAGGAGGCCACTCTTTCTCCAAGCCTGGCATACTGGAGCCCTGTGACCTCTGTCTAGTTGCCTAGGAAACTCCTTATCAGCCAGCAGCCTTCACACAGCCTATCCCCCTGCGACCCTCTTCTCACCACTATGTACATCACCTGACTCTCTCCCTATGTGCTGGAATGAATGTCCCTAGAAATTGGCTAGCAACCTTTGAACCCACCAATCCCCTTAGGACCCTCTTCCCACTCTCAACTGCTTATAAACCCATTTCCCTGTTGAATAAATAGAACTACTATCTGAAGTCTCCCTCCTGGGTGCGTAATGTTCCGTCATGCTCATGTCTACTCAAGACCCAGCTCTCCCTGGTTGCCTGGACACCTTCGAGGAACCACAGCCCTGAGGATCCAGGGACCCACAACTTCATATCTTCATAGTATAAGAACCACAACAAAGAAGCATTTTGATGATTAAATTAACTTGACCCCGGAATTGTTTTATTAAATATATTTTGATGTAGGAAATTTGGGATTCCTCACCAATTCACCAATATGCAACAATGTAACAATATGATCCAGGAATTAAGGGTTCCCTTGCAAATGCACTAATAAAAGCCAATGCACCAATAATTAGGGGTGCCTCTGGATTCTTGTCTTATGAATTAAAAAAAAAATCATTGAAATCCTCAGACCAGAAGATAAAGTTTAAGAGATTTTATTAGATTATAGGTAAATTTTAAGAGAAGAAACTCAGGACAGAGCTCATGGCTAAGAGGCATGGGTAGGGTTCTCAGAAATGTGGAAGGCCAGAGCTTAAGAAAAGGAAGGAAGAGTGAATAAGGAGACCTTCTGCCCATGAGAAGGCAGAAGTCAGTTAAAAGCCCACCTAAGTACCCAAGTTGGGGTTATCTGGCCACAATGATAGGTTCAGGTTTAATCCTTCCAAGAATTTCCCTTCCAAGAATTCTTGGGAAGGGAAACTCCTTCCCTAGGGAGGGACTCAGGCTTAGTTTATAGAAAAATGGTTTTGGAAAGTTCTTTAGGTGGCAAGAGATAAAGAGAAGCTATATACTTCTCTGACCTCTAGCAAAGTGGATACTGCAAGGGCTGGGTCAAGAACATTCCCCATTTTTACTTTTGTGGGTCCCTGTTACCCACAAACTGTCTCAGTGTAATTAGTATATATGAATTATATAGAGTAAGGAGTTTATTTATGACATTTTCACACTTGCATATATTACAATTTGATTATATTCATCCCTTGTATTATTCTTCTTGATCCTCCTTCCCGATTCCTCAACTCTAGTACTTTTATTTTTATTTTATATCTTTTCTTTAAATAGCTTCACATCAGTGATTCTAAAAATATGAAAAAGAAAGACTACTATAGCAATCACTGTGGACACTCTTTCCTTATTTCCCCACCCCCTTACTAATCATGTACTGGTACTCTGCCCACATTGTTTCAGTGGGCATGATGGAGTGCTTGTAAGCTTTTTGAGATATCCACCCTTCTGATACTGGAGCTACTACAAACCAAAATAGTTGAAAGGGTTTATCAGTTCTAAGAATTTTCTAGTAGAGTCTATAAGATCTCTTATATAGAGAATCACATAATACTAGTTAGCTTCTTCTTGCTGGTACAAAGCATGCTACTAGAAGTAGTTTATGGGAGGAAAGGGCTTATTTCAGGCTTACAATTTTGATCAGAAGCTTTATCATAACAGAGAAAAGCAACCAGCTCACATCACACATCCACAGCAGACAAAGAACAGCAAGTACTGAGCTAGCTCTTAACACACAGAAGGCTAGACTCATCAACCATAAGGTCTGCCACAGCAATACACCTCCTATAGAAAGGCTCTACCTCCCAAAGACTCCACCAAAGTAGGAAGCTTAGTCACAAACCCCTGAAGATACAAATCACCACACATATGATCTGCAAATAGGGGTACTCTGAATTCTTCTTTTTCTATTTGTATCTTCCATGTTTTTCTCATCTAACTGCTCTAATTAACACTTCAAGAACTATATTTAATAAGAATGGAAAAAGTATAAACTCTTGTCTTATGTCTGATTTTCATGGGAACATTTTGAATTTTCCTCATTTAGTATAGTGTTGGTTATAGGTCTGTTATATGTAGTCTTTGTTATGTTGAGATAGGTTTCTTCTATTCTAATTTTTGTCAGGGATTTTATCATGAAGGGATTTTGGATTTTGTCAAAAGACTTTTCTGTAACTATTGATATGTGATTTCTTCCCTTGATGCCACTTATGGGATATATTACCTTTGTTGATTTGATTGTGTTGAACCATCCTTGCATCTCTGTAATAAAACCAACTTAATCATATTATAGTGAATGATCTTTTTAAAGAGCTCCTGTGTATGGGTCATATTGTTTTTTGAGAATTTTCACATCCATGTTCATCAGGGATATTGGTCTATAAATTTGTTATTTGTTCTATCTTTATCTGGTTTTGCTACCAGGATAATACTCACTTTGTAAAAAGAATTCCTTCTTTTTCCATGTTAAGGAATACTTTAGAAGCATTGTTGTTTACTCTTTAAAGGTCGTAGTCTCTAAAAAAAAAAAAATTTAAAAATGTGACAATAGAATAGAAATCCCAAGCAATTGTTTGACAATGTTACAGGTAAATTTTTCATATACAAACTATAGGCACTTAAGCTGAATTTTACAGAGCAAAAATTATATTACATAAAAATACATGCATTAATATACTCTACTTTATCCTTTGCCATTTAATAACAGCAAATACTTATTAATGCTACATCCCCTTGTATACTCTCTGTATGAAAAATTTAAATTTACAGAAAGGAAAACTTTAGCTAGAATAAGTCCACACACATTTTGCATAGTTTACTAGCATCAAGCCATGTCACCTATAACTCTTTTCTTTTGTCATATTTTTACTTTCAATTTATTTTCATAAAGTACATATATATATATATATATATATATATATATATATATATATATATATGTGTGTGTGTGTGTGTGTGTGTGTCTGTGTCTCTGTGTGTAAAATATATGTATATAGCAAACAAACAAAAGGAATATATTAATACTTACAGCAGTTTTGTTTTACATTTTTTAAATATTTTTATTTGAGAGAGAGAGAGAGAGAATATGGGCACACCAGGGCCACCTGCCACTAAAAACAAACTCCAAATGCATGTGACATTTTGTTTATCTGGATTTATGTGGGTACTAGGGAATTGAACCTAGGCCATCAGGCTTTGCAAGCGAGCATCTTTAACCATCAACTTGTTTCACCAGCCCCTCAAAGTACATTTAAAAAAATTATTTTATACATGTTATAACAGGATGTACTTATATCTCCTTACCATGGCTCCCATTAGCCTGGAATCATGGTATTCATTGTGGAGTCATGAAGGCCTCAATCAGTCCCTATGGGGTAGTGGGGAGACTGTGCCCCAGGGTAAAACTTATAACTTTTAAAGATAAAATCACTGTTATATAATAATAATAATTCTCTTATCATAGCTAAGAATTTAGCAACAACACCTTATTTAGGTTTTAGGTCAGATCCAAAAGTCTCAATGGTGTTATATCCCAAACTGAGATCACCCTTTAAATTTAGTCATTTTTAAACCATGCTAGTGCTCTAACTTTCTTTGGTCCTTCATGGCATTCATATTGTGAAGAGTCCCAATCAGTGTCTTAATTGCTCTGATTATACCACCATGACTGGATGAGGTTTATACTTTTCTATCGAGGCAACATCATTTGTCCTGTAGTTTGATTTCCATTACAATCCATTAGGAAACACAGCCTGATATGATGAGTTAAGTAATATGATTACATTATATTCACCACATGTCTTAATGTTAAGTCTAATTTTCTTCCTCGATAACATCTACCTTATGCCTCCTTTTAGTTATCAATATGTAATATTCTAATATTTCTGAAGATAAAATGCCCATATTCTGAGTGGCAATTATGTAAAAAAAAATCTCAGAGAGTTGCTCTACACATCTAGGCTAGTTTTTCTCCAGGCTGAATTTTTTTCCCCAATAAATTTTAATTGAGAATTTTCATACATGAATATATTATAATTTAATAACAATTCCCCAATTACCCTTTTGTTTCCCCTTTGCCATGCCCATTCCCTTTAACCTCTTGCTCTTTCTAAGTAGTTCATAATTATGGGTTCCTGAGTTATTGCTCCAGGGGCTGGCTGCAGTTCCCCCCAAAGGAGCCCAGGCAACTGGGGGTGGGTGAGCCTGTTACGAGAGAAACACTACTGGAAGAAAGTTGAACAGCTCTCTCCATTTATTGCCATTGAAGTGGGTTTATAAGCATCTGAGGGTGAAGGAAAGTACCTAAGGCAATTAGACATACCAAGTTAATTTCTGATGCCTAATTAGCATATGGGGACATTCATTCTTGCACATAGGCAAAGGCAGGGGGCATAAGGTGATTTAGGTTCTCAGGAGGATGGGCTGTTTGCTGGCTGATAAGGAGTTTCCTAGGGAACTGGCCAAAGGTTACAGGGCTATAGGCAGAGCCTAAGTTCAGGTGTGCTGGGCTTGGAGAGGGGGTGGGCTTCTGTGGCCTGGGGGTCCTTAGCCATGCCTGGAAGCTCAGGCCCCTCTTCTGAAGGCTCCAGCCTGTGTCTGGCAGTGCCTGACAACTCCTCCTTTGTTTTCATAATGGGGCAGTGTCATCCCAAATGAGTTTTTTATAATTTATCATAGGTCCAGATACAGTTAGGTGGTGTATGAGGACCTGATTATTAGCAACCTTAGCAATAATAGCTATTTGTTATCTGAGAAATTTGATGAGATGGGGGGCTACAAGCAATAGGGTTACTATAGTAAGGAAGGGGCTAAGGAGAAGCCAAGTAACTAAAGGGTTAGAGAACCATGTGGTGGGCTCCTGAGGCTTGTAGCAGTCAAGCAGCTTAATAACATTTGATTTGTTAACAAAGAAAACAACATTTTTGTCCCAATGCCATACATGCCCCCCCGCCAAGTTCAGCAGTAATGAAGTCTAAGGCTAGACAGGTTTTGAAGTACCACACCCATGAGAAAGTATATTATCTCTGGAGAGATTTGAGGCTGCTAGTCACTGGAGACACCCAGAGACAGTGTCACACAGAGGCCCACCAGCAGAGGGATGAAGATCTCTTTCAGTTGGTGCAGGCAGTTGGCTCAAGTGGAGTTTGTAGATTTTTTTGTTGAGATATACCTGTGAAGCAATCAAGACTGGGGAACAATAAGTGGGAGAGGAAATATTTATGTATGGTATGGTTACTCCTTTTGCACCAAAGGAGAGCCAGTGTCTTGACACAACTGGTCCTGATTATGGAAATATTGAGCAGGCATTCAGCTCTTGTCAGCTTAGAGCTGGACAGGCAGAGAGATGTAACTTGACCTGCATCAAAGAGGGTGAGCCCTGTCCTTTACAGAGCCAGGAATCAGAACACACATGGAAAAACTGTTCTTGGGAAATGGGCAAGAGATAAGAAAATTTTCTTGTCATTTTTACTTTCATGGGTCCAGTCACTCTAATTCTATCCCCCTTTATTTCTTCTGCTCATGAGAAGACACTCTAACTGCTTTTAGGGGACTGGGACGAAGACATCAGATCACTTACTATTTCCTGCTGAATGGGACACGAAGTGGGGACTTGTTGCAGTTATAGAGTCTCTCCCAGAGAGGGGAACTATTTTAATGGACTCCAGAGTGTAGGAAGATAGTCTTTGAAGAGAATATTGGGGAGAAAGAATAAAAGTAAGGAGTTAATGAGAAGTGAGCACACAGCAAACTAGTCCTTTTTGAGGTCAAGGGAATTCAAGTAGACAGGCGTGTATTGTCTCAGGACCATCTGAGGATGAGCTGGCTGAGATTTTCTTCTGGAACTGTTCATTAAATGGCACAGTAGTATTCGACATGGCTTGCAAAACAGATGAGATATTAGCAGAGGTATCAGAAACATATACATAACATGTAACCTTGACAATAGGGAGCTAATGGGTGCCATTAAAGGCTGTATAAACATATTTTTTGGTCTTAGAACTTATTAATATATCCTAGATTTGAAAATAATCCTTTGACATCTATAGTTTATTATTATTATTATTATAGAATTAGAACTATGGGGAAAATATGTGCTAAGGTCTTGTTTGTTTCCCCTCTTGAAAAGCTTTTGTTGTATTACTTAATAGGCCATTCATATATTTAAGGTATTTTTTATCTTTGGTTATACATTTCTCTCTCAGTGTTTAAGACCATATAGATAGTCAACAATTAATTAAGGATTAATTTTGGAGGTCACTAATGACTCTCCAAAGAGACTTTAGGGACCCAGGAGTAGCCCTATAGCTTACGGGTGCTTTCTGTCTGTTAGGATGAGTCAGGGACATGCTGGCCAAGTAGTTTTCCCTTCTTTGGGAAGTCAGGAGGACTGATTGCTCCTCGATTGTGACTCTCCTGTTTCAGATTATACACCAATTTTGTTTGGGTCTCCATATCCTCCCTGCTTAGGAAGACAGGTGACTCACCAGGGGGCCAGTATAGAAATGTCCCATCATCTGCAGTGGCCTCATGACCTAGGAACACAGGCCAAAATATCGGCCCTTTTACTCTGATGACTCCAATTGGCTTTGGCTTCTATGTAGGCAATTAACACACTTAGAAAGGAAGTTACACAAACCTGGATATATGTACATATAGAGCACATTTGATTACTGAAATAGATTTTGTTAAATAATAACACAAGGGCTTCTAAAATCATTTTGTCCAACCTTTAAAATTTTTGTTTTACTGTGGCAGCATAAGCCATATATCTGAGGCACAGGAAGTAGGCACATCCCACACTTTAAATATCTAACATTTATAAATATAGGCAGAACCCGTTACCAGTCTTGAAAACAATACCAATTAATTTATAAACAAACTAATTAAGTTAGCACAGAAATTGTCAGAAAAGGACAAATAAGACAATATAAAATCTTAGCACCTGTGTTTGAAAACATCTTTGACTAGTTAAGATACCTGTGTTGGTACCAATTACCCAGAGAACATTGGAAATAGAACCACAGAGCTTGAATATTATTTTTTCAGATGAGGACCATTGCTTGAGCATGAGGCTGTACCCTAAAGTAGGGAATATGTCTTAAGAGTTAATTTTGTTATGAGCACTGGACTTAAAATGCCAGAAATGAGATGGTTACTTTACATACAATAGAGCAGAATCTGGTGTTTTCTGAGGCAAAACAGGTAGCTAAATATTAACATAACCCTTGATAAATCTTTTTGAAAGAAAAGACATTATTTGACAACCAATGATTTTGGTTTAAACTTGATAGCTATTGATTTTATGTACCACATAAATTTTTATTAGCATAAAACAATTTTTTTTCTTTACTAGTCAGTTCTGTATTCAGGAAATACAGCCAGTTTGGTACCATTATTAGGCTCATCCGTGACCTACCCCCTCCCCTTGGCCCCTCCTTGTTGAACCGGATACCAGCACAAGGGGGAAGGAGATCAGCATAAAACAATTTTAAGTTTTACCCATGACTTAAATTTGATAAAGCTTATGCAAGCTATCCCATATTTTAGCCTGAAAACTAGTTTTTTGTTCCTTAAGAGTTTGTAATCAGTTGAAAAATCTCTAACTTTAGGCAAGGTTTAGCCTGAAAACTCTTTCCTACATACGCACATCTTTATCTACATACTTTCACATTCTGATCTAAGTACCACTCATTTTTAATGAGCATTCTATGTCCCAACATTGAAAAATTCCTTCTCAGTTCCTTCAATCAAATCATCTCACCCCATTATTAAATATCTTTCTTAAAGGATATTAAGAAAACCTACACCATATTGATTAATCCTATTACTGACTGACAAGCAAGTAGTCTAAAGACAATTTTTTGTCATTAATACCAATAACACACTTGGAAGTCATTTTATAAGGAATAACTAAGACAAATTTTGTTGCTATTTTGAGGCAGGCTGTCCTAGAAGTCAAGTCAGTTGCCTCCTCCTTTTAAGTAACAGGACATTACAATCTTTTTTTTTTTTAATGTTAAAATACCTGACAAATTATAAGTTGCCACTTCAGAGAGAAATCTGTTGTTTTTAATAATCCTCTATGTAAGTTGAAGTTGACCTAGAACATAAACTCAGTAATTATATTTATGATATCATGTAACAAAGTAGGACATTCTTTATGTAAAACTTCAGTTTACCATAGGCTTTAGTTAAACTAGACCATTTTTTTTCTTTTTTGCCACTTTTTTGGTGTGCTGCATCATCTGGGTGGGGCTTGCATGCATCTTAGATCAGCTCTGCCTGGCTTTGACCCCATCCTACTCCTGGGCACTCACCCAGGTTCCAGTCTAGTACACATGGAGGTAATGGCCAAGACTAGCCGAGATGACTGCTGGAGTCCCAGTCCGGCTACCTGAAGGTGAAAGAAGGGATGGGGGGCCCTGGGACCATTGGGAAAAGAGAGTACCTCCAGGACTGCTGGGAGGCCGCTGAGGAAGGAATGGGCCTGCTCAGGGGCTTCTGGGAAAAGAGGGGCCTCCAGGACCACCAGGAGGCCCCTTAGGCAGGAGGGAGCCCACTGGGGAGCCTTTGGGAGAGGAGGCGGAGACACAGCACCTTCTCAGGCCAAGGCACCATTGTGTATCTGCCACCAGACTCCGACTTGAGCTGCTTTGGAGCGCTTGCAAAGCAGGCTGCCATTTTGCTGCTTAAAGGGAGGGGAAATTTCCTTCCTGAACTTTTTGTTTCCTAGCCAGATAAACTATGCAAGTCTACATGTCTGGGCCATGTGGATGCCCAGAAATCCAGGGGATGACCTGGAGGACTTTTTCCCAAAAGGAGCTGGCCTCCCTCTGGGAGAGCTTAATTCCCCTAACTTTCAGAAGAGCTCTTATTCCATGAATCTGAGATTTCTTTTGGTGGGAGGCAATGTTATCCACAACAGAGAAAGATTAGAAATGCCAAGACCAGAGGAAAATGTTCCTGAGGGCTGATTAGCACATGGTGGATTCCCCAAAGATCTGGGCATGAGCCTGACCGTAACTTTAAGAAGCTGGTGACCTGCCCTATGGGCTTTTAAGAGGTCAATGTGTTACCGTTTTTCTGTGTCAGAAAAAAATTGATAGAGGGTTTTGCCAACACCCAATGGTCTGTTGGGGTCCAGGCAGAGGACGGCTGGCCTTCAGTCAATACTTTAGAGTGGCCTCCACTGAGACACATCAGTTGCCAGTTCGTTGTGTGTAGTCCCACGCGATGGCACAAACCGAGAATAAAGGAGGAAAAAGAGAAACGTGCCAGCCCTCAAAAACGTGGAGGCAAGACCACATGGGCCAATGTCTCCCAGTCTCTCTGGGAGAGCACTCACCTACCCTGTCCATCTCATAATATCCCTCTTCAGGCACCAGCTCAGGTTCCTGGGTTCTTGCTTCGGGGGCCGGCCGCGGTTCCTCCCAAAGGCGCCCAGGCAATTGGGGGTGAGCATGCGATGAGAGAAACACTCCTGGGAGAAAGTCAAACAGCTCTCCCCATTTAGTGTCAGTGAAATGGGTTTATAAGCATCTGAGGCTGGGGAGAAGTGTCCTAAAGCGATTGGACGTGCCAAGTTCATTTCTGATGCCTTATTGGCATAGGGAGACATTCATTTCAGCATGTAGGCAGTGGCAGGGGGATCAGGTAATCTAGGGCCACAGGAGGATGGGCTGTGTAAAGGTTGATAAGGAGTTTCCTAGGCAACTGGCCAAAGGTTACAGGGCTGTGGGAAGAGTCTAATTTCAGGTGTGCTGGGCTTGGAGAGAGAATGGCCTTCTGTAGCCTGGGGGACCTTAGCCATGCCAGGAAGCTCAGGCCCTTCTCCTGAAGGCTCCAGCCTGTGCCTGGCAGTGCCTGACACATATTTTTATATCTTCTTTAATTTTCCCTTTTCCATCATCTATGTCAAAATGTGATGTGCCCAATATTGTGCAAGTCTTATGGAGGTAGTGACCTATACTACCAGATCATGATTGCACCAATCACTTCATATCCAAAATACTCCTCATCCTCTGGATCTTGCTTTACTTCTATTCCTTATTCCATGATGATCCCTATACTGTGAATGGCACAATAAAGATGCCTCATTTAGTGCTGAATTCTTACTATACTATTTACAACATTGTGATGAGTTTTGACTTTCCTCAGCATCTCCAGAGAAGCTTCTCTGGCCAGTGGTGAGAGAAATACTAATATTCTTTCTGCTACCTCTTCTGCAATGTTCCTGAAGCCCTGATTGGCATGAAAGAACACCCAACTGTTACTGCTTCTCATCACTTTGACAAGTCTCAGGTCTCTACTGTTGTTACCATCATCTTCAAAAATAAGCTTCTTTAACCAAAAGTGTTCATCATTAATCTATTTAGTCTATGAATATAAACATAAGCATTTAAAGGACAATTTGAGAGATATAACATACAATTTAGCCAAAGAAGAGTGGTGGTTTCCTCAGTAGGGCCATTGACTTTTCAAGACATAAGCTTTTGACTTGGTTTTCTGAAATAGGTGTGAATGGCCTCCCATGAATCTAGTCTCAAATCTAATCAGAAATCAGTGGGTTAACCCCCAATCTGATTTGCTATTCTCCAGCAGGTATATCTTGACTGGATGATAAGTTGTGTTGTTCATAGGATCCATTGCTAGTTAAAACCTAGATTCCTTTTCTCAACCAGAAGCCAACCAGCTAGTACAGTAAGGAAGAGTCTTCCAGCTCAGTTCCTGCTTGATTTCCTCCATCTCTTCCAACAAAAGCATGTAGTGTCTTCAGCAATAGGGTCATACCACCATCTAGTTCTGGTAGGTAGCTGTTGTAGTCAGCTCATCATTGCTGGCACAAATCACCAGACAAAATCAGCTTATGAGGGGAAAGGGTTTATTTTGGCTTTCAGAATCAAGGAGAAGCTCCACGATGGCAGGGGAAAATGTGGCATGAGCAGAGAGTAGACATCACCTCCTGGCCAACATAAGGTGAACAACAGCACAGGAGACTGTGTGAAACACTAGCTAAAGGAAAACTGAGTATGACACCCAGAAGTTTCCCACAACAACATGCCTTCTCCAAGAGGCTCCAATTCCCAAATTTCCACTAGCTGGGGCCCCAGCATTGAGAATACATGGGTTTATGGGGGACATGTAATTCAAACAACCATAGTAGCCAAAAGCATTGTAGCAGACAGCTTCAGGTTCACTGAGATGAACTTCCAGACCAGACACAGTTATGGAGGAAGGGATATTTATTGAAGCTCACAGATCCAGGGGAAGTTCCATAATGGTAGAAGAAATTGACCTGCCTTCACAGGACCAAGCAGAGAGAGAGAAGCACAAGCCAAAAGCCACACAGCACAGCATACTTCAGGAACTCCAGCTAGGCACACTTTGCATATCTTTAGATTGAAATCTCAAACCCACCACCACACTTTAAGATCCACACAATGGCATTGCCTCCAGCCAGATGGCTAGAGATGCAAACTACAAACAAATAAACAACTGAATATATTGGGGGCCATCTATTCTATTCAAACCACCACATTCCGCCCCTGGCCCCCAATAGATTTATAACCATCACACATTATAAATTGTACTCAGTTCAATTTCAAAGGTCCCCATAGTCTTGACCAATTTAAGATATGAAGACCTGTAAAATCAAACAAGTTAAACACTTCTAACATATAAAGGCACAGAGTAAACATTTTCAACTGGTATAAGGCACAGCAAGGAGAGACTAAAACAATGCAAACTCAACCACCATCAAACAAACATCAAACTTCTGCAGTTCAAGTTCAATATACCCAGAGACTAACAGTCTCCAGACTTTCCAATTCTGCCCCTCCAGCTGGGCAGAGTACCCGGGGAACACTTACATCCCAGGCCAACAGTGTGCTCTATGGTAGCCCTTGCACAGTCCTGGTATATACAAAACATCTTGAGGTCTTCATGCAAACCACGGTCCATCTTCCAAAGGCTCTTTCAGCCTATCAGGGCATCAGGCCCTACCTCATGCTGCATCTCACGGCCACTCCATGCATTTTTCATGCTTCTGAAACCAATAGCAGATGTGCAGGACACAGCCATATTCTTAATTCACAGATGAAATAAATCATAACCTTGAAAAGCAGGTTCCTTCCCAGTCAACTTTTTCCAGAAGAGTTTGCATTTCTATGAGAGTCCTTCCTCAGGCATCCTTTCCATTGTTTTAACGTAAAACAGTTGGAACATCTTCCTTAAGATTGCTAATGTGTTTGACAATAGCAGGTTCAGTATCCTAAAACCAGTCTCAGGTGCCTGTAATTTTAACTTGCTTGAGGTTTTCCAGCTTAAAATCTTAAATCTCTCAGTCCAATATCTCTAGCCAAGCACATCGGTCCATTACAAATTTAACCTTGATCAAACACTCTGGGCCTGGGCAGCAGGACGCAGCCAGCCCTTATGCCAGTAGCCCAGTTCTAACAAAGCCCTCTGCAGTCTTTCCTTCCCCTTAGAAAGCTCATAAGCCAAGCCTTGAAGTTCAATGCTATCTGCACTTAGCATTCTCAGACTCTCATCAGAATAGTCCATAAAAATTGGCTTACCACTCCAGACGACATCTTCAGTTGCAAGCACCAAGTCCATGCCTATTCCTCCAAAACAAAGGTTGCACAAGATCAACATCCACATAGTAAGGTTCATCTCACCCCACTCCTCGGTACCAAATTCTGTAGCAGACAGCTTCAGGTTTGCTGAGATGAACTTTCAGACCAGACACAGTTATGGAGGAAGAGATATTTATTGAAGCTCACAGATCCAGGGGAAGTTCCATAATGGTAGAAGAAATTGACCTGCCTTCACAGGACCAAGCAGAGAGAGAGAAGCACAAGCCTAAAGCCAAAGGCCACAGCTCACTTCAGGAACTCCAGCTAGGCACACTTTGCATATCTTTAGATTGAAATCTCAAACCCACCACCACACCTTAAGATCCACACAATGGCATTGCCTCCAGCCAGATGGCTAGAGATGCAAACTACAAACAAATAAACAACTGAATATATTGGGGGCCATCTATTCTATTCAAACCACCACAAGCATTATGAATAGCTCATGTTTGTGGGAACTCATGGGTCTCACTAACTAGCAACTCACTGGAGCATGAGTCCTATCCATAGCACTGAGATTTTCTTGTAATTACCTATGGCTTCTGGGTATAGCAGCATTCTCCACCTTAGCTGAGTACTTATGCATAAATTCTTTCTCTTAAGTTATATGTTTCAATTAACTGATGAAAATAGATTTTAATATGGGTTGTTTCTAATGCCTTTATTTTTAATGTATAGTTTTATTATTGACAACTTTTAAACTTACAGAAAATAAACCATGATAATTTCCTCCCCTCCCTCACTTTCCCCTTCACAATTCCACTCTCCATCATATTCCATTGCTCTCTCCATTAGTCTCTTTATTATTTTGATATCATCATCATTTTCTCCTACTAGGAGGGTCTTGTGAAGGTATTGCTAGGCACTGTGAGGTTGTGGCTATCGAGGCCAATTTCTGTCTGGACAGTTGCATTTTAAGGAGAGGTACCCTTCCTTGGCTGTTACATTCTTTCCTCTACCTCTTCGCAATGGACCCTGAGCCTTGGAGGGTGTGATACAGAGGTTTCAGTGCTGGGCACTCCTCCATCACTTCTTCTCAGTACTGTGTTGCCTTTTGGGTCATCCAAGTGGTCACTGCCATCTGAAAAGAGAAGTTTCTCTAACCAAAAGTGAGAATACCATTAATATGTGAATATGAACATTAATTGTAGTGCTTACTGGGCAGTTTGGTGAATATAATATATGCATTTAACCAGACAAAGCAGGCTTTATAGCCCTAAGGCTCTTGACCTCCCCTGCCAGAGCAGACATGCCACTGTTGCACCCTTTGAGTCATTTGGCCTGTCTGGCCAAACTTGAGGCTTCCAGTGTCCATTTTTTTCACTACTGATGACTTCTGTCTCCCATAGAGCTGCATGCAGTGCACCTTTTTCCAGATTTCAGTTGGCTGGTCTACAGGGAGGAGGTTTTCAGCACAACCTCAGCTTGATTTCTCAGTGATCTTGCTACCCAGGCATGTGAAGACTTCAGCAATAGCGTCTTACCATCTGTTTCTTGTGGGAAACCAAGGGCCTTGGCAATAGCTTGTAATGTTTTGGAGGCAACAGGGAGCTTCCTGGCCAACAACTCACTGGAAGGTATCCCATCCCTAGCACTGAAAATTTTCTAGTAACAATCTATGGCTTCTAGATGTGCCATTATCCCAAAAAGTTGGTTTTCATATGTCTTTTTCAGCATATTTTGAATTTTAATTGAACCTTCCCCCCTTCTTTTACTCAGTCTCTTCCCTGGCCTTGTTGGGACCCCTCCTCAAAGGGAGGTACCCCAAGTCTCAAGGACCAGGCAAGACCCAAGAACCAGCACAGACACTTCTCGATGCAATAACAGCAAGAGGTTTATTGCGGGTACCGGTGCACCGCGGCTCGCCACGGAGTCCTCGAGCAGGAGGGGTGAAGAGCCCCGGACCCCTGAAGGGAAGGGCTTATAAAGGGAGTGAGGCGGGAAAAGAGAGTGAGGCGGGAAAAGGACAAAGGGGTTACATCATATCGCGCCCTTTAAAATGATTGGTTCCGAGAGGGCGCGCGTCTTTGAAATTATTGGTTCTGAGAAGGCACGCGCGGGAACCTTGTGGGTTGCCATAGGGAGGGGGACCTTGTGGGTTGCTAGGGACGGGGACCTTGTGGGTTGCCATAGGGAGGGGGACCTGCCTTAGGAATTTTCCATATAGAGTGGGTCCTGATTGGTCAGATCCACCTGGTGTCTCTTGAGTAACCTCAGGCGGGGTGGGGGATTCAGGACACAGGGGCAGAGTTCATGGAAGGGGCAGTTGGGCCAAGCATCTCTTAGGTGACCAGTAACTTGGCAAAAGAACAAAGCACATCCTAGGCAGCTCATTTTCTCCAGGTTAACTAACTTTGATGGATATCATAAAATGGCAGTTCTTTTTATTTAGCGGAAGCAAGCAAGCAATGTTACAGAAGCTGAATAGAGCAGGTTTAGCAAAAGCAAAAACTCTTAATCTTTTATTCCCCTTTTATTCCCTGAATCTTTCAGCCTCACTTAGCCCATTCCATTCCCTATAATATGTTCTTCTATTTACATATATACAATACCATCCCCTTAAGTTTTTCCCTCCCCTCCTTCAATTATAGCCCTTTTCTAGCTTATTGGCCTCTAATACTAATTTTTGTTTCCACCACACACACAAGTCTACACATTTGTAGCTAGTATCCACGTATGAGAGAGAACATGCAACATTTGGCTTTCCAGACCTGGGTTACCTCACTTAGTATAATCCTTCCCAGATCCATCCATTTCCCTGCAAATTTCATAATTTCATTTTTCTTTACCACTAAATAGAACTCCATTGTATAAATGTACTACCTAGTTATAATCCATTCATCTATTGGGGGACATGTAGGCTGGTTCCATTTCCTAGCTATTGTGAATATAGAAGCAATAAACATGGCTGTACAAGTATCTCTAAGGTAGTGAGAAAAGTCATTAGGATATATGCCTAGGAGTGCTATAGCTGTATCATATGGTAAATCTATTTTCAACTGACTAAAACTAATAAAAATAAATAAATAAATAAATAAAATAAAAATAAAAAAAATAAAAAAAAATCTATTTTCAGATTTCTGAAGAGTCTCCACACTGATTTCCACAATGGCTGTACCAGATTACATGCCGACCAACAGAGTAGAATTTCCACCAACAGAGTAGAAGGCCTTCCATTTTTCTGAAACCTTGCCAACATTTATTGTGATTTGTTTTCTTGATGGCAGCGATTCTGACAGGAGTGAGATGGAATCTCAAAGTAGTTTTAATTTGCATTTCCCTGATGGCTAAGGATGTAGAACATTTTTTTTTAAATGTTTATAAGCTATCAGTATTTCTTCTTTTCAGAACTCTCTATTTAGTTCCATAACCTATTTTTAATTGGGTTGTTTGATTTCTTATTTATATTTACATTTTTTTATTTTTATTTTTTGGTTTTTTGAGGTAGGGTTTCATTCTAGCCCAGGCTGACCTGGAATTCACTATTTAGTCTCAGGGTGGCCTCAAACTCACAGGTGATCCTCCAGCCTCTGCCTCCCAATTGTTGGGATTAAAGGTGTGTGCCACTATGCCTGGCCTTATTGTTTTGTTTTTTGAGTTCTTTATATAGACTGGATATTAATCCTCTGTCAGATGTATAGCTGGAAAGGTTTTCTCCCATTCTGTAGGTTGTCTCTTTGCTCTATTCACAGTGTCCTTTGCTGTACAAAAGCTTTGTAATTTCATGAGGTGCCAGTGGTTAATTAGTGGTTTTCTTTCCTGAGCAATTGTGGTTGTATTCAGAAAGTCATTGCCTATGCCAATATGTTGAAGGGTTTCCCCTATTTTTTCCTGTAGCAGCTTTGGAGTTTGAGGTCTGATATTAAGGTCTCTGTTACATTTGGATTGGATTCTTGTGTGTGGAGAAAGACAAGGATCTATTTTTGTCCTTCTACATGTAGATATCCAAGTTTTCCAGCACCATTTGTTGAAGAGCTGTCTTTTCTCCGATGAATATTTTTGGCATTTTTGTCAAAAAACAGATAGCTTTAGCTGCCTGGATTAACATATGGGTCCTCGATTCTGTTCCATTGATCTATGTGTCTGTCTTTTTGCCGGTACCATGCTGTTTTTGTTACTATGGCTTTGTAATATAGCTTAAAATTTGGCATGGTGATACCGCCAGCCTTACATTTGTTGATCAAAGGTGTTTTGGCTATATTAGGGTTTTTATTAATCTCCAAATAAATTTTATGATTTGTTTTCCTATTTCCATGAAGAATGCCAGTAGAATTTTGATGGGTATTACATTAAATGAGTAGATGTCTTTTGTAAGATTGACATTCTCACATTATTGATTCTTCATATGGGGTGTCTTTCTATTTCCTAGTGTCTTCTGCAATTTCTCTCTTGAGTGTTTTAAAGTCCTCATTGTAGAGATCCTTCACTTCCTTGGTTTGGTTTATTCTAAGGTACTTTATTTTCTTTTTGAGGCAATTATGAATGGGAGAGATTCCCTGATGTCATCCTCTGCTTATTTGTTGTTAGTATATAAGAAAGCTAGTGATTTCTGTGTATTTATTTTATATCCTGCTATGTATGAAGAATGCTATGTTGCTAAAAATGTGTATCAGCTCTAACAGTTTGCTAGTAGAGACTTGAATGTCCTTTATGTATAGTATCATATCATCTGAAAATAATGGTATTTTGATATCTTCCTTTCCAATTTGTATCCCTTTTATGAGTGTCTCTTGCCTTATTGCTATAGCTAAGACTTCCAGTACTATATTAAGTAAAAGTGGGGACAGTGGTCACCCTTGTCTTGTTCCTGAATTTACTGAAAAAGTTTGAAGTGTTTCACCATTTAGTATGTTGGCCATAGGTTTGTCATAAATAGCTTTTATTATGTTGATATATGTTCCTTCTACTCCCAGTTTCTGAAGGACTTTTACCATGAAAGGATGTTGGATTTTTTCAAATGCTTTCTCTGAATTTATTGAGATGATCATGTGACTTTTGTCCTTCAGCCCATTTATATAGTGTATTACAACTATCAATTTTCATATGTTGAACCATCCCTGCATCTCTGGAATGATGGCTCCTTGGTCAGGGTGAATAATCTTTCTGATATATTCTTGTATTATGTTTCCAATATTTTCTTCAGAATTTTTTCATCTATGCTCATGAGGGAGATTGGTCTATAATTTTCTTTTTATTTTTTCTTTTTTTTCTTCTTTGTTTGGTTTTGGTATGAGGGAGATACTGGCTTCATAGAAGGAGTTCATTAGAGTTACTTCCTTTTCTATTTTATGGAAAAAAAATTTTTAAGTCTGAGACTTTTATTAACTCATACACAATTATTTGTCTTCTGGTTTGTTGAAGCAGTAAGTCAGACAACACTTGCCACAGTAATGTCTGTCAAAGTGGCTGGCCATAAAAACCCCAGCCCCACACTCATCAGAAGGACACTCTCAACAAAGGCGACTAATTTTACCATTTTCATCCACCTTATAATATTTCAGGACAGCCAACTTAACCTTCTTTCTCTTGTGCTTATTTTTCTTGGGAGTGGTGCAAGACTTCTTCCTTTTTTAGAACCACCACAAAGTCTCAGTACAAGATGAAGGGTGGACTCCTTTTGAATATTGCAGTCAGACAAAGTACACCCATCTTCCAGTTGCTTTCCAGCAAAGATCAGCCTCTGCTGATCAGGAGGAATTCCTTCCTTATCCTGGATCTTGGCCTTTACATTTTCTATAGTGTCCGAGGGTTCAACCTCGAGCGTGATGGTCTTCCCCATAAGGGTTTTCACGAAAATCTGCATATCGGTGGCGGCCACCACAGAAGGCGGATCGGAAAAGTCTATTTTATGGAAAATTTTGTGAAGCAGTGGTGTTTGTCTTCTCATAACGGTCTGGTAAAATTCACCAGTGAATCTATCTGGGCCTGGAATTATTTTAGTTGGGAGACTTTTTATAACTGCTTGCATCTCTATACTTGTTATAGGTCTATTTAAATATTTTATCTCATCTTGATTTAATTTTGTTATGTCATATGAATCAAGGAAATCATCCATTTCTTTCATATTTTCTAACTTAGAGACATATATATTCTTAAATTGTGTCCTTATGATCTTCTGAATTTCTTTGGTATTTGTTGTGATGGTGCCTTTTTATCTCTAAATTTATTAATTTTTGTCTCTTCTCTCCTTCTTCTGGTAAGATTTGCTAAGGGTTTATCAATATTTTTTATCCTTTCAAGTAACCAACTCTTTGTTTCATTGATTCTTTGTATTGTTTTTTGGTTTCTATTTCATAATTTCTGCACTTACCTTTATTATTTCTTCTTATCTACTGATTGTTGGTTATCCTTGTTCTTCTTTTTCCAAGGCATTAAGGTGGAGCATTAAATTCTTTATTTGTGAACTCTCTAATTTCCTAATATAGGCACTTAGAGCTATAAATTTCCCTCTTAGTACTGCCTTCATTGTGTCCCAAAGGTTTTGGTATGTTGTATTCTCATCATTATTTCATTCTATGAACTCATTGATTTCCTTTTGATTTTTTTAATGGTCCATTCATCATTCAATAGTGTAGTGTTTAGTCTCCAAGAATTTATGTGTGCTCTGTAGTTTTACTCATTGCTGATTTGTAGTTTAATCCCACTGTGGTCAGATAGAGTACAAGGGATAGTTTCAATTTTCCTGTATTTGTTAAAATTTGCTTTGTGTCCTAAAATATAATCTATTTTGGAGAATGTTCCATGTGCTGATGAGAAAAAAATGTATATTCTGCAGTGTTTGGATGGAATATTCTGGAGGTATATGTTAGCTCCATTTGATCCATAACATCATTTAATCCAGATGTCTCTTTGCTTATTTTTTTTGCTGGGATGACCTATCAATTGATGAGAATAGGGTATTGAAGTCACCCACTACAATTATGTTTGGTGATTTTTTTTTTAATCTGTGACCTTAAGTCCAGAAGTGTTTGTTTGATGAAATTGGAAGCCCCCATGGTAGATGCATATACATTTAGGATTGTAATGTCCTCCTGTTGGAGTGTTCCTTTAATCAGTATAAAATGACATTCTTTATCTTTCCTCACTAATGTTGGTTTGAAGTCTATCCTGTCAGCAATTATGATACCAACTGCTGCTTTTTCCTAGGCCTATTTGCTTGAAATACCATTTTCCATCCTTTCACCGTAAGACAATGTGATTCTTTTATTGAGAGATGAATTTCCTGGAGGCAACAAACAGCACAATCCTGCCTTTTTCTTATATAACCCATTAGCCAAAGTATATAAATCTTTAATAAATATCACACCTATATCTTTGATGAATAGTGCCTTTTCACCCAAATTCCTTTCCCTAAAGCAGTTTCTACGAACAACAACATTTGATCTTTTCCATTTCTATAGTTTTTCCTTTTCTAGGATATTATAGAATTTGCATCATATAACAAATAGCCTTCTGATGCTGGCTTCTTTCATTTAAGATTTATTTGAGCTTTGCCTTTTAATCCAGTCTACAAGCCTGTGTCTTTTGGTTGGGTCATTGAGGCCATTGATATTAAGAGTTATTATTGAAAGGCATGTGTTTATTCTCACCATTCTTCTTGTTTTGTAGTGCTTCCTGATTTCCCTTTACTTTCTTGTTTTAACTGCTATTTGAGTATGGTCTATTTTCACCTGTTTCATCATGTGTGGGCTTCTTCAAGTATTTTCTGTAGATGTGGCTTAGTTGTCATAAATTCCTTTAGCCTTTTTTTTTTGTTATTCTGAAATGTCCTTATTTCTCCTTCAATTTGGATAGATAGCTTTGCATGATAAAGTAATCTTTTTTTTTTTTTTTTTTTTTTTTTGGTTTTTCGAGGTAGGGTCTCACTCTAGCTCAGGCTGACCTGGAACTCACTCTGTAGTCTCAGGGTGGCCTCGAACTCTCGGCGATCCTCCTACCTCTGCCTCCCGAGTGCTGGGATTAAAGGCGTGCGCCACCACGCCTGGCAAATCTGATAAAGTAATCTTGATTGACAGTTGTTATCTTTCAGAACTTGGAATATATCATTCCAAGCCCTTCTGGTTTTTAAAGTTCGTGTTGAGTAATATGCTGTAATCCTGATGGGTTTGCCTTTGCATGAGACTTGCTATTCCTTTCTAACTTATTTCAATATATTTATTTTGGTTTGCATGTTTATTAGTTCAATTATAACATGGTGAGGAGAGGTTCTTTCCAGGTTTTATATGTTTGGTGTTCTGAAAGCTTCCTGTATCTGCATTGGCATTTCTTTCCCAATTTGGGGAAAATTTTCTTCTATGATTTTGTTGAAAATGCCCACTATGCCTTTGGATTGAAATTCTTCTCCTTCAACTATACCCTGAAATCTTATGGTTGATCTTTTCATAGTGTCCTGAATATCTAGAAATCCCCATTCATACCTTCCTTTTAGCTTGTCTTTCTCTTTGTTGGACTGTATTAGATCTGCCTCCCAGTCTTCTAGTTTAGATATTATGTTCTCTCTTTCATCCATTCTACTGATGAGACATTCCAGAGTTTTTTATTTGACTAACTGTGTTTTTTCAGTACTAGAATTTCTTCCTGGTTTTTCTTCAGTATTTCTATTTCCTTATTCATGTCTTCTAATGATCTCATTACTTCATTAAGCTGGTTTCCTGTGTTCTCTTGGGATTCCTTTGGAAGTTTGTTTTCTTCTCTAATTCCTTTGTTTTCTTCTTTTAGTACATTGATTTCTTTGAGTATAGATAAAAATTTTTTTGAAATTTTTGTCAGGTATTTCATCTAAGACAGTCTAAATGGGGGTCATTTCTGACAGATTTATAAATTATAGTGGGGTTGTATTGTCTTGATTGTTTGTGTTTCTCATATTGTAATGTAGCAATTTTTACATCTTGACTTGATTTGATGCTTGGGTTTTCTAATTGTGGTGCTCTTAGATTTAGAAATCCAACTTTATGTACATTTATACTAGGATTTTCAAATGCCAAATGTAGCTCTTGTACTCCAATCTAACCACAGAATTAATCCTAGGTGTTGAGTTTGCCTGCTATACAAGTATTCTAGTTGGCTTGAATTCTAAACAAAATTCTAAATTTCAACTGAGCAATATTCAATAAAAACAAGCACAGAATATGCAAGTGTGTGGACTGAAACAAACACATAACTTTATAAAGCCAAAAACCTGAAGGGTGTGTGTTGCTCTACACCCTTAGCCCTGTCAGCTGGAAGCTTGAGATTTCTGATCTGAAATGGCTTCCAGCTCAGCCTGGGTCTAAATCAGACCCTGTCCCCAATAATGACAGAAGAAATAGACAAAGGCCCTATGAATCTGAAAGCATCAAAGGCAGCATCAGTCAACCCCAAATACAGCTTAATTGAAAATGGTAAAGCCAAGGAGTTCTGGCCAAGATGGTGACTGCCTAACTGTGCCACACATCCCTGGGAAAGAAAGGCAAGATATTAAGGGTTCACTGGGTCTTTTAGGGGAGAGCAATCTCCAATAGATTGACAGTGGGAGGGCAGAGAGAGGAATAAAAAGAGAATTGCTGATTCCCTCCCTCACGGGTAGCCCACCAGTCCCTCAATCCCCCAAGAAGCCACTGTACCCACAGTCCCAGATTCAGGATACTCCTGCACTTACTGTAGGAAAGGGGACCCAGGCCAATATAGTGCTACATGCCTCACTGCACAGGGGTGATTGCCCTAACCCCACCCACGTGTGACCTTGCCCAGGCTCTGCCCACTGGCCCGCTGGAGCTCAGGCTCCATTGGTCTATCTGCCTGCCACATGTGTGCCGTCCATCTCTGCTTAGCCTGCTTTGCCCATTTGCCCACTTACTTCTCTGTTCAATGCCCATCCACGCGCAAGGTCAGGCCCATTCCACCTGCCGATGCGAGCTCCGACTCACACTGCCTGTCCTCCCACTCCAGCTCAAACTCAATCCCCTGCCTGTCTGCCACACCGGCTGCCCGCTGCACATGAGCTCAGACTGCATCTGTGTCCCAACAAATGAGTTTAGGCTGCTTCAGTGCTTGGTGCTTCAGCGTCCCTCTGAGCACAAGCTCAGGTAGCTTTGGCACACCACTGCATGAGAGCACAGGCAACTTTCGGGCCCCTGCCACGCAGGACCTCAGGCTGCTTTGACATTCTGCCAAGTGAGAGCTCAGACTGCTTTGGCATCTGGCCTCAGGCTGCTTATCTTCTCACTGTGCTTGAGCTCAGGCTGATCCACCCACCCACATATTAGCTCAGGAACACTCTGTGCATGTACTTGCCTTACAGCTAGCTCAGGCCAGCTCCCCCCAAGAGGCACCACTTCCTCCACCCATCGAAACCACAGTCCTACTTCCCTGCCCATACACTGTGATGAGCAGACCACAGCGCAAAAGAAATAACATGAAAAATCAAATGCAAGTAAATCCAGTAAGATCACCCAGTCCTAAAATGAACATCTCTAATAAAAACATAGAAGAGACATTTGGATCAGAACACCAAAATGAAGCTATGAGCAGTGCAACCCCAACCAAGCTACTGGAGGAACTTTCAGAAAAGCAACAAAGGACCGATAATCAAGTGGATGCTGCCCTCATTAGACTAGACATAATGGATAAGAAAATGGAAGGAGTTCAAAGGCAGTTAAGAGATATGAAGGACAGGGAAAAAAGAAGGACCTCAAAAATCAGCTGGCTATGCTAAATGAAGACATAAAGAAATCAAGAATGAATCCCAAGAAGCATCGAGAAAATCAGAAAATGATATGAAAAGGGAGCTTTACAGAGGGATGGAAACTATACATAGAAAAGTAGAGCTGGGCATGGTGGTGCACGCCTTTAATTCCAGCACTCGGGAGGCAGAGGTAGGAGGATTGCCATGAGTTTGAGGCCACCATAAGACTCCATAGTGAATTCCAGGTCAGCCTGGGCTAGAGTGAGACCCTCCCTTGAAAACAAAAGTAGCAGAAAATACAAACCTAACTGAACAAGTCCAAAACTCTTTAGAAGCTCTCAAGAATAGAGTCAGCAAGGTGGAGGATAGAAACTCCGATCTGGAAGAGAAGATGGAAGAAACAGTTCGAGAGTTCAAAGGTTTCAATAAGTTCAAATATTTCTGTGAAAATAATATGAGGGAATTGTGGGACACCCTTAAACATCCTAATATCCAGATCATTGAAATACCAGAAGGAGAAGAAATTCAGATCAAAGGCATGGAGAACTTATTCAACAAAATAAGCAAAGAAAAATTTCCCACTCTCTCAAAAGAAAGGCCCATCAAGATACAAGAAGCTAAGAGAACTCCAAACAGATTGGACCAAAGGGGAAACTTTCCAAAATATATTGTCATTAAGACTCTAAACATTGACACCAAAGAGAAAATCCAAAAAGCAGTTAGGGAAAAAAAGCACATAACTTTCAAAGGTAACCCCATCAGAATTACTTCAGACTTCTCAATGGAAACCCTGAAAGCCACAGGGCCTGAAATGAAACTGCAAAGTCTAAGAACCTATGGCTTCCAACCCCAAACTACTTTACCAAGCAAAAGTATCCCTCATAATAGATGGTGAAAGAAAATCTTTCCATGACAAAACTCAGCTTCAAAATTACATGAACACAAAACCAAACCTACAGAGAGTATTTCAGGAAAGTCTCCACACAGAAAAATCTAATAATCAACCTCAAATGTCTACAAGAAGCAGATCAAAATAACCAAACTCAGAGAAGACAGAAGAAACTTCAAAGTCCATGAAAACACCAAACCACATATACAAACACAATATGGCAGGTATCAAACCTCACAGTCATTACCTAAATATTAATGGCCTTAATTCATCCATCAAGAGACACAAGCTAACAGGGTGGATCAGAAAATTAGACTCCTCAATCTGTAGTCTTCAAGAAACCCAGCTCACCACTAAAGACAGACATCTCCTCAGGGTGAAAGGGTGGAAAACAATATTCCAAGAAAACGGGAATAAGAAACAAGCAGCTGTAGCTAATATCAGATAAAATAACCTTCAAACCAAAATATCAAAAAAGACAAAGTAGGCCACTTCCTACTTATCAATGGAACAATCCATCAAGAGGATATTAGAATCATAAATCTGTATGCACCAAACACAGGGGCACAACAGTTCATAAAGCAAAACCTACTTGACAATAAAAGAGAAATAACCACCAACACCATCATAGTTGGAGACTTCAATACACCATTATCAATAACAGACAGATCATCCAAATGGAAACTCAACAGGGAAGTAAGAGAGCTCAACAAAGCCATAGATCACTTAGACCTAATGGACATCTACAGAACTTTCCATCCCAAATCCACAGACTACACATTCTTCTCAGCAGCCCATGGAACAGTCTCTAAAATAGACCATACACTGGGTCACAAAGACTGCCTATACATATTTAGGGAGATTGACATTATTCCCTGCATGATATCAGATCACAATGCTATATTGCTAGAAATCAACAACAAAAGACCCACCAAGGATCCCAGCGGCACCTGGAAATTGAACAGCACACTTAAACAATAAATGGATAGTGGACGAAATAAAACATGAAATTGTGAAATTTCTAGAAATGAATGATGATGAGAACATATCATACCAAAACTTATGGGACACAATGATTGTATTCCTCAGGTTAAAATTCATAGCAATAAATGCCTTCATAACAAAGACAGTGAGATCCCAAATCAATAACCTAACCATCCATCTAAAGGCACTGGAAAAGAAAGAAAAATCCAACCCAAAAAGCACCAGAAGGAAAGAAATAATTAAGATCAGAGCAGAAAATAATGAATTGGAAACTAAGAAAACAATTAAGAAAACTGACAAAACAAAGAGCTGGTTCTTTGAAAAAATAAAGAAGATTGACAATC
Source organism: Dipus sagitta (assembly GCA_036346955.1). Lineage (NCBI taxonomy): Eukaryota > Metazoa > Chordata > Mammalia > Rodentia > Dipodidae > Dipus > Dipus sagitta. The sequence continues at coordinate 34,423,315 of CM070776.1, forward strand.
CCCTGGCCAATTTGATCATGAAAAAAAAAAGAGACGCATCAAATTAACAAAATTAGGAATGAAAAAGGAGAAATCACAACAGACATAAGTGAAATTTGGAGAATTATCAGGACTTATTTCAAAAACCACAAAACTGGATAATATGGAAGAAATGGATAAATTCCTGGACACATACCATCTATCAAAGCTAAACTCAGAGCAGATTAATCTCCTAAACAAATCTATCACACTCATTGAGATTGAAAAAAATAATAAGAAACCTCCCTAAAAAAAGAATCCAGTACCAGATGGCTTCTCTGCTGAATTCTATCAAACCATCATGGAAGAACTCAAATCAATCTTTCTCAAACTGTGACACACAATGGGAGAACAGGGAAAGCTCCCCAACTCCTCCTATGAAGCTAGTATCACCTAATTCCAAAACCAGGCAGAAATGCCACAAGAAAAGAAAACTACTGGCCTATTTCCATGATGAACTTAGATGAAAAGATCCTGAACAAAAACCTCACAAACTGAATCCAACAACACATCAGAAGCGTTATTTACCTTGACTATGTGGGATTCATCCCAGGAACCCAGGGGTGGTTCAACATACACAAATCTGTCAATGTATAAACAAGGTTAAACACAAAAACCACATCATCATTTCAATAGATGCAGAAAATACCTTTGACAAAATACAACATCAATTCATGATCAAAACATTGTAGAGAATTGGCATGGTTGGTTCATATCTTAACATAATAAAGGCAATATATAAAGCTCCTAAGGCCCAAATAATACTAAATTGTGAGAGACTGGAGGAATTCCCATTGAGATCAGGAACAAGACAGGGTTGTCCACTCTCACCTCTGCTTTTCAATATAGTATTGGAAATCCTAACTCAAGTAATAAGACAGGAGAAAGAAAGAAAATGGATAGAGTTTGGAAAGGAAGAAGTTAAGTTAGCTCTATTCTCTAATGACATGATTGTATATGTAAAGATGCGAGAGACACCATCCCAAAACAACATGTGACTCTGACATTCTTTCCGCCCCCTCTTCCGCAAAATTTCCCTGAGCCATGTTGGGTTCATTTTTGGTCTGCTTCAGTGATGAGGTGTTGAGGGCCTCTGAGGCTCTGGCTCTCTGATTTGGTAGGAGTTGATTTTTCTCTATGCTGATCTCCTTCCCCCTTGTGCTGGTGTCCGGTTCATCAGGAAAACAGCCCCCTTGCTTGTTTCTCCAAGTTTTCTTAGTTTCAGCCGGGGCCCTTTTGAGGTATGATGGGGTGGCTCTCTCCTTAGGATCTACATCTATCTGAAAAAGAGAAGCAGATTCTCCAACGGAGAGTAAGTTAGCACCAGGACAAATGAGATAACCCTTACTTTTTTTTTTTTATAGAGAATTTAATAGGTGTAGGCCTTCTTGTAGCCCACAATTGATAGTAGCTTGATACTGGAGAGTGGGCTTATGTTTGGATATGGTTCTGACTTGTTTCCCAGCTCCAGCTATGGGTCCCATACCAGTCTTGAAGGTGATTAACTCCTATACCAAAGTAGCAGGATACAAAATCAATGCACAAAAATGAGTAGCCTTTCTATATGCAAATGACAAAGATACAGAGAAAGAAATAAGGGATATGGTCCATTTTCAATAGCAACAAAAAAATAAAATACCTTGGAATAACATTAACCAAGGAAGTGAAAGATCTATACAATGAAAACAAAAAAAAAAAAAAAAAAAAAAACTCAAAAAAGAAATTGAGGAGGACTTGAGAAAATGGAAAGACCTCCCATGCTCCTGGATAGGCAGAATTAACATTGTGAAGATGAAGACTGACCTTAATCTTCTACAGCTTCTTTCTCACGCTCTTCTCTCTAACTCTTTTATATTAGTGATCATTTTCTTCCTTTTCTTAGTGGGCACTGACCTGTAACTCCCATTACCAGCATGTGGCTATCATCCACAGTGAGCTTTTGATCAGAGAGACCAACAAGGTTTCCTAAAAGAATGACAGATTTCTGTCAGAGTACTTGATGACCCACCAAAGGTTAGTGGTAAGACCCTACTGCTGATGATACCATGTGCGGCTGACACATAAAATGGAATGACATGGCTGGAAGTTGGAAGAGAGTCAGTCCCCAGACAGTCAGCGTGTCTAGTGACAGAAGGTGCTACATGGGTGACTGGGGGAAAATGACCAATATCTGTCCAAGCAACTCATGTTCTAACCTACTTACCAGCAAATAACCTGTCATGATGCTCACATAATTGCAATAGTGTTGCACAGCCATGGTGGGAAACCAACTGCTCTTGATTTGGCTAACTGCTCCACTCAGTGGAATAGCTGAAGTTGGGAAACAAGTCAGAACCATATCCAAACATAAGTCCGCTCTCCATTATCAAGCTACCACAAATCATAGGCTACAAGAGGGCCTACACCTATTAAATTCTCTATAAAAAAATAAGGGTTATCCCATTTGTCTGGTGCTAACTCTACTCTCTGTTGGAGAATCTGCTTCTCTTTTTCAGATAGACGCAGATCCTAAGGAGAGAACCACCCCATCATACCTCAAAAGGAGCCCAGCTGAAACTAGGAATAATTGGTGAAACAAGCAAGGGTGCTCTTTTCCTGGTGAACCGGGTACCAGCACAAGGGTGAAGGAGATCAACACAGACAACAATCAACTCCTACCAAATCAGATATCCAGAGACACAGAGGCTCCCAACACCTCATCACTGAAGCAGACCAAAAATGAACCCAACATGGCTCAGGGAAATTTTGCAGAAGAGGGGGTGGAAAGAATGTCAGATCCACACGTTGGGTCATGATTTGCAGAGTCATTTCTCCTACCCATAACTGTGGGCTAACTTCACAATGCATGACCCATATATCTCAACAAGGAGGGGCCAGGGGGAGGGGTTAGGACATGGTCGAGCCTAACAATGGTACCAACTTGACTGTATTCACTAAGTACAAACTAATTAATAAATAATTAATAAATTAATAAAAAGAATGAAAATGGGAAAGCCAGCAACACATATGTAACCCATAACCTGACCTGACATGCAAAGGGAAGTTAGCATTTCCATTGCAGGCCTATGTACCTGCTTTTTTGTCAGTCAGTCTTTTTATCTTTTGGGGTGGCTTCCAATCTCATCAATGCCGAGTGCCCACCTCTATCCCTCCGTGTTATGCTGTGCAGCTGGTTCTCTGATAAGATGTGCTGGATGCTTTGCTGCCAGGGGCTGAATGCATCCTCTGGAGGTTAAAGGTTCTGATGGTTGGGGGATGGGAGAGTGCAGGAAGCTTGGTGTTGTACTGGAACTGCTCAGCTGGTCTCACCTGCATCCCCTTCAGCGGCTCCTTGGCTGATCTCTGCTATCTCCCTTTCAGGTTTGATGAGGTTGTAAACTCCTGTTTGGTCTTTGCTCCTGCATCTGGGTGCAGGGCCAGGCAAGTGTGCAGATCCTTGCGGGCTGGAAGAGCTTCTGTGGGAATGTGGCTGGTTTCCTCCTTTCTGGAAGATCTTGGTCTCTCCTGCTTCTCCACTGTGGCCGATAAAAATCTATACTCCTTCACTATTCAGAAGAAAAGATTATTTTGCTGTGGCTTTGCTCAAATCCCTACCTGGGCTGGTTTGGTGTGACCCCCTATGCAGCCATCTTACCAGGAAGCTTAATGTCTTTATTTTTATGGAACCCTTTCCCCTACTTTGTCCTACATTCCTCTGAACCACGACCCCTGAAGTGAACAACATAGAACAGGAGAGCAGCATAAGAAGATGAAAAGGATACCAAATGTCTTTTGCAGCACTATGAGAAAGTGAACGTATTAATTTGTCATATAGATATAAATTCCAGAATGAATATAACTACATTTAATTAAAATATCATAAAATCTCATCTCTCTTTTCACAAACTCAATTCACGCATTAAGTTCTCTGGTAGTAATATAACTCAACTCGACCTCATTCTTTAAACACTGCCTAAAAATATTTTAGACCTATAAACATCATTTTAGAACTACAAATGTCATTTATAATTAGAAAGATTATTAACTCTAGTGTATTATATTAATGTTTATGTAAATCTTAGATAAACATGTAAAACACATATTAAAATTTTCTCCCAGCAAAATGGATCAAGTAGTTAATAAATAATCTGTGCGTGAAATATTGACATTATGTGAATATACTTTTGTTCAACAAATTTAACCTAGTGGCTATAAATATATAAATATATTTTATAGCAACATTTAAGAGTATCTTATTTCTTATGAACATCATGATGCATTTTATTAGCTGGCAATAAAGTACCATTAATTTTAAAGAATTAATGTATTTTTAATAAGCTAAACCTGACTCAACTTTCTCTGAGCAATGATGTAACTTGTATTTTAATATAGTACTTTTTCATTTTACTCAGTTTCACTTTCTGTAGATTTAGTTGCCCATAGGAAATTGCAGTCTAAAATTATTAAAACATGAAAAGTAAATAATTTGTGATATGCATCAACTTTTGCTGTAGTGTTTTATTTTACCTTTTTAAATTTTTTATTTTACCTTTTTAAATTTTGATGTGGACTCAAACCCCATTGCTCAAAATATCCTTCTGCATCAGCCTTGTGAATAGCTGGGACTACAAGCATGTCCAACACACACAGCTTGCTCTATTTCATTATTAGTTATTAATAATTTTACTGGCTTAATTTATAGTAGATTTTTATGCATATGGAAAATCACAGTGTATAAAATTCAGTTCTAGCTAATATTTCAGACATCCACTGCTGGACTTATCTTTGGCAGATAAGGAGGGTCTATAATATATTGATGATGTTGATTGGGACTTAACACAATTTCTTGATCTAATAAAGATGTTTCTCATTGTTAATATATCCAAATTATGATTATATGTCCAAAGCTATTGCAGCATATAAAGGATCTTTAAATGTCATATTGAATAATAGGATAAGTTCAACTACAAAAATGGTAATTTATTTTCATATAGTCTAAATACATTTTTATGAATTTTCATGCAAACACATCCAAACATGTATCCTCCCACACTCAACATATTCTTTCTCTAGAGCCAAGCTTACAATATTGTCTTAATTTCATTTTGATGTTCTTTCCTCTGCTATGTTATAGGAAAGAAATCATTATTATAAAAGGGGAAACACACAAAAATATAAAATAGGAAAAATAATGTAAAACAGTAAAGAATTAAGTACACTATAAATTATAACCAATAAATACAGTTATAAGAAGTCAAATTTTGAATTTTAATGGTATACTGGCCATATTTTAAATATTGCAAAATTAAGACTCCTTACCTCATTTGTAATCAGAAGAATAAGTACACTTTGACCTCAAATCTCTAAATATTTCTTCATCATTACTGAACCTAAGAGATCTTATCCTAGTCTTCCTAAATCATTTTACAGATAGAATTTTAAAATTCTGATTAAATTTCTATAATATGTAGCTCTTTATTGGAGTATTTTATTAATTTGTAATTATCTATGAGGTTGTACCATCCTACAACCACTTTGGAAATCAATATGGAGACTTCTGAAGAAGCTGAGTATAGAGATACCAACAGACCCAGTTATTCCCTTAATGGGCATCTACCCTAAAACCTTCAAACCACAGGCTAGAGAGATTTGCTCAACCATGTTTATAGCGGCTCAATTTGTAATAGCTAAGAGCTGGAATCAACCCAGATGTCCATCACTAGAAGAATGGATAACTAAGATGTGGTATATCTACACAATGGAATTCCATACAGCAGTAAGAAAAAATGACACAATGAAATTTGAGCAAAAATGGTTGAACCTGGAACAGATCATTCTCAGTGAACGTACCCAATCACAGAAAAAAAAAAAAAAATTCGCCACATAGTCTCACTCATCTACAGCACCTAAACTGAATCTACCCAAGATGCCTTACATATCCAGCAAGCATCTCGAGGACTAGACACTAGGATGGAAGCGGAGGGAGGGGAGGGCGTCAAAGGGGTGGGAAACACAAATCTAGACCCAAACGGCAATGGTACCATAATCTTCTACTTACTAAAAGACAGACCAAATGGCTGATCCTTCACCAGGCCCTTACAGGGAACACCTGAACCACAAGACACTGGAGAGGGTAAGATCAAGACTAACCTTAATCTTCTACATCTTCCCTCCCTCACTTCCCCTCTCCCTCTCTCTCTCTCTCTCTCTCTCTCTTATCTCTAACTCTTGTATATTAGTTATCTTTTTCCTCATTTTCTTAGTGGGCACTGACCTGTAACTCCCAGATCTAGCATGGGGCTACCAATATCTGTCGAAGCAACGCATGGTCTAACCTACTTAGCAGCAAATAACTTGTTGTGATGCCTGCACAAGTGCAGTGGTGGCACACAGCCATGGTGGGGAACCAACTGCTCTCTTGGCTAACTGATCCCCTGAGTGGTATGGGACCCATAGCTGGAGCTGTGAAACAAGTCAGAACCATATCCAAACATAAGCCCACTCTCCAATATCAAGCTACCATCAATTGTGGGCTACAAGAGGGCCTACACGTATTAAATTCTCTATTAAAAAAAAAAAGTAAGGGTTATCTCATTTGTCCTGGTGCTAACTTACTCTCCGTTGGAGAATCTGCTTCTCTTTTTCAGATAGATGTAGATCCTAAGGAGAGAGCCACCCCATCATACCTCAAAAGGGCCCCGGCTGAAACTAAGAAAAAGTGGCAAAACAAGCAAGGGTGCTGTTTTCCTGATGAACCGGATATCAGCAGAAGGGGGAAGGAGATCAGCACAGAGAAAAATCAACTCCTACCAAATCAGAGAGCCAGAGCCTCAGAGGCCCCCAACACCTCATCACTGAAGCAGACCAAAAATGAACCCAACATGACTCAGGGAAATTTTGCGGAAGAGGGGGTGGAAAGAATGTCAGAGCCACATGTTGGGTCATGATATGCAGAGACATTTAGCTTACCCATAACTGTGGGCTAACTCCACAATGCATGACCCATATTCCTCAACAAGGAGGGGCCAAGGGGAGGGGGAAGGTCATGGATGAGCCTAATAATGGTACCAAACTGACTGTATTTACTGAATACAAAACTAACTAATAAAGAAAAAAAATAAATAAATAAAATAATTATCTATGAGGTTTATGAAATATTATAACATTACAAATATAACTTTTGACAAGAGTGAATGTTTTTCACATCTGATCATAACCAAAATTCTGTTGCAATTTGTATTATTGAAACATAGATCTTATGCACCCAAACCAGTTCAATGGCCTCGAACCCTGGTCCTTAGGCTTCACAGGCAAGCGCTCAACCTCTAAGCCATCTCTCCAGCCCAAATTAATTAATTTAATTGAGGTCGCAACTTCAGCCCTTAGCAGGCAGATCCCTGCTAGAGGGAACATGTCACTGGAGTCCAGCCCTAAGGTATGTTTGAGGGTGGATCTGAATCCAGCCCTATTAGGTGTGTTTAGAGCAGATTGATCTCGGCGGTTCATGCTGCTGCTATTGGTGATAGATTGCTGCAGTTGTTTCTCTCTGCTTGGATCTATGAAAGGGACTCAGCTCTTTACACCATTAATAGTGCTCCCCTGGATTTATTAAAACCTGAAATTAACCCATTTTCCTCCCATAAGCTGTGTCTGTCTGAATGTTTGTCCCAGCAATGCAAACCTGACTATAACAAACAGGTTTGGTAAAACAATGAGCTTATTGAGGTTACTTATAGAGAAGGGTGAGAGTTGCTTACAGGAGCATGTGTGAATCAAAAGCAGCTGCATTAACAAGAAGACCATCTCTGCATATGTGTTGACTCAGAAGCTGCATCTCAGGAGCTCACTGTAAGACTTGCAGACAGCTTGACTAGTTACAGAGCACACTCTACAACTTGCAGGCAGCTCACCATATCAGGGCAGAGATTTTGCCCCCAAGCCATTGTTTAATTTTTATATAGCCTTAGGAAGAGATTTTACCATTTCCCAGACTTTTTGACCGACTGATTCTCCTGAGACTCCCTCCTCCTCTCAGGAGTAATTATTTTAATTCAGAGGAATTTGCTATACAATAGAGGTTAGTACTAACATTCTATTTTCATTAATTATCTACAACTCTACAGGAGAAGAAAAGATGTTGGAGCAAACCCTTAAAATTGCTATTCATTGTGAAACCCTCTACCACCACTATCACCATGCACAAGTCCTTGTTATTCACCTAGTTTAAAGTAAAGACGCAGAATCAATGAACCAACTTTGAATGGTGATATTTACTTAAGGAAATTTTATTGCAAAAATAAGATTCCTTCAACAAGCTTTCTAAAGCAGCTTGTACTGCCTACACTGTGCTGATTTGAATGTAAAATGAGCCCACAGGCTAGTATGTCTGAATACTTAATACCTAGCTGGTGATACTGTTCTGCAAGGTTGTGAAAACTTTAGAAAGTGGAACCTTGCTAGAGGAATTGTGACTTTGGGGGCAGGCCTTGAGGTGTTATAGCTGGGCCTCACTAGCTGCTCTATTTCTTCTTCTCCTTTGTCAATGTAACTATGTGATGAGCTGGTGACTGCTCCTGCCATGCCTTTCCCACCATGATAACCCTACCCTCTGGAACTATAAGTTGAATTAAACAAATCTTTTCCTTCTATAACTTGCTCCTGATTATGTATTTGTTCACAGTAATGAGAAAGTAACTGATAAATATACATATAAAAATGTTTCCCCATTTAATAACTGATAACAAGCTTATCTGCATATAACATACAAAATAATTACTTTTATAGTCTTTTAAATATTTAATTCTTATAATGACTAGAATATTACTAGTTGAGTCGATTCAAAGATCAAGTTAAATTTAATTCTGATCATGTAACTTCTATGTTTATGACAGTATAGCTCATCTAGAACATTGAAACATGCAAGAACTTCTCTGTAATGTATGAGAATAACAAAAGCTATTTTTTAGGAAAATTTCTACAATTTTAACTGTAGTTCAATCTGTAATTTTTATTCTTCTGTTTCAATATTCTTGAATGGAGAGGAAGTGGTGTAGAATTAGAGCTATAACTCTGGATAATAATAACATAAAGTTTTACCTGAATCCCCCAAAGCCACTGTTTTAAAACAAATATTTCTAAACTAAGGGATAAGGAAATAATTTAGTGCCATAAATGGTTTTACTTTTCATTTAAATTTGCCTATACCCATTCATGTGTATATTTCTCAATTGTTTCAACATGACAGAATAAGATCTGATAACTCTTCTTTGTGCTTATGGAGTTCTATAAACATACCAAACTGACTGTATTTGCTGAATACAAAACTAACTAATAAAGAAAAAAAGAAAAGGAAAAAAAAAAACAAAAGAGCATTCACTATTTCTGGAAATGCATGTGTGCTTATCAAAATCTTGAGTGTGTGTCTGTTTTTTCACATTACCTATCTTATTTATTATATTAACTAATCATCTAGCAAAAAAACAAAGATTAAAATGTTAATAAAACTTGACTAATCTGAAAATCTCTTTTAGGACTTAATTTCTCTATTTTAAAATTACTAATAACTGATTAACATCTATCAAAACAAACTTTCTTCTTAAGGCATTATACCCATGAGAGAATTCTATAATATGCTATCAATACAGCTAACATTGTCTTTTCAGGATTAAATTGTGAGAACACTGAAGATTATCATTTACCATCTGTCTTCTGTTTCTTCTCTCTGTATCTGCATTTATGGATAAAAATGTAGACAAAGAGGAGATAGATGGATACAAAAATCTATAAGAGAAGACAAAAATATTCTTAAGAATACATAAATTACTTTAGAAGAATAAATTGCAAGTTAAGTTCCAAATAATATAATTTCTATAAATGGTAGATTACTCTGGTAATATAGTCAACTTCATAATGATTAATAAAGCTAAACTGAAAAATTGTTAATGAATCATGATTCCTAAGACTATTTACATTTTATATCTTTAATATTTGTCCCCAAAAGATTCTCAGCAGAGGCAACAAACATTAAATGTATTACACTTATTAATATCTTCAATCTGCTAGTAATAAATAGCATAAAAATCCCACTACCGTGGCATGAAACCATATAAAGTTAGCAAGTTCATGTTCAACAAACCCTTCTTTATTTTTTTCTTTATTACAGAAGACAGCCATGAAGCAGCTAAAGACAGACTAGGTATACAACATTTCCATTTTATCTCTTAGTTTAAGGATCTTTTAAAAGGAACCAAGAAACGGTACTTATGCATTGTATTTCCCAGAATTAATTGATTCTGTCAGAGAGGGTTTATTTTTCTTTTTAAATAAACAGATAATAATGCAGACTAAAGTCAGAGCAGGCTTTCCAATTTATCAAAATAGACTATCAACACTCTGTCATACTGGAATTATCTTTCATAAAATCCTTGTTCAAAATATGTTTCCTAAAGTTCTGGTAATATCCCCAAAATCTTACCACTTTTTTTTATTTTTGGTAAAGGTGAGAATAAATAAGCATACTATTTTATTGATTATAAAGTATTAGCTTAGAGTCTAAGTGCTGACCTAAGTCACCAAATGGGTACTAGTAATAAAGTAGACTACAATAACAATAACAACAACTTAAGAAGTCAGAAAGGAAGAGAAAGAAAAGGGGACTAATGGGAGGGTGGGAAGAGGAGAGACAGTAGAGAGTAATAGGGATGAATACAAAGTGATAACATTATACACATGATGATAGCACAAGGAAAATCACGTTTACGTATAATGGATATATACTAATAAAATAAATAAATAAGAAGAAACCTAAGAGGATACTGCTGTTCCAACTATAGCAAAAGAGATTCTTATATATCATTATCTATAACTCAAAGCTGCATGCTCCCATTATGTATAAGTCCAATGACAGGAAAACAAATAAGCATTAAGTGTGCATTTTTATATTGTGTTGCTACTTTATACTAAGAAAATCTATACAAAGCATTTGTTCTCAATATCATTAAGACAGTGAATGATAAAATTACTGACTACTGCTCATCATCTAAGATGATGATTCCCAAATCCTGCGCTGTAAGACTGCAAAGGAACAGACCTCTGAAAAGAAGGAATAGTTAAGGCTCTACATGTCGTTGTGAACAACATTATAGTGAGATAAATAATGTTCATAATGGTTCATGGTCTTACAGATATTTATTTATTTATTCTCATATTTTATAATTTAAACTCTTGCTGAACTTGAATAAGATTTTTTGATTTTAGTTTTGTTTATTTACTAGTATAAGTTAATTATTTACAACAATGGGCTTCAGGATGACATTTTCATACATGTAAACGTGGTATTTTTTAAAAAAAATATTTCATTTATTTTGAAGCAGAGAGAGATGGAGTGAAGCAAGACAGACTGAGAGAATGGACACACCAGGGTCTCCAACTACTGCAAAGGAACTCCAGATGCATGTACTACTTTGTGCATCTGGATTTATGTGGATGCTGGGGAATCACACCTTGGTTGTTAGGCTTTGCAGGAAGCACCTTAACTTCTGAGCCATTTCTCTAGCCAGAACATGGTGCTTTTAATCACATTCACTACCCATCACCTTCTATTCCCCTGTCACTCCTGCTTATCCCTACCCTCTTCCCAATCATTTGCCTTTCCTTCCTATCTTTTTTACTTTTGGTGACCCAATTACTTTCATGAGGAGTGACCACAGGATCTTGGCTGAAGGATTATTTATAGGAACATGGGTTGGGTTTCTTATAGGTGGCTACATCACTGAAGAAATTGAGTCTCCCTCCCCTAATGACCAATAATTGCCTAAAGATATTCAGAAAGGAGTGGGACTTATAGCCCTCTCTCCCCTACCTACCATTACTGGTCTCTAAGTCTTCAAGGAGGGGTGGGGTGATCACAGAATTTTGACAGGCTCAATCCTGTGAAGGTCTTGTGCCAGCAATCATAACTGGGATGAATTTGAGAGTGAAATTGTCATGTTGTGTTCAGAAGACAACATTCCATAGTACTCCTCCCCATCCTCTGGATCTTACATTCTCTTCCACAATGTTCCATAGAGACTTGAATGTGGTGATGCAGATATCCCTTTTATTGCTGATCAGTAAATCATCTCTTTTCTTAGCATTTTGACCTGTTATGAGTCCCTGTAATTACTGATGCCCACTGAATAAAGGAGCTTCTCTGACCAAAGCAGATGGTAGCAATAATCTATGAGTATAAACATAATTATTTAGAGGGCAATTTGATGGGAACATTGTATCCATTTAGCTTCCTTGTTCAGGCCTATGCCCAACCTTAACCATAGCTCATGACCATGTGCACAGTGCCAAACATGGTTTCCCTCCTATGGAGTGGGCTGTATCTCCCATCAGAGAGTATATGATTGCCCCGACTACTGACATACCACTATTATATCAGTCATCATATCTTACCTGGCTGGTAAGTATTGTAGCACCCAGAGACCACAGCTAAATATTTTTTTTTTTTTGAGGTTGGGTCTCGCTCTAGTCCAGGCTGACCTGGAATTCACTATGTAGTCTCATGGTGGCCTCAAACTCACAACGATCCACCTGCCTCTGCCTCCCAAGTGCTGGGATTAAAGGTGTGCGCCACCACGCCCAGCTTCCTAAAATTTTTGATCACAATTCTCCCTGAGGAACCTGTACAGCACCCTCCAGCACTATTATGACAGCTGCTTAGCAAAGAGAAAGGTTCCATCTTAGTTCCAGCCTGACTTCTCCATATTCTGTGACCAAATCATGTAGTGCCTTCAAAATATGGTGTTACCATCTACTTCTGATGGACAACTAAGATCAATCAATAGATGTGACAAATGCCTCTACTGTTTTCGGTGCCTTACAAGCCTCCCTGTGTAACCATTTGTAGTAAGGTAGCTCATTCCTGACACTTGGATTTTTATATAGTTTATGGCTTCTGGAAGAAGCTTTATCCATATAGGGTAGTTTTATTTAAATTCACTTTCAAAAAATAATTAGTTCATCAGGCTTATTTATAATTTTTTGAAATATATACATCCTGAGTTTTGATTCATCTCCCCATTCCCCTTTTCTCCTCCCACCATATAACTGAACTGCTCCCTTTACCACTTGAAACATCCTCCCTCTAGTAGTCCCTCTTTACTCCTATATGTGTTCTACTCTCACCGAGCTCCTCCTATTCCCCATCTCTTCCTGCCCTCTACTTAGACCTTTCTCCCTCTAGTATTTGCCATATGGTTTATGACATAACAGAAGATAAAATGAAACTACTACTTAGGTAGTGAATCCAGGAAATGATTTGAGATTAGGAGGGTTTGCAGAGCTCATATAACAAGAAAGCAGTGAGTGCTCTTCAGACTGAATACAGTCTAAAATAGAACATAACAAGATCTCACAAGGTCACGCAAGGAGGATACAAATCATTTAAAATGGAAGGATACAAGATAATCCTTGCATATAGACTTCTGACCTACCTTAACTAACTTTTGTATTTCAGCAGAAGAGAACTGACTTCTACTTCCTCCCATTGATGCTTCTATAGTCTTTTCTAGTAGTAACAGAAATGTAGTATAACTTTCAAGGTATTGGCAAAGTCTGATTTTCATATATGTAAATTATTATGTACTCACTTAAAAATGAATTTGTAGATTGATTCTTACAGTTATCAAGGCTGTGATTTGAAGATTATGGAGTTAACATTTGCAGCCTGGTTTGGAAACTGGAAAATAAAACCCTTAATGTATAATAAATTCTGAGTCTAATACATGAGAATAACAGGAGAGAGTAAGAAAATAGGCATCGATGAAGATATAAAACATAATCAAGGGGCTGGAGAGATGCCAAAGGACCTCGGATCGATCGCCCAAAACCCATGTAAGTCAGATGCACAAGGTGGCTCATGTGTCTGGAGTTCGTTTGCAGTGGCTGGAGGCCCTGGTGTGCCCATTCTCTCTTTCTCTCTCTCCCTCCCTCTCTCTCTCTCTCTCTCTCTCTCTGTGTGTGTGTGTGTGTGTGTGTGTGTGTGTGTGTCTGCCTGTTTACCTCTCTCACTCTCTCAAATACATAAGTAAAATTTTTTAAAAACTCCTTAATCAATTTCCATGGTCCTTTCCATAAGTTAACTGATAAGGTTTGAGGTTTCAATAAACACTATAAAGAGCTACAATTTTGAGATAAGTATACGATATAAGATATAGTATAGTATAAGTATAAGATAAGTATAGTATAAGATATAAGATAAGTATATTTTATTAAACAATAAAAGGTCAGAAGTAGCGCCTGGTGCGGGGCGGCGGTGCCTGCTGAGCTCCAGGCCTTGGGCCAAGCGGCCAGCCAAGCTGCTAGTGCTCTACTTGCCTTGGAAGCGGATTCTGCTCTGCGACTTCAAGGAGGAGACACCGCCGCCTCCGTCGCTCTGGACTCCGCGGTTGGGGGCTGCGTGGCCCCAGGAAGCAAAGAGTCCACGCGGACGCCATGGCCGAGCCCGCAGCATCGCCCAGCAAGCGTCGTGGCACCGCGGAAGGCGAAGAAGAGCCTGAGAGTAGCAGCCCAGACTCCGCGAGACACCACAGCAGATGTCGCGCGCGCAGCCCTCCCCCTCGGGCCAGGGGCGGTGCCCCCTATGCCAGGCCGCCCACGGGTGGGGGCGACGACAGGGCGCAGGGCCCCCCGCGGGTAGCCTGGGGTCCGCAGCACTCCAGTACAATGAAGAGTTTTCGCAGTATAATACATTCCACTACTGGAGGAATTCTTCACCACCTATGGGCCTGGCAGATATCCAAGGAGTGAATGAAGACAGCCAGACAGAGACAACACTTCAGGACAAGAATGGAACGGCTGAGATTGACATGGGGTCTTGACAAAAGCAGCTGACGAAATAGAATTTACTGAATTTGCAGAGACCTAAGGAAAAAGTGACTTTCCATACTTGACATTGTTTCTAGACCCGAAAAATAAGGAAAAGCTATTTTGACAATAAGTAACTATAGTTAATATGGAACTCCCAGTGGGGATTTGTCAAGGATATGGTACACTTGTAGGTGAAATACTTTCTTTAGATTTTTGGGGGGGGTTTAAGACATTTCTTAATTTTTATTTATTCATTTATTAGAGAGAGGGAGAGAGAGATAGAGACTGAGTGAGAATGGGCACTCCAGAGCCTCTAGCCACTGCAAACAAACTCCAGACCCATGAGCCACCATGTGCATCTGGCTTACATGGGACCTGAAGAATTGAACCTGGGTCCTTAGGCTTCCCAGGCATATGTCTTACCCGCTAAGCCATCTCTCCAGCCTCTGTACATGTTTTTTAATGAAGATGGTTTTGTTCAGGATCTAACTGTGAAGATACACTAGTCTTACAGAAAGGAGTCTGGCACCTGTAGAAATAGATAGGAAGCAAACCAGTCTTCCTCTGTCACATCTATGCACTGATAAAAAGTTTGTGGACTATACAGTGAATATCATTTTATAGAACTAGTATTAAAATATTTTCTAGTACAACTAATGACTCAGCTGAATAAATAGGTGACTTGAATATCTATGCAAAATTACCATGTGGGACATACTTTCTGAAAGCTGATCTTGTTCTAAAAGAACTTTGTAAATTGAACTCGAGAATTTCAATTTGGGAAGCATTTTCACTTTCGATATTGGATATCTGTTAAACTGCTATAGCAATCAAAACAATGGGAACGGGGTGCCTGCGCCTCCCCCTTCCAAGATAAAAGGAAAAGAATTTATTGTACGATCACTTTATTGACTTTAATTGCTTTGAGGGCATTTTTGTTATTACTTTAGGCCTGTAGTTCTCAGCACTGACAGTACTTTAAAAGTCTTTACATGAGCCCCATTCAAGACATTTCATTTAATCCTCCAGAAGTGGGCCTTACATATTGATACTTTACACACAAGTTCTCTCCTCCATTTCTCTAATGTGCAGAGAGGGTTGAGAACCCCTAGACTAATGATAGTTTTTCCTACTTAAAGGTGATGACTCATTTGAGCTGATTTATGCCTATTCATTAGTTTTGTCCTTGTTTTGCTCTGCTGATGGCTAAGTTACTTTGTTATTGTTACTATTTTATTGTTAAAAATTAAAGTAACAACTTGTGTTTGAAAAAAAGATCAGAAGTCAATCAAAGCCAATCAACAGAAATCCTTACCTTTTCTGAAAATTGAATAGCTAGAATTACATTCTGATTTTCATTATCTGAGCTTGAAGATTATAATGACTAAATTTGTAAAATGATTATTAAAAGTTCCAACCATTTATCTATGAGTCCATAAGGCTCTATGTTCATATATATATATATATATATATATATATATATATATATATATATAATGATTTTATTGCTCTTTCTTATAAATGGACTATAAATGTCTATCATTGCCATTGGTTACTTTAATTGGAAATCACTCTTTCGAATCCATCTCTTCCCCTTCAATATAAGTAGAATCACTATAGTTCTATAACCTGCTATACCATCAATTTGATTTATTTACCATAAATATGCTTTATATATTTCAAGTCTATTTCTGCCCTTTTTCCATTTTGAAGTAGCATCTCACTCTAGCCAAGGCTGACCTGGAATTCACTCTGTAGTTCCAGGCTGGTCTCAAACTTCTGATATCTTCCTACTTCTGCATCCTAAATTCTGGGATTAAAGGCATGCACCACTACCCTTGCTCCATCTTTCTAGATGCTCTTTTAGTAAATAACCAACATGCAAGGACTTAGAAACTTTTTTACCAGATGGATGGGTGGGGTGGGTAGACAGATGAAGTAAAATATTGAGATACTCACTGAAGATACATTTGAATGACCATAAACAATTGCTCTGTAATCATTAACAATGACCCCCAAAGTGAGACATTTAAACCCAAATTGTTAGAGGCTGCAGTTCCAAGTCTGTGACATAAGAAATGATTTTAGAGCTCAATTACATTCTATAAAGGATAGAAAATAAACATACTGGGAGAGAAGCACAAGTAAAAGATCTACTGAGGTGCCAGCATGACTGCAACTCTGGATTTGTGACATCAAGGTAAAATAACTCAGCCTAAGTAAGGCAGTAGAGGCAAACTTTTGGTCATTTTTATTTCAATATTATTTCTATTAATTGTGAACATTACTGGATGAACATATTACATATTTGTCATATTCCCATCTGTTTATACTCCTATGCTCCCCATCATACATGCTCATTCTACTGAGGGCCTTCCTTAGTGGGGTTATCAGGGTTCATTATGGTGTCATGAATATATCACTCAGTCTCTCTGGTGGGAACAATGCCTCAGGATACTCTTTCCCACCCTGTGATTCTTTCAATATTTCTGCCTCTTCTTCCACAATTTTCCTTCCCTATGCCATGGAGGGATTGCTTATAAGTCTCCTTTAATGTTGAATGCTCAGCAGTCTCTGATTTTCTACTTTTATGAAATTTGAGCATCTTCAGCATCTACTGCCATTTCCCTGGAGGAAGTTGTCAGGGTAGCAATGAGGGCAGTAGTCATATTTAATCCACCACTTCCTTCGCAATGTTACTTGGGTTCTGGCAGATGTGATCTAGATGAATTGTCTCATGCTAGACAGACAGTTTTTTTCTTCTTGTATTGATGAGCCTTGTGTCTTTGCATAATTCATTGTCATCTGTGAAAAACAGAGCTTGTAACCAAGTGAGAGAAGCATGGATCAAAAGGGATAAGCACAGACATTTAGAAGACTTTTTGATGGGCATACCCTCTCATTTCAGCCAAAAAACAGAGGGAGCTACCCTCTAGGATTTATGACCTTCTAAGCCATTGGCTTCTGACTTGGTTCTCAGTACCAGGTATGAATTTCCACCCACTGAGGCCTCATATCCAATCAGTGGAGCA
Organism: Dipus sagitta; assembly: GCA_036346955.1. Lineage (NCBI taxonomy): Eukaryota > Metazoa > Chordata > Mammalia > Rodentia > Dipodidae > Dipus > Dipus sagitta. Next base: position 34,441,200 of record CM070776.1, read on the forward strand.
GTTGATTAGCCTCCCAGCCTATGTGCCAGTATTGCACCAGTGTGTACATCTTGCCTGGTTGAACTTGTAGCTTGCAGGATCCTCTGCTTATTCATGCTGTTGGTGGCCTTTATTCCCCAACAGTTCTCATAGCACATTTCAGCACTAGGAGAGCTAGTCAGCAGGGACTTGACTTCTATCACAGTTCCAGCATGATTGATTTCTTGATGTACTGTGGATTGTTTAGCTCTGGTGTCCCTATTCTGAAGGTGTCTCAATTGGTAGGTGATGAGTGAGGTCAGAGCTAAATAATTTCTGTCATGTTTTAACCTTGGGCCAAGAGAATCCAGGACTGTTGTGAAACTACAGGCCAAGTAGCTGAGCAGACACTGTGAGAGCTGTCAATGTAAGCAATCACCTTACTACAGTTCACATAGTTTGGCAGCATGTGCAACTTTGAAGGAGCATTAGAAAGTATGGCTCTATCTTGCATAGTAATTTTACTTCACCTTAATACTGATTTATAGATCAGAGAAATGTGAAAGCTGATCACTTATTATAGCAAGCTATAAAATTGCTAGATCAAAATCCTTTGTGGTTTTTTGTTTGGTACAAAGCAAATACAGGCCTGCTTATCAGTGTTGACCATTAAACAATCTTGATTAAGGAAGGACAGAATGAGTAATCACTTAAGAACTTAATGTTGAGGGCTGGAGACATGGCTCAGTGGTCAGAGGTCTTTGCTTACAAAGCTTGATGGTCTGGGTTTGAGTCCCCACTACCCATGTAAAGCCAGGTGTGCATCTTGAGTTTGGTGGCAGTGGCAAGAGGCCCTGATGGGCCCATTCTCTCTCTCTCTCTTTCTCTCTCTCTCTCTCTCTCTTTTTGGCAATCAATAAATAAAATATTTTAGGCTGTGGTGATGGATTTTTGTTAAAAGACACTTCCTTTCAAAGCCTGCTGAAAGGGGTTCAATTCCCCAGTGCCCATATAAATCCAGGCACATAAAGTGGTGAATATATATGAAATTTGCTTGCAGCAGAAAGAGGCCCTTGCACACCAATACGCAAACTCTCTCCCTTTATCTGCCTCCCTTTTTCATCAGTTTTGAATACATTTATGATACAGACCTATTGTAGAATTAGAATGATTAGTAATTATCAATAAGTAAACTGTGAATTATAACTTATAGCTAAACTGTCTCTTAACTCACATATCAAATTTTTGTCTATGCAAGGTTCTTTTTAATCCGAATTAATGTCATAAAGTATGAACAATACAGTATTTTAAAACCATCAGCTTATAAAAGTAAACCAGTTATGCTTGATTTGTTTTATGGAAAAGGACAACATTCTGCTAAACTGTAGCTTTCATTTGATTAGGAAAACCACTCATTAGTATGGGCTTTGAGTTTGCAACTCAATCAGGAACTAGCCAGGAGTTCATGTACTTAGCAAGTCATAGCTCTTCTGGTAAAACCTTGGAAGCTTTTGTGTAATCATATTAGCAGTCACAAGTACATAGGAACACATCGACTGATACTTTTAGAATGACAATAACTATGTCCTTTGAACACATGGTCATATTTTTTCTTGAAACAGTATTATTAAAATATTTAATTTCCAAATGTAAATGAATCCTAATTGAAAAGAAATTATAGAGAAATGACTTGGGATCCAGAGGAACCTAGCTATTACCAGCCTTCACTCTTTAGTTCCTAGAACCTGAGTGAGTCTGAGTTCCAAGAGAGTGTACAAGACTGCTCAGAACCTGGGTGAATGTACTGAGGACATTAATTGTAACCACATAACAAAAAAAAATTCATTATTTTGTTCATCAGTGAGAATATACCAGCACATTATTCTTATTTTAGTTCAACCTCATATCCCAGATAGTGGTATAATATCTCACTGTGTATTTCTTTTGTCTTTCACTTAGAGTATAATGTATGTTTTAATCTCTTAAAATCTGAAACTTTCAGTAAACATGTATTGAATTTTATGAGACATAACATTACAGACTGAAAGATAATTTCATATATTTTCAGTAAAATATACTATGCAATAAAAAAGATCATGTTTTGAAAATTGTTTTCTGTGGTACTACAGTTTTAAACTATTGAAAATTCTATACTTTTAAACTTAAATTAACACTAACATAAGTGGTGGCAGATGATAAACACAGGCTTCTCACTGCTAGATTAAAAAGTTCTAGACAGGAAAAGATTGAGGATAGATTAATTCATGTCATGTGATATTGGTAAAAATGGGAGACATAAGAAACAATTTATGTTTGGCTTTCAATAGATTGAGCTGGAGAGATTGCTCAGTGGTTAAGGCACTTGCCTGCAAAGCCTGATGACCCGGGTTCAATTTCCCAGTACCCACAATCTCTTTGTCTCTTTATTTAACCTTGAAAATAAAGAAACATTTTTCAGATACAGATAATATATACAGAAACATTTACTAGTACATAAATATGCCAGAGTTATTGCACAAATATAAACTCCTTTATTCTGTCAGGTGAGGATGCCTAAAATCATGCACTCTCCAGTTGCAGTGGGTGCATGTAGCATCCATTCTATAACAAATACTATTTTCCCAGTAAAAATAACAAGGGCTCCTAAAGGAAGTGACTAATTCTAGGACTAAGATGAGTAATATGCATCATGTTATATTTGAAAATAAAGATATATTAAAACAATCTAAAAAATGAAGATATTATAAAGGAACATAGGGACCAATTTGAAGAGTTCTCAATGTCCAAATAATTTCAGTGACAATATTAAGTAGTATATGATTGTAGCTTTCATATAAAGTAAGTATTAGAGTTCATAATTATATGAATATTAGAATAAATAAAAACAAACAGACAAATCTTACTTAAGGAATAATTTCAAATAATATATGTAAAGGAACCCCTGTACATAAAGATGCTGACTGATGTAGTCTTGTGCCTGTATACTGAGTCAATTGGTCCTTTGCTTCACTGAATGGATGACTGAATTTTTCGTGTATATTATGAGTTGCTTGAGTGTAATCAACTATTCAGGAAGTTGACAGAAGGCATCCAGTATCAATAAAAATGACATAATTACAATAATCAGAAGTGGTGTTTTCTACAAGATTGCTATCGTCATGTAGAACAACACTGAACACATTTATGCAGTGAAACTTATCTGTAAGTAGAACTGATTAAAAGACAGAGAATGCTCCTTTCCAGAGATATGTTGATGTGTGGTGTGTCATTGTAGGATCACTTTACTTTTTCTAAGCATGCTTTTTATCTTAAAGCAGTTTTGAAGATGTTTAAAATGGTCATACTGTCAAGATGAAAGCATTTGTGCTGTGTAGTATAAAATTATGGAAGTGACAATTTACTGACAGTATACTTAATGAAATCTTATGAATGATTTAGTAATTACATTGGAAAAATAGTTTTAGCAATAAACTCCATGCTCAAGTTCATTATTTGCACATAGCTATTAAACTTCTTTGAATATGAAAGGTAACATTCCTCTGGATGATTTTATGTCATAATACAAAGTGAATTGTTCATTATTTGTAGCTATAAACATTCCTACCCATAGCTCACCTACAATTCTATAAACAACAGAAGCTAGAATGAAAAAAATACATTATCGAAAATTACTGTTGGCAACTGGGTGTCAGTGTGTGTAAATTAAATAGTTTCATACAAATTCATTAATAGAAACCTAAGGAAGGATCATGCAATATAAAGAATGATTACAGTTCTGTTCTTGTATCATGTGTGTGCCTGGAGAAGCCAGGAACAGATTTATTTTTAGAAGAAAGTGTCACATAGAGACAAATAGAAATAAATATTTCAAACATATTGCTTTTCTTAAAGCAAATTTTTAAAATACACAAAATCCAGAGCTACTTTGTAGTTTGAATATTAGCAATGCTTCCTGGGAAGGTCCTTCTGATGTCTGACATGAACAGTGATGTGCAAAGAAAAACTGAAATACTTTTTGCTCTCATACAGTATTTTCTGGATTACATTTAACAGTCAAAGACTTGGCATGCATTTTTTTCTAACAGAAGACATCTAAAGAACATACTGCATATGACTAAATATCTTAGTCACAGATGAGGATGTTCATTCAGTATCTAGAGAGAATAGTTTGCAATCTAAATGTTAGGAAAGCGTAAAAATCATATCAAAAGAAAATGTAAGTAGGAATTTAAATAAATCCACATACATTCTATAGTATCTTCATTGCATACCTTATGTCATAAGATATTCAAACCAAGAGAAAGAAGCAAAAATTTTTAAATGAAGAATAAAGCATAGACAAATAAATAAAAATATAGATTAAATAAATGATTCTACTAAAGTCAAATGGTAACTTTAGGTTGCAATAATGCTTTTCCAGATTCATGGAGATTCTATACTCAGACTTCAAGGGCTATAAAAACAGTGTCTGTCTCATCATGAGGCTTTGTAAACTCATTGAGCTCTGAAATCTTTATTGTGATAATGGGCATCCTTGAGTTCATTTACATTCAGGGAGCCTAAAACGCCAGGTAATAGAACTCAAGGAGGGCTGGAGAGATGGCTTAGTGGTTAAGCACTTGCCTATGAAGTCTAAGAACCCTGGTTCTAGGCTTTATTTCCCAGGACCCACTTTAGCCAGATGCACAAGGGGGTGAACACGTCTGGAGTTCTCGTGCAGTGGCTGGAGGCCCTGGCGTACCCAATTCCTCTCTATCTCTGTCTCTCTCTCTCTCTTTTCTCTCCCTTTCTCTGTCTGTCGCTCTCAAATAAAAAATGAACAAAGAAAAAACAAAAACAAACAAAAAAAGAACTCAAGGATGTAGGAGTTTAATAACTCAGTAAGTGAATGATATAATCTTGCTGCCCGAAGCAGGTTTTCTAAAAACTTAACGACATAGGGAGATGGGTGGAAGTGGCTATATGAAATTACAAAATCAACTTCAGTAATTCCCAATTCTAATTTTAAAAAAAAAGAGTTGGAAGCTTAGCTTGAGACTTCAAAGGAATGCAGGGTAGTTGAATGCAAATAAAACTCTGAACACATAGGTCCTTGTGATAAAACAAAGTGGACAGTAACCAGGTTCCACTTTAGAATATCAATGAGAAATCTACATAAAATTTAAAAATGTCTTATTTCATAAAGATAAATATAGAATGTTGACCAAAAATCCACTCATATCTAGAAGTAAAAAAGAAGACACAGTAACAGATATGTATATGGCATAAAGTATATACGAATAGCGAGGAGCAATATGACATGAAATGAACAAGAAATGCACTATTAGGTTAAAGACTTTTTTGTGTTGTGTATAAATTAAAAGTTTAAAACAGAAAGTGTGAAGATGGGTGTAAGTATTTGTAAACAAAGAGTAGGTTACCTGTTAAGAAACCTAGGTAATAGAAACTGTTCAGTGGGTCATTGAAAAGATTCCCAAAAATATTTTCAAGCTCTTCTTCCTTGGGCAGTCATGCTCAAGATTTGCAGAGGTTTTCATTTGGAAAAGGCAACATTGGATTCACTTTGTGAGGGTTATATTCTGAAAGTAGATGTAGTTACAGGGTAGTAAGTTCAGATTGCTGTTTAGGCAGTTACCTAGGTCAGATAACTTGTTTTTAAAAGTTTAAAAATCACTCTCAAAGTGGTTTAATTGCCCACTCTCACCCTTGACAGTATCTTATGCTATTCTCTAATATATTGTATGTCATTTACATTATAGAAGGAAAAAATCCTTGCTGATGAAAACATCTTCTATTAAAATGAACTAAAACTTATGAATCATCAAATAGAGAATTATTAGAAGATACAGAAATTTTGAAGAAAGGAACTATATTAGTCAGGATTCTCTAGAGGAACAGAACTGCTAGAGTGAATTATTTTATAAAGGGAATTTATTGGATTAGTTTACGGTAGTCCAACAGCAGTTGCAGGCCCCAGAGTCAAGGAACCTAGTAGCTGCTCAGCCCTCATGGCCAGATGTCTCAGAAGTCCCAATCCAGCACTGCAGATGGCGCTGGAAAGCCTGTCGCGCTGCTCTTCAATCCACGCTGGAAGGCAGCAAGCAGCTCCAGCAGCCAATTGGAAAGAAGGAAAGACTCTTTTCACCCAGAGCTTCCTTATATGAAGTCCCCCTCTGAGCCGGGCCACCTGCTCTGGGGGAAGGGCTCACTCTGGGGGAAGGACTTCCTTCTTTAGTTGATCCTTCCTGGAAGCAACCTCTGAGACCCACCTGAAAGGGGTTTCTGTGGATTATTAAACAGATCAAGTTGACAACACCTTAACTATCACAGTAACCAAATTTAAAACAAATATAGGGGTTATATTTTTCAGCATTTCAATGTTGCACTATATGCACACCTGAAGGTCAGAACTAGGCCATCAAGTTACCAAATCAGAAAATGTTCCCATCCATTTTTGTATGCCCATTAGCCTCAAATTGGAAGAGAACATAGCTAAATTTCAAGAGAAGCTAGATCTGTGTAGCTATTCCCTAAACAAGTTCATTTTCCATCTGTACCAAATGCAAAAGTTCAACAATGTAGCATGAAGTCATTTATCAGGACTATTAAGTGTAAACCATAACACATACTACTTCTATTCCTCCAATACATGCTCATTCACATATATGTCTTCCAAAGACACTGTTCTCAATAATGGTCTAGTGTCTCTTTGTTTAATTCTGAAACCAATGAGGCTTTTGGAAATGATGAATGCAACACCCTTTTGGAATGTGATTACATATTGTTGGATGTTTGCATGAATACATTTGAAATAGCTATAAGAAATTCTAGCTGGGCTTGGTGGTGCACGCCTATAATCCCAGCACTCGGGAGGCAGAGGTAGGAGGATCACTGTGAGTTTGAGGCCACCTTGAGACTACATAGTGAATTCCAGGTCAGCCTGAGCTAGAGTGAGATCCTACCTTGAAAACAAACAAACAAACAAACAAAAATCTCCATACTGTCTTAACAGTAATGTAATTTTAATTCATTATAATCCTTATAGAATTTTTTCTATTATGACAAAATTTATGTAATATAAAGTTTATCAGTACAAATATTTTAGGTTAAATTAGATTGTATTAAGCATTTTTATCTTCCCCATCTGCATAGCCATTCAACTCCCTATTGTACCCTCTTACCAATCCCTGCAACTACCATTCTATATCCTTTATGAATTTGTACCCTTTAGTTAACTTCTATAAAAGAATGAATAAATAAAACTGGGATATATATGTATATATACATATATAGAGAGAGTTATTATTCATAATTATTATGGAAACAAATTCTGGTACATGCTAAAACATGGATGAATGTTGAAAATACTGCATTATGTGAAAATCTCAAGACTGACAAGTATCAAAAGGAAAACTAGGGACTGGAGAGATATCTCAGCAATTAAAGGAAATTGTTTACAAAGCCTGATGGTCCAGGTTCAATTCCTCAATACCCACATAACATCAGATCCGCAAAGTGGCTCATGCATCTGGAATTTGTTTGCACTAGCAAGAGGCCCTGGCACACCCATTCTTTTTCTCTCTCTCAGATAAATAAAAATATTTTAAAGGAAAAATATTATGACATTATATTTCTAGGCCATATCCAGAGTAGTAACAATGATATAGACAAAAAGTAGAAGGGTGGCACCAGGACCTGCAAGGAATAAGGACTTGAAATTGTTATGTAATGGGTGAATAATATTTGGGAAAATGAGAAACATTCTGGAGATGAGAGATGGACACTGTTGCACAGCAATGTAAATGCATTTTAATGTCACTGATGTCAGGTATTGTTAAAATTGTAAATTTTATATATTCCATACCCACCATAACAAAAATAAATTTGAAAGTAAGGGTGAGCACTAAAATATATTGATATAAAATATATAAATTTAAGAAGGAATACAACAAAGCAGGGTCTGGTAGTATAGACCTGTATTCCTAGATAAGGTAGGGGAATTGCAAGCTAGAATCTAACTTGGAAAAATTAGAGACTTTGCCTTAAATAAAGGTAAATAAAATAAAAGGGCTGGAGATATAGTTCAGTGATAGAGCTGTTGTATACCATGCTCAGTTCTCTAGGATCAGTCTCCAGTACTGCAAATAAAAAGTACATCCATGGTTGTTGTAGAAATTTATTTCATTTATATAGTCAATTTGAGGTCATGTACAAACATTGTTAATTAAAAATATCTAATACAATGTGTGACAGATGATAAGTATATACATATAATTATTTCATAAGACACCTATTATATATCATAATTATTTGAGAAATATATTATTAATAAAAGCATGTATTCAGATTAATATAATTATATATTAGGATATTTAGAAAGTATATATATATATACATATATGCATTATAAATTTATAAGTAAAAACTGTATGAATTTGCTGATGACAAATGTAAAACAGATTTTTTGAATGTAATCATAAAACAAACATAAACATGGAGAGGATTTATGAGGCTTTGCCTCATCAGTAAACTAAAGAGTCAATAAAATTAAATGCACAATATTCAGAGAAATTTTTTTCAAATTTTTTATTCAAAAATTTGATTCAATTAAAAATATTTTATTTATTTATTTTAGAGAGAAAGAGGCAGGTAGCTGATAGATAGATAGAGAGGAAAGGGGTGCACCAGGGCCTGTAGCCACTGCAATGGATCTCCAGATGCATGTATCATTTTGTGCATCTGGCTTTATGTGGGTACTGGAGAATCAAACCTGGGTCTTTAGGTGTTGCAGGCAAGTGCCTTAACGGTTGAGCCATCTCTCCAGACCCTGATTCAATTTTTTGATTCAAAAATTTGATTGAAAGTTTTGAAATTTGATCCAAGTGTGTGTGTGCGTGTGTGTGTGTTAGTTGCTGTAGTGGAATGGGGATGAAAATGTAGAACATATGATTTTTAAAATATGTTTCTGGGGCTGGAGAGATGGCTTAGCGGTTAAGCGCTTGCCTGTGAAGCCTAAGGACCCCGGTTCAAGGTTCAATTCCCCAGGACCCACATTAGCCAGATGCACAAGGGGGCACATGCATCTGGAGTTCGTTTGCAGTGGCTAGAAGCCCTGGCGTGCCCATTCTTTCTCTCTCTCCCTCTCAGCCTCTTTCTCTCTCTGTCACTCTCAAATAAATAAATAAAAATGAACAAAAAAAATATGTTTCTGAGCCACAAGTTGGGACATTATGCACAGAGGCATTTCCTCTCCCCCATAACTGACTGCTGCCCCCACAATGCATGACCCACTTCCCCATGGGGATGACCAGTATCCCCAATGAGGAGGGCCCCTTCAGAAAAAAGGCAAGGATGAGGCAAAGGATGATACCAATATGTGTTGTTTACATACTAAGTATGTCCATAACTAATAAACATAAATTTGAAAATATTCCTTGTTTATTTATTTATTTGAGAGAGAGAGAGATAAAGAGGCAGAAAGAGAAAGAGAGAGAATAGGTGCACCAGGGTCTCTAGCCACTGCAAGTGAGCTCCAGATGCATGTGCCACCATGGGCATCTGGCTTACTTGAGTACTGGGGAATCTAACCTAAGTCCTTAGGCTTTGCAGGCACGCACTTTAATAAGCCATCTCTCCAACCCCCACATGCGATTTAAAAAAAAAAACATTTTACTTTTATTTATTTATTTGGCGGAGAAAGAGGGAGAGAGAAAGAGAATGGGAGCACCAGGGCCTGTAGCCACTGCAAATGAACTCCAGACGCATGTGCCCCCTTGTGCATCTGGCTAATGTGGGTCCTGGGGAATCAAACCAGGGTCCTTTGGCTTTACAGGCAAATGCCTTAACTCCAGCCCTACATGTGATTTTTTTAAAGACAGTGAAAGAACTATACTAACGGTGGATACATGTAATGACATATTTGTCCAAACATATACCATGTACAAGCACAGGAGAAAACACTAAACACTATAGACTTTGGGTGATGATAATGTATCCACATATGTAAACTTTGATAGTGGGTATAAGTATATGGAATTTTATTCCTTCTGCCCAACTTTCTATAAACCTAAACTGCTCTACAAAAGTTATAAATATACACTTCTTACTACAATGACATCCATCAGAAAATGACACATTATCAAAATTCTTTGGCATACCAAACACAGTTTTCTGCATTATATATTAGAAACAATAAATAAGACTCTTGTAGGAGGCACTCCTAGAGTCATTCCCAGGGAATACTGATGGATGACTGTATATGACATAAACTGAAGTTAGATATTCATTATTTTATTTAAATAGGATTTTATACATATAGTAGCAAAAGTTAATTTCAAAGATTCAAATTTCTAACTTCAGTGAAATACATTATTTTCATGTTTGGAAATGTCAAAATGAAACTCATTATTTCATGTGATTAATTTATAATTTTAATTTTGTTTACTAATATTCACCATGATTTATAAATTTTATTGCTTAAAGATGTCTATTTTCAAAATAATACATGTAGAAATATTTGATTTTAAAGGCCTAATAATAAAAATGAACAACTATGAGCTTATTATACAACTGACCTACACTTCCCAGTACTTTTTCACTTCTTATTTATTTCTCCTTAAGTATTCTTGTTAAATTCCTTTCCTTTATACTCTTTAACATAATTATAGGATTTTAATTTAATAATGGCTTTTATTGTTTTATGTTTTTATGTAGTTACATATGCCTAAATACAAATGTGTTTGACTTTGTACCTTTTTCCTCTTTTATAAAATGTTATCATAACATATCATGCTATATCATCTTCCATGACTCATTTGTAATTGAATGTTTGCTGCTAAGATTCAAGAAAAAGTTGTTTTATTGGGCTGGAGAGATGGCTTAGCGGTTAAGCACTTGCCTGTGAAGCCTAAGGACCCCGGTTCGAGGCTCAATTCCCCAGGACCCACGTTAGCCAGATGCACAAGGGGGCGCACGCATCTGGAGTTCGTTTACAGAGGCTGGAAGCTCTGGCGCGCCCATGCTCTCTCTCTCTCTTTCTCTCTCTCTCTCTCTCTCTCTCTCTCTCTCTCTCTCTGCCTCCTTCTCTCTGTCGCTCTCAAATAAATAAATAAATAAATAAAAAGTTGTTTTATTGTCTGAAGTTCATAAATTAAGAAATATCTCCCTTCGATTCAATGTGATAACATGATGCCATGTTGGTTTCAGAGCTTAACCTGGCAAGTGTTTGTGAAAAAGTTTTATGCCGTCACACAAGTACACTTTTCTGAAGAAGAGGAAAGATGACCTTGCCCATCAGAACGAAACACCCATATCTGAAAGATAGGTGGAGAAGTATAGTAATGGTTATATTAATGGTTTTGTATATCATATATAGGAAGTGGTGAGGGCTGGAAAGATGGTTTAGTGGTTAAGGCGCTTGTCTGCAAACCAAACTATGCAGGTTTGATTCTCCAGTACCAGTATAAGCCAAATGCACAAGTTGGCACATGTATCTGGAGTTCGTTTGCAGTGGCTCGAGGTTCTGGCACACTCATTCTCTCTCTCTCTTTTTCTCTGCCTCTTTTTCTACTCTCAAATAAATAGATAAATAAAATATAAAAAAGATACGGTGAGCTTAATTGTCACTTTATCTGCAACGCTAATATTCAAGAAGAACAACTATAATACTCCTTTAAATAGAAAAAGTAACCCAAAAAGCAACACCCAATATACTTGTGAATGATGAACTATTAAGACTGAAGCAGAAGCTTTAAAGGCAAATATGAGTATAGGCTTTCTCAAAACTAAGAAAAACATCTTCCCAGATGTTTTATTTTAGCTTTTTCCTGCTGTTCATTTGCGGAAGCCTCTGCTTAAAGAAGCTAGTTTTCAATGTTCTCAATCTCAGATGTTCATTATGAGAAAAATTCTGTGTTGTTATGCAGCAGGGGATCTCAGCTTGAGAATTTTTTAAGTTATGTGCACCATGGGTGTTCGGCCTGCCTAACAGACTATTTATGTGAACACTAAAAAAAGCTTTTGGAGAAAATCATATCCAGGAAAAGTGAGAAAAAAATAGACTCAAGAATGGTTCAGGTTTGGAAGGGGTTAGAGATGTGAACACAGCTCATCATACAGTCTACAATGTCCAAGTCCAAGCTTCTTGTCTCGGTAGAAGTCCACTGAAATAAAACAAATTAAAGCAAAAATAAACCCTCACTATTACTCTGGACAAAACCTGAGTAATAGGCACCCCTGATTTGAAGCAGTAAAAGAGGCAAGTGAAATAAGCAGAAAGTATTTTGGCAATATTGATGTTAAGGTTTGTCTCAAGTCAAGTGAAATGGAAATGAACATCAAGACCCTTACTATGGGGTAGAACAAGAAGCTCCAATCACAGCTGGATTACAGAAGGTCAAAATGGCAGAAGAGAGATGTAAGCAGTTAATACATGCTGAAAAAACTGGCTAATTCTATGAATTAGGTTAATGAACCGCAGTGAATTCCACCAGATGTGTTTAGAAAGGATTTTAAGTTAATAGAGTTTAACAGTCCTTAATTATAAGAAAGCTAGAAAAAAGTATAACAGCCAGTTCTTTTGCTTCTTTTTTATCTCTAGGGTCTCGTGACCTGGGGATGGGAAGGTAAAATAATACTTATGGTATATGTGGAATCATGGTTTGGGGATGTGTGAGACTGGGGAGTGGAACAAATAAAGGAAATATATTGTAGATGGACTAGAAAATTAGATATCTATTTGAAAAACCAAAATATTACTGTTGAAGTTTAAGTGGAAAATAATTCTATTCCAAGAATTTTAGATCTGTTTTCTAAGAACCTGTAGCAATTTTGATATATGTGAAGTACATGGACAGATATTTGTCTACTTTCCATGTTCTTTTGAATCTTAGAGGAAAGTAATTGCTGTGGTTTCTAACCTAAATCATAAGGATCAATTGCTAGACAAGCATGCAATAAGCAAAGCCAATAGATTGCCCACAGAATGGGAGAAAATATTTGTGGGTTATCCAACTGATAGAGGCCTAATCTCTAGAATTTACAAAGAACTCAAAACCCTAAACAGTAAGAAGGCAAACACCCCACTCACAAAATGGGGCAAAGAGCTGAACAGGCAGTTCATAGAGGAAGAAATACAAATGGCAAACATAAACTTAAGAAAATGTTCATCATCCCTAATCATCAGAGAAATGCAAATTAAAACAACTATGAGATTCCACCTTACCCCAATAAGGATAGCAAACATCAAAAAATCAAATGAAAGTAAATGCTGGCGAGGGTGTGGAGAAGTAGGAACACTCATCCACTGTTGGTGGGAATGTAGGATGGTACAACCACTTTGGAAAGCAATATGGAGACTTCTGAAAAAGCTGAGTATAGAGATACCAACAGACCCAGTTATTCCCTTACTGGGCATCTACCCTAAAACCTTCAAACCACAGTCCAGAGAGATTTGCTCAACCATGTTTATAGCAGCTCAATTTGTAATAGCTAAGAGCTGGAATCAACCCAGATGTCCATCACTAGAAGAATTGATAACTAAGATGTGGTATATCTACACAATGGAATTCTATACAGCACTAAGAAAAAATGACACAATGAAATTTGAGGGAAAATGGTTGAACCTGGAACAGATCATTCTCAGTGAACTTACCAATCACAGAAAAAAAAAATCGACACATAGTCTCACTCATCTACAGCACCTAACCTGAATCTACCCAAGATACCTTACATACCCAGCAAGCATCTCCTGGATTAGACACTAGGATGGAAGGGGAGGGAGGGGAGGGCATTAAAGGGGTGGGAAACACAAATCTAGACCCAAACGGCAATGGTACCATAATCTTCTACTTACTAAAAGACACCAAATGGCTGATCCTTCACCAGGCCCTTACAGGGAACACTTGAACCACAAGACTCTAGAGAGGGTAGGACCAAGACTAACCTTAATCTTCTACATCTTCCCTCCCTCCTTCTCCCTCCCCCCCCTCTCTCTCTCCCTCTTCTCTCTAACTCTTGTATATTAGTTATCTTTTTCCTCATTTTCTTAGTGGGCACTGACCTGTAACTCCCAGAACCAGCATGGGGCTATCATCCACAATGAGCTTTTGATCAGAGAGACCTACAAAATCCTAAAGATAGTCCTATAACTATGTTAAATAAAATATAGGATGTTAGTCAATGACAGCTACACTGAGATTGGTAACAATGGAGGGCAGATAGTTCACTTCATCCTGATCTAGGATTTAAAAAATAATTAATGATAATTTCATATTCACCCCAGTACCTTCTTTAGCAACTCTTCTTTCCAACTCATCCTCCTACTTTCAGAGCATTTTTTTTTTTGCTTTATTTTTGTTTTTTTCAACGTAGGATCTCACTCTACCCCAGGTTGATCTGAAACTCACTCTGTAGACCCAGGCTGGCCTTGAGCACATAGTGATCCTCCAACCTCTGCCTCCCTAGTTCTGGGATTAAAGACATGTACCACCACACCCAGCTTTCGTGACATTTTTGATGAGCCAACCAGTTTAATTAAGGTTGTTTACATGAGTGTGGATAAAGGTATACCTACAGGAACATACGTGACTTAGAAGAAGCCACTCTAAGGACAGGTCTCCCTCTGTGTCAAGCAACTGCCTATAGATTATCAGAGAGATATGGGGGTTATTCTAGGATTAGTTAGCATAGTAACTAACATAGTTTATCATAACTACTTACACTTCTGTTTTATTCTTGTGTGACCTAGTTCTCTAGTATTAACTACCATACTAAATTTCTAAAACTATACCACATTTCTTTCAACTTTCTTCGTCAAGTATTTGAAATGTTTTCCTAGCGTCGACAACAAAATGACAAATAATGGCTCAATAATTTCAAAAATCACTTATTTCAAAATTCCAAATTTTCATTACCATTAAGACCATGTTGCCTCTATCTAATACAATTTTAGGGCTGAGTAACTTTTGTTTAATCTGTTTTGCCCATCTTCCACATCTTGTGCAAATTCTCCCTTCTTAAGTAGATGATTTCTGATGAATTTATATCATTCTTTTCCATATTTATGCTGCTTTATAATAAAATACCATACACAGTAGAAGTTCAGTATTCTGACTATTTCATACTTATATTCCTTCAATTAACTTATTTTGTGATACTCTGTATAATAAAACCAGTATACTGAACGTTCTATTAAATGTATGCCAGAAATATTCCCTTTTCTGAACTTTAAGTGCTAATTAACAGAGTTGAAATTGAAGCTTAACTTCTTTTTTATCTTCTAGTGGTATCTCCAAATCAGTTTCATCAAAAGTAACAAAGAATAGATGAAAGCTGGGAATATGGCTCAACAGTTACCAGTATTTGCTATGCAAGTGTATGGGTCTGAGAGGGATTGATTTGCCCTGAGTTCATTTTTTGAGCACCCACTTACACAGCTGGCCATGATCATGAATGCATGTGATCCCAGCACTGTGGGGAATGGAAACTAGAAAATCACTGAGGTTCATGAAAACCTCACCTCTGGGTTCAGAGAAAGATATTCTGTCTCAAAGAAATGTGCATATGAGTGGTGGAGGAGGAAACCCAATGTTCTCCTTTACCTTCCACATGTGAACACATGGGATGTGGGAGCATATGCACACAAGCATACACATACCACACACACATACCACACTGTATATATTATGCATGCACATGCAAAAAAATCAAAATGAACATAACAACTATTTATGGCTGAGAAAACAGAGATACTATATCCCTGAAAAACAGTGACTAGTGAATAAATGCACTACATTGACATATTTACATGTTTAAAAGCATTGTTTTCAAAAGCATAGTCTAGAAAAACATGAAAAGATTTGCTTACAATGATTCCATTAAGAATATTGGATTTCAACATGTTGTGTCAGTTAGGGATATACACATACATATACACCAAAAAATGTTCTCTAGAATATGGTAGTATCAAAATCTTAGAGTGCATTCTAGAACTAAAGGATACTTTTTACAGCAATCATATAATAGTAATAAAATATTGCTGAGATAGAACTCACATCAAAATCTGTGTAATTTCTCTTCAAAACCTTGAAACAACTCAATAATATTGTCACTAACATTACTTTCCAGTACAAATGAAGAGGGCTTAGAGAGGTCCAATTATTTTCTTAAAGTCTATAGTTCCTGAATTTCACAAGCAGAGTATAAGCACTAGCCTACAGGTCTTATATTTCTTACAGTTCCCAGGTCACATGAGAAGTGATGTTCCATCCCTCATAGTTTGCTCAGTTTTCTCAATTTTGTCTGTGTATGACATTAAAGACTTTATTTTCATGTGTGAACTAAAGTACCCAGAAAAGTGCTGTATGTATCTGCTATACCTACTTCCAGAAAGGTTGAATGGGCTGATGAAGTTCCTGTGATCATAGAGAGATGAAATGTTGCAAGTCAGAGCCAAATTACCTTGGTTTATTTGTGTGTGTGGTGCATTTATGTTCAACTACACTGATTCATATAATTATATAAGTTCCATAATAGTCAAGATACAGAACAGCTCAAACACCCTAAAGAAATTCCCTAAACTGGGTATAGTAGCACACTACCAGCATTTGGGAGGCTGATGGGAAGGATTGTCATGAATTTGAAGCAAGCCTAGACTACATAGCAGTACTATTTCACACGGCAAATGAAGCAACACCAAAAACTACAACAACCCCCCCCAAAAAAAAGAAAACATACTTGTCTATGTCCAGAAGAATCAGTAGTCTTCAATAGGATGATGCTATTTCAAAAATATTGTATAGGAGTAAGCAACATTTTGGAATTGGCATTTCTTCACTAAGCATAATGCCCATGAGTCACTGTCAAGTTATTTGTATAAAACTATTCCATTCATGTTATTGCTGGCCAAAATTACATTATATGTATGCACAACTTTATTCACTCACTGTAGTATTTGGAATTTTCTAGTTTTGACTATTATAAATAAAAGTACTCTAGATAGCAGAGGGTTTGTATTTATGCACTGAGGTAGGAACAGGATTTTTGTGAACAAATGTCTTTAAATATGATGCTTTTTCCCATACATTTCATAGCATGCTTACTATTAAAAGAAAGTTTCAAACTGTCTTCTTAGATGATTATCAATTTTACATTCCTACAAGCAAAGGATCATCCAATTTCTGTACATTTTTACCAGTATTTGCTGTCACTAGTTTTATTTACAACCATTCTAATAGAAGTATACTAATATCTCTGAGTTGTGTTTTATGTATGTTTCCCTAATGCTAATGAAGTAGACCAATTTTCTTTTTTTCCTTTTTTTGTGGGGAAAAAGAGGTTTTCTTTTGGCTTATAGACTTGAGGGGGAGCTCCATGACGGCAGGGAAAACGATGGCATGACCAGAGGGTGGACATCACCCCCTGGCCAACATAAGGTGGACCAACAGGAGAGTATACCAAACACTGGCAAGGGGAAACTGGCTATAACACCCGTAAGCCCGCCCCCAACAATACACTGCCTCCAGGAAGCATTAATTTCCAATTGCCATCAGCTGGGGAACCTAGCATCCAGAACACCTAAGTTTATGGGGCACACCTGACTCAAACCACTACAGTCCTAGACCAATTTTCAATGTGCTTAAGAGTCATCCAAATATACTCTAGTAAAATGTCTGTTGGTGTCTTGTTTTTATATTCTCATTTGTTACTGCTACATTTTGAAAGTTCTTTATATAGTCTACTTATAAATTCTCTTGTAATACATCTTGCAACTATTTTCCAAACATTTGTTATTGTTGGTATAGTATTTTTATTTGTTTGTTTGATTGTTTGCTTCCATCATCACTGGGGATGGAACTCAGGGTCTTGCATGTTACACAAGAACTGAGCTAAACCCCTGCCTTGTAATGTGTTTGAACCATCAGTTAGGCATTTTAGTTTAGAATAATATTCAGTTCTTTACTTTTGCTATTTAGTAGTTATACTAGATCATCAAATGAATATGTTGAAGTCTCCAAATCAAACTTTTTAGTTCTACCACAATCTCTTAACATATTTTCTCAGTGTTATTTTATATTTGTATAAAACACTTAGGATTATTGTGTTGTCTAAGAATGTGTACTTTTTTACTGCTAAAAATGTCATGTGTTCTTATTTGAAAGTGATAGTTTTTTAGCAATAATGACAACTTTATATGAAATATGTATATCTCACAATATCTCATAAATGTATATAAGTGAATGTTCTTATATATGTATAGGTACATGTATTGATATACTTAGAGCTATATATTTATGTATGTAGGTATATAAGTGTATACCTACATTTAATTATTTCTCTAGGCAACAATCTTTTGTTATGGGTGTTTTCACAATAAAACTGATAATAATTTTTATTTTAATTGTAAACATTTGTATCATGAAATTTAAAGCTTTTTTTTCCTTTATTATCATATTTCTTCTTCCTCCTCCTTCTTGCAATAGGGCCTCACTGGCCACAGCTGGCCAAGAACTGGTTATGTACACTAAAACTGACCTCAAACATATGATGTGTCTCAGTCTTTCTAATTCAAGGATTATAGGCATGAATCGCAACACACAGCTCAAGTATCTTTTTTTTTAAGGTTTTTGGTTTGTTTTTATTTATTATTTGAGAGCAACAGACAGAAAGAGGAAGAGGGAGAGAGAGAGAGAGAATATGGGTGCATCAGGGCCTCCAGCCACTGTAAACGAACCCCAGACGCATATGCCACCTTGTGCATCTGGCTTACGTGGTACATGGCTTACGTGAGCCTTGAACTGAGATCCTTAGGCTTCACGGGCAAGCGGTTTAATGCTAAGCCATCTCTCCAGCCCTCAAATTTCTTTTTTTTTTGACATTTTTTATTAACAACTTCCATGACTGTAAACAATATCTCATGGTAATGTCCAGCCCCCCACTTTCCCCTTTGAAACTCTATTCTCCATCATATGCCCACCCCCTCTCAATCAGTCTCTCTTTTATTTTGATGTCATGATCTTTTCCTCCTATTATGATGGTCTTGTGTAGGTAGTGTCAGGCAATGTGAGGTCATGGATATCCAGGCCATTTTGTTTCTGGGGGAGCATGTTGTAAGGAGTCTTACCCTTCCTTTGGCTCTTACATTCTTTTTGCCACCTCTTTCCCAATGGACCCTGAGCCTTGGAAGGTGTGATAGACATACTGCAATGCTGAGCACTCCTCTGTCACTTCTTCCCAGCACCATTTCTTTTTAGTTGGTATAGGTAGATAATTTAAATATAAATATAACTATTTTAAAATTAAACTTACTACATTGTTTTCTTCTGTTTTTCATACCTCATTTTAATTTTTTTCTTTTTAATATATTGTCAATATTTTTAAGGATTTAATTTTTATTCCTCTTTACTATTTTGAAAACATATATAATTATAGGTATATGTATATGGAAAAGTGTAATGAGGGCTAGAGAGATGACTTAGAGGTTAAGGTGCTTGCCTGATAAGCCGATGGACCCAGGTTTGTTTGCCCAGAGCCCATGTAAGCTAGATGCACAGGTTGGTGCATGCACCTGGACTTTTTTCGCAGTGGGTAGAGGCTCTGGAGCACCCATTCTCTCTATCTGCCTCTCTCTCTCTCT
The DNA here is from genome assembly GCA_036346955.1 of Dipus sagitta. Taxonomy (NCBI): domain Eukaryota; kingdom Metazoa; phylum Chordata; class Mammalia; order Rodentia; family Dipodidae; genus Dipus; species Dipus sagitta. Next base: position 34,460,791 of record CM070776.1, read on the forward strand.
CTCTCTCTCTCTCTCTCTGTCTCAAATAAATAAATAAATAAATAAATATTTTTAAAAAGAAAAATGTAATGACATATGTAGATATTCATATACTCCTCTTTATAATACCAGTATTTAACATAATATTATATTTTTGTTTGAACCATCTAAACACCTTTAAAACCTCAAGTTAAAAAGGATAGTTTCTTATATTACCATTATTTTATATTTATTGTTCTTTATTAATTTTTAATATTCCACAATTTCTTTTTCTATTTATTGTCTAAAGAAATTTCTATATTTTTCAATATTCATTTATTTATTTGAGATAGAGATACAGACAGCAAGAGAGAGAGAGAATTACCAACCAGTGGCTCCTGCCATTGCAAATGAATGCCAGACACATGTGCCACTTTGTACATCTGGTTTTATGTGGGTACTAGGGAATCAAAGCCAGGGAGTCAGGCTTTAGAAGCAAGTGCCTTTAACCACTGAGCAATCACTCCAACCCACTTTCTATATTCTTGTTTGTTTGTTTGTTTTAAGGTAGGGTCTCACTCTAGATCAAGCTGACATGGATCTTACACTGTAGTCCCAGGCTGGCCTCAAACTCACAGCAATCTTCTGACCTCTGCCTCCCGAGTGCTGGGATTGAAGGCATGTGCCACTGAGCCTGGCTTTTTCTATTTTTTCTTGGGAAAGTTTGCTGGTAATGAATTCTCTGTTTTCATTTACATAAATAAAGAATGTTTCCTTATTTCACCTTCATTCCTGTATTCATTTTTATTGCATTTAGAATTTATTTCTTTACTTGAAAAAATGTGCTATTTCCTCACGGATTCCTTGGTTTCTGAATATAAAAATATCACTCAATGTATTATTCCTTTATAGAAAATAAATTTTTCTCTATAGCAGATTTAACTTTCTTTGTGTTTTGTTATCTGAAAATTAATTATGATGGGCTGCTACTGATTTGTTGGGATTTAACCTACTTAGAGTTTGTATTTTAATTTCTTTTAATTTGGAGTTTGTTTTCCATAACTTTTTGAATTATCCATCATTATTTATGGAAATAGCTATCTGACTTATATTGTCTTACCTTTTTGTTGTTGTGGACATCTGCATTAGTTAACTTCTCATTGCTAGGACAAAATGCCTGACAGGAATCAGTTTAAAGGAAGAAGGGTTTATTTCAGCTTTATAGGACCAGGTGACAGTCCAACATCATATTCAATCCAACAGTGAGGAAACAGAGTAAAGCCATAATGCTGATTTCATAGGTAGTTCTCTCATTTTTATACAGTCTAGGAACTGAGCCCATGGAATGGTGCACCCCACAGTTAGATTGGGGCTTCCCACTTCAGTTAACCTAATCTAGAGAATCCCTCACAGTCGTCACCAGAAATGTGTTTCCATGGTGATTCTAGACTTTGTCAAGTTGTCAACCAGAGTTCAACTACCACAAAACACCATTAATACAAATGTAAATCATTTTGCTCTTGATGCATAGGTCTTCAAGGCTGGGTTTTTTGTTGCATTTTTGTATGTTCTCCCTGCTAATCCGATTTTTTTTCTCCTTGTTTATGTACACATTCACGAATTCCTTCACATGTCATCTCAATTTTGTTATTTAATCCACTATGTACATTTTTTCAGTTTGCTTGTTATATTTTTTGTTAATATTTTTCCTTTACGTCTTCCTTTTTAAGAATTTTGATGTGGTATTATATTATTTCCTTTTGTCTTAATAGTCTCTTCATGATTTTTTAAAAAATGTTTTATTTTAGTTTTATTTATTTACTTGCAAGCAGAGAGAGAGAGACAGAGAAATAGAAGAGAAACAGAGAGAATGGATGGGACAAGGCTCCCAGCTGCTGCAAACAAACTCCATATGATACGCCACTTTTTGCATCTGGCTTTATGTGAGTCCTGGGGAATCAAACTTGAGTCATTTGGCTTTGCAAGCAAGCACCTAAACTACTAAGATATATCTCCAGCCCTCCTTCATGATTTTTATAGTAGCTTTAAAGTCCTTGATAAATAATTTCAATATCATTCTCATGTTTATTTTAATATCTATTGATGTTATTATGATTCAGATTAATTTTTCTGGATTTTTATGTTTGTGAATTTTTTTACTTGATCTGTACAGTTTTGTGTAATGGTTGAAGACTCTAAATCTTATGTAAATATTGTATTTCAATAGGCAACTATCCTATTCTCATTAAGCACCCAGACCCTAGCTTATTGGGAGATTGTGGGTTTCAGAATATTTTCGTATTATGCATGTCTGCTTCTTCTCAATGCTGTTTATTTATTAATCCTGACATTTTGATTCTGGTCATTTTTATATGAGGCTTACATGTTTATGTGGAACTTCATATTTCCTTTAGAGTCTCTTTTTTTTTTAGTTCTACCCCTTCCATAATTTTCTTACACTTCTACTGTAGAGGGACAAGTTGTCGCGACCACCTCGACCAGCAAGGAAGATGCAACACTTGGATTCTTCTTTAAGCAGTTTATTCAGGAACCTTGAACAATCTTCTGACTGACTGACTGACTGACTGACCCCCAGGAAAGCCAGCCCATCGTATATAAAGCCTCTGGTCGACCAACCCCAGTACGCCACGTGGTGATTGCAGATAGGCCCACATATGTGGAGGCAAGCCAGATCATCAGCCCCAGCCAAATATGGAGTTGTTTACCACAGAGAGCACTCACCATCGGGAAGGTGGAAGGCGGCAACCAGCGCCATCTTTAAGGCGCGGCACTACGCAGCTCTCTACAGTTCCCCCTTTTTGTTTTTAAGACGCAACAGGCAAGAGTAGAGGTTCGATCTCTGAAGTTCACAAGGACAACTGTCTGGTCCTCATAAGCTGTTATCCATCCCATGAGTGCCAGACCCGTCCGATACCATTTTTTCAGAGGCGGGATCTGGGGTATCAACCCGCATGCAAACGAACATACTCTTCTCCAAGTCACCAAAAGCCAAAAGCTGACTCGGGGTGCAGTGCTTTGCCTCGCATCCTGAGCGTCAAGGTTTTACAGCGGCCAACCAGGCTTGGGGGGACTGTCCCATTTCCATGGCTATAAAAGCTTGAATAATCATGGCTGCATTATGCCTCTGCGTAGCTCTGATTCTGCATAAACACCACAGACAGACTAAGGAAATCAACACTAGAAGGCCTGCTAAGGCTCCTATTCCCGCCCACTCCTTCAGGTGATTCATAGCAGATGTCAGCCATGATGATAATCCTGTGGCAAGAGAGAGATCCACTCTGGTGGAATTCACATGGACCACAGCCAACCTCAGCTCCTTTAAGGTATCTTCAAAATCAAGCGACCAATTCTGTAGAAGAAAACTAGACAGAGATCTAGACAAATTAGCAGCTCTTGTATAGTTAGCATACTGAAGAGATATGACACACAATCCTGGCATTTTCCATTCGCAACCTAGCTGGGCCAGCTGCCAAAGTGTATCTACTTGCTCTTGGACCAGGTCGATGCGTTGATTAACAATCATCAGTCCCCCCTTTATTTGAGAATTTAAGGATGTTTGCAAATCCAAAACATGGGCCACTGTGGCCGACAAATTATTCAAAGTTGAGGCTGTCTGAACCGTGCTAGACAGAGCCACAGCTGACACTGTAGCCCCAATGGCAGCAACAGTAATAGCAGTCACAATGGCGGCTGTAATGCCAAAATCTCTTTTGGGCCTCAGCAAGGTCATACTGCTAGGTGCTTCTACGGGAACAGGCACATATCGAGGCATGCGGGTAACCACGGCTATGGGATGCTTAGAGGCATCCCAGCACAAGGCATAAAAGCATGTCTCATTAGTACAGTTTAACCAGTTATTTTCTATACTGCCATTACTGACCAACCATACGAATGGAGGCCAAACACACACAGGAGTAGGAGAGAAAGTCATATTGCTACCGGAGGCACTCCGACTAAGGCTTTTTTCAAAAATTTCAGAGCTATTCCATGTAAAACTAGCATTACCAAAGCCTCCACCCCCTAACATAACCATGGGCGAAACATCAGTACAACTTCCATTAATCCCACAGAGTATCCAATTATCAAAAGGGTTAGCAGCTGATTGTTGGGTGGGATTTTGATATGTCCAGTTGTACCCTGCAAAAGTTTCGTTGAACTGAGTGCTAATGTAGGGGGTAAAGGTAAAATGATTCTTAACAGCCCATGCTGTCTTTAGTGACTGGCATCCTGTCCAGGGTGGTAGCAAATTTAAACTAATTGTTTAATAAGAGGCATAGCTGTGTCTGGGTCTCCAAAAATCCTGCCTGCAGCTTCTACCAGCCGGGCTACAAAATCAGAGAAAGGTTCCATAGGTCCTTGCAGGATCTTAGTAAGATTTCCACTTACTTCCCCTTTATTAGGCAACGACTTCCAGGCCTTGATTGCAATTTGATTGATCTGTTCAAACACCTGAACAGGATAGCCTGTTTGTTGATTAGCAAACCTGCCTTGCCCTAGCAACATATCTCTATCCCAGGCCGGCTGTCCTGCCGCGTGATTGGCAGCAGCCTGTTCATTTGCATACTCTATCAAAAAGGCCTTCCAGTCCAGGTATTGTCCTGGGCTTAAGCATGCATGTGCCAGGCTGCACCAATCACTAGGTGTCATGCAATGTCTATTGAGAGCCTCCACTTGAGCCAATGTAAATGAGGCTGTAATACCATAAGTGCGGACTGATTCGACCAGAGATTTTATCACCTTAAAATCCAAGGGCTCATGATACCTCTGTCCCTGTGGATCTTGGAATACAGGGTAAGCAAGAGGTAACTCTATGCGAACCTGTCTCCATGTCTCTGGGCAAAAAGTCTGCCCCGAGCACCCAGCAGGAGCGAATCGTCCTGCCTCACTATATACTGGTGGCAATGGCAGTGGAGGCGTAAGCCCACAGTTGCCCTGCATCTTTGGGTCTATTCCAGGGTTTTCCTTTTCCCTTTTTCTCACCCTTTTTCTGATTTTAAGTTTTTCCACCTGCTCTCTGAGGGCCTGTAGGTCTTCCTCTTCTAAATCACTGGTTTCGGCCTCGGAGTCTGTAGACTACGGGCCATCTAAGCCTTGAAGATCTTTCAGATCAGGGTAAAGTCGTGTTCTGTGCTTTTCCCCTTTCTCGCTGTTCGCCTGTTCTGATCTTTCCTCTTGTAACATTTCTAGAGCAGCCTGGCCATTTTCTATCGCGTCATTGCATCTTTGATCCTCAAGGCAACTTCGTACTAATTTCCAAATAGGGCGAACACCAGGCTTAAGTGTGCCTTGGTCCCAGGCAAAATCGAGGTCTCTCCCTAGCTTATTCCAAGATGGGATGGTAAGGTTGCCAGAATCAGCAAACCAAGGGGCGACAGTATCGCACTCCTCCAAAAATCTTTCTAAAGTCCCTTTCTTAAGCTTTAAATTCTTCGAACGAAGCAGCTCATTCAGAGCCAAAAAAATTGGGTGCGACTGTGAAGCACCCATAATCAACCTAGCAGTGCCTTTTTTGAACTTTCACTTTTGGTTCGCTGTCCCGCGAACTTATTCCGCTCTCTCTTTATCTACAGAGAAGAGCAATCTAACCGCTCTTGTCGCGGTCCTTCCGTCCCACTTACCTGGGAACTTACCAGTGCGCTGCCCTGACTGCAAAAAGTTCTGAATCCCTTGAAGGGTTCCCCGTACGGGCCACCACTTGTCGCGACCACCTCGACCAGCAAGGAAGACGCAACACTTGGATTCTTCTTTAAGCAGTTTATTCAGGAACCTTGAACAATCTTCTGACTGACTGACTGACTGACCCCCAGGAAAGCCAGCCCATCGTATATAAAGCCTCTGGTCGACCAACCCCAGTACGCCACATGGTGATTGCAGATAGGCCCACATATGCGGAGGCAAGCCAGATCATCAGCCCCAGCCAAATATGGAGTTGTTTACCACAGAGAGCACTCACCATCGGGAAGGTGGAAGGTGGCAACCAGCGCCATCTTTAAGGCGTGGCACTACGCAGCTCTCTACAACAAGTGTGTTGCTTAGAAGGGATGGGAGCCTAACTTCCCTATTCAGCATCTGATGACAATGCACTGGCAGCAAAATGAGTGAATTGGAAGATGAAAGTCTGCATTACAGTCTATAAAGACAATGTACGGACAGTGATATGAGACAGGGTAATAGTTTTCACTCAGCAGTTCAACAGAATATAGGTGATTATTGTTAAAATGCTTTCTGCCCTCTTGTTCATTCTCCTCCATGGTCCTTGAGCTATAAAAAATACCTTTTATTGTATATCTTTTGTCTGTATCTGTTGACTTTTCTGAGTTGTGAGTTCTTTCTTTCAGCATCCTTTCTGAGATTCAAGGGAAGCAAGACACATGCTAAAAACCAAGGAATTTGCTGACATAATGTTTTTCAAGTCCCAACATGTATTATGTATAGAGGATTTAGCTCTGCTTATTTGGAGAAGCAAAGAAAAATGTGTCTACTTTAACTTTTCCAAAACAAAAGCCCAAATATGCTTTGAAAACAAACATATTTCCTTATGATGACATTTCACACATACATACATACATATAGATTACTTTCATCAGTAATTATCTTAGTGTGCCACAATTACCTCATTTTACAATTATATTTTTATTACTTCCATGAAGACAAGACAAAATTCATAATTAACTTACTAAAAGTACTTCAAAAATGTGCTTGATTGTTTCTAATATATCTAAAAATGCTTTTGCTGAATTGGATTTTGCTTCAATTTCTTACCTTTAATATTGTGAACTTCTGTAGGAGATCATAGCTAATCTTTAGATAAGACACAGAGACATTTAAAAAATACAGTAGTCTAGATTTTATATGGTATATCACACAAGGTATTGTAGCTGGCTGAGTTTCTGTGGCTCTACTCAGATTGAAACCATGAGTCAATAAGGTGTAGCCCTTTTGGTGTCTTTAGACCTGGGATTTTGAGTCAGACAGACTGAGAAGATTATAGTCACAAGTACTTAGACCTGGAGGCTTAGTGAGTCAGGCTTTTTTTTTTTTTTTTTTTTTTTTGGTTTTCAAGGTAGGGTCTCACTGTAGCTCAGGCTCACCTGAAATTCACTATGTAGTCTCAGGGTGGCCTCGAACTCACAGAAATCCTCCTACCTCTCCCTCCCAAGTGCTGGGATTAAAGGTGTGTGTCACCATGCCTGCCCAAGTTTATTTTTATGACTTTATTTGTTCAGAATGGAAATTTATTGCTCAAGAAGTTGTAAGTGGACTTGCACTTGACAACTACTGTAACACTTGACCCTTAGCAATAATTAGCAATAGCACCAGCCATGGCCAACTGTTGTTACAATTCCCAAGTCTTGGGTATTGGAAGCCTTTGCTTTTATGGTAGCTAGTATTATTGACCTTGAGTATTGGGTGTCTCAGGCTTTAAGGATTAATGGCACTCTAGAATTCTTTCAGTCACATGGGCTGTATCCTTTCATTTTTAGCTCTTCAAAGCCTTCTTTGGACTAAACACATCCTTTTTTTTCTCCATTTTCTCTGTTTCCCACTGGGTTTCTTACTTAGTAACTCACCAAACTCTTCAGCTGCCTTCTTCTACTGCTGTTGATGTGGTGCTGCTGCTAAGTAGTAATAGCTGCTGCTGGCTACTACTGATACCCTTGCCTTCCTGCCGACACTGTCCCCTTTTTGTGTTACCAACTAAGCCTCTTCTACTCATGACAAATATAATACATATCAGATACAAGGCAACAATGGATCATGTAAAAAGACATTATTGGACCTAATGTTGCAACACTATGAGGAAGCAAAGGATGGTATCCCTTGGCTGTTAAGTGTTTATATAAACAGAATGGGGATGTATCTATGCTGTGGGAAAGAGATTTGGGTGGGCTTAGAACTTCCCAAGTCAATGGCTGTCAAAGAACACTCCAAAGCTACCAAGCTAGTGACATTTATGTTCTTTTCTATTATTAGCAAACAATTGAAAAACACAGGGAAAGAGAAGGGTAACTTATGAAAGATTTCGAGAGGGTAGAAGCAAAAAAGGAGAAAAACACAAAAGCTCCCAAGCCAAGAAGGATTTCCCCCCAAATCTGAGAAATTTACATGGAGGCTTGAATTAGGTCCTTTTATAATTTAGATATCCAATTAGTATGAAGCTCATGGCCAATTTCAATTGTACATGATGGGCCTTAATTAGTTAGTGGGTCAGGAGTCAGAAAAGGCCTTCCCAGCATTACCAAGCCTGAGAAAAGGTCAGGAAAGGCTATTTAGGGGAAAAAAATTAAAAAACAGGAATCTTCTCTTTATCAGTTCAAATGAACTTCCAGATCGGGTACAGTTATGGAGGAAGGGATTTACTGAAGCTTACAGATCCAGGGAAGTTCCATAAGGGCAGAAGAACCTGGCCTGTTTTCAGTGGTCCAAACACACAGAGAGAAACATAAACCAAAAGCCAAAAGCCACACAGCACACTTCAGGAACTCCAGACAGTCACACTCTGTATATCTTTAGATTAAAATTTCAAATCCACCACCACATCTTAGGGCTGAACCCAAAGGTCCACCTCCTCCATCTAGGTGGCTGCAGATCCAAACTACAAATTAATAAAACAGATTCAATATATATATATATATATATATATATATATATATATATATATATAGCCATCTATTCAAACTACCACAGCATCCATGGTCTTTTGGGCCTATATCCCTAGCTGACTACCTGAAAAGAAAGCTACCTTGGGTCCTAAACTTTATCAACAAATTAGCAAATTAGCAGTTACAGAGGAAACTTTAAGTTTCATTAGGAAAATTGGGTGACAACCACTCTAAATCCTTCAACTTGAGTTGTGTTGCAGAATATGGCAGTTAGAGCTTGCCATGAAAGAATATATCTAAGGGCTCATGATGTAAAGGCTTTCTATTTCTTGTGAACAACTCTAATGTCTCTTCATTATCTGTATGTATAGGTCTTTTCTTTGGTCTGTTTCTTTTGAATGTGGGATAAGATTTATGAAAGATAAATAGTAAGAACATTATGATTGTTATCAAGACAGTAGGAGAGGATCCTATTTTGTTCATTATACTCTCTTTCTGGGTGTTTAAGACCAAGTGGGTAATCAAAATTTAAATATGTCCATATTTTAAGATCAGGTGTGATTCTTGAGGAGTGACTGTGTAGTTTTCTATGTGTGCCATTTACTAAGATGTGCCAGGGCCTTGTTGAGCTTATGGCTTCCCTTGGGATCACTGGTGATCTATTTTTTCTGTTTTGACCTTCCTCTTCCTTTTATATACTGATTGCAGTCCAATTTCTGGGTCTCCATAACCTCTCTGATCAAGAAGACAGATAACTTACCAGAGTTGTAGGACACATTAGAGATGTCCTATTATCTCTTGTGGCCTGTTTGACCTGGGAGCAGGAACCAAAATATTGTGGGTTTTTTTTTTTTGTTTTTTGTTTTTTGGGTTTTTTTTTAGCCAAGGAATCTTCATTGGCTTTGGCTTCCACATAAGGGTATTGAATACTCAAGAAGGGAAGTTATACCAGTCTTGAAGAAAAGTGTGGATCCATATCATATCTAACCACTCTCATCTTTAACAACACAGATGTAGTTAAAGAATAGTCTAAAAGCTTAGCCATTGTGTCTTACATTTAGCTTTAGTTTCCTGGTGACACTGTAAGCCATATCGAATATATTGATATCGTGTATGTCTTATCTTCAAATATCTGACAGTTGTACAAGTATAACATGTTAACAAACCTGAAAACAGTTATCTTATCAATAATTTAATTTGATCAATTTGATAAAGTTCTATCAAATATCTAGAAATTGTCTTTATCAAAAGCACAACATGTAAGGCAAAATAAAGTCTTGGCATCTCTAAGAACATTTTGGTTAATCATCTGTATACCTTCAGAGGCAAACTCATGTTGATAATCTCTTAAACAACTGCAATTGATGCCCCCAACCTCAGTCTCTGGACTTGGGACCTAAAACCCATCCACACTTCCTTCAGTGCCAAACTTTGCATTTTTCATATCCTTGTGTATTTTTCTTCACCACATACACCAGTCAATTTGTTATTTTTAACATTTCCTATAGTTTTATTATTTATTTTATTTAGATTTTTATTTTTTCCATTTGACATTTTCATATATGTATATAATATATTTTGATCTTGTTCCCCCAATGACTCTCTCTTAAATTCAACTTTGCTCAAGTTCTCAGGAATTACTTCTAGCTCAATTCCTGATAAAGCTCATTTCCCCCTCTGAAACCTCATTAAGTTGAACCTTCACAGTCCACACTTTTCTCTGCATTTTGGTCTTTCAAACTCTTACCAGAATGTCCCATAAGTCTCTTTGTATATAATTTCTCTAGTCTGAAGTTTTAAATCCTTCCATATTCCTCCTACAAACAAGTTCCAATAGACTAAAAGCCAGATATTGCAGCAACTGCCCCACTTCATTATACATTTTTGTAACAATTACCTTCTTGTCAATGGGACAAAACACTTGGCCAGTGCAGCTTATGGAGGAAGGAAAGGGTTTATTTTGATTTACAGTTTTGAGGAAACATATCATCAAGGAAGGGAAAGCACAGTAATAACAGATAGGTGATCACCATTTCACTATAACAGCAGAAAGGAAGGAGAAAGGGGGAACTATAAAAACACAGTGGGATGGACTAATAAATTTCAAGGTCCAACCCAGAGACATACCTTTTCTAGAAATGTTCTACCTCCCAAAGGCTCTACCAGCTATAAATGATGAATAAGACTTAGTCATAAACACATGAGGTTATGGAAGACAATTTTTATTCAAACTACCACGGGCTCTTTTGTCCCATTGGCCAAGAATATTTCTCAATAGAAGGCATTAGTGATACTTTGTAAGGCTGGGCTGTCTGGTTCCATTGTGATGCCTCAGCAGTCTCCTGCAGCTTGTGACACATTCTCTGATGTTGAACTCTTACAGTATAGTCCATTTTTTCTAGTGCCTAAGCTCTTAAGTATGTAGTAGTAAGAGGCATTCCACAGTAGGTATCTTACCCTGGCCCCTCCTAAGCAGTTTGTGTATTTGAAGCAGAGTTCATTTTATGAAATATCAACTTATAGATAACACTGTTCCTTACTCTAGAGGGAAGATTTCTAAAACGTTATGTTATTGTATTTCCAGGGCAACTTTTTTGTCGTTCATTTGAGGTATGGTTGGGCTCTATATCTCAGTGCTGGGGTGGTAGGGACTTGGAAAGGCGGTGTATATCTAGGATACTTTGTCTTAGGCCTATCACAACTACTCCTTACATCTGCTTTTTCTATATATATCAGAATCATCATGCCTTACTCATGACCAATTCCTTATGATTTTTTAATAAAACTATATTATAGTTAATAGTTTTTGTATTGTTTTCTTTACTCTAATTGCAATGTGGTAAAACTTCAAATTGTAAATGGTAAAAAAATACCAATGAAAATATTTTCTATTAGTGTGGTTTATCTTTAGATAGTGCATAAATTGTTGTTTATCTTAAAGAGGTTTAAATCTACAGACTGTCAAAATTGTTTCTTTACAGCATCTCAGTTCACTCCCAACAGTTATACTATTTGTAGTAGCTTTAATGTCAGTTGATAAGCTATTAAGTTTGTTCATGTTTTTGAGCTTGAATACGGTGCTAAGCCCTATCCTATAAGGAAACAAATGCTGACAAAATAGAGCATGTGATAATCTTAGATTTCATCACACTATCATTTGTGGTTAATTATAAAGAAATATCCGGACTTCCGGGTAAGATGGGGGCATAGGAGCCATGCCAAAGAAGCCTTGGGTGGGGGATGGGGGAATTTAAGCAAAGTCACAGCAAAATGCACTCTTCTGAAAAGTGAGGGATTATAGGCTATTCTTAGATACAACAGAGAAGCCAGAGAGACCAATATCCACCAGAAAAGAGGAAAATGGCCAGAATCCTACTTGGCCCCTTGGGGCCTGCAGATCTGTGTGATGAGTGCACCCACCCGGCACCATCCTGCCAGGTGCACCAAGCAGCGGCAGCAGCAGAGACCAAACAAGAGGATTTTTCAACTTCATCAGCCTTCTTCCAAAGGTAAGAAATCTGAAGATCAACTAAGGAGCTACAGAAAGGGATACAGGTGGAACTACATGAGCAACTCCAGAAGTCTGAACTCTCCCAGCCATCAGAAAAATGAACCTCCAGCATTCAGTCCCCAGTGGCAGTGTATCCAGCACAGCTGATCAGAGCTCCAGCAGCACAGCACAACCCGGAAGGATCGAGGTGGGCACTGAGCATTGGTGAGATCTGAAGCCACTACAAAAGGTAATGTGGTTGACTGACAAAAAAAAAAATAATAATAAAATAAATAAAATAAAAAAAATAAATAAACAGGTACATAGACCTTCATTGGAAGAGCTAATCCCACTTTTCTTGTCAGGGCAGGTTATGGGTTATATATTCTTGGTTCGCTTATCATTTTTAAATGAGCTGTGTTCAGGGGTTGAATGTTGTTGCTTTGGATGCTTTCATATTTTTAGGGCCTTCGTCTTGTGCTTCTGTCATTATTGGTGGCAGAGTCTGATCCAGATACAGGCTGACCTGGAACCCAATTCAACATAAATCTCTACCTCCCAGCTGACAAGATTAAGGGTGTAGAACAACACACACCCTTAGGGGTTTTGGCTTTATAAGACTATCTGTTTATTTTAATCCCAAAAATTGCATACTTTGTGCTGTTTTTTAAATTATTATTTTATTTTATTATTTGAGAGAGATGGAGAGAGAGAGAGAAAGAAAGAGGTAGAGAGAGAGAGAATGGGAGTACCAGGGCCTTCAGCTGCTGCAAATGAACTCCAGACACATTCGCCACCTTGTGCAGCTGCTGTATGTGGGTCCTGGGGAATCGAACCTGGGTCCTTTGGCTTTGCAGGCAAGTGTGTTAACCACTAAGCAATCTCTCCAGCCCTGTGCTTGATTTTTATTTATTTTTTTGCCAGTAAATTGTTCCGCCCAGTCCACTAGAATACTTGCTTAGCAAGCTAATTCAATACCTAAGATTACTTCGGTGCCTGGATTGGGGTACAAGAGCTATACCTAGCACATTAAGCTCATATTCTGAAATTATATGAAGGTGGATTGCCACATCTAAGAACACTATAGATAAGTAGAAAACCCAAGCATCAAATCAATTCAGGATGTGTAAGTCGCTACATTATAATACAAGAAACTCAAAGAATCAAGACAAAACAGTCCCACCCAAAATTATAAATCTGTCAGAAATGATCACCAATGAGACTGTTTTAGATGAAATGCCTGACAAAGATTTCAAAAAACATGATTATGTCTATACTCAAAAAAAATCAAAGAAAAATAAAAGAAGAAAACAGGAATTAAAGAAGAAAACAAACTCCTGAAAGCGAACACAGGAAACCAGCTTAATGAAATAAGGAGGTAATTACAAGACATGAGTAAGGAAATAGAAATACTGAAGAAAAACCAGGCTGAAATACTAGCTTTGAAGAATACAGTCAGTGGAATAAAAAAACTCTGTGGAAAGTCTCACCAGTAGAATGGATGAAGGAGATAACATAATATGTAAACTAGAAGACCAAGCAGCAAACCTAATACAGTCCAACAAAGAGAAAGACAAGCTAATAGGAAGGTATGAGTGGGAATTTCAAGATATCTGGGACACTATGAAAAGATCAAACATAAGAATTCAGGGTATAATAGAAGGAGAAGAATTTCAATCCAGAGGCTTGGTAGGTGTTTTCAGCAAAATCATAGAAGAAAAATTTTCCCCAAATTGAGAAAGAAATGCCAATGCAGATACAGGAAGCTTATATAACACCAAACAGACAAAACCTGGAAAGAACCTCTCCTCACCATGTTATAATTAAACTACTAAACATGCAAACCCATGAAAATGTATTGAAAGCAGTGAGAGAGAAAAGGCAAGTCACCTACAAAGGCAAGCCCTTAGAATAATTGCAGATTTCTCAACACAAATGTTAAAAGCCAGAAGGGCTTAGAATGATGTATTCCAAGTTCTGAAAGATAACAACTGTCAACCAAGATTACTTTATCCTGCAAAGCTATCTATCTAAATTGATGGAGAAATAAGGATATTCTACAACAAAAACAGGCTAAAGGAATTTGTGAAAACTAAATCAGCTCTACAGAAAATACTTGAGGGCTGGAGAGATGGCTTAGCGGTTAAGCACTTGCCTGTGAAGCCTAAGGACGCCGGTTCGAGGCTCAATTCCCCAGGACCCACTTAGCCAGATGCACAAGGGGGCGCACGCATCTGGAGTTCATTTGCAGAGGCTGGAAGCCCTGGCGTGCCCATTCTCTCTCTCTCTCTCTCTCCCTCTCTCCCTCCTTCTCTCTGTCGCTCTCAAATAAATAAATAAAGAAAGAAATAAAGAAAATACTTGAAGGAATTGTTAATGCTGAAGATAAAGCAAAACACACACAGGAGGAAATAGGAAAAAAATAAACCACACTCTAATTGCAGTTAAAACAAATGAGCAAATGGAAAACAGGAAACACTACAAAATAAGAAGAATGGCACAAAGAAAGAATAAATGCATACCTTTCAATAGTAATTCTTAATATCAATGGCCTCAATGCACCAACCAAAAGACACAGGATTGCAGACTGGACTAAAAGGCAGGATCCTGCCATTTATTGCCTCCAGGAAACTCATCTCTTAATAAAAGATAGACATTGTCTTAGGGTGAAAGGATGGAAAACAGTATTTCAAGAAAATGGGGCCTAGGAAATAAGCAAGGGTTACTACCCTAGTATCTGACAGGATAGATTTCAAGTCACCATTAGTGAGGAAAGATAAAGAAGGTTATTTTATACTGACTAAAGGCAAATATAAACAGGAAGACATTACAATCCTAAACATATATGCACCTAACATGGGGGCTCCCAGTTTCATCATACAAACACTATTAGACTTAAGGTCACAGATAACATCAAACACAATTGTAGTGTGTGACTTCAATACCTATGCTCATCAATTGACAGCTAATCCCAGCAAAAAATAAACAGAGAGACATCTGAATTTAATGATCTCATGGAACAAATGGACCTAACAGACATCTACAGAACATTCTAACCAAATGCTACAGTACATACATTTTTCTCAGCAGCACATGGAACATTCCCTAAAATCAACTATATATTAGGACACAAAGCAAATCTCCACAATTATAGGAAAATTGAAATAATCCCTTGTACTCTGTCTGACCACAATGGGATTAAACTGCAAATCAGCAACAAGAAAAGCTACAGAGCATACAGAAATTCATGGAAACTAAACAGTAAGCTATTGAATTGTCAATGGGTTATTGAAGAAATCAAAAAGGAAATCAATAAATTCATAGAATCAAATGATGATGATAATACAACATACCAAAAACTTTGGAACAAAATGAAGGCAGTCCTAAGAGGGAAGTTTATAGCTCTAAGTTCCTATATTAAGAAATTAAAGAGTTCACAAATAAACAATTTAATGATTCACCTTAATGCCTTGGAAAAAGAAGAATAGAGCAAACCAAAAATCAGTAGATGAGAAGAAAAATAAAGAATAGTGTGGAAATTAATGAAATAGTAACAAAAAAAAATCCAAATAATCAATGAAACAAAGAGTTGGTTCTTTGAAAGAATAAACAAGATTGATAAACCCTTAGGAAATCTGTCCAGAAGAAAGAGAGAAGAGACAAAAATTAGTAAGATTAGAGAAAGAAATTCAGAAAATTATGGGGGACATATTTTAAGAATATATATGCCTCTAAATTTGAAAATCTGAAAGAAATGGATGATTTCTTTGATTCATATCACCTACCAAAATTAAATCAAGATGAGATAAACCATTTAAATAGACCTATAACAATTATGGACATCCAAGCAGTTATAAAAAGTCTCCCAACTAAAAAATGTGCAGGACCAGGTGGATTCACTGGTGAATTTTACCAGATCCTCATGGAAGAACTAACACCAATGCTTCTCAAACTTTTCCATAAAATAGAAAAGGAAGGAATTATACTAAACTCCTTCTATGAAGCCAGCATCACCCTCATACCAATACCAGACAAAGAAAGATCAAAAAGAGAAAATTACAGACCAATCTCCCTCATTAACACAGATGCAAAAATTCTGAACAAAATATTGACAAATAGAATACAAGAATATATCAAAAAGATTATTCATCCTGACCAAGTTGGCTGCATCCAAGGGATGTAGGCATGGTTAAACATATGCAAATCAATAAATGTAATACATCATATAAATGGTCTGAAGGACAAAAATCACATGATTATCTCAGTAGATTCCGAAAAGGCATTTGACAAAAATCCAACATCCTTTCATGGTAAAAGCATTACAGAAACTAAGAGTAGAAGGAACATATCTCATCACAATAAAAGCTATTTATCACAAACCTACAGCCAACATAATACTAAATGGAGAAAAACTTGAAGCTTTTCCACTAAATTCAGGAACAAAACAAGGAAGGGTGCCCACTGTCCCCAATTTTATTTAATATAGTACTGGATATCTTAGACATAGCAATATGGCAAAAGCACTCATAAAAAGGATGCAAATTGGAAAGGAAGAAATTATCATCATTTTCAGATGGTATGTTTCTATACATAAAAGACAAAGACCCTACTAGCACACTGTTAGAGCTGATAAACATATTTAGCAATGTAGCAGGATACAAAATAAATACACAGAAATCAGTAGACTTCCTATATACTAAGAACAAACATGTGGAGGATGATATCAGGTTATCTCTCCCATTCACAACTGCCTCAAAAAAATAAATAGAATATAGTACCTTGGAATAAACTTAACCAAGGAAGTAAAGGAACTCTACAATAAGACCTTTAAAACACTAAAGTGACAAATTGAAGAAGACACAAGCAAATGGAAAGACATCCCATGTTCTTGGATTGGAAGAACCAATATTGTGGAAATATCAATCTTACCAAAAGCAATCTACACATTTAATGTAATCCCCACTAAAATTCCAATGGCATTCTTTACAAAAATAGGAAAAAAAAATCCTACAATTCATTTGTAAGTACAGAAAACCTTGAAGAGCCAAAATAATTTTGAGAAGCAAAAATAAGGCTCGTAATATCACCATACTGATTTTAAGGTATATTACAAAGTCCTAATAACAAAAACAGCATGGTATTGGCACAAACACAGACATGTAGATCAATGGAACAGAATAAATGACCCAGATGTTAATCCAAGCAGCTATAGCCATGTGATTTTTGACAAAATGCCAAAAATATTCACTGGAGAAAAGACAGCCTCTTCAACAACTGGTGCAGGGAAAATTGGATATCTATATGTAGAAAAATTAAAATAGATCCCTGTGTTTCTCCATGCACAAGAATCAACTCCAAGTGGATCAGGAACTTTAATATCAGACCTGAACCTCTGAACCTGCTAGAGGAAAAGGCAGGGGAAACCCTGCAACATACCATTCCTTACATACAACTCTGCAGACAGAAACAAGCGTCAATATCCATGACCTTGCAGTGCCTAGCAATACCTATACAAGACCATCATAATAGGAGAAAAAGATGACGACATCAAATTAAAACAGAGACTAGTGGAGAGAGAGGGGGGATATGATAGAGAACATAGTTATGAAGGGGAAAGTGGTGAGGGGATGGGAATACCACAGTTTTTTGTCTGTAAGTATAGAAGTTGTCAAAAATATATATATATATTTGTAGTGGCTCAATTTGTAATAGCTAAGAGCTGGAATCAACCCAGATGTCCATCACTAGAAGAATGGATAACTAAGATGTGGTATATCTACACAATGGAATTCTATACAGCAGTAACTAAAAATGACACAATGAAATTTGAGGAAAAATGGTTGAACCTGGAACAGATCATACTCAGTGAACTTACCCAATCACAGAAAAAAAATTGCCACATAGTCTCACTCATCTACAGCACCTAACCTGAATCTACCCAAGATGCCTTACATACCCAGCAAGCATCTCATGGACTAGACAATGAGATGGGTGGAGAGGGAGGGAGGGCAAGAAAGGGGTGGAAAACACAAATCTAGACCCAAACGGCAATGGTACCATAAAATTCGACTTCCTAAAAGGCAGACCAAATGGCTGAACCTTCACCAGGCCCTTAGAGGGAACACCTGAACCACAAGATACTGGAGAGGGTATGATGAAGACTGACCTTAATCTTCTACAGCTTCCCTCCCTCCCCCTCCTCTCTCTTCTCTCTATTTCTCTCTAACTCTTGTATTTTAGTTATCTTTTTCCTCCTTTTCCTAGTGGGCACTGACCTGTAACTCCCAGTACCAGCATGCGGCTATCATCCACAATAAGCTTTTGATCAGAGAGACCTACAAGGTTTCCTAAAGGGAAGACAGATTTCTGTCCTAGTACTTGATGACCCACCAAAGGTTAGTGGTAAGACCCTAGTGCTGAAGACACCTTATGTGGTTGACACATAAAATGGAATGGCATGGCTGGAAGCTGGAAAAGAGTCAGTTAATACGAGGGGTGGGGAATGGTGGGGAGGGCAACGGAGGGGGTGGGAAACACAAATCTAGACCCAAAAGGCAATGGTACCATAAAATTCTACATCCTACAAGGCAGACCAAATGGCTGAACCTTCACCAGGCCCTTAGAGGGAACATCTGAGCCACAAGACACTGGAGAGGGTATGATGAAGACTGACCTTAATCTTCTACAGCTTCTCTCTCTCTCTCTCTCTCTTCTCTCTAACTCTTTTATGTTAGTCATCTTTTTCTTCCTTTTCTTAGTGAGAAATTACCTTTAACTCCCAGTACCAGCATGTGGCTATCATCCACAATGAGCTTTTGATCAGAGAGACCTACAAGGTTTCCTAAAAGAAAGACAGATTTCTGTCAGAGTACTTGATGACCCACCAAAGGCTAGAGATAAGACCCTACTGCTGATGATACCATATGCGGCTGACACATAAAATGGAATGACATGGCTGGAAGTTGGAAGAGAGTCAGTTCCCAGACAGTCAGCACGTCTAGTGACAGAAGGTGCTACATGGGTGACTGGGGGAAAATGACCAATATCGGTCCAAGCAACTCATGGTCTAATCTACTTATCAGTAAACAACTTGTCATGATGCCCTCCCAAGTGCAATAGTGGCACACAGCCATGGTGGGGAACCAACTGCTCTCGATTCTGCTAACTGATCCCCTCAGTGGTTCAGGACCCATAGCTGGAGCTGGGAAACAAGTCAGAACCATATCCAAACATAAGCCCACTCTCCAATATCAAGCTACCATGAATCATGGGGTACAAGAAGGTCTACACCTATTAAATTTTTTATTAAGGGTTATCTCATTTGTCTGGTGCTAACTTACTCTCCATTGGAGAATCTGCTTCTCTTTTTCAGATAGATGTAGATCATAAGGAGAGAACCACCCCATCATACCTCAAAAGGGCCCCAGCTGAAACTAAGAATAATTGGTGAAACAAGCAAGGGTGCTGTTTTCTTGGTGAACCGGGTACCAGCACAAGGGTGAAGGAGATCAACACAGAGAAAAAGCAACTACTACCAAATCAGAGATCCAGAGACCCAGAGGCCCCCAACACCTCATCACTGAAGTAGACCAAAAATGAACCCAACATGGCTCAGGGAAATTTTGCGGAATAGTGGGTAGAAAGAATGTCAGAGCTATATGTTGGGTCATGATACACAGAGACATTTATCCTACCCATAACTGTGGGCTAACTCCAGAATGCATGACCCATATACCTCAACAAGGAGGGGCCAAGGGGAGGGGGCAGGTCACGGATGAGCCTAATAATGGTACCAAACTGACTTTATTCACTGAGTACAAAGCTAATTAATAAAAAAATGAAAAGTTAAAAAAAAGAAAAATCCACTGAAATGTGGACATTAGGAACCCAAGTGTCTACTTCACTTGATTGCTATGACAACAATGATGACTGAGATTACTTTGTGGGATAGATTGTTTTGAATTCACTTGATTACTTACAAAGATAAAATGACAAGCTCAATATTGCCAAGTCCTTTAAAGGATCTCTTATTTCCTGTAGGTATAGGACTGATATTACTAGAAATAGAACACAAAATTTAACTATGTTAGTTGCTGACATACAATGGCAGTTAAATTTACAGACTTGTCACTATCCTTAATTGATATTTAAGAGTAAATATTGAATTCTGGATGCAGATAAAATTGACAATTGTCAATGCAAAAGACACAGCTCTCACCTCAAAGGGGATGAGATATAGTTTATTCTGGAGCCAAATATGAGTGACCATGGCCTGGGAACACAGATTTAAGATTTAAGTTTCCTCAAATCCCATATACAAATCTCTTAACAATTTCTTGAAGGTTTATAGTTACAGAACAAAAGAAAGTCATAAATCAAGGACTTTTCAAATACATTGGTTGACCATCAGGTAGGTGAGTTATAGAAAAGTGGGGAATTCCCAAGCATATGCCTCAGATGCTATCTGACAACATTCTTAGCCCTTGAGTTGGTGGAAGCTGGTGTCTGTTCTTGCATTTCAAAAAGGATTACACTTTATCAACTGATAGTCACCAGGACATTAGTTCAGACACAGAGATGGACAATAAATAGATATTAAGAAGCTAAAGGTAGCCCAAGGTAATATGGCTCTGACTTGGAACATTCCATCTCTGTGATCACAGGAGCTTTCTCAGTCCATTCAGCCTTTCTGGAAGTAGCTGCAGCAGATAGAGCTGTTTTCTGGGAATTGTAGTTCACAGTTCCCCCTGTTGGCCAACATCACATTTTGTGTATATAGAGGCCAAACAAACTATTTAAGATGCCCCACTTAGTTAGGAAGGCTCTTTCCTAGGATCTAGTACAGATGAGGCTGAGAAGTAGGCAGGAAAACCATCTTTAGGAGGGAGGAGTTGTTGATAAAGCCATTAAGGAAGAAACACTTGGACCATGTTAACTCCATTAGCCATCATGATCCAGGTATATTTAATTTTTTTGGCAGTCTTCTGTATCTGATATAACATTTCTGTCTGATATATAATGGGAATATTATATTTAAAGTTAAATATAGTCAGGAATAAATCTGGCCTAACAAATTTAAGGCAGCAGATGAGGGAAGTAGATATTTTTAAACAAGTAGACATTATGTATTTAAAATTAGATTGACCATGTTCCCCCTGTGTTTACAGTTATTCATATTTTCTGAAATACTTTTTGATTTGAAGTTTATCATGTTTAAAATAATGTATTATCTTTTAATTTAATTGTTTTCACCAGCTTTCTTTTATGTCTTTTGTATAATTCAGATATGAGAAGTTAAACCAAATCTCTGGTTATCTCTAGTACTAAAATGAAATTTAAATTACATTAAATTTGTCAAAGTTTAAATATAACATAGGACCTCTTACATTCTTTAGTGGTTATTAATTAACATTTGTAAACATCATAATCTTATTGGACAGATCTGAACTATATATATGTTTGGAATATGTATAGAGAAAAATGTTTATTTTTGTTCTAAGAACTTGGATTTAAAAACAGTGGTACCCCAGATTTTTTTGAAGATGGGTAAAGTAAAACTTTATTTAAAGGTAGGTGCTTGTTTTGTATCCGAATTGTTAGGTTGGGATGGGCTCCCAAGATGGAGTCAGCAAGGATAGAAGAATGGAGACAGAGGCATAAGGAAGTGGATTATCCACATTCCTTAAGAAACCACCCAGTCATTATCCCCCTCCTTGCCAAACATTGCCCCAGGTCATGGTTTCCTGCCCCCTTATCTGGTAAGTCACCTGGTCACTGTTCTGGTGTCACTCCCTAGCTATTTTAAATGGTTAATGTAATGATCTCCCCTAAAGGAACTTTTCTATTCAACTTAACAAATGAGTTCTTTTTCCTTCCCCCAATTGAAAAAGCCCTATAAAGCCACTACCTGAAAATTCAGGTTGGCTGTGCTATACCCTTGTGAGTCAGCCCTGGCAGCTCATGTTTTTCCCAAATAAAAGCTTTCATCTTTGCCTCAGAGTGGTTTGCATGGTCTTGGTCACTCCCAAACCTTACATCTGGTGCCGTGATGCAGATAGGAGGCTTTTGGTTGCCCTCTTGGGTGGCCAGAACTTCCTTTACCCTGACCAGACCACTGAGCTGCCACTGACCCTCTGAAGTCTTCTGACAATCTCTCCCTGATACTGGCTTTCACAACCACCACAATTCAGCCTCTGTTTTCTTCATCTCCTCCCTCCTTCTCAGTAAGTGTCCCTTTCTTTTTTTTTTTTTTTCTTTTTATTTATTACTCAGTTCTGTATTCAGCAAATACAGTCAGTTTGGTACCATTATTAGGCTCATCCGTGACCTACCCCCTCCCCTTGGCCCCTCCTTGTTGAGGTATACGGGTCATGCATTGTGGAGTTAGCCCACAGTTATGGGTAAGCTAAATGTCTCTGCATATCATGACCCAACATGTGGCTCTGACATTCTTTCCGCCCCCTCTTCCGCAAAATTTCCCTGAGCCATGTTGGGTTCATTTTTGGTCTGCTTCAGTGATGAGGTGTTGGGGGCCTCTGAGGCTCTGGCTCTCTGATTTGGTAGAGACCTGGATTCTTCGTAAGAGACCTGGATTCTTCGTAAGAGACCTGGATTCTTCGTAAGTGTCCCTTTCAAGTTGCCCTGCTCTCAGGTATAATCCCTCCTTGTGGAAGCTATATCAGCATGCCAGGTTATACCTCAAACCCACTTTTGGACCCCAACCCAAGATCTCAAGAAAGATACACTCTCAACACCTCAGGTCTCTTTCTCTCTGGTCTACTGTACCCTAAGGGGCCCCTTTTGGTTTGGTTCCATGATCTCAAGACACTCTCCCCTTTCCTCCTCTCCCTCTACCTTTTGAGGTCTTATCTTTCTCTGCCAGCCGCTTACTCCTTCAGGAGCACAGTCACCCACCTTGACAACAGTTTTGAACTTTACAGCCTCTGCCCAAGTGGGAGGTGCAGACCCCATTCACCCTAATGGGCCAGGGGGTCATATTGGTGTTCTATGTAAACCCAGCTTAAGTCCTGGTGTCTTTCCCCCACCCTTGTTTTGCTCTTTCTCTGCATCCTCTCATTAGCCCTTTTACTATACCCTCATGCTTCCATGGAAACTAAAGCCAATAAATCAATTTCTACTAACCCCCTGGCCTGTCTCCTTAGAAACTTAAAGCCTCTATGACTCTTGGACAACATCAAACCTCATTGTCTGATCATTCTATACAACTCTGTATGGTCACAATATAAACTGGACAATGGGTCCAAATGACCTAAAAATGGTACTTTTGACTTCCAAATTCTCACTGATTTAAAAAACTTCCACCAATGTACAGACAGATGGTCCAAAATACCATATATTCAGACCTTTTTCACTCTGCATACATGGCCTTCTCTCTGCTCTACCAGTTCTTCTCAACAGGTCCTTCTAGCCAAGGTCTCAGGAATGGGCTCTAAATCAAGCCCTCCCCCATTATTGTCCTCACCCTCTGCTTTTGACCCAGACACCATAGATGACCTGGCCCCAACAGGTCATCTGGCTCCTCCAGCTCCATCAGCCTCTCCTGCCCCCCTTCCTGGTGTCCACACCCCTTCTCCCCCCCCACCTTCATCTTCCTCCTGTTCCATCTCAATGCCTACCGCCACTACCATCTCCCATCTCCTTTCCTCTTTTTCCCCCTCCTTCTCATTGTGCTCATTCTTTCAGGGACAAAATATACCCTTTACTTGAGGTTGCAGGTGCTGAAAAAAAAATCATTCACATTCATGTTCCTTTTTCCTTGTCTTGTTTATCCCAGATTAAAAAAACAAAACAAACAAACAAACAAAAGAAAAACTTCTAGGGTCTTTCTCCACTGATCCAACACACTATACCAGAAAATTTTCCTACCTCTCCCAGGCCTATGACCTAACCTGACATGATCTCTTTGTAGTTCTTTCCCCTACTCTCACTCCTTATAAACAAAAACACATCTTGGTTGCTGCTCAGGCTCATGCTGTGAGACTCATTTAACTTGTGACACACTCCCACTGGGGACACTTGCTATCCCCAGAAAGGGCCCTGACTAAAAGTACCATGCTCCCACTGACTCCTCCAGATGAGCAGCCTGTGCTAAAATGGTTCTTTGCCTCCTGGTTGGCTTCCAAAAAATACAGTCCATAAGTTTGTCAATTTTGACAAACTCCAAATGCTTACTCAGAGACCTAATAAAAATCCAACTGAGATTATGAGACACCGAACCAAAACACTCACCCAATACATTTGCCTTGACCCTGGTTTTCAAAACTCATTAGTTCTCAATACCCATTTACTGTACCAATCTGCCCCTAACATCAGGGAAAAAAAAAACTTGAACACTTTAAAAAACGCTCCAAATCCCTCAAGAAGATCTGCTTGACCTGACATTTAAAGTTTTTAATAACAAAAAAAAGACTAAAAGAATGGCCTGAGACAGACAGCAGTTCCAGTTCCTGGCTGTTGACCTGAGGCCTCCTCCAAAGAAGACAATGGGTCCACAATACTCACCACCGAAACCTTACTTCAAGTGTTGCTACACCAGTCACTGGACAAATCCTGCCACAACCTGTGTCTGCTGTCAAGACCTTGTCTTCACTGCAGACTTGCTTAACACTGAAAGGTTTACTGTCCTTATTTGCCATGACAAGGTAGGCCAGCCCCTTCCCCTCGTCCCCCTTTAGAGCCAATTGCTGATTTTCAGGGCCTGGTGGACAAAGATTGACAGTACCCTGGGACCTTGTTCCCCATCAACACTCTCCATATCACAATGAAAGAGGCCAGGGTCACAGTCCAGCTGGCAGAAAGGTCTGTCAAATTTGTAATTGATACTGGGTCCAGTTGGACAGTCCTAATATCCTACTCTGATAAGACTTTTCCCTCACATATCTCTGTGTCTGGTATTGATGGCCTATCCCACACCCATGCATCACTGCCCCCCTTACCCTGTGTAGTCTGAGACACTCCCATCTCCCATTCATTTCTTGTAATACCCTCTTGTCCTGTTCCTCTTCTGGGTTGAGATCTTATACAAAACTTTCTCTTTGACTTATCAATCACACCCTGTCTTCTTCCTCACACCAGCCCTCTCCTTTATAAAAAATCCAAATTTCCCCCTCCCTTTCTCTGAGGTTGATCCTAGGGTATGGGAAACTTCCTCGATTGACACTAGCCTCTCACCACACACCTGTCTTCATCAGACTCAAAGAACTCCAAATTCTTTCCCTGCCATCCTCAATATCTAATCTCTCTTAGCATCACCAAAAACTCAAGCCTATTATTTCTTGCTTGCTCCAAGATGGCCTTCTTCGCCCCACTCATTCCCCTTACAATACTCCAATCTTGCCTGTTATCAAACCTGATGGGACCTAACGCTTAGTCCAAGGCTTATGCCTAGTCAATGCTGCTCTTATGCCCATTCATCCAGTAGTCCCTAATCCATATACATTCCTCTCTCACATCCCCTTCTCCAGTACTCAATTTTTAGTTCTTGACCTCAAAAATGCCTTCTTCTCCATCCCCCTCTACCCCAAATCCTAGGATCTCTTCACTTTCACCTAGGTGGACCCCGATACTCATACTACCTCTCAATTCACCTAGACTGTCCTTCCACAGGGTTTTTTAGATAGTCCCCACCTATTTGGACAACCTGTCTCCACAGACCTTTTGCCCATGGATCTGTCTCCAAGCACACTCTTACAATATGCAGATAATCTTTTGTTCTTTTCACCCTCTCTTTCTCTACCAAAACTACATACCAACAAACTTCTTAACTTTCTTGGATCTAAGAGATATCAAGTCCCCTCCCTCCAGAAGCTCAACTTTCTTTAACCCAAGTTACGTACCTGGGCTTTCTCCTTACCCCCACCTCACAACTCACCCTAGACCACAAACAACATCTTTGCTCCCTCTCCACACCTACCTGTAAGGAAGAAAACCTCTCTTTTCTGGATTCCTTAGAATGTGGGTTCAAAACTTTGCCCTCCTGGCAAAGCAATTTTATGACAAAGCTAAGGGAAACCCTTATCAACTATCAACCCCTAGACCCTAAGTCAGAGGCAGATGCTGTCTTCCCCAGCCTCTGCCATGCCATTGAAAGCTCCAGCCCTTGCACTTCCAGACCTTCATCAGACTTTTCTTCTTTATTCCACAGAAAAAGGGGGTATGGCAGAGGGAGTTCTAGGTCAAATGAATGGCCTATCCTTTGCCCCTGTAGCCTTTCTCTCAAAATAACTAGAAACCTGTGTCTGGTTATGGCAACCATGCCTATATGCTTTTGCTGTAGCTGCTCTTCTGGCACAAGAGGCACAGAAATTCACTTTTGGACAACAGCTCACTGCCCTCTCTCCCCAGACTTAAAGACCTACTCTCCAACTCTTACCTGTCTACTCTGAACCCATCTAAAATTCAACTCTTTCACATCACTTTCCCTGATCACACCTGGTATATAGATGGCAGCTCTTTTACTAACTCACAGGGCTCTCAGGTAGCAGGGTATGCTATTGTCTCAGATGACCAGATAATAGGTACTGGCCCATTGCCTAAGTGGAGTACATCCCAAAAGGCTGAGCTGGTAGCTCTCACTAGAGCCATAACCTTGGCACAAGGCAAGACATTTACATATATACCAACTGTAAATATGCTTTCCATATTCTACATCACCAAGCTGCTATCTGGAAGGAGAGAGGCTTCCTCTCAGCTAAAGGAACCCCCATTACTATCAGACCCCTTATCCTTAAACTGCTACATGCCTCCTATCTTCCTATGAAGGCAACTGTCATTCACCTTAGGGGACACCAGGCTCTAACTTCACCTGTGGCCAAAGGAAACTCTTTTGCAGACAGAGTTCTGAGGGAATCCAGCCTCTATAGCACGTATTCAGCTTCGGCCTTTTTCATTGCCCCTACCTCCTTCACTCCTTCATATACCCCAGAACAGTACCAAGCTCTAATAAAACTTGGTGTCATTCTGGGATTGCAAAGCTGGCTATTCCTGGGGGACCTCTACTGCTTGCCTGATCTCTAAGCTACTACCATCCTGACCCACCTACATAATCTATTTCATGTGAGAGCCCACCCTCTACAAAGATTCCTGAGCCCACTCCTTTTCCATCCTTGCAATTCCTCTGTAATCTCCTCTGTGACACAAGCTTGCTTTCTGTGTGCCAAGTCCTCTCCACAAGGGGGAGTCCCCCCCCTCCCTCCTTCGAACCCCACCAACACAGGGGCTCACTTCCAGGGATGGACTGGCAGATAAATTTTACTCACATGCCTCCTCACAAAAATACTAAATAGGGCTGGAGAGGTGGCTTAGCAGTTAAGCGCTTGCCTGTGAAGCCTAAGGACCCTGGTTCGAGGTTCGATTCCCCAGGACCCATGTTAGCAAGATGCACAAGGGGGCGCATGCATCTGGAGTTCGTTTGCAGTGGCTGTAAGCCCTGGCACGCCCATTCTCTCTCTCTCTCTCTGTCTCTCTCTCTCTCTGCCTCTTTCTCTCTCTGTGTCTGTCACTCTCAAATAAATAAATAAAAATAACAAAATTTTTTTTTAAAAAATTACTAAATATCTTCTCACTGTGGTGAATACTTTATCAGGGTGTGTATCAGACAGATTCAGGTTCGCTGAGATGAACTTCCAGACCAAGCACAGTTATGCAGGAAGGGATATTTATTGAAGTTTACAGATCCAGGGGAAGTTCAATAATGGCAGAAGAAACTGGCCTGCTTTCACAGGCCCAAGCAGAGAGAGAGAGAAGCACAAGCCTAAAGCCAAAGGCCACAGCTCACTTCAGGAACTCCAGCTAGGCACACTTTGCATATCTTTAGATTGAAATCTTAAACCCACCACCACACATTAAGATCCACACAATGGCATTGCCTCCAGCCAGATGGCTAGAGATGCAAACTACAAACAAATAAACAACTGAACATATTGGGGGCCATCTATTCTATTCAAACCACCACAGGGTGGTCGAAGCTTTTCCTGCAACAGGAGAAACTGCAAACATAGTCACCTCTCACATTCTTGAACCTATTCTGCCCCACTTTGGCCTTCCCCTTACCATTCAATCAGGCAATGGGCCAGCCTTCATTTCCAAGGTAACCCAGGAAGTATCAAGGGTCCTGGGGATGAATTGGAAACTCCATATTCCATATAGGCCTCAGTCCTCAGGCAAAGTAGAAAGCGCAAATGCTATTCTCAAAACTCACCTGTCTAAACTGACTTCAGAACTTCACCTATCCTGGCCCCAGCTACTCCCACGTGCCATAGCCCAAATCAGAAATACTCCTTGGTCCTTTCTTAGCCCTTTTGAACTCATGTATGGGTGCCGCTTCCTGTTAAACAACCTTCCCCCAGTACCAGAAACTCCACTCCATGGGTACTTACCAACTTTCATCTTTATCTAAAATTTTCTCCAGGAACATGCTGACAGCCTTCTTCCCCCACCACCAGAAGGAGCCAAAACTGTCTCACTTAACCCTGGATATCAAGTCTACCTTAAGCAGTCTTGCCCACAGAGTCTCAAGACACTCTGGACTGGACCTCCTCTGGTGATCCTAATCATTCCTATACCATAAAGCTTCAGGGCATCCACAATTGGAACCACCTATCACAGCTCAAGAGAGTCAAGATACCTCCATCCTACCCTACCTCATCCAGAGATAAGTACACCTCCACCCCAATAGGCCCTGTCAAACTTAAACTCTCTCGTGTTCCTACTCCTTCCCAATCCCAGACTGTTCCTCTTAAATATATTGATGCCCTTCTGCCTCATCTCTCTTGCCCCATGCCCTCTAAACCTCGCCTCTGAGTGCTCATCCCCCCCCCTTGCACCTAGCATTTTTATGTCATAGCTGTTGACAAGGATTACAAGCTCCTTAATTCTTCTTTCTGTCCTCTCACAGGATGTGTGCCGTCCATCTCCCTCACCTTCCCTATAACAGATGTCACCAATGACTGCCCTGAAGCCAGCTCAATATAGAGATGGTATGAGAGAAGATTGATTTTCTCAGGACCAAGTCATATCAGCATGCTTCACTGGCACTGTTGGAGGGTGCTCACTATAAATTTCCCCATCCTATTAGTACTACTACTTTCAGCCAACTACATTCTATGGCATCCAACCACCACAGCTCAAATCTCAGGGGGTACTCACAATTTTTTTCATCACAGACCCATGGGATCAAAAGTGGACAGATGGGATGGTAGGGGTGGCAATCCAATACGCTCTTGCTGTGGGGGCAAAATAGAAATACTTACATCCATCCAAAATGCCCCAAAAGACCATCCAAAATGCCATATCCAGACAGTTATGGATGTCACATAGGCTCACAGCAAGATCCAGGAAGATCTGCATGATCTAACCTTCTCCACCCCCTGGATGTCCAACCTTAGTTCTTCTCTCTTCCTCCTCAATCAACTTAATCTTACAAATCACACTACCTGCTTCCTATGTGCTTTCCTTGAGCAGCCCCTCATTATTGCAGTTCACCTGTTCAATGTCACCTCTGCTTCAGACAGTCCCTGCTTCTGGCATCCTCTCTCCAAGCTCCCTATCCCACTTTCTCTTCTGAACCACCTTTATTGCTGGCATAAGGACATCGCTCAATGCTGGTTGGGAGTTTTCAGGAATAACTCTATTGTTACAAACCACACCTTACCTAAGGGAATTTATTTTTGGTGTGACTCCATGCTGTCTACTCTCTGAGAATGTACTCAGGCCCTTGCACCCCAGTCACTTTGGTACCTAGCCTCACCATGTATACAGAGGGAGAACTGGCAGTCCTTCCTCCTAAGCATGTTCATCATTACAAAATAGCTGTCCACCTGCCTGTAATGATAGAGGTAAGCCTGGTGGACTCCATAGCTGCCACAGGACTGGCTGCAGGAGGACTGAGACACAGCCTAATCTCTTATGAAAGACTTTCTATGGAACTGAGCATAGCAGTCCAGGGGTCCACCAATGCCTTGTGACTGCTACAGGAACAACTTGCCTCTGGACGCAGTCGTGCTACAGAACCACTGAGCCCTAGACCTCTTGACAGCCAACAAAGGAGAGACATGCCTTTTACCAAATGAGGAATGCTGATACTATGTTAACCAATCAGGCAAGGCAGAAGCAAAAATTAAAAAAATAAAATAAAATAAAAACCTGACTAACCAGCTTCAGGTATGAACATCAACTCCCTCTGGATCATGGAACATCTTTAGGATGGTCTGGCCCTGGCTCTTGCCACTCCTAGGGCTTATAACTGGGCTATTCTTGCTACTTCTCCTGGCATCCTGCCTTCTGAGATGCATCCAAAATCAGATGGACCGGGCTGGAGAGATGGCTTAGCAGTTAAGTGCTTGCCTGTGAAGCCTAAGGACCCCGGTTCGAGGCTCAATTCCCCAGGACCCACGTTAGCCAGATGCACAAGGGGGCGCATGCATCTGGAGTTCGTTTGCAGAGGCTGGAAGCTCTGGCATGCCCATTCTCTTTCTCTCTGCCTCCTTCTCTACGTTGCCCTCAAATAAATAAATAAACAAAATCAGATGGACCAATTCACCCATTGAAAATTCAAACAACTTGTACTGACCTGTTCCTCCTCTATCTCCTGCCAGGCTCTAACAGCCATGGAACTACCTCCTTATCACCTGACCTGAAGAGAGACCCATGGAATGCATTATCCAGCCTCTCCCATAAGAATTTATCACTTTCTACAGTCAGAATGAAGAAACTACAGAAGAGAGAGAGAGACCACCATCCCTTATCATTAACAAAATGCTGGAATGATAGGTTGGAATGGGCTCCCAAGATGGAGTCACCAAGGACAGCAGAATGGTGACAGAAGCATAAGGAAGTGGATTATCCACACTCCTCAAGAAACCACCTGGTCATTATCTCCTTCTTGCCTAACAATTCCCCAGGTCATGGTTTCCTGCCCCCTTATCTTGTCACCTGGTCACTGTTCTGGCATCACACCCTAGCTATTTTAGCTATTTTAAATGGTTAATGTAATGATATCCCATAAAGGAACTTTTCTATTCAACATAAGAAATGAGTTCTTGCCGGGCGTGGTGGCGCATGCCTTTAATCCCAGCACTCGGGAGGCAGAGGTGGGAGGATCACCGTGAGTTCGAGGCCACCCTGAGACTCCATAGTGAATTCCAGGTCAGCCTGGGCTAAAGTGAGACCCTACCTCGAAAAACCAAAAAAAAAAAAAAAAAAAAAAAAAAAAAAAAAAAAAATGAGTTCTTTCTCCTTCCTCACCTGAAAACTCAGGTTGGCTGTGCCCCTCTCTTGTGAGTCATCCCTGGAAGCTCATGCTTTTCCCTAATAAAAGCTTTCATCTTTGCCTCAGAATGGTTTATGTCCTCTTGTTCACTCCAAAACCTTACAAAAATTATACTGAACAATGAGAAAAAGTTGAATCTCTTTCAATATAGAATGCTGGTTTAAGTAAAGTAGCAGTCTGGATAAGCAAACAGTCATAAAAATACCAATTAATGAAAGGCTATAATATCATCCTCATTCATTTGTAGCTGTACTAAAACCAACATTAGTTTTATCTTTATCACTTAAAATATTCCAAAGAAAAAAAATTAAATACCTTACACAATATTTAAAAAATGTTTAAATGCAAAAGGGTTTACAAAATATAAAAAAATAAGAGCTAGAGATGTTTAGTTACTTGGAGTACTTAATTGTTGATGAAATTGAAGATCTGTGCCACCCAGTATTTCTGAAGTTCATGTGGATGTTAAGATGTTTGAAGAGGGAAATATGAATCTGAGAGTCCATCCCTTGAAATTCTGCAGCACAGGAATTTAAAGTACTTGATAGTCTCCTGTGGTGGTTTGATTCAGGTGTCCCCCATAAAATTAGGCGTTCTGAATGCTAGGTTCATAGATGATGGAGGTTTTGGGTTTAATGCCTCCTGCAGGCAGTGTATTTTTAGGGGAGGGATTATGGGTATTATAGCCAGTATATCCTTGCCAGTGTTTGGCACACTCTCCTGTTGCTATGGTCCACCTTATGTTAGCCAGTGGGTGATGTCCACTCTCTGCTCCTGTCGTTGTTTTCCCTGCCTTCTTGGTTGGGTGATTTCTACCAGTAATGCGAACCTGACTGAAACAGTAAAGTGGTACCAAGGAGTGGGTTGCTACTAGAAACTGACAGTGGCTTTGGCCTTTTGGGGTTGATTTTCAAGAGGAATGTGGAAGGATTTGAAACCTTGGCCTAAGAGATAACATGCAGTGCTGTAAGTACAGCTTGATGGACTATTCTGGTCAGTGTTGAAAGTCCTGAATACAGTAAGAACTATGGGTTGTGAGGTTTGGCTTATGGGGGTGAGAAAGAGCTTTGTGTGAACTGGGCTATAGTTTGTGTGAGAAGCTTGCTATTATGCCCATGTCCTGAGAAGTTGTACAGGATTGCTTTGAATGGAAATGAACTGGTGTAAGCAGAGGGGTATGGGGTATGGCACAGAAAAAAAAAAAATCTTTTGCTGAACTTCTGCCTGTTCAGCTGCAATTAAGAGATTACAACCTTTGAGATTGGGCCAGCTGACCTGCACTGGGCTAACAGGAAGAATGTAGACTCTTTTGAAGGGGCCTGAGTGCTCAAGGAGTGTCCTGTTCTTCAAAGACTGCTTCATTCCCCCCCTGGATTAACAAATTGGCACCCTACCTGGTATTGTGGAGAACAAGAAATGCAGGAAAGAGAAGGTCATTGAGTTTGCAACATGGTCTTGTGTTTTGGAAATGGCCAGGGGCAGTGTGAAGTAGGATTGCTTGCATGGAGACCCGATGGAGCCATGCGGATGAACCATGGATTGCAGCGGAGACCCAGTGGAAATGCCAGGGCCAGGAGATGGCCCCAGTGAAGTTTTCCAGGACTTTGAGTAGCCTAGCTGGAGGGGTGGAATTGGAACTCCAGAGACTTGTTGCTGGTTAGAATTATTGGACTTGGTGACTTGTCACTGGCTAGAGTTGTTGGACTTGAAGCTACAGAGTTTGATGTTTGCCCTGGTTGTTTTAAATCTTGTATTGGCTAAGTATTTCTTAGCTATGCCCAGTGCCATCTTTTGCAGTGTGAATGTTTATTCTGTGCCATTATGGAGTTTTGGGGGACTTTTTGGTATTATGGCTCAGTTTAAAGGTCCTGGACTATGGAGATGTTTGAATATCATTGTGATTGATAAATCCTTGGGACCTTTAAAGTTAGATGAATGCATTGCACTTTATATCATGTATGGTTATCAGTTTATGGGGGTCAGGGGTGGAATATGGTGGTTTGACTCAGGTGTCCCCCATAAACTTAGGTGTTCTGAATGCTAGGTTCCTAACTAATGGAGATATGAGAATTAACGTCTCCTGGAGGCAGTGTATTGTTGAGGGCAGGCTTATGGGTATTATATCCAGTGCTCCCTTGCCAGTGTTTGGCACACTCTCTTGTTGCTATGGTCCACCTTATGTTGGACAGACAGTGATGTCCACCCTCTGCTCATGTTGTCATTTTCCCTGCCATCACGGAGCTTCCCCCTTGAGCCTGTAAGCAAAAATAAACCTTCTGCCCACAAGGTACTCTTGGTTGGGTGATTTCTACCAGCAATGCAAAACTGACTACAACAAGTTATTACTCTGTAAGTAAAAGTCTTTGATGTCATATTCATCTCCCAGTAGCTCATTGTGGAAAAACTGTAATTCTGAATTTTTAGTTATTAATTTAAAAATGTTTGAAAACTCTCTTATTAGAGATTATACACACAACATATATTTATGCATATATATACTTAATGTTTATAGGGCGTTCAGCAACTTACTTTAGGAAGACAAATATTTTGGTAAGTTTTGACAAGCTATCAACATCATTTTTTTTTTTTTTTTGGTTTTTTTTTGAGGTAGGGTCTCACTCTAGCCCAGGCTGACCTGGAATTCACTATGGAGTCTCAAGGTGGCCTTGAACTCACGGCGATCCTCCTACCTCTGCCTCCTGAGTGCTGGGATTAAAGGCGTGCGCCACCACGCCCGGCTAACATCATTTTTTAAGTAGTACTCTTGATTAAATTTTAAAAAGTATAAGAAAATTTAGTAATAGTTCAAATTTTATAAACATATAAATTTATATTTATTAAAATAAGTTTTTAATGTCATAAATGAAGGCTTATCTCAATGGGAAAGCATATAAACTTAGCATTTAGATGTAATTCCACTATAGGTTATTAGAGGCTTCATTAGTAAAAGGATGAAATATTAAATCCTTGTAAGCTACTTTTATTTAAAAAAGTGGCAAAACCAGAATATTTTAGAAACCTTAGTAGGGCGTGGTGGCACATGCCTTTAATCCCAGCACTTGGGAGGCAGAGGTAGGAGGATCACTGTGAGTTCAAGGCAACCCTGAGACTACAGAATGAGTTCCAGGTCAGCCAGGGCTGGAGTGAGGAAAAACCAAAAAAAAAAAGAAAAAGAAAAAGAAACCTTGCCATAAGTGTACAAGTATATGTTATTTAGCAAGGAAACTAAAAGCTTACTCTAATGGAAAACATAAACTTAAAACTTTCATTTGTAAACCATTGTGTGTGGATTACTAAAAGTATGGTAGTACCTAAGAAATCTGTTGTTGGTGTTGTGCCAAGACCCCTGACCAGGAACCAAGAACCCCAGTCACCCAGGAGTCGCCCAGAGAACCACCACAGAAGCCGAGACACTTGAATGTAAAAGCAGCAGGTTCCTTTATTGCAAGCCTAGGCCTGGGCTCTGTCCACACAGTCCGGCACAGTGGTAGTGAGGGAGAGAGCCCAGACCCTCAGAGGAAAGGGGTTTATAAAGGAAAGATTACATCATATTGCAACTTTTGAAATGATTGGTTCTAAGAGGGTGCATGCGGGAATTTCAGAGAGGGTGCTCATGGGAACTCCAGCCTACTTATCTTAGGTCAGTAACTTGTTTGCAGAACCTATCTTTTGCAAGAGCTATTTGCAGAACTTATCTTTTGCAAGAGGCCAGGGCCTCCGTGGCTAGGTATCTCTGGAATGTCCTTGGGTGGAGGCTTCCCAGGAATCGGGGGGCGGGGGGAGTATAGCTAAGGAAGCATGGATACAGAAGCAAAAACAGCACATTGGTCAGCTAGTTCCTCATCTGAGCTGGGCCTGAGCTCTTTATTTACTCAAAATGGCTGTCTGATTTAAAATGGCAGCACCACTGTCCAGTCACTAAGCGAGGTCACAGAAGCCAGATGCACACATTACTTCTCCTTGGTCTCTCAGTTGGAAATAGAATTATGCATTTTGTAAACATTATTAAAGGAAAATAATTTTAATAAAATTGGAATTTTGGATGGTAGAATTTAATAACCTTTATTTCTTTAAACATATTTTGTTCAGGAACTTAATAACTTTTGATCTGGGCACTTTATCATTTTAAATCTAGAAATATATTTATTATTTCTTTTCTATCTCCGAGAGCGAATCTCTGGATAGGAGGAAATGGCTTTTTTTCTTTTTAGTAGTGCCACGGAAAAAGAAACTTATCAAAGGCAACCAAAGCAAGATAAGATCTTGGCATTTCGGTTTTAAGATACTTCAAAATATATTTATTTGTAAGCAGAGAGATAGAGGAGAGAGAGAAAAGAGAGACAGAAAGAAGTTGTAAAAGAAACTCTAGATGCATGCATCACCTTGTGTGTCTGGCTTTATGTGGACACTAGGAACTCAAACTCAAGTTCTTAGGATTTGCAAGCAAGCGCCTTAACTCCTAAGCCATCTCTCCATCCCTAAAACATTTTTTAATGCTTAATCTTTAAAACTCTGTAGGCAAATATATTATTTACTTAAGTGTGTTAATTATATAAGGAAGCAGAAAAGCAGAGATAAGTCATTATCTTTATTTCTGGATTTCAGGTCTAAATGAAACATTCCTTTCTTCAGTTCCACAAATGGGAGCAATTGTGTTAAAGCAGAGGCTTGAGTCCTGAGAGCCAATCTAAGCAAACAAGGACTTTTTGTAATTTGAATTAAGGCAAGGACATATCAAATGAAATCTTGATTAAGATTTGTATAACTTTTTGTTTAAATTTTAATTATATTACTTTTAAAAGGACAAAAGTGTGGAAATCTCCAAGATAGGCCTCAGATGCTATCTGATAACATTCTTAGCCCTAGGTTTGGTGGAAGGTGGGGTCTGTTTTTACATTTCAAAATGGATTACATCTGATCAACTGATAGTCACCAGGATATTAGTTCAAACATAGAGGTGGGAAATAAATGGCTATTAAGGGGCAAATGTTTGCCCAAGATAATTTGGCTTTGACTTACAACATTCCATCTCTCTGTGATCACAGGAGCTTTATCAGTCCATTCTCCCTTGCTAAAAGTAGGTACATCTGATAGAACTGTTTTCTAAATATTTTAGTTCACACAATCTTGAGCCATAGTAGGGCACTGTCTATGGCACTTCATCACAAAAGTAGTAGGCAGAAGCAAACAATGCAGGCTTGTAGATACATGTGATGAGGAGTTACCAGGCTGTCCAATTTATTTTCACATTTTGTATGCTTGAATATGTTCAGAGATAAGCTGAAAATTACATAATCTGTTCCTGAAACCTGTCAGTGGATGAAAAAAATAACACCTTATGAGAGAATATCTTGTGGGAAGACCTGACATTTTATAGTTGAGTGGAGGAAAAGCTTTAGGGGATGATAGAGAGAAATTGGCTACAGGAATGTTAGGAAACTGGGTTAGAACGTTACTTATAAATCATATAATGGGTCAATGGTTTGAATTAAATTTTAGTAGCTAAAAGACTGAAAAAATCCATTGATAACATTTGCAAAATAATTTAAGTTAATAGTTTAGAGAACAGGATGATAGATAATGGAGACATTTTAATAATTAACTCGACATTGATTTTGCCCTGTGTTTGCTCAAATGACAGAGTAATGTCCAAATATTATCAATATTTTCCTAGATGCAGGAATAAAGTTGAGATCCTTAATACTAACATACAATTTCAACAAAATATTCTGTTACTGTAATACAACCATGGTAAAGAAGATTATGATGATATGACATTATGACATTAAGACAAAATTTAATAATTACTAGAATGAGCTTGATAAAGTGTCGTTTTTTAAAAAAATTAAAGAATATATAAAGTATACTAGAACTAATCAGAAAATTCCAGTAAGGGAACTAGATTCCAGATGAAATGGATATAAATCAAATAATTTTACAATTATAGCATTAATATCTGTTAGGTTGGGACAGGCTCCCAAAATGGAGTCACCAAGGATAGCAGAATGATGACAGGCCTAAGGAAGTGGATTATCCACATTCCTCAAGCAACTGCCCAGGTATTATCCCTTCCTTGCCTATCAATGCCCCCACATCATGGTTTCCTGCCCCCTTATCTTGTAATGTAAGTAGTCTGCTCACTGTTATGGTCTTACATCCTAAGTATTTGAAATGGCTAATAAAAAGAACAAATGAGTTCTTTTACCTTCCTCACCTTCCCCCAACTGAAAAAGCCCTATAAAGCCAAATACCTGAAAAAATCAGCTTGGCTCTGCTCTGCTCTTGTGAGCCAGCACTGGCAGCTTGTGCTTTTCCTGAATAAAAGCTTTTATCTTTGCCTCAGAGCAGTTTGCATGGTTTTGGTCACTCTCAAACCTTACATCTGGTGCCCTGACTTGGTTAGGAGACTTCTGGTGCCCACTTGGGCAAGCAAACCTCCTTTCCCCTGACCAGGCCACTGAGCTGCCACTGACACTTTGAAGCCTTCGGAGCATGTCTGCCTGATACCTGTTTTCACACCCACCACAATTCAGCCTCACTCTTCCCTTCTTCATCTCCTCCCTCTCCATCCTTCTTAGTAAGTGTCCCTCTTGGATTGGCCTGTGTTGGGACTTGAGAGGCCCGGACGCGAGGCCTAGTGGAACTTTCTGAGCCTAGCTAAAGTTTGGCGACCTGACTCTGGCCAGCTATGACTCAGCAGGGCGCCAAATTGCCTCTGGCCTGCTACTTCTGCAAAAAAGTTATTGTTCCCACTGAAGCTTAGAACCAATCATTTCAAAAGTCGCGATATGCTATTGGCCCTTACACCTCATCCTCTCCTGAGATGCCGGCCTTCGTTCTCAACGCTATATAAACACCTGCCTGTTACAATAAAGTGAGATCCTGCTTCGACAAGTGTCCCGACTCAGTGTGGTTTCTCTCTGGTGCCTAGGAGGGAGATATGGGTCATCGACACTCACCATCCTGCTCAGCCCCAAGGAGAGACTGGCAGGACCAGCTCTCCTACAGCCCTATCTGTTGGAGAACCCAGAAGACTGGTGCCCTGTGTGAGGAACTCTCTTTCCTACAGAAGAATGCTGATGGGCCAATCGGTCTGCGGGTGAGTGTACCCTCATAAGTTATGAGGCAGTCCTCATATCTAATGTGCTGAACTTTGATTCTGTAACCTGTGCTTGCTTGTCAACATCTCTTCATTCCCATTCTCTTTCCTTTCACTTTCGGTTTGCTGGCAAGCTGCATCTGCAGCATTTGTATTTCTGAACAGGTCATACGTTCCTGGTGGACACACCGTGTTGGTAGACCTGGAGGAGACTCGAGTCATATTCCCCCCTCATTTGAGTGGGGACTCCATCCTGAAAGATAGAGCAAACCTGCTGGGGAGATCTGCTCCCATCTGTACCGTGTTTGGTATCATCGAGCCGTCCCCAAAGGACACAGACTCATC
Source organism: Dipus sagitta (assembly GCA_036346955.1). Taxonomy (NCBI): domain Eukaryota; kingdom Metazoa; phylum Chordata; class Mammalia; order Rodentia; family Dipodidae; genus Dipus; species Dipus sagitta. Next base: position 34,499,595 of record CM070776.1, read on the forward strand.
TGGCTGTCATGGATCTAAATCTGAACTTAGTTCTACAGCAAGTTTAGCTAGTTTTTGGGTCCTTTGTGTTTGTGTTGTACTCCTGTGTCTGTGTGTTGCTGTTGCCCTAGGCCTTAATCTTTCTGATAACCAAGCCCTCCAGGCATGGGGCTGTTTACTTAAGATTGCTCCCTGGTTGCCTGAGAGTAATCTCTTTGACTGGGACACCTGGGATTGGGTTGAAGTTCTGATCAGGAGGGCCAAGGTGGAAAAGGGGGAGATACCCCCTTTAGGGGCCCTCCCAACTGTATCAGCCTTAAAAGGCTGTTTTACACCTAGGCCCCTGAAGGAAAAAAGGGAAACCCTGACCCAGGAGGGGACAAAAGACGATTGTGGTGGCTTGAATAGAATAGATGGCCCCCAATATATTCAGTTGTTTATTTGTTTGTAGTTGCATCTCTAGCCATCTGGCTGGAGGCAATGCCATTGTGTGGATCTTAAGGTGTGGTGGTGGGTTTGAGATTTCAATCTAAAGATATGCAAATTGTGCCTAGCTGGAGTTCCTGAAGTGTGCTGTGGCTTTTGACCTTTAGGCTTGTACTGCTCTCTCTCTCTGCTTGGGCCTGTGAAAGCAGGCCAGTTTCTTCTGCCATTATGGAACTTCCCCTGGATCTGTAAGCTTCAATAAATATCCCTTCCTCCATAACTGTGCGTGGTCTGGAAGTTCATCTCAGCGAACCTGAAGCTGACTAATACAGAATTTGGTACCAGGAGTGGGGTGAGATGAATCTTACTATGTGCATGTTGATCTTTTGGAACCTTTGTTTCGGAGGAATAGGCATGGACTTGGTGCTTGCAACTGAAGATGTCTTCTGGAGTGGTAAGCCAAGTTTTATGGACTATTCTGATGAGAGTCTCAGAATGCTAAGTGCAGATAGCATTGAACTTCGAGGCTTAACTTATGAGCTTTCTAAGGGGAAGGAAACACTGCAGAGGACTTTGTTGGAACTGGGCTACTGGCATAAGGGCTGGCTACGTCCTGCTGCCCAAGCCCAGAGAGATTGATCAAGGTTAAATTTGTAATGGACTGATGTGCTTGGCTGAAGATATTGGACTGAGAGATTTAAGATTTTAAGCTGGAAAATCTCAAGCAAGTTAAAATTACAGGCACAGAGACTGGTTTTAGGCTACTGAACCTGCTATTGTCAAACACATTAGCAATCTTAAGGAAGATGTTCCAACTGCTTTACATTAAAACAATGGAAAGGATGCCTGAGGAAAGACTATCATAAAAATACAAACACTTTTGGAAAGAGTTGACTGGAGAAGGAACCTGCTTTTCAAGGCTATGATTTGTTTTGTCCCTAAATTAAAAATATGGCTGCAGGCGGCGGCGGCGGGCGGCGCGCGGCAAAAAAAAAAAAAAAAAAAAAAAAATATGGCTGTGTCCTGCACACTTGGTATTGGTTTCAGAAGCATAAAAAATGCATGGAGTGGCCGTGAATTGCACATGCTTCCAGGAGCCGCTGCTGAGATGCAGCATGAGGTAGGGCCTAACGCCCTGATAGGCTGAAAGAGCCTTTGGAAAATGTGAAGAGTGGTCATAAATTACACATGGTTCCAGGAGCTGCTGCTGAAATGTGGTATGAGATAGGGCATGATGCCCTGATAGGCTGAAAGAGCCTTTGGAAGATGGACCATGGTTTACATGAAGACCTGAAGATGTTTTGTATATACCAGGACTATGCAAGGGCTACCATACAGCACACTGTTTGCCTGGGATGGAAGTGTTCCCCAGGTACTCTGCCCAGCTGGAGGGGCGGAATTGGAAAGTCTGGAGACTGTTAGTCTCTGGGTATATTGAACTTGAACTGCAGAAGTTTGATGTGTGTTTGATGGTGGTTGAGTTTGCATTGTTTTAGTCTCTCCTTGCTGTGCCTTATACCAGTTAAAAATGTTTACTCTGTGCCTATATATGTTAAAAGTGTTTAACTTGTTTGATTTTACAGGTCTTCATATCTTAAATTGGTCAAGACTGTGGGGACCTTTGAAATTGAACTGAGTACAATTTATAATGTGTGATGGTTATAAATCTATTGGGGGACAAAAGACGATTGTGGTGGTTTGAATAGAATAGATGGCCCCCAATATATTCAGTTGTTTATTTGTTTGTAGTTGCATCTCTAGCCATCTGGCTGGAGGCAATGCCATTGTGTGGATCTTAAGGTGTGGTGGTGGGTTTGAGATTTCAATCTAAAGATATACAAATTGTGCCTAGCTGGAGTTCCTGAAGTGTGCTGTGGCTTTTGACCTTTAGGCTTGTACTGCTCTCTCTCTCTGCTTGGGCCTGTGAAAACAGGCCAGTTTCTTCTGCCATTATGGAACTTCCCCTGGATCTGTAAGCTTCAATAAATATCCCTTCCTCCATAACTGTGCGTGGTCTGGAAGTTCATCTCAGCGAACCTAAAGCTGACTAATACAACGATGAAAAGCTGAAAGTAAAACCAAATCCAAGCCCCGGACCTTCAGGCCCGCCTGAGTCTTTGTATCCCTCCTTGGACACTTTTGGAAGTGCTCCTTGGCCCTCTAAAGGCCCACCACCTCCAGACCCCCTCTGTCCTTATCATGGGAATGACACTTCTGGGGAAGGAATAACCAACCTCTTCCCTGTCAACGTTAATCCTGGCGGGAATTGCCCCTCCACCTGGTACCCTGGGAGGCTCATGATTTAAAAAAACCTTTAAAACGCTGTCTTAGAGGATGGACCTAATTCCCCCTAGGCGGAGACCATCCTCCAGGGTTTGGCTCATCATCAGTGCACCACCCAAGATTGCAAAAACCTTGCTAAAGCTGTTCTTTCTGCCCCCCTGTACATAAAGTGGTGTGTCTTCTTTCAGGATGAGTGCTGTACTCAGGCTGAGTGGAATCAGGCCGCTCAGCCCCCAGTCCCAATCACCTTTGGCATGCTCCCAGGCACTGCTGATGCGTTTTCCACGGACCTCCAGCAAGCTGCCATCCCTGATCCATAACGGGATCAGGTGCGGGCTTTGGGAATGGCCGCATGGAGGAAACTAGAGGAAGGCCCATCTGAACCCCCCATCATAGGAATCACACAAAAGGCTAGTGAGGACTTGGCCACCTTCATAGAGAGGGTTGAAAAGAGCCTACAGAGAAAGATCCCCCCTGGCCCCCTGCAAGACCAGTTCATTGAAATGCTGGTCTGGGAAGGCATGATGAGTTACCATAAGCTCGCCTGCTCTGGGCTAAAAGATCACTCTATGAGTAAATGGATTATAGCCACCAAAATCATGGGATCCAGCACCCATCAGGCAAGGGCCATGGTGTTGGCCCTACAGAATGCCTGCTGTGAAGATATGGCCGCCCTAGTTTGTGCCCTTCAACAGGCCTCGGGGGGAAAGGGGAGGTCTTGTTTTGGGTGCGGCAAAGAAGGTCACTTTAAAAGGGAGTGCCCCAATTGGACAAAAAATACCCCAACAGTCCCTATGACCCCTAACGTGCCTCGTACCCCTTGCCCCAGGTGCCAGGCTATCATTGAAAGATATAATCAAACTCTCAAGTCTCAATTACAAAGACAAAATGGGGAATCCTTACCCCCACACGACCAACTAAAAAAGGCATTATTTACCCTAAATATTTTAAATTTTTCTAAAGAAAATAAACAATGTTCCCCTTAACAACAACATTGGTCCTCATCTGTCACCTACAGTTCTATCTGGGTCAGATGGATAGAACAGCTCGTTTTGTCCCAGTACCCAGAGCTTAATTATCACCCTATTGCCCTTCCTAAAAAGGGGCAATTAGGGCAATTTAGCCCTCGACCCACCTACTGAATCCATATTAAAAATGGTTTTCACCCTGCTAAACCAAACAGCTCCCTCCCTTGCAGAGGATTGCTAGCTTTGCCTCCGATCTGGGCCTCCCTGGCTGCTTGCAACAATCAACAATGATGCCCATACTACCCTATAAAACTGCTCAGCCACCTTCCCCATCCCCATCTAGCTTTTCCCAATGTCTCCTTCTGGAACTTGCATTTGGGCCCTGCCTTCCCCTAATAACTCCAATACAGATGTGAGACACATTCATCCTTCCATCTGTACTTTCAACACAACTGAGCCCAGTGCTCAATGCTGCCTGCCATCTGAAATGGTTTATGTTTGTGGAGGTGGAATGGCCTATGACTTCCCGCCCATCAATTGGACGGGCCTTTGTGCCCCAGCCACCTTGATCCCAGATGTAGATATCATTCCTGGAGATTAAGCCCTCCCTATACCCTCCTTTGATTATATCAGAGGGAGACCTAAGAGAGCTGCACAAATGATACCTTTACTCATTGGGTTGGGACTAACTGCAGACATGGCCACCAGGACAGCCGGGATGGGTATGGCAGTCCATCTCCACAGAAAGCTCTCTCTCCAGTTGATCAGTGACATAAAAGCCGTGTCCAACACTATCCTTGATCTCCAACAACAGCTAGATTCCCTGGCCGAGGTGGTCCTACAAAACAGGAGGGGACTAGACCTATTAATGGCCTAAAAGGGAGGCATATGCTTGTTTTTTACATGAAAAAATGCTGTTTCTATGCCAATATATCAGGAATCATTCAGGACAAGATCAAAAGGCTTCAAGAGCACCTGGAGAGGAGATAGTGGGACCTTCAAAACAACCTACTATGGGTGGGCTTACATGGCTTCTTACACTACCTTCTCCCCCTACTTGGACCCCTCCTTTTCCTTCTCCTTATCCTCACTGTTGGGCCTTGCATAATTAACAAAATTACACAATTCATTCACCAGCGGCTAGAGACAATAAAATTCCATCAAGTTGAGATACATTACCACAGGCTGGCAACTCAGGAATTAAGTTCCTCATATGACCCACTACCACCTCCTCTGCCCTCCATGTGACTGATGACGGGTAAGATCTCAAACTGACTGAGACAACCTAAGGCAGGTCATGGAGTTGATTCTCAGCGAGCTAAACACATGGTACCAAATGACAGGTAAGATCCCCAGACAAGGACAACTTAAGACAGGGGCCATGATGACTAACGCTCCTACAAAAACAAAAGGAGGAGATGTTGGGCCTTGAGTGGCCCGGACGCGAGGCCTAGTGGAACTTCCTGAGTCTAGCTAAAGTTTGGCAACCTGACTCTGGCCAGCTATGACTCAGCAGGGCGCCAAATTGCCTCTGGCCTGCTACTTCTGCAAAAAAGTTAGAGTTCCCATGCACGCATAGAACCAATCATTTCAAAAGTCGCAACATGCTATTGGCCGTTACACCTCATCCTTTCCTGAGATGCCAGCCTTTGTTCTCAATGCTATATAAACACCTGCCTGTTACAATAAAGTGAGATCCTGCTTCAACAAGTCTCCCGACTCAGTGTGGTTTCTCTCTGGTGACTAGGAGGGGTTCTGAGTCCTCGACACTCACCATCCCGCTCAGCCCCAAGGACAGACTGGTGGGACCAGCTCTCCCAAAGCTCTACCTGCTGGAGAGCCCGGCAGCCCTGCTCTCAAATTTAATCCTTCCTTGTGGAAGCCATGCTGGCATGCCAGGTTACACCCCTCACTGGCTTTCAGACCCCAAACCCAAGTCTCGAGAAAGATGCACTCTTGACACCTTGGGTCACTTGCTCTCTGGCCTACCATACCCTAAGGGGTGCATTTTGGTTTGGTTGCATCATCTTGGGCACTCTCCCTCTCCCTCCTGAGGTCTCATCTTCACTGCCAGCTGCTTTCTCCATTAGGAGCACAGTCTCCCACCTTGCCCACTAACAGGCTAAAAAGCTGACAGTTGCAACCTGTACAGCCTCTGCCCATGTGGGATGTGAAGTCCCTGTTCACCTTTATCGGCCTGGTGGTCATATTGTTGTTCTCTATAAACCCAGCTTAAGCCCTGGTTCCTTTCTCTCACCCTTGTTTTGCTCTTTCCCTGTCTCCTTAAGACCTAAAAGCCTACACAATTCTTGGACCATATCTTATCTTTTTCTGCAACTCAGCCTGGCCACAATATAAGCTGGACAATGGGTCCAAATGGCCTTAGAATGGTACTTTTGATCTCTGAATTCTCAGTAATTTAGAAATCATCTGCCAATATACAAGCAGGTGGTCCAAAATGCCCTATATTCAAACATTTTTTTTCACTCTGCATCCACAGCCTTCTCTCTGTTCTACCCTGTCTTCTCACCAGGTCCTTCTAGCCAAGGTCTTAGGAATGTGCTCCCATTCAACCCCTCCCCCATACTTGTCCTCACCCTCTGCTTTTGACCCAGATGCCATAGATGACCTCACCGCAACAGCTCCTCTGGCTTCTCCAGCTCCCTTAGCCTCTCCTGACCCCTTGGGTAACAAAGTTTGATTTTGGTCTCCGAAGTTATAAATAGAACAGAATTTTAAAATGGTAATGGATAGCTCCTGAATAAATAAATGAGTGAATAAATATGTGAATACAAATGGTTGTCTGGAGTTTATATGAAAAGTGCAATTAAAATGAATGTATGTGTATGAGTACGTATGTGGTTCACAGCCCTAAGGCTGCAGGGTGATTTCTGTTCTGATCAGTGCCATTTCATTGAGGGGTATGTTCTCCACCAAGCCCACTGTAATAGACAGCATAGTCAAATTTTACTGTGGAGTGCACCCAACAGGAACACTGAAAGTAATTAAGATCATAGGCAAATATATATATAAGAAATTTGCAACTGTTTTTAAGTTTACTTTATCTTTCTATGCTTCTGTGGGACTACTAATAGAAAAACACTCTCAAGATTTATGTTTAAATTTACAAGTGCCCAATACTGAGTTTATAAGAAAAGTTTTAATAATGTTCAAATATACTTTCATATTTTTAAAAAAATGTGTTTCGGCAAAGTTATTTTAAAAAGCCCCCAAATCACTGTGGGCTAACTCCACAATGCATGACCCGTATACCTCAACAAGGAGGGGCCAAGGGGAGGGGGTAGGTCACGGATGAGCCTAATAATGGTACCAAACTGACTGTATTTGCTGAATACAAAACTGACTAATAAAGAAAAAAAAAGAAACAAAAAAAAATAAGCCCCAAAATCAATAAACGATAAAATCTGTATGTTTGTTCTGGATAAATAGTATAAGTCAAATCTGGTCTACTTTTTTTTTTTTTTATAAAAAACGTTATTTCAAAAGGCCTTTTATTAAAAGTCTCATGGTAAGGACAATAAAAGTTTTTGTTGGTATGATGAACTGACTAAAGAAGATAAACTGGAGGGAAAACTTTAGATGTTGGTTGTTAAATGTTTGATGAAAAAGATTGTTACAGAGTGGTTACATAGATTTTAGAGTAAAAGTATGTAGATGAAGGTATGAATAAATTATGTAGATGAAGGTATGAGTAAGCTTAAACATAAGATTAAAGACACATTACTAGATCAGATTACAGACTTCTTGAGATATAAAATGACTATTAGCCTAGGATTTCATCAGACTAACAAAGGAAGGCACTGGCTAGTAGTAGGTTACTATGGTATTCAGGCTGTAAACTGAAAACTCGAACGTATTAATGTTAATCTGGTCAGGATAATGGTTATGAAAGACTAGATTTAGAGTACCCAACCAAGGTAGCTAAATTCTTCTATTTGTCAAATTTTTAAATAAATCTTAAGGTTAAAATTGACTCATTAATATTTAATTCTCTCCTAAGATTATTATATCCAAAACCTTGCCTCAAAAAAAATCTCACAGAAGAATTATTTACTCTTTTTTTTCTATTTTATAAGGTAAATAGACCACATTTTGAAACATTAAACAGTATTTATCTGTCACACTCTTAAAATCTATTTACTTTATAATGAACAGTAAAAAAAATTCTGAACAAAGTTATGTTGTGATTTAAGATATAATTCCTGAATTCCTCCAACAATCAATATTAATACTTTAAATTTAAGTTACATCATTACTGAAAAAGTTTACCAAAGTAACACAGACAGAAGTATAGACTTGGTTAAGGTTTGAATAGTATAGATTGTGTCATGAAATATAGTTCTATAAAATTAATTTGGAGGAGATTAAAATATTTATTTTTAGCTCAGCAGTTGAAGGTGCTTAATTGCAAAGCCAGATGCACATATTTGACATAATTGAGCATGTATTTTTAAATTGTTTGCAGTGCCAAGTGGCCCTGGTATGACCATTCCCTCTCTTTTCTATTAGACTTGGCTCCTTTTATTCATTAGATCATGGCAGTTTAATCCAGTTCTTCTATTTTTTGGATATGTTAGATATAGCTGAATTAATTTCAGAAACTGACTTATAGATTGGGTAGAAATCTTATTTAGCTTCTAAAAGTGTTAATTCTCCATATATATATATATATATATATATATATATATATATAATATAAAAAACCCAATTCTGATAAGCCTTTAAAATTATAAAACTTTTCATGTCTTCATATTTAAACCAAAAACATTACTACATAATATAGATTTCTTGTTAGTTTGAATTCTGTTAGCAGATATTTAGTTCATAGTGTATTCTCTTTTTTTCTTTTTCTTTTTTTTTTTTTTTTTTTTTTTTTGGTTTTTCGAGGTAGGGTCTCACTCTAGCCCAGGCTGACCTGGAATTCACTATGGAGTCTCAGGGTGGCCTCGAACTCACGGCAATCCTCCTACCTCTGCCTCCCAAGTGCTGGGATTAAAGGCGTGCGCCACCACGCCCGGCTTCATAGTGTATTCTCTATAGCCTCATATACATTAAATATGTGAACTCTACTTTTTGTCAATATCATATGTTTCCAGATATCAGAATATTATAATTTAGTTTATACAAAGTCCATGATGTTTGGCTATCACTAAACACACATCACCACGCCTGGCTAAAACTCTGTAATTTTAAGATTGGTCTTGTCTTGTTCATGCTGGTTTTGCTGGGTGATTATCACTGAGGTTATAAACTAAGTCTTATAAAAAGTGACTTAATGTAATTCTGTTCTTAAAAAAAAAAAAACTGTTCCCCATGTCATAGGGAAATCTATTGCATACAAACAATGTTAATTTAGTTTGTCTAAGCTTCATGTAACAGTCATAAATACTGCTTTAGTTAAGCCTTAAAATTGTTCAATAGTAAAGGGCACTTATTTAAAAAATTACTTTATGTTTGTCATATTGTCCTTAGTATATGTTGAAATTAGGATTGCTTAACTCAACAATGAGTAGGTTTTATTTTATTCTTGAGCTATGAATAATCAGTCTCAGTTAAGGTTTCACTTAATTAATTGTCTCATTTCTGGTATCTCAAGTTCATTGCTTATAGAGATATTGATACTTAAGACCTGTTTCCTGTCCTAGAAAAATAATCTTAAATTGCTCTTCTACTTTGTTTTGGGGGTAATCAGTACTTGCATTGATATACAGTCTAGCCAAAGTTGTTTTCAAACATAGATGCCAAGTTTTAATACTGTCTTGTCTTTTCCTGATGAATAATTTCTAGATTAAATCAATTGACTTGCAGTTATTGATAAAATAATTGGTAAAATATTGTTTTCAGGGCTACTAAAATGTTTGGCCTATTCTTATAACTGACTCATACTTAAAAGATAGAATGTTTTCTTTGCTTTCTATATTCCAGATATAGCATACACTCAGAATGATTTTAAACTATTGTGTCATTTTCTAACTAGATCTGCTTTGCTAACCAGATACATTCTATACCCTCTTAACTAATTTGTTTTGCTAATCAAATATGTACAGTCTCTCAGAATGATTAAAAACCATATGTAAAACCAAAATCAATTGGAAACATTGGAGTTAAAAGGATAACCAATATTTTGATTTCTGCTCCCAGGTCAAAAGGCCACAGGAGATGAGGGGACACTTGCTAAATTCTAGTCTCTGGGAAGTTACCTGTCTTCTTGATCACAGAAGATATGGAGAACCAGAGATTAATTCTGAGCCAGTGTATCTGCAACAGGATAGCCAGAAAAGCAGTCCTCCAGGCTTCCCAAAAGAGGGAGGGCCACTTGGTCAGCATGGCCTTGACTTATCCTAGCAGATGGCAATGCTGAGAGTCATAGAACTCCTCATAGGTCCCTAAAAGTCTCTTCTACAGTACAATTATTGACCTCCAAAATATACAGTTAATTCTGGCAGCCTACATGGTCTTAATCACCCAGTAAGAAAAATATAACTATAAAATATAACTACAATATAAACACATTCAAACTACTAGGCTCCCCTGAGTGATGCTGGCTTACAATACTAAACTCTAACATTAACTCATGCCATCTGCTTCTGCCTGTCCCTGATTACTTCTGAACTTCACCTAACTTGGCCCCAGCTCCTCCCATTTGCCTTATCCAGAATAAGAACTATTCCTTAGGCCCCAGCCTTCCTTATCCCTTACCTTACCTCATCCATGGATACGTACACTGCCACCCCAAATGGCACCCTCAAACTTAAAACTCTTGTGTTCCTACTCTTGCCCCAAATGCTCCTCTTGAATACACTGATACCCCTCTGCCTCCTCTCTCTTGCTCCAAGCCCTCTATCCCTTCCCTCTGAATGTTTATCCTCCCCTTGTGCTGGTGTTTTTATGTTGTAGCTGTTGAAAAGGGTAACAAGGTCCTTAATTCTTCCTTCTGTCCTCTCACGGGGTGTGCAGAGCCCATCTTCTCCACCTTCTCTATAACAGATGTCACCAGTGACTTTCCCCAAACCAGCTCAGTACAGGGATGGTATGAGAGAAGTCTCTGCCTCGCTCAGGACCAAGCTCATAACAGCATGCTACATTGGCACTGTTGGAGGGTGCTCACTATCAATCTCACCACGCTGCAAACTCTAGCCATCACGAAACAGCCTCCCCATCACCTGCCCTGAAGGGAGACACATTGACCACATTATCCAGCCTTTCCCATAAGAACTCATCACCCCTACAGTCAGCATGAAAAAAAAAAATTAACCTTTGTCTATTATCATTAATAAAGGCTGGAATGTTAGGTCAGTATGGGCTCACAAAATGGAGTCACCAAGGACAGCAGAATGGGGACAGACATAAAGAATTGGATTATCCACATTCCTCAAGAAACCACCCAGCCATTATCCCTTTCTTGCTTAACAATGCCCCCAGGTCATGGTTTCCTGCCCCCTTATATCTTTAAGTCCCTGCTCACTGCTCTGGTCTCATTTGAAACAGCTAATGTAAAGAACAAATGAGTTCTTTTCCCTTCCTCACCTTCTCCCAACTGAAAAAGCCCTATAAAGCCCACCACCTGAAAAACTCATGATGGCTATGCTCCTCTCTTGTGACTCAGCCCTGGAAGCTAGTATTTTTCCTGAATAAAAGCTTTCATCTTTGCCTCAGAGTGGTTTGTATGATTTTGGTCACTTCCAAACCTTACAATAGCTAATTAAAATGTAATTTAAAATTTTCTAGTCAGGGCTGGAGTGATGGCTTAGAAGTTAAGCGCTTGCCAGTAAAGCCTAAGGACCCTGGTTCGAGGCTAGATTCCCCAGGACCCACATTAGCCAGATGCACAAGGGGGCGCACACATCTGGAGTTCGTTTGCAGTGGCTGGAGGCCCTGGTGTGCCCATTCTCTCTCTCTCTCTCTTTCTCTCTCTCTCTCTGTCTCTCTTTGCCTCTTTCTCTCTCTGTCTGTCACTCTCAAATAAATTTTTTAAAAACTGCTTTTCTAAAAAAAAATTTCTAGTCACAAATATGTATACATACAAAGAGAAACTTAAATGGTTAAACATGTTGTTTCTTGAACAGGATAGTTAAATATATTAAGAATATTAATTTCACAAAATTATGTATTTATAGCTATTGCTATTCCATACTGCAAAGAAGCTTTTATTTCATGAAACAGAAAGAAAAACTATTCTAAAGTTTGAACAATTCAATAGATGACTAGAACAAAGTAATATACACACATAGTCACTTTTAGGTATGTTTTTCTATGAAAAGATGAGTAGCATAAAGTTCCTATAATTTAGCATTAAAAATTCAAACCCAAGCAACTGATATGGAGTGAAAGTTGAAACATACATAATCAATTCAGACTCTAGAAGTAGATCTAAGTATGTAAGTGTGATATATTTAAAGGATCATTGTTAAAATACTGTATATATTAGCTGTTATTAGATAAATAATACTAGGTTATTAGGGAAAATTTAGGGAGGAAATATTAGGAGACCCTCTACTCCATGTTCTCTATAAAATAACTTAAATTATTTCACAGCACTATGAATTTGGTTATGCTTTTCCACAAGCTACAAGAAACCAATCACAAGCAAAACATAATTGTGAAACAAATCACAAGGGAAAGATGTTGAGTCTTGCATTGGAATGACAGTAAATTCAGAGATGAGCTAAATAGAGGTAAATAAATGTAATGATTTATATATATGTGCATGATAAACATATGATTCTATGTATTATTAAAAAGTGAATTATAATAAGTTTATGCATATTAATATATGTTTTGAAAATATCATATGTATATGTGTTAGCCACTTCATGGTTACAATACATGTGCTCAGTTTTTGTGTGAGTATAAGGATTTATTTTGAGGATAAACAGAAGGCAGGCATAACAGCAATGAAGCTATGATTCATAAGCAATGCAATCACAGTGCACTGCAACTTTAGTGATTCTATTATTAACTCCTTCTCTTTAGAGAAAGCACCCATATCTAGTTTGTTTTACCACTTGAGAGATTTTTGGTTTCTGCTACTCATGATTTATACTACCTAGCAGTTTAATAACATTAGTGTAATTTGTCATCCACTTACTACTCAGTAATTAGTGCCTTGTTGAAGTATACTTTAGTACAAGCTGTACAATGAAATACCACTCCTGGTAGAAAGCTATTAGCAACTAATCTGCATATAGTATGGATGAATTGCAAATACAATAAACTGAGATAAATCAGACTCCAAATGCTACTGTCTCTATACTTCCATCTTGTAAAATTAAAGACATTGTTTTAGGTACAGCAAACAAATCAGTGATTGCTAGAGATTGGAAGTAAAGGAGGACATAAAATAACTAGAGAGACTGACATATCCATAGTAGAATATTGTCCTCTCGACATGGTGTGGCTTGTTGCCCTCTTAGGCACTCATCAGCTGTGAATACCTGCAAAAGACCTGCACAAGATAGGGCTCACCAACCTTCTGTCATGGAGAGGAGAGGGCTTATGAAGTAGTGCACCCCGTGGCCACCAATATATTCAGCTTTTTATTAGTTTGTCATTTGCATCTGTAGCAACCTGTCTGGAGGTGGTATCACTGGGTGGTACAGCCCTAAAGTGTGGTAATGGGTTTGAAATTCAAATCTAAAGGTAGGTAAAGTGTTCCTGAAGTGTGCTGTGTGGCTTTTCGCTTTGGGGCTTGTGGTTTCTCTCTGCCTGGTACTGTGAGAGGAGGTCAGCTTCTTCTGCCATTAGGGAAATTCCCCTGGATCTGTAAGCTTCCATAAATATACCTTCCTCCACAACTGTGCCTGGTCTGGAAGTTCATCTCAGCGAACCTGAAGCTATCTGATACACTGACATATCCTTATATAATAGAATATTGTCCTCTGAACATGATATGGCTGTTGCCCTCTTAGGCTTTCATCAGTTGTGAATACCTGCAAAGGAACTGCACAAGATAAGGTCCATCAACCTTCTGTCATGGAAAGGAGAGGGATTATGAAGTAATGCTTCTTCTCAAGGATTTTTAGGCAATTAACCAGTTGCTGTGTGGAGAGTTTCATAAGAGAGATCTTTGTCTTCAGTAGTGTAGCCACTCCTGTTTCCCATGCTCCTTTAAGTAAACTCTTACCCATGCTCCAGTATGTAAGCCTAATTAAACTCATGGGCAATTTCTGTGGTCCATAATTCATGCCCTATCTGATGTGAATTGACATTTTTTCCCTCTTCCCAGGAAAAGTTTACACAACACTTCTGTATCTTGATTTTGTGGCAGTGATCGTTTGTGCTTGTCAGACTTACAACTGCATACTAAAAGCAGTGAAAATCATTTATGTACATTACAATGCTTTTTGAAACAAATACTTACTTGTTATTTTTGTACATATAGTTTCAAGACAAAATAACCTTATTATAGTTACCTAGATAAAGAAAATAAAATTTAGAAATAGCCACATTTGGTTAGTAGCTACCAAAAGGGAAGCCGAAGTAGATACTGGCCAAGAACATATATGAGTTCCTATAGGGAAATATAGGCATGAATGATTTAAACAAGTGTAGTGATAGATAACAAATACAACTGAAGTGCCATGCTAGCATTTTTGATTATACTAAAATCTGATGCATCCTTAGGAAAGGATGGGTTACAAGTAAAATAAATCAAAGATGTTATGGCTGATTACACTTTCCTGTTACATAGGTCAACCAAGAGATCACCCACTGGCTGGATGCCCAGTAAGGGAATAACTGGGTCTGTTGGTATCTCTATACTCAGCTTTTTCAGAAGTCTCCATATTGCTTTCCAAAGTGGTTGTACCATTCTACATTCCCACCAACAGTGGATGAGTGTTCCTACTTCTCCACATCCTCGCCATCATTATTTTTATTTGATTTTTTGATGTTTGCTATCATTATTGGGGTAAGGTGGAATCTCATAGTTGTTTTAATTTGCATTTCTCTGATGACTAGGGATGATGAACATTTTCTTAAGTGTATGTTTGCCATTTTTATTTCTTCCTCTGTGAACTGCCTGTTCAGCTCTTTGCCCCATTTTGTGAGTGGGGTTTTCGACTTCTTACTGTTTAGATTTTTGAGTTCTTTGTAAATTCTAGAGATTAGGCCTCTATCAGTTGGATAACCCACATATATTTTCTCCCATTCTGTGGGTAATCTATTGGCATTGCTTATTGTATGCTTGTCTGTAAAGAAAACCTTCAAACCACAGACTAAAGAGATTTGCTCAACCATGTTTATAGCGGCTCAGTTTGGAATAGCTAAGAGCTGGAATCAACCCCGATGTCCATCACTAGAAGAATGGATAACTAAGATGTGGTATATCTACACAATGGAATTCTATACAGCAGTAAGAAAAAATGACACAATGAAATTTGAGGAAAAATGGTTGAACCTGGAACAGATCATTCTCAGTGAACTTACCCAATCACAGAAAAAAAATCGCCACATAGTCTCACTCATCTATAGCACCTAACCTGAATCTACCAAAGATACCTTACATACCCAGCAAGCATCTCCTAGACGAGACACTAGGATGGAAGGGGAGGGAGGGGAGGGCATCAAAGGGGTGGGAAACACAAATCTAGACCCAAACGGCAATGGTACCATAATCTTCTACTTACTAAAAGACAGACCAAATGGCTGATCCTTCACCAGGCCCTTACAGGGAACACCTGAACCACAAGACACTGGAGAGGGTAAGATTAAGACTAACCTTAATCTCCTACATCTTCCCTCCCTCACTTCCCCTCTCCCTGTCTCTCTCTCTCTCTCTTATCTCTAACTCTTGTACATTAGTTATCTTTTTCCTCATTTTCTTAGTGGGCACTGACCTGTAACTCCCAGATCCAGCATGGGGCTATCAGCCACAATGAGCTTTTGATCAGAGAGACCTACAAGGTTTCCTAAAAGACAGACAGATTTATGTCAGAGTACTTGATGACCCACCAAAGGTTAGTGGTAAGACCCTACTGCTGAAGACACCTTATGTGATTGACATGCAAATTAGAATGGCATGGCTGGAAGTTGGAAGAGAGTCAGTCCCCAGACAGTCAGCATGTCTAGTGCCAGAAGGTGCTACATGGGCGACTGGTGGAAATTGACCAATATCTCTCAAAGCAATGCATGGTCTAACCTACTTAGCAGCAAATAACTTGTTGTGATGCCTGCACAAGTGCAGTGGTGGCACACAGCCATGGTGGGGAACCAACTGCTCTCAGTTCGGCTAACTGATCCCCTCACTGGTATGGGACCCATAGCTGGAGCTGAGAAACAAGTCAGAACCATATCCAAACGTAAACCCACTCTCCAATATCAAGCTACCATCAATTGTGGGCTACAAGAGGGCCTACACCTATTAAATTCTCTATTAAAAAAAAAAAGTAAGGGTTATCTCATTTGTCCTGGTGCTAACTTACTCTCCGTTGGAGAATCTGCTTCTCTTTTTCAGATAGATGTAGATCCTAAGGAGAGAGCCACCCCATCATACCTCAAAAGGGCCCCGGCTGAAACTAAGAAAAATTGGAGAAACAAGCAAGGGGGCTGTTTTCCTGATGAACCAGGCACCAGCACAAGGGGGAAGGAGATCAGCACAGAGAAAAATCAACTCCTACCAAATCAGAGAGCCAGAGCCTCAGAGGCCCCCAACACCTCATCACTGAAGCAGACCAAAAATGAACCCAACATGGCTCAGGGAAATTTTGCGGAAGAGGGGGCGGAAAGAATGTCAGAGCCACATGTTGGGTCATGATATGCAGAGACATTTAGCTTACCCATAACTGTGGGCTAACTCCACAATGCATGACCCGTATACCTCAACAAGGAGGGGCCAAGGGGAGGGGGTAGGTCACGGATGAGCCTAATAATGGTACCAAACTGACTGTATTTGCTGAATACAGAACTGACTAATAAAGAAAAAAAGAAACAAAAGAGGAAATTGTTATATTTTAATAAAAAATTATATATATGAAAAAAATAAAGACTTTTTAAAAATAAAAAAAATAAAAAAAGAGAGATCACCCACTGGCTATTTGCATTCACCCAAGCAAAGAAGAAATATATATATATATATATATATATATATATATATATATATATATATGTAATCAGAAATGAGATATTCTATCTGTTTGCCTAGCACAAATTTATTGAGCAAATTCTATGTTTTCCTTTTTTTTTTTTTTTTTTTGGATTTTTGAGGTTAGGTTTCACTCTCTCTCTGGCTGACCTGGAATTCACTATGTAGTCTCAGGGTGGCCTTGAACTCATGGCAATCCTCCTACCTCTGCCTCCCAAGTTCTGGGATTAAAGGCATGTGGCACCACGCCTGGCCTTTGAGCAAATTCTTATAAAGGGAGTACAGTTTCTGCAGGATTTTATATGTTCTTCTCAGTGTCTGGCTGTATTACAGTTCTATACATGAGGTAAATCTCTCTTTAACTGTACAACAGAAGTGTAATGATTTATAATTTGGAGCAAATGGCTACTCTTGTTATCCAGAGTATTGTGAGTGAGATTTTTTATTTATTTTAGTTTTAGAGTTTATGTACAATTTACCCAAATATCTATTGAGTAACATTTTTTATGAGTGAACAAGAGGAAGAGAGAAAATTGGTGTACCAGGGCCTCTAGCCACTGAAACCAAACTTCAGACACATGCACCACCTTGTGCTCATCTCTCACTTTGTGCAGCTGGCTTACGTATGTTCCGGGGAGTTGAACCTGGGTTCTTAGTGTTCATGGGCAAGTGCTTTAACCACTAAGCAATCTTTCTAGCCCTTAAGTAATATTTTGTAGGAAAGTGATAGCATGTAAATTTTATTTAGTTGAATTTCATTTTATATAGCTTTTATTTTAAATTTATATGTAAAATGAAGTTGATATACTCAAATATGTGAATATAACCAGGCACTTGGGAGGCAGAGGTAGGAAGATTGCCGTGAGTTCAAGGCCACCCTGAGACTACATAGTGAATTCCAGGTCAGCCTGAACTAGAGTGAGACCCTACCTCAAAAAATGTGAATATAATAAATAATATGGAGATATCTTATGTAAAAATTCCTAAGACAAAATCCTCAGTACCACCAAAGCAAACTTCAACTTTCCTCTAATGGTAACATGCTGCAAAACTGTAAGGTAATATAACTGGAAAAATCTCTACACTGATAGAAGACATTTATCATTCAGATGATCAATTTTACTGGTATTCAATTGTGTGTGTGTATATATATGCGTGTGTGTATGTATATGTAGGTCTGTGCATTTTTATCACCTTTGTAGATTAATCTAAAATTTCAGTCAAAATAATGACCTCCAGAGAAAGAGAAGGAAAAAAAAATTGGGATAGGGGTCTTTACGTTTGTTGACTTGTAGATTTGGAGGACAATCAAAAGGGGTCCACAAAGATGATGTTAGTCTGTTATAGGACCTTCTGAAGTGAATTGGTGGAACTGTAAAGGTTCAGAAGGCCATTTACATCAATCTTGTGTTTTTGATTTATGTCACAGTTAGATTAAGCTTAAACAAACAAAGCAAGATAAAATATCATTCTTTGTTAAGGACTCAGTTTTTTTTTTTTTTTCTCAGTAGTCAAAGCTTAATATAGGAGATCTATGTATACCTGGATTTTAACCCTGTTATGAGACAATAAATTTATTGACTTATTATAAAGAGTTAAGTTTGAATTATATAAATAATTAAGGCAAAACAACTTTTTGTGTTAAGGCATTTTATCTTAACTGAAAGCACACTTTTTAATTGCAATCGTGATGATTCCTTTCTCTATTTTATTATAAACATTTAGAAATTAACCTTAAGACTAAGGAAGATATCACTAGACAGAAAGCATGTATATTGTTATCTTAACAGTTAGAAACCAAAATTAATTGCTTCTTTAAGGATTAAGGATTTAAATCATAATACACATTCAGAAGGCAATGTTAGAAGCAGGATTAAACTCTGGTGTATAAACATGTCCATTGTTGTAGTGTTATAGTCCACATGAGAGAATTACTGACCACCATGCTTTTGTAGCCAATGAAAGCCAACTGAGAGGGGCTTACACTAGAAAATGCTCTCAGGGCACAAGCTCAGGGGCAAAGCACTTTTAAAGGCAAAAGACCATAAAATTTACAAGGACACTGGTCCTAGATGTAGGTCAGGGTATCTTTGAAATTGCAGGCCTTTCACTCCCTATTCTGAAGTTACCTTGAGTTTAAGTACCGGGGCCACACTCTGGGTCATGGGAAGCCCTGAGAGTGTTTACAAGACAGACATGGACCTCCATGAGAGTTAGGGAGTTTACAAATGAAACACACCCAAGCAGATAAGTGTTAGTTGAGCTATTTTATTCCTCTAATAATTGGAGTCAGGGCCTAGTTAGGGCAGGATGGCATTATCTTAGCTATTTCAGTAGTAGTCATGAATAAGCATGAAGCAAAAAGTCCAGAAGGATCTTATTAGCAATTTAATATCATCTCAGAATATCTCTATGAACATCTGAACACTTAATGACCATAAGCACTAGAAAAATTACTGATCATAATTTAGTTACACATAAACACAGAGTACATAAGACATAAAACATATGATATGATATGGCTGACCAGCATTAGACATGACAAAGAACATGATTAGAAAGACATCTTTTTAATTTTTTTTAATTTTTATTTATTTATTTGAGAGTGACAGACAGACACAGAGATAGAAAGAGGCAGATAAATAAAGAGATAATGGGCATGCCAGGGTCTCCAGCCACTGCAAACGAATTCCAGATGCATGCACCACCTTGTGCATTTGGCTTATGTAGGTCCTGGGGAATTGAGCCTCGAACTGAGGTCCTTAGGCTTCACAGGCAAGTGCTTAACTGCTAATGAATCTCTCCAGCCCCAGAAAGACATCTTTTTTTAAGATTTTAGTTATACTTCAAATTAATGAACTTAAGTTAATTTGATATTTTGAATTTATATGAGTACTCATATGTGAGCCAATGTTTCCATATCAGCAATATAGACAATGTATCTTTAAAAATATTTTTATTTACTTATTTGAGAGAGGGAGAGAAAGGGGGAAGAATGGGCATGCCAGGACCTCCAGCCACTACAGATGGACTCCTGTGCATCTGGCTTATGTGGGTCCTGGGGAATTGAACCTGGATCCTTTGGTTTTGCAGGAAAATGCCATAACCACTAAGCCATCTTTCCAGCTCTTGACAATATATTTTTACTAAAAGCTGCTTGCACTTTGAATTCAAAATTGACACTGTTTTTTATTTTTCCTTGAAAACTTGTGGGAGTGGTCTGTATGCCCTGGGAGAGGCATGAAGTTGATGGTTTCACAAAGAACAATTTTTGTGGCCACTGTTTATGACTAGTAAATGAAGACACAGACATAGTGGAGAACAGAGTTCTATCTTATCACGTGGTAACAAATTTTAGGGGGAAAAAGGCTGTCACTGAGACATGAGTGAAAGTGGAGGCTTGGGGAGGTCTATAAGAACTAAGGCAGAGGGGGAGGAGTAGGAACAGACGTACCATAGTGAGGATGGGATAGTTTTAGTCCTGCAGGCTCCACTCAGGAAGAAAAAGTGGTAGGGCGAGGAGTCAGAAACCTCAGCTGTAGTTGTAGTAGTGGAGGTGGATAGGAAGTAGTGCTTATTTTGGAGTTTTAGATAGAGGCTGAGATTAACATTGTTTCTAAGACAAAGGTTGTCTGAAAGACACATTGTGGAGTCTGCTAGAGGAGCAGTTAGATTAATTAGGCAGGATCAAAGCACCTCTTGAAGGGAGGGGCCTTAGGACATTATACCCTCACCATGCCTATTTTAGCTTGCCCCACCTGCACCAGTTTTGGAATTTAGTATTTACACATACCACCCAATTTGATCTCTCTCTAGTGCACACCTTGCCCAGGTGTGCGTGGATTTGTTCTCTAAGCCCAGGCCAACTGGATGAGACACCTGGTGTAGTTGTGCCCAGGTAGGATGGATACATCCATCTGGATCCATGGAGCATGTGAGCTATCTTTTCCTCTTTCTAGAGTTGTCACGTTTTTTGGGTCTTCATATGGGTAGGTTCTCTGTCCCATCCTAGTAGCCACGCTTGGGTGGGAAGTGACACTTTTTCCTTTTATTACTGTCTTCACTTTTGGTCCTTCTTAGAAGCTCACAATCTTTTTAAAAAAGACCCCTTCTCATTTTCCCCCCTAAGATCCATGTTTGGCTACTTGGGCTCCAGGGCTACAAGTGGCCTACATGGGCTTTTGGGTTCCAAGTGTTGTACTTCTCTTCTCCCCACTTTATCTTCCCTTACGTCCCAGTTTTCACCCTTCTCTACTCCTTTGTGAGATCTGAATTAAATGTGATATTTAAAAAATCATTTTCTTGAATCTGGACTTTCCAATTCCTTGCTTAGTTTGCAGATATGAACTCAGGGCTTGGGGTTCCTGAAAGCACACCAGAACCCCAATCCCCTCCCCATTACAACATCTCCTATTGGCCGGGCCATTTGGAAATGTGGGTTGTATCGTCTAGTCAGAACCAGAAGATGCCAATCTCCTACAGTAGGGAGCTTATATGAGGACCTCTGGGGTCTATGAAATTGAAGTAGCGAAATGAGGCCCCTCCCCCGGGTCTGTGAAATTAAATCAAAGTCCTAGTCCTGCTCTAGGAAATATATTGTGAGTATATCTTCTGGACAGTACCAGAAGATGTGATGCTCCCAAAGTCAGGAGATAATGAAACTGAAGTGGTGATATGAGGAACTGTGGGGCCCATGAAGTGAAATTGAAGTCCTAGTCATGCTCTAGGAAATCAATTGATTGAATGAATGATGCCTCACCTAAATCTTCTTGTGCTGTAGTGGCGAGACTTGGGTGTTCCAGAAATGGCCAGTCCTGACCCCTTTATATCTGAGATTAAGAGGAAAAAGGGGGAGAAGTATGTTTTATAGGATGAAGTGAGGTTTGTTTCAGAAATGGCCAGTCCTGACCTCTTTATGTCTAAGACTAAAATGAAAGAGGGGGATAAGTGAGTCTGAATATGGGACATTAGCCATCCCAGGTTTTGAAGTTATCAGTTTTTTTTAAAAGTTGGAATTTGAATGTGTCATTTTTAGGTTAGCAGGAATTAATTAATGTCCAATTTATATTGTGGCCAGACTGTGTTGCAATAAAAAATGAAACATTTGGACTTTATGTCTTCTTTTGGGCTGAGGGTCTGGGATAGATTTGGAGCAAAAAGGTCCCAGACCTCTGCCCAGTATAGAGGATATGAGGGGGATGTCTGGGGAGGAATTTGATATGATTCTAAGCTCTGGAAATAAATCCAGAAGAGAACAATGGGGTCCCAGACTGCACCTGGAGGGACCTGGTCCTAGTCACTTGATTTATCAGAATACTTCCTGTAAAAGCCTCAGAAAAAGGCAAGGGAGAGGAAATAAAGGAGGGGAGAGGTGGAGCCCAGGATGGTAGTTTAGGGGTACCTCTGTCTCTGGTATTACAATGGAGGACCAAAACCAATAGTTTTTTGGATCTAAGAGTTTATTAACACTTATCAGGAGACAGTCCACAGCAGGAAGGCAAGTGAAGTTTTGAAATTTGAGAGACTTACAGGGCTGTCTTCTGAGAACAAGACCAGGGAGCTTGAATTTCCCAGGTATCTTAGGAAGAGACTGAGGCTGACTCATAAGTTCCTTGGTATAAAGACAGTCCAGTGCTGGATGATCCAGTGGATACAACGAATGCGAATGACCCTTCCATAACTGGAGCTGGGAAGTGGGGAGGAGGAGAAACTTTTAGGCAGGTGAATTACCCAACCAGACTGTTGGAGATTTGTTCTAGCCAGCTGGGAGTTTGGAGAGCCCACTAAAGAGTAGTCTTGGCATTGGCCTAGCAATTCTGCCCAGGGGTGTTGCAATTCTCACTCAACTCACCATGGTGAAAGAAGAGGGAAAGGAGGGTGGATACCAGAAAATCCCTTAGTTTGTTCAAGTTTTGACACCATATGACAGAAGAAGAATGAGACAGGTGGGAATGTCTACAACAGAGGAATTAGACTTTATTGGAAGAAAGTCTTAGTCATATAGGGACACTTCACATATCAGCAGTACAGACTCTGGAAATGTGAGGTGCCCACCGAGCATTTCGCCAGTGCGGGGGGCCGGTATTGTCCAAGGAGCGAAGGATGGAAAAATCATTAGCAAGTGTGAAGGCAGCGGACATCTTTGAACTCCTTTCTTCCATAGCCAGCCAGGGGTTATCAAAATGGGGGGGGCAATCTACAGACAGAATTCTTGGTGTTCCCCAGTAGTACGTTGAATTTCTGAGATGCTAATTTCTTCATACATGTATCTTTTTGCTTGTCCCTACTCCTCCTTTTTTAAAAAAATATTTTATTTTTATTTATTTATCTATTTATTTGACAGAGAGAGAGAGAGACAGAGGGGGGGCCACACACCAGGGCCTCCAGCCACTGCAAACAAACTCCAGATGTGTGTGCCCCCTTGTACATCTGACTAACGTGGGTCCTGGGGAATCAAACCTGGGTCCATTGGCTTTGCAGGCAAACACCTTAACTGCTAAGCCATCCCTCCAGCCCTCTTCCTCCTTCTTGCTCATTTCTTTATATCAACTTTTAGTTATAGTTCTATGTTTATAGGTTTTGTCCACATTTGTCATATATGTTGTTATACTCCACATGAGATAATTACAGACCACCATGTTTTTTATTGCCAATTAATAGTCTTTTTATTTAGCTGGCAACTGAGACGGGGCTCATGCCAGAAAATGTTTTCAGCAAAGGAGCTCTAGGGTACAGCATTTTTAAAGGCAGAAGACCATAAAATAATGGGGAGGGGAGATGACAGGGTTAGGGTTAGGATAGTGTCAATATGACTGTATACATACTGTGTACATAACTAATCAAAAAAGAGGAAAAATGACATTAGTGTCAGGTGTAGGTCAGTTTTCCTTGTCCTGGAGTTCACTTGTTTACATATCTGAGCCATGTTTGGGGGCATGGGAAGCCTTGAAAGTGTTAAAAATTTAGATGTGGCCCTTTTTGGGAGTTTGGGAGCATGCAACTAAAAGTAGCCTTTTATTCCAACAAATGGAGTGGCAGTTGTTACATTCCAGGGGAGGATGACTGTATCTCAGCTCTTATGTGGATATTAGGGAATCAAACCCAGGTCATAGGCTTTGCAAGGTTTGTGAATGACCAAAGACCACACAGGAACAGTCTGACGCAGGGACGGAAAAAGCTGTTTATTGGGGCCTGAGCTGCTGGGCTGTCTCACAGGAGGAGAGACAGAGAACAGCCAGCATGACTCTGAATAGTTTGGGTTTATATAGAGTTTTTCCTTTTGGGAGGGGGATACAGAAGACAAAGTACTGGGGACTGCAGGGAACAGCAGGGACCACAAGGAGGGAGAAGCTAGATAGTCAGGAGGACAGACATCAACCTGAGGAGGAGATGTCACCAGGAGAGGAGCCAGGCTATCTCTGATATAAGATTAAAAACTATGGCTGAGGACATTGTTAAGTCAGGGGAGTGGGGATTAGGCAATATAAACATCTAAAGTTGTATCAGGCCACTGCTGTTCTCTTCCTTCATTTCAACTCCATCTTGGGACTCTTGCCTACCTAACATTCCAGCATTTTGTTAAGAATAAGGGGGTATGGTCAGGTCTCTTTCTGCTGTGAGGGAGCGTGTTCAGATGTCAGTGGTTGGAAAGTTCCCTCTGATCAGGCAACAAGGAGTTGAGTCTGAGGGGGCTAAAAGTTGGTATTGAGTGGAAGAGAGATAGGTTAATAAAAGTTGTTTGAACAAGTGATTGATGTGTGAGATTTTGTACCTGGTTTTGGATGTATTTCTAAAGACAGGGGCCTATCAAGTATAAGAGAAATATCCCCATTAATGGCCCAGGTAATGGTAGTAGTCAAGGCCAAATAGTTATAAAGATATCCCATGGTACTGAGGACAGTGGACCACCAATATAGATTCTGTTGGTCAGAGTTTGGAGTTGGAAGTTATGTTTGGGTTGTCTAAAAGATAACATGAAAAAGTTGAAGTTTGGATGGGGTTAGAGTTTAAGTAGCTTCCATTTGAACCCAGAGTTTTCATTAGCATTTTAGGTCTTGAAGTGGACAAGGGGATTAGGTAGATGAAGTTGGATTGCCACAGAGACATCTAAGTGTGGGCTAAGTGTAGAGAGAGGCTAGGAGGTTAAGATTGTGGTTAAATACACAATCACAAATTTAACAGAATTATTACCAGAAATGACAGGCATGATCATCATGAAGATTTAGAAATTTACACAATGGTGTGGTTTATATCTGTTCTTGTGACAGTGAGCACATCTATCTAATGTTACAATCTGGGCTGCAATGATTAAATCGTTTTATATACCTTACATTTGGCTGTATTTTTCTACTGAATGTCTAAGACCAAGTAGGTGGCCAAAGCTTAATTTTATACTGTAATTTTGAAAGTCAGTTGTGAGTCTTTAAGGGACTTTTAGGGACATGGGAAAAGTTCTATGGATCGCTCAGCATTTGTGCCATCTGCTGGGATGAGTCAGGGCCATTCTGATCATGTGGCTGCCTTTCTCTTGGAAGCATTAAAGGTGTTTAATCTTTGTTATGACTCTCCTTCTGCAGACTGGATAGTGATTGGAATTCATTTTTGGGGGGTCAACATATGTTCTCTGATCAAGAAGATAGGTGACTTACCAAGAGTTTTAGGATTCTTTAGCAAAAGAAGTGCCCAATTTTCTTTTAAGCCGTTCTGACCTGGAGGGGCTGGAACCAAAATATTGGGTATCCTTTTAACCCCCAAATCCTCATTGGTTCTGGCCACTACATCTGGTTAAGCACACAGGAGAAAAATGGGAATAAAGTATGTCTGTATCTTTTGTCTTTAACAAAACAGATCTAGTTAAATCATAGTCTTAAAAAAAACCTTAACATTTTGTTGTAACATTTAGCTATTGTTGTCTGATGACAAGGGAAGCCATATTTGAAAGACAGAAAAAAATAAATATATATACATTTGTAAGCACAAACAAAACCTTTTAACAATCCTGGAAACAATTTTTATTAACAAAAATATAAACTCTGACTTTTATTTTTTGTGAGAGTCAGTTTTGTTTTTATATTGGAGGATAAATCTATCAACAAACTCAAATCAAGCCATCTGTTGCTGAGCACTGCCAGAAACAGACTGGAGCCTTCAGGAGATGGGCCTGAGCTGCCAGGCAAGGCTAAGGACCCTGGACTACAGGAGACCACTCCCTCTCCAAGCCCAGCACACCTGAACGTAGGCTTTGCCTATAGCCCTGTGTCCTTTGGCCAGTTGCCTAGAAAACTCCTTATCATCCAGCAGCTTTCACACAGCCCATCCCCCTGCAGCCCTCTTCCTATGTAGATCACCTGACTCTCTCCCTATGTGCTGAAATAAACGTTCCTAGGTATCATCTAGAAACCTTTGAAACCACCAATCAATCCCCTTAGGACCCTCTTCCTGCTCTCAAGTGCTTATTAACTCATTTCCCTATTGAATAAATGGAACTACTCCCTGAACTTGTCTCCTGAGTGTACATCCCTTCATGCTCATGGCTGCTCAAGACCCTGCTCTCCATGTTTGCCTGGATGCCTTTGGGGAGCCACGGCCCAGAGGATCCAGAGACCCATAGCTGGCACCCAAACAGGGACCCTCTGAGATGTGCCAGGATGGGTGAGTGCTCTCCCACAGGGACTGGGAGATAACAGCCCATGTACTCTTGCCTCCATATTTTTGAGGGCTGGCAGATTTCTCTTCTTCCTCCTTTATTTTTGGTTTGCACCATCATGAAGGACCAGACATGATGAACTGGCAACTGACGTCTCTTGGCCGAGGCCACTCTTCAGCATTGACTAAAGGCTAGTCTTGTCCTCTACTTGGACCCAGACAACCTGTTGGGCATTGGCAAAGACCTTCTATCTATTTCTCTCCAACACAAAAAGCCAGTAACACATCAACCTCTTAAAAGCCTGTAGAGCAGGTCTCTGGTCTCTTAAACTTGTGGACAGGTTTGCGTCTGGACCATTGGGAAATCCCCCGTAGTGCTTTTCAGCCCTCAGGAACGTTGCCCTCTGGTCTTGGCATTTCCACTCTTTTTCTATCATGAATAATATTGTCTCCCACCAAAAAGAATCACAGATTCATAGATTAAGGGCTCTCCTGAAAGTTAGGGGAATTAAGCTTCCCAGAGGGAGTCCAGCTTCTTTTGGGAAGAAGTCCTGCAGGTTGCCCCCTGGATGATTTCTGGGGATCTATGTGACCCAGACATGTGGAAGCGCATAGCTTATCTGGAGAGGAGATGAAAAGTTCAGGAAGGAAATTTCCCCTCACTCCATTGTCATCTCCTTTCAAGTTTCTCCACTATGGCAGTGGCAAAACTGCAAGCCAGCTGTGCAAACATACCAAAGTGGCTCGGGTCCAGCAGTGGGCTCATGTGAGCTGAGACCATGGCGCCTCGGCCCATGCAGGTGCAATGTCTCTGCCTCCTTTCTCAGTGGCCCCTGGCAGTCATGGGGCCCCCTCCCTTCTTTCACCTTTGTGAAGCCGGACTCGGGAGGCTCCCATTCTGCTCCTGAAGACCATGTGCCATCCAGGCTGGCAGACAGCCCGGTGGTGTCTTGGCCATTAACTCTATGCCTACCAGACCTGACCTCAGGTGAGTTCCCTGGAGCAGGGTGGGGCTGATCTGAAGGTAGTGAGTCATGCGAGCTTCCGCCCCACGCAGCCACCACCTGCAGTGCTGGCATCATGAAGTGACAAGAAGAAAATAAAGGTCATGTTTAACTAAAGCCTATTGTGAACTAAAATTTTATGTAAACAATGCCATACTTTTTACATGATATCATAAATATAATTACTGAGTATGTTCTAGGTCAATGTCAAATTAAATAGAGGATTATTGAAAACATCAAAATTCTCTTTGAGGTAGTGACTCATAATTTGCCAGGTAAAAAGATTGTAAGTCCTGTTACTTAGAGGAAGGAGGCAACCAACCTGACTTAGAGGCCAGCCTGCCTCAAGACAGAAACAAAATTTGCCTTAGTTACTCCTAATAAAATCATTTCCAAGTGTGTTAGAGGTATTAATGACATAAACTTATCTTTAATCTAGACTACTTGCTTATTGTGTAATAGGATTAATCAATTTGGTGTAGTTTCTCTTAATAGTCTTATAAGAAAGATGGTTAATTATGGGGTGAAGTGAGTTGATTGAAGGAACTGGGAAGGAATTTTTCAATGTTGGACAGAGAATGCTTGTTAAAAATGCTTCTAGAGTGGTACTTAGATCAGAATGTTAATGTATGTGGATAAAGATGTGCATGTGTAGGAAAGAATTTCAGACTAAACCTAAACACCATGCTTAAAGTTAAAGATTTTTCAATTGTCTACAAACTTTTAAAAAACAGAAAGCTAATTGTCAGGCTAAAATATGATGGGATAACTTGCTTAAGCTTTATCAAATTTAAGTCATGGGTAAAACATAAAATTGTTTTATGTTAATAAAAATTTCTATGGTACGTAAAATCTATGGCTATCAAGCTAAAATTATTGGTTGTCAAATGGTGTTTATTCTTTCAAAACAGATTTATAAAGGGTTGTCTTAGAGTTTAGCTGTTTGGGCTCAACAAAGACCATATTCTGCCCTATTGTATGTAAAGTGACTGTCTCATTTCTGACATCTCAAGTCTAGTGTGTTTATCACCTATGTAGAAGCCAAAGCCAATTGGAATCATTGTAGCAAAAAGCACCAAGCACCTGTGCTCCCAGGTCAGGAGGCCGCTGGAGATGATGGGACACTTCTACACTGGCCCCCTGGTAAATCACCTGTCTTCTTGAGCAGAGAGGATATGGAGAACCAAACAAAAAAATTGGTGTACAGTGTGAAACAGGAGAGTCACAATTGAGGATCAATCAGTCCTCCTGACTTCCCAACGAAGAGAAAACTACTTGGCCAGCATGGCCATGACTCATCCTAACGGACAGAACACACCAGTAAGTTGTAGGGCCACTAATATGTCCTATGGTAAATTATGAAGAACTCACTCAGGATGACACTGCCCCCTTATAAAAACAAAGGAGGAGTTGTCAGGCACTTCCAGGCACAGGCTGCAGCCTTCAGGAGATGGGCCTTAGCTTCCAGGCATAGTTAAGGACCCCTAGGCTACAGGAGCCCACTCCCTCTCCAAGCCAGGTACATCTGAACTTAGGCTTTGCCCGTAGCCCTGTGATCTTGGCCAGTTGCCTAGGAAACTCCTTATCAGCCAGCAACCTTCACACAGCCTATCCCCATGTGACCCTCTTCCTGCTACTATATAGATCACCTGACTCTCCCTAAGTGCTACACCTGACTCTCTTCCCATGTGCTGGAATGAATGACCCTAGGCATCATCTAGAAATCTTTGAAACCACCAATCCCCTTAGGACACTCTTCCTGCTCTCAATTATTTATAAACCCATTTCCTTATTGAATAATTGGAACAGAACTACTCTGTGAAATCGTCTCCCAGGTATACATCCCTTCATGGTCATGGCCACTCAAGACCCTGCTCTCTATGGTTTCCTCACTGCCTTCGGAAAACCACAGCTCCGAGGATCTAGGGACCCCAATCTATCAGAAATTAAGTTAAGTTTTTTTTTTTTGTTTGTTTGTTTTTCGAGGCAGGGTCTGTCAGGTTTGTTTGGTTCAGGATGACCTGGAATTCGCTATGTAGTCTCAGGGTGGCCTCAAACTCATGGTGATCCTCCTACCTCTGCAACCTGAGAGCTGGGATTAAAGGCGTGCGCCACCATGCCTGGCTCAGAAATTAAGTTAAGTTTTGATGTTTTAATTGAGTTTGTCAATCTAAAATCAGAGTTGAATTCTGCAAGTTTTTATACTTAAAAACCTCTGGCTATTGCTGTAGCAGATGTAAACAAGAATTTTGGTTTTAAAGTTGAAAACCCAGAAGTCTGTCCTTAGTAATTTAGAATCACCTTTAACTATATCTATGTACCTGTGTACATTTTAATGGCTTCAATCTTTTTGTCTATACTGGATTAGACATCAATGTAATCCCAATAGAGAAATTTATAACAATCAATCTGATGTACATTGTTTAGGGTTACCTTGGTTAACATAAAGCAATTTTATGTCTCATTATTTTTGTTGCCCCTGACTATTAAATGAAGCTTGTATTAGATATCTGATAGTTTTGTAACTCATTTTGGGCTCAAGCCTTTCATCCCAGCACTCAGGAGGCAGAGGTAGGATGATTGCCATGAGTTCGAGGCCACCCTGAGACTCCATAGTTAATTCCAGGTCAGCCTGGGCAAGAATGAGACCCTACCTCGAAAAACCAAGAAAAAAAAAAAAAAGTTGTGAAAGCTCTGCTCTCCATCATATATCATTAGTCTCTCTTTTAATTTGATGTCATCATTTTTTTCTCCTATTATGAGGTTCTTGTGTGGGTATAGCTAGGCATTGTACATAGTTTATATAGTTATCTGAATATGGGGAGACTTCCTTATCTCCCTAAAAACAAAAGTTACAATTAATGAAGTCAGACTATATCTTTTATAAAACTTGAGTTATAAACATGACTATTTAATAGAATTAGTTTTACCAAAAAGTCAGTAACTAATAAATAAATATTAACCTTATTAAGACTTAGATTTTTGTAGTTAAAACTTTAACAAAGAAACATTACTAACTTAATTACACATTTGAAGACAATTTTCATAACTGTTACCATGAGCAAAATGATATCAGTTAATCAAACTTTACACTTTATAACCTCTTGATTTGAGACTTGTTTTGTTCATTTTTTTATTTATTTGAGAGTGACAGAGAGAGAGAGAACGAGGCAGATAGAGAGAGAGAGAGAGAAGGGGTGCACCAGGGCCTCCGGCCACTACAAACAAACTCCAGATGTGTGTGCCCCCTTGTGCATTTGGCTAATGTGGGTCCTAATTGAGCCTTGAACCGGGGTCCTTAGGCTTCTCAGGCAAGCACTTAACCACTAAGCCATCTCTCCAGCCAGATTTGAGACTTTTTAAAAGTATGGATTTTTAAATGTAGGTAAAACTTGATAATTTGCCCTGGAGATAATATAACACACTTGGAAATGGAAAGAGAAAGAGACAAAAAATCTGAACTACATTTATGATATAACAAATTAAGATTAACTGTTCCTAGTGATCTTACACAAGAGAGAAATTGAGAGAGAATCAAATGACAACTACAAATTACATATATGATATAACAAATTAAGATTATCAGTTCATAGTGATTGTACATAGAGAGAAATTGAGAAAGAATCAAAATTACATGCTGCTTGTCAGTTTTCCTTTCCTTGCCCAGAGGCAATAGGCCAATTTGGCTAAGGACAAGGTATGGACGACTCATGTTTTAAATGTGCTTAGTATCTGAGTTAGGGGTGCCAACCCATGTCTCAGAATCCAGCTTATCATGAATTTACATAGCATATCACAATTAATATAATTTACATTACAGTGAAGTAGAAAAAATCATTAACAAATATCTCAAGACATTCAGCAAACCTACCAGTTCCTAGGTGTCTGGCTTTTAGCCTTTACCTGGCAGACTTTAGGATCTAACTTGTTTTTGAGTCTGTGCATCTGGCTGTGGCATGGGGTCTGTCAACATTTTTTTTTTTTTAAATCTAGAATGGGTTACAACCTTGTTGTGTTTGTGTATCCTGTACACAGCATATCCCCATATACAGAATCTCATCAGTGTGACTGCACATGTTTGAATCTATGTCTCAAAGCATTACTGCAGACACAAACCAATACAGCCAGAATCTGCATTTTCCACAGATAGTTCTTTTATTCTAGTATTTATGAAATTGGGAGTCTGAATATTTGTTGCATAAATGTTTATAAATATTTTCTCATTTTGACGGATAATTCCATTTAGTAAGATGAAATGTCCCTTTCTGTCTTTTTGATTAGTTTTGGTTTGAGGTCCACTTTGTCTGATATAAGGATAGCCACTGCTGCTTGTTCGAAGATTCCATTTGTTTGACAGTTCAGTATCCAGCCTTTGAAATTCAGTTTTTGAATATCTTTATAAGATAGATGTGTTTCCTTTTTTTTTTTTTCTTTCTTTCTTTTGGTTGTTTGAGGTCAGGTCTCATTCTACCACAGGCTGACCTGGAATTCTCTATATAGTCTCAGGTTGACCTCAAACTCATGACAATCCTCCTCTCTCTGCCTCCCCAGTGCTGGGATTAAAGCTGTACACTACCATGCCCAGCACTAGACTAGAGATGCGTATTTTTGGATGTAACAAACAGTTATGTTTTTCTTTGTACTTAAGTCATTCAGTCTGTGTCTTTTGTGCATCTGGCTTACATGGGTCCTAAGGAATCAAACCTGGGTCCTTTGTCTTTGCAGGAAAGTACCTTAACTGCTAAGCCATCACTCCAGCCCTATCTGTGTCTTTTTATTGGAGAGTTGAGTCCATTCACATTTAGCGTTACTACATAAAGCTGCTTATTTTTCTCTATTATTTTGTTGGTGATGTTCTGCTTGGCTGGATTGTTAACATCCCATTTCCATTTCCACTGATAGCTTGGTGATTTATTGTGTTGTGAAAGTTGACTCTTTCCCGTTTCTTCTGGGTTCCCCTGTCTCGTTCATGAACTGGATCCTATTGTGTGTTCTCAGTGGTGGGGTTGACTTTCTTCTTCACTGTGGCCTATTCCCTTCAGAATTTTCTATAGAGCTGGCAGTTTCTGTTCATCTGAAAGTATTGTTTCTCCATAATTTTTAAAAGATAATTTGGTGGGGTATACTACTCTTGGTTGGAAGTTATTTACCTTCAGATTGTGGAGTATACTGTTCAATTTTTTTCTGGCTTTTAAGATTGCTAATTACAGGTCTGGGGTTATTCTGATATTACTACTTTTGTAAGTGAGTTGGCATTTCCTCCCTAAAGTTTTTGCTATTATTTCTTTGCTTTGGATTTTTTGACATCGTTTCTCTGATTTGCCATGTAGAGTTTCTTCTAAAGTCTACTGGAAGTTCTACTGGATTCTTATGTGTGAATGTCATTTGCTTTCTCTAAATTTAGAAATTTTCTCTGATAATTAGGGAAACTCAGGATATAGCTAGCTTCTTTTATGTAGTTTCAGTTAGAGCCAGGAGCCCAAAAGAGAGCCAGAAGATGCCACCCCATCTTGGCAGGCATGGAACTCATGTCTGATCCAGTTTTATCCACAATGAATGCAGTACCCCCTGCTACCTCCACAGTCTAACACACTAACTAGGTGGGATAGCCTTTGAGTCAGTCCCCTTGACTCTGCAAAGCAATCAGATCTTCCCCTTTCATTCTTAAATCTGAAAGAATCCATTTTTAATAGACTATAAAGGCTTGTCTTTGTTCTTTTCACTTCTTTTTGTGTCCTGTTATCTCTGTCTGGACACATGTAAGTATGGTTTTCTTCTTGGCCTGGGTAGTTTTCTGCTTGTCTTCTATCAGGTTTATGGTGTGGTATGTTCTCACTTTGATTACATATATGATTTTTCTGGAATCTCTGAGTCTATCATGTGTATATTCCCATTACACTCTAGATCAACCATGTGGGTATTTCTTCAATTCTGGGCCTGCTACATGTGTAATTTCTCTAAGCTGAGGGTAACCATGGGTATAACTCTTTTTACTATTCATCTCTCATTTGAATTTCCTGGTCTCTGCTTTCTCCTATTTCTAAGCCATCACAAATTATTCTCTTAACTTTCTTCCATGGGAAGGCTCAGGACAGATGCTGTGCCCTCCACAGAGTGTGTTTCCTTTAAATCTGCCTATATAAGCTCCAGGATCCTATTATCTTCCATGTGTTTGTGACTCTACCATAGCCTTTTCCTAGATCTCAGTGTCTCTTAAATGAACCTCATGGACGAGGCTGTGCCTGTTTCTTCTAAATTTCTCTAAATAAGCTCCTAGATCTTAACTTTCATATGCTTGTGGCTCTGTTCCAACATTTTCTTAGACTCCCATTTCCCTTGATTAAACCTCATGATTTATGATTTATCCCCAAATATAATCAATGATTTATAATTTATATTTCTCAAGTCTGTTCTTTTTAATATTGTTTTGTTCATTTTTATTTGTTTATTTGAGAGTGACAGAGAGAGGGAGAGAAAGAGGCAGATAGAGAGAGAATGGGCATGCCAGTGACCTCCAGCCACTGCAAACGAACTCCAGACATGTGCACCCCCTTGTGCATCTGGCTAATGTAGGTCCTGGGGAATCGAGCCTCGAACCGGGGTCCTTAGGCTTCACAGGCAAGCGCTTAACCAAGCCATCTCTCCAGCCCTCAAGTCTGTTTTTTATCAATGCTTTGTTAAAATAAGGATAAGAATCAAAAATCAGGGTTGAAAAGTTTTGGAGACACCTCTTGAACTCCACAATCCTGCATCAATGATATTGTTGAGCAGCTGATCAATTCTTTTTCTGATTTATCTCAGCTCTTTTTACACTATGTATTTTGATGTTTGGCTGTTGCATTTATCCCAGAGTTCTAGAGAATATTAGTCATGTGTTTTTATTTTTTCTTTATGTGGATGTGTGTGCATTACCACTTTTCCCTCCATTCCTGAGTTTTGTTCTGCTGCTTGGTCTTGTCTGTTAGAATGACATTCTGAAAAAAGTTTTATTTCATTAATGATTGATAATGAGTAATGATATAGGAGACAGCTTTGTGGGTTATTCAGATAAGGGAAGGATCTTGGTAATATAAGATGGCGAAAAGATGGAGTGACTTCTTCTCTTCCTGGCCTGGACAAATTTTCCTGCTTCATTGCCTTGATGGACTAGCCTGACAAGCTTCCTGAGACCCATGAAGTACTGGATGCACCTTAAACTAATCATTGACTCTCATCTTCACTGAGGAAGAACAATTACACATTTGGTATAGGCAGGCCGTCCCATTCAATAAAGGTTCAGTGTCCACTAAAACTGGGTATTTTCCAGCTCTGGAAGCCCTCTCCTCTGCAGCGAGCTTTCTTTCTTTCTCCTTTCTTTCCCTCTTATTCTATTCTTTTAACTCTATTCTTTTAAAATATTTTCCTGCTTCTTAGTTCCTTAATTGGCAGAGAAAACTAACCAAAATCCTTAGGATGGGAACAATTTTGTTTCCATAATTTCTGTTTGATTTTTTTCAACATTTCTGTTTCCTTGCTATTTTTTTTTTCCCTCTGTGTTATTACCTTTCTTCCTCCAATTTAGTCACTGTGTCACTCACTTTTGAGATTGTCTTGTTGAGTTCTTGAATATGTTCTTTTGCCTGTTTAAAGAGTCTACCAGGTCATTAACTATTATTAGCAGTAGAGCTCTATATTCTTTCTCTGGCATTTTAGTTATTTCATTTTCTGTTCCAATTTTGGGGTAATTGACAGTTTGGGGATATGTTGTGGTGGCTTAATGTCCCTTACAATTTTGTTTCTTTGTTGTGACTTGTGCTTTTGTGGAAATATATGCTTTTCCCACTCTTTAATTTGTTCCCCCTTTTGTCTTTCCTCTTTATTTGGTTGTTTCATTTGTCTTATGTATTTTTGTTTGTTTCACTCAGAAGTATGTTTCTATGAGGTTAAAGAAGTTAGGCCCAGTGTTGAGTCCTGCAGATTGGATGGTAAGTTTGACTTTGATCAACTGGATTGGTAACCTTCTTGTGATAATGTTCTCTGTCCTTTAGATAACCTAACAATTGGTACATGATATTCTTGCTATTTATACCAACATACTGTTAGAAAGGCTTGCTACTGATGTAGTATTTGAGGGTTTAGGAGGGGTTCCTCAAATTTATGAACCCCAATTTTGGGTCTTGTCTTATTTTTAACAAAGAATTGATAAACATGGACTCAAGAAGAGTAAATTATGAATTATTGAGTTTATTTAGGATGAAATCACAAATTGTGGGGTTTTATTTAAGGGAAACTGGGATGTAGAAAAAAGGTTAGAGCAGAGTCATAAGCATGTGGAAAGTAGGAAAGATGCACTCATGTGGAAAACACAGCATAGTCCCTGAGATTCATTTAAGACAAATTGAGGTTTTTAGGGAAATACTGGAGTGGAGCAACAAACATCTGGAAAATAGAATCTAGATGTTTATGTGGGGAGATTTAGAAGAAAAATACACTGCATCTCTACTGGGATTCCCCATGGAAAAAAGCTAACAAGTCCAATGATGGTGGTTTAAGGAAAAATAGCAGAAGGAAAATATCAAAGCAGTGACCAAGGAATTCAGATGAAAAATGAGTAGTAAAGAGATTTCCACCCATGGATGCTCCGAATTTAGAAAAATTACAGAAGGAGCAGACCGAGATTTTAGTAAAAGTACACATGTGGTAGATCTAGAATGTAAGGGAAATACACACCTGATGTATTCAGTGACCAGAGGAAATCATACATGTAATTAAAGTGAAAACTTACCCCAAAGTATAAAGCAGAGGCAAGCAGGAAAACTACCCAAGCCACGAAACAGTACTCTGTTCTTCCCCACCCAGCTGGGGGGAGGGGGAGCCAAACTCACTCATGTGTATCCCTGTGATCGAACAAGTGGGGGCAGAGAGTGCAAAGAAAGTGAGCTGGAAATAGCCTGGACAAATCTTTATAAACAATTGAAAATGGACTCTTTCCTCAGATGTAATTTAAAGGGTGGACCTCAGAGACCAGCCCACCTACGTAGTGACAACCCATGCAATATGGGCCTTATACCCCACTAGACAGAATACTAACTTTCCCCACACCCTTTTCCTCAGAAGCCTTCCTCTATTCTTCTTGGTGACTCAGAGCCTCCTCCCACTTACTCTCTTTGATCTGAATTCCACCAACACCCTGATTCGTGTTAAATAAATATCTTGGGCCCAAAAGGAATTGTCTCCATGGTTTTCTAAATTCTGAATGTCACAGTATCTTATATTAATTTGCCTCCTTTTTCTTCTCTGTTTTTTATGTTGAGTGACCTTCCCACCATCTTAACCACATCAATATTGTCATTTCAAACATGATATATAAAGAGATCATCATACAATGTGTTACTCTTTGTAAATGCATGTTTTCACTCCCTGGAGAATCTCCTATATTTTTACAAGTATCAATAATTCTTTCTAATTGCTGAGAAGTATTTCAGGTAGATTGTATTTTTCACCTGCTGAGTTGTACTTTTTGGGGGTTTTGACTATTATAAATAAAATTGGCATTTTTGTTTTATGTACAAATATGATTTTACAGAATGTGTCCATGAATGGACTTAAGGGGATGTAAGGTATAATTAACTTAGTAAAAATTTCAGAACCGTTTTCCAGTGCGGTTGAAAATTTTAAATTTTCATCAGAAATTGGTAGAACTTGGAAGTACTTGTAATCCCCAGTGCTTGGTGTAAGAGTTTCAGAACTCTGCTTCCAACTCCTCCTTTTCCCTCCTCCCACAGAGCAATACTCTTATGAGGCTAATGAGGCTAGGCTAGAGGCTCTGAAACTATCTCCTGTTACAGAAATTTAGATTTCAGAGAGTAGTTTTTCCCTTACCTCTTGGTAGGTAGGCCCAAAGGGTAGATTCCCTCACATCTGTTATGATAATTGACATGCATGCTTGATCTGAGAGGAAAAATTACTTTTCCCTCTTAGCTATCACCTATTGACTGTAGGCAGAGATGAAATTCTCACTTACCCAAAGAGTTCAATGGGATGTCCAGCCAATCTGGACAATAAAGGCTCCAGTCAAGCCTTCCTGCATAGTGTGGAGTGTAGGATCATCCCCTTCCTATCTCTCCAAAAAAAAAAAAAAAAACTTAAAACCATTCCTTTCTTCTACCAAGGGGTTCAGAGCCCCCTTCTTTCTCATCTCTCTAGCTGTCATTAAATAAGACTGAGCCTGGGAAACTCTCTACCTCAGTCTTCCTCTGTCCTGAACTTTATATAAATGGTACCAACTGAGAACTGCAAGTTCAAGAATTGCCTGGGTTACAGAGTGAGTTCAAAGACAATTTGGGAAATGAGAGCAAGTCATGTAGCTTTGTTAGGAAGTTAGGGTCGCCCCTTAAAGTTAAATGGTAGGAAGGTCTGCCCTTGCAATCTGCTCTGATAAAGATTAAAGGATGACCTGACTTTGCCTCTTGTCTAGTTCCCTATACCAGTTTTCTGTTTTTCCATACCTGAGCCCCTCCCTGGGAGGGAGATTTTTATTTTTATTTTTTTTGGTTTTAGAATTCAAAGTTAATTCTGATATTGTGGCTGGTCAAGCTTGGAGCCCAGAACTTGGGTGTCATGGCTGGCCTCTTCCATAGCCAGCCTTTTGTCCAGACAAGTCAGCTGTTCACCTGAGCCAGAAGGAATCTACCACTAAAAGGTTATAAATACATTTGCAAAGATAGAGCAAGGTCTCTGGGATGCATGACCACTTGTAAATATCTGTGTTCTGGTGAGTTTCCCCCCTAATCTCAGCCAAGATGAGAGGATAATCTCCTGAACTTTACTTCCTACATGACCTTCTACCTTCTCTTGCCACCCTCCACATGGCAGGAGCTTTTATTACTTTATTTTCTTTCCTGTCTAACTCTGTTTTTATGGTTTCTCTGGGCCCATCATGTGAGCTCTAAGACCATGTGAGTGTATTCATTTTCCTTCTCTTGGTTCTGTACTTTCCTCAATAAATATAATAATTTAATGATTATCCATCTCAGACATATTTTACTCAATTCTTTGGCTAAAAGTAGACATTAACCTAGGGTTTCAGGCTTAAGGACTTTCCTGAATGCCTAATACACTGTTTCAGAAACTTAGTGAAGCAATGTCTCAAAATGTAAAAAGAGTGCTGAAGAGATTGCTTAGCAGTTAAGATGCTTGTTATGAAGCCTAGGACCCAGGTTCAATTCCCCAGAATCCACATGAGCCAGATGCACATGGTGGCGCATGTGTCTGGAGTTCATTTGCATTGGGAAGAGGCCCTTTCCATGCCCATTCTCTCTCTCTCTCTCTCTCAAAAAACAAAATAAGGGCTGGAGAGATGGCTTGGCGGTTAAGCGCTTGCCTATGAAGCCGAAGGACACCGGTTCGAGGCTCGATTCCCCACGACCCATGTAAGCCAGATGAATAAGGTGGTGCATGCATCTGGAGTTTTGTTTGCAGTGGCTAGAGGCCCTGGTGCATCCATTCTCTCTCTCTCTCTCTCCCTGCTGCCTATTTCTCTCAAATAAATAAATAAAAATATATTTAAAAAACAAAATAAAAAATAAAGAGTATAAAAGGGCTATGGATAGAGGTTAATTGAGGCTTACTTGATTAGCATATAAAGAGGCCATATGTGCAATCACTAGTAACACAAACACAAAAGAATTTTGTGTATCACCTAGTTATTTTATATTCTCATGAGAATTTGATATTGTCATGTTTTTACTTTAAATGGTAAAAATTTAGTTTTCTTTCACTAACCAGCTCATGATCACATATATTAATCCCTTCTTACCACTAATAATTTAGTTATACTATAGTTTTGTAATGCTTTTATATGGGTATTTCTAAGCAAATGGCATTCATTTAAAATATGTAAGAGCTTATTGCTAGTTTTCATTTCATAGCTTTCCATTTCCAAGTAATTAATATATTTGCTTGTTTGTATGTGTTTAACACTAATTTATTCTCATAGCATTACTTCTTATTCCAGTATACCTTATTTGTCTAAATTACTCTAAATTACTTCTCAATACCTTCAAATCCATAATACATTATATCAACCCAACCTCCTCAAATTCATCTGTCATCTATACACACACAATAATTTATGCACAAAGCTTAGGCCAGACTAGTGGCTCTGTCTGTGCACTGTGACCTGGGCATAGGGTCCATTGGTTTCTACCTGATGCTAGCTGGATCTGACTGAGGTTAACCTAGCTGTAGATCATAAGACAACACTTGTGCTAGCTTTCATGCCCTATTTTCAAGCAGGTGGCATCTTACTACCCACTGTACTGTCCAAGGATGGGAGAATGGTAATAGAGGCAGTCACTTAGCCACCTTGACTCATGTTTCATGATTCATTTTACATGTACTGTCCTAGAGGTACCAGTTGTAAGGCTCTACATGGCACTGGACTTCACTCTAGTGGGCTTCAAGTATAAGGCTTGAACATTGTGGTGGTTTGATTCAGGTGTCCCCCAAAACTTAGGTGTTCTGAATGCTAGGTTCCCAGCTGATGGAGGCAGTGTATGGTTGGGGATGGGCTTATGGGTGTTATAGCCAGTTTCCTCATGCCAGTGTTTGGCACACTCTCCTGTTGCCATTGTCCACCTTATGTTGGCCAGGGATGATGTCCACCCTGCTCATGCCATACTTTTCCGTGCCATCATGGAGCTTCCCCCATCGAGCCTGTAGGCCAAAATAAACCTATTTTTTCCCCCAAGCTGCTCTTGGTTGTGTGATTTCTACCAGCAATTTGAACCTGACTGCAACAAACATAATTCTTTTTTCCCCCAGTCTGAGGCATCTCTGCCCATTTTTCTTGGAGTTGGAGGAGTAACATGATAAAAGTTTTTATTTCAGCTTTTTTCAATGCATCTTTTCTTTCTATTATACTACAATAGGACACTATAAGATATTTTTTCAAGCTGTTGATGTATGAATAGCTGTTTGTGTTAGCATGTCTGTGGAGATTGCTGGAGGATATCAGCCACTATCATTCTTTCTTTCTGTTTCTGTTTTGAACTCATATTAAAAACTCTCTTGTCATTCTATGTTATTTGTTCAATCTTAAACTAACTGTCTTCTCATATATGGCTCAACATTTTAGCTAAATACAACTTAACCTTCAATGGAAAACTTTCACGTCACAATTTGATGACAGAAATTTAGACAAGAGAATTCAAGGGTAAAATACTAAAACTGACATTTGAGTTAATAAAAGTTGATTAAAAAAATAGCAAGGTTTAACTTAGGTCAGTGGTTTAAAATTTTGCCTTGTTTCAGGTAATACCCTTTCTTAATTGAGGAGAATGCCAACAGAGTATCTATACAGAAGTTCAGACTTGGCGTACTCTTCTCCTTGAATGTGGTCCAGAACTATTTGGAATTCCAATTGTTTCAAATTTTGTGTAGGGTGCTGTGCAAGTACTGTGGTTTCTATTCAGTCAAACTGTGAGCCTTGTAATGTTATAATAAAATTGCCTTGGTTTGCACAGAGTGATGTGGGTAGGGTTTTACTTTGATATGAAAGAGGTGGTTAGTATAAAAAAATCCAAAGGCAACTTACATCTCCTACTTACTTGTAAACTAAGATTTAAAGAATTTTGAAAGATGATGTAGATATTATCATTTCCTAAAAGTTTTTACACAATAATCACCCCTATCAATGACACTATTTTTAACTATTAACAACAATTATAAGAAATTTGACCAATTTGCCTTTGTATTTAGCACTACTTACTAATTTTTCTGTTTTGTGGCAAATGAGCTAATTATGGTATTAGAACCATGTGAGTCTTGTAAAGCTGTTAAAGAAAAATTTCACAAAGGCATAAAAGTCATTTAAAATACTTGTTTATTCACGAGAGAGAGAAGTAAACACCAGGGCCTCCTGCTGGTGCAAATGAACTCCAGACACATCACTACTTTGTGCGTTTGGCTTTATGTGGTCACTGGGGAATTAAACCGGCCATTAGGCTTTGCAAGCAACAACCTTTAAATGCTGAACTATATTTTCAGTTTAAAGCATATAAATTTTAAAGAGGAACTCTTCAGTTGGCAAGTGGAGGTGTTGTTCCTCTCAGAGTAAACCTCATGGGCAGTTGCAAGGAACAAATAAAAGGGACCCGATTTATTTTGAAACTGATGTTAGAGAGAAAGGAAAACTATAAAGTAAGTTTAAGGCAATGTGAATTTAAGCCTGGTGGAAAAAAATCCAAATCTAGCAAAATGGATCTTTGCTCACTATATCTTAAGTAACATCTTCATTTCACAAATGGAAAAGCTTATGCTTAAGAGTAGATAATAAAGTTCCTAAAGTTTCTGTAATCAGAGATTAGTTGTTGCACAGAAGCATTGGTTTCTTCTGGGAACTTGTTATTTTTAGTCATTTCTCCAGATATACCTGATATAGAATGTGTGTTTTAGTAAAAGACCCAGAGGATTGCTTTGATACAGTGTGTTTGCATTTAAGAAGCAATTGTGCATGCTACTCTTTAAAACTCAAGCACAATTGGTTTGGGAATGTAAATAAGTGGCATGCTTATCTAGCATGTGCACGACATTGGGTTTGTTTCTTAGCCCTCTAAAAAAGTTTAATATATATTAAATATATTAAATAAAAAAATTAGCCGGGCGTGGTGGCGCACGTCTTTCATGCCAGCACTCGGGAGGCAGAGGTAGGAGGATCGCCGTGAGTTCGAGGCTACCCTGAGACTACATAGTGAATTCCAGGTCAGCCTGGGCTAGAGTGAGACCCAACCTCGAAAAACCAAAAAAAAAAAAAAAAAAGGAAATACTGGCTTAAAGCCCTGTGAGCAAGGTGTCTAAGGGGTTTTGACTGTTCCTCGGAAATCCCCTCACAAAGTCACATCTGACAGCTTGAGACTCCGTGGGCGAATCACTTTTGGAACTACTTAGACTTGCTCTGAAGAGAGGGTAAGGAAAATGTTCGCTACACCAAATG
The DNA here is from genome assembly GCA_036346955.1 of Dipus sagitta. Taxonomy (NCBI): domain Eukaryota; kingdom Metazoa; phylum Chordata; class Mammalia; order Rodentia; family Dipodidae; genus Dipus; species Dipus sagitta. Next base: position 34,541,976 of record CM070776.1, read on the forward strand.
TCATCTTAGATCACTTCCAGGTTATGGTGAGTGAGCTACTTCTGAGTTTGGGGCCAGCATAAGATATTTTCCGATTATTTTGGTGATAAATAACACTCAGAATTTTTTCCTTAACCAGACTCCACCTTTTCACCAATTTGGGCGGTGTCACTGATGTGCCCGCTAAAGCCCAAGAGCACTCTAGGGGGCGGGGCCGAGCGTGAGCGTGAGGGGCGGGGCCTAGAAGGGCGGGGTTGGGGTCAAGCTTGAGGGTGCGCGGAGAGAAGGGCGGGTAGAGCGTCAGGGATTTGTTTAACGGTTGCTTAGTGTTAGTTGCTCAGCGACTGTGGTCACAAGCAAGTCCGCAGCTCCTTGCTGGGTATGGAGAGGGCAGCTATGGACCTGCCCAGGGGCTCCCTTGTCCGCCGCGACTCAGAGGGCCTAAAAAAGGAAGTTCAGTTGAGGGTAATCCCTTCAGAGCTGAGATTTATAGATGCAGTGCGTGGGCGAGCATATCGCCTCCCTGTTACAGTACACAACGTTGGCCGATGGAACCAGAAGATCCGGTTTGTGGAGCCTATGAAGCCTCAGGTGACAGACATACTGAGGGGTGTGCTAGAGCTTGATTCTGAGAAGCCTCCTCACTTGACCATTGGTTTTTCATCCCAGAGGCCAGGCTCTCCCAAATTGAACTTGTTCACGTTCAGTCGGGGGGGGGGAGGGGGAAAGGAGGGGGAGAGCTCTTTGCTCTTTTTTTTTTTTTTCCCTTAAAGTTTGGATATACGGAATGCTAAGTGAGGCAATGATGATCTAGAATGGCACTATTTGGTCCTATATTTGGAAAGACTTCAGTCCTTCCCTAGAAGCGAGAAGCTTGAAAAAAAAGGTTTATTTGTTTGCAAGCAGAGATTGAGAGGGGGGCTGTGGAGAGGGAAGGCGCGCCAGGTCCTCTTGCCACTGCAAAGGAACTCCAGATGCATGTGGCCACTTTGTGCATCTGGCTCCTCTTGGGTGCTGGGAAATTGAACCCTGTTCATTAAGCTTTGCAGACAAGCGCCTTAGCCGCTAAGACATCTCTCCATCCCCACAAAAAGCTTTTAATTGACAATAATTGTAGACATTTGGGAACTATTATGGGGATGGATATATATATATATATATATATATATGAATTCCAATTCTGTGCACTGTATATTCATGATTTTATAGTTGTCTTTATCCATAGGAAAACAAAAAAATATTTTAAATATACTTAGAATCATAGAGTACAATCTCTTCGGGAATTACTAATAGAAAAAATAGTAGAAGATTTTGTTTCCCATTTTTAATCCTGTGTTGAGCATCTCCTGTTTGATAGACAGGAGATAAGAGGATTTTGTTGCACATAGTTCCACTTTAAGAAGACTTAGAAAAATGGGGGCATTTTAGCATACATATAACCATTATTATACCCCATAAATATGTATTTATCAATTTAAAAACTTTAAGTTTTATTTTGCTTTTAGTTAAGAAATAAGGCCTACTTTTTAATAATGATGTACATTCCTAACTACAATAGTTAACATACCATCCTTATAAAGAAATAATATTGAAATCTTGATTTTTTTTCCTGTCACTGAAGTTTAAACTGTTGTTGAATAGTCTGGATAAGGAACTTGCTTCTGGCCTTCAGATGACAGCAATGGTAGAATATCGTCCTGATAAAAATGAAGACATTTTTGATCAAATGTTTGTTTCAGTAGGAAATAAAATACTAGAAATTCGTCTAGTTGGGTATGTAATCTTCATATATCCCTGCCTTTTGAGAATTGTGTTAGTACCAAGCTGGATTATATACTTTAGTACTTTATATAGTATGTTATCATCAAAGTATACATTAAATATGTCCTTATGAAATTTGTAAATATGTGATGACTCATTTAAAGATATCTGAAAATACATGCTACATATATAGCACAGTAGACACTAATTACAGGCAAAGGTAACAAATTAGATTTATCATTTGTACTTAATCTTGTTTTATACCTCAAAAGATATTTATAGCATCACAGATTTCTTTCATTTGTCATATTTTGCCTCATTCAGAGTATGAAGTTCAGTTCTACCTGTTTAAAGAAGATTCAAAACAATGTATAATATACAAGTGGAGAATCCCAAAGGGAATTCCACATGTTTAGTTAAACGAATATTAAAATAAGTGGGTGACCTTTGAAAATGATTATTTAAGATCTATGATGAAAATATGCATAAGTCTAATTTCCTTCTTGAAAAAATGTATTTTCTAGTTCCTATATCTTTATTTCAAAACTATTCTTATTGACAGCAACATCATCATTAGACCTGTAAATAAAAGGAAATGTCTTTAATGTATGTGCCCCTATAGATTTAACCATGAACGTATTATTGTTATAGTTAACTATGTCCCTCTTTTTTTCTCCTTTAGACTGATTCCAACATGTCAACTAGAAATTGTGCCAGTAGTTGATTTCGGCACAATTGTTGCCAATAGTAAAGTGCATTGTAAAGAGATTAATATTATTAATCATGGTAAAGCTCCAGGTAAATATTTTGTGTCATATAAAGTCACTTACATATATAAATACTGTGTAATAAGTAGACTCACTCATCAAGGAAATATATCTTCCACTTGAAATAGCTCAAAATCAAAAACCCATAGCTGTTATGACTACAAATCATAGATAAATCCTTATTAAAACAGTCCATCAGATGATTAGTGGTCTTCCTGAGGATGGGAGGCAAGATAGTGTCATAGAAATGACATTGTCCTTATACAAATCCAGTTATAGAATTAGGGCATAATAATGTTCTAGCTGTGTGATCTGGAGCATGTGTTTGCAAGTATTTGGAACTTGAGATTCCTTAATTATGAAGTAGGATTGATAAATATGGTTAATTTGGCATATACTTAAAATTGTGATATACAATTTAAGTTGAGGTATAGTATGTGACTCACCATAGGTACTAAGTATTTATACTCTTTCTCTGTCATATTAAAATTTGAATTCACTCATATTCCCTAGCCTTTTAATAATTGTTTTCTTTTATGAAACAAACAAACACTTCTTTTTTCTCTAGGCTGGATTATTAAAAAAAATTATTCTGCCATAGAAGTTTCAATGAAAAGTATATGTAGTATTGGTTTAGCTACTTTCTCTTTGCTGGGACAAAAATACTTGGCCAGAAACAAAGAAGGAACAGTTTATTTCAGCTTACATTTGGTGGTTACAGTCATTCATTGTGCACAAGGCATAGTGGCAGGAGCTTAACCAACTAGTCAAATTCACTCCACAATAAGGAAGCAGAGAGTAATAAATGCAAGTGTTCAGTCAGTCCTCACCATTTTTTACAGTCCAGGACTTGTGCCCATGACATGGTGGATTTTCCCATATCAATAAATCTAATCAACATAATCTCTCATTGCTATGCCCAGAAGATAACCAATCAACATATAGATACAAATTGGTATTTGTTTGAATTCTGATTCTGAATGATAAAATATTTTTTTCACATGAAATGCTTTGGGAAAATGTATTAAAATTATCTTTGGTTGTGAAATCTATTTTATGCTTAAGTGCTCTTCTTAATGTCCTTGGGAGTTTTTGCTTTCAATTTTGTTTTCTTTTAAAAAAAAAAAACATGTCATGGAATTTCAATGTACTCTTCATGCCTAGTGTTATATAAATCACATAGCCAGCACACAATCAAATTTTCTTCAATTGATCTGGTGATATAACCTCTTAGTGAAACTAAAATAACATTAAGTTTAAAATGACAGGTAATTGAAATAAAAAGTAAACTGTTTCCTTTTACATGAATATCTGAATATTTTTCAAAATTTTTCATCCTGGGGCTGGAGAGATGACTCAGAAGTTAAAGGCGCTAGCTGTCAAAGCCTGACAGTTGGGATTTGAACCTTCCCCCCCTCCGCAGTATCCATGTAAAGCCAGATGCACAAAGTGGCGCATGCATTTAGAGTTCATTTGCAGTAATAGGAGGACCTAGAATGCCCATATTCGCTTTCTCTGTGTGTGTCTACCTCTTTCTGTCTCTCTCTTTCTCTCTAATAAATAAATAAAAATATTTTTAAAATTATCATCCTTTTGAGACACTTGGAGTTTGGTGATTTGTATATATTTAAAGCCAAGGAAAGTTTTATTGGGTATAAGACACTTCCCTTTCATTTACATCCTATAAAGCTAGAGTCCCTGATCATTATCCATCATGTTTTTATAGACATTTGAAAATAAAGATTGATTTATATTTTCTAAAACCATTTTAGAAGTGTAGAGGCAAATAATAATGTATATTTCATCACTCACTGTACAATGTACTTCTCTAGAGAAAATATAACAACTTCGATTTAAAAATGTAGATTTTCTTGAAATACCCTTCATCTCATTCAAAGGTCTGTATATCCTTACATCTTGTGTGCTCTCCAAGGTCTTATTAATGGGCAAGTCTATTAAACATGGCTTACTGGCAACATTTAACATAGTTGGACACTGGAATCTTCTTTGAAAAAGTAGAACACAATAAATACACCTTTTCTTTTGTGGACTTTTATACTCCTAAATGGAAGAACAGCTAATAGCTCAGTTGCTAGTACATTTGCTGATTTGCTTCATTTACTAATAGGAAGACCCAGAGCAAATAATTTACGTTCCTCAGATATGCATGGCCATTTATGCTGTAGAGTTCAAGATAGTACTTTTCGCTTGTAATTGAAATGGTCATTAACATAATTTTGAGTGTCTCCTTTTGCATATATTGTGTTTAGTATGTATTACCTAGTGATGTTATAGTTCATTTTTATACCACCACTTATTTCTTCATTTTTTTCTTTTGTGGACTACACTTTCTGTGGTACCCTAGACATAAAAGTCCCTTAGGGTTCACCAAGTACCTCATATTTCCATAATTTGTATACTTTTCTTGTCAGCTAGTAGCATTCCTTTTATCTCACTGACCTACTCATATCTATACAATGTCAAATTCATTTGCTTCTTCTAGTACTTCTTTTCTCTTTAACATTGAATAGTATTTGAACATAGTTGAGTATGTCAGAAATTTAGCAAAATCCTCAACATCTTTTTTTCTCTTCCTAACTGCTTTCACAATAATTTAATATATCTTGTCAACTCACTTCCCAAGGTAATACTCCTACTTTATTCTTCCTAATTACCACTTTCCTACAAGTCAACATCTCTTATCAGGTAGCTAAACCAATCTAAATTATTTTCCTTAGTTGGGTATTTAGGTCAGTGGTAGCATGCTTGCCTGGGTTTGACTCTAACACTGTAAATAAATAATCTTCCTGGAATTATATATATCATTTAAATTTATTTCTCATACATTAACTAGTGTGACATCTAAAAAAGTCTGTTCACAAAAGTTCTATTTTAATATTGTTTCTTCAGTGACATTCTTAGTATAATGCCCTTGCCCCTATTAACAGCTGAAAAACAAAATGTAAAAAAAAGTGCTCCACATCTTGATATTCTATGGTATAGGTCAAAAGGATAGCAGTTGCTCAGAAAAAGAAATATATGTGGCTTGGGAATAGTATGCCGGCATTTCTGCTCAATTTACTGACCAGAACAAATTACACAAACCCAATAAGAAGTTAGGAAAACACATATTTTATCAGGTAGAAAAAAGATTTATGCAGATATGGAGGAGATTGGGCATCAGTAGCATAATCAACCAGGCCAACCAAGTAAGTGTTGGTTTTCTGCTATAAGCAAATGAACATATAGGTTCAAAACAAAGATTTGAGAGCATGACATATGCAAAGTTCTTAGCCTAAGTGCTTTCACATAGTGAATAGATAATACATTTTAGCTAACACTTGGAGACCTCAGTGTAAGTAGTTACAATTAAAGTTAATACTCTTGTTCAGTAGGCTATCTTCTCTATAATGTGTATCTTTTCTTAATTGAAATTAAAAGTGAAATGCCCTAAGGGTGTAGATGTAAACTACTTCTCTTTTTCTCTCTAGGTATGTTTAAAACAGAATACCAGGGCCAATTACCTATTGTTATTTCCCCAAATAATGGTATTGTGAAAGCTAAGTCATCAAAGATTATCAAAGTAGATTTCTGTGCAGACCAGGCACGGGTTGTAAATGAAGTGGCAAGGTAAGTGTATACTGTGCTTTTTCAAAACTATTTTACTTATTTACTTATTTTCAGAGGGGAGAAAGAGAGGGAGGGAGAGAATGGGCAGGCCAGGGCCTCTGGCCACTGCAAACGAACTCCAGATCCTTGTGCCACTTTGTGCACCTGACTTTACATGGGTCCTAGGGAATCAAACTGTAGTTCTTAGGCTTTGCAGGAAAGTGCCTTAATCTCTGACCCATCTCTCCAGCCCTAATATACTGTGTTATATTTTTAAATTCTAGTTTAAATTTGAATACTTTTTCCTGTTTTCTTTCAGATGTATATTTGATTGACAGCTTCTTTTTCTTTCATTCATCTCTCTCTCTCTCTCTCTCGCTCTCTCTTTCCCTCTCTCTCTCTCGCTCTCTCTTTCCCTCTCTCTCTCTCTCTCTCTCTCGCTCTCTCTTTCCCTCTCTCTCTCTCTCTTTTCAAGGAAAGGTCTCACTCTAGCTCAGGCTGACCTGGAATTCACTATGTAGTCTCATGGTGGCCTCAAACTCATGGCGATCCTCCTACCTCTGCCTCCCGACTGCTGGGATTAAAGGTGTGCACCACCTTTCTGGTTTCTCTCTCTCTCTCAATTTTTGTAGTTTATTCTGTTTTAAAAGAAGTATAAGTAGAACTAACACTCAAAAATGGAAGTAAGTAGAAGGTAGCATGTGATTCCACATAGCAGGAATGCCTAGTTTGTGGAGATGAGGGATTGGTCTGTAGAGTTCACTAACAAATTAGTAGTTGAACCAAATATTTAACATAGAGGAGGATATGTCCATTTTGTACTGCCTGATCTGTTTTGTACCTACTATTTTATATATATATATATATATATATATATATATATATGTATATATATATATATATATATATATATATATATATATATATATATAAAATACAAGCAAGGAATGGAGAGATGGCTTAGTGATTGTGGCAGTTTGAATGTATGTCTGCAATTGACTCAGGTATATTATTAAGCTTGTAACTTAGGTCTCCAACCACCTGGCTGAAGGAGGTGTCACTGGGGGTGGATCCTGAGATCCAGTCCAAAGGTGTGTTTGGGGGCATATCTGAATTCTAGCCGAATGGTGAAGAGAGCAATCTGAGCTCTGGGTGGGAGATCCTGCTAGTTCTTGTTTGCTGCTTTTTGCTGTAGATTGGCTTTTTTTTTTTTTCTCTTTCTGCTTAGATTTATGAAAGGGAGTCAGCTTCTTCTGCTATTGATAGAACTTCCTCTGGATTTGTCAGCTTGAAATAAACCTGTTCCCTCCATAAACACTATCTAGTTGGATGGTTGTCCAACTAGATATACCAGAACTGTGCAAAGGCTTCCATGGAGTGCTGTTGGCTCAGGACATAAGTTTTCTCTAGTTACTCAGTCTAGCTAGAGGGATGGAATTGAAACTTCAGGAACTGTCTTTATTGATTATGGATATCAGACTTGAATTGCAGATGTTTAATCTTTATTTGATGGTTATTGAATTACATTAGTCCAGTCTCACTAGGTAGTATAAGAGTAAATCAAGAAAGAAATGATAAAGAACCTAGCTAATGTCCAAGTTCAGAAAACTGAAAGAAGTGTAAATATTGGAGTTGTATTATGCAGACAAATTTAACTAGATTTGTTGATTTACTGTAGAAAAGAAAGATAAAATTAACCAGTTGTGGTGGCACATGCCTTTAATCCCAGAACTCTAGAAGCTGAGGTAGGAGGTTTGTGATGAGTTTGAGTTACACGTCAAACTGGATTAGAATAAGGTTCTCCCTGAAAAAAAAAAAAAAAGTAAAGTTGAAAGAATAGATGTTTGGAAGGTGTTAAGTTAAAATTTTACATGGTGGAATTGATCTATTTATCAGAATCCTGGTGGAGCTGGTTAAAGCCTATTAGAGTTTAAGCCCTAGAAAGAAACTTTGTCTCGATGTATTGAGTGGAAAGTGTTAAGACTATATATGGCAGATGAAACATAGAAGTATTGAGAATAACTGAAAAGGTAGATAAAGTATGAGAGAATAGAAAAGAAATAACACAGTACATAGAATTTAGAAATTCATATCTTAGAATAAACAGTTAGGGCATAAGTGAGTTAGAAAACCAGGACAATGTGATGTCAAGGAAGCTAAGGAAGAAAAAATACATACAGAGGTGGTATGAATGATTTACAATATTCCAGGATAATAAGACAAGTGCTTAGCTGGTAGCTCAGTAGTAGCAAAATATTTTTGGTATCTCATGAAGTTTCCATCTATGGAAATTACTACATTTATGCCAGGAAGGGGGTAAATATTAGAGAGCAGTTCTAAATGGAAATTAAATTTATCCCAAGAAATAAAATTTCATTTGAAATAATCTTTTCAGAAAATAATGTTTTGGGTTGATATGTGCTGATATATTATGTTTTGTGCTTTATATTATATGAAACTGTTTGAGATATTAGGCTATAGGTAAGATCGGCAGTTGAAGATGTGGGTAGAATGAATTAGAAAAGAATTTCAGAATTCTAGAGATAATAATAAATCATATAGCACCAGTATTTATGACGTAACTTGATAGAGATATGCCACTGAGATCTTTTGGGGGTCAGGTCATTAATTTATTTTCTAACTTGGTTTAAAAAAAAAAAAACTGTTCACTTTGTAGTTTCTAAGACCAATAGACCTGATGAAAGAAACTACTCTAAGGCTGTTGAGTTCATTATACTTTCATTTGAAAAAATACATAAGTGCTTAAAAAATAAAGTATAAAATAATGATTTTCTAATACATATGCATATTTCATTGTCTTATAGAGTGTATTTACAAGGACGTCCTGATACATTCTTGAATATCAAAGTCCATGTAGTTGAACAGATTATAGAATTGTTTAACCCGAGTAATGACAGAAAGTTAGAATGCATACAGTTTGGTTCTGTGTTCTTTGGAACATCCAAAATTGAACATGCACTTCTGTATAATAATAGCCCAGAAACCATTAACTGGGTGGCAATACTGCAAGATGATTGTGCTGGAGAAGAATTGGTAAGTACATGCAACAAAAGTACTATTGCAGGCATAAAACTGAAAACCATTTGTGTTAATAACCAAAAAGCAAAAAAACTTTTAACATGACCAGATAAATGTGAGTTTTACATGTATCCAATAGTAACCTCAAACATTTTTGTAAGCTAACGTTTATAGTACTATATATCTGAATTAAATCAAATAAGTGCTTATTGTACATCAATGATTTCTGTTGTTGATAAGTTTTTAATATTTCTTTTAAATATTTTATTTTTATTTATTTATTTAATTGACAGAGAAAAAAGGAAGAGAGAGAGAAAGAATGGGCAGGCCAGGACCTCCAGACACTGCAAAGGAACTCCAGACACATGTGCCACCTTGTGCATCTGGCTAATGCGGATCCTGGGGAATTGAACCTGGGTCTTTTGGCTTTGTAGGCAAATGCCTTAACCACTAAACAATCTCTCCAGCCCTAATATTTCTTTTAATTTTACTGTGTGCCTTAGTCAAAGAAGAGTATGTATTATTTAAATGACAGATATTCACTTTTTCTCTAGATTTTGGCTCTTCAGTAGATATTTTCACCTTCTATTCAAATATTTTGTTTATTTTTTTGACTTAACATACATTTACTTTTTATTTTATGTTACAGGGTACAAATATTCATCAGAGGACTGATATTGCTTTAAATGATCTTCCCTACCTAAACAAAATAAAGAAGATAGATCTTACAGATTTTATCTCCTGTGTTCCCAGTGAAGGAACCTTATTGCCCTATCAAAAGGTTTTAATTACATTTTGTTTCAGCCCAAAGTAAGCAAAATTTACTTCCATTGTAATGTAATGCCTAGTCAAACTTGTTAGAAAGCATTGATCTGATTTTTCTTATCATGGTTCTAATTATTTCTAGCATGATTCACATTTCTAGTATTTCTGTGTATAGTACTAAACATTTTATAATAAATAACCACAGACCTATTGAAATTGGGTGGTGGAAGTATAAGTTTTAGGTTGTTTTGGATTGCATAAGCTAGTTTGTGCAGCTCAAAACATGCTGGTATACTGTAGGAATAGTGAGATGAATGCAGTTTTATAGGTTTCTCAAATAGGAAATAGTGAGTTGGCTAGAGCAGAATTCTTGGTGATTGAATACCAAGAATGTTAAACTAATAGTACCTGCTGGGACTAACCATACCTCTTAATGAAGTGCATAGCATTGCACATTTGCACAGTTCTATGCATTTGGTTTCATTCTAGATTTAAAATATTTTGGAGATGCTATTTTAAAATATTTTATTTTTATTTATTTATTTGAGAGCGACAGAGAGAGAAAGAAGGAGAGAGAGAGAGAGAGAGAGAGAGAATGAGCACGCCAGGGACTCCAGCCACTGCAAACTAACTCCAGACTCGTGTGCCCCCTTGTGCATCTGGCTAACGTGGGTCCTGGGGAGCCAAGCCTCCAACCGGGGTCCTTAGGCTTCACAGGCAAGCGCTTAACCGCTAAGCCACCTCTCCAGCCCGGAGATGCTATTTTAAATGTATATTAGTAAGTACATTGATAGATTGGTGTGTTAATTGTGTTTAAATCATTGTTCCAAGTATTTATCCCTGTTTATGGGAGTGTCACATTCAATGTACTTCTTTTGTGTCAGACAAAAGGATCATTTGGTGATACCTAGTTATTGAAGATATGTTTTTAATTAAGGAGGCTAATAAATAAAAACTTGTTCTACTTCCATAATCTAAAATTCTTTTATTAATGGTACCTTCATATAGGCCTTTTGGGGGTATCTATAATATTCTTTTCAATATTCATTTAAAAAATCCAAACATTTTTTTTTCGATGGGGGAAATTTAACTTCATTTGCTAGTCTGGCATGGACTTATAGGAATGAGTATGCTTTTGAAGTCTTAGTTAAATGCAATTTGAATCCAAAATTTGTATTTTTATTTAGTATCATACAATGGCTTTTTGTGTATTTGAGTATCCACTACTAGAACTGTCAACCTGTAGGTAGAGTAGATGAAGTCAGTCAATGAGAAGGCACTATAACCCCACATCTCCTGGTACCCCCTTTTCATCCTTCTTTTCCTTTTTTCTTACAAGATGTGACTCATATCAAATTATATTATCCTATTACTTGTCCTGTAATAGCACTTGACTGGTAATATGCATTTAGTATACTATAGGAGATAAATATGTAATGGAGGTTTTCATTTTATAGTAGGGGAAAGATGAACTGATTAGAGTCCTCTGTTAACAATGAATTCTGCCTGAATCTTTTTGTTTTATAATAAAAAAAGTTCCATGTTAGTGAGTTCTTAGCAAGTTAGTATATTTGGAAATACTGAAAGAAATTTATTTTTTGTGAACTGTATTCTCTGAAGTTATTTATCAATCTTATTTGTTCAGTAAATAAGGGAAATTGATAGGTTGTATTTTTATTTCTTAAATTTCATAGTTAACAAATGAAGAATTGATTGTTTATTTTGACAGGTCACAAAGTCGATAACTTTTGCTTAAAAAACACTCATTGTAAATTTTACAGGTTAGTAGTTGATGTCAAAAAGGATATTGGACCTGCATACAGACAAGACTATGCACTTTTTGTGAGATTTGATTCTGTAGGAAGCAAAGATGGATTTTTGAGAGATAATAGTGCTAAAACCATGAGAAGTAAGTATAAAATTAACAAAATCATCAAGTATGTTAACAGTTAACCTCCTTAAGTGTTTTGAACAATGATATCTATAGATAAAATACAGTAAGGTATACATTTTCATGTTTTTTAAAAATTTTTATTTTTTGTTCATTTTTATTTATTTATTTGAGAGTGACAGAGAGAGAGAGAGAGGCAGATAGAGAGAGAGAGAGAATGGGCACGCCAGGGCTTCCAGCCACTGCAAATGATCTCCAGCTGCGTGTGCCCCCTTGTGCATCTGGCTAACGTGGGTCCTGGGGAATCAAGCCTTGGACCGGGGTCCTTAGGCTTCACAGGCAAGCGCTTAACCGCTAAGCCATCTCTCTAGCCCAACATTTTCATGTTCTTAATATGCCATTCGTGGCATGTTAAAAATGAAGACAACCTTGGAATTATTTGTATAATTTACAGATTAGAATTTAGATGATTTTATAATTTTAAAATAATATCTGATAAACATGATGATTTAGGAACTTAAGGAATTAAAAACCAAAGCAAAACTTGTATTTTTCTCTATCTATACCTAAATTTTTTCTTAGGGCATATGATAAAAAAAATGACCTATTTTATCTTTACTAAATCTTCATCTCTCCTAGAGTCTCACATAAAGTAAAAATCAAAGGACAGGTCATAAATATCTAGTATGTATGGTATACTATCCTGCCTTATGATATTTATAAGGATATATATTTTGCACACCACATATCAAGAAACATTTTATATAATTGTACAGACAGCTTTAAGTTCACTGGGAACCTAGCATTCAGAACATCTAAGTTTATGGGGGACACCTGAATCAAACTACTATATTCCTCCCCTGGCACCCATAATCTGATATCCATACATGATGTAAAATACAATGCATTCAGTGCAACTTTAAAAGTCCCCATAGTTTTTATCAATCCCAATAATGTTCAAACACCCCCATAGTCCAAGATCTTTTAACTGAGCCATAATACCAAAAAATCCCCCCAAAACCCATAATGGCACAGAATAAACATTCACACTGCAAAAGATGGCATGGGGCATAGCAAAAAAAAATATTCAACCAATACAATATTTAAAACAACCAGGGCAAACAACAAACTCTGTAGCTTCAAGTCCAACACCTCTAGCCAGTGACAAATCTCAAAGTTTGATAATTCTAACCAGCAATAAGTCTCTGGCATTCCAATTCTGCCCCTCCAGCTAGGCTACTCACAGTCTTAGAAAACTTTATTGGGCTGGCGCTGTCCTTAGCAGCCATCTTGTGGTCCTGGCATCTCCACTGGGTCTTCACTGCAATCCACGGTTCATCTTCATGGCCCCATTGGGTCTCCATGCAGGCATCCACCAAACCTGCTTCACACTGCCCGTGGCCATTTTCAAAACACAAGACCATGTTGCAAACTCAATGACCCTAACTTTCCTGTATTTCTCATACTCCACAATACCAGGTAGGGTGCCAATTTGTTAATCCAGGGGGGAATAAAGCAGACTTTGAAGAACAGTACACTCCTTAACACTCAGGCCGCTTCAAAAGAGGCTACATTCTTCCTGTTGCTCCAGTGCAGGTCAGCTAGCCCAATCTCAAAGGTTGTAATCGCTCAAATAATTTGCAGGTGAATGCGCAGCACTTTAGGCCCAAAGATTTCATTTTTTCTGTGCCATATCCCTCTGCTCCCACCAGTTCATTTCTACACAAAGCAACCCTGCACAACTTCTCAGGACACAGGCGTAACAGCAAGCCTCACACAAACAGCTCGCCCAGTCCAACAAAAGCTCTTCCTCACCCTCATAAGCTAAACTGCAGTCTTATGCTTACTGCATTCAGGTCTTTCAACTCTGATCACAATAGTCCATCATCTGTGCTTACAGCACTGCAAGACATTTCTTAGGCCAAGGTTTCAAATCCTTTCACATTCCTCTTGAAAATCAGCTCCAAAAGGCCAAAGCCACACAGTCAGGTGTCAAGCAGCATTCCCACTCCACGGTACCACTTTACTGTTGGAGTCAGGTTCACATTGCTGGTAGAAATTACCCAACCAAGAGCAGGTTATGGGAGAAAAGAGGTTTATTTTGGCTTCCAGGCTCAAGGGGGAAGCTCCATGATGGCAGGGAAAAATGATGACATGAGCAGATGGTGGACATCACCCCTTGGCCAACATAAGTTGGACCATAGCAACAGGAGAGTTTCCCAAACATTGGCATGGGGAAACTGGCTGTAACACCCATAAGCCCACCCCCAACAATACACTGCCTCCAGGAGACATAAATTCCCTAATCTCTGTCAGCTGGGAACCTAACATTCAGAACACCTAAGTTTGGGCTGGAGAGATGGCTTGGCCATTAGGTGCTTGCCTGTGAAGCCTAAGGACCCCGGTTTGAGGCTCGATTCTCCAGGACCTACGTTAGCCAGATGCACAAGGGGGCGCACGCGTCTGGAGTTTGTTTGCAGTGGCTGGAGGCCCTGGCGCGCCCATTCTCTCTTTCGCTGTTTCCCTCCCTCCCTCATTCTCTCTATCTGTCACTCTCAAATAAATAAATAAATAAATAATAAATAAACAGAACACCTAAGTTTATTGGGGACACCTGAATCAAGCCACCACATATATATCTATATCTATATCTATCTATCTATCTATCTATCTATCTATCTATCTATCTATCTTATTAAGTAGAAAGTTTATATGGACAATCAAGTAACTAGATAACATATAGCCTAGAGTTAACCAGTTAGAACACCAATGAAGAAACTAATTCTTTTAAGTTCTAGTTATCATGCTCTCTAAAAAATTACTCTTTCTTCGAACTAGAGACTATAATCAATAATTCCTTATCTTATTTCGAATGTTCCCAAAACTGAATTATTATATCCTTTCCCAGTTTATAGCTAGGAAGCTGGCTCAACATTTGAAGGTTATAAAGCCTACCAGCTTAGTTTCAATTCTTCAGTCTAGTCTATATTTCATCATCTTTGATTTTAGTCATTTTTTTCATGTCCACCTAAATGACTTGACTTGTTTCCCATAGTGACTGAGTGGAACAAAAAACCCAATTATGTTAAGTTCAACTTTAACACTACTCTATGTATGCATATAGGAAACTTATTGGGTATATTTAAGCATCAAAACATGCTTCATGTCTATAAGCACTAACCCCCAGTGAGTGCTTTAAGATGCTTTGATATTTCCACTGAATTTTGACATTCATTCAATTTCTAAATATTTAAATGGATACTACATACCTTTTATTCTTTCCTTAAGCTTCCTATTCTCCCTCCTTCATCTGCACATAAAGCTTGTAAACACATTGAATGATTTGCTAGATATATCAACTAGAATATTTGCTAGATGCTACTTAACCTTAAATTTAAATGTTCAAAATGGAATTCCTGATTTTCTTGTAACCTTCCCACTCCTTCAAGCTTTTCTAATCTCAGGAAATGTCAATTCTCTCATTTTAGTTTCTCACACCAAAAAAAAAAAAAAAATAGAAGCAGTATTTTATCTGTTCATTTTTCCATCCTGTATACAATCTATTATAAAACACTATTTACCCTCATGAATGTACCTAAAACGTGGAAATTTATCACCAGTCTTAAACAATTCTCCAAACCATAGTTTGTTCCTTAGGGTTGTATGAACATGATAAGTGATAACTTTAGAGCATTTTTTTTCTTGCTATTCTTTCTATTCAGAATATATTTTTCCTTGATGTCTATTCCCCTTGTGTGTTTGTACATTTGTCATCCTGCATAGAAAAGAGACCTGTTTGGCCTACTACACCTAAAGATGTCATCACCAAGAGCTTATATTCTATCTGTCTCACCCTACTTTGCTTTTACCAGTAGCTCCTATCAGCTATGAAATACAACACATTTGGTTGTTTGATGTCAGTATCACCTCACTAGAGTGGAAAGCTCATCAAAGCAAGTTCTCTTTTATTCACACTGTATCCTCCAGACACAGAAGTGTATGTGGCATGAAGCAGACACTCATTAGTTTTATTGAAGAAAATACTGAATGAACTACCATTTATTTATTTATCTATTTTTAAAATTTTTTGTTCACTTTTATTTATTTGAGAGTGACAGAGAGAGAGAGAGAGAAAGAGAGGGAGAGAGAGAGAGAGAGAGAGAGAGAGAGAGAGAGAGAATGGGCACGCCAGGGCTTCCAGCCACTGCAAACGAACTCCAGACGCATGCGCCCCCTTGTGCATCTGGCTAACGTGGATCCTGGGGAATCGAGCCTTGAACCAGGGTCCTTAGGCTTCACAGGCAAGTGCTTAGCCGCTAAGCCATCTCTCCAGCCCTGAACTACCATTTATTATCAGGTCTTTTAAATGAAAAAATGTGAAGCAAGCAACTATTTTATGGATTCCCCCATACACTTACTGTGTTCCATGGCTGTTGCTTTTTATTTTTTTAGGTGATCAACTTCAAAAAGTAGAATTAGCACTGACAGGTTCAGGATTTCCTGTCATATTACACTTTGATCCAGGAAAAGTTCTTCATTTTCCAACTTGTCTCATGGGTGAACATTCAGATGTTCTTTGTGTTGTACAAAATCGATCAATATCACTTCCTGTGGTATATCGTTTTCAAAAAGCTGCACAGTTTAAAATGGATCCTGAAAGGGGCAAGATTGACATAGGATGCATTCAGGTAAGATATTTTTTTCTTTCTTTTCCTTCCATAGCAGTTCGTAGCAGAGAATTAAACATCATATTTGATCTATCAGTATTTGTGAAGTATATGTCTTATGTGGCCTAGAATTAGTTATGAACATTCATCAAGTGAAAGCGTTTGATATTCTAGTGAAGTGTCAGACTTTATTCTTGCATATAAGATGTCTCTAATGTAATATGAAATGATAAGACTTATATACAAACATGTATGGCTTTAAAAGGCTTATAATGTTAAAAGAGTAATGTAACCTAGTAACATCAAAACAGAACAGACTGAATCTACTTTGGGCCAGTTTAGAAAAGTGGTTATAGGAGAATAACATGAGAAAGACCTTGAAGCTTGAATAGAAATTTGAAACTTATGAAACAAATCTGGGTCTTGTACTAGTACAAAGCAATAAACATGAACAAGAAAGCATTCCTGTGGGCAGGCCAGCTTCTGGTTTCCAGGAGCTATATTTTTACTTAAAAAGAATATTTCATATATTTATTTGCAAGCAGATGGAGACAGAAAAGAGCAGTCAGACAGAAAGATAATGGGTATGCAAGGGTCTTTAGATTCTGCAGAGGAACTCCAGAAGCATGCACCACTTTGTGCATCTGGATTTAAGTGGGTACTGGGGAATTGAATCCAGGGTTGTTAGGTTTTTCAGGCAAGTAATTAACTCCTAAGCCATCCCTAGAGCCCACCAGGAGCTACTTTTGTTAGGACTGATTACTCTGGACACTTTTTCTCAAGTCCTCTAAAGTATTTACAACCCTTTCTTGCCTGAGAAATTTTTATATTTATTTGATACTTATTTGTGGAGGAATGATGACAGGAATATATTAAAAGTCATCATTTTCTATAGTGAAACCAATGTTTTTATAAGAACAGAAAACTTCGTATATGCAGAAAAAATATTACAATTTACAACATACAGTAGTCTCAAATCTGAGCTGAGGTATTTCAACACCATCCATTGGCATAACCATGGCATGATGGCATGCACAATGCAAAGTGTGCATATTATATGTTCAGAACAAAGGCTGCAGTGAAGTTGTGTGCAACAATACAGGCAATACACATTTGATTTAAGTTTATATATATATGTATGGCAACTGATGTTTTTGTAGCATTTGTTTTGAATTTATAAATCTATTTGGGGAATATTTTCCTATCACGATATTAAGCCTTGTAATCTACTTAAGAAGGGCATTAACAAGTATGGACAAGGGTACAGAATAATTGGTATATCCATTCATGGCTGGTAGAATACAACATGATATAAACCATTGGAGATGTTCTCCAAAAGTTAAACACAGAAGTTTGTTATGATTAAACAATTCCACCACAAAGTGCATTTTCAGAGTATTAAAACTATGTTCACACAAAATTTTTGCATGAATGTTTTATGGCGTCATTATCTGTAATAATAAAATATGAAAAGAGAAAAATGAGGCCAGATTTGGCCATCAGAAAACAGCCTTCCAAGGCCTAGTTTAGAGATCCTTAAATCATAGGTCACAAACCTATAATTTCTGTTTTGTTGTTTTTCTTATTGGTGTCATAGAATGACTAGAAATATGCTCTTTTTGCTACTGAAATGATTGTTAGAATTCACCATTAAATACATTTTGTTCTAGGGTTTTCTTGGTTATATTTGTTAGATGGTGTTGCCAAAGTCTCAGAGATTCTTTTTTAAAAAATTTATTTACTTACTAGAGCAAGAGAGAGAAAGAGAGAGAGAGAAAGAGAGAGAGAAGGAGAGGCAGATAGAGAGAATGGTCACATGAGGGCCTCCAACCACTGCAGTTGAACTCAGTGCATGCACCACTTTGTGCATCTGGCTTATGTGTGTACTGTGGAATTGAACCTTGGTCCTTAGGCTTTGCAGGAAAGCACTATAATCACTCAGCCATCTCTCCATCCCAAGATTATTTTTTCTTCACCTTTATCTCCTTTTCATTCTGGGTAATCTCTATTGTCTTTTCTTCAAGTTCATTGATTATTGTTTGTGCTAGTTCAATTCTGCTATTGGGGATTTTTTAGTGAATTTTTAATTAAAATTACTTAGAACATTTATTTTCTTTAATAATTTCAATATATGAATATTGTCATTTTTAATGAGACATCACATTCTAATTATTTATACCTGTTTTTCTCTAGTACTCTGAGAACATTTATAATAGTTTACTTGTCATTATTAGTACAAAATTTGAGTTTGTTCAGGGACATTTCCTATTATCATGTGTTTCCTTATATGTTGGCCATACTTTCCTGTTTCTAAATTCCAACATAATTTTCTGTTGAAAACCTTGTTGAAACAAGCATTTTGGCAACTCTGGTTATCAGGTCACCCCAAGTTGTTGCTTCTGATTGTGGTTATACTGTTTATTTAGTGATACTCTGAACAGATTCTATATTGGTAGTTTAATTTGTTGTGAGAAGCCAGTCAAGTATGTTGTGGTTTGATTCAGGTGTCCCTCATAAACTTAGGTGTTCTGAATGCTAGGTTGCCAGCTGATGGATATTTGGAAATTAATGCCTCCTGGAGGCAATGTATTGTTGGGAGTTGGCTTATGGGTATTATAGCCAGGTTGCCCTTGTCAGTGTTTGACACACTCTCCTGTTGCTGTTGGCCAGGAGGTGATGTTCACCCTCTGCTCATGCCATTGTTTGCCCCTGCCATCATGGATTCGCCTTCGTGTCTGTAAACCAAAATAAACCTTTTTTCACCCTGAAGGTACTCTTTATCCTCTGTTTTCTGCCAGCGATGTGAACCTGACTGCAACAAGTATCTCTGTTAATATAGTATTCAGCTGATGGATTGACAGAGGTTCTTTAAAGTTCCTTGAATCAGTAACTGTAACAACTCTTTATAAATCTTTTTGGAAGCATGTTTCCATTTTCCTCACAAAGAGTTTCCAACTTGTTTTCAGTTTTTAATTAAACTCCAAGTCAACAGCCTTCACATCAAGAGGTTCTTTCAAGAGTTCTTTCAAGTCTTTCCTGGGAATGTACACCGATAACCAGCTGTGTCTGTCAATCTAGATTCCCATACCTTTTTAGTTCCCTAAGAATATGCCATGTATTTAGCTGATTATTATTTAATAGCTTTTTAAAAAAGTTAGATGTAAAGCTACCTAGTGATACTGTTATAATTCAGCTTCTCCCTTTATGCGCTGCTGGGTCTAATGGTTATCATAGCTATTACAGTCACCATGCTGATGATTTTTAATGGATATCACAAAACTGAACTTAGGAGAATAGAATTATAGCAAGTAAAATATCACAAAACCTTGTTTTGCTTTTAGCATTTCAGCAGTATTTCTTTAAAATAAACACTCTTTGGATTGTTTGTAAGTATTTAAATCATTTGTAAATATCTGGAAAAGTTGATTTTCAATAATTTTACCAGGGTATTGTTTTGTGGAGAAGTGGATTTTGGAGTGTTTTTTTTTTTTTTTTTTTTTTGAGGCAAGCCCAACAGACTGCCTTTATTTCCCCCTTTACGTGAGAGTGAGAGAGTGAGGGGAGGGGGAGAATTGATGCACCAGGGACCCCCAGCCACTGTAATCGCACTCACCGTGTGTGTGTCCCCTTGTGCACATGCGTGACTTTGCATGTTTGCATCAATATGCATCTGGCTTATGTGGGACTTGGAGAGTTGAACATGAGTCCTGAGGCTTCACAAGCAAGTGCCTTAACCAATAAGCCATCTCTCCAGCCCTTAATCTATAATTCTTGAAATGCTGTGGCGCTATGTTATTAGTTTTTCTTCAATTTCTTATAAGGAATTTCTCACTGGTTTGTTATTACTCAAATTTCCTAAAGTGCTTATATATCCATATATCCTCATGATGAACTTAGTGTTCCTTGAGATTGAAAAGATCTATCTTTGGATTTGTTTTATTCATTCATTTATTGTTTGTTTGTTTATTTGTTTTATCTATTGGAATATTGATCACTTTTGCTCTTCTTTTAGAATGTGATATGTTCATTTGTTCCACATCAACTTGGATCCTTTAAAATGAAGCAAGTGATAGAGATTATTGGCCCAGTGGCAGATGAAAATTTAAAGTCTTTGTCAATGAAACCTTTTCATTTCATAAATTTAGAATTCCACTGCACTTGCAAAGCTTCTACTAAGAATGTTGGGGTGAAAATAAATACTGGTATGGTATTTTATGAGTTCTACTCACTTTTGATGTAACTGTTGTTATTGTAAGATTATGTTAATATGCTAATATATATATGCATACATACATACATAGATACACACACATACATACAAGTCAAATCCAGTGCTTTTTAACTTTTGCATCCAATTCATCTGGAAGGCCTACTAAAATTTATAACACTGACCTAAAATTTCAGCATTGATTATTAAGTACATCTATGGTAAGGCCTAAAAATTTATTCTGTATTCCTGGTGGATAAATCTGACTCCTTCAGGTTCTCATGTTTATTTTTAATTTTAATTTATTTTTTGGTTTTCTTTCTTCTTCTTCTTTTTTTCTTTTTTTCTTTTTTTTTGAGGCAGAGTTTCACTCTAGCCCACACTGACCTGGAAATCTCTCTGTAGTTCCAGGCTGGCATTTACCTCCCAGTGTTCCTCCTTCCTCAGCCTACTGAGTACTGGGATTATAGGTGTGAATACTACATCAAGCTCTATTTTATTTTATCTTAATGCATATATTTTTATTGATTAAATTATCATTTTACTAAGTTGGTTTGTATAGGCCTACTTATTAAGTCATTTGTGTTTTTTAATGTGGTTGAAAATTTAGCATTGAAGTTAACACTAATTATCCAGTATATTAATTAGTTTGTATCTAATATTTATAATGGTGCATGAAATTGAAAGTACTACATATGAACTTAATATGAAATTCTATGTAAGGAATATCCCCTGTGATCAGTAATCCCACAAGACGCTATGTGATCAAAGATTTGTCACAAAAAGAGGATAAGCCACCTGCAGCAGCAATGCTTCAATCAGCCATGACACACCTTCATAGTCATCATTTACATGAAGAAGCAACAAAGAATGCACTGATCGCCTTCCCTAATGACAGAGCTGCAAGTATTAGATGTGGTGACCATCATGAACATTTCAGGTAATATGTAATGTTAAGAAATTAGCCTTAAAACTATAATGCCCAATATGATAAACAAAGATATGACAATATCCTGGTATTAGAAAACAAATGATGACAATAATAACTGGAAATGATCATTTATTTTCTCCTTTTTTAAATAAATGCACATACTTAATTTTGGTTGCCCTTTCCTCCTGTCTTCCTCATTTCCTTGCCCCCAAATCTCTGCATATGCCCTCCTATCCCCATATTCCCCATTTGACTTTCATATCACTTAAATTCTTTCTCCCCTCTCATGATCTCTCCTGTGTATTTAGAAGTGAATGGTACATGAAATAATTTTTAAAATATAATATTGACAAATATAAAAATGATAGAACTAATCACTGATGGATATAGAACACCTTATAATAGTTATGCTTGAATTACTCTAAATAAAACTATTCAAGGGCTGGAGAGATGGCTTAGTGGTAAGGCACTTGCCTGTGAAGCCTAAGGACCTCCATTCAAGGCTCAGTTCCCCAGGACGCACGTTAGCCAGATGCACAAGGGGGCTCACGCGTCTGGAGTTCGTTTGCAGTGGCTGGAGACCCTGGCGCACCCATTCTCTCTCTCTCTCTGCCTCTTTCTCTCTCTGTCTGTGGCTCTTAAATAAATAAATAAATAAAATAAACTCTTTTAAAAAACTATTTAAATTGTTAGAAAATGATTATCATCATTTTTTTTATTCCCTCAAAGATAAATTTCCAATAACCCTAAACTGATAAAACTTCCCCAGTTATATTAATAAGGGGTGCTTGAATTGAAATCTTAAAGAAATTACTAATTTATTAATGATAAATTATAAATAATAAGCATGTATTGACATATTCCTGGGCCACGATCCCAGAAATATTTTTAACACTTAAGATTAAAAAAGATTTATTTTCTATCTCCTTATATGTTATTAGTAGACTCTATAAACTGAATAATAGCACTGTGTGTTCTCTGCTTTTCTCTTTATCATAGAGGAATTACTAGATCAATTAATTTGGCATCTATTTTTCTCATATACCGTACAATTTTTAATCCATTTAAAATTATCTACAGTGGGAAAATTCTATGGTGTCCTATTGTTGCAGTCAGGTTCACATTGCTGGTAGAAATGACCCAACCAAGAGCAGCTTGTGGGAAAAAGAGGTTTTGGCTTACAGGCTTGAGGGGAAGCTCCATGATGGCAGGGAAAATGACAACATGACTAGAGGGTGGACATCACCCCCTGGCAAACATAAGGTGAACCATAGCAACAGGAGAATGTGCCAAATACTGGCATAGGGAAACTGGCTATAACACCCATAAGCCCGCCCCCAACAATACAGTGCCTCCAGAAGGCATTAATTCCCAAATCTCCATCAGCTAGGAACCTAGCATTCAGAACACCTAAGTTTATGGAGGACACCTGAATAAAACCACCACACTTATGTGCATTCTTAATACTTTTCTAAATTTCATTCACATCTACCTTCCTTTTCTTTTATTTTTTGTGTCTTTATTTACAAGATGCATAAGCACAGAACTATAAAACCATCCACACATACATTTAAATATTTATTATAAAGAAGAAATTCTGTGATTTCTTCTGGCTAATTAAACACTTCTAGTGGTCTACAGTGATAGCTTCTTGAAACCCTTAAGCATATATAGACTGTCTATACATAGTTGTGATGGTTTAATTTAAATTTAAGTTTATTTTCTAAACCTGCATCAATTAGATCATAAAGAATAGCTAGAATTAAATAAAGTTTACAAGTTCATATTTATTTTTTCCTCAATGATTTTTTCACATTAATAGACAGAAAAATATTAGTTCAGTTATTTTCTGGTTATCAACTCATAAATTTCAGAAATGAGGGCTAGAAAGATAGCTTAGCAGTTAAGGTACTTGCCTGTGAAGCCCAAGGTCCCAGGTTTGATTCCCCAGTACCCACATAAGCCAGATGCACAAGGTGGCACATGTGTCTGGAGTTCATTTGCAGTGGCTAGAGGCCCTGGTGTACCTATTGTCTCTGTCTCTATCTCTCTCTTCTTTTGTCTATTCATTTGTTTATTGATAATTATAATTGCCATTTCATTTAATGTATTTTACTCTTTCAATTTTTGAGATGGTGTTTCATTCAGTTACCATGTTGCTGAAACAAATATCCAACCAGACACAAGTTGTAGGTGGAAGTGTTTTATTTTAGCTTACAAATCCAAGGGGAAGTTCCATAAGTGGTGGAAGAAGCTGCTTACTTCCATAGATTCAAGAAGAGAGAAAACAAAACATCAGTACCAGTACACACATAGCCCCCACCCCCAGCACCATCTTGCTCTCTCACACCTTTTGGGCTGGAATTCTAATTGGCTCCTTCAATGGCACCTCAGGGCTGGATGCCAGGAATCACCCCTGGTGACACCTGCTCCAGCCAGGCATCTGGAGACCCAAGTTGTAAGCTTAATAAAATACCTGAGTATGGGAGACATAATACACTTTCATAACACCACAGATGGAGATAAATCAGGAATTATTATTTATAGTACTATATCCTGTTTATAACATTATCAGGCATGGATGACATTCAGTAAGTTATTTGGAATAAAAAATGAGAGAAAATATTTATTTACATACTAACTTGTATTCCCTGTGCACACCATATTTGAAAAAAAAATAACTCATTATGTGCTGCAGAGGTAATCATAGGTGTTTATTCTTTAAGAATCAGATAATGTTTTGGATGTGTTCATGACACCTCCTTACTTAAGAAATTACTTGGTGGTGCACACCTAGAACTTGGGAGGCAGAGGTAGGAGGATTGCCATGAGTTCAAGGCCAGCCTGAGACTACATAGTAAATTCCAGGTCAGCCTGGACTAGAGCAAGACCCTACCTCGAGAAACAAAAAAAAAAAAAAAAAAAGAAGAAGATTACTCCTTGGGCTGGAAAGATGGCTTAGTGGTTAAAGCCCTTGCCTGTGAAACCTTAAGGACCCAGGTTCAATTCCCTACTTCCCATGTAAGCCAGATGCACAAGGTGGCGCATGAGTCTGGAGTTCATTTGCAGTGGCTAGAGGCCCTGGCACACCCATTCTCCCTCTCCCTCTCCCTCTCTCTCTCTCTCTCTCTCTCTGTCGGCCTTTTTTCTCTCAAATAAGTGAATAAAATATTTGAAAAAGATAAAAAAGAAATTACTACTTTACTGCTTTTCACAAACCTTCTTTTCACCTTGATACAGATCTCAGTATCTTAGCTGTATAGCTGTATGAATTATTTCTACATTTTAAGGATGGTTAAGTTTAACAGCCAGAAGGGAAGAAATTTAAAGAACTGGTTTGAATAAGTAGATATTTCCCTTTATGAGTATCAGTGTTAACTTTTCAGGTCATTTAAAACTCTTATATAAATATTGAGGAATTATAGAAAACAAGGATTTTTTTTATGGATTGTTTCCTGCATCAATTTATTACTAAAAGCTACTCACAATCTCTAGAGTTTGATAAAAATAGCAAGTTTAACAAAAATGTTTGTTTCTTTTTTTAAGTTTGTTCAGACTGAACTAAAAGAAATAATTTTTAAGGAAACTTTACTCAGATTCAAATATAGTTTCTTATATTCAGTTTATAACCTAAAACTATTGAATTTGCCTACTTGTCTGTTTCTCTAAGGATGGGTTTGTGGTAGGTATTCTGATATTCTAATGGCCTGAGGAAGAATTTCTTTCTGATAATATTAAAGAATAAAATAAATTCTCACTCTAATTCTACATGCAGTATCTTTGTATGTAGCAGGATATGCAGAAAGAGATCAGATGTGCCCAACATCTGATGCTAAAATTGGCTAGTTAGGCACTCCAATCATACTGACTGCACAAATGAATATATACATATTTTAACATCATTTGCACATCTTTCAGAACGATTTTTACAAAGATTCCAAGACACGACTATCTGGATCCTGATTTTGAATATACCGAATGGGAAAATCTAGAAAAGAAATTAAATCGAGACTACTATACAGAATATATTAAAAATTTACGAAGAGTGCGCCTCCAGAAAGAAGCACGGAAGTAAGGTTCAACTCTACAAACAATATTCCTTGTGTTTCTTCTTAACGTTATCACTTTAATTGGTAAAAATGTGTTATATCGTGCAGATTACTACTATGATATATGTGCACAATGGTAATGATCCAATCTGAATTATTAGCATTTTCATTCTCTTAAAAATTTTTTTAACTCAAAAAAATTAAATGTATTTTTATTTATTTATTTGTTGAGAGATAGAAAAAAAGAATGAACGAAAGAAAGAAAGACAGATAAAAAGAGAGAGAATGGGGATTCCAGGGCCTCTAGCCACTGCAAATGAATTGTAGATGCATGTGCTACTTTGTGCATCTGGCTTATGTGGGTCCTGGGGAATCAAATCCAGGTCATTAGGTTCTGGGGGTAAGTGTATTAACCACTGAACCATATCTCCAGCCCACTTTTAATTTTTTATTAAAAAATTCTTGTATGTTCATAATGTGCTTTGATTACACTCCACTAAAATTGTCTTCTTTTGATCCCATCCCCTACTCTGCTTTCACTGAACCCCTTCTAACTAGTCCCTCCCTTATATATTTGTCCCTCCACCATCCCCTATAATGAAATGTTGATGGGCCCAATACCTAATACTGTGTAAGTGTGGTACAGGTAATGATAATTTCTGTGAGGTTATGTATTTAACTGCCAATTTATGTGTAGAAGATAGCATCCCAAAGTACTCCTCCCCATTCTCTGGCTCTTGCATTCTTTTTTTTTCTTTATTAGTTAGTTTTGTATTCAGCAAATACAGTCAGTTTGGTACCATTATTAGGCTCATCTGTGACCTACCCCCTCCCCTTGGCCCCTCCTTGTTGAGGTATATTGGTCATGCATTGTGGAGTTAGCCCACAGTTATGGGTAAGCTAAATGTCTCTGCATATCATGACCCAACATGTGGCTCTGACATTCTTTCCAACCCCCTCTTCCGCAAAATTTCCCTGAGCCATGTTGGGTTCATTTTTGGTCTGCTTCAGTGATGAGGTGTTGGGAGCCTCTGAGGCTCTGGCTCTCTGATTTGGTAGGAGTTGATTTTTCCCTGTGTTGATCTCCTTCCCCCTTGTGCTGGTATCCAGTTCATCAGGAAAACATCACCCTTGCTTGTTTCTCCAATTTTTCTTAGTTTCAGCTGGGGCCCTTTTGAGGTATGATGGGGTGGCTCTCTCCTTGGGATCTACATCTATCTGAAAAAGAGAAGCAGATTCTCCAACAGAGAGTAAGTTAGCACCAGGACAAATGAGATAAGCCTTATTTTTTTTATAGAGAATTTAATAGGTGTATGCCCTCTTGTAGCCCATGATTGATGGTAGCTTGATATTGGAGAGTGGGCTTATGTTTGGATATGGTTCTGACTTGTTTCCCAGCTCCAGATATGGGTCCCATACCACTGAGGGTATCAGTTGGCTCTTGCATTCTTTCTGCCGCTTTATCCACAATGTTCCTTGAACTGTGAAGGGTGTGACAGATGTGATAGATATATCTCTTTTAGTGCTGAACACTCAACAGCCGTTTGTTCTCCATACTTTGATGAGCTTTGATACTCCCCAGTAGTTACCATCATCTGCAAAACTGGCACATAGTGGCATGACTGCTCTCTGATTGTATTTTTGTTCCACTCCACAGGAGTGAATTCACACCTAGTGCTGAAAATCTAATAAAAAGCCTATTTATGTGATGGTCATAAATCCTAGTGGGGAAGGTACTACTGTTGTTTGGCTAAATGAATATGTTGTACTTATCAAATTATTTAAATATTCAATCTAATATTTATGTCTATGCTTGTATATTAGTGTTGTTCTCATCTTTGTGCAGAGAAGCTTTTTCTGTAACTGTTGACCAATGTAGTAACTATGTTTATAAAGGACAGTAGGCCATTTCAGGACAATTATACAGTATAATCTTATTAAATCAGGGTAATTCGTTCTTTTATTTCCTTATACTTTGTGTTTGAAACCTCAAGTTCCTCTATATTGCTATAATTTCTATTTTAATTTACCAGTAACAGTGTATTTTAATTTTAATGCCTGTATGTCTTTACCAGACTTTGTTATTATTTTTCTTTTTGGTAATAAGTCATTCTAATTGACATGGGATGATCTCATTGTCATTTTCATCATTGTTTTTGGTAGCTATATATATTGAGCACTTATAACATAAATTTGTTGACTATATGAATGTCTTCATTTTAGAAGTGTTAATTATATATATATATATATATATATATATATATATATATATATATAGAGAGAGAGAGAGAGAGAGAGAGAGAGAGTGAGTTAGTTGTTTTTTGAGGTAAGGCCTCAAACTAGCCCAGGCTGGCCTGGAATTCACTATGTAGTTTCTGGGTGGCCTCGAACTCATGGGGATCCTCCTACCTCTACCTCCCAAGTGCTGGGATTAAAGGTGTGTGCCACTACACCCAGCTTATCCATATTTTAATTGGACTTTGAGGAGTTGGTTTTAAAGTTATTTATATGTTCTTGATAAATCCCTTCTCAAATAAATAGTTTGTACATTTTTTCTTATTGTATAGGTTGGTTCTTTACTTCTGTTTTCTTTTCTATACAGAACTTCTTAGTTTGATATAATCCCATTTGTTTATTTTTGTTTTTTGCCTGTATTTTGGAATTTTTATTAAAAAATACATTGCTTATTGTTTCCCCTATAGTTTCTTCTAATAGGGTCATATATTCATGTCTTACATTCATGTCCTTAATCTATTTTGTGTTCATATTTACGTATTGTATTATGGGTTAAATTTAGTCTTTTCCATATAAGTGTCAGATTGCTTTGTTTATTCTTTAGATTATTTATTATGTTCAGTCATTTCACCTGTATTTTAAAATATGTTAAAAAGCCGGGCGTGGTGGCACACGCCTTTAATCCCAGCACTCGGGAGGCAGAGGTAGGAGGATTGCCGTGAGTTTGAGGCCACCCTGAGACTACATAGTGAATTCCAGGTCAGCCTGAGCTAGAGTGAAACCCTACCTTGAAAAAACCAAAAATAAAAATAAAAATAAAATAAAAAAATAAAATATGTTAAAAACAAAAGGTAGTTACTATAACTAGTTTAGTTAGGTAGCTTTTGTTACTTTTTTATTTGGCATTGTCTTTGTTTTAGCTAAAAGAAAGCTTGATGTATGGATTGCAGTGCATGTGATTCATGCAAAGTATATTATCAGGAGATCTTGTAAAAGATGGAGGAAACAGAATAGATCAAGGAAGTATGTATATATCTTAAAGTTTACACTCAACCTGTTGTGGATCTTCTCTGGATAGAAGATAGTTGTCCCTACCATTTCTTCCAAATCCCTTATTTACTGTGAACTGTGCCTGAGAATGACAAAGAGGTAGGAATGGCCCCAATTTCTTCTATAAGTCTTTAAGAAGGGAGCCAATTTAGTTGCAAGAAACTTCCTGAAGATTAATTTGACAATCTGGAAAAATAAATATGAATGTCTACAAAAGAATGCCCTATGGGGAATGTTTGTACTTATTACTGTTTTTTTCCCCTAAACAACTTGGCTTCATTTTACTATTATTACTTTAATAGGGAAGGCAGATTTCCATATGGCAATAGAGAGCAAGGCATGGAACCATCATCAGGAATAAAGTCACCTTCACTGTCACAATCAGAAATCAAAGATCAGCTACCTTTATCTTCAGAGGATAATTCAATGGAAACTAAAAGATTGTTAAGTACCAAGAAAATAGCAAACAAGGAGAGAGAGTCCCTGCAGAGGAAGGCATGTGAAATATAGTAAATTTTTTAGGCTCTCAGAATTCTAAAAATAACTTGTGTTAATATTGAATGATTAATTTTTGCAAAAAATACTTTCTTCAGATTCTCAAAGGACTTAAATCAAGCCCATCCACTCTGCAAGAACAACATGATTGCAGCATAATTTTAACACCAAAGAAAATTCATCAAGTAATTGTTGGTAAGAATATACAAAAATCTAATACAGTCATTTTTTGAAAAAAATATACTTATTAATGTTAATTTATTTAATTATTTTAGAACAGTTCAATATTCTGTGCCACTTTAGGGGGAATGCTTAGTAGTTTGTGTATTTTGTGGAATTATTTCTCTTTTTTATTTTATTTTATTATTATTTTTTCACAACTTGAAAGAAGTTTATTAGAGCTTGGTAGACAGATGGAACACCTGTAGGACAGGAGTGTGTTTCCAGGGAGCAGTAGAACTCATCAGGTGACTTTGGTTAAGGTTTACATGGGAAATGGAACATGGCTCTACATGTGAAAGACCAGGTTTCACAGGTCTCTACATGAGAAAGACCAAGTTTCTGTAAAATGGGGCAATATTCCATAAATCTTAGTTAGGTGTCAAGGTTTCTGTCATATAGAAATGGCACAAACTTAATCTAGAAATTTTTCCTAGAGGGTGTAACTTTCCAGGGAATAAAGAGATAAAGAAAAAAAATCAAGGTTTTCTTTGCAGATTTAATGACATCTCCTTCTTTTAGTCAAGGGAAAAAACCTGTTCATTTTGGGGTCCTGCTACCCTAAACTGTCTAGCCAATTTCTGGGTCCTATGAATATTCTGTTGGCCAAGGTGCTAGAAACATGGCTAAGTTAGTAAAGTGCTTTGCAAACATGAGAACCTGAGTTGAACCCCAGAACCCACATAAAAATGCCCAAATTGTTGCAGGTTTGTAATCCCAGTGCTGAGAAGTCCAAGCTAAATGGATCCATAGGGCTCTCTGACAAATCTGTGTATCATACGGCTGGCTTCAGAACAATGAGAGAGCCTGTCTCTAAATAAAAAATGTAGAAAGAGTGTCTTTGGCCATAACATGAGCTTGCATACAGGTGTGTACTCCAAAACATGCACACACATACATAAACATGCACAGATGCATGAGTGCATGCACATACATACATGTGTGGTATACTCTCCATTAACAAGCTACCACCAATCGTGGGCTACAAGAGGGCCTACACCTACTAAATTCTCTATAAAAAGTAAGGGTTATCTCATTTGTCTGGTGCTAACTTACTCTCCATTGGAGAATCTGATTCTCTTTTTCAGATAGATGTAGATCCTAAGGAGAGAGCCACCCCATCATACCTCAAAAGAGCCCCGGCTGAAACTAAGAACAATTGGCGAAACAAGCAAGGGTGATGTTTTCTTGGTGAACCGGGTACCAGCACAAGGGTGAAGGAGATCAACACAGAGAAAAATCAACTCCTACCAAATCAGAGATCCAGAGACCCAGAGGCCCCCAACACCTCATCACTGAAGCAGACCAAAAGTGAACCCAACATGGCTCAGGGAAATTTTGCGGAAGAGGGCATGGAAAGAATGTCAGAGCCACATGTTGGGTCATGATATGTAGAGACATTTATCCTACCCGTAACTGTGGGCTAACTCCAGAATTTTATTTTATTTTTATTTTAGAGAGAGAGAGAGAGAGAGAGAGAGAGACAGAGAATTGGTGCACCAGGGTCTAAGCCACTGTAATTACACTCCAGAAGCTTATGTTGCCTAGCGGGCATATGCAACCTTGCATTTGTCTTACCTTTGTGCATCTGGCTTACGTGGGATCTAGAGAATCAAACATGGGTCTTTAGGCTTCACAGGCAAGCACTTTAACCACTAAGCCATCTCTCCAGCCTCCATTTCACTTTTATATTACTACATTTTATGCATGTAGTTGTGGCATTCCTGCTCAATTTTCTTTTCAATATATGTTTTAGTGGATTGTGTAGTGTTCCTTTTGGTGTATTTGAAATTATAGTATATTTTCTTTTCATTATCAATATCATTTATAGATTTTATTTTATTTCAAAAAACAGCATTAAGTTTTATTAATATTTTCTTTCATATTTTGTTTTAAAAGTCATCAGTGTCTTTACTTATATTTACATTTTCTTATGACTCTTTTGGATTTATTTCAGTCTACTGTTTTGACTGAGTCTATTTTATATCACAATTTTTTAACTTTTTTTAGAGAGAAAGAGAGAGAGAGAGAATGGGCTTGCTAGGGCCTCCAGACGTTGCAAGTGTACTCCAGATGCATGCATCACCCTATGTATCTGGCCTATGTGGGTCCTGGGGAATTGATCCTAGGTCCTTTGGCTTTGTAGGTTAGTGCCTTGACTGCTAAGCCATTTCATACAGCCCTCAGTTTTTGATAATTACTTAACATATATGTTAATTTACAGTCAACAAAGTTTGGATATATATATATATATATATAAATTATTAAAAACATTTCATACGGCTACATCATATTTTGGTACCCTATTTTCCCTCATCTCTGCCCCCATTCCACTGGGGAATCAACCTCTGAGTTGCAGGTATTCTTTATGGGGTGGTAGGTTATTCATTGTGGGAGCAGCAGTTATTTGGCGGGGAGAGAATGTCTCTGGACATGATGTTTCAAACTATGGCTCTTATAATCTTTCTGCCCCCTCTTCAACAAAATCCCATAAGCCATGGTGGGTGAGTTTTAAGTCTACTTCAGTGATGGAGCTCTTAGGAGCCTCTGGGTCTCTACTTTTGTAAGTGTTGAGTATGCTCAGGGTCTGCCTCTTTTAAGTTGGTGCTTATTTTCAGGGTCACCATGCAGCACTCTTGCTCATCTCCCCAATTCCTCTGTAGTTTCAGCTGTGGCTTGGCTGAAGTGCTAGGGGTAGTTTATCTCCTCGGGTCTCACTATCTTCTGAAAAAGAACAGATTATACAGTGAAGAGTGAAGATAACATAGCTTAAATGGGATAAGTATTATCAATTTAGGGAAAATTTGATGTATGTAACCTCTCTTTTAGCCAAAGACTAATGAGAGCTTGACACTAGACAGCATAATCATTGTCTCTGTATGATTTTGATCTGGTTCCCAATTCCAGATATGGGTTCCTTTACAATGGGTGGATCTCTTAGCCAACCAGAAAGCTATTGGTTACCCACTGAGGCTGTGTGCCACTATTGCACTGGCAGGTACATCCTGTCAGGGTGTTTGCTTCTGAGTAGCTTAGACTTCTGGTTGCTCAGAACTTTGTTGGTCACTTTCCCCCAGTAGCTTGTATAGAAATTTCCAATACTAGATGGGCTAACTGTCTGGGGATTGTCTCTCTTCTGTATTCTAGTGACGTCTCACCATGCTCTGTGTTGGCAGCAGATGGTGTCTTCAGCGATAGGGTCTTGAACATTTTCTTAACCATATTCTATGTATTTAAAGAGCTATTTGGAGACATAGAAGATGAAAAAATGATACTATGTTCTATGAATTCAGCACTATATAATCTAAAATTCCGTAAGAAATTTTGCAAAAACTGATAGATTCATTTTTTATTTAAAATATTTTATTTATTTATTTGTATGCAGAGAGAGAAGGGAGATGGGAAGAGAGAGAGAGAAAAAAAATAGGTGCACCAGGCCACCTTGCCACTGAAAACAAACACCAAATTCTTGAAACACTTGGTGCATCAGCCATTCCATGGGTACTAGGATATCACACATTGTTCGACTTTGTAAGTGTGTGGCTTAACTGCTGAGCCATCTCTCCAGCCTGATAGGGTCATTTTAAAATGCACTTGTTAATGGAAAATAATTAGAACGACTGGAATAATTATAAATAGGAAAATAAATGCCCTATTGTACAGCTAGAATAATGAAAACATTATGTTGACATAAATGTAAACATAGGTACATAAGTTACTGAAATAGGTAAGAATCTAGAATTAGATCTCAATTATATGTACGCCTGAATTTTTTCAAAGGTCCAAAACAATGCTATGCAGAAAGGACAGTGTGTACAACAAATGATGCTCAAACATTTGAA
The DNA here is from genome assembly GCA_036346955.1 of Dipus sagitta. NCBI lineage: Eukaryota > Metazoa > Chordata > Mammalia > Rodentia > Dipodidae > Dipus > Dipus sagitta. Next base: position 34,575,482 of record CM070776.1, read on the forward strand.
TATATTATAAAAATAAGCATTTATAAATATAATCATATACAAAATTCAAAATAAATATTGATCCAAAACAGATTTCATCAAGATACTAGAAGTACTATGGTTGATTTTTTTTACCGTACAACAATAATTATTCATGGACAAAAATATCATCATAAGGGCTTTGTCCTTCAGGTAGGAAGTTGTCAAGCAGTGGAAAGCAGACCTATGAGAGTCAACTTGAGACAACAGATCTTTTCTCATGTCTGTGGGAGGTTTACTGATAAATAGTCTTACACTCAGACCAGAAATCAACTCCATTACCTTGTGGTCTCATCAACAGCCCCATTTAAGCTTGGTCTTACCATCAAGGATCTATTGTATAACATGGTTTCTATCATACATCGTATACATGAAAATACTGAAAGATTATGAGTTTTCTTATCACAAAGTTGACAAGTATATGAGGTAACCATTCTTTAATTACTGTGATTTAACCATTCTACAGTTTAGACATATATCAAAACATTGTCACATAGTACAAAATATAAGAAAATGATACACTGATGTACAATGGAATATAATTAAATTTTACAACAAACAAAAATTCTTTCATTTGCAGCAACATAAATGGATATAGATATAAATAAAGTAAAACTTTCACTTCTATAAACCAAGATATGGCTGAAAGAATACAAAGTTTCATTTAGGCATGTATAATAAATCTTAGTTCTGGATATACATTATTTAATAAAGGAACTACTGTTAATAAGGCATTGTATGAATGAAAATTGTTAAGAATATATTCTAAATATCTATACCAAAAATGAAATCATAAATATTTTCATTATATTTTATAACATCGTAATAAAAATGTATGAACATATTGTTTCCCTTTAAAAATATATTTACACATATGTATATAAACATTATCAATTTTATCTTAATGCCGTGGAAAGTGAATTATAAGCCATATGTTTTGGCTGTATAGCAAAACTTTGTCTGAAAATAAAAATGGTAAGTTAAGGCTTTATAATTATTATAATATAAAACCTCTGGCATTTAAAGAACACTTAGGGAATAAGTCCTGAGAAAATTGCCACCTTTGTGAATTCTAGTATAGTCAATATTATAAGTATATGGGTAGGGGGATAGCAGTTATTGGAATGTTAAAAATCATTATGATGAGTTTTATTCATAGTGAACTTAGGCTAATAATTTCCAAACATGAAAATATAAAAATATAGTGAATATTTTTGATAGTATACTAAATATTTTCCTGTTAGTTTTATATAAGTTGACTTACAAATATATATTTTGACAATCTAAAATATAAATGGCCACTTTTGCCATAAACTTAATACTTACTCTCATTATTCCAGGTCCATCTGTCCTTAACTTTGGTGAGATTTGTATGAAATCTACAAAGACTGAACAGCTGCATATTGTAAATATGCTACCTATGCACATATTGGTTCAGTTTGATATTAATTTGGAAGAACTTCAGAAAACCAACCAATTTTCATATGTGATTCCCCCTATTTCTAGTACTCATATTTCATTGATATTTGAGTCTTCTACTATTGGAAAATTTTGGAAGTAAGGTTTATTTTTGAATTTCTGTTTGCTAAAATCATTATACAGTATATTATATTTGATCTAAAACTGGAGAAACGATATAAGTGTATCAACTTGTAGTCTTGTATTTTCATGTATTTCAGTGGTAATCTATTTTTATTTTATAATAATAATAATAAAATACTATGCAATTAGAATTAATCATGTCTGTTAACTTACATCGTTTGTATTTTAACATGCATCTGAATTCTATAATCAGAAATTGATATAATCAGTTAAATTCAGATGCTTTTGCTATGTTACAGATCATTTACATTTAGAGTGAACAACACTGTTGGTGGACACATCCTAGTGATGGCTGATGTCCTTCCTGTAAAACTTGAACTATCTACTAAAGAGCTTGTACTGAGACCACAGACCTTCTCATTGAAAACATGTTTTCGGGGTACAGTTAGACTGTATAATCGTCTTAATGTTTCTGCCCAGTTTGCATGGAAACCAGCAAGTGCACTAAGAGGAATTGCTTTTTCCATTCGTCCAGCTAAAGGTAATTTTTTGGTTACTCTAATGAGATATTTATTCAATCATTCATTCATTTATTCAGGCATTAATTATTTATTGACTGCATGATGTGTACCTTTGCTTAAGAGCACAGAAATAAACTAGATATTCTCATAAGGGGTATTTTTTTACATATGTACACGTGATTTGAAAATAAATATGCTTTTAGGGATCTCCAGAGAAACAGAACCATTAAGAGACAGAGATGGATATGTAAATTTTTGTTTTACATGGTATTGAGCGCTTACAAGACAGAAGTTTGCAAGGCAGGGTAGAGACCCAGGGAATAATTGATGGTATAGATTTTAGACATGGTATTCTGGAGAAAAGATTCATATTTTCTCAGTGGTTCTGAGTCCTTCAAAGCTTTCAGTTCACTAGGTATGACCTATTCACATTGTGAAGGATAATCTGTATTGTAATTTGTTTGATTGACATAAGACCTATACACTATATACAGTATTAATTTTTTCAAACAATAACATTTTGTTATGCATTTACTTTACCTACTACAAAAGTGGTTTGTGATTTTAGATTATAATAAAATCATATGGTATTAATTTCATAATACCTCACTTAGCATTTTCCTACTATTGAAATTTAGTCCTAATTTATTATATAATGCTATAACATTTTTATGTCAACTCTTATTTTGAGTGTTAACAAAAAGTTACCAAAGTGACAATTAGTGAATATCTTATTTTCTGTCTATGTTGTTTGTAGGCATTGTTGATGCATATTGCTCACTGGAATGTGAAGTTACATGGCAGCCAGGTTTTAGTTCTCCAGATAAAGGAGAATTTATTCTTGAAGTCACTGGAGGAAACACATTGACACTAAAATGTTCCGCAAATGTAACTATTTTCCTTGAACACAATATTTTTCTTAAGACTTATAAATTACCTCATATGAACATATGTATAGAGCTGTTTTGATTTACATAGTTGTACACACATATGTATAATGTGTAAGGTATATAAAACTAACTTGTTACTTAATAATTAACTTTACTGTTGCATTAGTTACTTTACACATTGCTGTGAACAAATACATGATAGGAAGAATCTTAGGGAAGGAAAGGGTTTCTTGCTTATAATTTGTTTTTAATTTTATTTATTTATTTTATGAGAGAGAGGAGACAGAGAGGCAGAGAGAGAGAGAGAGAGAGAGAGAGACAGACAGACAGACAAACAGACACAGAGAGTGTATGGGTGCACAAGGGCCTCTAGCCAGTGCAAACAAATGGCATACGCATGCACCATCTTGTGCATCTGGCTTTACATTATTGGTACTAGGGTATCAAACCTGGGTCCTTAGGCTTTGCAGGCAAGCACCTTAAATGATGAGCCATCTAGCCTGCCCCTTGCTTATGGTTTTCAGTGTATCTATTCTATCATCTAAAATTAATTAAGACATCCAAGAATTTTATTGAAGAAATAGTAGATTGCCAGAGCTACTATAAATATATGCTATCATCATCGATGCTACTTAGAAATAATTTCATAAATCCAAAACACGGTAGAATAGAGAAAATTATATTTTATGCTACTATATAGTGCTAATTGTTCTAGTACTAGTTGATAATTACTTATTAAATAGATCATGCCACCTATACAACAAGGAAATATAGAATTTTTATTATTACAGAATCTTTTCCTCTTAATAAAATGGTATTAAAATGAAAGGCGAAATAAATATTTTTTAAAACGTTTTATTGACAGCTTCTATAAATGTAGAAAATAAACCATGATAACTCCCCACTATATATGTATATAATATATATATGTATATATATACATATATATGTATATATATACATATATATGTATATATATACATATATATGTATATATATACATATATATGTATATATATGTATATATATACATATATATGTATATATATGTATATATATACACATATACATATACACACACACATATATATAATTTCTTTAAATACATTTATAATATTTTATAGAATTGATGAATGTTACATAGAATTAATACTAAATCACTTTTAAATTTGAATTTTACAGCAGTTAAACTTGATAGTACTATTTTTTCCTTTAACTTTTTTATATCTGTGGTTAATGCATATTTATAATTAAAGTGTGTTATGTTTTGAGCAGTATAATAAAAATATTTTAATTCTTATTTTGGTCACATTTCCATTTTCTCTCATTACTAGGTTGGGCATACAAAGGTCACATTTTTAGAGCCAAGAATACTATTCAGTAATTGTGCTCAAGGTTTAACAACCTGGAGGAAAGCCATTCTTCATAATATAGGACAAAACCATGCTTATTTCAAGGTAATGCATAATTTTGAATATTTATTATAAAAATCAAACATTATATTTTGAATCAATTTGTTAGTGTCAGGAAACTATGAAGTTAATACTTACTATTTATAAGAGGAGTTAGAACAATTTTAAGTTATTTTAAATGAGGGCTCTCATATTTCATTAAGTTTGTACCTTTAGTTTTCTAAAATAATAATTTCTCATACTTTCATATTTTTCCTTCTCATTTTCACACTTCTACGTTTTGTTGAATTTTAACATTTAGATTTATTGAAAGATAAACCTGAAAAAATTCTCTCTCTCTCTCTCTCTCTCCATACACACACACACACTTTTAATCAGGGATGTGGTAATAACAGGGACTAGACAGAAAATATTTTTAAAATAACCTATGGATGAGATGCTGCTTCTTATTTAAGTGAACAAAAGGAAAATATTGATAGATTTTGCTTTTTTGAGAAATACATTAAACTTAAAATATTAAATTAAATAAAAATTAAAATGTATTATCATGGTAATAGAAGCTAGCATTTAAAGTCTTTAATTAAAGCTTTACATTAACATGCTTTTATCTGTCCAATTTAACTGTTTTTTTTTTTTTTTTTTTTTTTTTTTTTTGGTTTTTTGAAGTAGGGTCTCACTCTAGCCCAGGCTGTCCTGAAATTCACTATGTGTTCTCAGGGTGGCCTCGAACTCATGGTGATCCTCCCACCTCTGCCTCCCGAGTGCTGGGATTAAAGGTGTGCGCCACCACGCCTGGCTTTATTTGTTTTGTTTTTTTAAGGTAGGGTCTCGCTCTAGCCCGGGCTGACCTGGAATTTGCCCTGTATTCTCAGGCTGGTCTCGAACTCATGGCAATCCTCCTAACACTGCCTCCCGAGTGCTGGGATTAAAGGCGTGCACCACCACACCCAGGTCAATTTAACTTTTGTTCAACATAAACAAATGAAGAGAGCATTTCCTACTCTATGTTAAAATTACTTAGTTCTTACATCAATAGTCTATTCTTCTATTCCCAAAAGTTTCTTGACCATTTCCTCATTAAATTATTCTTGCTCAGCAGATTGCTAATGAGTCTAAATTGGCATATCAGAAACTACATCATAAAGGTGTGGTAAATTATTTATACCTTGCTGGTCAAAGTGATGTTTAAAGATTAGCTGTACTTTGGAGGAGATAATAAAGAAGAGATTATGTCATTATACTGTTTCTTCGGTAGCTTTAGTTTCAGTGTTTATAATAATGGAAAAATAGCCTGTCAAAGTAATATTGTCATCTTTTCTAGAAAATGCATCACATTCTTTTAATATGTTCCATATTCAAAGCACTCTAAGTAAGAAGCCTCATTGTAACATTTGAATTGGAAAGTGCCAACCATAGGAGATTCTTTGTACTGAATTAAGTTTACCATTACTTGTAGTTGAAACTATCTTTGTGTCTCATGTAGTCAAATGATTACAAAATCACCTCTGATCCTCTGACTTGTCACCGTCTGTATAGGTAATACTATAGATGTCTCTCTACAAAACATTTAAAGAATAAATTTTAAAGGATATTGTAGCACTTTAACAAAATTTTAATTACAGATTTGTGATCAAAGTCTTTTGCCTACAATTAGTATTGTTCCATCAGAAGGAATAATCCCATTTGGGGGAATAATTGTTCTTAATATATCCTGTACACCCACTGTGGCAGAAAAATTTGATACAAGAGCAAAGGTATGTCTATCCATTTGTTTGACAGTTATTTATAAAGTTCTTCAATATTTGTAATAAGTATACTACAAAATTTAGTGTATGATTTTGCTTGGAAATTTATTTCTTTTATAATGAATGGATTTTAAAGTTATAACATTAAAGAGAAAAAATTAAATTTCTATTTTTGCAGAGCTTGAATTAGTTCTAAATATTACATTTTAGAGATTTTTGAAAAAGCAAATATATCTAACGTATCTAATATAAAATTAAGTGGCAGAAGTGAGAGGGAATTTACAGAGAATATTATTTTAGAAATAGATTTTATTTTAGAAATAATTTCCAATCAACATTGTAGTGATATTTGGCATCTTTTATTTTTTTCAAGTCCTCATTATTAAAAGAAAAAGGGATGGCTTTCTCCCATGGCATTAGTTAGGTGATGTAGAAAAAATTAGATATTTATTAGATTTGTAAAGATGAAAACAAAATTGTTTTTCTTTCTAAAATGTAAGATACATTTCTTAAAAAAATATTTTATTTGGAGCTGGAGAGATGGCTTAGTGGTTAAAGCGTTTGCCTGCAAAGCCAGAGGATCCTGGTTCAACTCTCCAGGACCCACATAAGCCAGATGCACAAAGGGGGCTTATGCATTGGGAGTTCCTTTGCAGTGGCTGGAGGCTCTGGCATGCCCATTATCTCTCTCTGCCTCTTTCTGTCTCTGAAATAAATAAATAATGTATTTTAAAATATTTTATATTTATTTATTTAAGAGTGCGTGCGCATGAGGTCGAGAGAGAGAGAGAGAGAGAGAGAGAGAGAGAGAGAGAGAGAGATGGGGGAAGGGGAATGGGTGGGCCAGGGCCTCTAGCTGCTGCAGACAAACTCTAGACACATATGCCACCTTGTTCATCTGTCTTACATGGGTTCTGGGGAATTGAACTTGGGTCCTTTGGCTTTACAGGCAAGGACCTCAACTGCTAAGCTATCTCTCCAGCCCCAAAATTGGGGTATTTGATTTTAAAGCCTGCCAATTCTGTAGGTATATACACAAACATCAATAAATGATAAACATGGGTTGTAATAAATACAATAATGAAGTAAAACATGGTAATGGACACAGGCAATGTACATAATCAATCTATGGTTAAAATATCAGGGATACCTTCCACAGGACGATATATCTAAAATGAAATAACTCACCTTATTTTCTTTGATATACTTTTAGGTTTAAGTTTAGAATGTGACTCTCCTATTCTTATCTATGTAGGGGTTTCAGACGATACTATTTTTTGCCTCTAAGATTTTTTTCTTTAAACAATTATAGGTGCATATAATCTACAGCACTTATTTCTCAGTTTACTATCTTAATATTCTCAAAACAATTTAGTATTCAGGCAGGCAACAATTCAAGATTAGCTGCTATTACATCCAAGCATTGTTATCTCAAAAGATAGACATAATATTTTCTAATTCAAATACATATATTTGACACATCCATCATTTTCAGTGATTTTAATACCTATTATGGTTATTGTGACTATTAGCATATTTCTGTGGAAAGATATATCAGTTATTCTCTTGTATTTTTTCATTTTTGTATAATCTATTGTGATTGGATAAATGTAAATGTAGCACAGAGTTGTAATATTTCATGACCAAATGTATATTACTCTGAAATCAAATTCACAAGCCATTTAAATTCCGATGGAGGACTCTTCCATGTAGTAGGAACTATGCCCAAGGAGAAAAATGATACTGACAGAATAAACATTTACATATACATTTGTTTCTCTTAGGTAAGTTATAAAGCAGCTTGTAAATGTCATATATTTCTTCATCAATATGTAATTATGTTTTAATATGATTTCCACCAACTTTCATATTTCTCCTAAATAAGGTTGCTATTCACCATGCTAATATGATAGACCTTAGGATTGGGGGATCTGTTGAGATTGCTGATATTGAAATCAATCCTGTGAGTATGCTACCTATTTGTGTGCTTTATTTCTGAGTGTGGTAAAATATATATAGTAATCATATATATATATATATTTGGGAAGGAGAAAGAGGCAGGGAGAGAGAAGGAGAAGGGAGGAGAGTACAGGTATACCAGGGCCTCTAGCCACTGCAAACAAACTCCAGACACTTGTGCATCTGGCTTCACGTGGGTACTGGGAAATCAAATCTAAGTACTTTAGCTTTGCAGGCAAGTACCTTAACTTCTAACCCATTTCTCCAGCCCATATATATAAATTTTAATGTAAGTGATGGAATGGAATATTGAGGTTTTTAAGAATTCACCACTAAACTTAGGTATCAGGAAACAGTGCTAATAAAAATCATCTGTAGACTTCATTATGTCCCTATCCATGATAAGAGATAATCACTTGCTTGCAATGAAACTTTTTTTTTTTTTTTCGAGGTAGGGTCTCACTCTAGTTCAGGCTGACCTGGAATTCACTATGTCATCTCAGGGTGGCCTCGAACTCATGGCGATCCTCCTACCTCTTCCTCCCAAGTGCTGGGATTAAAGGCGTGCGCCACCACGCCCGGCTGCAATGAAACTATATATGTATAACTACCTTATATTACATTAGTGTAATTTATTGAGTTTTTGAATTTTATTTGTAAACATGAAGTGTTTGTATCTTTGGTAAGTTACTAGTAATTGAATATTACATTTCACATTTTCACCTAGTTGTGTTGAACTACATTGTATTTATTAATTTGTGTACTCATTCACAGGCTTATTTTCTTAGGTACAAAGGTTTTCTGAGATGGTATTTATTTACCTCAGCCTTCACATGATCATTTTTTTAATTTCATGGTACATTTCTGTTTATCCACAGTACATTTTTCCATAGGTTATATTAACTGATGTAAATTTTTGCTAATCTAATGAGTATAAAATAGAAATTTACTGTTGTGCTGACTTCCAGTTTCTGAACTGTCGTTATATTTATTTTTAAAATTCTTGTGTATACATAAATAAAATTGTTATAAAATTCATTGAGTATACATGCAAGCACATACAGACACAAACACAAGCATCCTTATTTTGGAACAGTGTCTCAAATATATGATCCGGTTCATCTCCCCAAATTAATTTTCTGTAGTTCTTCAAAGCAATCCTTCAAATGCCTCTACTGTGACATTTATTAACATCGTATACTGTGGGTGCATCTCAATCATATTAACTATAATATTATTTTTGGATCACCTGACTTTTTGTTTTTGTTATTTTAATTGCCCCTTAGCATCTGATACCGTTGGGTTTAACTATGAATATTGGTTACTGAAAAGATCAACTTGTTGCCTTACTACTCGTTATTACTTTAATAACATCATCATAGTTTTACAGTCTGGATTTATTTTGTAATTTTGCAGCCTTTCTGCTGTTAATTGATATAGGCATTATAAATCTAGACAGACTAACAAACATATACTAAGTAAATTACTCAAGACTATGGTGATTATTGGAAATTAAATCCTGTAATATCTAAAGTATCATATTCCTGTACCAAAGAATCATTTCTTAAAAAAATTGACAATATTGAGGCTTTTATAAACACAAAGTTCTATTATTTTTATAACACATGTTCCAATTTACATATTTATTACTTTTAAGTTTGACACTTCCAATTTTTTAAAAAAAAATTTAGTTATTTGCAAGCAGAGAGAAATGGAAGAGAAAGAAACAAAAAAGAATGGTCACTCCAGGGCCTTGACTCACTGCAAATGAACTCCAGATGCATGTGTTACTTTATGCATTTGGCTTTATGTGGGTACTGGGGAATTGAACCTAGGCAGTAAGGCTTTATAGGCAAGCACGTTGACCATTTATCTATCTCTCCAGCCCAAGTTTATACTTTCACACCTGTACATATTTTTGTTGTTTCTTTTAAATATATTTTTATTTATTTGCAAGGGGGGAGAGAGTGTGTGTGTCATACCTGTATGTAATATATTTTGTTGTTCCCCTAATTACCTTCTCATACTCCATCTCCACCTCTAAAACCCTTCTTTCCAAGTAATCACCTTCCTACTTTTATGTCTTTTTAAAATTTTATTTGCAAGCAGAGAGAGATAGAGAAAAGAGACAGGGAGATTGGATGCACCAGGGCCTCCAGACACTGCACATGAATTTCAGGTGTATGTGCCTCTTTGTTCATCTGGCTACTGGGGAATAGAACCCTGGTCTTTAGGGTTTGCAGGCAAGTGTCTTAACTGCTGAGCCACCTCTCCAGCCCTTTTTATTTTATTCGAGATAAAGAGAGAGAGAGAGAATGAGAATGATCATACCAGGGCCTTCAGTTACTACAAAGTGTGACCCCTTGTGCTCATGTGTGATACTGCACACTTACATCACTGTGTGTCTAGCTTTTATGGGACCTGGAGATTCAAACACGCATTTGTAGGCTTTGCAAGCAAGCACCTTAACCTCCAAGCCATCTCTCCAGCCCTCCAGCATTTCTTTTTTAAATCTAGTGAGTTAAAAGCTGTTTGCATGAATATAGATAGGAGGTTATTTGCTAGAGTGTGAACAAATTCCCAGTGTCTATACAACTGAAGAACATGACTCCCCTTCCCCAAGAAACTGTTAGGCATTTTTGAGCTACTTTGAGAGGAGTGGGGCCTTACACCCTTCCCCATCTATGATGAAATGTTGGCAGACTCAATCTTGTTCATGAAACTATAGATAGTATGAGTTCATGAGTGTAATGGTCATGTTGTATTTAGAAGACAGCATTCCATAACCTTCCTATCCATCCTCCTGCTTTTGTATTCTTTCTTGTCTGACTTTTGCAAGATTTCATGAGCCTTGGAGGTTGTAATTTATATGTCCTATTTAGGGATAAATATCCAATAGTTATTCTTGGCAATTTTGTTATATAACTGCATCTCTGTATTAACCTTGGCTGTCTATATTAACCTTTGTTCACTGAAGAAAGAAACTTCTGTGACTGAGGCTGAGAGCTGTACTAATCTATAATTACAAATATAAACATTTTGAAGGTAGTTTGACATCTTGTTCATTTATCAGAGGTCCTCTCCATAGGGCCTCTGTTATTAGCCATGGGCTTTTGACATGTTTTATAGTCGCAGGTATGAAATCCCTCCTCTGAGGTGGCTCTCAGATCTAATCAGAAAGCCATTGTTTCCTACCATAACAGTCACACAAGTATTGCACTAGTGGGAACATCTTGCTTGTCAGGTCAGTTGTGGAGCATGCAGGATCTGTACTTGGTTAGGATGGTTGATAGCTTTTCTCTGTCAGCAGCTTGCATACAACCTCTGGGAGTATGAAAACTATCTTAGTAGGGAAGGTGTTTCAAGTTCAATTCCAGCTTAATTTCTATAAGTCCTGCAACAAAAATGTGTGGTGTCTTTGCCAACAGGCACTTATTATCACCTCCCTGACCAACAACTCGTTGGGAGGTATCACTTCCCTTTCACTGGAATTTTCAATTATTTACCTGTGACTTATTAGAGCAGTTTTATCCATCTATGTAGGAAACTTCTATGCAAACCCTTTTCAAAATTATGTTTTAAATTGGCTTACCAAGTTTCCATGTAGGTTGATCATATTTCCTGAGTTTTGGCTAATCCTACCACCACCTTCATCTCTCTCCCATTCTCCCACTCCTATTCTTGCTAAAATCTTTCCCTCCCACTATTTCCCCCTCTGCTTTCATATTAAATGACTTCAAAGATTGAGACTTTTATTACTCAGATTTGACATGCTAAAGTCACATAGGACATGCTTTACATGTTATTTGAAAATTTAATAATTTATAACCCTTTACATTTATGTATGTTTATATATGCTTTTATCATTTTAGATTTACCTGTTTTTTTAATTACTTGGGGCTGAAGGGATTGCTTAGGGGTTAAGGCACTTGTCTGCGAAACTTAAAGTCCCAGATTTGATTCCCCAGGACCCACATAAGACAGATGTACAAGGTGGTACATGCATTTGAAGTTCATTTAAAGTGGAGGCCCTAGCACACTCATTCATTCTCATTCTCTCTCTCTCTCGCTCTCTCTTTCCTTCTCTCTTTCTCTCCAATAAATAAATAAACAAAATATTTTAAAAATGTACTAGTCCAGGTGTGGTAGAATATGACTGAAATTCTAGCACTGAGGAGACTGAGTCAGAAGGAGCACAAAGTTGAAGCAAACCTTAGCTACATAGCAAAGACCTGTTTAATAACAATAATGTAGCATTCAAAAATACAAGAAGGATATCTATAGCAAGAGTTATGATATTGATTATGCATATTAATTCCAGTTAGAAAATTTTATCTAAATGATCATATAATCAAGAAGTACAGAGATTGAAATTTTTACATTTAGAAGATAATGAGTATTTGTTATTTATTTTGAATCTACAAATTATATAATATACATATATATATATATATAACTGAGTTGATATTATAAATAAAACAAATAGTATTGAATTGAGTATAACATAGTGTTTTCCTAATATTAAGAAAAAAAACTATTGCTGCAATCTCCTTTTGATGTTCTATGTAGTTTTTTGTTAAGTAATTGATAATTATTAAATCTATATGACTAACTTACAGAGGTTTGGACTTTAGGCATATGCTTAGAATATGAGCTAGAGTTTAGATATATCAGCATTCCACACATACATGCACACACATTCATATGTAAGGTATGCATAAGGTGTGTGCAAAAGATATGGAAATGAATCCCACTCATTAAGAGACTGAAATATATAAATAAAATATGTGATATCACAATATAAGTATAAGGAACATAAGTCATCCTGAGCACCATGTGATTAATTATGCTTTATCTAACGGTGGTTTTCTTTATCTATAATTTGATCAGACAACTACTTTTTAGAGAAGGGTCTTCTTAACAGAAGAAACAGCATGAATAAGTCACAGAAAGGTTAGATATCAAGTGTTGGTTTGACATGCTAACTCACATAGCTAGCAGATATATTAAGTACTAGTGAGAGTAGAGCTGGTTAAGGTAGGAATATAAAATAAGAAAGGGGATCTTAAGCAACTTTATAAAAGCTAGGCATGGTATTGCACACCTTTTAATCCCAGCATCGGGAGGCTAAGGTAGGAGGATCACCTTGAGTTTGAGGGTAGCCTGGGCTACAAAGTAAGTTCCAGGTCAGCTTATGGTAGATGGTGACCCTATGTCAGATGGTGACCCTACATGAAGAATGATAAAAAAGAAAAGAAAAAGAAACTTTATGAGCCCTATTAATGAGCTTGGAGAGAATAAGATTTAAGAGAGGTGAGAAGTTTCTCAATTAGATCAATTGAAACTTAGTTATGGAGGAAAGAATGTGAAAAAATAAAAATCTAGAAAGTAAATGAAAATTGACTAGTTACTATTGCATATAGTTAGAGTAAGAGAAACAGGTGAGGATGAGGGACAGAAGAATGGATTCTGGTAATTGATTATATATAGAAAATGAATAATGACTAAGTTTTGTAGAGTTCTGCTTTGCAGTAATTTTAATTGATAAATATAAAAATATAACTTTGAATAAACATTTTTCATAAATATTCTACTTTCTAATTATTATTTCTTTTAAATTTTAGAATGTATTCACTTTCAGTGGCACTTATGTTGGCACTACTTCAGTTTTTCCATTTGTAATAAAAAACAAAGGTGTAACACGTGCCAAAGTGGAGTTCAATCTAATAGACTTTCCATTTTTTACAATTCATGCAAAGGATAAATCAGGTATCTATTTTATACTACAGTGGTATTATTGTAAAGCAAAATAATTTTCAACTGTTTAAATATGATTATTAAAAACATAAGAAAATAGTAGTTATTCTTATATACTTTAATTATTACCAATGCTCACTTTTTTGCTACATAATTCATCATGATTTTATATCTACAAGTATGTCAATTGTAATATCAGAACTTTTTTTTTTTTTTTGCGGTAGGGTCTCACTCTAGTCTAGGCTGACCTGGAATTTAATATGTAGTCTCAGGGTAGCCTCAAATTCATGGCAATCCTCCTTTCTCTGCCTCCCGAGTGCTGGGATTTAAGTCATATAACTTTTTTTTTTACTTATTCATTCTGTAGAGATCGTATCAGATATTAAAGTGATAAGAACAGATACTGCACTTGATCTTAGCCAAAAGGCCAAGAAGTGATATAGAACTTTAAAAATATTCTAATAGTATGTATTTCTAAACATTCATGTTTTTAATTAATTAATTTATTTGACAAGTTATTTTGCTCATACTCAGCTCTCAGTATATTTTTTCTTCACACTCCCCCTTCTCTCTTTCACTGAATTCCATCTATCAAACTAGTTCCTCTTCTATTTTTATGACTTTTTATGTTTTAGTTTTTATGCCTTCATTATGCATTTCAAAATGTTTATGAGCTCAATATGGTGGAGGTATTGTGGATCTAATGATAGCTATTATGGGATCAAGTGATATATATGACCATATTTATTAATTTAGTATAGTAAATATGTATCATATGTAAGTATATGCTATAACTGAAAAAATGTTTCTAGTTTTAAGAAGACATTTTCAGTTCTCTGTTTATATGTTTACTTATGTAATAGGAATCTTTAAAGTTAAAGAAATGTGCACTTTTATGAGTGCACTTCAGCTCTAGTATTTGGCCAAATAAGGCTCATGAGTCAAATCTGTCCTAAATCTGCTTTTATAAAGAAAGAAAATATTATTAGATTATAGATACATCTGTGTATATATGATTGATTTCATACTGTAATGGCAGAATTAGTTGTGATAGAAATCATATGTCTCACAAAACAGAAAATATTTGTTATATACACACACACACACACATATATATATATGAATGGCCTCTTTTCCTTTCTATAAATAAATACATAACTAAATAAAAAAATTAAGAAGAAATTGTGTATAGAGATCAGAGCAGGATTATAGAAACCAAGAAAGGATGCAAGCTACTCTCACTTTCCCTGAATGACCAAGATAAAAGACAGCATTGGAGTTTAGTGAGAGATGAAACAATGGATGAGGAAGCAAAATATAACCACAATAGCTATAAAGGAATGAAGCCATTGCCAGCGTGTCAAGCTAGGGAATAAGTAGATAAATAGATGAACTTTCTCTCTTTTAATAATTTTGCTAGTGCTTATTATGATGGAACTCAATGATGCCCATATACCAAGTAATCCTGGTTCATTTCATCTGTGGAAATCAGGATATACTATATTATAAAGATTAATACTAAACTAGGTTACAAATGATGAGCACCATAAGGGCATTTATCTATTAATAATTATTAATACTATTATCTATGTCTGGGATAGATGAGGAATCAGGTTATTACCATTTAGAATAAAAGATACTTTAAGATGAATCTTTGATTGATAATAAAAGACATGTACTGGGGAAAACCTGGAAAAGGGTACGTAGTCAGAAAATATTTCATGGAGAAGTTAGTATCTATGATACATCTTACTGAAGAGGGGATAAGATGAGAGATTTAGGTGAAGGAATAGGAGTAAAATGTAAGAATTGAGTTAATGTTGTTGTGTATATCCAGGACATAGAGGAACAGGATTGGAGAGCCCATGTTATGTAGGGCCCTTTGTGGATTTTTATCTTAGATGTTAGGCAGTGGCACCATTAAAGTACTGGTGCCCAGGAAATGGCATGATTAGACTTTTGCTTTACTAATTTTCATTTTGGAGTAGAGTTGAGAAGGTACTGGGGTAAAGCTGGCATTGTGGCCACATAGGTAAGAAATATTTAGGGATCTAGACTCAGACAATGATTCTGTCAAGAGGAAGAAAGTGAGTACAAATGCACAGTGCTGAGAAATTAGAAATGCTATGACAATGACAACATAGATGTGGGTATTAAGGAAGATAATTCTTCTAGGCAGTTCTGGTTTTTTGACTCCAAGAGATAGGTGGCATAGTCAATAGTATGCAAAATTGCAGTCATTATTAGGCAGTGATGCTGTGTTTGAGGAACCCATATAGTATTCCAGGAAAAGGTTATAGTAGGCAGTTGAATATATATATGAAATCTATATCCATTCATTAAAGTATGTATATTGAATGTTTTAACCATTTGACACTTTACTGTGTGCTCACATATACTGTCATGCATCTTGTTCAATTAAACATCCGCTCTTAGTAATTCTTCTAGTTTCAGGCCAAGTGCCTTTCTTAGCACAGTTGTCTTCACTCTAATTCAGCAACCCATGTACACAACATTATATTTTAAAATGATTTTCCCTATCTCCTAGACTTTCTCCTGATACCTGGTCTACATTTTAATAAACCAAAAATACAATCACACCTCTCCACTTCTAAAGCTTTTCTTGTTTCCTATAACTAGTACCAGTGTTCCTCAGCAGCAAGCTATGGAAACAGTATAGAAATGTCCTAATTTGATTTAAATAATTTAATAATAACGTGCTTTCTTAAAATGTTTTGGGAAGTTATCATATGATTATAAATAATTTACCTGGAACATGCTTTTCTTTCACAACTTACTGTTTTTCAACATGATGCAGGATTGATGGAGTGGCTGATAAATAAAATGAAAGGCATGTTGAGATAACTTTAGGCATGACTTAACCTTGTCTTTCTAGTTACTTCTCATTACAGACATATAGGTTATCTGCTGTAACCATGTTATATTATATTATGAAATTTTGGTCAGCTCTACTAAATTTCCCTTTTCTTAGGTTGATTAATCCTGTTTTCTGTATGCTTCTTGTGATCTCCTCTTTTTATTTTATTTATTTATTGGTGGGG
Source organism: Dipus sagitta (assembly GCA_036346955.1). Lineage (NCBI taxonomy): Eukaryota > Metazoa > Chordata > Mammalia > Rodentia > Dipodidae > Dipus > Dipus sagitta. Next base: position 34,592,388 of record CM070776.1, read on the forward strand.
GGGGGCGAGGTAGATAGAGAAAGAGATACTGGGCCCACCAGGGCCTCTAGCTGCCACAAATGAACTCCAGATGCATGTGCCACCTTGTGCATCTGGCTTATTTGGGTCTTGGGATTCTTGGGCCCTTTGGCTTTGCAGTTAAGCACTTTAACCACTAAGCCAACTCTCCAGCCCAATCTCCTCTTTTATAAACTAGTTTGAACCTACTGAGTCCTATTTTGTATTCCTGTTAAGCTGGTTGAAATAAATTTTCATTACCTCTGATGCTTAGGAAATTTTGTACATATTACTATAGCGTTAATCAAATGCTGCTTTGTATCTTAGGAAGCTGTGTCTGTATTTGTTGCCCTAGCAGAGTATAACCTACATGAAGTCAAAATCCCTATTAATATTTTCATTTTCCCAGAGCTGTATATTATAGTGTTTGTACATAATTAGTATGAAGGTATAATTATGGGAAGAAACACATTTTTTAGAGTAGCAGGAAATATTGTTTCATGCTATCTTGTGTAATTACATTTCATTATCCATATGGTTATGTTTAATTTAAATTTACTTATGAATATTGGTTTATCTTGATTATTATATTTCCCATATTCTAGAAATCATTTATACTAGATGGAAATTCTTTGCTCAGTGGTTTGTCTATTGCATAACCGTTTCTGTATCAACACAATACTTATTCTTGGAGCACTATTCAAAAACTTAAAGTACAAAGTCTCTTCTGAGAGTAGAGCAATCTCTTAGTTATGAATCCCTATAAAAAAATTGCATACTTCCAACACTCAGTGTCAAGGAGTATACATTCCCAACTCAAAGAGGAAGAATAGGGATATAGAAAAGCAAGACTGGACCAAAACAAAACTAAACCCCCAGCAGATCAAACAGCAAATTCTGCATCTCCATGTCTGGCATCCTAAAGTCATGATGAAATTGTCAGCAATAGTTTGAAGCCTCATAGAAAGATTCTTTGAATGCCTCAATCCTTCCTTTATTCATGCCTATAAAATTAGTACCACATGAACAATGCTTATAAGTTCTTCTGTCAATTTGAGATGGAATTTGATCCCCTTCAAAATCACATGTAGTGGCTTCTGTATGCCTTAGTTGCTAAATCTGTGAAAACACTATCCTGGGCAACTGTTTCAAGCAGGTAACCCCTTTTGTCACATTTTTCTTTTAGACTTTTTCCTTTCAAAATAATTTGCATACTTATAAACTAGAGTTTTCCATGTGTGAGGTCTTATCCTCAGGGTATCTTTCCTATTGTCCCAGTGAAATGTAGATTTTTATTTAATGGTGTTAATTTCTTTAACAATTATAGCTGCACCATCATGCTCACTGTTGGAAGATTCAAATGTGTTCCATTTCTTACCAAATGGCATGTTTTTCATACCTTTTTTACTCTGCTTGCCATTGTCTTTCATGGTATACTTGAATAAGAGCAGTCAACCAACAGAAGCCAAACCACAACCAGAATACTGTGTTGGGTTGAAACTTCCTCTGATAAATAAACTAATCTAGTACCTTTAACTCAAGTTCATTCAAGTTCTCAGGACATAGGTAGGCTACAACCAGTTTCTCTGACATGATATCACATAAATGACTACTAGTCCATTTCCTGATAAATCCTTGTTCCCCTCTGAAACCTGATGAACTGAGCTTCCACTGCCCATGTTTATTTCAGCATTTTGATCTAAACTCCCAAGAGAAGCCCATTAAGCTCTGTTTACAGTATTGTGGGGCTTCTCTAGGCCAAAGTTCTAAACTCTTCCCCATTTCTCCCACAAACCAATTCCAAAAGCTTAGGAATGACACGGTCAGTTTTTATTGTAGCCACGCTTCCACTTCTTGACACCAATTTTATGTATTGTTACATTACTTTCTCTCTGATAGGAAGTAGAAGTAACTCAATGGAGGAAATTTTTTGGCTTATGTTTTGAGGATATAATGAGGATTTGGTCCATTATGGTGTGCAAGGCATGGAAGGCTAGATAGTTACATTGCAGTCAGAATAAGAAATAGTTTGGAAGTGGGATCAGGATATTAAACCTCAAGGCCTGCCCCTGGTGACCCACTTCATATATCAAGAATCCACCGTCGAAAGTTCCATAACTTTCCCAAACAATGTCACCACTCTACGGACCAAGTATTCACACACATGAGCCTGATGGGGAATTTTACATTCAAACCACAACAATTGAGGTAATAGGTATACATACTTTTGTGAATCTATGTACTATCAAAGACTATCTGAGTCTTTCCTGTTTCCTATTCACTGAAAAATGCATTTCTTAATTTTTCTTGAACCTATGATTCAGTAAGTTACTGGATATCTTTCTTTTTTGCTTTCTTCTTTCATTTCAACATGGCTGTGCTATATTTATTGAAATTTAAATAGCTTTTTATTGACTTTTCTTTTTTATTGAGTACATACTTTGTATGACTACATCATGTGTTGGTACCATCCTTGCACTTGTTCCTGCCCCCATTCTGCTGGAGGCCCTCCTCAGTGAGGTTGCTGGTATTCCCCACTGGATTGTGGGTTATACCTTGTGAGGGCAGCAATCAGATATTGGGGGGAAATGCCTCTGGGTATGATGTTTCAACCTATGGCTCTTATATAATCTTTCTGGTCCCTCTTCCACAAAATTCCCTGGGCCATGGTGGGTCTGTTTTAAATTTCCTAATTCTGTGTTTTTAAATTATTATTTATTTATTTGCAAGAAGAGAGACAGAGATTGAGATGAGATGAGATGAGATGAGATAAGAGGGAGGGAGGGAGGGAGGGAGGAAGGGGGAGAGAGAGAGAGAGAGAGAGAGAGAGAGAGAGAGAGAGAGAGAGAGAGAATAGCCAGGGCCTCTAGCTGCTGTAAACAAACTCCAGATACATGTGCCACTTCGTGCATCTGGCTCTATGTGGGCACTGGGGACTTGAATCCCTGTCATTAGACTTTGCAGGCAAGAGTCTTAACTGCTGAGCCATCTCTAATTCTGTGTTTTATACTTGGATATCAGTGTTGCACTTAAGAAACTGGATATTAAAAAGTGATTGTTTACCTAGAATTTTATGCAACCTTAGGCATATGTTTTAATAATTACTTGTTGATATGTTAATGAGAGTTTTCAAAGTTCTCATTTTCACATTAAATAAAGGTTTAGATATATACATATATCTGTATCTCCTTTGTTTTATGTATATTTTCTTTCTTAGATGAATCTACAAATACTGAAGTTCCTTATGTATATGTTGTAGAAGTAGAAGAAAGCACATCTATGGACTGTGTCATGACATTTTCTCCTATAGAAGTAAGTGCATATTTTTATTACACATAGGAGTGGTAATGGGACGTCAAATAATTCAGATGAAAATCTTTGTCAAATATCACCTAAGTTCTGCTTGTCGTCAGTCTTTATCTAATGGCTGTCTATGTATCCCTTTTAATTCAGTAAAATAAACAGAAGTATTATCTTCCTGGTTGTAGTATGACTCATTTATAGCAGACACACATAGTGGGCCAATAATGCTATTGTCCTTGTATACTCTATAGCAAATTTAAGGTATAATATGTTATCCAGGAAAGAAATATTTAACCTAAACAAAAATCACTTATTTTCAAGTGATCATGTGCTTTGTAATTATGTTTGAGGTAATATTCTTTTCTTAAAAGGTATTTTGTTTACTTATTTAAGAAAGTGACAGAGAGAGAGGAAGGGAGAGAATGGGCATGCCAGGGCTTCCAGGCTCTGCAAATAGACTCCAGATGCATGCACTTGTGCATCTGGCTTATGTGGGTCCTGAGGAATTGAACCTGAGTTCTTTGGCTTTGCAGGCAAGTGTCTTAACTTCTAAGCCACTAAACCATGTCTACAGCCTAAAAATATTTTAATATACTTTGAATCACTATCTAAAAATCACAAAAGTACTCTATAAAATGTTAAAAATATTATAAAATACTAAAATGGTATTTCTATGACATTACCATATTTTATATCATGCTCTTGATGTTAAGTAATCTTTTTAAAGAAAACAAAAGCAATTAAAGTCTACGAAAACCTTTTACTGAATGCACCTATGATAAAGGTCTACCAGTGGTTAAGTTAAAGGAGTGACTTGTGGTTTGCCTTTCTTTTCATAATTTCTGAACTAAAAGTGAGAAGATAAGATATTCTCTCAATTAATCTTCTGTATGGTAGATTATAATATTCATATATCAAGGTTTCAAAAATTAACAGCCAGATTGGTGTATATTACTTACTGCTAGTAGGTATAGAAAGGGGTTAAATGAAAGTAATAGTATTGTACTATTTTTGCTAATGTATTTTTGGTAATGATACTTTTACTAACATTGGAATTCATTATAGAATAGTGAGAGCATATAGTTAGCTTTCTGGAGGAAAATTAGAGAGCTTGAGGAAATATTCAGATGTTAAAAAATAAAAAAGATTACCTTTGTCACTCTTAAGTATATAATATTAGTTGAGGTCTGTTTTGTATGTTTTAGTATCCATGATTAACATGGGTTGATATTGGCCATAAATTCATTCTTGTGTCTATTCTGGTTTTTGGGTAAACACTGGAATAAGTAATAAAATCTACTTTTTAAAAATCAAAGCAACTTAAAATCCAATTATATTGTATAAAAATTAGTTATTCCGATGTATGATAAACTACTTTCCAAGGATTTATTATAAAGTCATTATTTGATAACATTAATAAAATAAGTACATATATCTATTAGATATATCCAGTTTGGTGAGTTTATCAAGAAAGGATATAACATCTTTAACTTTAAAAGTCATATTATTGATCTTGAGCCTACATTAGGTTGAGAAATATTTTCAAGTTGGTTGTACATGCCTATAATTCATCACTAAGAAGCCTGAACATATAATTTAAGTAGAATATTGCATATATTTTAAATCTATATTTTCAGTAAAATATTTTTCAATATATCAAATGTTTTCATTGTACTATAATATTTATTCAAATAGAAAGCATAATTGATAAGGGATTTTTTGAAGTATTTGCAAAATTATTACTTTGTTAAGTTTCACAGTGATATATTATTTCACAAAAGTTACTCTTTCATACCACTATAGCAGTTACCTTCATGTTACTGAGACAAAAACACCCAACCAGAAGCAGTTTATGGAGGAAAGTGTTTATCTTAGCTTATAGTTTCAAGGGTGAGTTTCATCATGGTATGGCAGACAAGGCAGACAAGGTGTCATATCTTGTCATAGCAGCAGTGAGGAAGGAGTCTCAGAGTCAATTAGCTTTCAACATCTAGTAGATATGGAGTAATAAAACTTCAAGACCCATACCAGTGACACACCTGTTCCAGCAAGGCTTCACTATCTGGGAACGTACTAGGAAGCTTAATCAAAAACCAGTGAAGTGGTCTGGAGGATGGCTTAGTGAAGCCTAAGGACCCATGTTCAACTCCCCAGATCCCATGTAAGCAAGATGCACAAGGTGTTGTATGTGCAAGGTCACACATGCACACAAGGTGGCACACACATTTGGAGTTTGATTCCAGTGGCTAGATTCCCTAGCATAACAATTCTGCACCCCCCCCATCTCTCTCTCTCTATCTCTTGCTTTCTCATAAAAGGCCAGTCTGTTGGGCATGCCTCAGAAAACAAAGTTGAAGCTATTGGGAATATTTTACATTCAAACTACCACATAAAAACAACCAAATGTTTTTTTTTATTAATATTGAATTATAAATATTTTTGTCTGTTTCCTGTTACTTTTTGTTTTGAGGAAAGCCGAACAGGCTGGCCTTTCTTATGAGAGGGAGAGAGGGTGGGAGAGAGGGAGAGAATTGGCATGCCAGGGCCTCTAGCCATTGCCATTGAACTCAAGATTCATGTGGTCCTTTGTGTGCATGTGCAACATTGCATGCTTGTGTCACTTAGCATCTGGCTTACATGGGATCTGCCTAGTCAAAAATGCATCCTTAGTCTTCGCAGGCAAGCATATTAACTACTAAGCTATCTCTCCAGTCCCCCTTTTACTTTTTTATTGAGGACTTTAATAGCTGAACATATTATAGATTGGTCATATCCAATCAGGTTATACTCATGTCCCTTCTCCCCTTTCCCCATTCCACTAAGGCCCCTCTTCATTGGGGTTATCAGTAATCACTGTGGGTTCATGAGTGTACCAGTTTCTGTGGGGAAGAAAATGCTTCAGAGTATACTTTACTATGCTGTGCCTCTTGCATTCATGCCACTACTTCTCCCAGAATATTCTGTGAGCCATGGAGGACGTTATAAGCTTCCTTTACTGTTGAGTCTTAGCAGCCTCTGATTTTGAGTGGGCTCAGTTTCTAGTGCAATGATCCTGAGGGTGAATCTCAGCCTAGCAGTGAGAACAGCACTCATTTAACCCACCACTTCCTCCATAATGTTTCCTGGGGCTTAGAAGATGTGATAGAGATTGCATATTGTGCTAAGCAGTTCACCTACTTTTCCAGTTTGACTTCTTCCCTTCCAATTTGTTTCCTTTTTAAAATATATATTTTATTTATTAGAGAGAGAGAGAGAGAGAATGGGTGCACCAGGGCCTCCAGCCATGGCAAACAAGCTCCAGATGCATGTGCCCCCTTGTGCATCTGGCTTATGTGGTTCCTGGGGAATTGAACCTGGGTTCTTAGGCTTTGCAGGCAAATGCCTTAACCACTAAACCATCTCTCCAGTCCTTCCCTTTATTTCTTGCTCTAGTAAGCAATAATCTTGAGCTAAGACTTCAAATACTATATAAGAAAGCAGTGGTGAGATAAACCACCTGTGTCTTGTTCCAGAACTTAGTGAGAAAGCTTCAGGTTTCCTCCATTTTCATATGGTATGGCTTTTAGGTGTATTGTATACAGCAGCTATTATATCATAAAAAAAATTTAGTTCAAATAGACTACTAAGAATTGAAATGAATATATTGATTTATCTGGATAATTACCAACATTACCATGAACATCAGAAATTCATATGTGAATCCTGAAGTTTTGCTCTATGTTAAAGCTTTCCCATAATAGCACCTTTCTACTCCTATCATCTTGACTTTTAGACTTATCATTAGACCCAACAGTCAAGACCCAATGTTCTGTAGTTATTAGAAATCATTGTATCATGACGGGTAGTTTTTTGGTTACTTAATCTATGTTTTCTTTTCTTTCTTTTTTTTTTCTGAGACTCATTTCCTTCATCAAATTGTTCTTATTAGGAACATGCTTAGTTCATGAGGTACACTTGTTTTTGTTTGCGTTTTGACTAGTAAATAGCCTTTGCTTTGGATCTTGGTGTGGATCCATTCTGGTGTGATTTTATTTAGGTAATTTGTTTAAAATGCTTGCTTCTTTGAATTTTGAATTATGTGAATTTTCCATTTTTATGAAAAATCTTGAAAATATTTGGCTATAAAATACACACAGCCTACTGTATCAAAAAGTTCTGCACCAGAAGATTCAAGTATCCACAGATCAAAATATATTTAAGAAAATTTGTATCTGTCTTGAACATGTGCATATCTTTAAAAATGTTTATTTCCAAGGAGAAAGGGGGGTAAGAGAGGGGGGGAGAGAGAAAGAGAAAGAGACAGACAGAGAGAGAGAGAGAGAGAGAGAGAGAGAGAATATGAATCAATGGGTAGACATCGGGGTTTTTAGCCACTGCAAATGAACTCCAGATGCATGTACCACTTTGTGTATCTGGCTTTATGGGACTACTGGAGAATGGAACCTAGGTCATTAGGCTTTGCAGGCAAGCACCTTAACTGCTGAACCATCTCTGCAGGCCTATCTTAACTTCTTGTCACCATTCACTAAGCAGTGCTATATAACACACACACATTGTGAAATTAGGTATCATAAGTAGTCTATATTTAAAGTATATGTTAGGATGAGCTTTGTATAGAGGTCATATAAAAATAATATACTACTTTCATAAGGGACTGGTATATCCATTTTCCCATTTTGGTTTCCAAGCAGGAATAGGGAAGGCACAAGAACAGTCTTAGAACTAATGTCACATGGCTAACAAAGTTGGCTGTCACTAATGTTTAATTTAATAGACATTGATTTATCTTAATAGCAAAGGGATAAAACAGAGGGACTGAAGAATAAATAATAGGAAATACTGGAAGGAATAGGATAAAACAAAGTTTCAGTTGTATTTTCCTTTATGTATGAAATATGAAACCAAGTTATACTTACAATAGCACATGATTATGGAATTTATTCCTTATTGTCTATTTACATGTACTACTTCAGAAATAGATTATCACAGGTATGAGCTGTGGGGAAGTGTACATTAAAATAAAACATTCTGCTTTATTATGTACTCCCATAATTGTGTTGTGAGAACAAACAGTTCACATAAGAATCCATGGCAGGAAATATAATTGGCATGAGTATGGCCAAATAAAGTAAAATAAAAACAAAATGAAAGCTCAATATGTTGCATAGCAGAGTCAAAATGATACAGGAATTTGCGGTCTTGGTTGGGCTTTAACCTAGGACTTCGCTTGTCAGACTCTAACACTCACACACAACTTCCATTGAATCAGTAGCCTTACAGGTTCTTGTCTTATGAATCAACCTAAAGAATGAAACCCACAGAGCAATGATGGTAAAGTTTAGAAATATTTCATTATGCAGCTTAACTGAAGGAAAGACAGTGAAGCTCCTGTGTAACATGAGATGTTCTGAGTGGAAAATCTCCCTGGTGACTGTGATCCTCTTTTTTTTTTTTTTGTATACAAAGGGGAACTCCTTTAGGGAAGAAAGTATCTAGAGATAGACTCAGAATTAAGGAAAAAGACATTTATGAAGGGAACTAGTTTGGAGGAGAAAAATGATATGGAAAACCAGATTCTCCCTTATAGGCTCAAGGACATTTTTCATCTTTGGTAATTTTAGCTTACTTTTGTGGCTCTGTTAACCCCAAACTGTCTCAATACAAATGACTAAAATAAAGCATACCATTTTGTATGGTGGAACTTTTCATTTAAAAAAATATGAGTTCACCGTGAACCTTATTTTTCAAGCACAGCAGAGGTGGCTCAAGCTATTCAAATACAGTTGTAATTTTTAATGGTAAAATTCAAAAACAGAGCTCATGTGAGCTGAAGTCCTAGAGATTCAATAGGTAATTCCTGTCATGTGAATCCTATGAGGCATGCACCAAATGGCTTGAGGATAAGTCTGCGCACCTACACTTTACCCCAGTATTAGATGCTTCTCCTTTGATATGATGTGATATAGCTGCTTCACTCATTGATTTGGCATATTTGTTTAAATCAAGGGTCTGATTTTCCTTTACTTTTGATATATCTCTGTCCTTGTGTTCCTGAGTTGACCTGTTCATAGATGGTAAAAACTTTATTTTAATAAATATGTTATTTATCAATTTATGTCTCATAGTTGTTGCTGGCTAGATGGTGGTTATTTATATATATACATATATATATACATATATATTGTTCTACAGGTTGCGACATACGACTTTGACTTTCAAGTTCAAATAAATACCTTTAAAGCTTCAGAACTCTACAGTGAATATCTGTCACAGAAAAAACCATTGACATCAAAAACTACACCACTTATTTCACCATGTCATGTTCAAGCTACTGGTATGCAATGTGAAACATTTAATTGACATTGGAAGGCTAAAGATTTACACTTAAGTATAAAAGGTTAAAAAAATCAGAGTAATATGTTCGTTTTCCAATTATAGAAATGATGTAAAAGACAATCATGACAAGATACTTTTGTGTGTCACTAAATTTGTGAGTCTATGAGGTTGAATATTAGTTTTACAGATAACATACATAGATAAGTGACTTTGCTAAAAAATAGGAAAGAAAAATTTAAAAATAGACCAAATTACTACTACAGAGGAGGTTTTAAAATTAAGTTTAAATTTAATTTATTTAATTAAAATGAAGTAAAAGTTAAATGAAAAATAGCAGTATTTTTTAAGGAAATGTATTGACTTCAAAGGGATGGGTTACTAAATGACAACTTTTACATGCAAAGATGATAAAGCATATTAAAATTTTTAGAAACTTGTTGGATATTTATCTACTCATATTCTTTGAATATTAAAGGATAAAACTGATGTACTTCACAAAGCATAGCATACCTTTGACAATATTTGGTTTTGTTATATATATATATATATGTATGCACATACATATATATATATATATTTGACAACTTCTATACTTACAGACAACAAACCATGGTATTTCCCTCTATCACCCCCCCTGCTTTCCCCTTCATAACTCTGCTCTCTATCATATCCCTTTCCTCTCTCCATTAGTCTCTCTTTTAATTTGATGTCACCATGTTTTATTCCTATTATGAGGGTCTTGTATAAGTATTGCTAGGCATTGTGAGGTCTTGGATATCGAAGCTGATTTCTGTCCAGACAGTTGTATGTAAGGAGTGGTACCCTTCCTTTGGCTCTTACATTCTTTCCACCACCTATTCTGCAATGGACCCTGAGCCTTGGAGGGTGTGAGATGTTTCAGTGCTGGACACTCCTCTGACCCTTCTTCTCAGCACTATGTTGCCTTTTGAGTCTTCATAGTGGTCACTGCCATCTGAAAACAGAAGCTTCTCTAACAAGAAGTGAGATTAGCATTAGTATGTGAATATGAACATTAAGTGTAGTGCTTTCAGGGCAATTTGGTGAGAGTAATAGGTGCATTTATCCAGACAAGTGTAGGATTTATACCCCTAAGTCTCATGACCTCTCCTGCCATAGGATTTTGATTAGATTTTCAGTACCAGGCATGTATTCCCTCCCATAGAGCAGGCCTTCAGTCCAATAAGAGAGCAGTTCGTTTCCCCCAAAGCAGACATGCCACTATTGCACTCGTTCAGTCATTTGGCCTGTCTGGCCAAACTTGAGGCTTCCAGTGTCCACTGTTTTCACCATTGATGACTTCTGTCTCCCATAAGACTGCATATAGTGCAGCTTTTTCCAGCTTTCAGTTGTGTGGGCTACAGGGAGAAGGTTTTCTGCTTAGGACCAGCTTGATTTCTCAGTGACTTTGCCGCTCAGGTATGTGAAGTCTTCAGCAATAGGGTCTTACCATGTCTTTATCATGAGGAACCAAGGGCCTTGGCAATAGCCTATAATGTTTTGGAGGCAACAGGGATCTCCTTGGCCATGAACTCACTGGAAGGTATCCAATTCCTGGCACTGAAAATTTTCTAGTAACAATCTATGGCTTCTGGATGTGTCATTATTCAAGAAAGTAGATTTTCGTATGTCTTATTCAGAATATCTTGAATTTTGAGTGACTCTCCCCCACCCTTGTTTTATACAATCACTTCTCCTGACCTAGCTTAGGACGTCCCCTCCCTGTCATCTGTTCTTCTACTTACATATATACAATACCATCCCCTAAAGTCCTTCCATCTCCTCCCTCCCTCCCTCCCTTATAGCCTGTTTCTAGCTTATGGGCCTCATCTACTGATTTTTGATTTCAGCTCACACACGTCTATACATTTAGAGCTAGGATCCCCATAAGAGAGAGAACAAGATTTTGTTATATTTTGAGTTAATAGCTCTATTATTAAATTGTAATTAGTGATGTCCTCAAATCAGTTAAGAACTGTGCATGGAAGTTGATAAAAGAGACATCACTACATAATATGTACATAATATAAATTTATTCTACTCATTAAAAATTAGCAATGATATATATGGTATGGAGGCTTTATGAATTTGATGGTGTTTTAATCTTAATATGTCTATTAAAATATTTCTTGCTCTCACTCGCTCTAAAAAATATTAAGAGGGTCTGGATGATCTTCAACAATGTTACCTTTAAAAATCAGGATCTAGCAATTAATTCATGACCTAAAGAAGCACAGAACTGTATAATAAAACATATTTTTTTACAAAATATTTATTTCCAAATAATCACTAAAAATAAGAGCAACAGTAACAAAATAGTAAATAGGGCTGGAGAGATGGTTTAGTGGTTAAGGCGCTTGCTTGTAAATCCAGAGGACCCAGGTTTGATTCCCCAGGACCCACGTAAGCCAGATGAACAAGGTGGCACATGCCTCTAGAGTTTGTGTGCAGTGGCTAAAAGCCCTGGCACACCCATTCTCTCTCTGTCTCTCAAAGAAATATATAAAAAACTATTAAAAAACAACAAAAATATAGTAAATAATCATGGTCTATGTTTTTTTTCTGAATTAGGTAGATTATCTTTCAAGATTTCAAAATAAATTTTTATATTTTTGATATTAATATCAGTGTATCACAAGATATTCATTGCTTTTAGGTCTATTTATTTTTCAAAAACTATTTCCATTAAATTCATTGTAAAATTTATATTTTTCCATGAGAGATGGCTTTGCAGTTAAGGCACTTGCCTACAAACCTAAGGACCAGGTTTTACTCTCCAGTACCCATGTAAAGTCAGATGCACAAAGTGGTGCATGTGTCTGGAGTTCACTTGCAGTGGCTAGAGACCCTCTTCTATCTCTCTGTCTCTCTTCTCTCCACTTCTCTGTGCTTGCAAATAAGTAAGTTAAAAAGTTAGAATATCTTCCTCATCTCAGGATCTTCCTGTTTTGAATATTTTGGCTATTTTAAAACAGCAAGAGATTTTAATACTGACTGTCTTTTACTTATAGGCTTACTGCTTTTTTTCATTGTTAATATAATTATGATATGAAATATTTTGTGATCTTGGTAACACAATATTTTTAATAAAAATCTCATTTCTTAAAATTTCATAGGATAATTATTAATTCACAGTTTTATGCCATCTATAAGATTACCCTGCTTTCCAATGTTTTTCCTTATTTCTGTTTATTTGTACATTGGTCAAACCTTAGTATGGAGATCATTTCAACCCCATTTATGCTTTATTATCTCAATATTGAGTAGCTTCCATACTTTTTATTACCTCAATAATTGCTTTACTATATATGTAATTAAATTAAAAATAAATTTCATTTTATGACTAAGTGTATAATATATTTACAAATTTTATTTCCTTATTATTTCATGTTGGAAAATATTTTAAGAAGTACCAAGGACTTCCATTTATTAATAATTTATCATTATGTTACTTTTAAAGTGTTGCGAGCACCACTGGAATTATCCACCACAAAGTTTCATTTTAAAGTTCCTTTACATGAGATGGATATTAATAACGAAGTCACAAAAATTCAGGTATATATATATACATATATATATATATATAAAATGTATAATTTAAAATTTTTATCACAATTACCTTATGGGTTTTACCCACTAAGATGATTATTTGAAAGCATGAGTCATTTGGACTATTCTTTTCAGAGATTTTTCACCATGTATTCATAGTATTTGGGAGCAATATTACCAGCCTTTTAGAGAATGTATATATATATATATATTATAAATATTAACTTATTTATATTTTTTATAAACAAGTTTCCAAGATGTAAACATATTTATAAGCTATTATAAAATACATATATTATATGAGTAATCCATATATATATATATATATATATATAAAATCTCTCCCCCTACATAAACAGAAGCTGTGAGTATATTATCATAAAACATATTCCATTCATGTAAGAAAAGGTGACAAGAAGCAATTATAATAGTGAAAAATTTAGGGTTATAATAATATAATTTTTTAATACTATGCTATATTTTTCTTACTTGATATCTTTACCAGTACTAATTAGAAGTATATCTGAAAGGAGAAAAGAAAGACATGACTCTTGTTTGGCTGACTTTTTTTCTTGTTTCTTTGGCTTTGATTTTGAGTTTTTTTTTCTATTTAAAAATATTTTTATTTATTTATGAGAGAGAGAGAGAGAAAGAGAGAGAGAATGGGCATACCAAGGCCTCTAGCCACTGCAAATTAACTCCAGGTGCATGTACCACCATGTGCATTTGGCTTATGTGGGTTCTGGTAAATTGAATCTGGGTCCTTAGGCTTCGCAGGCCAGCAACTTAATGGCTAAGCCTTCTATATAGCCCTTGTTTTTAGTTTTTGAGTTGGGGTCCAAGTATGTCAATACAGGTTAGCATCAGAGATAATGAGAGGTTTTTGCTGCTCTGTATCCTTGGTAATTAGCAAAGCCATATATATATGTATATATATATATATGTATATATATATATATATATATACACATACATACATACATATACATATAGTGTGTGTGTGTGTGTGTTACCACAGTCAATTTTGTTTACTTTTCATAGATAATATACTGTTAACACATATTCACATTTTTTGCCTAATATCACTATTAAAACATTTTATCTATGCATATATTTTATTATTTGAATTCATTCATAGGTACATTAATTTGATATGTTACTACAACTAAATTTTACATTGCATTTATTATTTTAAAAAATTTATTCTCCTGTGTATGTATGGACAGGACCTTGTCTTACATAATATTACAAAAAAAAATGTGTGGTGGTCTTTGGATATTACTAAAATTGACAACCTTTTCAAAAGTGGTATATTTAGATTTACTGCACTGATTGGATGTATAAAACCAGGTGAAAAGTATACTATTTCAATACACTTCTGCCCAAGTAAGTACTTTTAACCTACTTTGAGCTCTATAATTTCAAATTTATTCACATATTACATCATTGTATCATATACAGAAATTTCAGATTGTCATCTATATTTGAATAATTATAAATGATCTTACTTTGTTGCATTTTTGTATTAAAAATCTTGTCAACAAATATTCTATATATCCCACTTAGCCAACATAATTATTTGATATGTTTATATATTTTATGATTATTACTGAAATGAAATTAATTAACATTTCCATCTTTGATTGTGCTGTGTATTCGATACCTAGAGTTTGTTAATTTTATAAATGAAACTTTGTGAAATTTAATCAGTGTCTTCACATTTCCTCTACCTATAATGATGGAACAACAATGAATTCCTTTCCATTTCTGAGTTTGAAGTTATTAGATCCCATGTAAGTGAGATCATACAGTATTTGTCATTTTGTGGTTACCTAATTTCACTTAGAGCAATGTCCTCTTTATTAAAATATTCTAGCCCGATAGGCAAGATTTCCTTTTTTCATTATCTGTGTGATGATCCTTTTCATGTACATTCACCACAGTTTCATTACAAATTCATTCATTGTGATGGACACTTATTTTTTCTATAATTTGGCTATTGTACATAGTGCTGCATTGAACATAGTAGTACAGATATCTTTCATTTCCTTTGGACATATACCCACAATTGTGATTATTTGACCTTATAGTCATTTTATCAGGAAGTTTAATATTTTTTTTCTTTAACACTTGTACAAATATCCATTCACACATAATGGGCATCCTTATTATCAGCATTCTCACTAGCAGTTATTATCTTTTGAATTTTTTGGTAAATGTTATATTAACCAATATGAGATGTTACCACATTTTGGTTTTGATTTTTTGAATTATTTTGACAAAAGTGGTATTTGAGAACATTTCTTTAAAAAATCTCTAATGGTCATTTAAATGTGATATTTGAAGCTTTCTTTTAAGTTACTTGATTTTTAAAAAAAAAATTACTTGCCTGTTTGCTACTGAGTTTGTCTCTTACTTGTATATTTTGAATTCCAACTCCCTTTTAGATAGGTTTGCAAATGTTTTCTGTTAATTGGTAGACTGCTTAATTTTCTCAATCATTTCCTTTGGTGTATATAAGCTACTTTGTTTGATGTACTACTGATTTTTTCTCCCTAAACCTAATGTTTATAATTTTGATGGTATAATATATAAAATCAGCTATTGTTAAAGTCATTTTCCAAGAATTTTTCTCTGATATTTTATTCTAGGAATTATTTGAACTGACTTTAGTTATAGATAGACTTCATTAATCTACTCAAATATACTTCTTGTATATAGTATAAGGGAAGGGCCATATTTCAGTCTTTGTGTTTAGATATCTACTTCTCTCCATACCAGTTATTGAGACTTTCTTTTCCCACTGTATATATATGTACCCTTTTCAAACATTATTTGACAAATTTGTACATGGGTTTATTTCTGGGTACTCAGTTTCCTTTGCATATTATATTATATTATGTTAATTATAACAGGCTATACACTTTTATCTCCTTGCCCCAACTCCCATTACACTATGGCCACACCCAGTGGGATTATGGTATACATTATGGAGTCATGAAGGTTGCAGTCAGTCTCTATGGGGTAGCAGGGGACTGAGACTCAGGGTATTCCTACCTAATCTGTGGCTCTTACAATCTTTCTGCCCCTTCTTCCACAATGGTCCCTGATACATGGAAGGCCTATTGGAAGCCTGATTTAGTGTTGAGCTTTCTGTATCCTCTGCATATCTGCTTTGATAGGTTTTGATTGATCACTGCGTCTGTCAACAGCATCTTGGAGCTGGTTGTCAGATTAGCAGTAAGAGCAGTAGTCATGTCACCATTTCCTCTGCAATTTTTCCTAGGCCCTTGCAGATGTGGTAGAGGTGGCATGGTGGGCAGTCAGCTACCTTCTTGTTTTATTAATAGTTCTTGACTCTCCTCGGCTTTCTCTGCCATCTCTAAAATAAAACAGATTCTCCAACCAAGAGTGAGTGCAGTTTGGATTACAAGGGGTATGCAAAGTTATTTGAGAGATTTTTGGTGTGCAAGCCCACTCCTGTTTTAATGTTTTCCCAAGGTACATTTATTTCTTCCAAATAGGTAAAATGTCTAGTAAATTTGCCCAAATGTACTTGCAGACACTTTTGTATCAATATTACCTCCTTTTGTCTTCTATACTTCTATACTGAGTCAAGAATATGTGATATCACAGTACATTTTAATATTTAGTTTAGTAATGTTTAGAAGATTTGTATGTGAAATAATTTGAAACACTTTTTTTAATAGGTAAGCCTATAACATACACAGCTGATGTTCCCATACGTTTAAATGATAACCTATTTGACTTTAGAACATTAAATTTAATTGGAGAGATACAATCACCAATGGTACTTTTTGATCCACCATTTATATGTTTCACTCCTGTTCCTTTGAATACAACTACTGGAGTGGATTTCAAAATTTTACCACAAAACTATTTCAGGTAAACGCATGAAATGAATTTACTATATCATCTTCAAGTGCTACTTTGTTTCTGCCTGTGTTATATGTAAATTATATGTAACACCTCCTGACTTGTTCCTATAATGGGCAATAAAACTATTAAAGCGTATCACTATAAATTTAAAATTTAAAATATAAATAAGCCATCCTAGTTGCATCAGAGCTGTTGTATTTTCTTATAAAAATTCTGTTTTTTTTCAGGGGGGAATAACAGGCTTAATATTTCAGTGTATAAGTTTTCTACTGATATGTGACAAATTATGACAATGTGTCTTAAAACAGATATTTGTCATCTCACATAATGTAAGTTTATTATCTTGCAGTTTCTGTGGATTAATACTCCAGGTTTGCTTAGTGATATCTTTGTTCAATGTTTCAACAGATAGAAATCAAGTTATTAGTTATAACTTCAATCTATTGTGTGGAAGAATCCTCTTCCAGCCTTTTATGTTGTTAGCAGAGTTAATTTCCTTCTGATGTTAGGTTTCAGGCATCAATTTTTGATTGAGAACACTCTCACTCTCACTCTCAAAGGACATCCTCAAATCCTTTCATCACAATGGGCTATGTAACTTTCCAAAGTCCCCCAAAATATTATGTATAAATAAAACTCTCATGTTACTTCCAACTCTTCTTTCTATACCAATCTCATCTGATTAAATCAGAACTGCCAGGGTAGAAATGACTTAGTGGTTAAAGTGCTTTCCTATAAAGCCAAAGGGCCCAGGGGAAATTTTCTATAAGGCATAAGGCAGATGCACAAAATGGTGCATGCATCTGGAGTTTGCTTGCAGTGTCAAGAGGCCCTGGTGTGCCCATTCTCTCTCTATGCCTATTTGTATCTCTCAAATAAATAAATACAAATAAAATATTAAATAAGTCAGAAGTGCCTATGATAGTCTTCCTATCCTTTTTTCAAAGTCAATTATATTTGGAATGTCCATGGACATAATGTAACTTACAGGTCTCACCAACATTTACAAGGGGAAATTACACAATGTTTGCGTGCCGAGAAGAATGACTCTCAAGAGTCATCTTAGAATTCTATCATATCAGACACTGCAGGAAAATCCAATCTGCTTCTATTTGTTAGGTAAATTGAAGCCTAATTCCAGTATGAAAGACACAAAAATTTAGAATCAGTACAGAGTCAATATGAAATTTATACCTTTAAGCATTTGAGACATACAAGTTATATGACACAGAAAACAAATACGTTCATTTTACATCTCAAAGTTTGCATTACAAAAATTAATAAATATGAAATTAAAAACTATTAGATTTAAATATAAATACTTTTAGAAATTTTAAAATAGTGTGTGGCATAAAAATTTTAGAGAATGCTTAACTGCTCATGTAGTATAGAAACAAAACCTCACTTAAGGTTCAAATAACATATCAGAAGTTTTGATGATTTAGAAAGCAAAATATTATACACCATCATTAACAAGACTTATTATATTAACATGTAAAATTATTATACCTTACGATTAGAAAATATACATTTTTATCACCTAGAAATACATAATATTTGGCACTATATTCTCTTCTACTTATTATTCATGCCTCAAAGTATTTTAGAGATTACACCATATAGACTCCTCACTGATAATAAGTACACTAAAGTAAGTTAAAGATCCCTCATTAATTAGGAAATGTTCAGACAAATTCCTATAGGATATAACAAAAATGTTATGAAATTTTATAGAAGAATGTAAACTGAAATGGAATAAATCAAGGGAAGAAGACAACAACATTCATTGAGAGTCATGAGTGAACTGGACTATAAACTATGATGAAAATAGTTTGGATATTGCAACTGATATCTAAACTTGAAACCCCTATCATAATTTCTGCTGCATTCTTTAAACAAACAATTGCACTTACATCTTTTTTATTTTTATTTTTTTAAATTTATTTGAAAGCGACAGACAGAGAAAGAGGCAGATAGAAAGAGAGAGAGAATGGGCACGCCAGGGCCTCCAGCCACTGCAAACGAACTCCAGACATATGCGCCCCCTTGTGCATCTGGCTAATGTGGATCCTGGGGAATCGAGCCTCGAACCTGGGTCCTCAGGCTTCACAGGCAAATGCCTAACTGCTAAACCATCTCTCCCGCCCCATCTTTTTTATTTTAATTTTGTCCAAACAAGAAAAGACGTTGGTAATTAAGAGTAAATCAGTTGAATGCAGCAAAATTGTTTTTCCATGGAAATGAAATCTGACTAGAAATCACACACGTTCAATTTAGTAATAATAATGATAACAATAACAATAGAATTAAGCAGGATGTGGTGATTCCAAATTGTAATCTCAGCTATGCAGTGTGTTGAGAGGCAGCAGGATCAGAGGTTCAAAGCTTGAATGAATTTAAAGCCATCCAGAATTACTTAGATATAATTTCAAAATAGAAAACTTAAAAAATGGGCTATTTGTATGGACTAATTGTATGATCCTCGTCTAGAATGCAGAAGGACCTGTGTTCAATCCCCAGTGTAACAAAGACGTAAAAGACGAATAAATAAAATAAATTGAAGTAATGGAATGTAGAATTGAGATAAAATGATAAAATAGTTATGTCAATACAAAATATACAAAAAAAAAAAAACAAACCATAGCAGGGCACTTCATTTTTAAAAGATTAATATGGTGAACACTAACACAAGAAATTGACATCAATCAAAAGTGAAGTATAGTGAAAATATATTAATAATTATTTACTAATTGACTAAAATTGTGTTGGGAATAAATAGACAACCTTTGATATAGTACATAAATTTTCTAATAAGGGTAATAACTTTTATAATTCTTACTAAACTTTCAGAAAATAGAAATGTCACATAGAATTAGAGATATTCTCCCCAATTTGTAATTTTATGCTAGAAAACAGAGGGTGAAGAGATGGCTCAGCAGTTAAAAGTTCTTGCTTTTACAACCTGATAACCTAGGTTCAGTTCCTCAGTACCCATGCAAAGCCAGAGGTACACGGTGGCACATGTGTGTGGAGTTCATTTACAGTGGCAAGATACCCTGACATACCTATGTTCTGGGGCTGCAGAGATGGCCCAGCAGTTAAAGGTACTTGCTTGCTTCCTGGAAAAGTTTTGTTATAAAATCCATGCAATGATAGACAGGTAAATTATAGGCCATACTCTCTCATAAATAGAAAATATACATGTTAATAAAGCTTAACAAACTTAGTTTTATCCAAGTTGTAAAAGGCTTATCTAGTATTTGGGAATGTAAAATACCATTTAATTGTATATATTATATTAACAAATTTAATAAAATAAGAATTTGCTCATTATAGCAGTTACTTTATCATTGCTGGAACAAAACATCTGACCAAAAAAAAAAAAAAAAAAAAAAACAGCATATGGAAGGAAAGGGTTTATTTCAGCTTACAATTTTGAGGGGAAGTTTCATGGTGGTTGGGAAAGCATGGTAGAATAAACAACAGGGCATCACATCTTGTCACATCAGCTGGGAGGTCCCAGCTGTCTCACACTGGAAATTGGGCTAAATTATAAAATACAGAACCCACCCTCCAGCAACAAAACTCCTTTAGCAAGGCTTCACCTCACAAAGGATCCACAACTTTCCCAATTGCCACCATTGAGGACTAAGTATTCAAAACATGAGTCACTCAAACACCAAAATAATTTTTATATATTCACAATAAAAGCAAACATCTCAAAACCACTCATGAGAAAACTTTCAAAAAAGCAAGAATAAATATAATACACAGTCTTTAAATTGTTAAATTGTTTCCCTTTATAAACTAGTAACAAACATCATTATTGTTTATGGAACATAGGTGAATTTCCTTTACATAAGTCATGAGGTCAGACTCAGTGGAATGGGGCTTGAGACAGAGAATATACATATAACCTGATGGGAATATGGCCAACATGTGATAGGTTCATACAATAAAGTTTATAACTTAATAACAAATGTCAAGAAGTTTATTATCACTGCCTCTCTGAAAGTTTACTGGGTATCTTAATATTAGTAGGTAGACAAGATAAATGCATAAAAATTTCAAAATTAACATAAATACTATCAGTTATGAGAGAGTTGCTGGTACTGTTTGTTCTGGGCAAAGCATGATGATATGAATAGGTGAAAAGAGATCATAATGATGCTCAGTTTCCTTGAAAAAAAAGTATTTAATAAATCAACCATAATGATTAATGATTTATTCAGTGACACAGCCAAATTAATACTTTTCCATATTTTATTCAGCATATTCTAGAAATACAATTAATATAGGTTGAGATTATTCCTGATTTTATGAACTAGCTGAATGATCTTAAAAATGTTAAAAATGACAGAGAAATAAGATTCATGTTTAAGCATTCTTGTTTTCTGTAGGTTTGTACATATATAATAAAATAAATGTTTCAACATTAACTGATCACTAAAAATTCTGGGTAAAAATTCATTTTAAGGGCTGGAGAGATGGATTAGCAGTTAAGCGCTTGCCTGTGAAGCCTAAGGACCTCGGTTTGAGGCCTGATTCCCCAGGACACATGTTAGCCAGATGCACAAGTGGGCACACTTGTCTGGAGTTCCTTTGCAGTGGCTGGAGGCCCTGGCATGTCCATTGTCTCTCTCTCTCTCCCTCTCTCTGCCTCTTTCTTTCCCTGTCTGTCACTCTCAAATAAATAAACAAAAAAAAAATAATAAAACAAATTCATTTTAAAGTAATACTAAACAATACTCTTAAAAATCACATTCTGTATTTGCTAAATACATTTCACAGATGAGATATGAACATACTAAGTAGTTTTTTAAATTGTAATGATTAAAACTTATTCACAGAATGTGCTTAATATTTTTAATTCTGCATATATAATCTATCAATATTATTTTTGTATACATACTAAATTTTGAGGTACAAAATTGATAATTTTAATAAAGTCTTATTAATAAAGAATAATATTTATGTAATGGTTGTAGTTACAATATCTTGTATTTAATCAGATGTATCATCTCTGTTCATATTTATAGAACAAATATATGATAAAAATATATATTTATAGATTGAAGATTAAGGTTAGTCTTGATCCTACCCTCTCCAGTGTCTTGTGGTTCAGGTGTTCCCTATAAGGTCCTGGTGAAGGATCAGCCATTTAGTCTGTCTTTTAGTAAGTGGAATTTTTTGGTACCATTGCCGTTTGAGTCTAGATTTGTGTTTCCCACCCCTTTGTTGCCCTCCCCTCCCTCCCCTTCCATCATAATGTGCAGTGCACGAGATGCTTGCTGGATATGTAAGGTATCTTGGGTAGATTCAGGTTAGGTGCTGAAGATGAGCGAGACTATGTGGCGATTTTTTTTTCTGTGGTTGGGTAAGTTCACTGAGAATGATCTGTTCCAGGTTCAACCATTTTTGCTCAAATTTCATTGTGTCATTTTTTCTTACTGCTGTATAGAATTCCATTGTGTAGATATATCACATCATAGTTATCCATTCTTCTAGTGATGGACATCTGGGTTGATTCCAGCTCTTAGCTATTCCAAATTGAGCCGCTACAAACATGGTTGAGCAAATCTCTCTAAACTGTGGTTTGAAGGTTTTAGGATAGATGCCCAGTAAGGGAATAACTAGGTCTGTTGGTATCTCTATAGTGAGCTTTTTCAGAAGTCTCCATATTGCTTTCCAAAGTGGTTGTACCATCCTATATTCCCACCAACAGTGGATGAGTGTTCCTACTTCTCCACATCCTCGCCAGCATTTATTTTTATTTGATTTCTTGATGTGTGCTATCCTTATTGGGGTAAGGTGGAATCTCATAGTTGTTTTGATTTGCATTTCTCTGATGATTAGGGATGATGAACATTTTCTTAAGTGTATGTTTGCCATTTCTATTTCTTCCTCTGTGAACTGCCTGTTCAGCTCTTTGCCCCATTTTGTGAGTGGGGTGTTTGACTTCTTACTGTTTAGATTTTTGAGTTCTTTGTAGATTCTAGAGATTAGGCCTCTATCAGTTGGACAACCTGAAAATATTTTTTCCCATTCTGTGGGTAATCTATTGGCTTTGCTTATTGTATGCTTGTCTGTAAAGAAACTCTTCAGTTTCATGTGATTCCATTGGTTGAGTGACTGTTTAAGTTTGTGAGCTACTGGGTTTTTTTTCAGGAAGTCTTTTTCCATTCCTATATCATGGAAAGTACTTCCTAAATTTTCTTCCAGTAGTATTCGAGTTTCTCGTCTTATATTGAGATCTTTGATCCATTTGGACTTGAGTGTAGTGCATGGTGAAATGTGTGGGTCAAGTTTCAGTTTCCTGCATATGGTTATCCAGTTTGTCCAGCACCATTTGTTGAAGATGCTGTCTTTTTTCCAGCGTATATTGTTAGGGCCTTTGTCAAATATTTTGTAGCTGTAGTTGCTTGACCCAATGTCTGGGTCCTCAAGTCTATTCCATTGGTCTATACTCCTGTTTTTATGCCAGTACCATGCTGTTTTTATTACTATGGCTTTGTAATATAGCTTTAGATCAGGTATGGTGATGCCTCCAGAGGTATTTCTTTTGCTGAGGATATGTTTGGATATGAGAGGCCTTCTGCCTTTCCATATGAAATTTGAGATCATTTTTTCTGTCTCTGTGAAGAACACTGTAGGGATTTTAATTGGAATTGCATTAAATCTGTATATTGACTTTGGTAGGATTGTCATCTTCACAATGTTAAGCCTTTTACTGTAAATACTTATTTTAATTTTAAATTATTAAAAATATGCATTTAATCTAAATTACTTTTTAGTATTCTTGGTATGGAAAAAAACCTTTTTTTTTTTCACTTTAAACAGTAATTCAACTCTGCATTTCAAAATTCCCACTGCAAAACTACTTGATAATGATGAGATTCAACCACTTTCTGTGACATTTCCCAAAGGCAGAGTTATTACAGGCTCTAATACTGGAATAAATAATGAAATTGCATGTCACCTCACTTTCAATTCATCAAAACCTGTTTCACTTTTTGTCAATCTTCTCTTCTGTGATGACAAAAATAACGGGTAAGATATTTAAATGCAAATTACTTTGCACTTGATATTGGAGAATGGTAACTTCATATTCAGTATTATTGTAAATTAGTAAGAGATATCTAATATAATAATGACTATGGACATAAAACATTTTTTAGAGTTTCAAATATAGATTTGTTCTGATGGAAAAGACCAGAATAGTAGATTGTAAGAATTTAACCTTTACTCTGTCATGACTTTGCTAACTTTATTTCTGAGCCTCTCATATTCATATTGTGAATGTGGGTAACAATTTTACAAACATAAACTATGAAGATACAAGCAACCTCTTAATTTTATTATATTTTCTGTGCTCTGGCTTAATGGATTGTGGAAAGACAGAGCCTGACAATGAAACTGAACATGATATAGGATGGTTTAGTTATAGATAATATATTTGGGAGCAGATATATCATATGTTATATAAATATTTTCTGAAGAATAATGAAAAAATATTAAGTTTTTCTTCCACTTTTCCTCCTTCCTTCTTGCCCTTCCCATTTTCTTTCTTTCTCACATACCAACACTAATGAACATTCAATATTTGTACTTACAGTAGTGATAGTAACTATAGTCTACTCAACAATGGATATACTATATCCTGATTTTTATTGAAATATTAATTTATTAATGAGGCATTAAATAAGATTTCTCCATGGTTATAACATAAATCAATTTAATGTTTAGTTTTTAGATATAGTAAAAAATGTGTCACAACTTCAGTGACCAAACAGTAGTGGAATTTTAAAATTATTTAATTTTATTTTTAATTTTTAATATTGTATTTATTTATTTGAGAGAGAGAAAGAGGGAGAGAGAGACAGAAAGAGAGAGAGAGAGCGAAAGGGCAGAACAGGACCTCCAGCCTCTGTAAACAAACTCCAGGTACATGCTTAAATGAGTTTCTCTGGCTTAAATGAGTTCTGGGGAATCGAACTTGGGTGTTTTGGCTTTGCAGGCAAGTTCCTTAACCGCTAAGCCATCTCTCCAGCCCATGGATGTTTTTTTTTTTTTAAAGTAGTAGCTGACTAAGGCCTACATGACCCCACAGTGATTACAGGGCCCCGAGGGTGACAGGAGTTGGGGTAAGGGGATAATAGTATATAACCAGATTTTTATATATGTATATACATATATATGCATACATATATATGTATATTTCAAAAAATAAGGTTAATATATGGATAATTTTAAACTATCATATAAAATTGTCATTTTAAATTAATACATTTGGCAAAGAAAGCAAAGAAATTCATTGAAATTCAGTAACAAAACAATAACTATATAAGTTAAAAATATTGTTTATTGATGCCCTCTTTCTTCCCTTAGGAGGTTTTGGAAGTTAATAGTTGCTGGGGAAAAGGGAGAAATTCTTCTTCAGTGTCTAGCAGCTACTAAGTTGTATGTACTCTAGTAAATCCCCCCATGCTCATGAAAACAGCCCTAATTAAATTCAGACACACTCACACACATACCACACACACACACACACACACACACACACACACTCATACACTCATACACACACACATGACATTAAATAAGAAGAGGCAGTAGCTTGAAAGAAGGGGTTCAGTAGGTGGAGAAGAGAGATAAAAGAAGATAATGGGAGGTGATTACCAAAGAATTCTATTAAAAATATTTATAAAGATTACTAATATTTAATTGCTTCATCTTTCAAACCCATATTAGCAATGTGAAATGCTTTCATTTATTACCTTCAAGGATACAAATATATGCAACTTTATTCACATATATGCATTTGTATATAAATGTGTTTTATATATACTTATTATTTTTAGGATAATGTAGCATGTCTATTAATTACTGAATTTTTCCTCATATATTATATAACAGAATGGGAGAGGAAAGTAGTCTGCATTTGTGAGACAGCTATGTCCTCTTTAAAAAATAAATCCAAACTTTGTAACTTTATTGCTGATTAAGAAAACATACTTGCCATAGACATATTCCTTTGTTTTACAACACTCTTAATAAAATTTACTCTTATTAATGTATATTGGGACACAAATATTATTTTTCATTTTTTTGGACACAAAAATTTACATTCACTTGTCCAATGTCTAAATAACATAAACATACTAGATATAGTAAGCCCCAGATGTTTAAGCAAATATGTTAATGAACTTTTGTGAACAAGATTACATGTAAAATATTTTGCTAGAAGTTATTGAATTTAAAAGTATTGTATGTTTAGATAATCCACTTAAGAAAGTTCAATTAAGGAAATATTTTTGCAATAAATTCCCATGAAGCAAATGTTATCATTTTTTTTAATTGACTAAACGTTTTGGAATAGATACTGTATGAGCCTTATATAGATATTGCACACAGTTGTTTTAATGGCAGTCTTGAGGTTAGTAGATTCTACAATCAGATGTATTTCCAAAGGACTGACCCAAAAATCTTTTATCCAATCCAACCCATTTAATAGAATATATATATATATATATGAATAGACTATATATGAATAGTATATATATATATGAATTATATATATATATATATATATATATATATATATATATATGTTCTGAAGTAGTTTTAGTATTAAATGTCTCTTTTTTCCCTTCATAGCTAGTGCCAATTTTTACATTATTTTATTGTAGCTTACCTATAGTACAAAAGTTTGTACAGACAACCATCATAAGAACTAAATTGATATGTTTTCAAATAATAGAATAGTTATCTATTTCCTCTTAAAAAATTGGAGTAGACTAGCATAAGAATTTTTTATCTTCACTAATAATGGAGAAGTTATAAGAGATATGTGGCCAGAGTATAAATTCTTTATAAGTTAATAATAATAAAATGCATAATGATAATTTTCACACCTTATATTATGATTTACATGTGGTTCATTCCATTCAATATCTAAATGTGAAAGGTTGATGAGGTAAGGGATATTCAAACAGTTTTAAAACTTCATCCACATATTTATTATTAATTTACCAAACAAAAATTCTATAATAGACAAATTTATAAAGACAGGAATCGGATTTAGTAGCTTCCAGTATCTTGAATGAGAGGCAAATGGGGAGTGACTTTTTGTTGTAAGGGTGCTCTAAATATTCTAATATTTGATAGTAGTGATAAAAGTATTGTTCTCACTGCTAGCCTGAAAACAAGCTCCAGGGAAATGGTGACAGAAACTGTGGTTACTCAAAACTCATAAAAGGAGAAATCCAGAGGTTACAGAGAACTCAGCACTAAATCAGACTTCTAACATGCCTGCTGCTGCAGTCAGATTCACATTGCTGGCAGAAATCACATGACAAAGAGTAGGTTTGGGGACAAAAAAAGGGTTTGTTTTGACTTACAGACTCCAGGAGAAGCTCCATGATGTCAGTGAAAACGATGGCATAAGCAGAGGGTGGACAATAGCAACAGGAGAGTGTGCCCAACAATGGCAAGGGGAAACTAGCTATGATACCCATAAGCCCGCCCCCAAAATACACTCCCTCCAGGAGGCTTTAATTTCCAAATCTCCATCATCTGTAAAACTAGCAATCAGAATACCTAAGTTTTTGGGTGACACCTGAATCAAACCACGACACCTGCCAAGGGTCAGGGAACATTGCAGAAGAAGGGACAGAGAGATTATAAGAGCCACTGGGTGGGTAGATTTAGCCTTAGGCACAGTCCTCCTTTCCAGAGACGGAGCCCTTCAAGACCCCCTGTGGTGTTCAGTGGAATGGAGTCTGGGGAGAGTGTAACCATTTAAAAATAATGTTTAATTAAAAACTAAAAAAATAAATAATGGTGATGGTTGTAGAATCCTGTGAATGTAAAATCCACTTAATTACACACCTCACAAAGGTGGATTTTATGGTATGTAAATTTCATATTTAAATACTGCTGTATAGAAAATGAAGACGTGTGACGAATACCACGATAACAAAAATGCCCAAACTCAGTATTAATGAAAATGGGGGTATTTTATGACAAAAACTGCAAGCCAATTTTCCTCAGTTTCAGCAACATCCAAATCGAATCAAAACCCTTGTTTATTGCCATCTTTATCCTCATATTTTGCCAGTGAATCATTCTAAGTCACTGCCTGAAGATTGCCATTTAAATTCCAGAATACCATTGAAACCCATTTTGACAGATTGGCTTTTCATGTCACTGTTTCTATATTACTGAGCATTTTTAAGATAAATAATCTACCACTAGTGGGACCTGTGTATATATCATGACATAGAATCTATAAATATTAATCATGTTTTCTCATGTTGCTCTATTGTCTCAGGAATGTTTATTGAAATAGGCAGTACTAGTAATAACAAATGCAAGTTTTAATGTATGTAATAATATCAAAGAAGAAAGTACTACTATACCCATGCTGCATACATTGTCCAATTCTATATTATATGCTATCTGAAAGTATGTGATTAACTCTGCCTATGTTGGTTATTACTTTTTATACCTTTTAAATGTCAATTACTGTTTATTTTAAATAGCATCTAGAAAAAAAATGTTGTAACATTAGAAAAACTGGTATTACATGAGATAAAAATATATTTATTCCTAGTTTGGCTTTAGAATAAAATTTGTTTTCAAACATTTTCTTTATTATTTACCATTTTCCAAATATTTCCAATTATAGGTCTTCTTTTGTGTGTTCACTCAAGTAGTAAACTTTGTTAGCATTGACCAGAAACTACTTCTAACTAAAGAGTTAGCAATTCTTGGTGTCTTAAGGAAATGTTTTCATAAACAGTAAGAGGCTAGAAAAAGCAGAATGGGAATCCAGGTGTGGTGGTGCATGATTTTAATTCCAGCATTTGGGAGGCAGAGGTTGTAGGATCTCCATGAGTTCAAGGCCATTTGAAACTACATAGGAATTCCAGGTCAGTGTGGTCTATAGTGAGACCCTAAGTCAAAAAGGCAACATCAAAATAGCAGAATAAAGTATCCATCACATCATATAAACGTAATATTTAAAGTTAGAGGTCGAGCTTCAGACTAATGCTGTGGTGTTCTGTGAAGCTGACCTGACACCATACAATTTATGCTGTTTTTACTGTGGTTATTGTTTCTCTTCTTGAGGCAAAAGATCTGGAATTTAGAGCTCTGATACCACAAGGGGGAGGAAACAGGCATGCTTCTAATTTGAATTCACAAGTTCTCTTGGTTTTGATCAGATCCAGGAAGCTATCCATCCATACTCTCAGAGCACACCACCAATACATGATAGCTCAAGGCATGAGAGTGTAGGGGTGGAATATCCACAGTATTTGTTAAAATATTGTTGTCCTTTCCTTTTTTTTTCCTTCTGTAATTAGAATCATTGTTAAAGCAAAGCCTAAGGATTTTACTTCCATGATGGCAGTGATGAATATCTTTTTGCTTACAGTAAATTATGTAATGTAAAAATTATTAATGTGAATAACGGTTTATTGAGTCTACTTAAACTTTAAAATTTCCTGAAATTTTGGGAAATTTTACTTATTGGTGTATATTTATGTACATAGTTTCGATTGTATAAAGACAACATCTTTCAAGTACATTATATATTTTGACCATGTTCTCTCTCCATACCCTGCCCTTTCCTCACCTCTTTTCTCTTTCCCACTAGTCACATTCTTCCCCCAGTCTTCCTTCTGCTTTTATGCATATATATATATATATATATATATATATATATATATATATATATATATATTACTGTGATTATCAAAAATTAGAGAGAAAGAAAAATATGACTAGTTTGTGTTTTAGTGATTGAAGGTTTTTGGAATTTAGAAATATTTCATTGTACTTATTACATGTGAAATGCTTATTTTATTGAAATGCGATGTTTTCACCTTTAGGTTTTCACTTCCGGTTACTGCTACAGCAGAAAATTGCATTCTTACAATTTATCTATACATAGCAGCCCATCTTGACAGACAAACAATTATTTTAAACAGTGGTAAGTTGCTAATTCTCACTGTGTAGGTTCTTGCAAAATAAATCCAATACCTAAAAGCATACCAAATTATAAATTAATTGCAGAAGATGTAGCTCACTGATTGAGTACTTACCTAATGTATGCAAGGTCTTGGAATTGATCTTTAGCAATGGGAAAAAATAAATTCTGTTAATAGATATGTATTGAATATATGTCATTGCCAGGGACTATATTTGTTATTAATAGTATAATATGGCAGTATTTTTTAAATTTTTTTATTTAAATTTTTTTTATTTTTTATTTATTTATTTGAGAGCGACAGACACAGAGAAAGAGGCAGATAGAGAGAGGGAGAGAGAATGGGCACGCCAGGGCCTCCAGCCACTGCAAACAAACTCCAGATGCGTGCGCCCCCTTGTGCATCTGGCTAACGTGGGTTCTGGGGAGTCGAGCCTCGAACTGGGGTCCTTAGGCTTCACAGGCAAGCGCTTAACTGCTAAGCCATCTCTCCAGCCCATATAGCAGTATTTTTAATTCAAAAATTGTCAGTGAGGCAGAAGATGCATAAATAAATCATTGGAATTTTATATATGATCCAACTGGACAAATGGGCCCATAAAATGTTATTTCTGATGCTGGAGGTTTGTAGTGACTTTATAGAAATGATTATATTAGTGTAGTCCTTGGCCAATGGTAATTTTAAATAGACTGCTTTGGGAAGACAACAAGTAGCAAAATCATAGATGTGTGATAAGAGACAAAGAAGGAGAAGGAAATGCAGAACCATACCATTGGCCTTCTATTCTGTAATACTCAGAATGTTCTGTGGTTTTGAGTATCAGTAACTTAGAAGGGATGTAGTTTTGGAATATACGATGACTTATAGAGAGACAGAGGGTCCCAGCTGGGACTCGTATGTGGGAAATTGTGATTGAAGCAAGGATACA
This sequence comes from Dipus sagitta, assembly GCA_036346955.1. Taxonomy (NCBI): domain Eukaryota; kingdom Metazoa; phylum Chordata; class Mammalia; order Rodentia; family Dipodidae; genus Dipus; species Dipus sagitta. Next base: position 34,623,414 of record CM070776.1, read on the forward strand.
TAATTACACTTAGACAGTTGAAGTTAATTTATGGAAATCTAGTTAATGATGACCTAAAGTATTACTGAAAAATGTAATCAGTATATGTTATGTGATCTCACCACAAAACCAATAAATATGTGAGGTAACACATTTGTTAAGTAGATTTAATCATTCTTCAACATATGTAAACTTCCATACAATATGTTCTGTGCAATAAAATTATACACTGCTGTCATTTAAAATCAAAAATTAATATTTAAATGAAAATATTATAAACAAAAAACAATATAAAAGGAATTAGTAAACAGAGGACAATGATTAATGCCCCAGATTAGAGAAAAGATGGCAAGTGGAGAAAAGTCTCACTAAGTAGATTACCTAGTCATGACATTTCAGTGCTGAGGTAGAGGTCTTTTCTGTTTTAAACTTTTTTCATTCACTTGCTTTCTCAAATATTTATCACTCTTATGAAATATTTGGTCCTGTTCTGTCTCATTCTCAGAGAATATAATCTTTCTGGTTTTTCATGACACACAGTAACATTGATGTTTCAAACACTAAGGATATATTGGGACACATAATGTCTACTTTTATGCTAGTCACAGGAAGCCAGTACTCTCTATCAAAATAGCATTATCCAGGGTCTCCACTATATTAAATGATTCTTGCCAGATAATTTCTGCCTCTATCCTAGATACTGTGTTCAAATTTTCAGGAGGATGTCAGGAAAGAGAAAACATGTTTTCTCAGGGAAAATTACAAAGTGTAGATGTACAAGGGCCACTCATTTCTTATTTATTTTCCTTCAAATAAATACTTAACTTTCCAGAAGTTGGGAGAAAAATAGTATAGAAAATACAGCAATAAATACCTCTGATACAGCTAGTAAAAACATTTTTGGAGTGAGCAAAAATCAAGACGTAACTGCTGAGTACAGCTAAGACTATTATTCCCCCTGTCCATTTCCATTTTTAAGCTCTCTCTAGGTTCCACTTACCATATTTCTCTGGGTCTCTTCTAATGATTCTGTCTGATCCCTTGCAGCATATTTCAATACATCCTCTATCTTTACTTTTTAATACTATGTGTCCATTGAACATCTGACCCTTAGTCCATTTTCCCTTCCATGATTTCCAATTCATGGACTATATCTTTAACCCAAACTTAGACATTCAGGAAATTAGAATTCAATTACTTTATAGATAATTTTAATTGGATTGTCACAACCTCTCCAAAACTGCATAACCCTTGCTGAACTCTCCTTTTTGAAATTTTCTCATTGCTCTGTATATTCCAACTTTATAGATGTATATAAAACCACCAGGAACCCAATCCAGAGACCTAAGGATAATAATTGATGATGTTTTCTTTCTCACACTGTGCTTTTATTATGTCAATTTTTATCATTTTCCTTAAAATGGGTTTCAGATCACTTTAGTTCTTTCTCTACTGCCACTACACATAGTCAAAGCAATTTCTGTAATCACTGCAGGATACTGAAGCATGCTTTTACCTTCTCCATTGCCTCCCCAATTCAAAAGTTAACTTTTGTATTCTGGTCACAGTGATATTTACAAATTGAAAATTGCATCTTATAATTTCCATGTTTTCAAACTTCCCATGGACTGAGGATGGTGGCAGGTGCCTATAATCTCAGCATTAGGGTGTTTGAGACAGGAGGACTGAAAATTCAAGGTCTTCCTGGACTATACAGCAAAACCCTGTCTTAAAATAAAATATCTTCATGGAATTTTATTGCTATCATGATGAAGCCTTCAATAGCTCAAGCACTACAGTCAGTGGCTCAAGACACAATAAGCTTCTGCAAGGTCTTTGATGTTTATGATGATCTTTCCTGTGAATGGAACATTAGGCTTATCAGACATTATGAATCAAAACACCAAAACAAATACCCACCCCTCCATATAAGGGATATTTATTTCTCTGCGGTACTCATAGCTTTTGACATACCTAAGTAATCCCTGACTAGATAATAATGTCTTTCAGGTCTGTGAGAGTAGGAATCATTTCCCTTTTAATCACCCTTCTGTGTACAATATCTCACACAGTATGTGGTTGATAAAATATATTTTTTGTATATTATGCAATGGAGCACCTGAAATCAGAAACACCAGGAAGTCATGTCTTGGCTATAAGTTATTTTTAAAAAATAGATGGCATATTGTATTCTAAATATTATAAAATGAGTTTGTTTATAAGTCAAAATATATTTAATTATTTTTCTCTTATCAAAACTCAGTAACTCAAATAACATTTTTTTAAAAAAATCAAACATTTTAACACAATATAATCCAAAGACATAAGAATTTGATATATTCTGATGAATACTAAGACAATATTAAAAATGTTTTCTATTATTAAGCCATTGTTTTTTTACGAGTAGAAAATTTTGTAATATTCTGGAAAAACACTAACTCATAACATGATAGTCTTGAATCTGATTAGAGGTATCTCAAGCAGCAGTTACTGTTGCTATGTGTTGATGTGGCATGCATAGTACAAAGCACACATGTTGCGTGTTCACCACCAAGACTACTTAGAAGCTGTGTGATGAGATGTGTGGAAATGCTGTTATAAACACTTTGGACTTGTTACACATTGATTTTCAACCAGTTTTTTTTTTTTTTTTTTTTTTTTTGCTTGTTCAGGGACCTTTTATTTTTGGAAATCTTTCATAATTCTGAAACAATGAGAACACATACACATTGAATAATACTAAGTAATTATGATCACTCTGGATCTAATCTGAGAATATGTAGAGTTTTTTGAAGTCTGTACCCCTTCCCATAAAGTCTGTACTTTGTTTTTTCATTTTTATTTTTTATTTTATTTTTTTTTACAGTCAGTTTGGTACCATTATTAGGCTCATCCATGACCTACCCCCTCCCCTTGGCCCCTCCTTGTTGAGGTATATGGGTCATGCATTGTGGAGTTAGCCTACAGTTATGGGTAAGCTAAATGTCTCTGCATATCATGACCCAACATGTGGCTCTGACATTCTTTCCGCCCCCTCTTCTGCAAAATTCCCCTGAGCCATGTTGGGTCTGCTTCAGTGATGAGGTGTTGGGGGCCTCTGAGGCTCTGGCTCTCTGATTTGGTAGGAGTTGATTTTTCTCTGTGCTGATCTCCTTCCCCCTTGTGCTGGTATTCGGTTTATCAGGAAAACAGCGCCCTTGCTTGTTTCTCCAATTTTTCTTAGTTTCTGCCGGGGCCCTTTTGAGGTATGATGGGGTGGCTCTCTCCTTAGGATCTACATCTATCTGAAAAAGAGTACATAATGTAGTATATTTGAGGCTGTGGAAATTTGAGATGTCTTTGTCTTTTTTCCTTTTACTTCTGAAAAAAAATGTTTTGTGGAATAATTTTGTTGGCAAGATGGGAAGAAGAGAGGAAGGGAAGAATGGAGGGAGGTGGGAAAGAGTGGGAAGGAGGAAGAAAAACAGTTTTGTTCTAGAAGAAAGGAAGAACTTAAGCATTAATAGCTTATTTATATTTTTATATTGCCATGAAAGTAATCCTCACAACAAACTATGAGCTCAGAAACTCTGTTTTCCTTTTATCTATTTTATTTTTAATTTCTATTATGTAGAATATAAGAGGTTATATACTATTATCCCCTTGCCCCAATTCCTAATACCCTGGAGGCCCTCCTCAGTCAGTCCCTATGAGGTAGCAGGGGACACAGGTTGATGGTGACAGACACAGAAAAATCAAAACATATGAAAGCAGAAATCCAGAGGCTAAAAATAACACTAAACTTATCTGCATTCCTTTAATAAATAAAAAAACATGTTTCAGAGAATGTGAATTGCACAATTAGGTTTTCACTGCTCAGGAATAGTATTGCCAAACTTTCACATCAGATCATTTGTACTGCACAGATCTACTTTTCAGACAGAATCAGATGACTAATATATAATACATTTGTACATTTGAAGATAGTTACATATTATGATGGGTGACCTAGCCTTTATTTTAAATAATCATTGCACACTTATTTTTATTAATAAATTTTATACATGTATATAAAGGATTTTGATCATAATATCATTCAATTACCTTCCTTTTCTCTTGCCTTCCTGGTCCCCTGTCTGATGAACCTTTTGTTCAGCATTGCCATTAATTGAATTGAGTTTACCAAAGTTGCAATTTCTAAAATGCACAGTGTCTCAAAAATAATTGTGATTAAAATATTTTTAAAATGATATCAGCTCATAACCAAGGAGTGATTTCACTTCAGATAAGCAACTATGAAAAAAAAAAAAACCTTGAGTGAGTGAGGCTTATGTCTCCTTTTGAGCATCATTATATAATAATTCCAATTATTTAGTAAAAAAATATATAAAATATTTTTACCCATTTCTTAATATAAGTTGAAGTTGTTCATTATTCATTCTCTAATAACTTTTACAATACTATATCAATTGCCCTTTGAAATAAATTCTATTAAATATAGATAACTATATTAATATTTATGATTTTTTTCTTACTTGATAACTAATTTGATGTATAATTGATATTTAGACATTTTCCCTTTCCTATAAATTGTTAAGTACAGGTTAAATAAATTGATAGTGAATATTGACTTACTGTGGCCAAATTTGTTATTTGTAGATAAGGAAGGAAATATTACAAACCACAGAGGAAGTTTTATGATTCCTAAGATACTACAACAAAATTATAGATCAATGTCTTCAGGTGCAATAAGAAAGCCATCTGTTTTATCTAAATTTAATGATGCTGAACTTACACTTGGGAACCTATTTGTTGGTATGTGCAAATATATACTGTACTTATCAAATCTAGTCCATGATATAATATTAATATCTTTAAAAATTAGGTTTTACAAGTAGTACATATATTTTGAAAATCATGCATTTGTCATTCTGTTATGTGAGTTGTGTTCTTTGGACATTTTCCCAATGTCCAGTAACAGAAGTTCTACAGGTTTGCAGTAGTCTTAGTGCCTCAGTACTATTTTCTAGGCCAAAATATGTACCACAAAGTTCTATTTTTTTAACTGGTTTAGTACAAAATCTGAGATCAGTGCTTTATGTACTATCCAACTGATGTTGCCATATTTATCTACTATGTTAAATGTACTAGGGAGCCCCTATAATTTTATGTGGTATTATAAGTACCATGTGTATATAGATTGAGTATTGCAGAGCTGTAGATTTTATTGTTTTATTATCTGGTTGGCTCAAATGTTGTCTGTCTTATAAAGGGGTAAATATGTGAATTTGATATCCTTCACAAGTAGATATTCAAATACTCATTTACCTAAATATGGGTTATATTCTTTAAAAATCACTTTTATTAGCCGGGCGTGGTGGTGCACACCTTTAATCTCAGCACTCGGGAGGCAGAGGTAGGAGGATCGCCGTGAGTTCGAGGCCTCCCTGAGACTCATAGTGAATTCCAGGTCAGCCTGGGCTAGAGTGAGACCCTACCTCGAAAAACCAAAAAAAAAAAGATCACTTTTATTGAATGGACTAAGCAAACTTAAATAGTATGTGACTGTGTATTCATGCCATTACCTCTGCAAATATCTTGTAAAATATGATGAAATTGTGTACTAATATTATAAATCTCCCCAATCCAAATATATATTATATTCAGTAGCATTATTCAGAGAACAAGTCATTTTGAATATGTAGTTAATATTTATTTCTATCATTCTTTCCATTAATGTTTAATTTCATATAACAAGCAAAGTGAAAAAAATGTTAATACATTCTTTTATGTATATCAAAATGAAAATTTCTATTTTGGGAATGATTTTACTTAACATCAAGACAAGACTAATGTAGTACAATTTCATCTTTGGGAAGAGTACTTTTTTTTTTGTTTGTTTTTTTGAGGTAGGGTCTCACTCTAGCTCAGGCTGACCTGGAATTCACTATGTAGTCTCAGGGTGGCCTCGATCTCATGGAAGTCCTCCTACCTCTGCCTCTCAAGTGATGGGATTAAAAGCGTGTACCACCATGCCTGGCTGGAAAGAGTACATGTAAAAAATTTTTAAGTATTTTAAAATGGCTATATTACCGTTATTATATAAAACAGTAAATTCTCTCAGATTTTCTTTGAATACATAGAATAGATTGTTGAACTTTATTTGCCTATGCACAAATATGAGTTATTATTAGAATATTTTATTTTCTTGTCAAGTAATTCCTTTTTGTAAACAAACATGAATTTTAGGAATGGAAATAATGCATGGTCAAAACTCCGATGACAGTTTAAATGAGAGAACAGACATTTCTTTGGAAAATGAAGGGCAGAATCTACTATTTGCACCTGAAGAAGGTTCAAAGGCATATGACTACTTTCTGAAGGTTGTAAATGCAACCCAAACGTGGTTCAGTCTCTTTGGCTGGCCAGAAGGACCCCATACTCTTCTGATTCCAGAGACAATAAGAAGGTGACTTTTGCATGTTTCTAAATTCCTTGCTTTTCATTTGGTTCTCAAGTACAATGCATTTATTGAGATCATTTAAGATCAAACAGATTATTAAATATAACTGATACAACTGGAGAGATTTCTCAGTGGTTAAGGCACTAGCTTGCAAAGACTGCTGGCCTGGATTTGATTCCCCACTACCCTCATAAAGCCAGATGCACAAAGTGACACATGCATCTGGATTTCATTTGTAGTGGCAAGATGTCGTGTGTTTCTTTCTCCATCTCATTCTTCCTCTTTCTCTTCCTCCTGCCTTTCCCTCCTTGCAAATAAATCAATAAAAATATTTTAAAATCCGAAAAACCCTAATAGACTATGAAAGGACTGTTAAGGTGAGTAAGAAGATGCAAATATTTAAGTTTTATATGTTCTCTTTGTATATATTTTTGTTTATATTCTGAAATCAAGTTTTATTATATTCATTGTACAAAATGATAAGTGTTATCATAATCTATAAGTATATGTATATGCTATATCTTTTTCCATGTCCATTATCCTCTCTTAGCTCTCTCAGTACTACCTTTCCTCTTTCCAAATAGTCCATCTACTATTTTCATGTCTTTTCAAAATCTAGATTCTGCTCATAATATAAAATATGTGATATTTGTCTTTCTTATACTGTATTATTTCCCTCAACATGAAAATTTGCTTTTCCCACCCATTTTCTTGGAAATGACATGATTTCATTCTCTTTATGGCTAAATAATACTCCATTATATATATATATATATATGTATATATATATATATATATATATATATAATATTTACCATATTTTCTTTACATTTTTTGTAATGAAAACATAGCCTGATTCTATAACTTAACTGTCATAGATACTAACACAATAAGTATGGGTATACAAGTATCTCTACTGTATGCTGACTTTAATTCATTGGATAGTATTAGTCTGTATTTATGTACGTTCTTGCACATCATGGGCTCAAACTTTTAACTCTGTCCCAGAGGCATATATTATAATTATGAGTTTCTTTAATGTTATGTAAATATATTAATTACTCAACTTTATTTTTAATCTTTTATATTCTCTCTTCTACCTAGTCTGTTTCCTATGAGTTTTGTCTTTGACTTATTGAGCTTTTAAGTTCCATGTTTCTTTATTAATAACTTCTGTTCATTTTACTGATTTCTTCATCCAAGGTCAAGTGAACGCAGAATAGTATACATGCCTTTTTAAATACAAATCTTATGAGCAAAACATTCATCATTTTACCATTAGGTATGAGGTTTTGTCTTTGTTTTTCATAGAAATCTTTTATTGGGTTATAAATTATATTTTTATTTCCAGTATTTATGAATTTTCATAATAGACAGATTCTTAATTTAAAAAGCTTTTGTTCTAATTTTGGCTATATCTACAATGCATATTTCATATGCGCATTTTCATTTTCATTACATGCATATTATTTTCTGTTTTCCTTGGTGATTTACTACCCAAGATTATGTACAAGTATACATGTAGTGATTTTCCTGTACATATTCAATGTAATTTCATTAATATTATATACAAACATTGAGCTGGAGAGATGGCTTAGTGGTTAAGGCATTTATTTGCAAACCAAATGACCTTGGTTCAATTCCCCAGGACCCATATTAGCCAGATGCAAAAGGTGGTGCATGTGTCTGGGGTTCCTTTGCAGTGGCTGGAGGCCCTGGCATACCCATTTTCTTCCTTTCTATCTCTCTCTGCCAGTTTCTCTCTCACTCACTCAAATAAATAAATTAATTAATTAGAAGTGGTTATATACTGTGGTGGTTTGAATAGAATAGATGGCCCGCAATATATTCAGTTGTTTGTTTGTAGTTTGCATCTGCAGCCACCTGGCTGGAGTCAGTGCCATTGTGTGGATCTTAAGGTGTGGTGGTGGGTTTCAGATTTCAATCTAAAGATATGCAAAGTGTGCCTAGCTGGAGTTCCTGAAGTGTGCTGTGGCTTTTGACCTTTAGGCTTGTACTTCTCTGTCTCTGCTTGGTCCTGTGAAAGCAGGCCAGCTTCTTCTGCCATTATGGAACTTCCCCTGGATCTGTGAGCTTCAATAAATATCCCTTCCTCCATAACTGTGCCTGGTCTGGAAGTTTATCTCAGCGAACCTGAATCTGTCTGCTATATATACAAACTTCTTTCAAATTTTTCAATATCTGTTTATGTACTAGCATGTAATTATATTTTGTAAGGTTTGTGGGTTGAAAGTATTGTATATCCTGTATTTATTGAATGTTACTTTTCATGTAACTACATGAAAGCAAGTTTTCTTACTGTGCTCTTCAAATACTATGTGTCTACTGATTTTCAGCTGTTTTTCAATTTATAAGATTAATTTGATGAAATCTTTATGTACATTTGTGTACTTGTCTACTTTAACAACTGCACTTTTCCTTTCTACATTCTTTGAGGCTGATAACAAAATGCAAAATATGTGTAATTCCAACACTTTCATGGTATTAAAACATGTATACTTCTTTCATAGTTATTTACAGTTATTGACTGTTTTTGTTTCACTAGGGATACTATGAGCTATATTCTGGTGCATTAACTCTGCTTTTATTGATTTATCATGCTATTAAACCTATTCATTTATTTCTAAGTTTTATTCAGTAAATTTTTATTTATAAATTTCACTTCATTAATTTTGATAATATTTATAACTCAGTAATAAAATTCTTAACCTTGTATATAGTCCATATTGTTAATTAAAATCTGTGTTGCAACTGTAATATATCTAGGGATAGTATGTGTTTCTTCTTGTGTACTATTTATTTCTATTTGCATACATCTATATCTATGCTGGTATTAATTTTTCTCATCAAGCATTTGATTTTTAGTAATTCTAGAATACAATAATTTTGTTTTTATTTAATTTCTATTTTTTAACTTTCAAGTACAATAAGGAACATGAAAGTCAAATGCACAGAATATTGCAGAGCCATGTTTTAGCAATGGAAATCCAATCCTTTCCTTATATGATATACTTTCTCCTGTATTATGCTATGCAGAGCTCCTTTTATCATATTGGAGAGATGCTATTGAAAATGTCCCCCTGGGTGCTATATAATTGCTAATAAATAGCATATATTGAAATTTTTCCTAAAGTACAGAAAGCAAAAAAGGTTTATAATTTATTACTGCTTTCAAAAATGGTTTTGGGAGTTGTAGCTCCAAGTACAAGATTGAATGTGTCAACACTCCACAACTGAATCGGGAAGAATACATGAGACCCTACACTTCTTAGACTAGCTAATGGCAGCTAATGGTTGTTGGGAGAGGTAGAGTCAGATTAATCAGTTGAAAAAATAAATTAAGAAATGAGGATTTGTAAAAACTCTAGGGAATAGAGACTGCAGTATATTGCTTAAAGACTAGATGAGTATATGTGAACAGTAGACCTCTGAAAATAATTAAAATTCAAATATGGACAAAATTTGTCAAAATTCATTTCTGTATATATATATATATATATATTAGAATTTATCACCCAATTTATTTTAATAATAATATATTTAGTCTGTGAATGTGTTTTTCCCATAAAGTAACATTTTGAGACTGCTTTTACATTTAGTGCTCTTCTTATAGGGATGTGCAAAAAATACAATTTTATTCATCCAATTCACCACCCAAGAAATATGCCAGACAATATGACTTTTCCAAATATAATAAGACAATTTATGATGTGGTGCTCCACTTGAGTGGAAAACTGCCTCCTGGAATTACCTCTAGCCAATCTTTACCAGTGGATAACAATGAAAGAGTAATACAACTTTATTCACAGCATTCCTCACTTCTGGAATTTATCACGTAAGAGATGGGCTACTTTAAGCACATAATCACAGTTTGATTAATAGATAAATTATTGGAAGCATAGATACATGGGCTTTGAAAATATTTGTCACAATTTTTCAATCAGGAAATACAAACTTATATTCTATCTCATCTGTGCTCTTGTGTCCTTCAAAAACTTAGTTTACTTGATTACTTCTGAATTTATTTCTATAAAGTTGGGGATGATAAAAAAAAAAGTTGGGGATGATAATTTTCAAATGAATTTGGTTGATAAAATAGTTGAAAATATTGAAATGTGCATTAATGAGATAAGATATTATTTTTATTGTTACTCTTCGTTGCTTATTATTGTTAAAGAATTCATGTGGTAAAATGTTTTCTTAATTGGCTTCAATATGATACCCATTACTGACATAGTGAAAACTAATTTTTATGTTTTAATAGTCACTAAAATAGAGTACTTAAAATGTATCCTTGTATTTGAAGTGAAACATTATGCTGACATAAAAGTCAGCAAAGCTATATATATATATATATATATATATATATATATATATATATATATGTGTGTGTGTGTGTGTGTGTGTGTGTGTACATGTATATGTATATATATGTATATGTGTATGTGTTCTGTAGATTGAAACTTTACTGAAATTTTTACAGTTGAAAATAGAAATTATACAATTTATCTTTTAATTTATCACTTCCTACTTTTGATCCTTAAAGACTGACTTAGTGAAGTAAAAGCACCAATTAAGTAAGGCAAATTTGAGATCGTTTTATTTCAGAAAGTGATGTTTTAATAATCTAACTAAGTATTCATTGGGAACAGAAGGTTTGAATACTTAAGCCTATGCCACTTGTGATTACTATGCTATTCTTCTACCATTTTTGCTATCATAATTTCCGGTAGTGTGGACAATAACATGACATTGCTGTTTTGGGATTTTCTGATGTGACCATTGCAAGTTCAGAAGAATGATTTTGGCATTAAAGTCAAGCTATTCAAATTTATTTGCTTTTTATTAGCAAATACATACCTACTAGGATATTTTGACTATGATAACATTTAGGAACATTAACATTTAGGAACTGACAGTGTACTTAAAAAACTTTGGTCATTAATGCAAGATGTTTGCATATGTTTCATCATGGAAATATTTGTGTTAAAATTCAAAATAGTTGTCAATGTTATTAACTTCCCTAGTTACATTTGATGATGTGGAGAATGAGGAATTTTGAATAAGTGGCATATCTATTTAGTGGATTAAATGGGTCACTTAAAAATATTTTTAGGATTTTAAAGAACTCTACTGTTTGAAAAATAAACTTAGAATTTAAAAACTCATTGCATTTAGTATTTTTGAACTTACAATGTTGAATGTAGATGAAATACTCAAACAATAAGCACAATATGTAAGCACATAACCAAATCGTTCATTAAAGGTGATTTTTCTATAACACTAAAATGTAGACAAAATCTATTGGCAAGAAATAAGCACATTACTATCTATGTATTAAATTAAGTCTTGAGAAAGATTCAAAACAGAAGAAAAGGTGTGGATAAGATTGTTAACCTCAAAAATGCACAAGTACATTCTTTATCCTCAACTTTTTTTACACAGCTCAGCTCTGTTGGACACTATAATAAGTAATATGGGGCTTCCCTTATTGAAAAACTGTTACTTTATTGGTTCTGTGTTTCATCAGACTGTCAATAGCATTTTGTAGTAGACTGTCAATAGCATTTCTTAGAAGTAATTCACTTCCTCCTGAAATCTTGATTTGGCACCAGTTACAGAAGAGTATTATACTTTCTTTATATGCTTCTGAGTGGTCATTGTTTTATACTATTTAATCAGGCTTCACAGGATTTTGAATTAATAGGGACATAATTTTTTCTGTATTACTCAGGCTTTAGATTATCCATTCCTGCTGAAGAGCATCAATTGAAATAATACTTTATGTAAGATTGCAGTAATTCAAATATAATTACAAGTTATGGGAATAATATAAATTGATAAGAATTATCTGAAAAATCAGAGAAAAGATTGATTTCTAAACAAAAAAACTTTATGTAAATAATATTTCTTAGATCAGCTTAGCCTGGTCCAAAACTACATCAAAGTTATCAAAACTAGAACTGCTTTTTCTGCTTCCACACCCATAAGTTTCCTTTCTTATATATCTATTATTATTCATCAATTTTGTCTTTAAGGGTTCAGTTTACATTGCCATTTCAATCTTTCTTCTTTTTTCCTTTTCTCATAGTACTAGACATCTGAAGATGCCCTTTGTTGAGCATTAAATATAGTATTCTTTGTTAAATGCTTCACTGTTTAGTGCCGTCTTATGCTCACTAGATGACTTAGACTCAAATATCCAAATCTCCATTAGGAAACTTTTTTTTTTTAGCAAAATGGTACCAGATTTTTACAGTGTTTCAATTAGTGATTCTACAAGAAGGGTGAGGATAAAATCATTTCAAAAATTTGACAGTGAAATATTATACTATATAAATGTTTATATATGTATGTATACATATATGTATGTATGTATGTATGCATACATATATATCTTTTAAATTTTGTGGAACTTATTAAAGTCATATGAACATACTGTGATTTGTTTGTATTCCTATCAGGTTGTCCTATTTTGTCTCCTCTGCCTCAACCCCATTCCATATAAGGCCCTCCTCATGCAGTCTTCTTTCAGAATAGTCCTTTTCTTTGTTTTGGTGTCTCATGAGTTTTGTCCTCCTCCATCTTTTATTTCAGAACCATCCTAGGCTTGTGAGGTATGGGGTATGGGTAAACATAGTAGGGTAATGAAAGTAAGTGTCAGTTCATGTTAGGAGGGCAGTGTCCCATAGTACACCTATGTATTGTGTGGCTCTTACATGCTTTCTGCTGTCTCTTCTGAATTTTTTCCTGAGCCTTGGATGTCTTGCTAGAAATCTTTAGTGCTGTATTCACAGTAGCTGCTTATTTTCAGCTTTGATAGATTTTTAGTCTTATCAGTGTCTACTACCATCTCTATAGAGAAGGTTCTCTGTCTAGAAGTAACAGTAACACTCATATTTAGTCTGTTACTTTCTCTGCAATGTTTCCTATGCCCTGGTGGGTGTGATAGAAACGAATTGTCCTGTGCTATGCACCCATCTTTCTCTTCTTGCCATTTTGATGAGTCTTAGGTCTTCCTGATATTTATGGCCATCTCTAAAAGGCAATTTCTCTACAAAGAATAAAAGTAGCATTGATCAGGGCTAGAGAGATATAATGCAAATATATAAAAGGCTGTTCAGAATGCAGATGTGTTCTAGCCTTGTTTCTCTATTCGATTCTGTAAACAGACATCAAGTAATACTGTAAACTTGAATAACATTTTAAAAATAAGCACCAATAATATATATTCTACGTAAACTTTCTTTTCCTTTTAAATGACACTGTTTTGGCCACACAAATATTTAAATCTGTTTTCTTTATATGTAAATAAAAATAAGCAACACATTCACACTATCAAATCTCACCTCATTGCACAATGAAAACGCACTTGGAAAAATCAGCACACCTTATTTTCATTTTTACACATTTTCTTAGTTAAGAACAGTTTAAAACGTTGTCTGAGCAATTCCCAGAGTTTCAAATGTTTCCAGCTCAGAAATAACTAATTTTGTCATTTATTTGAGCATACAAAGCACTTAAATTAAAAAAGAAAAAGACCGAAACAAAGAACAGGAAACCACAAAAAAAAAAAAAAATTGTGAGCATTTCTTCTCAAAATATGTTATGAAGCAAAATACCTTATAATCATGGATTTCTACTGTATAATGTACACTGTACTTAAAAGAAAGTTAGAAATAGCATGGGAAGATTGATTATTAGAAGAAACTTAAATTTCAAAAAACCTAGATGTACTTGAAAACAGCTAGTAAGTGTTAGAAACATGCTTCAATTTTCCTCATAGGAATAAGAAGATACGCAGGTTAAAAAAAATACTGTTATGTTATAAGTGCTTCTGGCCCAGCGGCATACTCCCCATGGGTTTCACATTAATTCTTTTTTTAAAAAAATCTGGTAGATACTGGTAAGAGACTATTAGCTTCATATAAGTGTAACAAGAATGTCCCAAATTAAAAAAGGCTGCACTTTAAAATATCAAGTTTATATTTTTTGAATTTTTCAAGTTATGAGAGTATAAAATATTCCTTTCCTTACTACAAGGACCAAATCATATGACATTCAGTTGGCATATGAAGAATGTGATAACAAGCACTCAGTATATTCTTTCTTGTTAATCAAATCCTCTCAAGGTTATATAGTCAATTTTATTATAAAAACTTAAATTATACAAATTTTATATTTAAAATAAAAATTCAATAAAAATAAAATATATGACATTGATTTATATTAACTGAAGGTCACTGCAAATGTGTTTTCATATCATAATTTGGGTTTTGCTTTTAGTGCTCAAGGTGGATGCATTTCTCATGTAATGCCTGAATTTTTACTTGAACCAGATGATTATAAGTTGTGGCTTAAAATTGAAGTAAGTGAATATGCTTTCTAGAACAATGTTTAGACTTATTGAACTTATTGACACATGGTTCTTGTGAGATTATTGTCATTTAGACTTTTGGTAATAACAGAAAGTTTTACCCTATTTGATCAGCTGCTATTTGTATATATATGATTATTGGGGAATTTAATTCTAAAATTTCTGGGATTCCTGTGCAACAAAATGATTCAGTTACTTTCTTAGCTATATAATAAATGGTGTGGGCTTATGAATTTTTGTTCTCAAAATGAATTTTAAGACTGTATGTCTTCAATGGAAAATATTTTAATTTTGCAACTATGTGTCACTTCCCTTTTTCTATACAAGAAGAGATTAAATAGTAATTCAATAAGAAGTGCATAGTTTTGTTTTATATACATAGCTCATTTTTATTAAACCCTACTGAACAGGGAAATTGATTTTGATGAGACTTTAGGTTTTGCAGTAAATGGACTGTAGTTGTGGAAGTCCCTGAATTTACTATGTGTTCGGCTAAAGAGAGTGACATTTTTGCTTTGGACTTGTGCTGAATTCCTGTGAGCTATTCCATAGAATCTTGTTCTGTCCCTGTTGCTACAGAATGAGATAATAGATGTGTAGAGTCAATAAATCCATGACCTAAGTGAGTAATTGTTAACTCTGGAAATCCTCTATGTGAATAGTTTCTCCTTTTGTCTCATGGAAATTAAGCTTCTTGATGAATACATAAAAAGGACCATAAAAGGGAAAACTATAATTAAATGAAGTTAAAATTTTATACTGATATTTGTCTTTCACTTTATATATTTTTCATTTGTTTTCTGATATTTAATTTCTTAAAGGCTTCCACCCCTAAAACCACAGCTCTGAATTCCTGTCCATCTAAAAAAAGATGTTATTTTACTATTGATATGAATAATTTTGAAGCCTGGAGCAAACGGGCGTGGACAGATGTATTTCTCCAGATATATAAGGTAATTTCTTCCACTCTTGTTTGCTGCTCTGTTTTTGTTTATTCACCTGAATAGTTTATTAGTTCAAGTATAAAACACAATGCTATAGGAGGTTTTGAAACAAGTTTATTTTAAATAGGCTTGAATATTTTCTTCTTTGTGGAAATATTGAGAATAGAATGGTTCAGAGGTAGGTTTAGTCTTCTGTCCTTGGAAATAGGCTTTCACCTATGGGATAACTTTCTAAATGAACATACTTTTTCCAAAATCTATGTTTTTTTAAAAATTTTTATTTATTTATTTGAGAGTGACAGATAGAGAGAGAGAATGGGTGTGCTAGGGCCTCCAGCCACTGCAAACGAACTCCAGACGCATGCCCCCTCTTTGCATCTGGCTAACGTGGGTCCTGGGGAATCAAGCCTTGAACCAGGGTCCCTAGGCTTCACAGGCAAGTGCTTAACTGCTAATCCATCTCCCCAGCACCCCCAAATCTGTGTTTATATATAAAACAATTAAGTTTCAATATTTGTTTCTGCAAGTAGAAGAAATATCAAACATGCAAGCATTATCCAGAATTGGAGTTGCAAGACTAGTCATTAAGTTTTACAGCATTATTTGATCCCCACTTGGTGCTCAGACAATTAGATTTTTTTTTTTTAGGTTTTAAAATCTTTTCTTCATTTTTTGGCATGTGACTATTACTTCTCTTGCTACTCATTACTTTTTCAATGTACTCACGATGATTCATTTTCATATTTTATTTTTGTAGTCTAAGAAAGTAAATGTCCAAACTTTGTTGAAACTTTTTATAAAAATAACAAATAGACTTGCCTTAAAGGGTTTAAGCAGAATTTTAGAAATTTAGAAAGATTTTTGAGCTCTGTGATTCCAAGATTTATTTCTAAGAATAATTACATAGCCAAGAATTATGTATTTCATTTATTAAATATGATTTTACATTACCTATTTTCTGTTTTACTTCTGTGTTTTTTTTTCTTATTATCCACATAGTTGCTATTGGGATGGATGAATTGTTACTTTACATGCTTTGTTTTTTTTTTATTTTTAATTTAACTGTTAAGTGGTAATACATAATTTTATATGCCTTCTCCTATACCCCCATTCCATTGATGACCCTCCTCAGTGGAATATTGCTATCAAATATGTGGTCCTGAAGACCTCAGTCAGTCTCTTTGGGCAGGGGGTGGGGCACATGCTTCCGGATATTCCTAGTCACCCTGTGGCTCTTATAATCTTCTATACCTTCTCTGCAGTATTCCATGAACCTTGGTGGGTGTGTTAGGAGTTAGTATTGAGTTCTCTGTAGCCTCTGGATTTCTGCTTTGATGAGTTTTGAATGACCACAGTGTCCTTATAGCTAGTTGTCAGGCTAGCCGTGAAAACAGTACTCATGTTGCTGCTTACTCTACAATATCTAGTTTTTATTGTAAAATAATAAGAGCCTATATTACATAAGATATTTTTAAAACCATGTTAATCAGTTGTAGCTAAACAATGTAAATATCCTTTAAATACTTCAAAAAATTTTTTACTCTTTCAGGTATGAAGAATAAGTAAATTCAAATCCTTGCTGAATTTTTATTACTAATTCTTAATTTATCTTTGCACGTGGGTGAACATATGTTATTGATATTATTTTTGCATCATCACTTGAATAGGGCCTACTTTGCATTACTACTGATAGTCAAAATGATGGATTTTATATCTTAATTTCCTTTTTTTCATTATAACTTTTTTCTTTATTGTATTTTTTTAATTTATTTTTTTATTATTTTTTTATTAGTTTATTAGTCGGTTCTGTATTCAGCAAATACAGTCAGTTTGGTACCATTATTAGGCTCATCCGTGACCTACCCCTCCCCTTGGCCCCTCCTTGTTGAGGTATACAGGTCATGCATTGTGGAGTTAGCCCACAGTTATGGGTAAGATAAATGTCTCTGCATATCATGACCCAACATGTGACTCTGACATTCTTTCCGCCCCCTCTTCCGCAAAATTTCCCTGAGCCATGTTGGGTTCATTTTTGGTCTGCTTCAGTGATGAGGTGTTGGGGGCCTCTGAGGCTCTGGCTCTCTGATTTGGTAGGAGTTGATTTTTTTCTCTGTGCTGATCTCCTTCCCCCTTCTGCTGGTATCCAGTTCATCACGAGAACAGCCCCCTTGCTTGTTTCTCCAATTTTTCTTAGTTTCAGCCGGGGCCCTTTTGAGGTATGATGGGGTGGCTCTCTCCTTAGTATCTACATCAATTTGAAAAAGAGAAGCAGATTCTCCAACGGAGAGTAAGTTAGCATCAGGACAAATGAGATAACCCTTACTTTTTTTTTTTTAATAGAGAATTTAATAGGTGTAGGCCCTCTTGTAGCCCACAATTGATGGTAGCTTGATATTGGAGAGTGGGCTTATGTTTGGATATGGTTGGTTCTGACTTGTTTCCCAGCTCCAGCTATGGGTCCCATACCAGTGATGGGATCAGTTAGCCAAATTGAGAGCAGTTGGTTCCCCACCATGGCTGTGTGCCACCACTGCACTTGTGTGGGCATCACACCAAGTTATTTGCTGCTAAGTAGGTTAGACCATACGTTGCTTTGACAGATATTGGTCATTTTCCCCCAGTTGCCCATGTAGCACCTTCTGGCACTAGACGCTCTGACTGTCTGGGGACTGACTCTCTTCCAACTTCCAGCCATGCCATTCTAATTTGCATGTCAATCACATAAGGTGTCTTCAGCAGTAGGGTCTTACCACTAGCCTTTGGGGAGTCATCAAGTACTCTGACAGAAATCTGTCTGTCTTTTAGGAAACCTTGTAGGTCTCTCTGATCAAAAGCTCATTGTGGATGATAGCCCCATGCTAGATCTGGGAGTTACAGGTCAGTGCCCACTAAGAAAATGAGGAAAAAGATAACTAATATACAAGAGTTAGAGATAAGAGAGAGAGAGAGAGAGAGGGAGAGGGGAAGTGAGGGAGGGAAGATGTAGAAGATTAAGGTTAGTCTTGATCTTACCCTCTCCAGTGTCTTGTGGTTCAGGTGTTCCCTGTAAGGGCCTGGTGAAGGATCAGCCATTTGGTCTGTCTTTTAGTAAGTAGATTATGGTACCATTGCCGTTTGGGTCTAGATTTGTGTTTCCCACCCCTTTGATGCCCTTCCCTCCCTCCCCTTCCATCCTAGTGTCTAGTCCTTGAGATGCTTGCTGGGTATGTAAGGCATCTTGGGTAGATTCAGTTTAGGTGCTGTAGATGAGTTAGACTATATGGCGATTTTTTTTTTTTTCTGTGATTGGGTAAGTTCACTGAGAATGATCTGTTCCAGGTTCAACCATTTTTGCTCAAATTTCATTGTGTCATTTTTTCTTACTGCTGTATAGAATTCCATTGTGTAGATATACCACATCTTAGTTATCCATTCTTCTAGTGATGGACATCTGGGTTGATTCCAGCTCTTAGCTATTACAAATTGAGCTGCTATAAACATGGTTGAGCAAATCTTAATTTCTTAATACATAATCTAGATAATAGCATTGAATTCTCAATAACAAAAAAGCAGTTCTGACATAAGGCATAGCTTCCAGTGTCCCATTCAGTACACTTTCAAGTCAAGAACGGTGACCAGGGCTGGAGAGATGGCTTAGCAGTTAAGCACTTGCCTGTGAAGCCTAAGGACCCCGGTTTGAGGCTCGATTCCCCAGGATCCACGTTAGCCAGATGCACAAGGGGGCACACACATCTGGAGTTCGTATGCAGTGGCTGGAGGCCCAGGCATGACCATTCTCTCTCTCTCTCTCTCCCTCCCTCCCTTCCTCCCTCCCTCCCTCTTTCTCTGTCTGTAGCTCTCAAATAAATAAATGAAATAAACAAAAAAATTAAAAAAAAAAGTTGACCAAAGATGATACTTAGTTGCCTGGTACCATTTAAGTACAGGAGTACCTACATGAGTAAAGCCTCTTTATCTTTCTAGCCATTTAGCACCCTTAGACAATGAGTAATCACTTATTACTCAATGTTGAAGTTTGATTTTGACATTGACTTATGAGTTATGAGTCTTTATTTGGAGTCTCAATTAACTGTGATTTCATAAAATTTTACTTTAGCAAATTCCTTTAATTAATAGCATAATAAGTAACCCTACCCTAAGAGAAAGACCATGAAATTGATAAAGATCCTATCCTTATAGTTAAAATATATCTGTTTAAGATGATTATTCAAAAGAAATCAATTTAAATTATCTTAAATGGAGATGTTTATGGAAAATGTAATCATGACAATCAACTGATTTATGTGCCAATAAAATAAAGTAATACGTAATTATCAATGCAAATCAGAAACAAGACAGATATGACAACATTCTTATAGAGATGGAAGTGCATATGTAAGTGGTGAGAAAGCTTACTTTCTTTCTCTCTATATATATGCATGCCATTAATGATATTTTTGATTTTTGTAAGTCTTCAATGTGTTATATTATTATATAGCTAAGGACACTGATCTATAATATGATCAATCTATTAACTATCACTCATATTTCTTGACTCTTAACTTCAATGAAAATGGATATGTAAATAATGTGTGCTGATGGCAAGAGTATAGCTTGCTGAAACTGATTTTCCTTAATTGCTTTGTTTTGCTGACACAGCAAAAATGGCTTCTTCTGTCTTCTGTAATACTCATTTTATTCTTAAACTAATACTTTTGTGGCTGTAATAGTAATCAGCAAATAGTCACGGCTTCCAAAAATGTATTTGATTTGCAGATGATGAAGTCTTATACTCCTGTATGTTTTTATTATTTATTTCATTTTTCTAGACTATATTATTTTTGGATTATTTTAAAGAGTTCTGTGTAAGAATGAAAATTTGCTGGTATTTCTGCAGTGATAGTTTCTAAAATCCCTTTTGTAGAATTAAGCACCAATTGTTTTGACTGTTTCTTATAGTAAAGGTTACTTCCATGCTCCATTTGAGTGTATCATTAAATTCGTGTTCTTAGCCAAGGTTCGCTTGTGGATCTTGTCCCATTTGGAAACTAGAGGAGACAGGTGATAAATTGATTCTGATTCAGCTCAGTTCATTAGTCCCAAACATTTATCTCATCAACTGTGCTGAGGTAATTCATCATTTAATGTTCCCCACAAAGGGGTAGGAGTCCTTTTCAAAGTTGTTTAGTTATATTTTAAACTATATGATTATGATAGTTTGAATATATATCCCCCATAGACACAGTTTTTTTAAAATATTTTTTATATTTTTAATTTTTTTATTAATTAGTTTGGTATTTAGCAAATACAGTCAATTTGGCACCATTATTAGGCTCATCTGTGTCCTACCCCCTCACCTTGGCCCCTCCTTGTTGAGGTATACGGGTCATGCATTGTGGAGTTAGCCCACAGTTATGGGTAGGATAAATGTCTCTGCATATCATATCCCAACATGTGGCTCTGACATTCTTTCCGACCCCTCTTCCGCAAAATTTCCCTGAGCCATGTTGGGTTCATTTTTGATCTGCTTCAGTGATGAGGTGTTGGGGGCCTCTGGGTCTCTGGCTCTCTGATTTGGTAGGAGTTGATTTTTCTCTGTGTTGATCTCCTTCCCCCTTGTGCTGGGACCCGGTTAACCAGGAATACAGCACCCTTGCTTGTTTCACCAATTAGTCTTAGTTTCAGCTGGAGCCCTTTTGAGGTATGATGGGGTGGCTCTCTCCTTAGGATCTACATCTATCTGAAAAAGAGAGGTAGATTCTCCAACGGAGAGTAAGTTAGCACCAGGACAAATGAGATAACCCTTACTTTTTTATAGAGAATTTAATAGGTGTAGGCCCTCTTGTAGCCCACGATTGATGGTAGCTTGATAATGGAGAGTGGGCTTATGTTTGTATATGGTTCTGACTTGTTTCCCAGCTCTAGCCATGGGTCTCGTACCACTGAGGGGATCAGTTAGCCAAATTGAGAGCAGTTGGTTCCCCACCATGGCTGTGTGCCACTATTGCACTTGTGTGGGCATCACAACAGGTTATTTGCTGCTAAGTACGTTAGGCTATGAGTTGCTTGGACAGATATTGGTAATTTCCCCCCAGTCGCCCATGTAGCACCTTCTGGCACTAGATGTGCTAACTGTCTGGGGACTGACTCTCTTCCGGCTTCCAGCCATGCCATTCCATTTTACGAGTCGACCACATAAGGTGTCTTCAGCAGTAGGGTCTTACCATTAACCTTTAATGGGTCATCAAGTACTCAGATAGAAACCTGTCTTTCTTTTAGGAAACCTTTTAGGTCTCTCTGATCAAAAAGCTCATTGTGCATGATAGCCACATGCTGGTACTGGGAGTTACAGGTCAGTGCCCACTAAGAAAAGGAAGAAAAAGATAACTAATATACAAGAGAAGAGAGAGAGAGAGAGAGAGAGAGAAGCTGTAGAAGATTAAGCTCAGTATCATCATACCCTCTCCAGTGTCTTGTGGCTCAGGTGTTCCCTCTAAGGGCCTGGTGAAGGTTCAGCCATTTGTTCTGCCTTTTAGGAAGTAGAATTTTATGGTACCATTGCCGATTGGGCCTAGATTTGTGTTTCCCACCCCTCTGTTGCCCTCCCCTCCCTCCCCACCCATCCTAGTGTCTAGTCCACGAGATGCTTGCTGGGTATGTAAGGCATCTTGGGTAGATTCAGGTTAGGTGCTGTAGATGAGTGAGACTGTGTGGCAATTTTTTTTTTCTGTGATTGGGTAAGTTCACTGAGAATGATCTGTTCCAGGTTCAACCATTTTTCCTCAAATTTCATTGTGTCATTTTTTTTCTTACTGTTGTATAGAATTCCATTGTGTAGATATACCTCATCTTAGTTATCCATTCTTCTAGTGATGGACATCTGGGTTGATTCCAGCTCTTAGGTATTACAAACTGAGCCGCACAAACATGGTTGAGCAAATCTCTCTGTGCTGTGGTTTGAAGGTTTTAGGGTAGATGCCCAGTAAGGGAATAACTGGGTCTGCTGGTATCTCTATAGTGAGCTTTTTCAGGAGTCTCCAGATTGCTTTCCAAAGTGGTTGTACCATCTTACATTCCCACCAACAGTGGATGAGTGTTCCTACTTCTCCACATCCTCGCCAGCATTTACTTTCATTTGATTTTTTGATGTTTGCTATCCTTATTGGGGTAAGGTGGAATCTCATAGTTGTTTTACTTCCTGAACAAAACCCCACTAGGTCACGATCTTAACCAGTCACTCAACCAATGGGATCACGTGAAGCTGAAGAGTTTCTTTACAGACAAGTATACAATAAGCAATGTCAATACATTACCCACAGAATGGGAGAAAATATTTGTGGGTTATCCAACTGACAGAGGGCTAATCTCTAGAATCTACAAAGAACTCAAAAATCTAAACAGTAGAAAGTCAAACACCCCACTCAGAAAATGGGGCAAGGAGCGGAACAGGCAGTTCACGGAGGAAGAAATACAAATGGCAAACACACACTTAAGAAAATGTTCATCATCCCTAATCATCAGAGAAATGCAAACTAAGACACAGGTTTTTTTTTTTTTTATTAAAGCTTGCTGTTTATTAATATCATCTTTTTTTTGGTTTGGTTTTTGAGGTAGTGTCTTCCTCTAGTCCAAGCTGACCTGGAATTCACTATGAAGTATCAGATTGGCCTTGAGCTCACAGTGATCCTCCTAGCTCTGCCTCTCGACTGCTGGGATTAAAGGCATGTGCCACCATGCCCAGATTGTGTGTGTGTGTGTGTGTGTGTGTGTATTGAGGCAGGGTCTTGCATCCTCTACCTCTGTCTCCTGAGTATAAGTGCTGGTATTATAGGCATGTACCACCATGCCCACTTAAATTTGTAATTTGGATCTCTAGCCACCTGGACGGAGGAGGTATCACTGGGTATGGATCCTAGGGTCTAGCCCTAAGATGTGTTTGGGGCAGATCTGATTTCCAACCAAAATGTCTGCAGAACAGTCTGAGCACAGATGGGGGGAAGGAGGGTTCTGCTTGCTGACAGGTTTTTGCTTGTTTTATTTTTATTTTTATTTTTATTTTTGCTGGCTGGCTGATTGTTTCTCTCTGCTTGGATATATGGAAATAGCTTTTAATGTCTTTGATGGAACTTCCCCTGGATCTGTAAGCTTGAAGTAAATCCTTTCCTCCTCTAAACTGTGTCTGGATTGGATGTCCATCCCAGAAACATGGAACTGACTACAGCAATGACATTTTAGATCTAGGATTTCTTGATCCCATACCTGCCAAAACAAAAGAAGTCAGTTCTGCTCCATTTCTATCATAAATATTAAAAATAATGGATTTTTTATGTTCATAGATTTCTAGTGTTATTAGGTATACACCACATTAATATTCACACTCAGTAATAGATCCTTTTTGTTGAAGTGTTAAAATCATTCCCATATTAGGATAGTAAAGGACAGTTTAAGGACCATCATAGCTATCTTAATTCTTTTTTTAAAATGTTTTTTGTTTATTTATTTGAGAGCCACAGAGAGAAGGAGGCAGAAAGAGAGGGGGAGAGAGAGAGAGAGAGAATGGGAGAATGGGTGTGCCAGAGCTTCCAGCCTCTGTAAATGAACTCCAGATGCGTGCGCCCCCTTGTGCATCTGGCTAACGTGGGTCCTGGGGAATTGAGCCTCGAACCGGGGTCCTTAGGCTTCACAGGCAAGCGTTTAACCGCTAAGCCATCTCCCCAGCCTGATATCTTAATTCTTAAACTGTTGCTTTTTTAGGACACAACATAGCATAAGTGCATAAAGTCATGAACACATTTTGTATAGTAATATACCTGAGTATGAAAGGCATTTTAATTTATATGTTTTTTGTATTTGGCATACAGAAATTTAGGTATTCATTCTGGCATTTTAATTTTTTAACTTACATACGTATAGACAATATATTATAATCAGAATCACTCTTACTTTTCTTCCTCCCTTATCCCCCTTCAGCTGAATCCCCTCTTTCTAATGAATTTCTTTCTTCTATTTTTTATGCCATCACCCCTCCCCCCATTATGCAGGTCTTATATAGGCAGAATCAGTCCCAGGTGGTCAACAAAGCTAATACCAGTTTGTTTCTGGATGACAGTATTACAAAGCACTCCTTCTTTTCCTTTGGCTCATACATTCTTTCTGCTACATCTTCCGCAGTTGTCTCTGAGCCTTGGAGGGTGTGATAGAGATATCTCATTTCGTGTTGAACACTCCACTGCCATTTTTTTGTGAGCACTTGAATAGATTTTGAGCCTCCATGGTGTTACTGTCATCAGAAAAGCTTATGTAACCATAAGTTAGAGTCGCATTAATATATAGACATAAACATATGTATTTAGAGAACAGTTTGGTAGGCTATTGTAGTCAAGTTTGCTGGTCATGGTGGCACACACCAGTAGGAAATTGCTAAACAGGCAGAGGCAGGAGGATCAGGATTTTGAGACCAATCTGGGCTACTCACAGGCTGGAAAACTTTATCTTAGGCTGGCAGCTTTCCTTGGCAGCCATCTCGTAGTCCTGGCATCTCTACTGGGTTTTCACTGCAACCCACTGTCCATTCTCATGGCTTCATCAGGTCTCCATGCAGGCATCCAGCGAAACTGCTTCATACTACCCATGGCCATTTCCAAAATACAAGACAATGTTGCAAATTCAGTGACCCTCTCTTACCTGCATTTCTTGTACTCCATAATGCCAGGTGGGATGCCAGTTTGTTAATCCAGGGGGAATAAAGCAGACTTTGAAGAACAGGAAACTCCTTCAGCATTCAGGCCCCTTCAAAAGAGTCTACATTCTTCCTGTTGCCCCAGTGTATGTCAGCTGGCCCAATATCAAAGGTTGTAATCTCTCAATTGCAGCTGAATGGGCAGCAGTTTTAGCCTAAAGCTTTCATTTTTAAAGTGCCATAACCTTTTCTGCTCACTGCAGTCCATTTCTATGCAAAGCAACCCTGCACAATTTCTCTGGACATTGGCATAACAGCAAGCCTCTCACACAAACTACTGCTAACCCAATCCAAACAAAGTTCCTTTTCACCTTCATAAGCCAAACCTCACAATCCATAGTTCTTACAGCATTCAGGTCTTTCAACTCTGACAAGATTAGTCCATCAAGCTGTTCTTTCAGCACTGCAAGGCATCTCTTAGGCCAAGGTTTCAAATCCTTCCACATTCCCCTTGAAAATCAGTTCCAAAATGAAAAATCCACACAGTCAGGTATGTAGCAGCAATCCCACTCCTTGCTACCACTTTTCTGTTGCAGTCAGGTTTGCATTGCTGGTGGAAATCACCCAACCAAGAGAAGCTTCTGGGAAAAAGAGGTTTATTTTTACTTACAGGCTCAAGGGGAAGCTCCACGATGGCAGGGGAAAACGATGGCATGAACAGAAGGTAGATCTGGCCAATATAAGGTAGGCAATAGCAACAGGAGAGTGTGCCCAAACACTGGCAAGGGGAAACTAGTTATAACACCCATAAATCCACCTCCAGCAACACCTTTAAGAGGTGTTAATTCACAAATCTCCATCAGCTGAGAACTTAGCATTCAGAATACCTAAGTTTATGGGGGGCACCTGAATCAAACGACCACATTGGTATAATATATCCATTTTGCCATACAACAGTAGTAGTTTCTATCCCAGGGCTTATGATCTCACTAAATGTAGACTTTTGGTTAGTTTTTTTTTTTTTTTTTTTTTTTTTTTTTTTTTTTTTTTTTTTTGGTACCATGCATGAATTCCCTCTTGTGGAGTAGACCTCAGTTCCAATCAGAGAGCATTTGGTTTTCTCAAAACAGACATGCCTCCATTGCACAAGTTGGCATATTTGTCATGGTGAGTCAGCTGTAAAAAATAGAGGGTACACTGCTTGCTTAGGCCTTTGATGACTTTTCTTCCCCAAAAGGCTCATAGATCTTCCCATCACCCTGACAGCTAGTCAACATGGAGGAGGCTTCTAGCTCATCTCCAGCTTGATTTTATAGTGCTCTGCACTTGAAGGGTCTTACCATCTACTTCTGGTGGGCAACCAAGAGTCTTGGAAATAATCTGTAATATATTGGTTTATCCGGGGCTCCTTAACCAACAACTTACTGGAAGATATCTCTCCCCTGGCAATTAACTTTTCTTGTACCTATCAGTTTACTTCAGTTTTAAGTCTACTTAGAAGCCTCTGGATTTCCGTTCTGGTATGTGTTGAGTATCCTGTGTCTGTCTCAATTAGCCCAGCACTGATTGCAAAGACTGAATATTCTAATGTAAGCAAATGTACTAAATCCTTCAGTGACAATGTCTACAGACTATCATCTATCTTGTGAGGTAACCAAACTCTATTTGTGGATCTCATCTAGAACCTGTGCCACATAGGCTAGTGAAGTGCCACTTAAGTATGTCTTTGATATCATAATCTTCTTATCAAGCAAAGTGTCATTGTTTAATATTATTTTTAAATTGAAATGTTTTGCTTCATGACACTTTATGTAATGTAAATGTCATGAATGATGCTGTGATGAAACCCTCTCTCGAACAAACAAACGAATAAAGAGACCTGGTCAATAAGTTCTGTATCAGACTGGAGTTTGAGTGGTGTAGTGGTAAATATTGTCAACTGGATAGGATCTCAACTCCCTAGGAAATAAATCTGTAGGTGTGCATATAAGACAGTTTCTCTAATGGATTAATTGAGGTTGGAAGACACATGCTAAATATGTGTGAAACCATTCTATGGGTTGGTGTCTTGGAATGAATATAACACAAGCTGAGAGCAAGTACCCATTTCTTTGTCACCTGAAAATGCATTCAATTTGAGCAGCTGCCTCAAACACTTGCCACCATTCCTTCCCTGTTATGATGGCTGTGCTCACAAGATGACAATCATAATAAGTCCATTATTGAGGTCTTTTTGTCAGGTATTTTGTCACAGAAACTAGAAAAGTAATTAATACAGAAAATTTGTTCTAAAAAGTTGGGCCACCTTCGTGATAATCTTGGCCGTATGGTTTTTTAGCTTTTGGAGCTGCTTTTCAGAGCACTGAAGACTTTGGAACTTCAAGGTATAAATGACATAGAATGCTGTAAGCAATGTTTAATGGTTTGTTCTACAAAGTATATATCAAAAAGTGCAGAGATGAAGTGCAGGCAGTCAAGGTCTTACTAATGAAGTTTCAGAGAGGAACAGAGTCTATCAGGAACTCTTATAGAAGCTATTTCTGTTATATTCCTTTAAAAAATCTGGCTGCATTCAGCTCATGCCCAGAGTTAGAGTGGGCATGAATCTTAATGAAATGGATTAAGTTTTTGGCAGAGGAAATTTCAATACAGTCTGTTATTATTGCACAGTGTTATTATCCATATTTAAAGTGACAGAACCATAAGATGAGCAAGAAGATATGAAAAATAGTCATTTGGAAGGGGAAATGGGTAGCATAAAGTTATATGCAAGGATAGTGTTGAAACACTAAAGAGATTATCACCATTAAATAGAAAATTTATGCCCTGTACAAGTATACTAGGAACAGTAGCTTGCAAGCAAAACCCTGCACATAAAAAGTTCCATATTGTGAAACTCCAAATTCATTTGAAAGGAGAGACCATCCTGAGACTACATGATGAATTCCAGATCAGCCTGGGCTAGAGTGAGACCCTACCTCAAAAAACAAAGAAACAGAGAGGGAGCCTAATCTGAGAATTACACTGAAGGAATTTCCTACTGGAATGCCATTTCCTTGTGAAGTGTTTCCCTATGTTCTGCCTGGAATACACAGAGACCTGTATAACTGTGGTCCAAGGGGTTCAAGATGCATCTCCAGCTGGTCGTAGAACTTCATAGTTTACTTAGTAATTGTTTTAAAGACATGGTATTTAAAATACTGACGGTGTCTTAGAGTCCTATATAAAGCTTCCAGAAGGTCACTAATGAATAAGATTCTGAGGTAAGGTTGAATTGCTTGCAAGAAAGTCCTGGGAAGTCCTTATGAATATGTGAATGTACAACATAAGGTGTAGTAGAAACCTCAGCATATAGCAGATTCTAGGAACATGGGATATTCACTGAGAAAAGCAGTGCACATAGAGGATAGTGGGCCCAAGGGAGAGGCTAAGTGTGTTGCAGGCAGCAGAACCTGAGAATCCAGGCTACCTAAGCCTTTTGATACCAAAATGATGTTATCACAAACACAAAATACTAAATACGGAGCTGTAAGATTTGCTATTTGCCCTGCTGGATCTTGGTCTTGTTTTGCTCCAGTCTTTTTATGCTAATTCCTCCCTTTGGGAATGGGAATGTTTACTCCATGATATTGTGTGTTCTAAATATGTAACTTCTTTGATGTTATAGAAATTCACAGTTAAGAGATTACCTAAGTCTCAGCAAAGACTGCCCATATGCTTGGAACAGTGTTGGACTTGTTAAATACTATGGAGACTTAAAATTAGGTCAAATGGTTTTACATTATGACTTTTCCATGAATCTATGGGGACAAAAGGTAGAAGGTTATGACAAAAAATTGATGTGAATAAATGTGAAGTTTAAAAAAGGGTAGGCTTATGTTGTATATATATTGATTGCCAACTTCACAGCATCTAGAATCACCTAGATAAACTTTTTGGCAGGTCTATGAGGGAGTTTTAGTTTCTAGATTAAGTTGAGGTAGGAAGACCCACCCTAAATATGGGTGGCACCATACCATGGGTTGTACTAGACCGAATTAAAAGGAGAAAACAAAATGAACATGGATGTTCATCTCTTCCTGCTTCCTGATGATGAATGCATTTGGATTAGTTGCCTCAAATTCCTGGCATAATGCCTTTCCCTCTATGATAAACTGTATCATCCAACTGTTATCTGAAATAAACCCTTCCTTTTGTAAGTTGCTTTATGTCAAATATTATGTTACAGCAATGAGAAAACTACTACAATTGGAAATAAATATTTTACTTTCTATTTTTTATGTTTCAAGAACTCCTAAATATATAAGGAAAACATTTTAAATACATAGGCTTTATATGAGGTGGCATTTGAACAGATCTGTCCTGAAATGTAGCTTGTTTTATATTCTGTAAGAATACACTTGTATATTATATTATGCCACACCCTGCAGACTAAAATATGTATAAGCAAAAAGTTGAAGATTCAAAATGAACATTAATGCTACATCTTTCATCTCTTCTAAGTGTATGCACTAAAACTTAAAATATTAATGCCTCTTTTTATTCATATACCTGTCATAATTCATATTTTTTCAAATATTTGTTATTTTGTACTTCATTCTAGTAAACTTATCTCTTTCTCATTTTCAGGTTCTGATTCTATCACGGGTTGTACCACATTGCTGCGGTGCTGTGCCCCCCATAAATGTGCAAAATACACCAAAAATCAATCCTTGTTTTGCATCCAGCAACATATATTCTAATTCTGAAAGAATTCTGCTTAGTTGGTTGAATACAAATTATGAGAGTAATAGACATGTGATATGGAAAAACTGTCCACAAGGTGGGAAGTTTTTTTCTTTAAACAAATTATTATAAGTATTGCATTGATCTATACATGAAGAGCTTTGAAACCACACAGAAATTCGAGGACTCTAGACCTCATTCCAACATTTATTCTCTGTTCTATGAAAAGGATATTCTTTCAACACCTTCAAGATGAGATAATGAAAGATACTTTTTAAGCATATTTTCAAAAATAAGTGAAAAAATGTACATAGAGATGCTATGGAAATTTTAGTTATCCCTAAAATTGTTGCTAACATTTTCAGTTGTGAAAAGTATTAGATTTAGTTTGCACAATCAAATCTTGTACATTAATAACATAAAGTGAAATTTTATGGCATTGACTTACATGAGAAATCATATATATGAAGGTCATTTTGGATATCACTAAATGAAATAGTGCTGCTTCATGAATTTTTTTATTAGAGATAGGCCATGCTAGATCCATATACAGAGGCATACAAATGTTCACAAATATACCAATTTTAGTTTTCTGGTGAGTGTGTCCTCATTCTGCCCTTTCAAGTGAGATTCTATCAAAATATATCCCAAGAACCTTGAATTCCTTTTATGAAGTTCAAATTGATAATATAGCTATGCCTTTTTCTTAGTTCTAAGTATTGCTGGTCTTATCTATAGTTTGAATGGTCATTGTAACTTTAGTTTCAATTTAGCTCTCCTCCTCCAAGTATGTGCAAACCTATTGTACTTAAAGTAGACTTCATTTTATCACATAATTGTTTCACGACAATACTCAAGAGTTTAATCTGAACAGCAAAAGGAGAGATTAGGCACTTTGTTTAAAGTAATATTTTGAGTTAGAATTGGTTTTATTTTGAAAGTATTGCTTTGGGAAAACTATTAAGATCAAGATTGATAGTCATTTGATATATTGGTGTTTGAAAACAGTAAATGTGAATACATACCTTATAATGGACAATGCTGAAACTATAAGGATCCATGTCATATCAAATGTATTTTCTTCTTTAAAATATAAACAGTATAGTATAAATAGAAAAAGGGTGTAATTTAGTACTAGAGTACTTGTCTTCTAGATGGTTAAATTCAAAGCATCACCCCCAAAAAGTGAAAAAAATATTAATAGTATGACCTAAATAAGCACACATATAACTTAGTATAATTTCTATAGTGTAACACTTCAATGAAAGTGTTATAAACATGTGTATTAATTAATAACTAAAATTTGTATTTGTTATATAATTATTTATATTTCTATTTTACCAGTACAATAGTCTGTGAAAGTTAATTTCAAAGTTCTAGGCTTTGGCAAAGGTTTTATACTTTCTAATACCTCTTCCAGGAATATTATCTTCCCTGATATTTTCATGGTTTCCACTTTCATTTCAATTAAGTTTCTGTTTAGTGTCATCATACCTGAGAGGCTTCCTAATACTCTCTCTAAAACAACTCGTACTTCAGGCTGTCTTTTATTTTTCTTTCTTTGTATCTCAATAGCAATTTTCCAATGTAACATATGCATATTTGTTTGTCTGTATTCTACACTAGTATGTGGACCTTTTACAGAACCCTTAGTACCTATTTTGTAAACTACTGTATTCCCAGAGGATTGAACTATGACCAGATAGTCATAGATGTTTATTATCTTAGGTCTGAACTTCTGTAATAGAATACCTAATATTACAGTATGTGTGTATAAGACTATTCTAGAAGGTAGAATGTGGTAAATCACTATCAGCTTCTTTATCTGATTAAAGTTTCTCTATGATTCCAAGAGAGCAACTCAAATCTGGGTCCTACAAAAGGGAGGAATTCAGCTTCCTCTAATGGCAAAAAGTACAACAGCAAACATGACCAACTGCCTCCACTTACCTGTGTTAGCCTGTTTATGAAGTTAAAGTGTTTCTGATCATGACCTAAATGTCTCTCCATAGTCCCTGGTTGCTTATACTTTTTAATTGGGAAATTTAATTTGCAGCTCATGGATTTTGAAAGATGTATTTATATTATATGCCCTAACAGATGATCAAGTGAATGTGATTCACATAGGTTTTATAAATTTTCTAGCTCATTTTATATTGATATATATATATATGTGTATGTGTGTGTATAATATATATATATATATATATATATATATATATATATATATATGAAAAACCTTTTGAAGCACAAGTTATTTCTTCATTTACTGTATTTGCTTATGTTTCCTGATTTTACCTGTTAAAACTCACTACATTTGAGGAACTATGTATGATCCTTCATTGTATAGAAAAGTGATTCATTTAGTCTCTGTGTTCTTCATATTAGAATAATTTAAAAGTCATAGGGTGGAACATTTTCCTAGAAGATATAATGTATAAAAATACAGTGATTAAGTTTAAAATTGATTACAGTAAGATTAAAAAGATCTGAACTAAGGATGCATATACACTTAAAATTGGTGGAAATTATTTAATGAAGAAACATTATAAGCAAAAAGCCATAAGCTTGATATCTGTTTCAAGTGACAGAAAGAAGATAGGACTTAAATGAATTTAAGAGTACATAATGGAGATTGTAGAAGAATTTTACCTAAATATGAAAACAGAGAATTATACACACATTTATATGTTAAAAAGTCTACCAGCTATATGAGGAATTTAGATGAGGTTGTGGTGAGTTAAAAACAGTTAAATACATGAGAGCATATTAATGTTGAGCTCATATGTGCCTTTCCCATAAATAGAAAAGAACAAATAATGTAGACACAATTACAAGGCCATGTATGTGAGTGTTTGCTGTTTACTGGAAGCACGTATAAAATGGAGCCAGAGATATGCTTAAAATATCTGTTCTGAATTACTTGATACAGAAAAAGAAAAAGAGAAAGTTATGGAGTAAAAATTAAATGCTCCTTTTTTTTTTGGTTTTTGGAGGAAGGGTCTCACTCTACTTCAGGCTGACCTGGAACTCACTATGTAGTCTCAGGATGGCCTCAAGGCAATCTACCTACCTGTGCCTCCCAAGTGCTGGGATTAAAGGTGTGCACCACCACACCCATCTCTGAAATGCTCCATTTTTTATTTTTAAAATATTTTATTTATTTCATTATTTGACAGAGAAAGAGGGAGAGAGAGAGAGAATGGTCCCGCCAGGACCTCCAGCCACTGCAAATGAACTCCAGACACATTCGCCCCCTTGTGCATCTGGCTAACATGTGTCCTGCAGAATTGAACCTGGGTCCTTGGGTTCTTTGGCTTTTCAGGCAAACGCTTTAACCACTAAGCCATCCCTCCAGCCCGACATGCTCCATTTTTGCCAAGTAAAGTGGAAATACCACTGGGAGATTAAACCACATAGCAAGTTAACTTCTTGTTTACTATAAGGTTCAAAGTACTAAGATGTTTAATTAAAAACATTGAAAATTTATGCAATGAGTATAAAGTTTTAAAGTTAAATAATTAAAGAGGATAATTCTGTGAAGAGACAGCACAGAAAAAGAAGAGTGGTAGAAGCAGGAATGATACAAAGATGAATTCAAAGAGATTTATCATAAATTTCAGACTGAGAATGGCAACTATTAAGGTAAAAAGAACCCATTAAAATTCTCTGCTCTTAGACTCTTTAAAAATAACATTGATTAGCTATTGAGAAGGCATAGGTAATTTAAGATGGAATTTAAGTTATGGTCTCTGTTGTTGCAATCCAGTCATAAAATTGACTACATGCACAAAATAGTCAAGTTTTTCCTAACTCCTATATACTTGAAAAATCACAAAAAGTAAATGGTAGAAATAATCTAGAGGTTAGCGAATAGTTATAAATTAAATCTAACAAATGAATATGGTCACTGTGATGCTGATCTGACAGAAACAATTTAAGGATAGAGATATTTATTTTGACTCCAAGTTTAAGGGATAGAGTCCCTGAAGGTAGGGAAACTGAAGTTTATGGTGCAGCTAGTTTAACGCTCAATAGGAAAACAACAAACACAGAGCTGGGGCTGGAACCAGGGCCAGGATATACCCAATATGGTCCATTGAGAGTGATCCACTTCCTCCAGCTAGACAACATATCTTCAAGTTTCCAAGAATAGTACTTCCAACAGCTAGCAGGGAACCAATCATTCAAATACATGAGCCTGTTTAAGGATATTTTACATTTATACTGTGACAATCACTGAAGATAGAGAAACTTGGTGGATGGCTCTTTAAGAGGAGTATTGGGCAATAAGACTGAAATATAAAGAGTTTAAATAGAGAATGTTAAAGTAATAATACAATATTTACTTATATATGGGAAAACTAATAAGTAGATTCATTTCATCAAACATAGATAGAAAAACATATAAGATCGAGTGAAGCTAAGAGGTAAAGACTGTTAACAAAAATACAATGGTTCTCAAAAATTTGAAGTAAGCTTATTACTTAGCACAGAGTAATCTTTATAAACATTCTATCCTTATTCAGCTCTAAGAAGTAGCCAATAATTTAAGTTGCTTATACTTTTTTGAAAGACTTTATTAAATAGAGTTTTTCTTTAATTTCATATCTGCTGAGGTTTTTTTTTTAGCATTTCCACCTCAGTTTGGACAGATATGCTTTATATCTGTCATTATAATTTCTTTATAATGATGGAATCAGAAAGTACATGGTGATGGAACAACTTGATATAAGAAGGCATGTTGGAGAGTGTTGGGCAGTGAAAGTTGGAAGCAGTTGTTAGATGGGATCATCTATCATCCATCTCGACCATTGAATATCAAGCCAATTTCTTTCTATTGGATTTGACAAGTCATGAGAAATAGCTAACTTATTGACAGCTACGATGAAACCAGTATTTCCTCTGGTAGCTTCAAATGCTTTGATATTCTTTACTCAGAACAACTGGAGTTAGTACTGAAAGTAGATGTGCTAATCTTGGGCAAGATAGCAAATCACTCTTTGGGGAGATTTCCTTACATATCTACAGATAGTAATTAAGGAGCTTTCATAGGGAGCAAGAGCAAGAACAAACATATAAGTGTGGCAGAGCAGAGAGAACAGACTCATAATATTTGAAATCCTGTAACAACATGACATTCTGTTTTACAAAAACAAAAGTATTTTTCATGAAAACAATGGACACTTGTAAATAGAGGGCACTGAATTTTCCAGGAAATGAATTTGCTCTTACAGAATTAGTTTTCTGTTTCCAATAACACTATGTACTGGGCATACGTTTTAAAGTTCTTTCTAATCATAGCACTGCAAAATAGATAATTTTATTTCAAGAATAAACCTTTTTTGTTGGGGAGGGGCTTTCGGGGTAGAGTCTCATTCTAGCTCAGGCTGACCTGGAATTCACTATGTAGCCTCAGGGTGGCCTCGAACTCATGGTGATCCTCCTACCTCTGCCTCCTGAGTGCTGGGATTAAAGACATGTTCCACCACGCCTGGCAAGAATAAACCATTTTTTGACTTGAATAAAAATATCTTCTTCAGTAGAGTGTGACTATGATAAAGTGTCTTTTGTGTCATTCCCTTGAATACATTCTTCCCATTGCTACATTGGACTGCTCATGGAAATTTTGTCATCTTATAATCACCTAGTGATTTTGTGGCCCTGTTGTGCTAACTAGAGCCAGCCTTGAAGAATGTGAGCATTTTTGACTTCTTGATTTCATACTATTTTACATTGTCCATCTCTGATTTTTTGAAAGACATGAATCACCAACATCCTCCAAAGGTGCTACATATGGAAGAATTTTGCAGCAACTAGACCAACATTGACATAATAGAATTAAGCTCAAGAACATGTTTTTGAGTCTTGTTACTCGTGCATTTTGTTGATCATTGATCAAATATTTAAAACTAAGTTGCTCAAAAGAATGAACATGTCTTGGCACTGTAGTGCACACAGGTCATCCCTGCACATAGGAGGTAGAGGTGAGAGGATCACAAGTTCAATTTCATCCTCCTGTACTCAGATATTTTGAGGCCACTCTGGGCTATATGAGAATCTGTTTCACAAAAAGATTAATTCTGAAATACAAGGTTTCTCTTTCAGTATTGCATAACAATGTATTTTTCAAAGTGGTTTATATAGAAATAAGAGATGGTTTGCCATCAATTTTAAACTTTATTGGCATATTTCATAGTGTTAATTAACAGTATTTTTTTTCTTTTTTAACTAAGACAAAATCTCCCTTTTTGCTTAAATTTCTATAAGACATATTTTTTTAACAAAGTAAAACTATTTTCTTCCTTTTTCAAAATAGATGATATTCCCCCTGAGAGATGGATAGTAAATTTTGACACAGACCTTTTAGATGGCCTCGTTTTTGCAACACAGTTGGCAGCCTACTGCCCATTTTTGGTAAGAGTGTCTTCAATGTACAATGGTCTTCTATCATCTCAGATAATTCTGTGATTAAAAATTTAAGCATATTTATATATAAGCAGCTTATTTTAAATGCCTTATTTTTAAGTGAAAAAAAAACATGAATCTGAACACCTATGATTGACTGTTTTTGAGGCAACCCAACAGACTGGCCTCTTTGTATGAGAAAGAGAGAGAGAATTGGTGTGCCAAGGCCTCCAGTCACTGCAATCAAACTTCAGATGTGTTGTGCACATGTTCAAACTTGAGCACTTGTGTCACTATGCATTTGGCTTATATGGGACCTGAAGAGTCAAACATGGGTCCTTAGGTTCAGGAAAGTGCCTTAACTGTTAAGCCTTCTCTTGAGCCTGACTAATTTTTTTTCTTACATGATGATTGTGATAGCCTACACAGATGTTAATATTTAAATGACCCATTATTGTGCTTCAAAGAACATTTAAAGGTATTAGCTTGTTTCCTAAGTAAAAGCTTTGTTTGATTTTACTACAGATTGGAACACATCTTTCAAATATGTACACAAGACCAAAACGTCCTGAACAATATCTGCACAATTGTCTAATTATTATAAGTAGTCTTCGTGAAATTGGATTTGAAATGAACATACAGGTGGGTGTCTTTAAGTCACAGCTTCTGTTCACATTTACTGAGATTCTTTTGTACAATTACTTGTTTATAATATTCCTTTGTTCATAAATCTGAATTGTAAGGAATTTTTCCTGAGTTATGACTGAATTATGGGCATCGAAATACAACTCCACAGAAATGTGCTAGATATTAAAAGTACAATAAAGTTTCTTTCATAAATAATAAATATAAATAAATGTGTTAGCACCAAAAAGGGAAATATTTGCCTTTGTTTTTTTATATATTTTTTAGATATGTACATATTTAGTATGTAAACAACACATGTTGGTACCATCCTTCCCCCCACCACTCTGCCCCTTTTCTAAAAAGGCCTTCCTTGTTGGGGCTGCAGGTCAACCACATGGGGATTGTGGGCCATGCATATGCTGGGGGGAGGCAATGTCTCTGTGAAAAATGTCCTAACTTGTGGCTCTAGCAATCTTTCTGGCCCCTCATCTGCAAAACTCCCTGAGCCATACCGGGAGCATTTAAAGTCTACTTCAGTGATGGGCACTTAGGAGCATCTGCATCTCTGGTTTGGTAGGTGTTGAGTGTCCTCTGTGTTTATCTCCTTCACCCTTGGGCTGATAACAGATTCACTAAGAAAGCAGCACTCTTGATTATTTCGCTAATTCCTCTGGTTTCAGCTAGGGCTGGGGTGAAGTGCAATTGGTCGTTTATCTCCTCTGGACCAGCCTCCATCTTAAAAAGAGAAGCAGATTCTCAAACTGAAAGTGAAGTTATCACCAGTTAAATTGGATAACCATTATTAATTTTGGGAGAATTTAAAAGGTTTAGACTCTCTTATAGCCAAAGATTAGTGGGAGCTTGACAATGGAAAGCAGAATCATCATACAGATATGACTCTGACTTGTTTCCCAGTTCCAGATATGGTTTCCTTTCCACTGAGCAGATCTGTTAGCCAATCCAAGAGCAGCTGGTTACCCACCATGGCTCTGTGCCGCTATTGCACTTGTGTGAGCATCAAGTCAAGTTGTTTGCTTCTGAGTCACTTAGATTTTAAGTTGCTCAGACAGATGTTGGCTTATTCCCCCAGGTAGCTCATGTAGCACCTTTCAGCACTATATGGGTTAATTGTCTGGGCACTAGCT
The DNA here is from genome assembly GCA_036346955.1 of Dipus sagitta. NCBI lineage: Eukaryota > Metazoa > Chordata > Mammalia > Rodentia > Dipodidae > Dipus > Dipus sagitta. Next base: position 34,661,740 of record CM070776.1, read on the forward strand.
CTCTTCTAGATTCTAACCAGGCCTCTCCATGGTCCGTACTGACAGCATATGTTATTTTCAATAGTTGGATCTTACCATTAAACTCTGTTGGGTAATCAGGTGCTCTGTCAGAAGTCTGTTTTGTTTGTTTTGGGAGATGTAGTAGGTCTGTCTGATCAACAGCTCTTTGTGGATGTAGACCATATCCTGGTATAGGGCATTACAGGCAAGCACCAAGGGAAAAGAAAAAAGAAAAAGAAAGAGAAGAAAGAGAAACAGGAGAAATTTAAAGTTAGGCTTCATCTCATCCTCTTCAGGGCCCTTCAATTCAGGTGCTCCCCCTAAGGTCCTCTTGAGGGTTCCACCTTTTTGTCTGATTTCCAGCATATAGGATTTGATCATACCAGTTGAATTTGGGTTCAGTTTTGTGCCCCCTACCCTTCCCCTAACCCTAAGTTCTACCCTCTCGATTGTCCAAACCTCAAGATGATAATCAGGTATGTCAGCCACTTGGGCTGATCCAGGTTAGGAACCACAGGTGAGTGAGATCATGTGACGGTTGTCTTTCTGTGATTGTGTGAGCTCATGTAGAATGATCTATACCAAGTTTGACCATTTTTCTACAGATTTCACTGTGTCATTTTTTTCTTACTGGTGAGTGGAATACCATTGTGTAGATATACCACATCTCGGTTATCCATTCATATGCAATGATGGACACCTGGGTGGGTTCCAGATTTTAGCTATTATGATTTGGGCAGCTCTAAAGATGTTTGAGCAAATATTTCTGAACTGTGATGTGGAGCTTTTAGGGTAAATGCCAAGTAAGGTAATAACAGGGTCTGTTGATAACTCTATATTCATCCTTTTCAGGATTCTGCATATTGTTTTCCAAAGTGGTTGTAATATTTTACATTCCTACATTTTTATTGTTTAATTTTTTTTCAGTTTTTTTGTAGATTATAGATATTAGGCTCTGTCAGTGCTACAGCTGGCAATGATTTTCTCCCATTCAGTGGGTAATCTATTGGCACTACTTATGGTATGTTTGTATGTGCAGAAGCTTTTTAGCTTCATGATATAACATTGGATGGGAGCTTTTTGATTTCCTGGGCTACTGTGGTTTTGTTCAGGAAGTCCTTGATTTTGTATCCTGCCACTTTGCTGAAGGAATTTATCAACTTTAGAAGTTTTAAGATGGAGACTTTTGGGTTACTTATATATAGGATCATGTGATCTGCAATTAGGGGTAACATGATGCCTTCCTTTCCAATTTGAATCCCTTTTATTTCTTTTTCCAGTCTTATTGCTTGGGATAGTACTTCTAGCACTATGTTGAGGATCAGTGGTTAGAGTTGGTGCTCCTGTCTTGTTCCCGATCTCAGTGGCAACTCCTTGAAATTTTCCAAACTAAGTATTATTTAGGCTTTAGGAGCTTTATATGTGGCCTTTATTGTATTGAGATATGAAACCTCCATCCTATTCGTTTCAGCATTTTGATTTTGAAATGGTGTTGCATTTTGTCTAAGGCCTACTCTGCATCAATTGAGATGAACATGTGGTTCTTATGATTCAGTTTACTTATGTGGTGTATTATGTTGACCAATTTCCATATGTTAAACCATCCGTGCATCCCTGGGATGAAGCCTACTTGATCACGGTGGATAATACTTTTGATGTGTCATTGAATTCAGTTTGCAAGGATTTTGTTCAGGATTTTTGCATCTAAGTTCATTAGGGATATGGGCCTATAGTTTTCTTTCCTTGTTGCATCTGTCTGGTTTTGATATTAGGGTGATGCTTGCTTCATAAAAGGAGTTGGAGATCTTTCTCTGTTCTCTGATTGTGTGGCACAGTTTGAGAAAAATTTGGTTTAGTTCTTCAAAGAATGTTTGCTAGAATTCAGCTGAGAAGCCATCCAGTCCTGGACTTTGTTTTTTGGGAGGTTTTTGATTATCTTTTCAATCTCCATTGATGTGATATCTTTCTTTAGCAGATTAACCTGCTCTGAGTTTAGTTTTGGTAGGTTGTATGTGTCTAGGAATTTATCCATTTCTTCCAGATTATTTAATTTTGTGGAGTAGAGGTTTGGGAAGTATACCCTGATGATTCTTCAAATTTCATTGATGTCTGTAGTGATCTCTTGTTAATTTGAGACTTCTTTTTTTTTTTGCTTAATGAATTTGGTCAGAAGCTTGTCAATCTTTATTTTTTTTCAAAGAACCAACTCTTCGTTTCATCAATTTAAAAAATTGTGTTTTCATTATCATTCAGTTCTATGAATTTTACATTTTTTTAACTTCTTCCATGAGCCATTCATTGTTTTAAAGTGTGTTGTTTAGTCTCCAGTTGCTTATGGATTTCTTGATGTATCTCTTGTTAACTTCTAGCTTTAAAGAATTGTGATGTGACATGAGGCAGAAAGTTACTTCAGTTTTCCAGACTTTATGAAGACATGCTTTATGGCATAAGATATGGTCAATGTTGAAGAAGGTTCCTTGGACTGCTGAGAAGAATGTGTATTTTGTTGTGTTGGGGTTGTATGTTTTGTAGATATTATTTAGGTGTAATTGATCTATGATGTTGTTGAGCTCTATTATTTCCCTGTTAATTTTTTGCTTGGAAGATCTGTCTATTGATGATATAGTATTAAAGTCTCTGACTATGATGGTGTTGGTGTTTATTTCTGTTAAATTGTCGAGTAGATTTTGTTTTAAAAATTGTGGTGCAGCTGTGTTTGGTACATATATATTTCTGATTGTGACGTGTTCATATTAGATAATTCCCTTCATGAGTAAGTAGTGGCCTTCTTTGTCCTTTTTAAAAAATATTTCATTTATATTTATTTATTTATTTGACAGTGAAAGAGGGGGGAGAGAGAGAGTGAGTGTGTATGTGCGTGTATGTGTGTGTATGTGTGTGTGTGTGTGTGTCAGGGCCTCTAGCTGCTGCAAACTCCAGATGCGTGCATTCCTTTGTGCATCTGGCTAACATGGGTCCTGTGGAATCAAACCTGGGTCCTCTGGCTTTGCAGGTAATCACCTTAACTCCTATGCCATCCCTCCCGACACGTTGTCCTTTTTGATTACTTTTGGTTTGAAGTTTACTTTATTAGATATTAATATAGCAACATCTGCTTGGTTTTTCATTTCTGTTTGTTTAGAATATCATTTTCCAACCTTTTTCCCTGAGGAAGTGTCTATCTTTAGTTGTGAGGTGGGTTTCTGGAAGACAGCAGAAAGAAGGGTCCAGTTCTTTGATCCATCGTGATGACCTTTGTCTTTTAATTGGTGAGTTAAGATCACTAGCATTTAAGGTTATTACTGTGAGGTTTGTATTAATCCCTCCCATGATGAGGTATTTTATTGAGTTTGCTGATTTCTTCTGTACTTTCCTTTTTTGAGCCTGGTCTATTTTGGTTATTATGATCTTCTTATTGGCTCTGGAGACTGGGTGCTTCATTGTTCTGTGTGGAATATTCCTTCAAGTATTCTGCGTAGGTTTGGCTTTCCATTCTTATAATCATAAAGTTGACTTTTTTATGGAAAGTTTTTCTTCCACCATCTATTATGAGAGATAGTTTTGCTGGTTACAGTAGCTTAGGTTGGAAGCCAGAGTTTTTCAGACTTTGAAGAGTTCCATTCCAGGCCCTTCTGGCTTTCAGGGTTTCAGGAATACTTTCCATGATATAGGAATGGAAAAAGACATCCTGAATAAAATTCCAGTAGCTCATGATCTTAAACAGTCACTCAACCAACGGGATCACATGAAGCTGAAGAGTTTCTTTACAGACAAGCATATAATAAGCAAAGCCAATAGATTACCCACAGAATGGGAGAAAATATTTGTGGGTTATCCAACTGATGGAGGCCTAATCTCTAGAATCTACAAAGAACTCAAAAATCTAAACAGTAAGAAGTCAAACACCCCACTCACAAAATGGGGCAAAGAGCTGAACAGGCAGTTCACAGAGGAAGAAATAGAAATGGCAAACACACACTTAAGAAAATGTTCATCATCCATAATCATCAGAGAAATGCAAATTAAAACAACTATGAGATTCCACCTTACCCCAATAAGGATAGAAAACATGAAAAAAATCAAATAAAAATAAATGCTGGCGAGGATGTGGAGAAGTAGGAACACTCATCCACTGTTGGTGGGAATGTAGGATGGTACAACCACTTTGGAAAGCAATATGGAGACTCCTGAAAAAGCTGACTACAGAGATACCAACAGACCCAGTTATTCCCTTACTGGGCATCTACCCTAAAACCTTCAAACCACAGGCCAGAGAGATTTGCTCAACCATGTTTTTAGAGGCTCAGTTTGTAATAGCTAAGAGCTGGAATCAACCCAGATGTCCATCACTAGAAGAATGGATAACTAAGATGTGGTATATCTATACAATGGAATTCTATACAACAGTAAGAAAAAATAACACAATGAAATTTGAGGAAAAATGGTTGAATCTGGAACAAATCATTCTCAGTGAACTTACCCAATCACAGAAAAAAAAAATCGGCACATAGTCTCACTCATCTACAGCACCTAACCTGAATCTACCCAAGATACCTTACATACCCAGCAAGCATCTCGTGGACTAGACACTAGGATGGATGGGGAGGGAGGAGAGGGCATCGAAGGGGTGGGAAACACAAATCTAGACCCAAACAGCAATGGTACCATAAAATTCTACTTCCTAAAATGCAGACCAAATGGCTGAACCTTCACCAGGCCCTTACAGGCAACACCTGAACCACAAGACACTGGAGAGGGTAAGATCGAGACTAACCTAAGAGAAATTTGATGTAATCCTGATGGTATTGCCTTTGTATGTTGTGAATTGTTCCTCTCTTGCTGCTTTTAACACACTCTCTCTCTTTGTTTTTGTTGTTAAGAGTTTTAACTATGATGTGTCTTGGAGAGTTTCTTCTTTTGTCCTATCTGTTTAGTGCTCCGTGGGCTTCTTATGTCTGGATGAGCCTCTCCTTTAAGAGACTCAGAAAATTTTCTTCAGTAATTTTGTTGAATACAATCTCTATGCCTCTTGCTCCAATTTCTTTTCTGTCTGGTATACCCATTATCCTGATGTTTGGTCTTTTTTAGGACATCCCATAATTTCCTCTTATCTGTTCCCTTGACTTTTTTGAACTTAGCAAAATTTTTGTCCTCCCAATCAATTTCTTCTGTCTTATCTTCCAGGTCAGAGGTTCCGTCTTCTACATGAGTGACTCTGTTGGTGAGGAGTTCCGGAGATGTTTTTATAATTTCTATTTGATTTTTTTTTCTGTTGTGTTTTTTTTTTCTTTTTTCTTTTTTTTTTTTTTTTTTTTTTTTTTTTTGCATTGTGCCCATCTCTTTTCAACTTGAGTTCTGATTTTCTTGATGCTTCCTGGAGTTCATTCTTGCATTTGATCAAGTCTTAATTAACCTTAATCAACAAGTTGTTGAGATCTTCCATTTCTTGACTTACCTTCAATTTATTCATATCTCTTTGGAGGGTTTTAACGTTTTCTTCAATCAAGTCAAGCTACTGTCAAAAGCTGAATGCTCTAGGAAACCATTCTGTTCAATTTCCTTGATATGATTGTTAGCTCTTTGATAGTTTGCCTCCTGTTCAGCAATTTCTTTTTTTTGATCAGGGTCTTATTGGTTGTCATGTTTCATTTTGGGAATGAATTTATGTTGATTTCTCTATAATTTCATTGGAGGATTCCACTGTAGGACTAGTCTTCCTTTGTGGAGATCTTTCAGTTTTATGACTTTTATTGGCTATTTTTGCATTGTTGTCTACCCATTTTGGGAAGACTCTTTATTTTCTTTAAGAGGAAGCAAGTTTTTGTCCTTTGGCCCATGTGCCCTCTGACTCAGATAAAAGGGGATGTTGGTACCCCGTGGCCCAACAGGATACCAGAGCAAAAGGCCTGATTCCACAGCTCACATAGGGACCAGGTCTCCCTTAGCAAGGGACAATGGGACCTACCAGGACCAGGGGACTTGAATGAGCCAGGAAACCTAGTTCTGACCTACTTACTCTGCACCTTGCTCTCCAGCACAAAGACTAGCTCAGGGAACTTGGAAGAGGGAACTGGAAGGAGCCAGGAAGGAGGGGTCTGGCCTACACACTCCACACTGCAGGGTCTGCCTACACACTATCCACATAGGGACCCTAGACAAGGGGGGTGGGAGTAGCCAAAAATCGAGGTCTGGCCTACTCATTCCAGACTGGATGCCCACCTGCACACTGTCCATGCAGGGAACCCAGACTGGGGAGTGGGAGGAGCCAGGAAACAGAGATATGACCTACTCACTCCAGACCACCACCAGCCTGCACACCGACCGGTGCAGGGAACCCAGACCAGGGAGGTGAGAGGAGCTAGGAAACAGGTGTTTGGCCAACTCACTCCACCCTGCCTCTTCTGCCCACATACTCTCAGCAGAGAGAACCCAGACCAGGGATGTGGGAGGAGCCAGGAGCCAGAGTCTGGCCAGTCACTCAACCCTGCCCTGCCTGGCAGCACAGACCAGAGCAGGGAACCCAGACCAGGGAGGTGGGAGGATCTGGGAGACACGGGTCTGGCCTACTCAGTCTACACTGCCATGCCTGCCGACACACAGACAAGCACAGGGAACCCCCCCGTTTGTTTTGAAATGAAGTTCTGCATAGAGTTGTACACACTTTTATTGTATGTTGACTCACAAATAATAATTTCATTTTACTTTTTACCCTATTTTCAGTGGCAATAATTACAAAATATTAGGTGATAATTATTTTATCAGCCCTTTCTTTCTCAAGAGAAATGAAATGGTATAATAGGTATGGTCTTCAAAATATATAAATACATAAAAGTATCAAGATATATGCCTACTATAAGCCACAACATATTCTCATTTAGTTAAATGTCAGTAGAGATATAGGCAAAAATTGAAGTTCATAATTCAGATGAATGAACAAATCAATATAATGAAGTCTACTCCAAATTACTATTGCAGCATTTTTCCTGTTATAATTGTTTTGCTTTCTTATGTATCAGTAAATTTCCCATCACTATAATATGTCTGAGGTAAACTTATAAAGGGAAAAGACACATTTTGTCTCATGCCTCTGGATGGTCCCATCTAAACTCAAATAGCTCTCCTTGGTTTCACTGCAAGGACAAGTAGGTTATCTCCGTTCTGCTGTAGCTGTGCCCAAATTTGTATATAGAGCCCTGGCTCCAATAGTGAAAATATTGCCCCATTGGGGAATGATAGTGGCAAAGGCTCTAGGGGCAAGCTGCTATGTCTAAACCCATGGTTGAAAAAAAATGAGTCACATGACTTGGAATCATAAGAAAAAGGTACCAAGATCCCACAGTCTTTTAAGAGCATGACACTCCATTAATCTGACACATCCAACAAATCTTTATTGTTTAAAAAGTCATCTACTTTACAATATTATCATACTGGTAATCAAACCTTTTATAAATGGGCATTATTTCTAGGATATAGTATTCTTTTGAATTCTGGATGACTTTGTATGCAGTCTCTGTGGTTGTGATGTCAGTATTATCAATTAAACATATCAATTCATCTGTTAACATGTCAGATTCTTCACATTTAGAATAGTATTTTCTATATCTACATTTTATTATCAGTGCTCTCATAGAAACAATTTAAATATTTTGAAGTAATTGAGTAAACCTATATACAACACTTTTCTTGTATATGTTTTACTTGTACGTCCTCTCATTTATGTTTCTCATCTTTGAAACTAGGCCATTGACATCTGTGATCCTAATCCAATTTTGATGTTAATGCTTTGTGTTTATATGTATGAAAGGCTCCCATCATACCTCCCCAAGAAGGTGGTATCCTTCTCTTGTGCACTATATGACACTGTGTTGGGTCAGGTAAGAGTATTTTTGAACCCCAAAATATAAATAATTAAATATTTTAATAGGTTTTAGATGCTTGTTTTCCAACCAAAAGTTAATATCACATACTTAAATGGTATATTACTGGAACTGAATAAGCATTGTCAAGTATTTTTTTCTTATGAGCCATTACTCTAGAAGATTGAAAAGAATATGTTTTGATTACTAATTATCACTCTCTGCAAAAATATAATGGCACTTGCCTGCAAAGCCAAAGGACCCAGGTTCAATTTCCCAAGACCCATATAAGCCATATGCATAAGGTGACACATGCATCTGGAGTTTGTTTGCAGGGGCTGGAGAACCTATGCACCCACCCCCTTCCCCCTTTTCTCTTTCCCCCTGCCTCTTTCTCTCTCACATAAATAAATAAAAAAGAATACTATGCTTATGTATAAAATTCATGTCTTCTTTTCTCGCAATCTGTTTTTATAAATTTTTCTTGTTATGTTGATATTTATTTTTATTAGAGGAAGAAGAGAGAAAGGGGTGGGGACAGGGGATAAAGGAAGGGAAAAACAGTGGGGGTGGAGTGGGTAGAGAATGGGCTTGCCATGGCCTCTTTGTCACTGAAAACAAACTCCAGATGCATGTGCCACTTTGTGAATCTGGCTTTACATGGGTACTAGGAATTGAACCCAGGCCGTCAGGCTATGCAAGGAAGCCTTTAAACTTCTAAGCTATCTTTTCAGCTCCTTCAGCCTCTTTTTCAGTGGGAGGAGAGGATAATTGTATTTTTCTTTATAAACTTATCCATCTTTTTCTAATATTTGTCCTTGTGTGATATTTAATTCTAGTATCTTTTAAAAAATAATGCTATACCCTCATGAAGGTTGGAATGTAGTTTTATAAACATTTAGTTAACAATCAGGAAAAAAATCAGGTTTGTTTTTTTCTCAATGTATAGATGGCACAGTTTTAGAATGTTTCTCTTCTAAGTTTTTATCAGAAAAATATTTAAATATTATCTTTTATTTAATTGTATGTGTCTCATTATTTGTCAGAAATAAAGAGATATAAAGCTGGAGAATTTCATCAGCAATGTTTTCCCGACTATAGCAATACTACTATGGTATTCATAGATTCTGAATACTAACTAGCCTTGAAGGATTTGGTCCTTTAAAGTAATATTTCATAATTTAGAAGTATTTTACTTATGCTTTCAGCATTAAAAGGTATCTCTGTTGTAGTCAGTTTCATGCTGCCAGGATGAGAATCCAAACCAGACATAGATTTAGGGGAAGTACCATCAATGGAGGAAGAAGCTGCTTCCATGCATAGAGAAAAACCAACCAACCAACAACAACAAAAAAAAAAAAAAAACAAAAGCAGCAAGCATGAACCCAACAAGCACGACCCCCAGAGCTCAAATCTCTCTGTATACCTTTGCGCTGGAATTCTGATTAGCCACTAAAAATACCCTAGGTCTGCTCTCCAGGCTCCTCCCCCAGTGATACCTTCTTTAGCCAAGTGGCTGGAGATCCAATTTACAAGCTTTAATAAAACACTTGCACTAATGGGAGACATACATTTGAATCCCCAGTCTCTAACATTTCTTTAGTTATGTTTATTTTTCTTTATTCTATGTATGTTTATTGTTACATCATTTGTTACCATTTTTAATTTGTGAATATTTTATAGGGCACAGATTTATCATGCACAGAGCTCTCTATCCAATCCCCATGAGCAAGGAAAAAGTTATTATTATAATACTTTATTATGTTTTGTTTTGTTTTGCTATATTTATGGTATTAGTGATGGAACCCATGATCTTAAACATTCTGAACAAGCGCCCTACCACTAAGCTGAACCACCAGCTCATCACTAGCTGATGTTTAAACATAAACATTAATTATTATGTTAAACATGAACTGAAATATTTTCATATAAGAACATGATTTGTCATTCATGCCTTTTCTGGAAATGAGATATAAAAATATAACTTATTTTTACAAATATCAAATGTTTTTGAAGGAAAAATTAAATATATGTACAATATCTACTTGATCTATAATATAATTCAAATCTTTATATTTTCATTTATAAAAATAAATTTGGGAAATACTTAATATATTATACATAATTTATCCCTATGAGTCAGAACCTTAAATAATTGGGTTTATTTTCAATAAAATCATTCTCTCCATACCTACGAACCATGTTAAATATAGAAGAGTCTCAAGAAATTGCCCATATAAGTGAAAAAAATTTTGTATCTATGTGTTAGTAATAGAATTATCAAATGTTGCAACCAGTAAAAATAAACAGTACTGGTTATTGAAGAAACAGAGTATAGTAATTTTCTGAGACTACTCAAAAGCAATTAAAACTTTAACAAGCAGCACTTGAATAGAAGTGTTTGACCACAATTAGCTTAATACTTTTGTGTCATATATCTGTGGTGAAGATGGACTGTCATTCTTAAGGTTTCAGGACTATGAACCAGTAGCAGTTCAGAATGAATCTACTATCGCTTTAAACATTCTCTTTCACAAACAAAATGCCAGTTACCTCTCTGTTAATTACAATCATCAATTGGCCAATATTAAAACATACATACATATGGATATAAGTATTACAAACATTAGAAATTACCAGATCATAATACACTTGCTACTGTGATCATTGGTGTCTCAAAATATGAACAACTTGAGTTCCCTAAATCCTTGGGGAAAACAAAGACAAAAATTATTTAGCATTAACATATTTATATACAGAGTTATAATGTTTTTATTGAATTAATAAAACTGTTAATTTTAACTTTCTCCAAACCTTTACCATTTCTCTTACCCCCAAATTTCTATTTCTGTATTACTTTATTGTATCTTCACATATTTTACATGCACTTTTCTGATGTTAACATTTTTCAAGAAGTATGACCTCTGATAAGTTAGTGACTGATTCTCAATTGCTATGTTTCTAGTTCAAGAAGAAAGCCAATGCAAAATTAAACTGCTGCTTTTAGACCATTTCTGACCTGGAGTTAAACCTGTGTAACTTGTAATACTTTATATCCTCAGCTGCCAAATAATCTCCTCATAAAAATTAAATTATGCTAGTTCTCCCTTAAATTGCTCCCAAATTTTCCCTTTCCAATTAACTCTTATTGTATGTTGTTAATTTTGGATTTCTAGTTGTTGGTGACTGTATCTGTTATTTCTGCTACCAAAAGCTTCTTCTTACATTTTAAATAAATGAAATGGAGGCTCTAGCTTAAAATACTAGATTTTTGAGCTTATATGGTGGTACATGCCTATAACCCCAACACTTTGAAAGCTGAAGAAGGAAGATCATAAGTTCCAGGGTAGCCTGGCCTACATAGCAAAGCACTCTCAAATTTTTTGGTGTCTTGGTCCCTCCAGCTAGTATAAACAAAGCTAATTATTTTTGTTAACAGAATGTATAACTCTTTGTTAAATATAAGAATCATATTTGTATATTTTTGAATTCATTATATTCTTTGTATTCTCTTCTATTACTTCATAGATATTAGTGAAAAATCCAAGCTTGAAAAACTTAGTGTATACTTCAATAATTGTTGGAAGAGATGCTAATGACTTCACACTTGCTCAGACAGGGAATGTTGTGACAATTTCTCCAAAGTGAGTGTTTGAAAAATATTTCATGTCATAAAATTTATCAACCCTCTATAATTTAATGTTTGTCATAAATATCAAATATAACTTAGGGTTTTCTATTTATAATTAATGAAAAGCCATATATAACATATTCATGCATCTAAGATTCCCCATTATTTAAGAAAACAGCTATTATTATGTCTATATTTAATTTTAATTGAATATATTTGTATTTAAACCATAGAGATAACATTATAAATCATTTATGAACCAAAATTCTGTTTCCTTTAGGAAACTACTAGTAATACATGCTAAAGTTATACATAATTTGGTAGGGCATATAGTATAGTATATATAGTTCTTGATTATTAAATTAGTAAGTGATTATTATAGAATATTTAGAGACTATTCCAGAATGAAAATGAAATGAGGAAATTTCAACATTCTATCTGCAAGAAGCATTGATAATTGATTTTTTCTTATCCCTTCATATTCATTGTGTTTGTATATATAGATAGCATATATACCTGGATTAAAATATAATATTATATACATTCATTTATATATTCATATGCTCCAAATTATGATAGTATATAAAGCCTTATTTTATCTAATTGTGTTCTTTGATATTATCTAATAATTCTTTTACTATCTCCCTCTGAAAAATAAAGTATAAATGATACTTCCAGAAAATAGCCATGAGAAAATGAATATGAGACTTCTTAGATAAACAAATTATGTTTCATATAAGAGGAGGTACTTATGATGAAAAATGCCCTTATCATATATTATGAGGATAACTTATGAATATTAGGCATTCCAGGACTCTATGATTTAAAAAATTTGGTAACCACTAACGAACTTTACCTACTGTTTGATTTTAGTTACTTTGGCCTAATTGATTTACCCAATGTAAATAATAAAATATAGCTACTAATGTTAATTTGCCTGTTTTTTTCAGCATTTTATTATGTATGGAATTTTCCAATACAATTTGTTTTTATTTGCATTGTTTATCTTATTTACTGCTTCATTAATTAGAAAGACTTTGCAAAGTCCTTTAAGCACTTAGCCATCTTCCTAGCCCCCAATTTGTTTTTATTTATTTCTGTTTCTTTGTCTAACCTCTCCCCCCATTACATTTTCCTATATGTTTCTTCCTTATGTTTAAATATCACATGGATCTTTTTGCCCATCTTATCCCCCTTTCCACCTCATTTCTTTATATTCACTTTTAGTTACAGTTCTGTGCTTTTAGTTTTTACTATATATATATGCATGCTTATTGAACTTTGAGATGTCTTATCCTAGCCTGGCTTTTACTTAAATACCAACTTGACTTGAGATGCAAGTTATTCTTTTTTTTCTGAACTAGTCAAACAGAAATCAGCAACCAAAAAGAGAAACCACTTTAAATTTTATTTAAAATATTTTCAAACTTAGTTTAAGCAGTGTTCTAAGTTTGTGTCATTATCTCATTTTAGTTTTCTTTAGTTAATACTCCAATTTAAAGGATTATATAATTCATAAAATGTAACAGTCTTTCTTTGAGGCCATATCTTGACTAATTCCATAAAGAAAATAGTCCATCCAATTTTTATTCTGTAGTTGTCAAATTAGAACTGCTTATAAAAAGAATTTACAAGCTTCCCAATATTTTAAGTAGCTATAGTTCTTTTATTTTCCGAATTAAAGCCTAATAGTGACACTATAAATTCATTTGGACCCTGTCCTACCATGGTTTCCTTTGTCAAGGATAGTAGATTCTAGTCTATAATGAAATGTTTTTCATGAGTTTTGAGTATATATTTCTAAAATGTTTCAATGTATAAGCTGTTTAGATAGTAGTTATTCTTTGTATTGTAATTTTTTAAATTTATTAATTTTTTTACTAATTAGTTTTGTTCTCAGTGAATACAGTCAAGTTGGTACAATTGTTAGGCTCATCCATGTACTACCCCTTCCCCCTGGCCCTTCCTTGTTGAGGTATATGGGTCATGCATTGTGGAGTTAGCCCACAGTTATGGGTAGGATAAATGTCTCTGCATATCATGACCCAACATGTGTCTCTGACATTCTTTCCACCCCCTCTTCCACAAAATTTCCCTGAGCCATGTTGGGTTCATTTTTTGTCTGCTTCAATGATGAAGTGTTGGGGGGCTCTGGGTCTCTGGATATCTGATATGGCAGCAGTTGATTGTTCTCTGTGTGGATCTCCTTCCCCCTTGTGCTGGTACCCATTTCACCAAGAGAACAGCACCCTTGCTTGTTTTGCCCATTGTTCTTAGTTTCAGCTGGGGCCATTTTGAGGTATAATGTGCTGGTTCTCTCCTTAGGATCTGTGTCTGTTTGAAAAAGAGAAGCAGATTCTCCAACGGAGAGTAAAGTTAGCACCAGACAAATGGGATAATCATTGATTTTTTATAGAGAATTGAATAGGTGTAGGCCCACTTGTAGCCCACCATTGGTGGTAGCTTGATAATGGAGAGCGGGCTCAGGGGCAAAGAGCTGGATAGGCAGTGCACAGAGGAAGAAATACAAACAGCAAACACACACTAAAAGAAAATGTTCATCATCCCTAATCATCAGGGAAATGCAAATTTAAAAAACTATAAGATTCCACCTTACCCCGGTAAGGATAGCAAACATCAAAAAATCAAATGAAAATAAATGTTGGCGAGGATGTGGAGAATTAAGCACCCTCATCCACTGTTGGTGGGAATGTAAGATGGTACAATCTCTTTGGAAATCATTATGGAGACTACTGAAAAAGCTGACTATAGAATTACCAACAGACCCAGTTATTCCCTTACTGGGCATGTACCCTAAAGCCTTTAAACCACAGTCCGGAGAGATTTGCTCAACCATGTTTATAGCAGCTCAATTTTGTAATAGCTAAGAGCTGGAATCAACCCAGATGTGCATCACTAGAAGAATGGATAATTAAAATGTGGTACATATACACATGGAATTCCACACAGCACTAAGAAAGTGGCACAATGAAATTTGAGGAAAAATGGTTGAACCTGGAACAGATCATTCTCAGTGAACTTACCCAATCACAGAAAGAAAATTGACATATAGTCTCACTCATCTACAGCACCTAACCTGAATCTACCCAAGATGCCTTACATACCCAGCAAGCATCTCAAGGACTAGACAACAGGGTGGTTGGGGAGGCCATGGAAGGGGATGGGAGACACAAATCTAGACCCAAACTGCAATGGTACCATAAAATTCTACTTCCTAAAGGCAGACCAAATGGTTGGACCTTTACCAGACCCTTAGAGAGAACACCTGAGCCACAAGACATGGAGAGGGTATGATGAAGACTGACCTTAATCTTGCATAGCTTCTCTCACTCTCTCTTTCAGTGTCTCTTCTCTCTAACTCTTTTGTATTAGTTATCTTTTTCTTCCTTTTCTTAGTGGGCACTGACCTGTAACTCCCAGTACCAGTATGTGGCTTTCATCCACAATGAGCTTTTGATCAGAGAGACCTACAAGATTTCCTAAATGAAAGACAGATTTCTGTCAAAGTACTTGATGACCCACCAAAGGTTAGTGGTAAGTCCCTACTGCTGAAGACACCATATGCAGTTGACACATAAAATGGAATGCGATGGTTGGAAGCTGGAAGAGAGTCAGTCCCCAGACAGTCAGTGTGTCTCATGCCAGAAGGTGCTTCGTGGGCGACTGGGGGAAAATGACCAATATCTGTCCAAGCAACTCATAGCCTAAAGTACTTAGCAGCAAATAACCTGTTGTGATGCCCACACAAGTGCAATAGTGGCACACAGCTATGGTGGGAAACCAGCTGCTCTTGATTTGGCTAACTGATCCCCTCAGTGGTACGGGACCCATAGCTGGATCTGGGAAACAAGTCAGAACCATATCCAAACATGAGCCCGGTCTCCATTATCAAGGTAGTGGTTATTCTTAACCAATTTTCTTTTCATATAATTGTGGGTGGATAAAATTTACAACCAAGTAGTTTTGATTTTACTATGTGCATTGTGAACAAATTATATTTTCTTTCTCTCCTTAATTTAATATAACATAATAAATATTCTACAATGTCACAATATATTACTAAAGGGATTCTGTGCAATCAATTTTTTATATCAAAATAGGTATTTTTATTTATTTGGTAGGTGGGGGAGAGAGAGAGAGAGAAAGAATGGCTGTGCCAGGGCTTTCAGCCACTGCCAATAAAATCCAGACACATGTACCACCTTCAGCATCTGGCTGAAGGTCCTAGGATATTAAACCAGGGACCTTTGGCTTTGCAGACAAGTGTCTTAACCACTAAGCCATCTCTCCAGCCCCAAGTAGCTATTTTTAAATATTTATGCATTATTACTTATTTGCGTTTGTATAAGTGACTTTATAGGCCCACTAGGGCCTGTCCAACTTTATGTGGGTAGCTGAGGAATTGAACCCAGGATATCAGACTTTGCAAGCAAGCAAGCAATTTTAAATGCTAAACCATCACTCAAGAATAAGTTTTTTTGTTATTTGTTTGTTTGTTTTTCGTTTTTCATGGTAGTGTCTTGCTGTAGTACAGGATGACCTGGAATTCACTCTGTAGTCTCAGGGTGGCCTTGATCTCATGGCAATCCTCC
The DNA here is from genome assembly GCA_036346955.1 of Dipus sagitta. NCBI lineage: Eukaryota > Metazoa > Chordata > Mammalia > Rodentia > Dipodidae > Dipus > Dipus sagitta. The sequence goes on from CM070776.1 coordinate 34,677,840, forward strand.
TACCTCTGCCTCCTGAGTGCTAGGATTAAAAGTGTGCACCACCATGGGTGGGCCAGAATAACTATTTTTTAAATTATTTATTTATTCATTTGTAATCAGAGAGGGAAATAGAGAGAAGGGAGACAGAGAAGATGGGTGTACCAAGGCCTAAGCTGCTGCAAAGAAACTCCAGATGCATGTTCCAGTTTGTGCATCTGGCTTTTATGTGGGTACTGAGGAATGAACCCAGGTCGTTAGACTTTGTTGGCTAACCTCCTACCCACTGAGCCATCTCTCCAGCCCCTGAGAATAACTGTTTTTAATATAAGCTTTAACATGTTAGTCTTCTGTTTAAAATGATCTAATAGTTTCTCATCAACATTATGATATATAAAGACAGAATATTTCAATATGGTTTAACAAATATTTTCTTTTCTCTGACACTTTATTTTTTTTGTGGCTTGTTCTTGCCTATATTATGAAACTATATCTTCTATCCTCTCATCATTAATGACCTTTCATTACTTCTTTGAACATACTAGATTTTAATATACAAGAGACCGTTAATACCATTTTCCTCCTTTTCTCAATATTCTTAACTCACTCTCAGTTTTCTCATCTCACCTTCTTTTGATGCTGAAACTGTAATTCACTTCCCATCCATAATATACTTTGATATAACTTTGAGGGACATATATGATTTATAGTTTTCAGATTTAATTTGAGATATGTTAAGTTCGGCCATATGCTTTTAGAATGTATCTAGGAGATAGGGGATAGTATGATTTCACTAAATTGTTATATTCCAAATCTAAAACAGTACCTAGAACATTATAAATACAAATTTGATGAGTAAATAGTGAATAAATGCCATTTTTAGTGATAACTTTTAAAATATCTAGATAATTCTAAAATAACTGAATAATTTCTTTACAGAATTTTAGCCTGCACACCTAGGAAAATACAGCAAAAAATACTTCTTGTTTTCAGTAAAATTTGAGCCCATGAGACATTTTTTAATTATGAACTTTAGTATGTGAACAACATACTGTGTTTTGATCATACTCCTTTTGGGTTATCCTCTCTCCCCTACTCCCATTTCACTGAGGGCTCTCCTCAGTGGAGTTATTGGTATTCACTGTGGAGTGATGAATGCACCCATTGGGTTGTGTTGGGGGGTGTGTGTTGAGGGGGGTTGCAAAGCTACCTGTGGCTCTTATAGTTTTCCTACTTCCTCTTTCACAATGTTCCCTTAGCATTGGCATGTATAGGGTGTGTTAGAAGTCTATTTGAGTGTTCACCTCTCTGAAACCTCTGAGTTACTGCTTTGATGAATTTTGAGTGTCCTCAGTATGTGTTTCTCCTCCCTGGGGCTGGTTGTCCGAACAGTAAAAGAAGCAATCATGTTTGAATCACCACTTCTTCCATAATGTCTCCTGGGCCCTGGCAAGTGTACTAGAGGTTACTGTCTTGTGCTAGGCAGTCAGCTATCTTTACTTGTCATATTGATGATTATTGGTTTCTCCTAGCTGCCAGCTGTAAAAAAACAAATAAAAAGTAAAAAGAAAGAAAGGAAAACAGATTCCTCAACAAAGAGTGGGAGCAGAATGGATTACGATTAAAGGGGTTAAGCATAGTTATCTAAAAGGAATTCTCATGGGTATAGCCATTTTTCTTGGCCAAAGACCAGTGAGAGCTTCTCTTTGTAGTTTATGAGCATATATCCACAGGATTCTAATTTGATTTTCAGTACCAGGTATGAGTTCTCTCACACTAAGCAGGCTTATATCCATTCAGAGAGCAATTGGTTTTGTGCCAATTTTGCACAAAATTTTGGAGATTGGTGAGGGTACACATCTGCATAAAAATTTCTTCTACTTCTACATATGGGATAAAATTTTAACTACAGTTTTTTTTGTATTTCTGTTTATTTTGCAAAGTACTCATTCACCTTATACTTTGCTGATTCCTAACCTTACAGCAACTACACAAAGATTGTGGAAGTTGGAATAAGGTTTGCCATTAAATGGATCTATTTGCTTGTCCATTGTCAATATTTGTACTCTAAGAGAGTGTAATAGGTGATAATTTGTACCAAATAATAACTGATGTAAGCAGAGAAAGAATGAGGTTCCAGATATCTCCATGGCTTTTTGCACAAAGCATTACCAACACATAGTGTCAGATGGCTGTGTCCTAGATGGGAGGGGATGATAGGTTGCTATTGCTGATGAGGCAATTTCATACCTACATGAAATAGTTTCATAACCTATAACTCTATTCAATAGTGAAAAAGGAAGGAAGCATCATAGCTTGTCATAATCCAACAGACAGTAAGAAATGGATAGTTGACAGCCTATAAGAGAGATGGGGAGACATGTGAGAATTACGCTGACAGCAGCTCCTTGTGAGCCTCTACTTCTTATATTTTGAAATGATCATGCTGCTTCTTGCCAAAATTTGTATCAGCTCTAGTAAAGCTATGTGTATGTGGCCATGTGGAATCATGAAAGATTGTCAGGGAATGAGTCATGGTTTAGGCATTTTTCTACAAAATGGTAAATAAGATCTCCTCCATATCCATAGGGTGTCCACCATTAGACTATAAGTTATCATACAGAGTAAAGCAAATAATAGAACTTGATATGTTTTCATTATTCCATCTTTTAATTGATTATTTCACTGAAAATAACCAGTATAGTATTTATACATTTCTACCTTTATACTTTAAAACAAGGATGTTTTAAAGTTTTACAGGGTGTTTTTGTCTTTTCTTTCCATGCAACCAAAACTAAATACATGACTAAGAGCTTGCCTAAGTAACTCCGAAATCGTATGTATGTATGTATGTGTACATATATATATATATATATATATATATATATATATATATGTAATTTCTTCTGCTTCTCTGTTAGACTCAATATGTGTTATATTATAAATATGAGTTGATTTAGTTATACAGATTAATATTTCAGTCTGTTTTTTTGTAAAAGTGATTGTATTTCAGGGTGTAGGTATTGAGTACATAGCCTGCACTGAAAATATGTTTGTCTTGTCAATAAAACGTTTTTCTTTATATTTCATTCAATAGAAATCACATCATCCTCCAAATTAAGTTTACCAGTCGCTTCCTTCATCCTTCTGAAGCTACCCTGTTATTGATTTCAAAACCTAAGGGTGAAGTAGGAGGCAGTACAATGGCTTTTGCTTTAAAAGCAGAAGTACTCAAATTCAGAGCAATTGTAAGTGAATTTTTATTCATTTTATATGCCTTTGCTTCTGTTTCCAACCTTGCAGTATCTCAGCTGTAGTTATTCTTTCATGTTTCATTTCTGTAGCTTTTGATTCTTCAGATAAATATATTTTGCCTCAAACCTTGTGATTTAGCCAAAGCCATTCTGAAAATCTGGTTAAGTTTTTGATTGGATTTAAGGTAGAGAATTTATGCAACAAAGAATTACATTCTCTTTTAAGATAGGAGCATTCATCAGTTTATCTGGAGTGTTCTATGGAGTAAATCCATTATAAAGTTCATGCTAATGATGACATTTATTGAAAGATGATCATGTTTCCAACAGAGTTGTGTTTGTATCTCAAAAGATGTGGAAGAAAGATTTTAAATCTCTATAAAATAATTATGACATTGTTTGATTAACTTTTTGTAGCTATTGTGATGAAGTATCATTTGCCATTATAGCTATATGGTAAAGAACAACCAAATCTGAGTAAGCAGAACAAGAGTTAGAAGTAGATAGAATGGCTCTCAGAGGGTTTAGTGGTGTTCAGTTGTGTGAATAGAGCACCAAGGTGTCCCAAACTCGCTAGGATGTGGTATTGTCTTAACAATTTTATCTTTCACTTCACACACTTCACACCTTTAAACTCTCTCATATAAATTCTCATTAACAACATATTGCTTTGTCACATGTAGTTGAGAGACATGGATGGATTATTTCTGCCTGTCAATAATGAAACTATAGGATAGGAAAACTGATGACTGGAGGTCATGTAAAAGTCAAATTATTCTCTCCTGTACTTCCTAATGGTCTTAAATCATCAGGAAGCCAATTAGATAGTGATGGAGAAATAAATTGAGGCAAGAACATGACCTACTAAAAGTTTGGAATTTTTGGCCTGGGCTGGTGGCACATGCCTTAAGGCAGATGTAGGAGGATCACCATGAGTTCAAGGCCACCCTGAGACTACATAGGGAATTCCAGGTCAGCCTGAACTAGAGTGAAATCCTACCTCTAACCCCCCCCAAAAAAATAAATAAAACTTGGAATTTCTATGAATATTTTCTACACAGAACACCTCTGAGTTATTTGAAGTTTTGATTTTATATCTGTGCATCTAATATAAGTGCACTATTGCAGCCAGCACATTATAAACAGAGGCAACCCGTATTCATAAAAAAGGTTTACACACAGATATATACACACAAACACTTGTACTTGACCTTTCCTATGGTAATAGATATCATATGTATGTGTTTATTCATAAATATATAGTATATTATTTGCAAATATACATCATATCTTGTCATTAACAAAACCAGTTTTCAGAAGATAAACTACAAAGGTACTTTTAAAGAGCCTAGTAATGGTACCAAACTGACTGTATTTGCTGAATACAAAACTAACTAATAAAGAAAAAAATAAAAGGAAAAAAGTTTTTATTTAATTATTTGAAAGACAGAATGAGTGTGAGTGTGCCAAGGTCTCCTGCCACTGCAGACGAACCCCAAATATATGTGCTACTCTGTGCATCCGGTTTATATGCTTCCTGGGGAATCAAACCAGGGCCATCAGGCTTTTCAAGCAAATGTTTTCTATCACTGAGAGCCATCTCCCTAGTCCCAGAAAGATAGTTTTAACAACTAATTTCTTAATTATCATAATATGCTTGATAGATATGAGATTAGATATGTCTTTATCCTTTCCAAATGTTAAGTTTGTATTTTAAATTTAGGATATTCTGGTTTTGTTATCATATTATAACTGTGCTTTTTAAACTGTAGAATGTTCTGAAATGTGAAGCTCCATGTTATCAATGGAAAGAAGTCACTGTGAATGTGAAAAACCCCTTTCTAACTGGTGGAGATTTTAGGTAAATTATCATTTTATTATAAACTTATTGTGGTTAACTATTTTCACTCTTAAGATAAATATGTATTTTTTTATTTCTTCAATAAGAATATGTTGAAGAAACATCGCCATGTTTATATTCCTTTAAAATTAGGAGCATCATCAGATAAAATAGAATAAATAATTAAAGAAATAAACACATTTTCTTGAATACTCCTTGATTATATCAAATTCATTTTGTCACAAAGCTTTCCATTTTTTGATATTCAGTGGTGCTTTTGGTGCTTTTACTTTCTAGAATTTATAAATATTAGGTTCTCTATTTTTAATTTATACTTTCTGTTACTGTCCAAGATAAATATTCATGCAATCAAAAGTTACTTATCATAATTAATTCTGTAATTCAATGTACATGTTAATATTTTGAGATTTTTGTAACAAGTTTGCAATGAAATGACTACAAAATTTTTACTGTTGCCTCAATTGTAGTTAAAGTTATTTCCTAATAATTTATAGGGTGAGGGAGAAGATGGAAGATTCTATACGTGATGGTTACTTTAGGAACTCTGTTTTTGAAATCAGACATTCATAGTACTTATATTGGGACCAAAAATTGAAATATGACATCTTTTTAGTATTTCATAATTTATTACTTAATGTTTGACTATTATACCACCTCACTTAGCTAATTGAAGGATCTTGGCACCATACTGACTTTGCAGATAAAAGAACTTGAAAATATTTGCAAAAAATTTTAGTGAATATTTTAAAATGTGTAAGCATTATGTATAAAATTTTTTAAAATGAATATGAAAGAAAATTTAATGTCATATAATATTTTATATAATGCAGTAACTATTTTAAGTTATAAGCACTGTAACAAATGACCTAGTTTTTTTTAAAAAAAATTTTTAATTTTTATTTATTTGTTTGAGAGTGACAGAGAAAGAGGCAGAGAGAAAGAGAGAGAGAGAGAGAGAGAGAGAGAGAGAATGGGCACGCCAGGGCCTCCAGCCACTGTAAACAAACTCCAGATGCATGTGCCCCCTTGTGCATCTGGCTTACGTGGGTGCTGGGGAATCGAGCCTTGAACTGGGGTCCTTAGGCTTCATAGGCAAGCGCTTAACAGCTAAGCCATCTCTCCAGCCCAAGTGACCTAGTTTTTAATATTACATTATATAAATGACCAGAAGTGGTTATTATTAACAATTTTATACTTAATGTAACTTAAGGTAAATATATATATATACATACATATATATATGTACATATATATATATATATATATATATATATATATATATATTTCTTGAATGTATGTATAGCACAATGATCAGTTTTGATCATCTTATCAAAATAAACACATAGATGAAATTTAAAAAGAAATAAACATATGTAGCAATGCTCTATAATAATTAGCTTCATTGAAATGTAGCATTAACGCCAGGTACATGCACATACATATAATCTCAGGTAAAGGAGAGGCTAGAAGACCTTAAGTTGAAGCCCACCTAGGTAACTTACTGGGATATTGTCACAAAATAACTTCTCAGAAATAAAATATCTGTTCTGGCATGGTTGTCCATGCCTATAATCCTAGCATCTGGTAGAGTGATATAAGAAGATAGCAGAGACCTCAAGCCCAAACTGATATACAAAATCAGTACCATGCTGTTTACCACTAAAGAGCAAGACCTTCTCTCAACAAAAGGAATTCTAGAATTGAGAAGGAAAAACAATCTGGAGATATGGTTCAATGTAGGAAAACTTGCTTAGTATATATGTATTGTTTTCAATATTTAGTCCCCCAGTACTATAAAACTGACTAAATAAATAAATAAGTGATTGTTTTATTTAACAGAGCTAGAAACACAGCTGGATTCAACAAAAGCAAAAAAGGTTGTTGGCTCCATTCCTGTCAATAATGTTGATGGTTTTGAAATCTTGGCTTACAAAATACCATTATTTAATACATTATAATATTTAACACCTTGTGATAAGATTGTTAGTTAATATTTTTGAGTACTATACCTTTGGAATCATAAGAATTAATAGTTTTCTGCTTTTATTGTGTTGTCTTCATCTGTTTTTACATGATTAATGCTAACTTTAGTAAATCAAACTATGATAATGATAAAACTGTGATTCTATTAAACAACTCAGTCAAAAGGTACTAACCTATCACACAATGGAATATCAGCTTCATATATTTCCATTTTCTCTATATATAAACTTCAAGTATATATTTCATTATACCAGTGTCTCATTCTGTGTCCAAATAACCCATTTTTATGATGATAGTAACCAGATTGGATTAGCATCCACCTTGAGAGCCTCTTCAAATTGAGTCATATATAGAAGTACTAGGACTTAGAATTTCAATATGTCAAATTTTAGGTAACACACAAATCAAATTATTACAGTATGTATATGTATATAGTTTTGTTATATTAAGTTTCCTACTTATTTCTAATTACTTATGTGTATTCCTATGTATTTGTCTGGAGAAGTTTCTGTAGATTTATCTATTTAGTTTTTGTTTTCATCCACTCTTTGAACATTCTCTCCCTTCCTATCTTTTTTCTACCATGATATTCCGGTGCTCACATATTGATGTGCTTAGTAGTATGTCTCCCATTTTATTATTAATTTCTGTATATTTTTATTCTCTTTTTTGTTCTTCTGATGATATAAACTATTATCTTCCAAGTTTATTTATTAATTTTTCCATGTGTTCAAATTTACTGTGGTACCCACTTGAAATTTTTCATATCTATTACCTTAGTTTATAACTCTACAATTTCTGTATCTAGTTTTAGTTCTTGCTGATATTCTATACTATATTAGGGTGCTATATTAGGATCCTTTAATCACAGTTTCTTTAATAACTCCTTTAAACACAGTTTATTTTCATCTTTGGGAGAATTTATAATGGCTATTTTGAATTTGTTTTATCTTTTAACCAGATATCTTCATCACTTTAATAGGAAATTTTGGTTACCTACTAATTTTCCTCTATTTTCATGTTTTTATGAAGGATTCTAGTTATATTAGAAAATATATTATTCCAACCATAGATATTGATCCTATCTTTCCAAGGATGAGTACATAGTTACCACAAGATGGTAATGAGTTTTAGTAGAGACCCCTTTATCTTTTTCCCGAACCACAGTAAGAAGTTAAATTTCATTAGCTATAATGCCCAGGAGGAATCATAATATTTTTCTTAAAACTAAACCAATACATTTTATGTGATTGCAAAATAACAGTTCTCTAAGTCAGTATCTAAGTTTATTCTTACTCCAGGAGGGCTCCGGATACAGCACTCTTTCCTTAATTTTCCCCAATAAACTAGCACAACTGTTGTCTATTGTTGCACTTGTATCTTATTGAATCTACCAGTTTTCTTTCAGTTGCCTTACCCTAAACTTGTCTTGGTTTAACAGCATAGTTTGGCTTGAACTTCCATTATCATTTAATGTAAAAGCTACAGGGTTGGAGGGAATATCCAGAGGCATTGCCCCTCTTCCCACCCCCCACAGTGACTGACTGCTGCTCTCACAACTCATAACCCAGAACTCCATGGTGAATACCAGTAATCCCACTAAGGAGGACCCTCAGTGGAGTGGGGATAGGGAGGAGGGAAATGATGGTACCACACTTGATGTACTCATACAAAGTTTCTCCATAATAAAAAAATGAAGTAAAAATAAAAATAAATGAAATTAGGCCTTTTTTGGTTTTAGAAGGTGTATCATTATTTTTATTAATTAGTTTTGTACTCAGTGAATACAGTCAAATTGGTACCATTGTTAGCCTCTTCCCTATCCTCCCTCCTCCCCTTGGCTCCTCCTTGTTGAGGTATATGGGTCATGCATTCTGGAAATTAGGTCCTTTTGAAAGCTATTAGGAACTGACTTTTCAAAAGCCTGCTCCTCTCCTGAGATAAAATATTAAATCAGTGACTCAGTAGCTAGAGGAAGTAACTGAATATATTTCACATTTTACATGCTGAGTCTTTAGTGGAAGGGGAGAACAATAACCCAAATATTTCCTTCATTTTGTTTTGCTGTGTTGTAATAAAGTTTTCTTTTTTTTTTCCAAATGTACAATACCAAGAATCTTCCCCTGAATCTTTGACACAATTGGGTCATCTACAACCCTTGTGTTTCTAGTGTAAGTTACTTGAGCTTTGTGCCTTGAAACAAGTCAGAAAAGTTCTTTACTATGAAACTCCTGAACAGCTACCCTCACCTGAGAGAGTATAGCTATTTTTTTATTATTTAATTAATTTTTTATTGAGAACTTCCATAATTGAAGACAATAACCAATGGTAGTTCCCCCCCATACACACACACATTCCCCTTTGAAACTCCACTCTCTTATCATATCCCCTCCCCCTCTCAATGAGTCTCTCTTTTATTTTGATGTCATGATCCTTTTCTTCCTATTATGATGGTCTTGTGTAGGTAGTGGCAGGCACTGTGAGGTCATGGATATCCAGGCCATTTTGTGTCTGGAGGAACACATTGTAAGGAGTCCTACCCTTCCTTTGGCTAAATCGGTGTTGGGACTTGAATTGGGGCTGTCAGGTTTTGTTAGCAGGCACCTTTAACTGCTGAGCCATCCCGAGGTCACTGCCATCAAGCCATTTCTAGAGCTGTTAAACAATGGTATTTTATAGTTTAAACACATTTATCTAAGCTGTGGCTCGTGGGTCTTTCATGGTATTATTATGTTAAAGCAATGTTTACTTCAAATTCTAGCTCTGCCTTTGATGGCTTCAAGTTATGTTTTAAAAAACCCTTTCCTCTCCATCTTTTTGTGTCTTTAGATGCAGTGTTTATCACTTTTATATATTTTGGTAAATTCTGTCTTTTTAGTGCAGTGGCTAATTGATTTATATTTAATATAATCTACAGTAGAGTAGGATTTATGTTTGCAAATCTATATTTTTTGAAAGTAACACATGCTCTGCTCAAGTAATTCAAGACGAACTCTATTTTTTTTTGAGTTATGTTCTTGCTATATAGCTCAGAAAGTACTTGAATTTACTATGTAGCATATGATTTTCTTGAACTCCCTTTGAGTGAATGAGTAGTACATCTAGAAAATATTGAATTTCTGTTTCACTCTAGAATATGGTATAACTAATAATGTAGGTCTCTTTTCTGGTTTTTCAAGGTGTAAGTTTTCTTTCTAGCCCAGGCTGACCTGGAATTCACTATGTAATCTCAGAGTGGCCTTGAACTCACAGCAATCCTCCTCCCTCTGCCTCTCGAGTGCTGGGATTAAAAATGTGCACCACCACACCTGGCTAGAATATGGTATTCTTAATAATATTCTAATCTTTTATTTTTTTCATTGCTAGGAATGTACACCAAAGCCTTACCCATGCTATTTGGACACACCCATAGAAATAATATAGAATAACAACCTACCCATATCTCATATCAACTCCTGAAAGATACATCACTCATATTATCAGTATGGTTAGAAATTATGAAATATGTACAACTCTGGCTATGTATTAACACTACTTTGTAGTTTCCTTTCTGTTTCTCATAGATAATTGGAACAGTCATTTATGTTTTCAATTCCTTTGCAATGAAAATTCAGTATTATGTTTTGTATGCACTGCTTTTGTTTTTCTGACCAAAATACCTTAACAGCTAAAGGGAAGAGGGAAAGTCATGGGATGACAGTTCTGTTCATGGTAGTGGGGTCATATAGTGGAGGTAGGCAGTTAGAATCATTGTGTATCTGGAAGTAGATACAAAGTAGAGAATGGGCTAAAAACTTCCGAGGACTGCCTCTAGTGGCCTACTTCTACTAGCTAGGTCCCATGTCCAAATATCCACAACACTACCAACTGTGGAAAAAAAGCATTCAAAATACGAACCTGTGGAGAAATTTCAGATTCAAACAATTACCTTTTCATATAAATAATATAATGTTTGTTTTTTCATATAAACAAATATTATACTTTACATATTTCTATTCCAGATCTTTACCTTTTCTAATATTTATGTTTTAAGTAGCAAAATGAGAACACATAGATATTTTGACTGGATTTTATTTTGATTCTGAATGTATTTTATAAATTATGAGGAAATATAGAAGAAAATGTTTTGTCATTATTTAATTGTATAGCAGTATGAGTGACAATATTTTTTTCTCTGTTTATTTCAGTGTCATGCTGGTAGAATCTACAACATTTACATATTTGGCATCACAATTAACTAAATCTGCAAAATTCACAAATCTTGAGTAAGTGGCTATAATTTTGTATGCATAAGTATCCAAGGATACGTTCTGAGAAATTAGTACCCAGGGACCTTGTTGTATAGAAAATTATATAATATTTTTCATTTAGCCAACATGTTTATTTTACATTATCCACACTATTATTCAAATATCTTTTATTTCTTACTAGGTTCATGTGTATGAAAATGTAAATATGCACTTGATTAAGTAGTGTAGATTTTCAAAGTTCATGGAACTTTAACATGAAACAAGACTGCAAACATTTAATATCACTAGTGAATCAGGGCTGGAGAATTGGCTTAGTGGTACGATGCTTGCCTACAAAGCCAAAAGACCCTGGTTTGAGTCACCAGTACCTGCAAAAAGCCAGATGCACAAGGTAGCACATGCTGCATATGTCTGGAGTTCATTTGCAGTAGCTAGAGGCCCTGACATACCAATTCTCTCTCTCTTTCTCTCTCTCTCTCTCTAAAATAAATAAATAAAATATACTGTTTTTTGCATATTTTTTTCTTTATTAGTCAGTTTTCTATTCAGCAAATACAGTCAGTTTGGTACCATTATTAGGCTCATCCGTGACCTACCCCCTCCCCTTGGCCCCTCCTTGTTGAGGTATACGGGTCATGCATTGTGGAGTTAGCCCACAGTTATCGGTAAGCTAAATGTCTCTGCATATCATGACCCAACATGTGGCTCTGACATTCTTTCCGCCCCCTCTTCCGCAAAATTTCCCTGAGCCATGTTGGGTTCATTTTTGGTCTGCTTCACTGATGAGGTGTTGGGGGCCTCTGAGGTTCTGGCTCTCTGATTTGGTAGGAGTTGATTTTTCTCTGTCTTGATCTCCTTCCCCCTTGTGCTGGTATCCAGTTCATCAGGAAAACAGCACCCTTGCTTGTTTCTCCAATTTTTCTTAGTTTCATCCGGGGCCCTTTGGAGGTATGATGGGGTGGCTCTCTCCTTAGGATCTACATCTATCTGAAAGAGAGAGAAGCAGATTCTCCAATGGAGAGTAAGTTAGCACCAGGACAAATGAGATAACCCTTACTATTTTTTATCAAGAATTTAATAGGTGTAGGCCCTCTTGTAGCCCACAATTGATGGTAGCTTGATATTGGAGAGTGGGCTTGTGTTTGGATATGGTTCTGACTTGTTTCCCAGCTCCAGCTATGGGTCCCATACCAGTGAGGGGATCAGTTAGCCAAATTGAGAGCAGTTGGTTCCCCACCCTGGCTGTGTGCCACCACTGCACTTGTGTGGGCATCATACCAAGTTATTTGCTGCTAAGTAGGTTAGACCATGCGTTGCTTCGACAGATATTGGTCATTTTCCCCCAGTCGCCCATGTAGCACCTTCTGGCACTAGACGCACTGACTGTCTGGGGACTGAATCTCTTCCAACTTCCAGCCATGCCATTCTAATTTGCATGTCAATCACATAAGGTGTCTTCAGCAGTAGGGTCTTACCACTAGCCTTTGGTGGGTCATCAAGTACTCTGACAGAAATCTGTCTGTCTTTTAGGAAACCTTGTAGGTCTCTGTGATCAAAAGCTCATTGTGGATGATAGCCCAATGCTGGATCTGGGAGTTACAGGTCAGTGCCCACTAAGGAAATGAGGAAAAAGATAACTAGTATACAAGGGTTAGAGATAAGAGAGAGAGAGAGAGGGAGAGGGGAAGTGAGGGAGGGAAGATGTAGAAGATTAAGGTTAGTCTTGATCTTACCCTCTCCAGTGTCTTGTGGTTCAGGTGTTCCCTGTAAGGGTCTGGTGAAGGATCAGCCATTTGGTCTGTCTTTTAGTAAGTAGATTATGGTACCATTGCCGTTTGCATCTAGATTTTTGTTTCCCACCCCTTTGACGCCGTCCCCTCCCTCCCCTTCCATCCTAGTGTCTAGTCTAGGAGATGCTTGCTGGATATGTAAGGTATCTTGGGTAGATTCAGGTTAGGTGCTGTAGATGAGTGAGACTATGTGGCGAATTTTTTTCTGTGATTGGGTAAGTTCACTGAGAATGATCTGTTCCAGGTTCAACCGTTTTTCCTCAAATTTCATTGTGTCATTTTTTCTTACTGCTGTATAGAATTCCATTGTGTAGATATACCACATCTTAGTTATCTATTCTTCTAGTGATGGACATCTGGGTTGATTCCAGCTCTTAGCTATTACAAATTGAGCTGCTATAAACATGGTTGAGCAAATCTCTTTAGTCTGTGGTTTGAAGGTTTTAGGGTAGATGCCCAGTAAGGGAATAACTGGGTCTGTTGGTATCTCTATACTCAGCTTTTTCAGAAGTCTCCATATTGCTTTCCAAAGTGGTTGTACCATCCTACATTCCCACCAACAGTGGATGAGTGTTCCTACTTCTCCACATCATCGCCAGCATTTATTTTTATTTGATTTCTTGATGTGTGCTATCCTTATTGGGGTAAGGTGGAATCTCATAATTGTTTTGATTTGCATTTCTCTGATGATTAGGGATGATGAACATTTTCTTAAGTGTATGTTTGCCATTTCCATTTCTTCCTCTGTGAACTGCTTTTTCAGCTCTTTGCCCCATTTTGTGAGTGGGGTGATGGGCTGGAGAAATGACTTAGTGGTTAAGCGCTTGCCTGTGAAGCCTAAGGACCCTGGTTCGAGGCTCGATTCCCCAGGACCCATATTAGCCAGATGCACAAGGGGGCGCACGCATCTGGAGTTTGTATGCAGTGGCTGGAGGCCCTGGCGCGCCCATTCTCTCTCTTTCTCTATCTGTCTCTTTCTCTGTCTTTTGCTCTCAAATAAATAAATAAAAATAAACGAAATAAAATAAAATAAAATATACTTTTAAAAATAGTGAGTCAATATTTCTAGCGAGAATATATGTGAAACTGTCAAGCTAATCTCATATTTTAGTGGTAGCCGAGAAATGGAGCAATCAGTAACCAGAATGTGTCACCAGTCTACACATTTAAAGTACCAGGAGTATTGATTTTAGGGATATGGATACATTCTAGTAAGCCAGAGAATTAGGTAGGCGAATTTCTAGGTAATTAAGATCAACCATATTTAAACTTATTCTACTTATTCTACCACTTTATGAGATCTTCAGTTTTATAAAGAACACTGAAATCTGAATAATAGAGGAGATTGTTTTATATTACTTTTACATTAAATATAGATTGGCTATTAAAAATGAAGATAGCTAATAAGAATATGAATACCGTTAAGAAAAGTAAAGGAAGTAATGTGCATATGTATTATTCAAATGGATGCATATATCTACCACTAACTATATGTTGTTCGCGTATTTTACACCATTGTTCATCAATCTTTAATACTTGTCAGTTTCAGTGTCATATTTCAAAGCAAAAATGTATCAGGAAACAGTAGTAATTTAATGATTGATAACAAAGGAGATACCAATGATAATGTCACTGGAAATATTTAAATGTGTGCAGACCGTGCTCATATTAAAATGAGTGTATTTTCTTTTCCAAAGGTGAATTTTATTCTGTAAATATTTCTAGGAAAGTATCATATGTGTGTGTGTGTGTGTGTGTGTGTATAATCTGATTTATTCTATGATCAATCTGTGAGAAAAATTTTTAAGAAAGATACAATTATGTCTTATTGTACTTGTATGCGTAACTCTGACATTCACAATTTTGCTTGTATGTTTTGTTTTAATGAACAGCAAACTATGAATTAGTATATTCTACTGTAAGGCAGCACAGTAGGTCCCATAAGAAAGAGGATTGTTGTTATTTTGTTTTAATTTCCTTTATAATATAATAGTTAATATGACTAAAAACAGTTGAGTAAGTTATTCTCCTTGGTTTGATCTTTTTAGTGTTTTTTGTCTTAAGGGAATGTTTTGTCATTATAAATTTTGCTTCAAAGTCCATGAAATAATTTCTTCACATTATTTGTGAAAATTTTACTATCACATTTTAAGTAGAATCAATAGTAATGTATCTATGAACATAACTCACCCAAAATCAAATAATTTTAATGAATTGGAAAATTAATTCTGCTTACATAATTGGAATCACAAAATAAAAATTATATATCAGATTTTCACATTTTTTCTCTTATATTGTTTTTAAATATATTATTTATTCATTTGAGTGGGAGAGATAGAGAGTAAGAGGCAGACAGAGAAAGAGAGAGTGGGTATGGGCATGCCAAGGCCTCCTACTACTGCAAAGAACTGCCAGAAGCATGCATCATTTTGTGTATCTGGCTTAATGTGGTTAATGGGGAATAAAACCAAGGCTGTTAGGCTTTGCAAGCAAGTGACTTTAACCACTTGGCCATGTCCTGGGTTCTATATTATATTCTTTTTATAGTATCCTTCCCAAAACTAAAATAAAATAAACAGGTATAAAATAATTTAAAATTCATATTTGCCCTTTAAGAGTATCTTGCAAATAAGTACTCTTCTAAAATAACTGCCAACTTACCATAAAGCACAAATTAAGAAACCTGTCTATCATTTTCGTAAACATAGTACATTTTGTTTATGCTATATTTCCTTAGTTATTCTCTTAATGATTCCTTTGATAAATGGTTATATATATATATATATATATATATATATATATATATATATATATATATACACACACACACACACAGAGATTTTAGTCACAAATTAAATTTAAGAAAATGCCTTTTAAGGCTGGAGAGATGGCTTAAAGGTTAAAGGTGCTTTCTTGCAAAGCCAAAGGACCCAGGTTCAATTCCACTGGACCAATCTAATCCAGATGCACAAGGTGGCACATGCATCAGGAGTTCATTTGCAGTAGCTAGAGGCCCTGGCACACCCATTCTCTCTCTCTCAAATAAATAACAATAAAATATTAAAAAATAAAATACATTTTAAATCTTGGCCATAATGAAAGGATGATGCAGCATATCTATAATTTTAATATAGCTTATTATGTAAGGATATTGTTCTAATTATATCATATCAAATACATTTCTTGTAATAGAAATCATATGAATGGACTTGAATATGGTACGGATCGAAACTCTTCCCAGGATGAAAATGGCTTAAAACCCTGTGAGTGCCTCCATTAAAGTTTTTTCATGTTTCAGGATTAAATATAAAATAATATTGATCATATAATAATTTTACATAGGTGGTTAAGATGAGAGTCAGAATGAGAAGCTCTAGAAATTGCTGGTTAGATGGAAATTGGTTGCTGGTTTCCTAGCTTTTCTGTTGTGTAACCTGAGTACATCTTCCTTTCTCTACTGAAATTTTTTCCAGAAGCATAAAAGGAATATGTTTAAATATATGGTTTTTATTTCATTTTTGGATTATATTGAACTGCTTTGATTTATTTAGGTAACATATCACCAGTTTTACAATATTAAGGAGAGTGTATAAAATAAATATAGTTCTAAAGAACATAAAGTTACATAAAGGTAGCTATAAAGAAGTCTACATATCTTTCAGAAGATGATCCTTATGTACTTGGAAAATTTTTGCAGTATGTTGAACAAAAACTTAAGATTGATAAAATGATGGGCAGGAAAATAAACATAAGAATGGTCTGGTTACAGCAAAATAACACAATTATTGTAGCACAAAGCAGCATCAAATCATTTGTGGGTGTTCTGTCACAACCACTTCTGTGGTGGCTGAGCACTGATAGGTGTTCAGTGTTCACTTCTGTGGTGGCTGAACACAGATGGGAGAGTTTAGCTCAAGGTCTCTATAGCAACACTATAAGATGGAGGCTAGAGCTTGACCCATGTCAAAGGCTTCCATAATCTCATACATGAAGTTTAAGGCAGCTTTTCCTTGATTAGATTGTTGACCTGAATAATTACACATAGTCTTTCAATGTGGTCCCTGGTACTTTATAGATGGATACTTGGTTTGAAAAATAAGAGAAGAGAAAGAATTAAGCAAAAAGTACATTGCAGAAGTAGTATCATTTTATTAGTATTGCAATATTAGGATGAATTCACTAAGGCTGACCTACCATATCATTGTATTTGAGGCAGTATCATGGAATCTGTCAACATATTTCCAAACTAATTAAAATAATTATATATGCATGTGATTTCTTAAACAAATTGTCCATTATTATATATGAACTACTTCATAGTCCACCAAAATTGGAGATTCATAAATGACTATTTTACTATCTAGATGACTATTTTACATCTAAGTTAAATTAAGTAGCAATAATGTTTCCACTCTCTTAAAGTTATTTAGGAATTTATATCAAATAGACATGATTATTAATTTGTTATATCAACCTTGACCTCAGATCATCCAAATTCATTTTAAAATGCATGCTTCATCTTCTTGTATTATAATACCTTGCTCATTTTTATGGATCCCAAAGTGGTAATTATTAGTTGAAATGAACCTGCATTTGAATAGCACTTACAATATTATATCAACTAGTTATGTGTCATTTTTTTCTTAGCAATTAAGTGTAATTTTATCAGAGAGTTCTCCTGCCCCACACCTACACTTTTCGTGGCAGCAAAAGGATCTTCAAGTCTAGGGACATTCTATCTTCCCTTTGACATGCATCTTCGCTACTGTGCCATTATCCTGAGCAACAAAAAGGTATGAAAAGAACTGTGATCTGTAATTCTTCTGCCATGGATTGCCTCTATAATGAAGTAATCATAACAGGCAATAAGAAGGGAGGTGGAGATTCTGGAAATGTACATAATTTCAGTCCTAGAATTATAAGACACAGAGCATATTCTCAAGAATATTAAAAGAGCCCCATTATTTGTGGATAAAATTTATCATAGGGAAGTACCATGAAAGCAGAGTGAATGCATGCTTATTTTTTTGTGGCTATATCTATATTGCTTGAACATATATATATACATATATATACATATATATGTGTGTCTGTATATATACACACACACACATACATATATATATATATATATGTATATATATATATATATAGGTTCAAAATGTTTCTTTAAAACAATACGTGTTTATTAATTTGTTTTTTTAAATGTTATTAGGAATTGAGCTTTGAGACTCATATATTCTAGCCAACCCCCTTACTCTCACTAAGTTGTCTAGGCAGGCATTGAACCTCTAGTGTGCTTCTGTGTGAAGCTATATATCTCACTTTTTGGAGTAGTGGAAATTTTGGTAACATACCTTATGCCCAGGATTTACCTAATTGTTTTTTGTAAATCAGAGGTCTGCCTTGACATTTATAGGTTCTTAATTTAGGGTCTTTCAAGTCTTCAGTCTATGAATCAAACAGGGCTGATGTTTCCTCAAGGATTCATCTTAGGAAGTATTTATTCCAACCTTTCTGAAAACCAACCAAAGAGGGAAAATAATCGACAGAGATTGACTCAGAGAAAGTGACTAAAGAATGAATATTTATTACTTTCCAGAAAGACACTGTCACATGCTGACTTGAGGACATGAGGGAATTTATAATCCACTGAATATATACCTACACGTCTGCTATAATTGATTTGTTAATGAAATAATGGTAATGAGTAGATAGTACTTACCTCATATCTGGAGAATTACTTGAATATGAAAATAATATGCTTCATTAAGTATGTAAGATATATTTAATTTTACACCCAAAATTTACACTTAGAAAAATATTAACAATTGTTTTTTATATCTTTTAAAGAAATTTATGGGCTAGATTATGGTTCAGTGGTATAGCATTTGCCTAGAATGTATAAGGCCCTGTATTCTACTCCTATCAATATAAAAAGAAATAGTTTAAGATTTCTAATATATTTCTCCATTTAAAAATTATAAAAATAATTATAGTTATTGGTTACCAGTAATTTAATCAATTACCTTAAAATCACATTTAAAATTGATTTATAATATTATTTTAGAAAAAAACTAAGTTACTCATTAGTAGGTTTGCATGATTTTAGTCTTTGAAATAGACTACTAAGATAGTAGCTTGCTTATCTAAATTAATGAAAATATAATTAAATTTAATACAGCATCTCAACTTTTCAAATTAATTTATAACATTTTATTGTGTATTGAATATGAATGTATATCCTCTATAGCCTCAAGGACTTTTCATTCAGGTTAAGCTTCCTACTTAGGACAATTTTTTCCTACTTTAGGACAATTTGCTGGAGGTGGTATTACTGGATGCCAACCCTAAGATGTATAAAGAGCAGTTTGATCTCTGGCTGTTCATTTTTTTTTGTTCATTTTTATTTATTTATTTGAGAGTGACACAGAGAGAGCGACAGAGAGAGAGAGAGAGAGAGAGAGAGAGAGAATGGGCGCGCCAGGGCCTCCAGCCACTGCAAACGAACTCCAGATGCGTGCGCCCCCTTGTGCATCTGGCTAACGTGGGTCCTGGGAAATCGAGCCTTGAACCGGGGTCCTTAGGCTTCACAGGCAAGCACTTAACTGCTAAGCCATCTCTCCAGCCCTGGCTGTTCATTTTTTCTGGCTGTTAGTATTTGCTTCTGCTGGAAGCTGTTTCTCTCTACTGTGGATGCTAAAATGAGCCAGCTTCTGCCATAAATAGTGATTTTCCTGGATTCTGTAAGCCTGAAATAAACCCTTTCCACCAATAACTGCTTCTGGTTGATTGACCAAGTAACAAGAAGGTAGCTGCAACAGAAACATTGCTTTATCTAAACTTAATTCAGCGTCTCAATTTATTAAATACACCTTTGATTTTATATATTTGACCTTGCCAGAGAAAACATAAAATGGAAGTCTTAGACTTATATTGATATCAATGGGAAAGCAATGCCCAATTTAAAGAATTTCATCAAATTATAATTATTTATGTATAGAAATACATCTATTATACATGAAATTATGTTGAAAATACAATTGCATGACTAACCAAAAAAACCTACCTAGTCTACTGTTCTTATTAAGTACATGACAACTCCTTTGCCATTGAGGCCTACCTGTTGAAAACTAATTGTGACTACTTGGTAGCTTTCAATGTATAAAATAATATTTTTACTAACAAAATTATCAGGAAAGCACATTCATTTCATTTTTTTGTGTACTATTTGAATGTCCAAACAAGAAAAGAAACATGTAACTATTTGAAAGTATAAATAGTTTTATAAAACTTCCAACAGTGGTTATAACATTTTTTGCTTAGGAGAAACTGAACTAAAGGCCTAAAAGTTCATGCATTCAGATACCAGAAATCCAAAGAAATTTCAAATGTAAAATGAAATGAAAAAATTTAGATGAAAGAATTTCAAGCCAAATCAGAACCCAATCCCTGAAGAATTGGATCTCCTGGGAGGAAAAGATAATAGAGCTTTGTATGAAACACACAAACACTGCTAATCACACAGCAATATATTGCCACATTGATCTATCTGCACTGTAGTTTCCTGCAAATGATTTATGTGTTCTGTGTAGTACTGAGTTATCATGTAGCAGACAAATAGGCATTGTTTTGAACACATCTGTATATAAACAGTGGCAGGAATCTTCCAAACTTGAGAACTCTTTTAACAATAGCTGCCAGCTGCAGCCTTTCCCACCAACTCTTTAGCTTTAACATTAAACTAACCAGAAAATAGCTACCTACCTTTCCTCTGGTAGATTTATCTTTTAGGATGTTTCCCTGTTCTAGTTATGCAGCTTGATCAGAACAAATGTTTTAAAATACATAACCTCATGCAATCTTCCCCAGGTAATTTATTCTACTTCTTATAGAGTTTTAAAAAAATTGATTATGGAAAATATAAAATTCATACAGAGAAAAGGAAAACAATTTTCTCTTTACTGCTTATAGTTCTTAACTGATAGTTCTCTTGTAAAGAAATAAAAATTACAAAGATAATACAAAAGCTTATTAAGATATATTTTATATATATATATATAATTTTTCCCCCTTGGGAGACAGCCACAGCATGAGTAAATCTCACGTAAATGTGGCTTAGAAATCATACTAGCTTCAATAAAGGAAAAAAAAAAGTTAAGACATGATAGGAGGAAGGAGAAGGATTTTGTCAAGGTGAGGTAAATGATTTATAGTCAAATGAATGGAATCTTGTAATGTATGTTAATATAGTATCAACTGCATGCAGGTAAGAGTTCATTTATTCTTTTTTATCAGCGTCTATCATTCCTTGTAGAATGTAAAGGAGAACAGGTACATGGGAGAAAGATGTGTGTTATTTATTTATTTGAGAGAGAAATAGAGAGAAATAGGCAGACAGAAAGTGGGTATGGGCACACCAAGGCCTCCTGCCACAGCAAATGATTTCCAGATATATTTGTCATGTTATGCTTCTGTTTACATGTGTACTGAGGAATCAAATTCATATGTACAAGCAAGTACCTTTAACCACTGAGCAATATCTTCAGCCTACAGAATGTTTCTTCAATCTGTTTCTTCTTAATTAATTTCAGCTCAAAACAATCTATGTAAATGGGTCATAATTTAAAGTGGTAGATTTTGATTTTCCATATATAAAACTTCATGAATTAAACTACAGTAAATATCTTTTGTACCATTCATCCAGTTTCAACAGTGCATAGCCAAACAATTTTGTAGATATAAGGAGGCAAATACCAATCACTACAAAATTGGATTCATAATTTAATATCTGTATAACAAAAACTTGGACATGCTCAATGATTATGTAATCACTAAAATTACTGTAACTCTTTAAATACAAACATCAAGTCAATATTCAAGTTCCCTGACTGTCTCATTATTGTTTCTCTGTTTTTATCTCATTCAACTGTAAAGTTGTTTTAATCAGGATCTAGTTAGAGTTACTCATTGTGATTGCATGATAAGTTTTTAGAAGCTCCCTTTCTCCAACTTATTTTCATGTCAAACTAGACTCCTAAATGTAATGTTCATCCAGTTTTACAGAGAGTTTATCCTAATATCTACTAGTGCTGCCAAATAAAATAAAATATGCTTATGTATATTGATCTTTTAACATATCAAGTTTCTGCTCTTGCATTGTTTCCACTTGTAGTTGCACTTCCTTTCTTTAGCTCTTTGTTATTTCTGCCTAATTATTTGTTGTAAAATATTTGAAAGTATTCATATATTCATTGTAAAAGCCCACAATTTAAAATATTCTTTTATAGATCCATTTTTCTTGTAAAATTAATAATAGTAATACTGTTATGAGAGAATGGAGGTTTCTTGCATGCCTGATTATTGATTGTAAGTCAAACATTTCCCAACAATATTTTAATGATCTTTAGGGTTCTGAATAATCAATCTTCCTATTTGATTGTATAGAAAATTTATGCCACAAAAAGTAGTGTTATAGATAAATTTTATTTTGTCTATGTAATTAAAACACAGGTTGATGAAAAACAGCATGCATGGAAGTTGTGATAGAATAAAGATTTTCATTGTGGTATAAATATGTCTCATTTTAATGTGTGCTTTAAATTAGTATTATGTGCTTATGTTTTAGATTGGAGATTTAATATATGTTTTGGAAGGAAAAGGTTTGATACCATTGCCTTCCAATTTTCCTTCAATGAAACCTCCAGCCCCAATTGACTACTCCAGTTCTCCAGAAGAAGGTATTATATCCATGTTTTGTTCCATTTATAAGATTGAAAGATGACATTATCTGTTGCATAGTCATGCAGTCATTATGTTAGCAAGATCTCCAGTTTGTAATTAAATTTTAGAAGACCCACTATATTGTGTTACTATCTATGATTTCACCAATTAAAAGCATTGCTGGTGATTTCTTTTTTAAAGCTTTTATTTCAGTTTTCAGACAGATATTTAAGTTTAGTATGCAAAGTATTACTCATAAAAACTGTTCATTTCTCATATAGTTTAAAAAACACTATATTCTCAAAACTCCATACAGTATTGTACAACTCAGAATTTGACCTTATCCTTGACTGGTATCTTTCTAAGTTTATTTATATTTTTAATTTTTAAAAAATATTTATGTATTTATTTGAGAGAAAGAGGCAGAGGAAGAAAGAGACAGAGGGAATGGGCACTCCAGGGCCTCTAGTCACTGCAAATGAAGTAAAGATGCATGTGCCACCTTGTGCATCTGGATTATGTGGGTACTGGGGAAATGAATCTGAGTCCTTAGGCTTCACAGGCAAGTGCTTTAATCACTAAGCCATCTCTCCATCCCCTCTAAGTTTATTTATATTCTTCCTACCATCTTATTGTTGGTAGTGCTACCAGATTGAGGTGTGGGAACTTCTAACAGTGATTATAGAAATTAAATATGAGGCAAAGCATGAACTCTCAGGCAAAGGTTTTTCTTGGAAATAAAAGGTTCTTAGGAAAAGGAGGCAGCACTGATTCTAAAAATAATCCAGGCTTTGAGCCAGCAGAAAACATTGAGTTTTTTTTTTTTTTTTTTTATCAAAGTGCCACTGGACTAGAACTTTTCTAACATAGTGCTAAGTAAATATATTTTATTCTTGAAGACTTACACTTGATTCATTGATTTAGATAAATGCATTATCCATTTATTTGTTCTCTCTATAATTAAAACTATCATTGTAGTTTTACATTTTAAACCATCCTGGAAAACAAATCAGGAAAATCATTCAGAAATTTTCTTACTTTCCCTAGATAATGATAAGGAAGGTCCAGTTCTGTATTTGAGCTGCAAATCTGATCAGGTCCTAGATATAGACCTTAAATTACCTCTAACTAATGAAGCCAAGGAAAAAGCCTTGGCCTTTGCAGCACAACAACAGATGTCAGCTGTTGAATTTCAACGAAGGTTGATAACTGGCACTCTGGAGAGCAGTACCATCCGTGTGGCCATCGCCCTCCTTGGACTAACAAGGATTGAGGTAGGAATAGAGAACAGATAATACACTTTAATTACTTGAACAACTGTATATATTCATTGATATGTAATCATAATAACTGTACAGATCCATTGCTATATAACTAAAATATTTTTTTTACATAGAAAGTGATAAATGCCTTTATTTTCTCCTAAAAAACTCGGTAATGTACTGGTATTTCTTTTTTAATTTTGATGAATAAAATACCATCTAATATTTTATTAATTAGTTTTGTACTCAGCGAATACAGTCAATTTGGTACCATTGTTAGGCTCATCCATGAACTACCCCCTCCCCCTGGCCCCTCCTTCTTGAGGTATATGGGTCATGCATTTTGGAGTTAGCCCACAGTTATGTGTAGGATAAATGTCTCTGCATATCATGACCCAACATGTGGTTCTAACAATCTTTCTACCCCCTCTTCCACAAAATTTCCCTGAGCCATGTTGGGCTCATTTTTGGTCTGCTTCGGTGATGAGGTGTTGGGGGCCTCTGGGTCTCAGGATCTCTGATTTGGTAGGAGTTGATTTTTCTCTGTGTTGATCTCCTTCACCCTTGTGCTGCTATCCGGTTCATCAGGAAAACAGCACCTTTGCTTGTTTCTCCATTTTTTCTTACTTTCAGCCGGGGCCCTTTTGAGGTATGATGGGGTGGTGCCGTTTGGGGGTCAAATTTACCAAAGGAGCCTGAGCTCCAATGGGCCCACGAGCGGAGCCTGGCCAAGGTCACTCGTGGGCAGGGGTAGCAGGGCGATCACCCCTGTGTAGTGAGGCAAGTGGAACTATGTTGGCCTGGGACCCTTTTCCTACAGTAAGTGTGGGAGTTTCCTGAAGCTGGGACTGTGGTTATGGTGGCTGCTTGGGGAGAGGGGTGGGCTACCCGCACACGAGGGAATCAGTGATTTCCTGTTTTTCCCCCTCTGTGCCCTGCCACTGCCAATCTATTGGAGATTTCTCTCCCCTAAAAGACCCAGTGAGCCCTTAATGTCTTACCATTCTTTTCCGGGTATGTGCAGCGCAGTTAGTCAGTCACCATCTTGGCCAGAAGTCCCACCATCTAATTTGTATTGTATAATTGTATACATCACAGTATAGCCTTTAATTCACATTAATTATCAACTCATTTAATATTTGAATGTTCTAGATAACAAAATTGTTCACTCATGAACAATTAAATTTGAATCTCAGAAAAAGTATAATTAGTTACATGTCCTACCAGTTGTAAGAATTGCGCTTTGTGTTTGACTAACAAGCTGAGAATGGAGACGGTAACACTGTCCAGCTGTGACTATAGAATAGTTACTGAAACATCCTCCAGTTTCTATTTTTCTATTTCTTAGATGTAGTGATGTTGATAACTTACAAAAATATAGATAATTATGTAAAATATGTACCATATTACCCAATAACTGAAAATGATAATATGTATGTATACTATTGTGAATGTTAGTATTATTATTATTAGCATTAATAATGTATTTCTCTAAACTCTGTCATTATGGCTTAAATAAGGTATAAACTAGTTTCACAAAACAACTAAAATGAAAATGATTATTTAAAATATAAGTATTCTCATATTGCATTTACATGCCCCTTCCTCTAAGGATTTCTACTTTTCAGATCAAAGCTAATATCCTTAGGACATTCACCTGGCTCTTTTGGTCAGCACCTGATGAATTCCTGCATCAATATCCATTTACACAGAAACTCCCTCTCAGAAAAGCTTTCTTTTCTTTTTCAATTAAGTGAAGCATGTATATGCCTTTGTGGCCTTGGAACATCCAGTTAGTGTTCTGTAGATATTAGAGGCCTGTTCCCTTGATGACTTCAAGAATTCTCTCTTAGAATGCTCTAAGTGCTTTCCAACTTAAATATATGATCAAGCTTTTTCATTATTGTTACAGTTTACTGGATATAATCAAAGTAATTCACAATATATGAAAGGTATTTTCAGGATACTGGGGAATCAATGCAGCCTAAGAAAAATTTATAAACCTTTAAGATACTTTAAAGATGATTGTGAATTCAAAGTTCAGATTAGATAATTCAAAAATTTTAAATACTGAGACTTTGACCTCTTTGCTATTAACCCATTCATAATGTTTCTAAGAAGCTGCTGATTCTCTTCACCTTAAACTGAAGCTATTACTTCTATAGAAAAGTGAATTTGGCAAAGCTTATATACACATATTGTTATACTTATAATTGATAATTGTACAAGCTTGCATTTTAAATGTGTGGGGATTATTAACTATATGCATATCACAAAGCTATCTTTCCTGCTTTTATCTTTTTATTTTATCTTTTTGTTTACCTCTTTTCCTGAAAGATTGTATCTTTCTATAAATCTAACGAACTTTCCTTAATTTTGTCTACCCCTTGACATCTACTTCATAATAATTACCCTGAATTGATATAATAATGTCTGCAGTAACTGGTTTCATTTATATTGCAATGCTGTGGTTTGCCTTCACTATTTTCATTAAGGAAATATTGTGTGTAGATGAGCATTATAAGTAATGGCTAAATGTACTACAAATATAAAATCTAGATATGAAAGTTTTTTTGAACATTTGTAGATAGATGAATTGTAATTGTTTTATATGTTCACAAAGCTATCATTAGTGAAATAGTAGGCTCATTCTGTATTGATACTATCAGTACCTGAATATGTGAAATAGCACAAGATTCAACTCAAGGAAATCAATATTTCAAGATTGTTCAGTGATGGAATGTTTTCTTTGAATGGCCTTAGCTCCTCAGAATTACAAACATTATAACAAGAGACATGAACCATCTCTTAATACAGGATGATACCACTGGCACATTGAATGCATTAGTGCTGCCTTCTACTCAGTTGTATAAGACCTCTGAATAAATAAAAATTTAAATCTTTTATGAATGCATTGTCTAAGTACTTAATTATATCTTCTGTGTATAGGCAAAAGCTAAGATAATTACATTCCAATTTAATGTTTATTTTCAGTGTCTTTTGCTCTTTAATATGTCAAAGCTGAAGAAGCCAAAATCCATTACATATACATCAGAAATAAGCCTTCCTGCACATTTCAACATACCCAAGAAAATCTACATCCCTCAGATTCCTGAACTTCAATCAAACCAAATTAAATATCAAGAAGTTGAACCACAAAATGTTACAGGTAGTCAAAAACATTTTGATTGGAATATCTCAGATTATTAGAAGAATTTTAATGGTAGGAACATAACAGAAAGGAACAGTGTTTGCTATGTTATTTTGGTCCTCTAGTGGCCTCAAATAGAGGCTTGACTAATTCAGTAAACCTTGGGATCCAATTTCTACAATACCCTACAGCTCCGAGGAATTCTTGGATCTCTTAGTGGGGATTTGAGCAATGGCCTGAATTCTAGAGGCCTACAGCATACTCTTACATCCAAGGAGTTCGTATTTCAAGTAGGTTGCCTTATGTACATACAGTTGATCCTTTCTGGCTGATATGCTATAGCCCAGATGTTTGAAGTCGAGGTTAGTTGCCCATTGGTGCTTAGTTCCGAGTCTGTCCATTCAAAAGCAAAAAAAAAAAAAAAAAAAAAAAAAAAAAAAAAAAAAAAAGGTTGACTTCTCTTTGCCAATAGGATACTAAAGAAGCATCTTTTAGGCCCAGCACCGTTATTATTTGCCTTTCAGGTGGAATCATACCGAGAAAAGTATAAAGGCTGTCTCATGGGGCCTTGTGCCTTCTGGAAGGTAGCCACCATAACCTTAGTCATTTTCTTAGCCTATCTTCTGGAGTATCTCTATTATATATCCTAGCAGCAATCTCTATTTTAACTCTTACCCTCAAAGCCTTCTATTTTCTGAATCTCCTTTCTAGTATCTGGTGTGGACTGAGTTATAAAAGCAATGTTAATAGTTTGCCTATTCTCATGGGCCTAATGATCTATGGGGGGTATGTTCTATATGCTTCCTGCAGCTTTTCTAGGAAAGCAGCTGGGGATTCTGTGAGCCCTTGGGTCACTTCATTCACCTTAGATAAATTTGTAGGGTGCCAAGCAAGTGGCTGCCTGGAGCCTGCCCATTAAAGTCCTGTGAAAGAGGTTAAGGGACCTTCAGTGGTGTTGGGATCCCAGTCCAATTATGTGGAAGTGAAGGCCTCATCAATAACATTAGAGTTCTCCGTGAGGTAGCCGTTTTCTCCCACAAGTAGTTTCTTGGCTTTCCTTCAGATTCTTTCATATTCTTCTGTGGTAAAGAGGGTCTGCAAGAGTTGCTGACAGCCCTCCCATGTGGGCTGATGGGTATAGAAGACTGTCTTGAGAAGGACTATCAGAGAACCTGTTTTAAATCAGATTTAGGTTTAGCAATAAGAATGGGGGTGCTGGGTAATTAAACCTAGATCTTTAGTTTTCCCAGATAAGCACCTTAACCGTTAAACCATCATTTACTTGATATCTTTTGTCATCTGTTTATATCCTGATATACATTTTACATAAGTCTGATGTTTGCCTTATGTAAGGAGTTTGTAACTTGATCAAGTGCTTTGACTCAGTTTACTCATTTAACCTTTTGTCTACGGAGAAATTTCATGTAGCAGATGTGACTTTAGGTGTTCAAAAGAGAAGAACTCTAAAGAGAAACAAAGTGCTATGCCATTTGTCATTCCTTTGTTCTTGTCAGGGGCAGTTGGCCATTTTGTCTCTGGACAGGGTCAGGGGGACACGTGGCTTAAACTTGCATAGGGTCTGAGATAAAGGGGGCATCATCCCTTTTACCAGAGTCTGGCTTGCCATGACTTTAAATAGAATATAACAGTAAGAAAGAACAAAAGGAAATGACACAGCAGAGAGCTAAGCATCCTGACATTCCTTGCCTTACTCTGAAATTGCTTTTACCTAGGCAATTTATTTTATCCATTTGTAATACATAAGGTGATAGGGTCTTGTCTATGTCTAACCTGATTAGACCTCCAAAGAATATGAATTACGTCTGTGCTTATGACTTTATGAACCACCTAGCATAGGACATCACCTATCTAATGTAAGCTGAATTTACATTGTCTATGCCCCTATATAAAACTTTTAGAGCATCCTTCAAAGTCTTTAAACAGTTGAAAATTCTTTAACTTCAGGCATGGTGTTTAGGTTTAGGCTGAAAATTAGCTTTCTGTTACTTCTAAAAGGAAATTAATTTTAGGCAAAATTTGTTTTTTTTTTTGTTTCTTTTTACATCTCTTACATCATTTCTACATATGCATATCTTCATCCATACTTTAACATTCTGCTCTAAGTTCCATTCAAAAAGCATTTAACAAACATTCTATGTCCAATATCATTGAAAATACCTTCCCAGTTCCTTCAATCATCTCATCTTAACCCATAATTAACCATCTTTCTTATAAGGCTATTAAGAAAAGCTATACCAAATTGATTAATCTTATTACCCACTGACAAAGAAGCCAGTAGTCTGGCTTCAAAGAGTTAACCATTTTATTATCAGAAATTTGTAGAGAAAAAGCCTTCTTTCATATTTAGGTCACCAAAAAATCTCTACCTGACAACCAGACTTGCTTAATAATGCCAGTATATATACATGTTCAGATTTTATATAACCCATTGATTTGAAATAGTTCCTATTAATAAACTCCATGAGATATACTTTTTATGAATACAAGGTAAAACATGACAATCATTTTGGGGATAATCTTTATCAGTACCTCTAAGACATTTGGAAATGCGTTTATTAGGAGTAACTAAGGCAAATTTTTGTTTCTATCTTGAGGCAGGCTGGCCTAGAACTCAGGCCAGTTTCCTCCTCATTATAAGTAACAGGACATTATAGTCTTTTAAAATACCTGGCAAATTATGAGTCACACACAACCTCAGAGAACTTTGTTGTTTTTAATAATCCTCTATGAAAGTTGAAGTTGACCTAGAACATAAATTCATAATTATATTTATGAAATCATGTAACAAAATGTGGCTTTGTTTACATAAAATTTTAGCTCACCATAGGCCTTAGTTAAATCTGACTTTTCAAAAAACCTTGAAATAAATTAAATGCCAACAAAAACTTTAGGAGAGATCTGTTGGACTATTTGGATTAATAAAAAGACCATAAGTTGTCTGTAAACAATGTCTTATTTAAAGCCCAAACAAAAGAGCAAATATAAGATAAAGTTCATATTAAAATTATGTACTTATTTTTATCAAGCAATTTAAAAGTGACATGGTTTAAAATGTGGAGTCAGGCTATCACATTGGAACCTCCTGTCTCAGCTTCCCAAGGAGCTAGGATAATAGGCCTAGCTCATTTTATTGTTTATTGTTTTATCGTTTTTTAAAAGATCTTTAAAGTGCTTTTTAGTTTTAAAGGAGATTTTTCAACAAAATGATTTTGACCTATATCTTCAAAGACAAGAACAAGATTAATTAACACAACACCAAACACAAATAGCAATAACAGTTCTTCTGATACTGCCATGTGGCAGCCAAACCAAAACTGAACCAGAAACAGACACACTGTCAAACCAAAACTGAACCAGAAAAAGACCTCCATTCGAAGGGAGCTAGTGAGGGTCAAGGGCAGTCCTTTGATCCCTCACCCAGGGGAATTAATGCTGCATCCAGTTTCCCTCTTGGACACAGAAGAGCATGCAAAACCAGAAAAAAAAGGCAAAACAAAAAGAAGAGTAAAAAGCACCTCCAGAGGTTTCTTATCCAATAAAGGAGAGGCTGGCAGTCCTAGGCAAAACTTCCCCGTCAATGGCTTGCTACCAACTCCAAAACCAGGAACATGCAGAGGGATGGAAATATGGTTCAGGGGCAGAGACCAGGGGTCTTTCCCCAGTTCAGTCACCACAGAGTTGGGGAGGGAGGTCTTAAAATGTGGATCTTGGGCAAGCCCCCAAGATGTTATGGGGTCCAGTGTCGCACAAGTAAGACCATCAGATCACGAAATATGAGGCAAAGTTTTATTGGGTAAAAAAGAAAAGAAAAAGAAGAAAGTCTGGTATATCAGATATGAACCCCAGAATCTGAGTGCAACCCCAAACTGTTTGGAGTGTCAGCTTTTATTGGAAATAACCACATGATGTTTACACGGAAAAAAAGAAAAAAACAGAGCCGGGCGTGGTGACGTACACCTTTAATCCCAGCACCTGGGAGGCAGAGGTAGGAGGATCACCCACTGAGAGTTCAAGGCCACCCTGAGACAACATAGTTAATTCCAGGTCAGCCTGGATCAGAGTGAGACCCCACCTTGAAAAACCAAAACAAAACAACACAACAACAACAACAAAAACAAAAACAGGATGGGAGTTAAACCATAAATCACAATTTACATGTGATAGTTACAGCCATAAAAGTAATCTTAAACATAGTGGGAAATTTGGTGTTTCTTAGAAGATGAAAGAAGGAACTTGTAAACAGGTCTGTTGGTCAGTTACAGGAAGCGCCTGGGGGTGTGAGGTAGGCCTGAAACCAGGAGTCTCCAGCTTATCTGTCTTTAAGGAGTTTGCTCAACAATGCAGGCCCAGGTAATGCTATATAGACCATCAGAGCCTCCTGTTTACCTGCCATTAGCAGAGCCTCCTGTTCATCTACCATCCCCATCTGCTTAAACAAGTGTTTCATTCCATTCTTTTATGAGCTCCTACAAGTAAGTGACTACTATTTTTTTCTAAGCTAGGAAATATAAAGAAATATAGAGAAATATAACATTTTGCTCACTTTACATTTCCCCCTCTGACAAGGCTCTGAGTTAAACCTTTGACTCATGAGGTATAACATCTAGAGTTTGTTTAGTTTTAGATAGGGGGATATATTGTGTCCATAATACCATAAGTTTAACAGAACTAATTCTATTTTTAACATATCTGACCAAAGTATTAATAATGCAGGGTCCTATGGTGAGGCCTTGTAATACTAACAAAAGTGGGCCAGTGACGCAGAAGAGTAGTTAACCATGGAAATCAACTATACATAGACTGAAACCAAGTATTAGTGGCTTATCTCTGAAATTTTCTTTCTCTGAGATATTTTTTCTAACTGAAGCCAGTGTATTTTTGGATTATTCCTGACTGATTGCCATAAGAGCAGCAAGTTTTACCTAAAGCCATACATAGGCTCCCTTGTTTCATAAAAAGTAATTCTAATTTTTTAAAATATATTTTGTCCCCTCTACTTTCATGGCTATTGGAGTAGTTAGGATGACCTTGTAGGGGCCTTTCAATGTTTTAATATGGCGTCTGTTGATCCAAACTCTGTTACCAGGCTGAAAGGGATGGGGGCAAACAGGGTGTGTCTGAAAAACAGCCTTGACTGCTAGAACAATAGACTCTTGGATTCTTTGTAAGACTTGGACAGAAAGAAGCTTTTCATTAGTTAAGTCAGTTATCTGTTCAAGACCCATCCAGGGTAGGATGGGTGGGGTTTTCATATATAATTTCAAATGGAGTAATTCCTTTTACATAAGGGGTACACCTGGCCTTTAACAGGGCGAAGGGAAGGAGTCCCACCCATCACTTGCCAGTCTCTAGGGTTAATTTAGTCAAAGTCATCTTTGAAGTCTGATTTATTCTTTCTGCCTGTTCTGAATGTTAGTCAATTCCCTAGTGATTTTTTTTTTTTTTTTTTTGGTTTTTCGAGGTAGGGTCTCACTCTGGTCCAGGATGACCTGGAATTCACTATGTAGTCTCAGGGTGGCCTCGAACTCACATTGATCCTCCTACCTCTGCCTCCTGAGTGCTGGGATTAAAGGCATGCGCCACCACGTCTGGCTCTTCCCTAGTGATTTTTGACACAAAGCAGGCCCATTATCTGATCTTATCCTCTAACAATTTTTTTTAAATTACTATTTGGGCTGTCACAGTCTGGGTTGGGAAAGTTTCCACCATCCTGAGAAGATATCAACATAAACAAGTAAATATCTATATCTATATTGATCTGGCTTTACCTTTGTGAAATCAAGTTCTCAATATCTACCTGGCTCTGTTTTTTTTTTGTTTTTTTTTTTTTTTTTTCTGTTTTATCATCCCTATAGGTGGTACCTTACCAGAGGAGGCATCTGTCTGCTGGCAGGCCTGACATTGGGTGGTGATGTCCTTGATGAATCCATTCCTTGGAAGAAAAAAAATCTTTCCTTATTAGCTCAGCTATCTTGTAGTTTCCTAAGTGAATTCTTTCATGTAGTTGCTGAGCCAGTTTCCACCCTAGGCTTTGGGGCAGCAGCAGCCATCCATTCTCCAGTTGGTAGCATCTTTGTGGGGTCTGTTCCTTTATCAGATGAGAGGTGAGCTGTAGGTCCTGTTCTGTGTATGTTGGTCACTCTGGAAGAGTGGGTGCCTGCCAGGAAGGTGACCAGACAATCTGACAGATACTTAGGGGCAGCACTCTTTGTTGCTTGGTCTGCCAGTCTGTTCCCTCGTGCTTCCGTGGTCTTCCCTTTCTCATGACCCAGACAAGGGATTATAGCCACTTCAGCAGGCACCCAAATGGCAGCCAATAAGTCTAGAATATCATTTTTTAAATTTTTTAATGTTTTTACTTTATGCTGTTAATAGCCCTTGCCTTTAGAAGATGGCCCCATGTACACATGCCATGGCAAAGGCATAATGGCTGTCTGTGTAGACATTCACTGTCTTGTCTTTTTCCAGAGCCTTGGTCAGTGAAACCAGTTCAGCTTTCAGAGCCGATGTACCCTGAGGTAGGGCCTCAGCTCACAGAGTTTCTTCTAAAGTCAACATATATGCTTGTTTCTTATTTTCAGTCTAATTAAAATCTTTTTTTAATTTTTTTATTTTGCTCACTTTACATGTTCATTAATGGGTAATTTATCTTTGATCTAATATACATTCTTTAGCAGTCATATATTTGCTATTGGTCTCCTGATGCCACCTCATTTTATTTCTATGATTTAGAAGGTATAATCTAGATTTAATATGATATACATATGTATTTACATTATTATTTTTATTTTTTAACTTTTTATTTTTTTTCTTTATTAGTTAGTTTTGTATTCAGCAAATACAGTCAGTTTGGTACCATTATTAGGCTCATCCGTGACCTACCCCTCCCCTTGGCCCCTCCTTGTTGAGGTATATGGGTCATGCATTGTGGAGTTAGCCCACAGTTATGGGTAAGCTAAATGTCTCTGCATATCATGACCCAACATGTGGCTCTGACATTCTTTCTGCCCCCTCTTCCGCAAAATTTGATGGTAAGAATATTATTAAATATTTTAAAAAATCAAATTACTCTTTACATTCATGTTCCTTTCAAATTAATAACAATAGGAATGTAATTTACTAGAGCAATTTCAAGAATGTTCCATAATTTCAGTTATTATATATTATGTTATATTGTTAAGAAATCTGCTTTTAGTAAAATTTTATTTATTAGTTTTCTCTGTGTTTGTATTAACTATAAATTGATCTAAGCCTAAGTTATAAGTGTTTAAAAATGTTCTAAATGATTAAAAATTGTAAAATGAAAAATAATGTATCCCCTTCAACTCTCTAGGAGACCCAGCATCCCATATAGTAATGCCACGTTCCCAAACAGGTAACAAATTTTGAGTTAATTATAGTCTAAGACAATAGATATGACAGATCATATGAAAAACTGGAGGGTAATGCCCTAAGCATTCAAAGTAATATAAATATATAAACAAATAAGCAAATACATAATTTAGTGATTGCCATTCATAAGTTAGGTGCTTGGAATAAAAGGTTTAGTATTGATTCTCACTCTTCTATGGTTCATGCTTTATTCTATCTTTCAATTCTGTACTTTTATGAATAACTAGCCAGTAAAATATCTTGAAAATGTTGTATATTAATTTCTATTAACTTTTGGCATGCTATATGTGTATATTTATCAATTCCGTTCATAATTTAAGACACTTGATTTGTAGCAACATCATCTTATTAAAATCATTACATTCTCTTCTCTTTCATGAACTTTTGACACTTTAGGTTTCTAGTATACTTCATTCTCTTTTATTATTATTCAGAAAAGATTAATTTGATTCTTGTTTATAAGTACGTTTTATTTTTGTATATATGATTCAATAGACATTGTTTGATTAATTGATTGGTTTTTACATATAAGTGCTAATATAGAATGTGAACTTAATTGTTACCAGTAAAGTAATTCTCATAACACCTTTTAAAGAAACACTTCATGTTTGTTTTCCTTTTCTTAATATCAAATGAGTCTAGGACTTAAGTTACAGTACAGCTAATAGTGGCTAAAAATGACAAATTTGAAACATCATTGAATACTCAACAGATTTAAAATAAACAGGAAAAAGTAATACACAGAGAGAAGCAGCTATTTTGTTTAAAATCTGTAGCTGGAATATGAGATTTACTTTAAAGGTGTTTTACAGGAAATTTTTAAGTTATGCACAAAATGCAAACAAAATAGTAAACTAGGTGTACATGATGAAAAGTGAATTCACCAGCATAAGGTCTGAATATATTGCCATTTGATCAATGGTGCTAAAATATTCAGAAGGAATCTCTGTCAACAAGAGAGTTGTGGCTGCAGGAAACCCCACCAAAAGTACTTTTAGAAATTTTGGCAAGGACACAGTTAATATTGAAGTTTAAAATATAAATTATACCCTAAGCTGTCTGACTAATTTTGTGAGAAACATACTTGTTGGTCAGTTCTCAGGAACTGCTTTGGATCAGCAATTTGCTTTTTATAGGATTCCTTTCCAGAGTCAGTAATGGAATAGAGCCTCACTTTAAGATGTATCTCAGCAATGAAAAACAAAGGATACTGGGTAGCTCAAGGTATGGGATTATCATTCCCTTCTGTGAAAGGCCAAGTTAAGTTGTTAAAGTTCATTCCAGCCTAGATTACTGAGTTGCTTCCTACTTATATCACTTGGTCAAGACTTTGGTCACTGAGAACTGTCCAGAGTAAGCCAGAAGCATTTTTCACTTTTCTTCAGAGTCCATA
This sequence comes from Dipus sagitta, assembly GCA_036346955.1. Taxonomy (NCBI): domain Eukaryota; kingdom Metazoa; phylum Chordata; class Mammalia; order Rodentia; family Dipodidae; genus Dipus; species Dipus sagitta. The sequence continues at coordinate 34,713,896 of CM070776.1, forward strand.
AGACCTTCATACAAATTTCTAATATGACTGCTGCCCTCAGCACCAAATATCTTAGCTTATGTCACAAATGAAAAAAAAAAAAAAACTGAGACTAATATACTAAGCACATGAACATGTGAACCAGTGAACAATTACATTAAACCTGAGTACTCTCCCATATCAGATTAGACCAGATGAATGATAATCAATCTGTCTCTAAATTCATATATATATTACAGGTATGTGTGTATGTACATATATATATATATATATATATACATATATATATATATATACACACATGTTTATATATTCATATATGTGTATATACATGTATGTATCAAAACTTCTGAATGAATTATTTTGTCCCTGAAAGTCAAAAAAGCAGAAGGGCAATGCAAAACACTAAACCAGAGACACATCTTCATGCCCCTATACCAGAAAGGCAGGCCAAGTCACAGCTATGCTTAATAGGCTTAGTTATTCAGAGGTATCTTATTCCTCAACCAGTTTTTCCTCTCTCTTTTTTTTTAAATGCTCTTGTTAGCCAGCCATGGTAGCTCAAGACTGTAATGTCAGAGCTTATGAGGCTATGGTATGAGAACTGCCAGTGAGTTTAAGACCAGGCTGGGGCTATAAAATACATTCCAGGTCAACCTGGGGTACAGTGAGACCTTCCTCAAAAAATGCGCTAGGGGGCCTGGAGAGATGGGTTAGTGGTTAAGGCATTTGCTTGGAAGCTAAAGGACCCAGCCTCAATTCCTCAGGACCCACATAAGCCAGATGCACAGGGTGTCACATGTGTCTGGAATTCCTTTGCAGTGGCTAGATACCTTGGATCCTCTTTCTCTATTTGCCCCTCTTTCTCTCTCTCTCTCTCTCTCTCTCTCTCTCTCAAAATAAATAAACTTGTTACCCAGGGTTGCATATGTCATGGTAAGGAAACAGGTTCAGATGGCTAATCCTTCCAGATTAACATCAGCCTTCATGGCACTACACATAAATAGCTATAGTTTACCTTTCTTGGGGGTCACAGAGCATATTAAAGGTTACTAAAAATCTCAGAGCCCTACCTGAGTTATCAGAAATTGATATTGAGCCAGGGCTGGCTGCTGAAAATTGAAAGAAAAAGAGAAACAGGAAATAAAGGATATGAAGTAAAAATAATGCATGAGTTGCTAACAGTGTTCAGTACTGAACTCCATGAATTCCTTAGCAAGTGCCCAAAAGAAGCTATTTGGAAAGGTGGTTTCACAGAGGCTTAAATGAGGCATGTCTGCAACATTTGCTTTATTTCTGTTTTCCAAATTTCACTCCATGGGGAATTAATTAATGGAAACCTGTTTATTGATGGGAACATAGTCTTTAAGCTGGAACTTCCTGGCCCCATGGAATTTCAGGTTCCAAATCCTACTATAGAAAAGGACGCTTGAAACTGAACATGACACTACTGATCATGCTGATTGTAGAGCAGCAATCAAGAGTTTAATTTCATTAATTCTGATGAAGCATATTGATCATGTCCAGGTGGAGCAACCTGGAAGTGGAACAAGTAACTAAGTTTGCTGGAGGGAGTCAAATCAAGGGACTATAAGGAAGTACATAAAATGTATACTGTTGAGAAAATAATACCTATGACATGTAGGAAATATGATAATTCTGAACCTAAAAATATGGACTTAAGTTGCCTGGAGAGAGTATTCTGCTATGAAATTAATTACATGAACATTTGTAAATATATAACTATTATAAACTAACACACCCCATAAGTACACTGGTAAAATGATTTAGTAGGCAAGCTCCAGGCAATTTGAGAAATTTTTTGAACAGGATTCAGATGCTTTAACATTACTTACATAAGGTTTATTGAATGCTGTATTCTACTAAGTTTGGCAGCTCATTACAAAAGTTTTAACTAATAGGTATAAGGGTGGTACAGAGAATAAAATTAAATGATTATTAAATGTGATGAGGTAGTTTAATATAATTTTGGACCATGGCCTGTGTTTTAGACACCTGCACATTGTTGCTAGTACAACATCCAAGTAGACACAGTTTATGGGAAGAAGGGATTTATTTAAGCTTATAAATCCAGGGGAACCTCCATCAATGATGGATAAAGATGGCTCCCTTTAACAGATCCAAACAGAGAGAAACTACCAATAGCCAGCACTACAAGTGCAAACAGTCAGCTCTCAACCTGCTCTCTCCACACCTTTGGTATGGAATCAGTTCCTCCCCAAACACACCTTAGGGCTGGACTCCAGTATCTTCCACCACTGACACCTCCTCTAGCAGGAGGGCTAGAGATGCCAATTACAAATTTAATTATAATAAAACACCTCAGTCTATGGGGCCATACATTCACCCTATCACATTCAAACTACCAGAACCTGCAATATTCTGGTTCAATAATGATAATTATTCTATTGAAGCAAGGTATCAAACTTAACGATGATTATGGTAAATGACTTTAGCTCACACCGTATGGTCATGTTGCCTTATTGTTAATACTTTTTAAAAGAATGCTGGCTATACCTACAGTATTAGTGGCACAGGATATAGAAAATGTCCAATATCTTTCCTTTAGCCTACCATCCTTTTTGACATATTTCTTAAATACCTTGTCAATTCTCATTGCAAGAGTGGTGTACTTAAACAATATTTTAATTGAGAACTTTAATATCTTAATATACTATAATTTGATCATACTCCTATCTTATTACTCTTTGCTCCCTTCACCACCCCTATTCCACTGAGCAGTGTCCTCTTTCCTTGTTGTCCTTCTGTTTTGATGCATTATTATTATTGTCCTTTGCCCTCTATATCAAAATGTTCATGGGCTTAGAACTGAGTGGATCTTGTGGGGGAAATGATATCCACTGTGAAGTTATGAATGTATCATTCAGTTCATATCCAGATGACAGTGCCCAAAATACTTCTTCTCATCCAAATAATATTTAAAATATTTACACTGTTTTTAATTTGTTTTGCTTTTTTTAGTTACAGAGAGCACTGTTGCAATTCCTTTACAATTTGTTCCTCTTGGATCTGGACGGTACCCTTGTAAAATTTTGTTGATATCAAGGTATGATGTGCGTGCCTTTGTAATTGAAGGTATAGTAAATGAAGAAATACCAGAGGCTGAATTGTTGTTTAAGACACCAGCATTTGAAGCCCTTATCCAGCATATTCCAATAGTAAGTGAAAACACCTTTCTAAGACCTTGCTAATTTCCATGTGTAATTGGAGACTCTTGCCATAATGCCTGGCTTTGTGTCTGAATGCTGACTGACATTCAGAGAAAATAACATTTTATAAATAGGAAAAAATGAATTGATACTTTTGGTACATATGGAGAAAGAACCCTTATCAGTCTAACTCTGTCTTGCCCATTGCAGTGCTACATATTTATAGAATGGAAATAATAAAATGCACTGGGGATGGTGAGATAGCTTACCAGTAAAGTGCTTGTTATGTAGGCAGGAGGATTTGGATTCAAAACATCCCAAATAAAAGGCAGGCTTGATTGCTCCTGCCTTTAATCTTAGCACTGGGAAGGTGGATACAGAAGGATTCCTGATGCTTGCTGGATAATGTAGCCCAGTCATTGAGGTCCAGGATTAGTAAGAAAATCTGTCTCAAAAAAACAAGGTGGAAATTTGCTGAAGAGAACACTGTACATCAACCTCTGGCCTTCACACCCCTTTGGTCCCTCACACATATGAACACATATGAGCATACATGCATGCACACCACATGTGCATACAAAAAAAATGGGGCCAGTCTTGTAGCACAGTGGTAGAGGGCTTGCTTAGCATGTACAAAGGCCTTGTGTCCAATCACAGTACCACTGGGGTGGGAAATAATCTAGCAGTGAACAGATTATCAGGGAATTTAAAAGCAAGCATAACAAATGTGTTATCATGCAGAAATGTGAGTCATGAACAAACTAAAAGGAGGGACACAATAGTTGAAATTTACATAGAAACTAAAAGAATTGATTGGAACTGGGCTTTCAGGGAAGGGAAGTAATACCTTGATTATAGAAGGTGAAGAGAAAAGATGTACAGGGAGCAAAGTTTATCATCTTATGTAGATTAAGTTTTCCCCATTAACAGCTATCTATGGTAATCTCTTCCCAAGCCAGGACTCAAATCTTCTTCCTATGAGAAGATCTCCCCTAGCCAGAAAATCCTTTGCAATCATCCATTATTTATTTATTTATTTTAACTTTTTTATTTATTTGAGGGAGAGAGAAAGAGAGAGGATATACATGCCAGGGCCTCCAGCCACTGCAAATGAACTCCAGACGTATGTGTCACCTGGTGTATCTGACTTAAATGGGTCCTGGGAAATTGAATCTGGGGTCCTTTGGCTTTGCCAACAAGTGCATTAACCACTAATCAATCTCTCCAGCCTCACTACTTACTTTAAAATTGGTCAGCTCTTCAGTGTCATTTCTACTGTCAGTTCCTCTGAGTAGCTATCTTGAAATAATCCAGAGGATTAAATTTTGGTTATTTGGGGGTTTCATACTCATTACTACTGTGTCAAAGTTATCCTTTCCTCCTTTTAAATTGTACAAATGTCTAATTGTATTGTCTGTTGCCAATCAGTTTTCATCATTGGTATCAGAGTTTCTTTCTGAATATTAATTAGTCTATTAAAACTTAAGCATCATTTCTTCTGTATCTGTTTTATTAAAGAAGTGACTCTGGGGCTGGAGAGATGGCTTAGCGGTTAAGCGCTTGCCTGTGAAGCCTAAGGACCCCGGTTCGAGGCTTGATTCCCCAGGACCCACGTTAGCCAGATGCACTAGGGGGCACACGCGTCTGGAGTTCGTTTGCAGTGGCTGGAGGCCCTGGCGCGCCCATTCTCTCTCTCTCTCTCTCTCTCTCTGTATCGGCCTCATTCTCTCTCTGTCTGTCACTCTCAAATAAATAAATAAAACAGAAAAAATTAAAAAAAAAAGAAGTGACTCTGGTATACTCAACCTATTAGCACATATGTATTTTAAAAATTAATTCATTTATATCTCAGCAAGCAGTGGTAGGCACGTAGATGATTTTTCTTCACATTTGGGGGTTAATTTAACATTTTTATGATTGGCTCATAATCTCTGAGAAAATTATTGACTATAGCTTGGTTACCAATGAGACAAAGTAGCACTACAGTATACGAGTAGGAAATGTAATTGTTTGGCAATTTTTGTTCTCATAAAAATACATTAATGTTTGCTTATTTAAGTATTACAGACATAAAAATGTCAGACCAAAGCATAAAAATGTGTGCTGATGGGACATATAACCTTTATTACCTGAGAAATATATCCATAAGAACACCTTAATTTCCATTGATTAGGATTAAGCTGAATATCCCAACATCATTTTTCCATTGCTACATTCATTGTTCACTTGGTCATTGATAAATAAAACAAATTAATTCCTCTAGATATTACTTCTTGGATAGACTCAGCAGGTAAGATTTCTGTATAATGTAGAAAGAAAACCTGCAGATATTCTTTTGTTTCTGTTTCTATCATTGAGGTGGTTATTCTTAGGAAATATGATTTTCAATTTGTAATTCTTGGGCATTCTATGAACTGTTCTATCACTTAACACTGAGCTATATTTCCAGACCTCATTTTTTTTAGACAAGGTCCCACTATTGTAGCTCAGATTGGCCTTGTGGACATTATTTATCCCATGCTCATATGGAACCTAGGATCCTCCTGCTTCAGATTCCCAAGTGCTGGCATTACAGGTTTTCATGATCATGCTCACTTTAAATTATACTTCTTCATTCTTAAGAGATAAGAATTAATATGTAACTCAAACATCATCATTCTTCTGATATTTTTGTGCTTTTTTCATGTTTTAGAGAAATGACACAAAGAAGTCATGGAAATTTAATGTTACAATAGAAGGAGAATGGTTTTCTGGACCTTCTGTTTTTCATGTTGCAGCTGGAAAAACTATCAAATATCCTCTCACATTCAAACCTCTTTTGGAATGTGAAATTATGGTATGAACACTTTGATTCTTTCCTGTATTATTAGTATGTACATAAACAAAATTATATATATTAATCTATTTAATTGATTATAAAAATTTCTATCTATTTTTTTTTGTATTTTCGATAACCTTTTTTAGTTTCTGTTTTAATTTGAGAGAGAGGTATTTCCAAATTCATATTACCATTTTCTCTGTATACATAGTATTTCCAGAGAACATAATGAATGACATTAAATCATCATTACTTTTGTTCCTATTTATAAAGACAATTGGTAATCTCAAAATACTTCCTTAACATAATGTCTCTTAAAAACTGAGGTAAACATGCACATATATATTTAAATGCCTATATAAAATCTGTAACTTCGAGAAAGAAGCATCATGTCAGCAATAGTTTTATTTGTCCAATAACAGAATTTGTGGGTAGAAGAGATGACTCAGTGGTTAAAGGCACTTGCTTGCAAAGCCTGACAGCCTAGGTTTGATTCCCCAATACCCACATAAACCAGATAAACAAAGGGGTGCAAGTATCTGGAGTTTATTAACAGGGACAAGATTCCCTAGGACACCCATATTCAGTATTCTCTCTCTCCTCTCCTTTTTTTCTCTTTCTGTCTTCTCACAAATAAATAAATAAAATATTAAAAATAATTTGTGTGGCTGGAGGGATAGCTTAGCACTTAAGGCATTTGCCTGCAAAGCCAAAGGACCGAGGTTCAATTCCCCAGGACCCACGTTAGCTAGATGCACAAGGGGCCTCATGCATTTGGAGTTTTTGCAGTAGCTGGAGTCCCTGGCATGCCCATTATCTCTCCCTCTGTCTCACCCTCTTTCTCTGTCAAATAAATAAATAAATAAGTAAATAATTTTAAAAAGTACTGTGTGCTTTAAAAAATAATAATTTGTATATGAACTGGAAAAATCAATGATAACCAAATTAATTTCAAGATGAATAGGTTAACAAAGATTATTAGTAAAATATGACTCCTATAGATCTGAAATTTTTCTGATTTTTCTTAGGGTAAACTTATACTACAAAATGAAAGAGATGGTATGACACACATCGTCAGGATAGATGGGATTGGAACGAAGCCACTAGCTTTGGACCATATCATTGTGGACTGCAAAGTGGGAAATGTGACAGATAAATTTGTAAGAGTACCTAATTATACAAAAAGCCTCCTAACATTTAAGGTAAGATATTTTAGCATGAAAATGTTTTCTTCTGATGATATATTAAATTATGTGAGATATGATAATTACATTAAAAATATAAAACACAAACTTTCATAATAAGCTGGAGTAGTGGAACATAAGGGGATATATAAAATTCTAGCATTATATCAGCCACTATTTTATTTAATCTTACTAAGTGGAGTAAGTAAACAAGTTTTACATTTCTTTTTACTTTCTTTTGCTTTATTTTTTTTTTGACACATAGGCTCACTATGGTGTTAAGTTCCCCCAGAATATCAAGTGCTTTGGTTGTAGCTCTGTGCAACCATGCCCACCTATAAACAAATTTTATATTTAAATATTAGTACATATTTATAAAACACATTAAATACTAATTATAAAGCTATATTACAAAGCCATAGTAATAAAAACAGCATGGTACTGGCATAAAAACAGGAGTATAGATCAATGGAATAGACTTGAGGACCTGGACTTTGGGTCAAGCAACTATAGCTACTTCATATTCGATAAAGGCCCAAACAATATAGGCTGGAAAAAAGACAGCATCTTCAACAAATGGTGCTGGACAAACTGGATAACCATATGCAGGAAACTGAAACTTGACCCACACATTTCACCATGCACTACACTCAAGTCCAAATGGATCAAAGATCTCAATATAAGACCAGAAACTCGAATACTACTGGAAGAAAATTTAGGAAGTACTTTCCATGATATAGGAATGGAAAAAGACTTCCTGAACAAAACCCCAGTAGCTCATGAACTTAAATAGTCACTCAACCAATGGGATCACATGAAGCTGAAGAGTTTCTTTACAGACAAGCATACAATAAGCAAAGCCAATAGATTACCCACAGAATGGGAGAAAATATTTGTGGGTTATCCAACTGACAGAGGCATAATCTCTAGAATCTACAAAGAACTCAAAAATCTAAACAGTAAGAAGTCAAACACCCCACTCACAAAATGGGGCAAAGAGCTGAACAGGCAGTTCACAGAGGAAGAAATAGAAATGGCAAACACACACTTAAGAAAATGTTCATCATCCCTAATCATCAGAGAAATGCAAATTAAAACAACTATGAGATTTCACCTTACCCCAATAAGGATAGAAAACATCAAAAAATCAAATAAAAATAAATGCTGGCAAGGATGTGGAGAAGTAGGAACACTCATCCACTGTTGGTGGGAATGTAGGATGGCACAACCACTTTGGAAAGCAAAAGGGAGACTTCTGAAAAAGCTGAGTATAGAGATACCAACAGACCCAGTTATTCCCTTACTGGGCATCTACCCTAAAACCTTCAAACCACAGACTAAAGAGATTTGCTCAACCATGTTTATAGCGGCTCAATTTGTAATAGCTAAGAGCTGGAATCAACCCAGATGTCCATCACTAGAAGAATGGATAACTAAGATGTGGTATATCTACACAATGGAATTCTATACAGCAGTAAGAAAAAATGACACAATGAAATTTGAGGAAAAATGGTTGAACCTGGAACAGATCATTCTCAGTGAACTTACCCAGTCACAGAAAAAAAATCGCCACACAGTCTCACTCATCTACAGCACCTAACCTGAATCTACCGAAGATACCTTACATACCCAGCAAGTATCTCCTAGACTAGACACTAGGATGGAAGGGGAGGGAGGGGACGGTGTCAAAGGGGTGGGAAACACAAATCTAGACCCAAACGGCATTGGTACCATAATCTTCTACTTACTAAAAGACAGTCCAAATGGCTGATCCTTCACCAGGCCCTTACAGGGAACACCTGAACCACAAGACACTGGAGAGGGTAAGATTAATACTAACCTTAATCTCCTACATCTTCCCTCCCTCACTTCCCCTCTCCCTGTCTCTCTCTCTCTTATCTCTAACTCTTGTATATTAGTTATCCTTTTCCTCATTTTCTTAGTGGGCACTGACCTGTAACTCCCAGATCCAGCATGGGGCTATCATCCATGAAGAAATTATACAAGGTGATAAAATAAGTTTTCAAAAAAATATAAACATTTTTTAAAATGTTTTTCTGAGTTTTTATAACAGAATACCCCTTTATAGTCCAAGCTGGCCTCAAACTCAAGTTCTTCTTGTTTTGGTCTTCTAAATACTTGAAATACAAGTATGTGCCACTGTGTTGACCAGGTATATAGTTCATTGGGATGAGCTTATGCTTAACATGTTTAAGGCATGGTTTAATCCTTAGCACCAAAACATTAAAAAGTCACCTCCTAATATGCATCTTTATCTGTAAATTATTGTGTGCCCCATTGGACACATAAGCTTTATTCATCTACCTAACATAGGCATCTACATTCAGTTTTAGAGGATTTGACAGAAATTTGCAAACTCTGAGTTTGTCCTCTGTACTTATTGATCTCAAAACTCATTGGTCTACCTCTTTCCTAACTATATTACATACGAATATTCTCAGAAGTGAACATTATAATTTAAAATTTCCTCTTGTCATTTGTCACTCATGACTAAAACTCTTCAGTCTTATCTCTTAAATCCATACTCCCTGAAGTGTTTTTCTCTACATCCAATAGCTTTTTCTTGCTTATCTGCTCAGTCTCAGATCTTGCCACCTCTGGCTTTGTAGGCCTATATAGACAGTATTTTCTTTCTGCTGCCTAAAAAGTTCTACCACAGTCCTTATCTTCCATGTATCTATGTTTAACAACTTTTCATCCTGTAGTGAGAGGCTTAGAATTGAAGTAACTCATTCTAAGAACCCCATGCTTTTGTAAACTTAGAATATATACCTGCCTTCTGTCCCCACCCAGTTTTTGTACCTGCCTTAAATTATATTTAATTCTTCATATCGCTGTCCTGCTTATTATTTTTACATGAGAAACTTTATGAGAATTTCATTCTCTCTCTCTTCTCTTTCTTTCAGTAGAAACTAGTGGCTTTTACATTCTAGGCAGGTATACTATATCAGGTCAGTTACAATCATTTATGTCAACATTTTCAAAATATGTTTGAGAGATAAAGAGGGGGGAGGGAGGGAAGAAGAGAGAGAGAGAATGAGAATGGGCATGCTAGGGCCTCTAGCCACTGCAAATGATCTCTAGACACATGTATCATTTTGTACATCTGGCTTTACATGGGTACTAGGGAATTGAACACTGGTCCTTAGGCTTTGCAGGAAAGCATTGTAGTCACTGAGCCTTCTCTCCAATCCCCACATATACAATTTTATACATAGCATAAATCATAATATTGAGAATATCATAATATTTAAAGAAAGATTTAGCTAATGAAAAACTGAAAAGTTAAAGAATGGCATTAAAACAAGAAAGAAAGGAAGTAATAATGATTTTGAAGTATCCATTTGCACTTCTAGAATCTACTAGAAAGCACAGAAATCTGTCCAGGCTTTTAACAAAACACATTAAAGGAAATCTACAATTGCCACACATTTGTTATTTTTTTTTCATTTGTTACTATGTCAAATGTGATGTATACCACCCATATATCTTTTGGAACCATCCAAAGTATAACGTACTAATTTACTTATGGACATCACAGTCAATATGTATATCACATTACATACCTTAAGTTTTTTAAATTACCACAAAGCTATAAAACAAATGAATAGGAACTAAAACATCTGCCCAATTCAGACCTGCCTGAGGTGGAAAACTACCCTTAACGTAGTGGCATTAGTAGCATTAATAGGTCTTAAATATATTTCTAATTTGAATATTTGACTATTCTTGGACTATAAAGGCTTTCATAGATGATTTTATATAGGTGATATCAATGCTACTTAAAATCATTACATTTTACTAATACTGGAGAAAACAAGCATGAAGAACAATGTACTCCCTATTCTGATAAGCATTAAATAAGAGATGATTATTGGGAGTTTAACTCTACTTTATCATCAGTCATATGACATAATGGGAATGTGCTCTGTTTCCTGATTTCTCATCATTAGAAGTTTCAACATTAATTCTTTTACTCTGCAAAAACCTTGGAAAAACAATTTGATCCTAAAAAATTTGAAAAAAATCATGATGGTTTTATTTTGAGCATGAAAATTGCAATAAATATTCCTTTAGTTAAATTAAATATTACTCAGAATATTAATATTTTTAGATATTATTAATTGTTAACCTATTAAGCTACATGTGCTAATGAACATTCATTTGTATTACCATTTTACTCCATTTTTGATTTACATGTATACACTCATTAATTATTAAAATTAGAAAAATCATTAGGAGCTAGGCATGGTGACTCACTCCTTTAATTCCAGCACTTGGAAGGTAGGACAATCCCTGTGAATCCAAGGCCTGCCTGGCCTACAGTGTGAGTACCAAGTCATCCTGTGCTCGGGTTAGACACTGCTTCTGAAAATCAAAAGCAAAAATTAAAATTTAGTAAACTACAGATTAAGCAAAGACTTGAAAACCTGAGGGACACATATTTGAGGAATTCTCTTGATTCTAAGAAGAGTAGAATAATTAGTGACATTTTAACTTGATAGTCACTGATAAGGATGTCAAAAAAGGAGGACTATGCTGTTGGTGAAATTGGAATAGATTATGGGAAACAACACAGAAGCTCTTCAAAAGCAAAAAAAAAAAAAAAGAAAAGAAAGAAAAATGAACTACCATATGATATTGTTGATTCTGCTTTTGAATATACATCCCAAAGAAATTAAAATAAATTAGTATTTCAAAGAGATGTCTGTGTTTCCATGGACATTGCAACATTATTCAAAGAGCAAATATTTAGAATCCACCAAAGTATCTATCAACAGATGAATCAATAAAGAAAATGTAGTTTATACCTCATGTTCTGGCTCATACCTGTAATGCAAGTACTGGGGAGGCAGAGCCAGAAAGATAAATGTGTGTTAAAGCTTACTCCACTGTCTATAGTGAGTCTGAAGCCAGCATACACTACGGAGTGAAATAAGGTCTCAGTAGTTGAAATCATGGAATTATAGACTAGAATGGGGCTATAGTAAATGGTTTTGGAAGGAAAAAGTTGATCATAGCATATAAACTATCAATTATTAGATATAAATCTAGTACATGAATTATATAAAATTATGAGCATAGATAATAATGTATTATTGAAAAAAATAATAAGTTTGATTATTGGGTGCAGTAGTATCTCATTCATTGATAAAACCATTTCCTTTATTATATTTTTGATATGTTTTTGGTCAGATTCTTCTTTGCTATGAAGTAATTTTATGTGTTGATTTTCACTTTGAAGTAAATAATGTAAAGGAAGTAAGTGTTGTATGTTAAGTTTTTCTGGACATTAGCTTACTACACTGATTCTTATAGCATAAGATGCTAAATCATAGAGAAACGTTTCATAGTAACATATAATTTTTATTTTCCAATTCAATTTTGTAGGTATCTTCAGACCTTTCAATAGTGTGGGGAAATTCAAACATTACCATAGAACCTGACGATTCTGTTCCATACACTATACATGTATGCCCTTGGAAACGTGGAATATTCAAAGGTATCAAATCCATTAATAAAATTCCATTAAGTACATTACTGAGTATGGAGACTCACATCTATAATCCAAGTCCTTGGCAGGCTGAGGTAGGAGGAACTATTTTAGTTATATACAGAATAAAATACAGGTCAGCCTTGGCTGTAGTCACAAATACCTCAAGAAACATAAATATAATAAATAAATAAATCATTAATATGTAAATAGGGTACTGATCATAAAATTGCAATTTGTAGTTCTCTTTTCTAAAGAATGACCCGGGGTGAAGTGCATTTTTTCATGTAATTTGTTCACTTTCTAAATAATAAAAGTTTTGGGACATATATTGTATGACCAATACATTATCTTGATCATTTAATCAAATTTATTTGTAAAAGAAATTCCTTCAAGTGGAAACAGTTAAGTATATGCATAGTTACATAGTGATAGTCAATACTTGCATACGCTGCATGATATTGGTACCATCAGTATTTAGTAATGGATGGGTAGAAGAGGACAGAAAATACAAAAAGACATCAAAGTAGAAGAGAGACTTGTTCAAAATAATAAACAGTTCAGTGTAAGAGGAATGGAAAAGGATAAAATAGGAGGTGATGGTAGGGGACTGTGTTCAAAATACACTATATAAATATATGAAAGTTTTCAATTAATGATCACTTTTGACAGTCAATAGAAATATTGTACTTTGTTCCATGACAAATAAATTTGTTTCACCATCTAAAAATTTCAACATACTTAAAAATTATACCCAAGGATCCATTGTAAGAATCTTTCATTTAGGACTGGAGATATGGCTTAGCAGTTAAGACACTTGCCTGTGAAACCTAATGATCCAGGTTCGAATCTCCAGGTCCCACATAAGCCAGATACACATGGTGGTGCATGCATCTGGGGTTTGTTTGCAGTGGCTAGAGGCCCTGGCATGCCCATTCTCTCTCTCTCTCTCTCTCTATGTCTCTAAAACTTAAAATCTGTAATTTATGTTAACACCCTCAGAATGAGAACTGTTATGAAATGAGCAAAACAAACTGGCATTCAAACAATTGAAACTAAAGTTTTGGGCAGATTTGATAAACCCCTTTTTAAAAATTTCCCTTCAATAAGGTTTTCTGTAACATGAAAACAAAATATGTAGTGAATAACAGCAAATTTGTTAGTATTTTAAGGTTACTTTTGAACAACATAAAAGTAGTGGGTTATTCTAGTTGAAGTTCTTCAATTCTGAAATTACATGCATCCTTATTTATTTATTGAGAACTTTACTATATGAAAATATTACAAAGTGGTCATATTCCCATTGATTTATATACTTATGTATTCTCTCCCCTGTACCAATTCCACTGAGGACACTCCTCAGTGGGATTATCCATAATCACTGTGGGGTCATAAAAACACCAATCAGCCACTGTAGAGTGGGGGGCAATATCTTAGCATACACCTTCCCAACATATGGCTCTTACATTCTTTCCACCCATGCTTCTGCAATGTTTCCTGAACTTTGGAGGGTGTGTTATGTCATCTTTAGTGTTGCGCTCTCAGCAGCCTCAGTTTTTGGCTTTTTTGGATTATAAGTTTCTTCAGTGTCTACTCCAACTCTGTGGAGGAGGTTACCAGGTAGCAATGAGAGCAGCACCTATATTCAGTCTGTCATTTTCTCTGTAATGTTTCCTAGTTCCTGGCAGAAGTGATAGTGATTATTATCTCTTATTGTATCATAGACATTACTTTTTTTATAAGAGGCAGCTGGCTATGCTTTCTTGTTATTCTGATGGTTTTTGCGTCTCCTCAATATTAGTTGCCATCTGACACAGCAGAGTGAGAAAAGCATAGATCAAAGGAAATAAACTCAAACATTTAGAAGACATTTTGATGGGCATAACCTCTTCTTTTAGCCGAAGAACAGAGGATGCTTTTCTATATGGTCTATGGCCTTTTAATCCATAGGCTTCTGACTTGGCAATCAGTAGTACCAGACATGAATTCCCTCACACTTAATGGCCCTCATATCCATTCACACAGCAGTTGATTACTCCCATATGCTACTATTGCACCAGTGGGTACATCTTTTTAAAAAATAATTTATTGATTTTTTATGAAAAAGTTACACACAAAGACCCACTCTCCCCCACCTCACTTCTGCTGAGGATCTTCTTGCCCAGCTGGCTGATTTTGTATCTTGCAGGATCCTCTGCTTGTTGACATTGTTGGTGACTTTTACCCCTCAGCAGCTCACATAGCACTTTCCAGCACTATGAGGATTAGCCAGCAGAGAGCTTACTTCCATTTCCAATGAAGCATGATCTCTCAATGTCCTGAGACTTCAGTGTGATTTCTTCAAACTTATAGTTTTACCCTTTAGTTCTAGTAGGTAACCAAGTGCATTCTCAATGGTCTACATTGTTTTGGGGGCCTCGTGGGCCTGCCTGATCAGCAGTTTAATATGGGGGAGGGATTTACGGCACTGAGATTTCCCAGTAACCACTCATAGTTTTAGCATAATTTCTGCACCCATGTAGGTGCTTCGGCCCAAATTATTCCTGTCTATTAATCTCTCTAAATAAATGAGTTATGACTTTTAATTAGCTAATAGTGATAGATTTCTGTGGTACTGATTCACAATATAACTAGTTTTGTATACCCCCTCCTCCTTTAATTCTGTCTACCCAGACCCTTTCACTCCCTCTATTATATCCCTCTAGGTGCCTGTATACCATCCCCTCCTCTGATCCCTTTCTGTTGCTCCTCTCTATAAGGCTCATTCTAGGTTCCCAACCAGTATTAATGATGCTTTATACAACTTATAAACAAATCAACCTATTGCCTATTAGAACCTTCATATGAGAGAAAACATAGAGTTCGTCTTTCTGCACCTGGGTAAACTCACTTAGTATTTTCCCAAGTCCATCTATCTTCCTGCAAATTTCATTTTTATGTACCACTAAGTAGAATTCCATTTTGTATATGTACCACATCTGCATTATCCATTCATCACCTCACGGACATCTGTGCTGTTCCATTTTCTAGCTTTATAAATAGAGCAACAACAAACATGGCTAAGGAGATATCTCTATAGTAATATATAGAGTCTTAGATATGTGCCAGGAGTGTTATAGCTAGATAAATTGCAGATTTGTAGATTTTTGAGTAACCTCCCTACTGATTTCCATATTGGCAATACAAGCTTACCCTCCAACCAACTGTGGATGAAGGTTCCTCTTTCCCCACACCTACCAACACTTGCTGTCATTTAATTGTATTATTATAGCTATTCTGATTGGAATGAAATGAAATCTAAGAAGTTTTAGTTTGCATTTCACTGATAACTAGATACTAAAAATCATTTTAGACATTTATTTTTCCTTTGTATTTCTTCCTTCGAGAACACTCTATTTAGTACCTTGCCTAACATTTTGAGGGGGGTGATTTTTTTATTTTATTTTTTTTAGTTTATAGAGAGAGGATGTGTGCATACATGCAAGAGAGAGAGAATTAGCATGCCAAGACCTCTGCCACTGCAATAGAACTCCAGATGCTTGCACCAACTAATGGGCATGTACAACCTTGCGCTTGCCTCACCTTTGTGCATCTACCTTACATGGGATCTGGAAAGAGACCAAATATGGGTCCTTAGGCTTCACAGCCAAGCGACTTAACTGCTAAGCCATCTCTCCAGCCTCTGATTGAATTTTTATTGCTTAGTCTGTTTAGTTCTTAGTACATTCTATATATTGAACTTCTGTCAGATATATAGCTGGCAAACAATTTTCCCCGTTGTATATGCTTTCTATTGACTCTGGTAACTCTGTTTCCTTAGTTAAGCAATGTCTTCTGAGTCCTTTGTTCCATTTCTTGACTGGGTTGATTGAGATTTTTATTGCTTAGGGGTTTTTTTAGCTCAGTTTTTTTTTGTTTTTGGTTTTTTGAGGTAGGGTCTCACTCTGGTCCAGGCTGACCTGGAATTCACTATGTATTGTCAGGGTGCCCTTGAACTTGGGGCGATCCTCCTACCTCTGCCTCCCAAGTGCTGGGATTAAAGGCATGCACCACCACACCTGGGTACATTTTTTTAGCTCTTTATATATTATAGATGTTAAACTTCTATCAGAAGATGGCAAAAATTTGAAAGATCTCTATAATGAAATCATTAAAACAATGAAGAAATAAACTGAAGAAGACACAAGAATATGGAAAGATCTCCTATGTTCATAGATTTGAAGAATTAATATCATGAAAATGGTCATTCTACCAAAAGCAATATACAGATTCATTTCAATTACATTAAAAACTCCAGCACCATTCTTCATGGAAATAGAAAAGAAAACCAGTCTCAAAACTGATGGAAATACAAAAGTCCTCAAAGAGCCAAAATATTCCTGGCAAAGAAAAAAAAATACTACTGGTGGTATAACCATACCTGATTTCCAGATATACTTTAAAGCCAAAGGAACAAATAGAGCATGATAATGGCACAAAACAGACACACAGTTCAATGGATTAGAAAGAAGATTGGGGTTCAAGTAACTACAACTACCTGATCTTTGATAAAGAGAACAAAAATATACATTTCATCAAATGGTTCTGGAGAAACTGAGAAGCCACTTATGAAAGAATAAATTTACACACTCTTCTCTAACCCTACACAAATAAAAATTAGAGAGAAAAACCCTCGATGTAAGCATAGGGAAAGAATTTTGTAATAAGACCCCGGTAGAAACCCAGTGAATAAGACACTCAACAAATGCAATCTCATGAAACTAAAAATCTATTGTACAGCTAAGCAAACCATCAACCTAGTCAATAGACAACCTCCAAAATGAGAAAAAGGATAAACTTTCTGTAAATATATGTTTTGCTAGTAACCAAAATATAATGTGTAATGTGATGCATAAAGAGAATCATTGCTTATAACTTGTTTTCATATTGCAATGCTAAGTAAAAGCATATTTTACATACAGTTGGGCAGCATAGACATGTTGCCCACTACATTGCCATTGCATAGTTTCTCAGTTCTTACTTTATTATAGTTTTTAAACTGGCACTGCAAAAGAACACACTTAGAAATTTTTAAAAAATAGTTTAAATGCTTTCTTTTTTTTTTTTTTTTTGGTTTTTCGAGGTAGGGTTTCACTCTAGCCCAGGCTGACCTGGAATTCACTATGGAGTCTCAGGGTGGCCTCGAACTCTCGGCGATCCTCCTACCTCTGCCTCCCGAGTGCTGGGATTAAAAATGCTTTCTTAATATATGCCATACAAACATTGCAGGACAACATTGAGTTTTTATTTTATTTTGTTTACCTTTTGCCTTTTCTTAGCACAAGGTCCCCCATGTCAGTAGACTTATATTGAAATAGAATTGTTTGTGCAATGAATATATGAGTGATATGCTTATTTCATTGTTGTTGTATAAAATAGTTTTAAGTATTACATTTTAAAATACCAAGGAACAATTACTATCATAATGAGAACGCATTGATATTTGTCTTTTTTCTAGGATATAAACCAACCTACTTTAAAAGAATCCCTTAGTGAGCCATGCTTTTACATTTTCTATTTAAATAATGAGAAGCTACTTGTTAGTTTCTTATAATACTATCATAGCTATTGAAACCAGCTTTACATAACATCTAGTTTCAGTTTGAGTTTATGTATATAATGATTAGCTAATATCTTCTCAAATCATGATACTTTTTAAAAATCTAGATGATGCATATCATTTAATTTTAGTGACTTTTGGATTTTATTAGCATGTGTGGTGGTTTGATTCAGGTGTCCCCCATAAACTTAGGTGTTCTGAATGCTAGGTCCCCAGCAGATGGCAATTTTGGAATTAAAGCCTACTGGAGGCAGTGTAATGTTGGGAGCAGGCTTATGGTGTTTGGAATATTCTCCTGTTGCTATTGCCCATCTAATGTTGGGCAAGGGGTGATGTCCACCCTCTGCTCATGCTATCATTTTTCCCTGCCATCATGGAGCTTCCCCTTAAATCTTTAAGTCAAAATAAACCTTTTTCCCACAAGCTTCTCTTGGTTGGATTTTTTTTTTTTGCCAGCAATGCAAGCCTGACTGCAATAGCATATGTTAATTATAAATAATAGGTTTCATTATGAAATTTTCATACATGTATTATATTTTGATCATGTTCATCCCATCATTACCCTTTCCTGGCTCCCTCCCACTTCCACTTAACACCTTTCTCTCCTCAACTAGTCATCCCCCTCTTTATTAGTGTGATTCAATTATAAAAATGCATTAATATTATATTGATGATAATTTATTTCAGTATAATCCAGATAGTAGTATTATATGTTATGGACAAGATTTTTTTTTGTTGGTATTATAGTGGATAACACCTGTTCTAATTTTGTGTTTGGTATAGGGCCAAACAACTCATAAATATTTCACTGATATAGTTATTTGATTATTACCTAAATGCATCTGGAAATACCAGTGCATTTTCAATTGATTCTGTTGAGTTTCCTGAATGAAAGTCATATATTTTCAAGATAATACTTGTTCCTCCCTACTAATTATTTTCTTTATGTATTCTTTCCAGTTTCATTGTATTGGCATTAATGAATAAAGTAGTATCAATCACACTACATTTTAGAAAATTAGAAATTTAGAAAAATTTAGAAAATTAGAAAAACATTAATTAAAACCCTGTAGTATTTTGCTGTTTTGTTGGTTGTTGCTTTATGATAGAAGATTTTATCTTTTTTATTGCTTATGTACACAGTGTGTGTACAGTCATGTTGATACCTTCATTAGCCTCCTTCCTGTCCTCCCCGCTCCATAGGGACCCTCCTCTTTGGGGAATATGGGTCATGAATTGTGGGGTTAGCCATCAGTTATGGGTAGGAGGCAATGTCTCTGTCCATAATGTCCAAACATGTGGAACTAACATTCTTTCCATCCCCTCTTTCATAAATTTCCCTAAGCTATGTTGGGTTCATTTTAGGTCTGCTTCAGTGATGAAGTCTCGGGACCCTCTGTGTCTGTGGATACCTAGTTTGGTAGGAGTTGAGTGTTCTCTGTGTCTATCTCCTTCACCCTTGTGCTGGTACCAGGTTCACCAACAAAACAGCATTCTTGATCATTTCCCCAATTACTCTGGGTTCCACCTGGGGCCCTGGTGAGGTGTGATGGGCTGATTCTCTCTTTAGGATCTATGTCTGAAAAAGAGAACCAAATTCTCCAACAGAGAGTGAAGTCATCACCAGATAAATCTTGCTCATTTCCCCAATTACTCTTAGTTTCAGCTGGGGCCCTTTTGCAGGGTGATGGGCTGGTTCTCTCCTTAGGATCTGCATCCATATGAAAAAGAGTAGAAAATTCTCCAACAGAGAGTGAAGTTAGCACCAGATCAGTGGGATAACCATTGTTTTTTTTTTTTTTTTTTTTTTTTGAGAGAGAGAGAATTTAATAGGTGTAGGCCCTCTTGTAGCCCACGATTGGTGGGAGCTTGATAATGGAGAGCAGGCTTGTTTTTGGATTTGGTTCTGACTTTTTTCCCAGCTCCAGCTATGTGTTCCATTCCACTGAGAAGATCAGTTAGCCAAATCAAGAGCAGTTGGATTCCCACCATGGCTGTGCACCACTATTGCATTTGTGTGAGCATCATGTCAGGTTGTTTGCTGCTGAGTAGCTTAGACCACGAGGTGCTTGCACAGATGTTGGTCATTTTCTGCCAGTCCCTCATGTAGTGATGAGCTAACTGTCTGGAGACTGACTGTCTTCCAAATACCAGCCAGGTGACTCCATGTTCTGTACCAACAGCATTTGGTGTCTTCAGCAATAGGGTCTTAACCACTGACCTTTGGTGGGTCATCAAGTACTCTGACAGAAATCTGTGTTCTTTTAGGAAACCTTGTAGGTGTCTCTGATTAACAGCTCATTGGGGATGTTAGCCACATGCTGGTACTGGGAATTACAGGTCTGTGCCAAAGAAAAGAAGGAAGAAAAATATAGGTAATATAAAAGAGATATAGAGAAGAGACAGAAGAGGGAGAGAGAAAGAAACAGGAGAAGATTAAGGTCAGTCTTCATCATACCCTCTCCAGGGCCTTATGATTCAGGGGTACCCTCTAAGGACCTGATGAAGGTTCAACCATTTAGTCCGTCATAATTTTATGGCAACATTGCCATTTGGGTCCAATTTTGTATCTCTCACCCCCACCCTTACCTGCACCTCCTGCCCCACCCACCCTATTGGCCTGCCCTTGAGATACTTACTAGTTATGTCAGCATCATGGGTAGATTTAGGTTAGGAGCCGAAGATGAGTGAGAGTATGCGACAGTTATCTTTCTGTGATTGGGTGAGTTCACTGAGAATGGTCTGTGTCAGGTTTGACCACTTTTCTTCAAATTACATTGTGTCATTTTTCCTTGTTGCTGTGTAGAATTCCATCATGCATATACACCACATCTTGGTTATCCATTCGCCTAATGATGGACATCTGGGTTGATTCCAGATCTAAGCTATTATGAATTGAGCGGCTATAAACATGGATGAGCAAATCTCTCTCAACTGAGGCATGGAGCTTTTAGGGTACACGCCCAGGAAGGAAATAACAGGGTCTGTTGGTAACTCTATAGTCATCCTTTTCTGGAATCTCTGTATTGCATTCCAAAGTGGTTGTACCATCTTATATCCCACCAACAGTGAATGAGGGATCCTATTTCTCTCCATCCTCATCAACATTTATTTTCATTTGATTTTTTAATGTTTGCTGTCCTTACTGGGATAAGGTGGAATCTAATAGTTGTTTTAATTTGCATTTCTCTGATTATTGGAGATGTTGAACATTTTCTTAAGTGTGTGTTTGCCATTTGAATTTCTTCCTCTGAGAACTGCCTGTCCAGTTCTTTGCCCATTTTGTGTGTGGGTTGTTTGACTTTTCATTGTTTAGGTTTTTTAGTTCTTTGTAGATTCTAGAAATTAGGCCCCTGTCAGTTGGATAGCCAGTAAAGGGTTTCTCTCATTCTGTGGGTAATCTATTGGCTCTGCTTATTATATGTTTCATACGATATATATATATATATATATATATCTTAGATATATTATATGTTATTATATGCTTATTATATGTTTGTCTGTGAAGAAACTTTTCAGCTTCTGAGATTCCAGTGGTTGAGTGATTGTTTAAGATCCTGAGCTAATGGAGTTTTGTTCAGGAAGTCTTTTCCCATTCGTATATCATGGAATGTTCCTCCTATTTTTTCTTCCAGTAGTAGCCAAGTTTCTGGTCTGTAATCCATTTAGACATGATATTTGTGCATGGTGAGATGTGTGGATCAAGTTTCAGTTTCCTGCATATGGTTATCCAGTTTTTCCAGCACTATTTGTTGAAGATGCTGTCTTTTCCAGCCTATATTGTTAGGGCCTTTGACAAATATAAAGTAGCTGTAGTTACTTGACCCAGTGTCTGGGTCCTCGTTTCTGTTCCATTGGTCTATACTCCTGTGTTTATGCCAGTACCATACTGTTTTTATTCCTATGGCTTTGTAATATAACTTTAGATCAGGTATGGTATTTCTTTGGCTGAGGATATGCTTGGATATCTGAGGTCTTCTGCCTTTTCATATGAATTTTGAGATCATTTTTTTCTATCTCTGTGCAGAACAGTGTTGGGATTTTGATTGGTATTGCATTAAATCTGTATGTTGCCTTTGGTAAGATTGCCATTTTCATATTGTGAATTCTGCCTATGCAGGAGCATATGAGGTCTTTCCATTTCTGAAGTCCTCCTCAATTTCTTTTTTGAGTGTTTTTATGTTTTCATTGTATAGGTCTTTCACATCCTTAGTTAATGTCATTCCAAGGTATTTTTTTGTTGCTGTTGAAAATAGGACATTTTCACTTATTTTTTCTCTGTATTTTTCTCTTTTGCATATAGAAACACTACTGTTTTTGTGAATTGATTTTTTATTCTGCTACTTTGTTGAAGGAGTTAATCACCTTTAAGAGTTTTGAGATGGAGGCTCTCAGGTCTCTTGTGTTGTCTGTGAATCATGTTGTCTGCAAATAGAGCTAACTTAATTTCTTACTTTCCAATCTGTATCCCCTTTATTTCTTTCTCCTGTCTTTTTGCTTGAGCTAGGACTTCCAGTACTACATTGAGGAGCACAGGTGAGAGTGGACACCCCTGTCTTGTTCCAGATCTCAATAGGATTTCCTTCAGTCTCTTTCAATTAAGTATTATTTGGGCTTGAGGAGCTTTATATGTAGCCTTTATTATGTTGAGATATAAACATGCATGCCAATTCTGTCCAATGTTTTGAAGTGATGTTGTATTTTGTCAAAGGCCTTTTCTGCATAGTTTGAAAAAAAATGCTTTCAGTTCTTCCATGAAGGTTTGATAGAAGTCAGCTGAGAAGCCATCTGGTCTTGGACTCTTCTCTTTGGGGATGTTTTTGATTACCTTTTTAATCTTGATGGGTGTGATAGGTTTATTTAAGAGATCAATCTGCTCTGAATTTAGCTTTGGTAGGTAGTATGTGTGCAGGAATTCATCCATTTCCTTCATATTATCCAGTTTTGTGTAGTAGAGGTTTTTGAAATATGTGCTGGTGATTCTTTCAATTTCACTTATGTCTGTTGTGATCTCTCCTTTTTCATTTCTAATTTTCATAATTTGAAGCATCTCTTTCTTTTTCACTTGATCAAATTAGCCAGGGGTTTATCAATAGTATTTTTTCAAGGAAACATCTTTTTGTTTGATGGTGTTTTCACACATGGAGGCAAGTGGGAAAGCATTGGCACCCGGTACAGAGGTGACTAGGATGGCCTTGGTGCATGGCAGCGAGTGGGACAGAGTTGGGAGAGTGGGGCAGCATGCCTGTGGGGTGGGGATAGTTGGACAGCATTTGCATGTGCAGTGCTGAGTGGGATGGCGTGGAGACACACTGGCCTAGATCCCCTTGCCTGTAGTGAGTGCAAAAGTAGCCTATGGCTGGGACTATAGCTAGGACGGCTGCTTAATTACCTGAGAGCATGGGAATCAGCCGATTCCCTTTTATTGCTGTTCTGCACACTGGCACTGGAAGTCGATTAGAGTCTTCTACCCCCTAGAAGACCCAATGAACCCTTAATGTCTTGCCTTTCCTTCCCTGGGAGGTGCCTTGACGTTAGGTGGACGCCTTCTTTGATTTTGTCTAATTGCTGTATTTTATTGCCTCATTTATTATTTTAATAAAATCAGGAGTTGATGTTTTTATTTTATTAAGTTGCTTCACAACATTGTTGCGAAATTACACAGTTTTGTGGGTTGTTTTGTTTCCATATTTTTGATACATATAGAATGAATGCATAGGTGAATGTAGTGTGCAAAGAGGTCAGGATGGAGGAAAAGCAGAAGACCACAAACAGAATAAAATTTATTTGAGATTCAACATAATGTATCCTAATTGTTGTTTGCTAATAAAAGATACACTAATTTTTAAAATGTCATTGTAATTCATCTCTACTATAAAAAGTCCAACAGAATAAAGAGATATGAACTAAAAAGTAAAACATTCGCATGTTCCAAAGACTATAATCTTGCCAAAAATATTCTCAAATATTTTTCATATAACAGCCAGAAATAAATACTTGTTCTTATATATTCTTTAAACCTATGCATGCATAAATGCATATATTATATGAGACATAAAATTGCAAATGGATGCTGTCTCACAAAGTATTATGGACATACATCCAATGAAACTCATAGATTTTGTTTACTTAATTACATGAACAGCCTACCAAAGTTGTGTACTTCCTAATTTATGTCACTATTAAAAAGTATTTGGAAAACAAGTCTTCTTTTTGTAGTTGCAAATAATATTGTAACAACATTTTTATAAATTAATTGTGTACATTCTGTGTAAGCATACTTATGGTGACAATATGTAACATTTAAGTTCTTTGTAGAATAACAAACATTGATATATTGAAGTAACACACACACACATACATATATATATATATATATATATATATATATATATACATAAATTTTTTAACATTCCTCTCCAAAAATTGTATTCCAGTTTTTGTTCTTACATATAATATATGAGATGGTAGTTGTTACTCAATATTGTTATTAAAAATGAATCTTATAAAAATGTCACCAATTAAAAAGAATAAGTATTCTTTTGTTTTAAATCCTGATTTATCTTTAAGGGGAATATATATTTTCTGATCTGTATTTCTTCATTACATTGTATATTTTGTATATGTGTTATTTTAACTTTAAATAGTGAAATGCAATTTCTTTATGTATCTACTTGTGTTTGTAAAAATTAAGTAGCATTCCTCTGCTCTCTACAAATTTTTATAGAACAGTATTGGACATGCTGTGAATCACTTGTAGTAAAATGTGAAAGATTTATATGATTTGAAAAGTAACCAGAAAATGAATCAATTCTGTTACTGTGTATTTAATTCAGATTTTAGAGCCTTGAATAATATATGTATGTATATGCAAACATAAAATATATATGAACATACAAACACATATATATCCTATTATACATATAGCTTTAGAGAGGGAAGATTTATATGAGAGTTTAGTGGGAATTGGAAGATAGCTTATCAGGTAAAGGTGCAAAGCTTCGAAGCCCAAGTTCAATTCCCAAGATACCCAATTAAGCCAGATGTAAGATGCAAATAAGTGGACATTTTTAGAATGAATAAATAAATAAATCATGGGAAATTATTTTAAATTCCTTATCTCATTAAATGTATAATCTTAAATATAATTACTGTGTTATCAATCATATATATTATATATAGTACATCTCAAAATTGCCAACATTTCTAATACTTAATATTCTCATTGAGTAATGATTACCACATTGATCCATAAAAATCTAAAATTATACATTGGAATATTCTTTCTATATAATTGATAATGAGCCAATAATTTTCTGCAAAGGCAAAAAAGACACTTGTTTGTTTTATGTAAACAAAATGTGAAAATACTTTCTTCCAAATGAACAATTTCTTTCTCTTAGCTATTTTTCTGGTGTAGGAGCAATCTAGCCAATGGTGTCATAATTTTTGGAAACATACCTCAAACAGCAATAATAGTACTGTGAAAAGGATACTATTTATTATGTACCTTCTTTGTACTTTAGGCTAATCGTCTGATATATGATATTGTGAATATGTTTACATACATTTTTCATTTTATTTCATTAGAAGTTTGGCTACTTTATCCTAATAATGGTACCAAACTGACTGTATTTGCTGAATACAGAACTGACTAATAAAAAAAAAAAAAAAAAAAAAGAAGTTTGGCTACTTTAAATCTTCTGTGCAAGTAGACCATATTCCACAATATTTATTTACTTCAAAAACTATCAAAAATAGTGTTCATGCCACGCATAGTGGCGCACACCTTTAATCCCAGCACTCGGGTGGCAGAGGTAGGAGGATTGCCGTGAGTTCGAGGCCACCCTGAGACTCCATAGTGAATTCCAGGTCAGCCTGGGCTAGAGTGAGACCCTACCTCAAAAAAATTTTAAAAAATAGTGTTTAGTATTAAAGAAAATCTAAGAAAATTTTGTGGTTTTGTCTCTTTTCTACTTGTCTTTACAACTAGTAGACCATTATGGAGATTAACATAATTCGATTACTTCATATTTGTAGGAATCAACTTATTTTACTTGATCATGATACATGGAATATCTGGTTTGTATACAAAACCTTGATTATGTTAAGCTGACACTGAGAGATCAAGGTCAATTTCTGAAGTATTTCGAGTATACTAACCTCAATTTAAAAAATTTCTATCAATTTTGAATGCATCCATTTTAGCATTAAAATATTCTAGACAGTGACAATTTTGAAACTAAAAATTTGAATAACATTTTACATATTCAATGCTTATGGAATCATGTGAGTAATATATACATAAAACATAATAAATATTATTTTAATGAGGCAAGAAGCATGGTGAATATGATATAGTAATAAAATATGTAAGAACAGTCATCCAGCATTAATACATTCCTGAATTTGAAGATGATTCATTATTTCCTAATTTTCCTTATCATTGTAAGAAATCAGATGAAAATAATTTAATCTAGATTATGTTGCTATTTTCTTAAAATTATCATCAAGTTGTTCTATATGTCCATCAGGCTTAATTGAGATGTTGTCATCTATACTTATATTTTGTTTAAAAGTTTAAAGTAGTAATAACCTTAATATCAAAGACTAAACTTTCATTTCAATAATGACTCCCTGATTAATCTTACATCATGTACCTATGCATTACAGGTGCAGTTACATTTTCTGTTAAACCCAGAGATGAGGAAGATTCTCAAGAAGATACAGATCAGGAAAAAGAACAAGTCTCTTCTCAGGAGACACCATCAGAACCATCTACCATTATTTTTGAGGAGTACTCAGGTGAATTTATTATGATAGTTTATCACGATTCACTTTTAAATGAAATATCCACTTAAACTGAAAAATACATATCCCAATTGTGAATATAATAATGTTCTTATTATTTCAGAGTTCTTTGTTTATTTTTTGTTAGTTATGTTCACAATGTATACAGTCATGTTGGTACCATCATTAGCCTCCTCCCTGTCCTCCCACCTCCACAGGGACCCTCCTCCTTGGGGAATATGGGTCATGCATTGTGGGGTTAGCCATCAGTTATGGGTAAGAGGCAATGTCTCTGTGCATAATGACCCAACGTGTGGCTCTAACATTCTTTACACCCCCTCTTCCGCAAATTAAGGGTTTAATTTTTTATAGATTATTTTATGAATTTTGCTGCTAATATCACAAGATTATAATATTTCATTTTGAAGGCTGCCTATACATCCATTGGTTTATATGTTTTCCTGTCATTAAGAAGAATAGCAAGTTTATAAGATATTAATGAGTATTTAAAACAACAATATATTTTCCTTATTTTGGTATAGAAGTTGATAGCAATGTTTTCATGTGTCAAATAAACTTAATTATATTGTATTTTCTTCTTCTATCCTTCCTATTCTATAAATCTTGTATATTATTAATGATCATAACATTTTAGTTGAAGTTCAAAAATGGATGATATATTATTAGAATGGTCAGAGCAAATTTGCTAGAGAAATAGTTGTTCTTTAATGTGTGAATAGCAGGGACATATTAAGTTATTAGAATGGAGTGATTCCAAAAGTACAAAGTTCTTAAAACAATGAGGTACATCAAATAAAAGATTTTTACTGATTAAATTTATATTCCATTTTTTAAGAAAAATAGGAATGATCTCTCCCTTCCTCTCTTCCTCTCTTCTTCCCTTCCTCCTTCCCTGTTTACCTCCTTCTCTCCCTCCCTCTCATACTCAAACCCACCTCATTTTATTGTCTTTTCTGGAGAACCTTGACTAATTTAGTCTACCTTTTTAGATATGGGCAGACTTTTGGATAATTTTAAAAAAATATTAAAAGGTAATAAGGTTCAAACTGGGGTTTAAGAGTTGAACCCTAGCCTTTTGATATCAAGTATTTCTGTTGATATTTGTACTAATCTCGAGCTGCAAACCAATCTCTTTAGTTATAGATACTGTTTCTATTATTGTAAACTCAGTGTGATTTAAAGTATTGGCAAGATCCAGAAAAAAATAGTTGTGAGCTATCTAGAAGAGTAAATACTGTTCATTTAAAGAATCTTAGTTTATTTATGGATAAGTCACATTCAAATTATACAAAAGCAGTTAAAGTGTTTTCATGACATTGAAGGAGCAACAAGTAAAAAAAAAAAAAGCAGAGAATTACTTAATTTCACATTAGGAATGGTAGCTCAGTGGAAAACACTTGCTGGTATGTTACCTTACTTGAAGCCCAAGCATTGGAAAAATAGAGGAAAAGATTGTCATAAATATTTGCCATAAGAACTTACCTGGTAAGAGGAGGAATAGACAAACACTTTTATCTTACCCTCAAATAGCACATTTCATCCATGTGTAATAATATCTGGTGTAATTTTTTTTGGAATTTTGCTGGTCCATTTCATATATTTGATATAAATGTGATTTTTTTCAAAAGTTGATATTAAATACTGTTCTAGCCCTGGTGTTGAGCTAAATTATTAATTTTAATTAAAATTAAGTACTAATGAAAATAAAGGGCTCACCTAGACCTCCATTGTCAGTCTTATCACTACATGATAATTCTAAATGTGTCTCAGAATCACTTTTAATGTGTTTTATAATAGCTGATGTA
Organism: Dipus sagitta; assembly: GCA_036346955.1. Taxonomy (NCBI): domain Eukaryota; kingdom Metazoa; phylum Chordata; class Mammalia; order Rodentia; family Dipodidae; genus Dipus; species Dipus sagitta. The sequence continues at coordinate 34,742,798 of CM070776.1, forward strand.
TTATAGTATATGACAATGCATTACAATATAAGATAGTATTGAATATTATATTGTAGTAAAATACAAATGCAGCACAACAGACAGTATATTATTCTTTGGTATTTGAGGTCATGCAATACCTTATCATACAATAGGCTGCGATCACATTCAAAATATTATACTCACAAAGAAGATTTTCAGAAGAGGGAAGTACTGATTAATATCACTATTCTAAGCCCTTTTTTTCACACGTGAGATAATTGAGGCCCAAGACAGTTGGTAACTTACCTATATAAATCACTGTAGGATAACAGTTCTTAAAAACTTTTCAACATTATAATATTGACCTGAATATTTAAATATTTTACTGGCATCAGCAAACACCTTAGACCTGAACTTACTCAACAGTGAGAGAGGAAAAAAGAGTGCCAAATGATAGTAGGCAGATGAAAAAGATAGATTGAAAATAACTTTGATACATGTATAAAACTTCTCTGGAGGGACATGCTGGTTGATCAGAATTCCAGTTTCAACTCATGGTTTAGACATCACCAGTGGCAGAATAGCCTTCTTTAAAGTAAAATTGGAAAGCCTGATCTAAGCAACATTATTTCATTACTCTGTCAAAACCCCTTGCTGCCTTTCTTTGGGTTAAATTGGTAGGATTTTTTTCACACTCTCAAGAAATCTTAAATCTCATATTTCTGACTTTCTCCATCTAAAGTATTATGTTCTGGAAATGTACCATCTCTAGTAGTAATACATTACATAGAGATTTTTATGTGTAAATATGACTATTCAACAATTAGGGTAAAATATTTTTCAGAATATTTTTGATTTAAAAATAAAGTATAATTAAGTTTATTATGTTGGAAAATTTGATGAATTACTGAGGTAAGCATACCACCAGGTACATTGGCAAAATAGTCACATGACCATGCAGGATGAAATACCTCTTGTTGTTTGCTACTATGATTAAAAGTGTTGTTGATCCTAGCCTTGGCTTCCCTGACAAACAAGGCCATTAAAATAATTTGAATTCAAAATTCGTGGTCCACATTTTGTGTCAGTTACCGTCCAGTTTCTGGGACAAAATACCTAAGCAGATGTATCTTAAGGAAAGAAAGGTTTTTTTTTTTTTTTTTTTACTTTTTCTTTTACTTTTTCTGTCTACAGTTTTGAGGGGAAATCGATTATGGTGGAGAAAGCATGGCAGGGGCATGAGACTGAAGTCACATTATCACATCTGCAGGGGGACATCAAGTGGGTCTTGGCTGTATCAAGTCTAAGCCAGTACCCAGTGACACACTTCCTCCACCAATGCTCAGGCTTCCAAAGGTTCCACAACCTTCCCAAATTGCACCATTTCACTGAGGATTATGTTGTCAAAACTAGTAGTCTTAGGATACATTTTATATTCAAACCACCACATTTTGCCCTGGCCTCCATAGTGTCATGGCCAACTAATATTGCAAAATGTAATTAGTCCAACTTTATATGTCATATCCTCTTTGCCAGTCTCAACACTTAAGTCACTCTCTTAACTGTGAGCCATATAAAATGAAAATGCAACTTACATGCCTCTAATACGTAATGATACAACATAAATATTTATATTCCAAAGAGAGGAATGGGTACATATTCCTATATACTATATACATATTCCTATATATTCTCCTATGTCAAACAACTTAATTTTCATATGTTTCTGCTCTATATTTCCCCTCTTTCACTGTACTGGGGCATCAAAGAGAAATCACACAACAAACTCAATGCTTTTCTGCCTTGAAATTTCACTTTCCTAAAGATCCCAATAAATGGAGAAAATGTAGCCAGTTTGTTTGCCACAAAAATCACATGAACTACCTCTAACCAAATTACCAATATAGTATATTTTCACCTGTAGTACCTTATGAGTCTAGCCTCCATATTCCACATTTTTCTATACATTTTGGTCTTTCAGAATTCTATATGAATGATCTATTAAGCTTTGCTTACAGCTTTGTATGGTTTCTATAGTCCAAAGTTTCAAAATCTTCCACATTCCTCCCGCACACTACTTCTAAAATACTAAGAACTACATAGTCAGGTTTCTTGCAGCAACAATCCTACTTCTTAATAACAATTTCCTGAAGAATCAGTTAGCTTTTAATTGCTTTCCTAACATACCACAGAAGAAGCAGCTTAAGAAAGAAAAGGGCTAACTTTCAGCTCACAGGTTTAGAGTGAATCCCATAATCCCAACATATTTTTTGACACAAGATTAAGAGTTCCCTATGTATCCCAGGCTGGTCTTGAATTCACTATGTAGTCAGATGACCTCAAACTCACAGCAGTCTTTCAGAGTGCTGAGGACACTGGTGTGTGATGGTTTGAATGTAAAATTTCTCCCATAGAATCATGTACTTAGTTCCAGTTTGGTTGCATTGTTTTGGATAGTAGCAGAGTCTTTGGGAGGTTGAGCATTGTTGGAGGAATGGTGTGTCATGAAAAGGTGGGGGAGGGGGTCTTGAGGTGTAATTGCCCAGCTCCACTTCTTGTCATTCTCAATTTCTTCCATGTGGATATGACCATGTGACTCTAGCTTCCTGGTCTTGTTAATTTATGGCCCTTAAGTTTTTACAATAAGTATGAGATTTGGGAGCTTATATTAGGAAATGCTGTTCTGTTTTCATTTATTCAGTTTTGTTTCATTTTTCAGATGATAAGGTTAAAAGTTTTAAAGTCTGGTATCAGCTTGAGATCCGAAGCTCTCCTGGACCACCTGTTGATACTATTGAACTTCATTGTATTGCTCTGGTAAGAGTGTAGTAAATATTCAGTAAATATTGGTAAATAGAGCCCATGTTGCATACTAGGTTTCACTCCACGGAAACATCCATATGAAAGATTACATGGAGATAAAGCAATCATAGCAATTTTAAAGCTTAAGTACTTTTAAAAATTATATTTTGGCTACCTGGTGACTTGTAATGACTGCACTAATGGACATTCTACCTGCATGTTTCATGAGTTGCTGTGTAAACTTAATCTATATGATTGTTCTACACATGTTATTTTACTATGTATTTAGTGTGATATGCTTTCTTGTATCCTTGACTATTGACTTTTCCTAAGTATATTTTGAATGTATTCCCTTTACTATGTATTTGGAACAAGTATAATAAATTTGGGGATTTTAGTAATAACAAGAACAGGATTTTCTTATTTTAATTACTCAAATGTCAACAAATTTCTGTCCAATTTTTAAAATAATTTCAAGTATCTAGGGTCTTCCTTTAAGCTAAATGACGAAAATATAAATTGATAATAACATTTACTTGCATACATTTTAATATTTATCATATAAATTATTTTTAATATTAAGATAGATTTTTTCATAGAATTGGTTACTTAAGAACTTGAATTCTAGCTGCAATTAATAGAAAGTAAAACATTTTTAATACCTTGAGTCTATAAAAAGATTATTTTATACTTGGTTTCTGAGTAAATCTCTATTGTGGCATAGAAAAACTGTTGTTAAAAGTTTGAAATGCATTCAAGTATACCCTGCAAAAACATCCCCTAAATAATAAATTGTTTATTGTGATAATGGTAGGTTCTTTGTACAATGAACGTGTTTTGTTACTGTGACTTGATATTTCCTGTAGCATAGAGTCTTACTAGTTATTTTTAAACAACAAAAACTTTTGGAATATTTTCAAGTCTATTCATAAATGACTATATTTTTAAAATATTTTAATTATTTATTTGCAAGTTGAGAGAGGGGTGAAGAGAGAGTGAGAGAATGAGAATAAGAGAGAGGGAATTGGTGTACCAGGGAATCTTGTCACTGCAAACGAACTCCAGATACATGTGCCAATTTGTGCATCTGGCTTAATGTAGGTACTTGTAAGTCCCACCTGAGCTGCCAGACTTTGTAAGCAAGTACCTTCAACCACTGAACCATCTCTCCAGCTGCCAACAATAATATAACTTTTTTTCAAATAATGATCTTTAAAATTTTATTTTAGTTTTAGTATATACACGTATACAGATGATTAGTTTTCTTTTTTTAATTTTTATTTATTTATTTTATTTATTTTTTTATTTTATTTTTTTTTTACAGTCAGTTTGGTACCATTATTAGGCTCATCCATGAGCTACCCCCTCCCCTTGGCCCCTCCTTGTTGAGGTATACGGGTCATGCATTGTGGAGTTAGCCCACAGTCATGGGTAAGCTAAATGTCTCTGCATATCATGACCCAACATGTGGCTCTGACATTCTTTCCGCCCCCTCTTCCGCAAAATTTCCCTGAGCCATGTTGGGTCTGCTTCAGTGATGAGGTGTTGGGGGGCTCTGAGGCTCTGGCTCTCTGATTTGGTAGGAGTTGATTTTTCTCTATGCTGATCTCCTCCCCCCTTGTGCTGGTATCCTGTTCATCAGGAAAACAGCGCCCTTGCTTGTTTCTCCAATTTTTCTTAGTTTCAGCCAGGGCCCTTTTGAGGTATGATGGGGTGGCTCTCTCCTTAGGATCTACATCTGTCTGAAAAAGAGAAGCAGATTCTCCAACGGAGAGCAAGTTAGCATCAGGACAAATGAGATAACCCTTTTTTTTATAGAGAATTTAATAGGTGTAGGCCCTCTTGTAGCCCACAATTGATGGTAGCTTGATGTTGGAGAGTGGGTTTATGTTTGGATATGGTTCTGACTTGTTTCCCAGCTCCAGCTATGGGTCTCATACCAGTGAGGGGATCAGTTAGCCGAACTGAGAGCAGTTGGTTCCCCACCATGGCTGTGTGCCACCACTGCACGTGTGTGGGCATCACAACAAGTTATTTGCTGCTAAGTAGGTTAGACCATGCGTTGCTTTGACAGATATTGGTCACATTCCCCCAGTCGCCCATGTAGCACCTTCTGGCACTAGACGTGCTAACTGTCTGGGGACTGACTCTCTTCCAACTTCCAGCCATGCCATTCTAATTTGCATGTCAATCACATAAGGTGTCTTCAGCAGTAGGGTATTATCACTAGCCTTTGGTGGGTCATCAAGTACTCTGACAGAAATCTGCCTGTCTTTTAGGAAACCTTGTAGGTCTCTCTGATCAAAAGCTCATTGTGGATGATAGCCCCATGCTGGTTCTGGGAGTTACATGTCAGTGCCCACTAAGAAAATGAGGAAAAAGATAACTAATATACAAGAGTTAGAAATAAAAGAGAGAGAGGGAGGGAGAGGGGAAGTGAGGGAGGGAAGATGTAGAAGATATAACTTTTTTAAAAAAATGTTTATTTTTATTTATTTGAGAGTGACAGGCAGACAGAGAAAGGGGCAGAGAAAGAGAGAATGGACACATCAGGGCCTCCAGCCACTGCAAACAAACTCCAGATGCATGCACCACTTTGTGCATCTGGCTTACATGGGTACTGGGGAATCGAGCCTCAAATCAGGGTCCTTAGGCTTCACAGGCAAGTGTTTAACTGCTAAGCCATCTCTCCATCCCCAAAATATAACTTTTAAATAGAAAACTCTTTTATTTGGAAAATCATTATCAATTGCAATTCCTCTATCAAATCCTAAGAGAAAAGCAAATTTAAATGGGCACTAAAAAATCTGGGGACACAAGTGTAAAACATGTCACTGGCTTTCTTATTAAGTATTTGTTTAGAATAGAGAGAGAGAAAGAGAAGAGTTGAAATGTGTAAGAAAAATTAGCATAGATTGAAATCTAAAATCACTTATAAATATCTTTGTCTTTTCATTATTTGATGCATATGGCATTTTAATTTTCTTATAAAAGTTGTTAAACCTTATGAAATAATAGAAATTAAGATATTTATTATTCTCAAATTTGAATACTGAAGATTGTCATACACAGGGCTGGAGGGATGGCTTAGTGGTTAAGGCATTTGCCTGTAAAGCCAAAGGACCCAGGTTCAATTCCCCAGGACCCATGTTAGCCAGATGCACAAGGGGGCACACACGTCTGGAGTTCTTTGTAGTGGCTAGAGGCCCTGGTGCTCCCATTCTCTCTTTCTCTCTCTCTCTCTCTCTCTCTCTCTCTCTCTCTCTCTCTCTCTTTCTCCCCCTCTTTCTCTGTCAAATAAGTAAAAATAAAATATTTTTAAAAAAGATTGTCATGCCCTTTGAGTAGCACATCAGAATACATTATATGTTTATGTAATATTTAAGAAGTTGAAAAGAAAACCTTTAACTCTGTCTTTAAATGAGACATTTCCAGTATATTTTCATTCTTGAAATTATTATTTTTACATTAATATATTACTTTCATAAGTAATGCAGCTACTAAATAGCTTACTTTTTTGATTATGGGCATGCTTGCTTTGCTTAATTAAATATTCAGTTCTAAATGAAGACAGTTGCAAAGAGGATTTGACAACTAATTCTGTTCATGTAGGACTCCAATCATAGTGATGAAGTTGCTAATTAAGTTCTCCCTCCCTTTTAGTCTTAAAAAAGTATTCCCTCTTTAACCTTCAGACATGAAGAGTTATTTGATACTGTGTTTTCTTTTCAATAATACCATCAAGTTAAAACTTGGTGCATTTCTTGAAGACCATGCTTTCATAATACATTCTGGTATACACTAAATATTTTTTTCTCACCTATATATTACTTCCCAGTATTTTCAACTGCATTTGATATGCTAGCAAAATATGTGAGAAATACTTTACTTAAATCTAAGACCCTCAGATTTGGCAGTGTTGCATTCAGGATCATAAGATATCTCTGCTTTCCATCTGCATCACAGCTTTTATTATTTTCCACAGAATTTATACATTTGATTTAACCAAGTATAAGTAATCAGAATTGTTCTGAAATGGACTTCATGAAATAAATGTTTTCTTTTTTTCTTTGAAAATTTTACTTCTTTTATTAGCATACAAAGAATAAGGTTTCATTATGTTATATTTCAAGCAACTTTTTATTTGAATTTCCCTTTCTTCCTTTCTCTCCACCTCCACTCCTCCTTGGTGTCTTCACCTCACTATAGCTTCCTTTCCACTTTTATAGTACGTGCTTCCTTTTGCCTTTTTCTCATCAACTCCTTTTCCTATGTCATCTCCTATTTTGAGTCATAGATTATACTCACATTCATAGTCTCTTATTCATTTATATAAAAACATTAAAAATAGGATCTACATACATGAGAGAACAGGATATTTTCATCTTCACTCAGTATAATCTTTTCCAATTATATGTGTTTTCTTTCAATTTTAATAATTTCAATTTCCTTTACAGCTAAAAAAGTTCTATTGTATGTATGTACCATGTGTTCATTATCTAATCATCTAATGATCAATTGATGGACATCTAGGTTAATTCCATTTCCTAGCTATTGTGAATAGAGTGGTAGGGAACAATGATTTCCAACTATTTCTGAAATAGAATATAGAGTCCTTAGAGTATATGCCCAGGAGTGGTTAAGCTGGTTATGTGGTAGTTTCAAGGGAACCTGAGAAAACTCCACACTGATTTTCATAGAAGCTACAACAACCTGGCAAGAATTTGTCATTAATTTTCTTTATAGCTGTCCTTACTGGAGTGAGATGAAATCTCAAAGTAGTTTTAATTGGTGCTTTCCTTATGTTTAAGGATGCTGATTGTGTTAAATATTTGTTTGATTAAATTCCTACTCCCCTGCAAATAAAACCTTTGTTATTTTCAGAGAGGGGGGGAGAATGAACGAATATGGGCCCACGAGGGCCCCCAGCTACTGAAAATGCACTCTAGATGCATGCACCACTTTGTGCATCTAACTGTACATGGTTACTGGGGAATTAAATTCTGGTTGTTTGGCTCTACAGGGATGTGTCTTAACCACTGAGCCAACTCTAAAGCCCAAATAAAGCCTTTTTATGTATTAAAAATATCTGTTGGCTAATTGTATTTCTTCTCTTGAGACCAGTCTTGTAATTTTATTAACCCACTTACTGATTGGCAGGATTTCTTTCTTTTTTTTTTTTTTTTTTTTTTTTTGGTTTTTCGAGGTAGGGTCTCACTCTAGCCCAGGCTGACCTGGAATTCACTATGTAATCTCAGGGTGGCCTCGAACTCATGGCGATCCACCTTCCTCTGCCTCCTGAGTGCTGGGATTAAAGTTGTGCGCTACCACACCCAGCTTGGTGTTTCATTTTTGAAGTTCTTTTTAAAATATATTCTTCATATTAACCCTGTCAGAGAAATAAATAGCTTACAAATATCTTCTCCCAATCTATCGGCTTACTGTTGGCTCTGCTGAGAGTTTCTTTTGCTGTGAAAGAACTGATTTCATGTATCCCCATTGGTTGATTCTAAGGACTATTTCTTGTGCTACTGGACTCCTGTTCAGACAGTTCTCTCCACTTAGTTCATATTGAATTGTCATTGAATTGTGTTTATGAGTAAAACATAACATTTACTTGAGACCACCAAGAAGTTTTCAGTGCAAACACTAAGTAAATTAAATCTTTCTTCTTGGAGAAGGGGTAGACTGAAAATCAAGGGAAAAATCCACCAAGTTATGGAATAGTAAGGTGATTATTTTTTCCTCAATTAGGAGATGCCTTTCATCAATAAGTTTTACGAAGTTTTAAGCAGACATCTTGGACTAACAAGATATTCAAACACTCCCTGAGTGAGATTTTTACATTGCTACTTTATTGTTTATGTTGGGTAATATTCAGTATATCGGATATATTAATAATTAGATTTATAGATAGCCTCATACATTGCACACTTTATGATATAATAAATTTGTTTTGTGTCAATGATATTCATAATAGTGTTATAGCAGATACTGAGAGACCATAATGAACATTCTAACTAGCTGCCCAGTTACATAAAAGTAACCTTGTAATGCAGTTAGAAGATAAGTAAAATAATTGAAATGAGATATTTTATAAGAAATTTTAGCATTGTCTTCGCTTTCACATAAATTTACAAACCTAAGGAGCATAAATTGTTTTGTTTCCATTGTATAAAATGTGTTGCCACATCAATTATTTAAGAATAACTAAATGCATGAGAAAATATTACTTAAAGTAATTGAACATTAGAGATAAACAACAGGATTTGAATAATTTAACACAAGAAAATATTTCATTATTTTAATAATCTGGTACATGTGTTGGCAGTTAGTAGCTAGACTACCAACCTACATTTTGTAATATTAGGAGTCATCGTCCTTCTGTTTTGTAATGCTTTCATCTACATATCTGTAGAAGGAAATAATGCTTAAAGAGACTTTTTAATCCTTTTTTTTTTTTGTTTTGTTTTTCAAGGTAGGGTCTTGCTCTAGCCCAGGCTGACCTGGAATTCACTATGTAGTCTTAGGCTGGCCTTGATCTCATAGTGATCCTCCTACCTTAGCCTCCTGAGTTCTGGAATTAAAAGTGTATGCAAGCACACTCAGCAAAATTTGGGATTTTAAAAAATTCCTTGGTATGTACATTGCAATACCCTATCCACTCATATATCATCAGAGAGAACTAGTGACATAGCTACAGCAATGTACAAAAGGGTCTTGGAGTTGGAATCCCTTGTTGAGCACCTTCTGCCCAACCAGTTCTTCATACTGCAAACATTTTGGAGAAAGATAGTTTCTGACGTATCAACAAAGATGAGAAAGTTTTAGTCTATTACCTATTGCCAGCCCATATGTGCCTGAACAGAGCATAGTGGCAGTGGGAATTACTTATTCAAGGAAAAGAAGATGAAAGTAAATTCATTTGTTGAGTTCCTATTAACAGAAACAGCCAGAAAAGAAAAAAAAATGGCTACAATGAAAAGCAAATAGACTTCTATGGTCATAAAAGAAGACTTCTAGTTTGAAAATAGATTTAAAACAAAGAATGAAAATTATGGCAAGATACATTTAAAACAAGACAACTAGTTATATTTGTGGATGTCAATCTTCTTTATACATTTTTTAGATAAGGTCTTGCTCTGTATTCCAGATTGTCTTCAAATGCATAGTCTTTCTGCCACATCCTTTGAAGTGTTGTGATTACAGACATGTTACCATGCCTGGCTATACATTTTTATATTACCTAGTCAAGATGATTATGCATTTCTAAAATTATATAGATAACACAAAGGAGGTCTCCCAAATATAAATTTACAAATCTTGATCATCTTTAAAATTGATGTGACAAATTTTCTTAACCTAATATTATTTTGAAGGCATTTCAAATATCTATATTTGTTTTGTTTGGTTTTGTTTTTGAGGTAGGGTCTCACTCTAGCCAAGACTGACCTGGATTCACTCATTAAAACCTTGTAGAGGGACCAGATTGTGTTTGTTTTATTGGACACTTCACAAGGGATTTTAATGATATTCAAAAGAATATAGTACAGACTGTCCAAGAACAATTTATAGTCTTTATAAGCAATAGAAGATATACTGGAATGAGAAAAAAATCTTTATTATTTTTTAAAAATATTTATGTAATGGTTTTATTGGAAACTTGAAAATACAAACTTATTACAAAAATTGTCTATTACTGGGGCTGGAGAGATGGCTTAGCGGTTAAGCGCTTGCCTGTGAAGCCTAAGGACCCCGGTTCGATGCTCGATTCCCCAGGACCCACGTTAGCCAGATGCACAAGGGGGCGCATGCATCTGGAGTTCATTTGCAGTGGCTGGTAGCCCTGGTGTGCCCAATCTCTCTCCCTCTCTCTCTCTCTCTGCCTCTTTCTCTGTCTGTCACTCTCAAATAAATAAATAAAAATAAACCAAAAAAATTTTTTTCAAAAATTGTCTATTACCTTTGGGTTATTCTCTTATGTCCTCTGTCTGCTACCTTCATTCCATGGTAGACCCTCCTCAGTAGAAGTCTACTCAGTCTACTGAGGAGTCTACATAAACACTGTAGGGGTCATGAATGTACCAGTCAGTTCCTATGGATGGAAAATGCCTCACATGACATTTTCCCATCCTGTGGCTCTTATTTGCTGTCCTCCTCATCTTCCTCACTGTCCCCAGAACCTTCTAGCACTTCATAGATGTCTCCATTAGTGATGAGCTCTTGGCAGATTCTTATTTTCTGTTTCAATTTCTTTTGATTCTTCTCACTGTCTACTTCATCACCTTGGATGAGGTTCTCAGGCTAGTAGTAAGATCTACTTCTGTAATGTATCATGTGTCCTAGTGGGTATAATAGAGATGAACAATCCTGTGATAAGCAGTCATATTTCTCTTCCTACCATTTTGATGGGTCTTGGGTTTCCCTAATATTTGTTGCCATCTGTAAAAAGCATATTCTCAAAAAGGGTCAGCAGCCTGGATCAAAGGGGGCAATTATAGGTATTTAGAAAATTAGAAGTTGCATTAGATTTTTTTGTTTGTTTGTTTTTGTGAGGTAGGGTCTCACTCTAGCCCAGACTGACCTGCAATTCACTAAGTAATCTCAGGGTGGCCTTGAAGACATTGTGATCCTCTTACCTTTGCCTCCTGAGTGCTGGGACTATAAACACACACTGCCATGCCCAGCTAGAAGTTGCATTAGATTTTAATGGGCATAATGTCTCCACTTAGCCAAGGAAAAGTGGAAAATTCCTTCTAGGGTCTACTACCTTCCAAGTCATACGCTTATGGCTTGGTTCTCAGTACTAAGCATGAATTTCCTCCCAATGAGTAGCCCTCATATCCAATTAGCAAGCAGTTGATTGCCCCCCCCATAGCTTATGGGCTGCTATTGCACTGATGGATTCATCTTGCCTGCCTAGTTGATTTTGTATGTTGAAAGGATCCATTGTTCACACTGTTAATGACTCTTACCACCCAATAACTCATAGATTATGCCAGGTGTGGTGTCAAAGCCTTTAATCCCAGAAATCAGGAGGCAGGGGTGGGAGGTAGAAAGGTAGATGAGTCCAGGGCTAGGCTGAGATTATATATTGAATTCCAGGTCAACCTGGCCTGGAGCAAGACCCTATCTCCAAAAAAATGTTTAAATATTAAGATTATATGTTTTCTAGGGAGTGGGGAAATTGCTCAGTGATCAAATGTCTTGCTTTCAAAGACTGCCAGCCTAGGTTTGAGTCCCAAGTGCCCATATAAAGCCAGATGCACAAAGTAGTACATGGATCTGGAGGTTATCCTCAGGGACAATAGGCCCTGGTATGTCTATTTTCATATTCTCCTTCTTTCTTCCTCTCTGTCCTTCTTTCCCTTTCTATCCCTCTATTCCTCTATCTCACCCCTCTCCCTCCTTCTCTGTCTATATTTTCTTGCAAATGAGTAAATAAAAATATTTAAAATAAAATATTTTCTCCAGTAGGCCAAAATTTAAACCCTAAAACAAATAGCATTAAATAATATTTTTCTTTCTGTTCACTTCCCTAGAAAAGTGACTGTGATTATATACTTCTTTTGTAATTCTAGGAGACTATTTGCATTGAAATTCCCATCACTAACCCAAAAGATGAAATTATTCATGTGAATGTGCAGTTGACATCAATTGCTCTCAGTGGACCAGAGCAACTTAAATTGAATCCATTGGAACGTGTTAACTATATTGTATGGTATTCTCCAGCATCCATGGGCTATAAGGAAGAAAGGTATGGTTTAAGAGTGCCATTTTATTTTGTTACTGATTCCTTAAATTCAAGCCTTGAAAATCATTTCATACTTTAATACTATTCTCTGATAATATATACTAATTTAGGGTTAAATTTGTTTGCTTTAGTACAAAACTATTATGTAACAAAAAGTCAAATTAAATTATACCTAAATTTATCCTTTTACTTCTTTTCACTTCATTTTTAACATTCAAATTTTCATAGTGTAACAATTTAACTAAGTTATGAAGAACCTTGAGAATTAGGGATTCAGAGGGCTAGAAATATGGGTGTACACTTAGAGAATTGTCATTTACTTCCCTTGATAAAAATCATTTATTTCACCTTTTGCTAAGTAGCTACAAATCATGCACTTGGAAGATATAGGCAAAAACTACATTATGGTTGTTATACTTAAAAATATACATGAAAGTACAAATAAACACATACAGACATTAACAGTATAATGATGTGTCCTCATAGCATGATGAATATAAAACCTTAGATTGTATCATATATTTTTATGCATTTGTATACAGAAGATGGACTATATATTAATCATTAATTCAAAAATATTTAAATAATCAACTTTGTTGAATTAATAGTATCCAGATTTTCATAACATGCTTTGGGAGGATAATGGGATTAGTATTGAGGTTTTCAAAGCATTCCCTTACTATTCTCAATTAAAATTCCCTTTATTAGAATGTTTTTATTTGGTAGGGTAATTACTTTTTAAGATTAATTAACTTAATGTAACTGGTAAATTGCTTATATTACCGGTATACAGAATATTTTAAAATATGCAACATTGAAAGACATTCATTACCATACATACTAATCATTTATTTATGTGAGAACATTTAAAATCCACTGTCACCAATTTTCAAAATATAAACAAAAACCACTGACAAGATTTTCAATACTTCTCTCCATTAGCATTATTTTTCAACCTGATATTGGTGAAGAGTTCTGGTACTTACTGAAATTAACTACAGAACATCCAAAAACAAGAAAAATACCAGAAATGCAATGTGATCTTGGACAGTAAGTTCTGTTTAAGAGATAAGTTTATGTTAAACATGCAAAAAGCTAATATATAAAAATACTGTCAGAATGCCTTTAGTTTTCTAAAATACAAAATAATACATTTCAGTATCTATTTTAAATGAATATTGACAACTTCCTCAACACTCTTCTTCCTGTCCGAATGCAGAACATCTGGCCCAAATTAATTGTGGTAATCCCTCAAATAATCGTGGGTGAACTGGTCTGCTGTCTTCTGCCCAAAACTTTCATTTCTTTATGTGCCATATTCTTCTACTCTACATTTCACCATTAGTTTTAAATTCAGATTTTCATAAGTTTTCAGGACATGGGAAGAACAGAACCAGCTTCATACAAACTGCCTGTAGGCCAGTCTGAAAGCTCTTTTTCCCTTCTTAAGCCAAGCTTCACAGTTCACAGTTCCCCATTTAGTTTTGTCAACTCATCAGAATGTTCCATCAAGCTCTACTTATAGCATTAAAAGATGTATCATAGTCCAGACTTCAAACGCCTTCCTAATTCTTTACAGAAATATTTTCCAAAGGATCTAAATCCCCTATATTCAGGTTTCTAGCTCTAATATCCCCAATCCTCTAGTACCATTTTTCTATTGTAGTTATCTTCATGTGTTGGGATGTAACACCTGTCCAAAAGAAGTGAATGGGAAGAAAGGCTTCATTTTGGTTTATAGTCTCAAAGAGAAGTTTCATAATGGCAGGAGGAAGCCTGGAATGTTCAGAGGCTGAACATCACCTCTGTCACAGCAGGTGAAAAAACAGCAGCAGGAGCTGAACTCTGGTAGGAGGAGCTGGCTATAGCACCCCTAAGCCTACTCCTAACAACACACCTTCTTCAGTAAGGCTCCACCTCCCAAATTTCCATCAGCTATGGAGCAAACATTTAAAACACATGAGTTTATAGAAGACATCTGATTCAAACTACCACAAATACAAATAACCAGTATATTGGTATTATGTATGACACTAGTAGACATATTAATGATGAGTAGGAAATATTATATAGCCTAATGTTCTGGAAATAGGGTAAGGTTGAAGATACACATTAAGTTACCCACATTTTTCATGGTTATTAACAGATAATAGTACATTAAGACAGAGGAGTAGGTACCTCCATTCAAAGTTAAGAGTCAGTGTTAATTTTCATCCATAGTAAGCCTTATAAATATAATTGATGCAGCTTATGAAGATAGATATTTGACACTTAATCATTTGGAAAATGAAATCCATTAATTTACTTTAGAAACTTGCATTTTGGAGGAATATGTTACTATATGAATTTTGTAATAAACAATTTTTTCCAGTGCATATCATCTAACATTCTTTCTTTGAATGTACATAATAAACTTGTTTTGAAATTGTCTAACACTTGAAAAAATGTTCAAACAACAGGAAAGAGTATACATGTACATTTTACCTTTCAAATTGTTTTTAAGGTGCTTCTTTTAGATTAGCTTTTAATTTAAATGTGATCATATATTTGTTTTCTTATCTTTGTCCATCTTAACAAATTTGAAAAAGATTTGATAAAAAAAAAGAAGAAGATTTGATGAAAAGACAGATCTATGCTGGCTATATAGAACTATGGGACTCAAAGCAGTACTATTGTCCACTTTTTAATGAATTAAATTTAGTCTCTAAATTATGTATGTATTAAGTATCCTCATACATGTGTCTAAGTCTTGTACAATCGTTAGAAAATGGCACATAAAATAGCATATCAAATTAAGTTAAAAACTTTTGTACTGGAGAGATTTCTCAGCTTTTATAGGCATTTATTTACAAAACCTGATTGCCCAGGCTTGATTTCCCAGTGCCCACATAAAGCCAGACACACAAAGTGGCAGAAACATTAGGAGTTCATCTGCAGCAGGAGAGACCTGACTCATACGTACTATCACTGTATTCCTCTCTATTCCCCTCTATCTCTCAAATAAATAATAAATAAATAAAATTTTTATTCTATGAGCAATGAATCAAGTACTTTTTTCATATTATTTCACTTTGTCCAATGGCAATTGCAGGCTTTTTTTTTTTTGCTTTCTATATCATTAAATATAAAGTTATAGTAATCTTTTCCAGAAAAAAAATAATGTAATCCTTACAAAGATCTCACTCTTGTTATGGATCTTTTTAGTAAATATTTTAAAATTGGTTAATTTCATTATAACATGTATTGACAAAATATTGGTTTCAATTTCATTTTACAAAGCCAGTGTCTTATTCATGTAACATGTAACTGGGATTCTGGATATTATAACAATGAGTGCCTTAATAGACACTTTGATCTAACTATATTTTTATATTGTCGTACAATTTCATAGCTCCAGCTGGAACCTCTTTTGAACCCCAGATCTATGCCTGTATCTCTATAGTAGACATTAAATGCTATAGTCTCATTATTTCAGAGCAAAGACTACTGTTATGTACTTTATCTCATTTAGTGTCCTTACTGTACAAATAGCTATACAAGTTATAGCTTTAAAACTTTTTGCCTATGACCCACACTGTGAAATCTATTACATTTTGCAAAAAATAGTGTACTCATGTGTGCATACATGTTAATATGTACACATTTGTGCAATCACACATACACACACATTCATTCTTCTTTTTGTTTCTATTTTGGGGAAAAGTCCATATAACATAAATGTAACCATTTTAAGGTATACATCTCAGTAGCATTTCACAGTTGTGTGACCACAACTCCATCAACTTCCATAACATACAACTTCCAAAACACTACAGTAATAAACTACATATTTATTAAGCTGTATTTATGTATTATTCCTCTTCCCATCAACATTTGGAAATACTAATTTGCCTTTTGTCTCTATCTACTTTTAAAAGTACATAAAAGTGAAGCTGGAGAGATGGCTTAGTGGTTAAGGCACATGCCTACAAAGCCTAAGGACCCAGGTTTGATTCCCCATTATGTACTTAATCCAGATGCACAAGTTTGCCCATGTGTTTGGAATTTGACTGCAGTAGGTAGAGACCCTGGAGCACCCATTCTCTCTATCTTCCTCTCCCTCTTTTTCTCTCAAATAAATTAATTATAATTTTTTTTTGGTTTTTCGAGGCAGGGTCTCAGTCTGGCCCAGGCTGACCTGGAATTCACTATGTAGTCTCAACGTGACCTTGAACTCTTGGTGATCCTCCTACCTCTGCCTTCTGAGTGCTGGGATTAAAGGTATGCGCCACCATGCCCAGCTTATGAATAAAATATTTTTAAAGTACACCAATGTGGAATCAGAGAAATGTTACTTTTTGTGATTGACTGACATATTAAATAGTTATACTAATGATTAATTAATCAGACAATTAATTACTAGACCATTGATCTGCCTCATAGATCCAGAAGTAGACCATATTTTGTTCCTTTCCCTTCTAAACACACACTTTCACAAATTTAATTTTTTCCTCCTTATTCATTACCTCTGGAAACGTTTACATACTCTCTATTGCTACTGCTCAGGCTTTGATTGTTTCCTCCCTGGATTACTATTCCATAATAGTCACTATGCTTCATTTCCCTAATCATTGGAGTTTATTTTCCAACCAATGGTCAAATTGAGAATACCATACCTATTTAAAACATAAAAAACTCACCAACACAACCTACTTTATTGCTTTCAACATGAAGTAAAATGTCTTAACATGTTCTCATTGCTTGGAAGACCATTCCTATGTAGTATCATTTTTCAGTATCTTTCCAGCCACCATCCATATAAAATGCCTTATCTATATATCTATATATCTATATATTTTTTTCTTCCTGTAAGAATAAATTTACTATATAATGAGCCTGATTCAGTAGTGATTAAAACCATGATTCTTGGGGCTGAATGGATGGCTTATCAGTTAATGTACTTGCCTGTGAAGCCTAAGGATCCAGGTTTGATTCCCCAGTACCCACATAAGCCAGATACACAAAGTAGTGCATGCTTCTAGAGTTCATTTGCAGTGGCTAGAGGCTCTGGTACACTCATCCTCTCTGTCTTTCTCTCTTCTCTCTCTCTGTGTCTGCTTGCAAATAAATAAATAAACATTAAAAAACAAAAAGCCATGATTCTTCACAACATTAAATTTAATTTGCATCTTTATAAACTGAGACTGATGGATACAGATCCTAGATTTTAGCTCTATTGACAAGAACAACTATACAATTCTTTCATTATAATTATATGTAGACACACTTTGGAAGAAAATTGTTTTCTCTAAATTATATTGGGAAATAAACACACAAAAATTATTGCTGATTATTTACATATATGTATATGTGTATGTATGCATATATTGTATTGTATGTATGTATTCAATTTTGTTAATGGAAACTAGTAAAACAAGTTGGAATCAAAATGCTAATAGCCATAGTGCTTTAGAAATACATAATATTGTTCAGAAAAGGGTGAACTGAAAATCCTGGGGCTTGAATATGTAAATGTATGTACAAAATCAGCTCTTAAAGATTGAAAGAAATAGCCTTAATTACCCAAGTTTTTGTTTTCCAGCCATGAAAAAGTTTTAATTTAACATTTTTATTTGGCAATTTGATTTTGTTGCTTAATTCACATTGAAGTGTGACAAAGATATAACTAGAGATTTATAAAAGTGGTATGCCACACAGTAAACATTTGAAAAACATTCTTTTTTAATTACACATAAATGGAGTTAATGCCATGTCTTATGAAGTAATTAATCTGCTGTAGCCTAAGATGTAAATACTGATTATATTGGAAGTAAACTTCATAATTCCACTATGACTTCATCTTAATTTATTCAAGTGCATATATTCCAGAAACAGATAATCATGTTCCAATGTAATGGAAGTACCTGAAGTTTAGAGACATATGTATTGCTTTATTGCTTAATTTGACTAGTTGGCATAGATGGTAGATGAGTATCATTATATTATTTACTTTATTTAGTAATATAATTTTTATCTGAAACTGATATGTGTTTATTATGAAATTAAAGGATTGTGCCCCAGGTATCCATACAATTATTGTGCATCAGCAAATCTTGAAGTGAATGCAATTCAACCAATAATGGTGAAATTTATGTAATTATATTGAATAAGTTTATAAGTACTATCAAATTTCTGACTTGATTTTTCCTCCAGGAATATTGTTCAGACCATTCCTTTGTATAATCCTACACATGAAACTTTAGAATTACAAGTAACAAACAGCAATCCTGAAAATTTTGTCATAGAATTTAACAGAAAATCACCGGTAAGTACATCCATGAAGTCATTAAACTGACAGCTACAAGAGCATTTTCTAATTGATCACAAGAGCAGAATACTGTCATGTAAATTATCAATAATTTTTCAAATTCTTAAGTTAAAAATATCATGAATTTTAATCCATCAATATGTATGCTAAAAATCATGTTCAATAAACTGGTTGTATTTCATTTCTCACCATTTTAACAATCAAATTTGTAAACTCCTACTTCTATGATTTTTATCTCAATAGTTATATGTTTGTAAGGTCTTGAGTTGAACAGTTCTTTAACCCTTCCAGGGTTCCTGCCCCTGCCCTACACACATTTCCAGACACTACTGACAGCTCTGTGTGCCATTCTCCAATTCTCACCATTGTTCACAAAATCAGTGTTTGTACCATTTTCATTTCTGTGTCATGACAAAGAGTAGTGTCAAGTCACTGTGATTCTTATTATTGAAACTAATTTGTACTCTTAATGTATACACTAACCCCAAAATATTGGTAGTGTTTGCTAAAGAACCAGCTTGACATAAAAATGTTTATTATTACTATTTTATTTGGTTTTTCCAGGTAGGGTCTCACACTGGCCCAGGCTGACTTGGAATTAATTCTGTAGTCTCAGGGTGCCCTTGAACTCAATCCTACTACCTCTGCCTCCCAAGTGCTGGGATTAAAGGCATGTACCACCATAGCCAAATAAAATATTTATTATTAATAACATTTATCTATTTAATCAGGAACTGGCTCTGCTATGAATATATGAATATAGAATTAAATTTGTGTTTGTATTTCATTGTTGTTTTCAGAACTTATTGAGCACCACATGTTATATTTTATAAGGATTGAGTGATGCTACTAAATGTCATTTTGCTTCTTCAAAACCTATTTGTGAAAAAAATAATGAAAAATGATTAACAGTCTTTATTCTATATTGTTGATATTAAATACTTTATTTTCCTCAGCATAACATTTTAATTCTATAAGATGTTTAAGACTTCACTATATTTCAGTGTCTCTAAAGAGATAAACTTCATGCAGTACAAACTACCAAGCTATACCTTAAATGTGTCTATAAAAGGATCCAACTTTATTGCTCACTAAAGGAATGTACCTTATATTTATGTTTAGAAATAGTTTATTTATGTCTTTTTATACTGACAAAATTACAAATTATGTTACTAGTGAATTAATCTGTACCATAGAATGGTCAATAGGTTATTGACCGATTGACCTAAACAAAACATATATTCCATTACTAGGGAGTCTAACTTGACTTTCAAAATTAATCCTGTTTTCTTTATAAACAGTGAGCTATTCAACATAGTTGTTTTAGGGAGGATCATGAGATTATGAGAAATATTAAATAGCATTTATCACAGCCCCTTTTATCACTATTTATAGAGCTACTATACAGAAAGAGACCACACATTTATCACACTTATGGCATCCCTGCCTATACCAAGCACACAAAAATGACACCTCAAGTGAAAGTATTGATGCTTTTCTTCTTTTTCTTCTTTCTGTATTTATACAGCTGGTTTTACTTCCTCACTCTACCATAGAGCTATCTGTTTACTTTCATCCATCAGCACTTGGAAGAGATGGTCATGAAACTTGTATCAATTTCCACTGTACTCAGGTATGATAAAAATATCCATGGATTGGGCTGGGGAAATGGCTCAGTGTGTAAAATCTCTTGCAGCAGAAGTCTGGCAACCATAGTTCACTTTTCCAAAACCCATATAAAGCCAATTTCAATAGTAAGTGCCCATAAACCCAGCCCTCCTATTTCAAGGTAAGAGGAAGAGACAAGAAAATACTAGGAGCTCAAAGGCCAGCTAGCATGGTATATGTAATAGTTAACAAGTAATTTTTCTTCAAACCAGGTGAAGGTCAACAACTGAAGATTTCCCCTGACCTTCACAGACTTTGACACACTTGATCCCAAGCTCTCACACATGAACACACACACACACACACACATATATATATATATACACACATGCATATCATACACACAAAAATAATAAAAATATAATCTCTGATGAAGTCAAATATATGTGATTCAAAAATCAGTACATAGATAAATTCAACTGTTACTGCTAATACCATTTACAAATAAAACACATTCATTGAAGTCATTAACTAATGAACTTTGGAAATACAGTATTTATTATTGAACTCTCAACACCTAAATATATTTTTAAATGTTTAAGCCTAAAAGTTGAACATTAAATTCCTTTTCAGGTATAAAATAAAGAGGTAAAACAAGTAAATATGAATCTCAAGCCTTTGATAAATCAGTTGAACACAGAGTATCTCCCTCTCACCTGTAGCAAATCTCTAAGGGTTTAGCAATGGTTAGACTTGAACCAGTAGTTCATCTCTTGAGTTACTGGGAACAGACCCTTTCAAACTTTTCAATGTTTCTCCATAAACTTTATGACCTTTCTTAAATGTTTCTGTCCCACAATGGTTCAGTTCCTTTTTTCTCTAAATATGTCAAGTTGGCAACTTTTAAAAATAAAACCAGTTCATCATAAAATATTAACTGAATAAGTTTGCATAAACAGTATATATTGTATATGAGCAAGTATCAAAAGAAGGAATTTTAAAAATAATACCTTTATTTTTCAAAGCCTAAAGGTTTGAAGTGACTCTGAAATTAAGAAAATTTTATATACATTTACATCCTTCTCTGGATTTGACTAATCCATCTGAAGCGACGTTCAAATGAGTAGCTATTTAATCTAAAATCTGTTAAGGAAAATACTAATTGGTTAAACGTACACTATCTCCAATTGTGCCTCTGCTGATCTGACAGAGATTTTAATAGTTTATTATATATTTCATTTGCTTCTTGTTTAGACCTTGTGGATCCTAAATATTTAATTTTAGGTTCTATTTGTGTCGATTTTTAATCCTGTTCTTCAAATTCTGCTTTATTCCCCCCTGGATTAACAAATTGCCCCCCACCTGGTATTATGGAGTATAAGAAATGCAGGAAAGAGAGGGTCATTGAGTTTGCAATGTGGTCTTGTATTTTGGAAACTGCCATGGTCAGTGTGTCTGGATGCCTGCATGGAGACCCGATGGGCCATGAGGATGAATCATGGATTGCAGTGGAGACCCAGTGGAGATGCCGGGACTACGAGATGGGTGCTAAGGAAAGCTGTCAGTCCTGGATGAAGTTTTCCAGGACTGTGAGTAGCCTAGCTAGAGGGGTGGAATTGGAACTCCAGAGTCTTGTAGCTGGTTAGAATTATTGGACTTACATACTTGACACTGGCTAGAGTTGTTGGACTTGTAGCTACAGAGTTTGGTGTTTGCCCTGTTTAAATCTTCTATTGGTTGAATATTTCTTTGCTATTCCCAATGCCATCTTTTTCATTGTGAATGTTTATTCTGTGCCATTATTGTTTTTTTGGGGGGAGGATTTTTGGTATTATGGCTCAGTTAAAAGACCTTGGATTACAGGGATGTTTGATCAACAATGGAATTCATAAAGACTATGAGAACTTTTAAAGTTGGATGAATGCATTGCATTTTATATCATGTATGGTTATGAGTTTATGGGGCCAGGTATGGATTGTGGTGGTTTGATTCAGGTGTCCCCCATAAACTTAGATGTTCTAAATGCTAGGTTCCCCAGCTGGTAACATGGAAATTAAAGCCTCCTGGAGGCAATGTATTGTTAGGTGTGGGCTTATAGGTGTTATAGCCAGTTTCCCCATGCCAGTGTGGGACACAGTAGTCTATTGCTGT
The DNA here is from genome assembly GCA_036346955.1 of Dipus sagitta. Lineage (NCBI taxonomy): Eukaryota > Metazoa > Chordata > Mammalia > Rodentia > Dipodidae > Dipus > Dipus sagitta. The sequence continues at coordinate 34,765,381 of CM070776.1, forward strand.
TGTCCACCTGATGTTGGCAAGTGGGTGATGTCCACCTTCTGTTCATGTCATTGTTTTCCCTGCCATCGTGTAGCCTTCCCTCAAGACTTTAAGCCAAAGTAAACCTCTTTTTTCACCACAAGCTGCTCTTAGTCAGGTGATTTCTGCCAACAATGCAAACCTGGCTGCAACAGTTGTCATTTCCATTTTATGAAATTTTAATCTATGCTTCACTTTTACCCCCAGATAGTAGCTATCTTAAATTTATTTGCAATTTTCACTAAGATTTGAAAAAAAAACTTCTAGTAATTTTAGTGCCAAATAATCAGAAATGCAACATTTTTCATTAAAAATTTCATTTGTCTTGCATTGAAACATGCTATACATTTGAATATTGGTGTTGTGACATGAAATATTTTCTACTGTTGAAATATTGAGAATTATTCTGTATAAAATTAAATGTAAAAGAAAGATATGGACAATATACACTCAATTTTAACAACTAATGTTTCTTACCTACCAAAGTTATGTGTGTGTGTATGTGTCTACTGTAATACTTGATTAAAATTAAAAAGATATTGAGATTGCATCTCAACTAAGACAGAATAACAGTGATTAATAACATAAGCAACAACAAACACTGATGAGAATACGAATCAATGAAAAAAATGGAATCTTTATGGACATCAGTATGGAGATTCATCAAAATCTAAAAGTACAACTACCATACAGAACCAGCCATACCACTCCTTGATATTCATTCAAAAGTTTTAAAATCTATATATCACAGATATATGTGTATGTCAATCTTTATTGCAGCACAATCCACAATAGGTAAACAAAAATGTGCATCAATAACAGAATGGATAAAAATCGTATATGTATATATAATGGAAATATTCAGCTGTATACAAGAATAAGGTTATATCATTAGCAGAGCTAAACTAATGGAAGGCTAAATAATGATATTAAATAAATTGTGTCAATCTGTGATGAATGCAACATGTTTTTTTTTTCTCATTTGTGTTTAATAAATTCTGTATGAGTACAAGAAATCATGTATGCACATATGACATGAAAGTAGAAGCAAAATTATCTTGGATAATGAAAAGGGACTAAGGGACAAAGAAGAGGGGAGGGAAAAGTAGCTGGGTATGGGGAACCTATGCTCAAAATATATACTTGCTTGAAAAAAAGTCCTAATATATTGTACATGTACAATGGAAAAATCAAATAGAATATTTTTTAATCTTGAAAAGTTTTCCTAATTATGTTATGAATATTTCTTTTAAACAGTTTAAAGAATGGCGATTTTACCTCTATGGAGTAGGACTATATCCCAAGACTATGGAAATAGAAAGAATAACCACAGTCCTTGGACTTCAGACATCTGTAATGATAAATTTTAGAAATCCCACCAGTGAAGATGTTTCCATTGACCTCATACTAACAAGTAGGGTGATTTCTTAAAAATATTTTTTTATGTCCCTGTTTTAGATTCTGATAGAAGTTGTTGCATTGAAGTATGGAAATACATACAATAAATGGAGAAAACAATGAGAGGTAAAATACAATGACTAAAATTGCAGTACATAAATATTGAATCAAGAATCAAAATTAGTTATTTGCATACCAAGTCCAGTTCTTCTAATTTTATCTTTGAATGCAAAATATAGGAATAGAGAGATTGCTCAGTGGTTAAAGGCACTTGCTTGCAAAGCCTGATGGCCTGGATTTGATCCCGTAGTACCCACATAAGCCAGATACACAAGTTAGTGCATGCATCTAGAGTTAGTTTAGTTAGTTCTGACACTCAGTATCATTTACCTCTTAGGGTTTTGTTTTCTCTTGACCATTTCTTCATGTTCTTCCCATAAAATATTTTAAAAGTTAAAAAGGAATGTCATCAAAATGTAAAATTCCCTTATAAGTGCTTTTCTAGTGATGTGATTATTCATTTGCTAAAGGCTAATTTCAGAGAAAAGGGTGTCAGCAATTTAATGTGTAAGTGACTTTGATATATGTATAAGCAAAGGAGATAATTCAGATTTCAAAAGGAGTTGAAGGAATTAAGGAGTTGAGATTCAACTGATGAGTTAAGGTTATGAGTAAATTCATATCATAGTAGAATAAATGGCCATGAACATGAAGAAAGCATCTTCCTTTGGACAGATGGAGTAAGATACAAGAAATGTGATCATAGATATATTAACAGACAAAAGAAGCAAAGTGCAGATGTTTATAATTACATCAGTTGAAAGGAAAATTTGAAGAGTAGAGCAGTCATTTGGAATAACTTCTAGAGGGAAAGGTAGATAGAACTGACAAAAATAAAAATTAAAATGTGTGATGTTTAACTGGAATTAGAAACTACGTATTTAGACAGTCATTAAAACAGTATTTGTTAGGTTGGGATTCTCATAGTCAGAATTCACAGTGAAGATGTACATGAGATAGATCAATGACTATTTCCAGGGAATACAATGTTTTAGGCAGATACAGACAAACCATTTTGTTATCAGGAAAGTGTTACATAAAAGCATGCATTTTGATGTTTTATTATTATAAACTTACTGATAATTATATATAAGTAAATGATATATTTTAATGATAATACCCTCCCATTATCCTCTCTTTTTTGAGATTGAAGTAAATTTTGAAATAATTCATGACATTCTAATTTTCTGCTTTATAAAAGGAAATGACAGTAAGCTTATTAATTAAAAGTCTGTTGGTATCTGTTAATTAAACTGTGTCTTTTAATTAATATTACTATCTTTGGTAAATGTTCAGGTATTCTTCTCCTTTCAACCTGATGAGATTTGGAACAAGAAAACCCACTGAGCCCTATGATCTTAGCCCTTTTCTCCTTCTACATCTCATCTGTGATAAAGATCTTCCCTCCTCTTGTCTCTTTTGTGCACTGTTCTCCTAGATGTCATCTCTATATCTTCTTTGCTTATATTTCTTGGTGATTAATTCTTATATATATATATGTGTGTGTGTGTGTGTATACATATATTTACCTCTGGAGATGTTACAGAATTCCTATGTGGAAGTTAATAGCAATATTCATAATACAACATCTAGACATTTGTTTCTCAAATAAAGGATTTTACTGCATTATTTGTCCTCCCCTTAACACTTCTCCTCTCTGTCTACTCTGCATCTCACAAATGGTGGCTTCTCCTAGTACATGTCAAGATAGCTTTTGCCTACCTTTATTTAATGATCATTGTGGGAAGGGTCTATGTATTCACTCATATATAAAATAGACAAAGTGGTGCTTGGATGAAATACTAAAATTCCTAGAACTAGTGGCAAAATGCAGGAGAAATAAAATGTCAGAGATTATTAATATGTGAAACAGCATTATTTCTGAGAGAAGCAATGAAAATGGAAATAAAACATTAGAAAAAAGATAGGAGTTAGGCAATCCACAAGTTTGATGAGCATCACATTCCACAAAACTCTGCTTTCTTGATAATTTTGAATGATATATATATATATATATCCCTATCTAGGAGGCAGAGTGAGGAAGAAAAGGAGGGAGGGAGGAAAAGATAGGAAGAGAGACAGAGAAGAAATAGTAAATATGTCAAAATGTTGTAAAGCCACTACATACTATGATGACTAGTTCAGGTTTTTTCATCTAGATTATGAAATTTCTCAAAAGATCTCCTGTGCTTTGTATGCTTATAAATTAAACTGGATTTAGAAAGACTTGTGGACTATGATGTTGATTGAGAGGGTAGATTAAAGTTGAGAAGCAAATCTCCAGCAGGTTTAAGCCAGTGATAGTAGAAAATTCTATGACCAAAGAAAACATGAAAGCAGTCAGTGTATTGCTCAAATTTCCCCTAAGTTCTAAGATAGCATCCATTTATTTAGAAAACATAATGAAGATTCTATGCTTCCTGACTACATTTCTTAACAAATAACCTTAATATGCTATTTAAATACATACTTGTATATTTTATTTATTTATTTGAGAGAGAGAAAGAGAGAGAGAATGGGCTTGCCAGGGCCTCCAACCACTGTGAGCGAACTCCAGATGCATGTGCCTCCTTGTGTATCTGGCTTATGTGGGTCCTGGAGAATTGAACTAGGATCCTTTGGCTTTGCAGGCCTTAACTGCTAAGCCATCTCTCCAGCCCTTGCTCATATTCTTGATTAATTTTATATAATGAATCAGTATTAAATAATATCTGCATTTAGATTATGCCATGCTAAAAATAGCTGTGTTATTTGAAGCAGAAATTGAAGAACTTGGTCATATACTGTTCTGTGCATGACAGCAAACACAATGGTTTCCTAAGGAGAATTTTGGTCCTGTTTACGGAGCCTTATTTTGTGAGTGTTTTGTCTTTATCTCAACCAAAATCCTTGTTAAGTCTCACAATTTACACAGATGATAATGTGAATTTGACTTTGACTCAATTTTGGTCAAAGTATTTGGTTCACTTGGAATTGAATAGTTGATATAGAGTTAATGTTTCAATTAGTTTATACACAGTACTTACAAATTATTAAAATACATACATGAATAACAGTTTACTAAGCACTTCATTTGCAATTTCTTTAAGTTATCCTAGGGCAACAAATATAGGGCTCATACTCACCTGGGCTGTCTTCTAATTGTCAATAGCTTAATCTTTCTGGGTTTTACCTATGGCTGCTAGAGTCAATTCTTCCCAGTAATGGAAGGCTGGATATGAGACTGAGTTAAATTTTCCTCAACTTATTTATAGCAATAAGTGGTAGATTAATATCATAGTCCCCATTCCTTTGAATGCTGTATTGCTGAGTTGTGTGCTCTATACCGATTCTGGACTCCTTATCTGCCTTACATCTTATTTGCCCACAACATTAACTTATAAAACAACATATCATCCACTTAGATTCTTCCATATTTTTGGTCTCACTTATATGCTCTTCATGTGGTATTTCCTGAGATCACTTCCAAAATAACACTTTATAAAGAAACTCTAAAACAAATGTCTTCTGAAATAGGCATTACATTTGCTTTTGCATTTATGTATGTATATATTCATATGTGTATGAATATGTGTGTATGTACAAGTATTACAGTATGGGTGCATGTGTGTGTATGCATGCATGTATGTGCACATTCATGTAGAGGCAAGGAGACAACTTCAGTTGTCATTCATTGGGTGCTATCTTCCTTTTTCTGTGAGACAATGCCTCTTATTACCCAGGTACTCACCATATAGGATTGGCTTGTTGTTGAGCTAGCTCTAGGTATCTTCCTGTCTCTGCTTTCTCAATATGAAATTACCAGCATGAAGTACCACACTTTACCCGCTGAGCTATCACCTTAGTTGTATATCAGTTTTAAAGATGAGAAAATTGAGGAACAAAGAAGGTTAGCAATTTGTTCATGATCATGAAATCATTCAGAAACCTAAGTGAAGAAACTCAGATGAAAACCTAAGTCTGAGGAGGAGAGATGGTATAGTGGTTAAGGTGCTTGACTATGAATCCTAAGGATCAAGGTTCAACTCCCCAGAAATCACATAAGCCAGATGCACATGGTGGTACATGTGTCTGGAGTTCCTTTGTAGTGGCTAGAGACCCTAACATGTCCATTGTCTCTCTCTAATAAATAAATTAAATAAAAAGAAAATGTATTCTTTAAAAAATAGGTCTGCAAAAACAGACCTCTAAAGAACTTTGCACATAACTTTTCAGCAGACAGAAAATTTCTCACTCACCTCTCTCACTCACCTCATTATACAAAAGGAACAGCTTGATGATGAAATAAAGGAGAAGAAAAGACTTAGAGGTTTCCTTTCTTTGAGAACTCTGTTCCTGAACTATTATACACCTTCCAACAACCATACTAATAATTCCAATGAACCACTACTTTCCATTGTCTTGCCACATACTTTTCACATCAGATGACATAAAAATAACATGATTTGTAGAAGGAGACATTATTAAGGATTTCTTGGAACATTATACAACTTTATATGAAATAGTTGAGAGAACTTTTATAATTATTAGTATCAAGAACTGCGATTATATTTTGAGTTCATCTTATCCAGAATTATCTGGCACTTCATTTTTCTTCTACGTACTAGCTGCATTTTGGAAAAAAAATGTATATTGCAAAAGCTTATTGACAACAAATTAAATGTCCATGCTATATTTCATACATGATTACTACTAGAATTCTAAAAATAGTTTTTTGTGTTTCATCACTATGTAATACTCTTAAAATTATTATAACAAATGAGACCATAAATGCACATATGTACACAAAATGATAATAATTTCAATATGTCAGTGTTTTATTGCTATAGAAACAGTATTCTCCTTGATACTATAAATGCTTAATATTAGACTATAACTCTAAATTTCTTATGGACTTCTCTTAACTCGATTTAGAAACAGGTATCTCTAGGTAAGGAGATACAGAAACAATTACAGGAACAAAGCAAGCTTGTGAATGAGTTTTCAATTGAATATTATACGCAGCAAGATGTAGAGATTATCAGAGGAGTCCATGTCAACTTTAAAAAGATAATAAGGGCTGGGGAGATGGAATAGTAGTTAAGGCGTTTGCCTGTGAAACCTAATGACCCAGGTTTGACTCCCCATAATGCGCGTAAGCCAGATGCACATGATGGCACATGTGTCTGGAGTTCCATGCCCATTCTCATTCTCTCTCTGTCTCTAATAAATAAATAAATAAATAAATAATTTTAAAGGTGAATAAGATGGAGTAGTTTACTAAGAAATAGGTCTAACATACTAAGGATAGAAAAACATTCTCCAAAGAAGATCACTAATGAACATCATGATAAACAGAAATCTGCAGATCTTTTAAATATCCCAGGAAACTAGAGAACTAGGATTTGTTATGCATTTTCTCTATGCCTCAGTAGAGCTTTATGATCATGACTGTTCTCGATCTTCAAATTAACTGCTAGAGATAACTATGCTTTTTTATATAAGAATGGATCCTCAGTCTAATAAATTCTTCAAATCCATACAGTGAATAAATGTGATAGGGTCTTGAACTATGTCTACATATCTTGAGAAATACCTAAATGTCAATCTAAGTTACCTTCTCATAGGTAGCCCTTACATATTCCAGTGATAAAGTTCTAAATAATGATATTTACCACTTTCTTTCTATCGTTCTATAGCAGGGGAAAAAGCTTCCCTTCCTCCTATGAAAGGTAGTTTGGCAATAAATACTCCTTACTACTTTCTCATTTTCTCACATCTTCTATTTTCTCTTTTTATCATTCTACCATGGCTTCACTTGATCCATACACGTTGAGTTCTGTCTGAGTCTTGTTTATTCTAGACATGTACCCTTGCTCTATGACTGTTGCCATGGACTCAACTGTCACAGTCATCTCTCATCAGTAATTATACATAGTTCTAAAACCCTCTCTCTCAAATGTCTACCCTTCTGACAATAAAGGTGAAGAAAAGGAGAGTGTCCATGAGTGGTATGCAAGGATCTGTTTTGAAACATTAGAAATTAGGGACTAATGTATATAATACTACAATTTTAACAATATAGCTCCACTAAATGATGCTTCCCCTGCTCGTATAACTGTATAACAGACTTGTTCATTTATGAGCTTGTTAATATCAGCAGTAACTTTCTTAGTGTCATTTTACATGTTAATATTTCTAAATTGGCATAGTTAGTTATCAAATATTGAGCATCTATTTTCAGCTGAAAGCTACTGGAATCACATTTCAAAACTATCTCTGGTGATTTGCATTCACCTCTCTTCTCTTATATCTCGTTTTTCCCTGTTATTCCATTTCTCCATGCACTCCTTGTAGAGACCCAGATTTTCTGTATGGCATTTAACTGCAGTGTCTCTATGTTCTCATCTGCTTTGTGGAGTAGATGAAAAATAAGAAAGTCCAAGCATTGGGCATGTACTTGTGAAAGCTTATTCTAGACCTCTCAGCTCTTCATTGTCTTCCTCCCCTTTTGTGGATTATAAGATTAAGAAATTCTTTAGGGTTGGAGAGATGGCTCAGTTGTTAAGGTGCGTGCATGCAAAGCCTAAGGACCTGGGTTTGATTCCCTTGTACCCACAAAAAGCCAAATGTACAAGGTGGTGCATGCATCTGGAGTTCGTTTGCAGTACATAGAGGCCATGGCAGGTTGTTCTCTCTCACACACTCACTCTCTCTCTCTCTCTCTCTTTCTCTCTCTCTCTCTCTCTCTCTCTCTCTCTCTCCTTGTTTCTATACCTCTCAAATAAATGAATATGTACAAAAATTAAATTCAAAATGATCTCCTATTTGAAGCACATATACACAAAATTATGTCTGATTTTGTATGGCATTCTGTATATGAAAATTCAGTATGGATTATTTATCTAAAATAATAGAAATTATATGTAGCAATAATTGATGGGTACAAACTAGCTGGTTTGATTATTTTCCCACTATAATAGCTATGGTATAAAGATCTTGCTCTTTTTGTAAACTTAATTTAAATTAAATAAAATGGTAGTGACTTGCTTAAAATGTTCAAATGAAACTGGATTCTGTTTTAGGCAATAACCATTACAAATAAAATAATAATCATGGTAAAGCTATATACAGTAATTATCATAATGTACCTTAGATAATGTCAATTTCCCTTTTCAACTGATTAATGTCAATCATGTATAGTAAAGAGTTCTTGTTGACTTGGTAATTATGTCCAAGGTGTTTACCAGCAGTAAAGTAATAAAGTATAAATATATCATAATTATAATAAATTGATCACACTTAGGGAACATTGCAAAGAAATACTCAGTATATTTTATTTTGTATCATAGAGTTAGGTTATGTGACTGTTGCTCTTACAGGACCTCAGAACATTATATAAAATGCATTCATACTTGAATAAATATTTATATTAAATATGTAGTAATCATTTCAGTTTGTCAGTTCGAGTGAGCATGACTTTGTACCTAAAAAGAGGTAAATAGGTGTAAGAAAAATCTTTATACATAAAAATTGATCCCAAATTCAGAAATTGAATTTTTTGTATATCTGAATAAATAAATACATAAATAAATGGTATTAGGAGATTTGATAAGTATGACCAAGGACATTATGGTATCAAAGCTTGATGCATCATTTTAACTGGATTATCTTATCTTTGCTTTGCTTATTTTGTAATATTGAATGCAAGACAAAGAAGAATTATTACATCCACTTTTATATGAATAATCTAAGTTTCTATTTTCTTATTATATCTTTATTTTTAGATACTGCTTATATTTATATTTTTAAAACCACACTGTTATTCTAATTTATTAGGTCTAAGGTAAGGCCTTACTATCTCATGCTATTCTAATGCAAGTTATCAAAATGATGCAGTTTGTAAAAACACTTATATCTATACAATCAACTCAAAACATTTTTTCATTAAGAACATACTTTATATGGATGCATCATGGGTTGGTACCATCAGTTCCCTCCTCCCTGCCTGCACTCCACTGAGGGTCATTCTCAGTGGGATTGCTGGTATTCACCATGGAGTTGTAGGTTATAAATTGTTAGAGCAGCAGTCAGTCATTGTGGGGAGGGCTCTGTCTCTGGATATGCCTTCCCATCCTGTTGGTCTTACATTATTTCTGCCCCCTTTTCTGCAAACTTCCTTAAGCTTTGGTGGGTGTGGTTTAAATGTACTTTAGTTTTGAGTTCTCAGCAGCTTCTAGACTTCATCTTTGGTAGTTTTGAGTATCTTCAGTGTCTATTGCCATCACCCTGACACAGGTTGTCAGTCTCGCTATGGAAGTTGCCCTCTTGCTCATCTGGCCATTTCCTCTATGGTTTCAACTGGACCATAGCTAATATGACAGGGGTGGCTCATCTCATGATGGGGCGTCAGAGTCAGCTACCTTTTCTTGTCTTCTTGATACATTTTAATTTTTCTCTGTTTTTGCTACCTTATGTAGAAGAAAAAAAAGATTCTAATTGTGCTATTAATAAATATTTTCAGCATTCCCTTTAAAATTTGTTTATTGGCTTTTGACCATCACATAAACTTGTTTCATTTTATAGACAGCTAATAAGTATATGTTTGCTTTCATTGGCTTAACTTTATATTTAATGTTTCTTAGATGTTATATATTTATGTGTATGTATATATTATGCCCTAAAATGCATCTCAGATGGTGGTAGGCTAAGATAGGATCTCTGTTATTTGAATAGATAAAAGTAAAATTTCCAGATTTCATGAATGGATTTTAAAATAATTTTAATATTATAGGAATAAACATTTATAGTGTTAGATATGTTCTCCAAAATTTGTCACTTAATTTTCATGTGAAAACATCCTTTGATTGAGCTGACGATGTTGTTCAATGAAAGAGCACTTGCTGAGCATGTGCACAATCCTGGGTTGAACCCTCTGTACTACCAGAACATCTTTTGAAAAATGTTTATCTAAGTTTCCTTTTAAAGTATAGTATTCAGTCTATTTCTATTTACACTGAATTTTTGTTTTCCCTTGAGTGTAGAATTAATATCTCCTTTTTTTAATTAGATAAGGAACATCCTAAGAATATTGTAATTGACCATTGCTGGGATACCTTCCTCTCTGAACATCCAGCCTTCCGGTTTAGTTGTCTGAATCGTACACACGGTACAGGATTTCTACCTTATATTGTGTGATTCTTTATGCTACTACTTAAAAGATGATTTCCATACATATTGCCTTGCTTAATATTTAAAATAACCTAAACTATTTTTTAAGATTTGAAAGAAGTATTAGTAAGTCGACAAAATCATGGATAGTATAATCTTTATGTATATTTATTACATTTGTACTGTTTTTGTTTAATAGCATATAAGGGATATTTGTCAAATATTTTCTTTTTAAGGGCATTTTCATCAGACTGGATCTTACTGTACTGTCCAAACTGGCCTTGAACTCCTAGGCTTAAATAATTTTTCTGTATCTTATTTTTGAAAGTTTCAGTGTTCAAATATACCACTTAATACAGGGTGTATGAATCATGGAAATATTTAGAACATTACAAATAACTAGGTTGTGAAAAGTACTCAGACTTACAAAAAGAGGAATTACATCTTTGCATATCTGCAAACTTTATTACAGATTATGCACCTATTTCTTTTATATACTGATCCTTCCTATGCAATGATTATTAGGAAGAAGTCAATGTCATAAAAGGCTGTATAAAAATCTAATGTTTGGGCCAGATGTGGTGGCTCATGCCTTTAATCCCAGCACTTGAGAGTCAGAGGTAGGAGGATTTCCGTGAGTTCAAGGCCACCCTGAGACTACATAGTGAATACCAGGTCAGCCTGGGCCAGAGCAAGACCCTACCTAGAAAAAGAAAATCTAAAGTTTGGGCTAATGATATAGTTCAGTGATATAATTAGTGTGTAACTAGTATTAGACAGGCCCCAGTTTTACTTTTTATTGACAATTTCCATAATTATAAACAATAACCCATGGTAATTCTCTACCTCCCCCCACTTTCCCCTTTGAAACTCTACTCTTTATCATACCCTTTCCCCTCTCAATCAGTCTCTCTTTTATTTTGATGTCATCTTTTCCTCCTATTATGATGGTCTTATGTTGGTAGTGTCAGGTACTGTAAGGTCATGGATATCTGGGCCATTTTGTGTTTGGAGGAGCACTTCATGTTAATAGTATATTAACATGAAGTATATTTATAATATAACATAATTTACTATAATTGTCTGATTCAAAATGGCTATGATTTTTATCAGGCTTCTAACAGGGATTTTTTTTAAAGGAGTGTAATCAGTTATCCCTGCTATGTTGAAAACAAGTAGGTACTCTTCAAATAGGAACCCATACTGTTTAAAAGTGTTGATATATCACCATCCTTCAATATTTTTATGTTGTTCAATAGATAAATGTTTTTCCTAAAGCATGGTCTCATAACAATATGTTTCTGGATTCCATAGGTGCTTCTTACACATGCATCTTTCTGAATCCTATTTATATCAAATAAATCATTATCTCTTGAGTTTGCCTTCAGTAGGCTCCATGCATGACAACTTTTAAGTGGTCCTTAGTAAAAGTTAAACAATTATAATCAGAACACGAGAAAATAATTTGACTTTTTTTGCCTTCTGACTTTTATAGCTAGGAACTGAGCCCCTGAGCCCACTTTTATATGTACATTTTTTTTAACTTTCCCCACGGACAAACAGATTTTACTTACAGGGCTCCAAGTCAAGACCTGGTCAAATTGTGGTCTAAAAATATATAATGAACTAAACGGTCAAAAATTAGGGTATGAATATATTAATGCTACTCTCACTTTTGGTTAGAGAAGCTTCTCTTTTCAGATGGTGGTGACCTCTTGGATGTCTTAAAAGGCACCATAGTCTTGAGAAGAAGTGACAGAGAAGTGCTCACCACTTTACATCTCTATCACACCTTCTAAGGCTCAGGGACCATTGCAGAAGAGGTGGCAGGAAGAATATAAGAGCCACAGGAAGGATAGGACTCCTTACAATGCACTTTTCCAGACACCAAATATTTATCCATGACCTCACAGTGCCTGGCACTACCCACACAAGACCCTTATAATAGGAGGAAAAGATGATGACAACAAAATAAAAGAGAGACTGATTGAGAGGGACAGGGGATATGATGACGAGTGGAGTTGTGAAAGGGGAAGTGAGGGGGGGAGGGACTTATCATGGTTTATTGTCTATAATTATGGAGATTTTCAATAATAAAAAAGGGTATATTTCCACTGTAAAGCTATTATACTCTCTTCACTCAAAAATGAAGTAATATTTGAAAAAACACATGTGCTTTCTGGTTCTTTTATCACTCTCAGTAATCTTAGCCACCACTTTAAAAATTTTATAAGTTCATATACTCTTCAAGAAAAACTTCTTACTTTAGGATATAATTTATTTTGGAATAGAGTTGATATTTGAGGAAAAAATAGTGAAGTATATTTATAATATAACATAATTTACTTTGTGTCAAGAAGTGATTTAAAAAATTAATAACCAAGATAAAATTGAGTGTTTATGCTATACTACAAATATTTGTGAATTTTCAAATTATTTTGCATGTTTTATAGGAGTTGTGGTAGCTCCTAAAGCAAATCATGATATCTCAGTTATATTTATGCCCAGTACAATGACATTATACAAAACACTGGTGATTGTTAAAGTGAAGAGAGCAAATAAGAAAACCTGGCCTGTTGACAATTTTGATGAACTGACTACAGAGACTAAAAGGTAACATTTCAATAAGCACATTGAAGGATGATGATTTGTGTTTTGATTGGCAATAATATGATATGTTTCTTTGATATGTGATATATATACAACATAAAGCTCATAGTTTTATATTATCTCAACTAATGCAATTTATATGTTCAGAGAAGCAAAATGCATTTGTTGAATATACATAAACACAACATGCTTATTTGAAGAGTAATTAATGAGATAAATATTCAGTACTATCAATTATTCAGGGAGATATAATCAATGGGTCTCCTTTTTGACTGGAAAAATACAGCTATGACAAGAAATAATATCTTGAGGTTAACCTAGGACTTATCATTCTAACACTTACAAAGTAATGTTGTACCATACTGATGAAACTCTGCTCTACCTAGGGGATATTGTACAATTGTCAGAATTAAGTTATCTTCTATTCTCAGCTTAGATGAAATTTAAGCACATTCCAGTAACACTGAAAATTTTAAATGTTTTCTATGTTCTTATAGTTTAAATAATAGTCTACAAACTTTAATAAAACAGATTGCTAATTTGTCATACTTTTACATATTTCTTCCCACATTTTAAATATGATCCAGTTATCTATTTTGTAGTCTGCCAGACATTTCATCACTCTTAGAGTTACAACTAGTTACATAAATTATGGGTACCAGTAGAAAATTAGAACCAAAAAGACCCTTGTAAAAATTATCAAGAATTTTAAGATACTTGTGGTAGTACATTAAAAAAGTATGGGATTCTTGAAAAATGTGAGTTCTTAGGCACAAGTCACATGTACAACTCATCCTCTGTTAAACGCATTTCAACCAGAAAATCCCCTCTTCAACAGTGATGAAGGTGAAGAGCAGTAGAAGAAATCACCAACCATTCACTCTGACCACCATACAGATGTGGACACATGTGTGCGCTCACACAAACACACACTCACACACACACACATGTGCACCCATACACATATACATATACATATATAAATGCCCAAAAATACCATTAGATTAATAAGGAATAGAACCATTTGAGCAAATAAGTATTTTCTTTTTGTTAACTCTTAACATTTTATTAGAATTATGGGAGCAGACTGTGAGGAAATCCAAGCACTACACTGGATATATCCTATTATTGGACTTCCACAGGCGCCACTCCCAAAAAGTCCTCCAGGTATGTTTGTTTTATTCAGAAAAAAACAGAATTCTAAGAGAATGTAGGCATCCTCTACACCATCTTTTATTCATACACTTATGAATTTCAACTTCTAGAGCAAGTAAGTTGTGAGGAGCCTATTGGTGATAGTGTTTCAACATTACACTTTCTCAACAGAGTCTAATAACTTTTCCATAGTACCACCCCATTTAGTATTAATGTCCTATTTGGGAAACACAAATAACTCAGGTTGAAATTAGATTAACTTCAGACCCCTTTATACAGGAGTCTAACACTAGATTTATAAGATTCCTTGGTACATTTTCCCTGAGGTCAATTTTAATCATATTTCAGTTTCTTTGAAATTCAGTCTTATATGAAGTGTTCAGTGATAATGCTGATTCATCTTTAGTTGTCCCAGAAACAAAACAAACTTTATGCCAGATCTATCCAGAATGTTCCATAGTCATCATGGAGATTTACTTGGCTAAGATAGTATAATATCGCTGTGCTTTCAAAGCCTTTATTTTTCTCAATGACCACATTTGCTCCCAATTCCCCAGGCTTTTCTCTAGTTTATATATGTTCTCATTCCATAATATTCTTTTTACTTTTTCTATATACCTTAAGCTTTATGTTTTTCAGGCCAGTATCAACTTATAAAAAGTAACTAAGTTTAAATGACCATGTAAAATGTTAGGTTCTCAACCATTCATTCCAGTGTCTAGGCATAGTTCTTAATAACTAATATGCATTGTATTGCTCTTCAAAGCAAAGAGCTGTTTTTGAATTGCCATTTTGAGAAATTTAGATGTAGATTTTAAAATTCATAAAAGTTAGATTTTTATCTAACCAATAATAATTATGTCAAACAAGAAATTAGATTTCTGCCAGGCGTGGTGGCGCATGCCATTAATCCCAGCACTCGGGGGTCAGAGGTAGGAGGATCACTGAGTTCGAGGCCACCAGGTCAGCCTGGGCTACAGAAAGACCCTGCCTCGAAAAACTAAAAAAAAAAAAAAAAAAAAAAAAAAAAGGAAGAAGAAGAAATTAGATTTCCAAGCCAAGTATGTAGCTGTACCTCAATATTAGAGTGCTTCTCCAGCATATGAGTGGCCCTGGGTTCCATCATAAGCAAAACAAACTGCTCTACTTTCACCGCACTTTGAAAGAACAATCCACATCCTCGCCACAATCTATTTTCAATTGATTTTTTGATGTTTGCTATCCTTATTGGGGTAAGGTGGAATCTCATAGTTGTTTTAATTTGCATTTCTCTGACGATTAGGGATGATGAACATTTTCTTAAGTGTGTGTTTGCCATTTGTATTTCTTCCTCTGTGAACTGCCTGTTCAGCTCTTTGCCCCATTTTGTGAGTGGGGTGTTTGGCTTCTTACTGTTTAGATTTTTGAGTTCTTTGTAGATTCTAGAGATTATGCCTCTATCAGTTGGATAACCCACAAATATTTTCTCCCATTCTGTGGGTAATCTATTGGCTTTGCTTATTGTGTGCTTCTCTGTAAAGAAATTCTTCAGCTTCATGTGATCCCATTGTTTGAGTGACTGTTTAAGATCATGAGCTACTGGGGTTTTGTTCAGGAAGTCTTTTTCCATTCCTATATCATGGAAAGTACTTCCTAAATTTTCCTCCAGTAGTATTCGAGTTTCTGGTCTTATACTGAGGTCTTTGATCCATTTTGACTTGAGTGTACTGCATGGTGAAATGTATGGATCAAGTTTCCGTTTCCTGCATATGGTTATCCAGTTTGTTCAGCACCATTTTTTGAAGATGCTGTCTTTTTTCCAGCCTATATTGTTCGAGCCTTTATCGAATATCAAGTAGCTATAGTTGCTTGACCCAATGTCCGGGTCCTCCAGTCTATTCCATTGGTCTATACTCCTGTTTTTATGCTAGTACCATGCTGTTTTTATTACTATGGCTTTGTAATATAGCTTCAGATCAGGTATGGTGATGCCTCCAGAGGTGTTTGTTTTGCTGAGGATATGTCTGGACATGCGAGGGCTTCTGCCTTTCCATATGAAATTTGAGATCATTTTTTCTATCTCTGTGAAGAACACTGTAGGGATTTTAATTGGAATTGTATTAAATCTGTATATTGCCTTTGGTAGGATTGTCATCTTTACAATGTTAATTCTGCCTATCCAGGAGCATGGGAGGTCTTTCCGTTTTCTCAAGTCCTCCTCAATTTCTTTTTTGAGTGTTTTTATGTTTTCGTTGTATAGATCTTTCACTTCCTTGGTTAACATTATTCCAAGGTTTTTGTTGTTGTTGTTGTTGTTGTTGTTGTTGCTATTGAGCCACCCCATCAAACCTCGAAAGGGCCCCAGCTGAAACTAAGAAAAACTGGTGAAATAAGTAAGGGTGCTGTTTTCCTGATGAACTGGATACAAGCACAAGGGGAAGGAGATCAATACAGAGAAAAATCAACTCCTACCAAATCAGAGAGCCAGAGCCTCAGAGACCCCCAACACCTCATCACTGAAGCATACCAAAAATGAACCCAACATGGTTCAGGGAAACTTTGCAGAAGAGGGGGCGGAAAGAATGTCAGAGCCACATGTTGGGTCATGATATGCAGAGACGTTTATCTTACCCATAACTGTGGGCTAACGCCACAATTCATGACCCATATACCTCAACAAGGAGGGGCCAAGGGGAGGGAGTAGGTCACGGATGAGACTAATAATGGTACCAAACTGACTGTATTTGCTGAATACAAAACTAATTAATAAAAAAAAGAAAAAAGAAAGAAAGAAAGAACAATCCATATGTTGTGCTAGTAAACAAAGCATCTACCAGAACATACTAGCAGCGCTTATAAAGGCCAAGAGTAAATATTCCCTTATGGACAGATAATTCTGCTATCCCTGTTCAACTACATACCTGTAAAAGTTTCTTACGTGTAAACTTAGGATGATTTTTCTGTTTTAGGAGCTGACATTTTATTTTGTGAATTTGTATTTACTTACTGTCTACTGGAGCAGAAAAATGGAAAAGCTTTTCACTAACAATTATACTTTAAACCCAGTGGAAGCTGAATCCATTGTGATAGATTGAGCACTAATTTCTGAAAGGCTTAGAAGGCAAGATCAATGACATTACAACAGCTCAATGTTGTTATCACTAATTTAAAAGTTGGGCAAAGGTGCCCAGCTAGCTCAGTCAGTAGAGCATGAGACTCTTAAAAGTTAATGCATTAAGATTGAAACTAATTATAACCCAAAAATGTTATTTATTTCCCCTGGCCATTTACCTCTTTTAAATTCTAACTTATTATTATTTAATATACATGTTTTTCAAGGTAGGATATTACTCTATACCAGGCTGACCTAGAATTCACTAAGTACTCCCATACTGGCTTCAAACTCATAGTGATTCTCCTCCTCCTACCTCCTAAGTGCTGGTATTAAAGGTGTGCACCACCATGCCCAACTCATTTTTTATATGGATTATAATCAGTAACTCTTCAGTATAAATGAATAATTTTAGAGAAAATTAACTTTGTAATAATTTTATATTACAATATATGTATTATGAAAGATATATATCT
The DNA here is from genome assembly GCA_036346955.1 of Dipus sagitta. NCBI lineage: Eukaryota > Metazoa > Chordata > Mammalia > Rodentia > Dipodidae > Dipus > Dipus sagitta. Next base: position 34,783,339 of record CM070776.1, read on the forward strand.
AAGAACACCAATTAATCTTGTAGTTGATATAGATATGTTAATATTGATGCAACAAAAGCTGAATAATATATTTCAAAGATATTCATATAGAGATTTCAACGTTTTACTTATATTCAATTTATATTCTATATTCAATAAAAGTATTACAGTATGGGCTGAAGTGATGGCTCAGCAGTTAAAGGTGATTGCTTGCAAAGCCTGACAGCTTGGCTTCAATTCCTCAGTACCCAAATAAAGCCAGAAGTACAAAGTGGCTAATGTTTCTGGAATTCATTTGCAGTGGTACTAGGCCCTGGCACCCATTCTCATTCTTATTCTCTCTTTTTCTCTCTCTGTCTCTCTTGACTGCCCCTTGCTTACAAATGAATAAATGAAAAATTTTAAAGTGTAACATCATATTTGGGAGAAATATTAGGTACACAGGTCCCCATTGTATCTACTGCCAATTATTACTGTTTCCTTATATAATTAGCAATTGTACATATAAATATTACTTTGTTTTTTCACTTAACAGAAGAAAATCATGTTTTAAGATTGACTTTGAGTACATTACAATAAGTTTTAGCAATAGGTTGAATTTTATACATTATATATGTATATACATATATATGTATTAATTTTATTGGTCTGCTTAAGTAAATATGAATTTTAAGGCATATTTGAATGGTCAATTATGCATATTTAAATATTTAAAATAAGGGTTACTAACATTATTTTTTATTATTTCAAGGTGTTTCCTATAGTATTATTATAAAAGTAGAGCTTTATTGTAGCCATTTGAGTTAATGATATGACACAATCAGCTGCTGAACCAAATTTGTTCATCCTAATATCATCCTATAATCTTTCATAATATATTGTAGATCTTGTAGATTAACCCTTGGATACAATTTTTGCATATTGTTTAATGTTTACATTTATATGTAAGCTAAATATGTAGATATGACAGAGGTAAATATATAGCTGTTATATAAGCATGTGTACATGCCATATGAAATGACAACGTAAATTGTGTTAAGTAACATTTTATTTTTCATAACAGTTCATTTTATCTTAAGAATAATGACATTACCTAATACTTTAACTAAAACACATTCTTTTCTACAGTTATCATAACATGTCAGGCCAACAAGTGGGTAGAAGAAAAGGTGGAAATAACAATGATTGGTAATTTTTTTGGCCCACATCCTTCACAAGAAGTAACAGACTTTTTAGTAGTGCCAAAAAGGAATTCATTTTATGGTATTTATGAAAATATTGATGGTAAGAGAATTTCAATAGTGGAATTATTATAAGAATTATTAACTTACCTAAAATTGAAGGCTGCTGATTACTCAGTAATGAAGATTTATTTTTCATTTACAATGTATCATTCAAGGCAGTACTTATGTAAGGCTCTGTTATATTTTTTGTTTTCACATATTACTCTCAAAAATGAGTTATGGTTTCACCAAATTCATAAAAAAAGGATTGTAATTATGTTAACAATGAGAAAAGAAAAACTGTAGTAGTGATAATTCTACTTCTACTCGGCTTTGGTTTCTTTTTCTACCTTTTATGATTTTTGTGTAGTTCTGAACATTGAGCCTAAGGCATTATGCATGCTTTAATTAATGCAATTGAATCCATGACTTACAATTTTAAATTTAAAAACAAAATTCCATAAATGGATCATCTATGAAAATAGTGAAAAGATAGGATAACTAAATGTTGCACAAAGTCTGAAATTAAATACTGATCACTAGTCTCCTCTCATTCTTGGAAGTTCCAAATTCTTCTCTAGACCTAAACTAAATTATCTACACTTGCTTACATTGCTGGCTTAATCTTTTGAAAATATTTTGACATTTTCTCTTTTCCATCTATATAAATTCTTAACAAATAAGCCAAGATGGTTGCCATTATGTACAATTCCCATAAGCTGTTCCAATGAATAGAGTTTCTTTCCCTACTTGCATTTACCTAAGCTTCACTCGCCCTAGAGTTTTGCTCTATTGGTCTCCTCCATGGTAGTTCTTAATAATCAGGACCCCAGCACTATTCTATCATAGCTTCCTGCATTTCTTGATGGTATCAGTTACCACAGAAGTAATTTAAAAGCTAGTCAAACTACTTGTGGTATCAACTACTGTCAGTTCTGTCCTTTTATTCTTAAGCTCTGTGAAACCCTATTATTTCAATGGTTTCAATTTTGCTCACTTTGTAAACCTACCAAATAAATATGAATGTGTCCTATACCAATGAACTTTATTGTAAATTAACTCACAACAGCCATACTAGCAGACCTGAAAATGGGTTGAAAGCCTCTGAAATTAAAATTTAACTTAATTTTACTTTCATTCATATACTACAAATCCTATGAAGGTTTCAGTAACTAAGCACCTGTATATATCAACTTGATAAAGGAAAATATATTTTAAAACTTTCATTAGTTGAAGATTTAGCTCAAGTGTAGAGAAGTCCGCATGTGCAGAGAGGCCTGGATTTAATCTCTAGTACTGTGGAAAGTCCTTATTTTGTCATTTGAGTGAAGTGGAAATTACACTTCTCACAAAATATTCCCACATACTTAAAAGTCATTTTCACTGAATGGAATATATATTCATATGGGATATTTCTATATACCATTCTCAGATCAAATTAGCTAAGAAAATGTAGACACATTGAATATATTCTACTAAAAAATTGTTAATATGAAATATCTATATTTTTCAGCAGGATAAAGAACAGCAGTTTGGCGGGGGGCAGATTTATTTTATGTGTGGTAAAAGAAAAAGACCTTGTGGGGATATAAATCAATCTATGACATTTTGTTTTAAAAAGTTTTGTGGGTAAGCATTAATGTGAAATGAACATATTATAGAATACCTACTTTTCAACATTCACTAGCATAAATTAATGTTAACTCTTTATACTTTATTTTATAGACAGCATATGGAGATTTAGGTACCATCCATTCTGTCATCTTAAAGTACAATTTGTTTTAATTGACTCTCATTCCTACTCCTATCCCCAATGACCCTGTCCCCAATTTCCATCTACCCCAGCTCTCATCCATAAATATCCATCCTCCTTCTGTTTAAATTGTACACATGCCCTTTCACTCTCATCACATCCCTTCCATCTCATGTATTTTCATAGAGAACATGTGGTTTTGATTTTTCTGGATTTGGTTCATGTCATTTAATATAATTCTTTCCAGATCCATCTATAATTTTAGGATTAAAATTTCCATATTCTTGGATAGAATTCTACTATGATAAAAGCAGTCTGATATCTATCAAGATTCTTAGGAAAAAGTAGCTGTCAGTTCTGAATTAAAATAAGGATCATTTTTACCTTTATACAACAGATACAAGCTTTAGAAATTAGTACAGGTATGGGCTGGAGAGATGGCTTAGCGGTTAAGCGCTTGCCTGTGAAGCCTAAGGACCCCAGTTCGAGGCTGAACTCTCCAGGACCCACGTTAGCCAGATCTGCACAAGAGGGCACACGCATCTGGAATTCATTTGCAGTGGCTGGAGGCCCTGGTGCGCCCATTCTCTCTCTCTCTCTCTCTCTCTCTCTCTCTCTCTGCCTCTTTCTCTCTATGCCTGTCGCTCTCAAAATAAAAATAAACAAAAAATTTAAAAAAAAAGAAATTAGTCCAGGTGTGGACTATATCAAGTAATAATTATCTGACCTTTTTACCATGATCTTCATACAAAAAACTTCATAACCTCCTACTTAGGAAAATATTGTTAGCCATATTGTCTATAATATTTCAAGATTAATAAATAAACAACATTTTTATTAAAATACAGCAAAATTGAAAATCCTATTCTAATAGCTAAGGATCGTCTTTCAGCAATAAATAAGCTTAAATAAAATCTGTATACATTTATGTTATATCACACATATTGTATTCTTTCTTTTTCATAGTTAGTATTGATTATTAATTTCTATTCAGTTTTTCTTATTCCTTAAACATTAATCATAAATATTTAAGATGGTGGTAAAAATTATATTCTATATTTTATATTCATTAATTTATTTACCTTTAACTAATACTTCCTTAATATTATATAGTTATCAATGTAGTAAACATTATGAACATAAATCTAGATAACATTGCATTTTTACTCTGATTATCTGCTTATGACTACTATTGACACATAAATTCATGTTCAATCTATGTATAATTTGTGAGACTAAAATATACTTCAATTTTCCTAGTATCTCTGAGAAGACGTGAATTTGAATATGAAGTAGAATTTGAATCTGATGATTGGAAGAGTAATTTGGAATCCACTGTGACCGTATATTTACACAGAAAACATTTTAATGTCAAATATGAATTGATATCATTGCTCTTCAATATTATATTTGCACCAAAAAAACCATTTAGGTAAACCTTATTTACTTCTATTTTTCTTTATAGAGTATTAGTACTCTTTCCAACTAACTAATACTATTTTTCCATCTTTAAATATTTGTATTATATTATTTTTGATGCTATGTGAGAAATATTTGGGGCTATAACATTTCTAGCTATCAAAGTATAAGAAGTATTCTAAGCATAATTCTAAGTAGAAGTATTCTACGATAGTATTGTAGCCCAAATATTTGTAAATCTGAGATATGTTTTAAGAACTGTGACCTCCTTAAAGTCATTACAATACCACATTTACAAAGAATTCTTTTTAAGTATATTTTATTCATTTATTTGAGAGAGAAAGAGGCAGAGAGAGAGAAGGGGGGGATAGAATGGGAGCGCCAGAGCCTCTAGCCACTGCAAACGAACTCCAGTTGCATGTATCCCCTTGTGCATCTGGCTTACATGGGTCCTGAAGAGTCGAACCAGTATCCTTTGGCTTTTTAGGCAAATGCCTTAACTGTTAAACCGTCTCTCCAGCCTCCAAAGAATTCTTTGTTTGCCAACAACATTTTGGCAAAGTGATTATGTGATGTGCAATAACAATATGATATTTTTATGCTACTTATCAAAACAGAAACATTTCAAATGAAGAAAATGCCTAAGCTGTGTTTGGAATTGCAACTGTTTTTATTACCCTTTACTACTCAATACTATGTCATTGCACATCCATTAGTAACATATAAAGTAAATCTATAAAAATAATAGGCTTTCAGTGTTTTCCTGTAGAAAACCTCACCCAATGTCTTTATATTTACTTATGTGAGCAACTAATACTTAAGCAGCTGTTAATACCATGAGTCACATCTGAAATGGGGACTTGATTGTGTCTTAATGCACAGAGAAAGATTAGAGCTGAAACACAAAATACAGAATATAGTATGGAAGTAGAAAAAATATTGTTGAATAATAAATTTTTAAAACACTGACAGGGAATAATTCATAAAATTCTATAAATGCTTAGTTATTGTAAGATATAACTTAACAATTGAATTTTGTGCACATATGCACATAGTCATCAACTTTTCCTATTCTCTATTCCAATTTTATTTGGTATGTTCATTGAAAGAGACAGTTAAAAAAGGAAAACCAAAATAAAGAATAGATATTAATTATCCTTGTAAAATAGCAAAAGTGGAAGTAGGAATATGAGTTCTTAAAATACTGAAGAGTAATAGTATTTCATCTCATCATCAGAAGAGCATACTGGGTATTTGTTAAGGTCTTACATTTTTGAGGTGCTCGCTTTAAGATGCTATATCACCCCTTAATGCCTACGTGATTCTAACTAGTATTCTACTGATTCTGTGCAGCACACTTTTTTATCAATATCCTGTTGAAATGACATTTTAAAAAGTTGCATCTACTATATTTAAGAGCATACACGATGCAGTAATAAACATCTTTCTTCACATTATCTTTCAAAATCTTGGAGTTATATTTTCAAGGAAAATACTAATAAATAGTTAAATTGCTGGTTCATAGTGTGCTATTCTCAAATAGGATACCATATTGTCCAGCTGCTCTCCAAGTGGTTGAGGAATTTAGTAGAATTACCTGAGCTATTGTCTGATAACTTTAGGTGAACAGTTTGTGATTTCATTGTCCAATCCCAAATTATGATATTAGGAGTAATAATAACCACAGTGATACTTTTTTAAAAATCTACTTTTTTTCCTAATCAGGCAAACAAACCGAAAACCATTTGTCAATACCAACTCCTGTCCTATCTCCTCAGTCTTAATATAGCCAAATGCTTTGAATGTCTATCTTTAATACTTTTCCTCCTGGATGAAGAGATGGTTAAGTGGTTAAAGGTGCTTACCTAGAAAATCTGGCAGCCCTGATTCAATTCCAAAGTACCCACGTAAAGCCAGACATACAAAGTGGGACTTCTGTCTGGAGTGTGGTTGCAGTGGCATGAGACACTTCTGTGCCCATACTCTCCCTCTCCCACCCTCTCTCATAAATAAATACATCAGTAATATTTAAAATAATAGTCTATTCCTTTTTAACTCAACTGCTACTTTATTGTACATTATTCTTAAAACTACATGTAATCTTTTTCCAATTAAAATTTAATTTTTAAAAATCTTCAATTATGTAGAACTTCATAGTTGTTCACAGATTATATAATTTTATCTGTGAAGAAGAATTGAAGAGGATTCCATAGTGTGTTTCATGTTTGCAGAAAATCTCCAATAGAAATACCTATTACCATAAAATTTGAACCCATTTGCCAACGTCTACCCATAACTTAATAAGCATAATCATAGTCTCTCCTGGTTATGGAAAATTTGTAGAGCCTATTCTACACAAATTATTCACTTTTAGGAATTAACTACAGAGAAGAATGATAACATAAACTATTGTCTACAAAATGATTCCTAAAATAGAATAATCACCTACATTTTAAAGAATTTATTGTTCCAGTGAATTTTACTGAGAGCTGAAACTCTATATTTTCTCCTTAAATATTAAATCAGTCTGTTTATTCTCCATGCTTGTTTTCCTGTAGTAACTTTTTAAAAATTTAATTTTGTATTCAAGGGCTGATATTATATTGAAAATTGAATCCATGACAGATGGAATATGGAGGTATCCTTTAACATTGATTGCTACAGAGCCTGAAGTGGAAGATATCATTGACATTCAAGGAATTGGTTTATTTAAGACTTCCGTTACAGAATTTACACTAACAAGTCGGACTAGGTAATATATATGAATATGCATTTACTTATTTTTATAGATCTAACTTATGAACTGAGCTGTGAAATTTTTGAATTGGAGAATCCTACATGTCATCTTTAGCTAGTTAGGCCAGAATTATGCTATTTCTGTGACCCAAACACTATAGACCTCATGAATTTTTATTGCAATTTTAGAAAATGGGGCCTTTAAAGTAAATATTCAAAGAACATCAAAGGTAAATGTTTGGATTTTAAAAATTAGGATTACATTTGTGTTTGTGTTTCAGAAATTTCACAGCTCAGTTCATAAGTCTGGAGGTCATTGGCCATGACATTAAGCCCTGACACACCCATTCATTCTTCTTCTTCCTCCTACTCCTCTTCTTTCTTCTCCTCCTCCTTTCTCTTTCTCCTCCTCCTTCTCTTCCTCCTCATCTTCCTCCTCCTCTCTCTTTGCAAATAATTAATTTTTTAAAAAGTGAACATTAAATTTCACCAAATATTTCTTATGTACCAATAATTGCTATCACTATAGTTTTCTTCTTCTGTATCCTGTTTATGTGATAGATTATATTCCCTGAATTTCAAAAGGTATGAAATCAGGTATGCATTCCTAGAATAAAGCTTACTTGACCTTTGTATGGGTTTCCTTTTATACATTTCTTCATTATATTTGCTAAAATGTACTCATGATTTGTTTTTGCTAAGCTCATAACAGATTTTTATCCTGTAGGGTTTTTTTTTTTCATTTTCAGTTCTTATTCTTGTTATTGTCATTGTTCTGTCTGTTTTGCTGTCTTAGTAATGTGATACTCAAAAAATAGATTAGCAAATATTCCCTCTTTTTCTGTTCTTGGCAAGATAATGTTTATAATTATTTATATTTTTGTGAGAATTACCTAATGAAATCAACTGAATCTGATGTTTCCATTTTTCAAAACCTTTTGCAATGTATGCATTTCACTGTCTCTTATTATAGGGATACTCGGCATTGCATGAGATTTGGTTATATGTGCTTTCTAAATATTTCATTTTTTCTGGGTTTTGAAATTTTTATGTATAGGGTTATTCTTATAGCTTATTTTTCTGTTTACATCTGCAGAGACTATATGTTAACACACACACACACACACACACACACACACACACACACTTGCAAAAATCAAAAGCCTCACTTCCATTTGAGTTCCTTTACCCTACCGCCTTTCAATTTTGTTTATTTATTTATTGTAATTTATGGAATTTCAAAATCCAGTTTGTTTTCATTGATTCCCACACTTCCTACTCCCTTCCCATTCCCCACAATTAACTTTCCCCTGTATATTCCCTGTGTTCACACGTTACAAGTACCCTCTTACTCATCTGTTTTCCTACATTCTTCCTGCTACTCTCTTTATATTCACATTTTCTCAGTTTTATGTTTATACATTTGATTCACTTTTCTGCACTATATGTACATATTTAAAGATACTACAGATTAAGACCTGCATATCAGAATGAATATGTGACTTTGGTATTTCTAAGTTTGAGTCATTTCCTTTATTATTCTTTCCAGATTCATCCATTTCCCTGAATATTTCATAATTGAATTTTTTCTGTAGTGCTGAATAGAATTTCATTGCATGTCACTTTTTCATTATTCAATCTGTCACTGGATATCAAGACAATTTTCAATTCTTAGATTTTGTAAATAGACCTACAATAAACATGAATGTGCAAGTAATTCTGCAGTAGAGTGTGGAGTCCTTAGGGTATATGCCAGAAGTGATATGACTAGGTGATAAGGGGAGGTCTATTACTAAATTTTTGAGAAACTGCCATACTGATTCACATAATGGTTGCACTAGTTTGCATTCCCACCAAAAGCTTATGAGAGTTCTTCTTTCCCTGAATCCTTACCAACCAACGTTAGATGTCTATTTTCCTCCAGGTAGCCATTCTGTCAGGAGTAAAATGGAATCTCAGTTGTATTTTTATGTACTTTTTTAATGAATAACATATTTGTATGGATACATCTTGTGTTGGTGCCATCTTTTCCCTTCTTCCTGCTCCCATTCTGCAAGGAGCCCTCCTAAGTGTGCTTGCCAGTATTCCCCCTGGAGTTGTGGGTTATGCCTTGTGGGAGCAGTATTCAGTTATTGGGTTGAGGCAGTGCCTCTGGGCATGATGTCCCTGCCTGTGGCTCTTACAATCTTTCTGCCTGCTCTTATGCAAAATTCCCTAAGCCTTGGTGAGTGTGTTTTAAGTCTACCCCAGTGATGATCTCTCAAGAGCCTCTGGATTTCTGCTTTGGTATGTGTTGAATATCCTCAGCATCTGTCTCTTTCACCCTGGCAATGATTGTTAGGCTCACCATGAAAGCAGCACTCTTGCTCATCTCCCCACTTCTTCTGAGGTTTCACCAGGGCCTTGACTGAGATGCGAGGTGTGGTTCATCTCCTCTGGACTTGCTGCCTTCTGAAAAAGAAAAACAGGTTCTCCAATGCAGAATGAAGTCAGCATAAGTTAAATTGGATAAACATTATTAATTTAGGGAAATTTTGATGGATATAGCCCCTCTTTTATCCATAGACTTGTGGGAGATTGACACTCAACAGCATAATCTGTATCTACATAGGATTCTGACCTGGTTTCCAATTCTAGGTATGGATTCCATTCCACTGAGTAGATATCTTAGCCAATCAGAAAGCCATGGATTACCCACTAAGGCCATGTGCCACCATTGCACTGGTGTGTCCTTCTCGTCAGGCTGGTTGCTTCTGAGCAGCTTAGAGCCCTGGTTGCTCACACCCTTTTTGGCCACATACCCCCAGTAGCTCATTGTGGTGGTTTGATTCAGGTGTCCCCCATAAACTTAGGTTTTCTGAATGCTTGTCTCCACAGCTGATGGCAATTGGGAATTAACACCTTCTGGAGGCAGTGTATTGTTGGGGGCGGGCTTATGGGTATTATAGTCAGTTTCCCCATGCCAGTGTTTGGCACACTCTCCTGTTCCTATTATCCAACTGATATTAGCAAGGATGTGATGATGTCCACCCTCTGCTCATGCCATCATTTCCTCTGCCATCATGGAGCTTCACCTTGAGCCTGTAAGCCAAAATAAACCCTTTTATCCCAAAAGCTGCTCTTGGTTGGGTGATTTCTACCATGAATATGAAGCTGACTGCAACAGCAAAGTAGTACCGAGGAGTGGGATTGCTGCTAGACACCTGACTGTGTGGCTTTGGCCTTGTGGAGCTGATTTTCAAGAGAAATGTGGAAGGATTTGAAACCCTGGCTTAAGAGACACCTTGCAATTCTGTAAGTACAACTTGATGGACTATTCTGATCAGAGTTGAAAGACCTGAATGCAGTAAGAACTATGGACTGTGAGGTTTGGCTTATGAGGGTGAAAAGGAGCTTTGCCTGGACTGGGCTAGAAGCAGTTTGTGTGAGAGGCTTGCTGTTATGCCCATGTCCTGAGAAGTTGTGCAGGGTTGCATTGCATAGAAATGGACTGGTGGGAGCAGAGGGATATGGCACAGAAAAAAAAAAATCTTTGAGGCAAAACTTCTGCCCATTCAGCTGCAATTGTATGAGAGATTGCAGCCATTGAGATTGGGCCTGCTGACCTACATTGGAATGACAGAAAAATGTAGACTCTTTTGAAGGAGCCTGAGTGCTCAAGTAGTGTCCTGTTCTTCAAAGTCTGCTTTATTCCCCACTGGATTAACCAATTGGCAACCCACTTGGTATTGTGGAGTATAACAAATGCAGGAAATAGAGGGTCATTGAGTTTCCAATGCAGTCTTATGTTTTGGAAATGGCCATGGGCAATGTGAAGCAGGATTGCCTGCATGTAGATCAGATGGGGCCATGAGTATGAACCATGGACTGCAGTAGAGACCCAGTGGAGGTGCTGGGACCATGAGATGGCTGATAAGGAAAGCTGATGACCTGATGAAGTTTTCTAGGACTATGAATAGCCTAGCTGGAGGGGTGGAATTAGAACTCCAGAGACTTGTTGCTGGTTAGGATTATCATACTTAGAGACTTGTCACTGGCTAGAGTTGTTGGTCTTGGAGCTACAGAGTTTGATGTTTGCCCTGGTTGTTTTAAATCTTGTATTGGATGAATATTTCTTTGCTATGCCCAGTGCCATCCTTTGCAGTGTGAATGTTTATTTTGTGCCATCATGGGTTTTGGGGGGATTTTTTTGTTGGTATTATGGCTCAGTTAAAAGACCTTAGATTATGGGGATGTTTGAACATCGTTAGGATTGATAAAAAATGTGGGGACTTTTAAAGTTGGACTTGAATGCATTGCATTTTATATTATGGATGGTTATCAGTTTATGGGGGCCAGGGTCATATTGTGGTGGTTTGATTCAGGCGTCCCCTGTAAACTTAGGTTTTCTGAATGCTAGTCTTCCCAGCTGATGTCAATTGGGAATTAACACCTCCTAGAGGCAGTGTATTGTTGGGGGCAGAGTGGGCTTATGGCTGTTATAGCCAGCTCCCCCTTGCTAGTGCTTGGCATCCTCTCCTATTGCTATTGTCCACCTTATGTTAGCCAAGGGTTGATGTCCACCCTCTGCTCATGCCAGAGTTTCCCCCTGCCATTATGGAGCTTCCCCTCAAGTCTGTAAGCAAAAATAAACCTTTTATTCCCCCCAAAAGCTGCTCTTGGTCAGATGATTTCTGCCAGCAATGTGAACCTGACTGCAACACTCATGTAGTGCTTTCTAGCATTGGATGGGATAATTGTCTGGGCATTGGCTCTCTTCCAGATTCTAGCCAGGCCTCTCCATGTTCTGTGTCAGCAGTATATGGTGTCTTACCTTTTACCTCAGGTAGGTAATCAAATCCTTTGACAGAAGCCTGTCTTGTTTGGGGGATTTTGTTGGTCTCTCTAATCAATAGCTCAACATGCATATCACCTATTTCTGGTACTAGGAGTTAGAGATCATAGCCAAAATTTTTTTAAGGTTAGGCTTCACCCCACCCTCTCCAGGAACCTTATTTTCAGATACTCCCATGTATACCTGTTGAGGGTTATATCTTTTAGTCTACTTTCAAGGAGAAAGGTTTCTATGGTACCAGTTCATTTTGGATTTAGTTTTGTGCTTATTTCCCCCCAACCTCTCCTTTCTCTCCACCAAACCCTCCCATCCCTATTGTCTAGGCCTAAAGTTGCCTATCCAGTATGCCAGCAACTCAGCCTGATCCAGGTTAGGGAGTGCAGATGAGTAAGGACATGTAGAGTTTGTCTTTCTGTGATTGTATGTGTTCACTTAGTTTCTGTTCTAAGTCCATCCATTTTCCAACAAAAAACATTGTATCATTTTTTTCTTCCTGCTGAGTAGAATTCATTGTGTAAATGTACCACAACTTCATTATCCACTCTTCCAATGATGGGCAACTGTGTTGATTCCAGTTCTTAGCTATTATGAATTGAGCAGCTATAAACATGGTTGAGCAAATATCTCTGTAGTCAGCATGGAGTATTTTAGGGTAAATGCCCAGCAAGGGAATAACTGGGTCTGTTGGTAGTTCTATATTCATCTTTTTCAGGAATCTCCATATTGATTTCCATAGTGGTTGTACAAGTTTGCATTCCCACCAACAGTAAATGAGGCTTTCTCTTTCCCCACATCCTCACTAACATATTTTGTCATTTGATTTTTAATGATTGCTATCCTTACGGGAGTAAGGTGAAATCTCACAGTTGTTTTAATTTTCATTTCCCTCATGGTTAGAGATATTGAACATTTTCTTTAGTGTGTGTTAGCCATTTGTATTTCTTCCTCTGTCACAATTCAATTATCTACCAAATTTTTGAGTGGATTCTTTGATTTTTTTATTGTATATTTTCTTGAGTTCTTTGTAGATTCTAGATGTTGGCCTCTATCAGTGGTACAGCTGATAAAATTTTTTTTCCCATTTTGTGTGTGATATATTGGCTCTGTTTATAGAATATTTATCTGTAGAAAAGGTTTTTTTTAGTTTCATGGGTTCCCATTTATTGAGAGAGTGTTTAAATTCCTTGGCTACTGGGGTATTGTTCAGGAACTCTTTCCCCACTCATATATCAGGAAGAGTTCCTCCTACTTTTTCTTCCAGTAGGAGAAAAATTTTAGGTCTTATATTGAGGCCTTTAACTCAATTTCAATTGATTTTTGTGTATGGTGAGAAGAGTGGGTCTAGTTTTATTTTTCTACATGTGGTTCTCAAATTTGGCATCATTTGTTAAAGATGCTATCTTTTCTCCAATCTACTTTATTGGAAACTGTAGTTACTTGACCTATGGTCTGGGTCTTCAATTCTCTTCCATTGGTCTATTTTTCTGTTTTTATACCAGTACCATGTTGTTTTTGTTACTATGGCTTTGTAATGTAGCTTTATATTGGTTACAGTGATACCTCCAGAGGTATTTCTTATGCTGAGCATATGTTTGGATATCCAAGGCCTAATGCCATTTCATATGAATTTTGAGAACATTTTCTCTATTTCTGTGAAGAATAATGCTGGAATTTTTATTGCTATTTCAATAACTCTGTACATTATGATTGGTAGAGTTGCCATTTTGACAGTATTAATTCTACCTAACCAGGAATATGGGAGGTCTTTCCATGTGCTCAAGCCTCCCCAGTTTCTTTGTTGGATGTTTTTAGGTTTTCATTATGTAGATCTTTCACATCCTCAGTTAGTGTATTTAAAGTTTTGTGTCTTGAAAATGGAAGAGCTTCACTGATTTCTTTTTCAGTATTTATTGTCCTTTGCATTTAGAAAGGCTAGTGATTTTTCTGAGTTGATTTTGTGTCCTACCACTTTGATGAAGGAATTAATCACCTTTAGAAATATTGGGATGGAGATTCCCAGGTCACTTTTGTTCCAGTTTGTATCCCTTTTATTTCTTTCTCCTGTCTTATTGCTTGGGCTACTACTTCTAGTACTATCTTGAAGAGCAGTGGTGAGAGTGGATGTCCCTGCCTTGTTCCTGATCTCAATGGGAACTCCTTGAGTCTTTCACCATTAAGTATTATTTGGACTTTAAGTGCTTTCTATATAGCTTTAGTTGTGTTGAGATATAAACCACCCATGCTTATTTTCTGCAGTTTTTTGATCATGAAGTGATGTTGTATTTTATCAAAGGCCTTCTCTGAATCTTTTGAAAATATCATGTAGTTCTTATGGTTAAGTTTATTTAAGTAGTGAATAAAGTTGACTGATTTTCATATGTTGAGCCATCCCTTCATCTTTGGGATGAATCCTGCTTGATCAAAGTGGATCATGATTTTGATGTGTTGTTGAATTTGGTTTATGAGGGTTTTATTCAGGATCTTTGCATATAAACTCAAGAGGGATGTAGGCCTATAGTTTTTGTTGTTCTCTTCCTTGTTTGATCTCTGATTTTTTTTTTTTTTCTTTTTCGAGGTAGGGTCTCACTGTGGACCAGACTGACCTGGAAGTCACTATGTAGTCTCAGGGTGGCCTCAAACTCACAGCAATTCTCCTACCTCTGCTTCCTGAGTGCTGGGATTAAAGGCATGCGCCACCAAGCACGGCTCCTGATTTTTGTACTAGGATGATTCTAGCTTCATAAAAGGAGTTAGGGAACACTCCCTGTTCTCTGATTATGTGAAACAGTTTGAGAAAAATTGGTTTCATCTCTTCTATAAAGGTATAATAGAATTCCACCAAGAAGTCATCTGGTCCTGGACTTTAATGTGGGGGGAGGTTTTTGATTGCCTTTTCAATCTCAATGAATATGACAGATTTGTTCAGGAGATTAGTCTGCTCTGAGTTTCCTTTTGGTAAATGCTATGTGTGTAGGAATTCATCCATTTCTTCCAGATTCTCCAATTTTGTGGAATAAAGGTTTTGGAAGTATGTCCTGATAATTCTTATTGATGTCTGTTGTGACTTCTCCCTTTCCATTTCTGATTTGTTAATTTGAGACTTTTCTTATTTGTAAATTGGCCAAGGGTGTATCAATATTGATTTTTTTCTTTCTTTTTTTCAAAGAGCCAACTCTTCATTCCATTGATTTTCTTAGTTTTTTCTTGGTTTCCAATTCATTAATTTCTGCTCTGATCTTGATTATTTCTTTTGATCTGGAGCTCATAAAGTTGGATTCTTCTTGTTTTTTTTCCAATGCCTTTTAAGTGGATGGTTAGGTTATTAACCTATCATCTCTCTTTCTTCTTTATAAAGGCATTTAGTGCTATGAATTTTCCACTTAGGACTGCCTTCATTTTGTCCTATAAATTTTGATAAATTGTATTTTCATTATCATCCAATTCTAGAAATTTTAAATTTTCTTTTTTTATTTTCTTCTACAATTCATTCCTTGTTTAAAAGCATGTTGTTCATTCTCCACTATCTAGTGGAATTCTTGATGTGTCTCTTGTTGTTAATTTTTAGCTTTAAAGCATTGTGATATAATGCTGGAAGTTATATCTATTTGCCTGAATTTATGGAGTCATGCTTTATGGTCTAATATATCATCTATTTTGGCAACAGTTCCCGGGGCTGCCAAGAAGATTATGTATTCTATGGAATTGGGATAGATTGCTCTGTGTATGACTGTTAGGTCTAGTTGATATATGGCGTTGTTGAGCTCTGTTATTTCCCTGTTGGTTTTCTGTTTGGATGATAGTGGAGTATTGAAATCCCCAACCGTGTTGATGTTGGTATTTATTTCTGTTTTGTTGTTAAGTATTTTTTGTTTTGTAAACTGTGGTGCACATGTGTTTGATACATATAGATTTATGATTGTGATGTCCTCATATTTGATCATTCTTTTGATGAGTAAGAACTGACCTTCTTTGTCCTTCTTAATTACTTTGGGTTTGAAGTCTGTTTCATCAGATATTAATATTGCAACACCAGCACGATTCTTATTTCCATTTGCTTGGAATATCATTTTCCATCTTTTCAACCTTAGGAGGTGTCTTTCTTTAGTGGTAAGGTAGGTTTCTTGGAGACATCAGATAGAAGGGTCCATTTTTTTTTGATCCATCTGCTTAACTTATATCTTTTGATGAGTAAGTTATGTCCATTAATATTTAAGGTTTTAACTGTGCTTTATAGGGATTGGTACTTTCTTGGGTTTTGTACTTTTTTGAGCCTGCTCTAGTTTTCATTATTGTGATCTTCTGGTAAGCTCTTGAGATTGGTTGTTTGACTCTTCCATGTGGATTATTACTTGAAGTATTCACTGTAGGCTTGTCTTTGTGTTCATATAATCATAGAGCTGTCTTTTTCATGGAAAAATTTCCATTCACCATCTATTATGAGTGATTTTTCACTGAATATAGTAGCTTGGGTTGGAAGTCATAGTGGTTATAGATTATAAAGTCTTCCATTCAAGGCCCTTATAGCTTTCAGTATTTCTGTTGAGAAATCTGAGGCAATTCTAATGGGATTGCCTTTGTATGTAGTGAGTTATTTCTCTCTTCCTGCTCTTAGCACTCTCTTTTTGTTTTCAGTGTTAAGAGTTTTAGCTATGATATGTGTAGCAGACAGCTTCAGGTTCACTGAAATGAACTTCCAGACCAGGCACAGTTATGGAGGAATGGATATTGATTGAAGCCTACAGATCCAGGGGAAGTTCCATAAATGGCAGAAGAAGCTGGCCTGCCTTCATAGGACCAAGCAGAGAGAAGCACAAGCCCAAAAGCCAAAAGCCACACAGCATACTTCAGGAACTCCAGCTAGGAACACTGCATATCTTTAGATTGAAATCTGAAACCCACCACCATACCTTAAGATCCACCCAGTGACACTGCCTCCAGCCAGGTGGCTGCAGATGCAAACTACAAACAATAAAGAACTGAATATATTAGGGGCCATCTATTCAAACTACCACAATATGTCTTGGAGAATTTCTTCTTTGTTCCTGACTGTTTGGTGTTGTGTGAGCTTCTTGTATCTGGATTGGCCTCGTTTGCAAGACTGAGAAAATTTTCTTCAATAATTTTGTTGAGGGCTAGAGGTATGGCTTAGCATTTAAGGCATTTGCCTGCCGAGCCAAAAGACCCAGGTTCGACTCCCCAGGACCCACATTAGCCAGATGCACAAGGGAGCGCAAGCGTCTAGAGTACATTTACAGTGGTTGGAAGCCCTGGCGTACCCATTCTCTCTCTCTCTCTCTCTCTCTCTCTCTCTCTCTCTCTCTCTCTCCTTCTTTCTCTGATAAAGAAATATAAAAATGTTAAAAATAATAATTTTGTTGAATATGTTCTGTATGCCTCTGGACTGGATTTCTTCCCCTTCTGGTATGCCCATGATCTGGATGTTTGGTCATGTTAGGGTATCCCAGAGTTCCCTTGTGTTCTGTTGACATGATACTTTGAACTCAGCAAAGTTTTTAGATTTCTGTTCAATTTCTTCTGCCATGTCTTCTAACTCAGAGAATCTGTCATCCACATGCATGACTTTGTTAGTGAGGGGTTCTAGAGAGGTTTTTAGAAGCTCTATTTGATTTTTGTTTTCTGTTTGTTTTTGTTTGTTTGTTTGTTTGTTTGTTTGTTTTGTTTTTTGCATTGTGTACATATCTTTTGGAAGTAGAATTTCAGGCCGAGGTCTGATGTTCTTGATGCTTCCTGGAATTCATTTTTGCATTTGATCATGTCTTCATTCAGCTTAATCAGGTGGTTATTGAGATCTTCTATTTGTTGACTCACCATCAATTCATTTTTGTCTCTTTGTAGGCTTCTCTGGTTTGTTTCAATTAAGTTAAGCCCAATGACAACATCTGAGTGCTCTACGAGACAGTCCAGTTCAATTTCATTCATGTGATTGTTGTTTTTTGATCCTTTGTTTCCAGTTCAGAAATTCTCTTGATTAGGGTCACATAGCTTGTTTTTTTCTTTTTTTCATTTTGGGATACAATTTCTATTGTTTCCTCTGTCATTTCTTTGGAGGCTTCCATTGTGGTACTAGACATCCTAGGTAGAGATCTCTCAGTTTTTTGACTTTCATTGTGTGTGTGTGTGTGTGTGTGTGTGTGTGTGTGTGTGTGTGTCACATTGTGATATACCCATCTCAACGTAAAAGTCTTATTTTATTGAGGGGTAAAATGTAGGTTCTTCAATGAATCTTCAATGAGTATTTCTGATCACACACCCTCTAGAGCAGGAGATCCAGGTTTTGGGCCAGCTCAGAGGTTTTTTTTGTTGTTATTGTTTGTTTGTTTGTTTGTTTTAGATATGGGCTTCTTTAGTATGTAAACAACACATGTTGGTACCATTCTTTTCCTCCTCCCTGCCCCTTTTTTAAAGAGGCCATCCTTGTTGGGATACAGGTCAATCCCATAGGGATTGTGGGTCATGCATTATGAGGGGGAGAGGTAATGTCCCTGTGTAAAATGTCCCAACTTGTAGCTCTAAAATTCTTTCTTCCCCCTCTTCTGCAAAATTCCCTGTGCCATGCTAGGAGCTTTTTAAGTCTACTTCAGTGATGGGCACTTAGGAGTGTCTAGATCTTTGGTTTGGTAGGTGTTGAGTGTCCTTGGTGTCTATCTACATCACCTTTGTGCTGATACTGATATCACTAAGACAGCAGCACTCTTGCTCATTTCCTCAATTCCTCTGCGGTTTCAGCTGGGGCTGGGGCTGGGGTGGAGTGTACTGGGTCATTTATCTCCTCAGGCCCACCACCTCTATTGAAAAATAGAAGCAGATTCTATGACAGAGAATGAAATCACCACCAGTTAAATTGGATAACCATTATTAATTTAGAGAGAATTGAAAGGGTGTAGACCCTCTTATAGCCCAAGGTTAGTGGGAGCTTAACAATAGAAAGCAGAATCATTATCTGGATATAATTCTTAATTGTTTCCCAGTTCCAGATATGGTTTCCTTTCCAGTGAGCATATCTGTTAACCAATCCAAGAGGAGTTGGTTACCCACTATGACTGTGTGCCACTGTGCCACTATTGCACTTGTGTGAGCATCACATCAGGTTTGCTTCTGACTTACTTAGACTTTTAGTTGCTTGGACAGGTGTTGGCCTATTTACCCCAGTAGCTCATGTAGTGCCTTCCCACACTATATGGTCAAAGCACTTGATTACCCACCAGAGGTTTATGGTAAGACCCTATTGCTAAAGATACCATAAGCTGTCAGCATGGACCATGGAGAGACCTGGCTGGAAACTGGAAGAAAACCAGTCCTCAGAGTTGTTTTTATTTGCATTTACCTGGCAGCTAGGGTTGTTAACCATTTTCTTACATACTCTTTGGCAATTTGTATTTCTTCTTTTGTGAACGTTCTGTTCAGTTCATTGGCCAATTTAGTTTTTGACAATTTATTCTTTTAGTGTTTAACTTTTGTGGTTCTTGGCAAACTTTGGGTATTACCCCCATATGAATTATAGATGGCAAAGATTTCTTCCCTTTCCTTTGATGCCTGTTATCACTGGTCATGGTTTCTTTTGCTTTGCAGAAACTTCTTAATTTCATGCAGTCCCATTTTTTGATTTTTTTTTTTTGGGGGGAGCTATTTCTTGTGCTATTTAAGTTCTGTTCAGAAAGTTATTTCTTGTGTCTATATCTTGAAGCATAATCCCTGTTCTCTCTAGCAATTTCTGTGCTTCGCCCTTTCACCAAACTTGGCTTGATATTTGTATAGGGAACAAGTTATAGATCTAGTTTCTTTCTTCTGCAGGTGAATATCCAGTTTTGCCACTATTTGTTGAATAAGCTGTCTTTTTTCCACTGCATATTTTTGGCCCATTTGTCAAAAATTAGGTGGTCAAAGTACTGTGACTAAATTTTTGAATCCTCTATTCTGTTACATTGCTTTATATCTCTGTTTTGGTTCCAGTATCATGTTGTGTTTATAACTGCTGCTCTGTAGTATAATGTGAGATCAGTTATTGTGATACCTCCTCTGTGATCATTTTTATTAGGATTGATATGGATATTTGTAGTATTTTATGATTCCATACAAATTCTTGGACTTAGAGCTCTGTGAGAAAAAAAAATGGGGTTTTGATGGGAATTGTTTTGAATCTTTATGTTATTTTTGGCAGGATATCCTTTTTTTCATGGTAGGTTCTTACTCTATACCATACTGACCTTAAATTCACTATGTAGTCTCAGGCTGGCCTCAACCTCATAGCAATCTCACCACTGTCCCCCTGAGTGCCATCCCAGCAGCTAGTGCAATAATTTTATTTCAGCCAATCCAAGAACATGGGAGATCTTTACATAATGCAATATCTTATTTTTTTGTCTTGAAGCTTTTATTGTACGGATTGCTTATATTTTTGATATATTTATTCCTATTTTTTGGTAACTTGTGAATGGGATGTTTTGCTTGATTTCTTTTTCTGATAGTTCATTATTGGAGTGTATAAAGGCTACTGATTTTTCTGTTGTGAACTTGAATCCTGCTACTTTACTAAGGATGTTTATTAACTCTTATAAGATGTAGATTTTTATAGATCCTATTGAAACTTTTAAGTATAGAATCCTGTCTTCTGAGAATAGGGAGAGCTTGACTTTGAGCATGATATTGAACAGACATGGTAAGAGTGGGTGGGTGTCTTTTTCTCATTCCCAATTTCAGAGAAAATGTTCTGTTTTTCTCTATTTAACATGTTGGCTGTGAGTTTGTCACATTTTGAGGTGTGTTGCAACTATTCTCATTATTTCTTGAAATTTAAACATGAAGGCATGTTGGACGTTGTCCTAGCCTTTTTCTGCATCAATTGACATGGTCATGTGATTTCTATCCTTAAATATCCTTAAATATTTTCTGTTATATATGATATTTATTGCTTTACATACATTGAACCAATCTTGAATCCTCAGTATCAATCCCACTTGGTCAAGATGAATAGTACACTTAATGTGTTCATCTTTGATTCAGTTTGAAAGAATCTTGAGAATTTTTACATTTATGTTCATCTGAAAAATTGGTATGCAGTTTTCTCTCTTAGTTGTGTCTTCATCCAGTTTAGAGATCAGGGTAGTTGTGGCTTCATAGCATGCATTTGGAAGTATTCCCTCCCATCCTACATTGCACACCACCTTGCCAAGAGTTGAAATTAGGTTATCTTTAAAGATTTGATAGAATTCCACTATGAATCCATCTGGACCTGGGATCTTCTTTGTGGGGAGTCATCTATCTCATTGCTTGTAAGAGTCTATTTAACTTACTGTTGTCATCCATTTTAATTTGGGGATTTTATATGTGTTTAGAAATTTATCTATTTCTTCTAAATTGTCAAGATTTTCAGTGTATAACTTTTCAAAGTATTTTCTAATAGTGTTTTGAATTGCCATTGGAGTCTGTTGTGACAACTCCCTTTTTTGTCTCTATTTTTTTTAATTTCTATTTTCTCCCATCTCTTATTAGCTAACTAAGGGTTTGTCAATCTTATTTATTTTCTCAAGGAACCAACTATTTGGTTAATTCTGTGTATTAGTCTTTCAGTTTCTACCCCATTAATAGAAGCCCTAATTTTTGTTGTTTCTTGCAATCTGCTGGACTTGGGGTTGGCTTGTCATTGTTTTTCTGGAACTTTGAGGTATACTGCTAGGTTGTTTATTTCAGATCTTTCTGATTTCTTGATATGGGTGCTTATAGCTATAAACTTCCAGATTGGGACAAGCAGACAGCCTGTTATCAGCAGGTATTGTCATTTTTATATGTTTCTTTACATTTTAAAATTTCATCCTTGATTTCTTGAAAAATCCATGTTCACTCAAGAGTGTGTTTTGCAGTCTCCAAGAATTTTTATAGTTTTTATTATATTCTCTTCTTTTAATAATTCCTACTTTTATTCCACTGTGATCTGAGAGAATACACAGGATTACTTCATTTTTTGTATGTATTAAGGTTTGTTTTATTTTTCTGATTAGTTTTGTTTTGAAGTCTACTCTGTCTGATAGAAAGATGGCCACTCTTGCTTCTTTCTAGCTTCAATTTGCTTGTTAGTACAAATTCCAGCCTTTGATAATCAGTATATGAATATCTTTGTTTAACAGGAGGGTTTCTTGGAAGCAGCATGTAGTTGGGTCTTGTTTTTAATCGAGTCATTCAATTAGCAACTTTTTATTGTGGGAGTTGAGACCATTTGCATTTCAAGTGATTATAGAAAAAGTCTTGTTTCTACCAAATATTTTGTTGGGTGATGTTCAGGTTGGCTGGATTGCTGGCTTTCCATTTTCTTTTCCACTGAAAGTTTACTGATGTGTTGTTAGGTATCATCAAATCTTTCATGTTTCGGGTTGGAGAGATGGCTTAGCAGATAAGCACTTGTCTGTGAAGCCTAAGGATCCCAGTTCGAGGCTCGATTCCCCAGGACTCACGTTAGCCAGATGCACAAGGGGTGCATGCGTCTGGAGTTCGTTTGCAGTAGCTGGAAGCCCTGGAGCGCCCATTCTCTCTCTTTCTATATATATATCTGCCTCTTTCTCTCTGTGTCTGTCACTTTATAATAAATAAAAATAAACAAAAAAATTTGAAAAAAAATCTTTCATGTTTCTTCTTTGTTCATCCATTTCTTTCATAAAATTTTCATCTGTTATCCAGGTGTGGTGGCATACACCTTTAATCCCAGCACTAGGGAGTCAGAGGTAGGAGGATCGCTGTGAGTTCAAGGCCACCCTGAGACTACATAGTTAATTCCAGGTCAGCCTGGACCAGAGTGAGACCCTAACTCAAAAAAAAAAAATCTTTATCTGTCCTATCTTGTGTTTTCAGGGTTGGGGCTATCTTTCTTCTCCTTCCCTGTGGTGTGTTCCAGTGAGAATATTCTGTGGTTGTTATAAATTACTTTAGTTTGGTTATCTTGAAATACTTTTTATTTTTTCTCCATCAATTTTGAAACATAATTTTGATGGTTATAGCATTCTTGATTTTAAATGTATTTACCTTCAGAGTTTATGATATAGTCATACATATATATCATTATACATTGTTCTAATTTGTACCCTTCTAGTATCCTCTCCAATCCTCAGTTCTCCTCTTGCTTATCTCCTCTCCCAACATTAAAAATTTATATATTTGCGGCTGGAGAGATGGCTTAGCAGTTAAGGACTTGCCTGCAAACCAAAGGACTGAGGTTTGATTCACCAGGACCCATGTAACTCATATGCACAAGGTGGCACATGCATCTGGAGTGTGGAGTTCGTTTGTAGTAGCTAGTGGCCCTGGTCCAACCATTCTCTATCTATCTTTCTCTCTCAAATAAATAAATAAATAAACGTTTTTAAAAGTTTAAAACATTATTTGAAGATTAGTTATATTTTCAAATGATGTGGAAATATGTATTCTTGTGTACTAAATAAAAATATAACATCACTATATTTGCAATCTATTATAATGCACAGTGATAGTTGATTGGTGAAGTCACTAAAATTAAACATAATTTTAGGCATTATTGGAGTGCTTCTAGTAATTTCAGCAGTTTTTACTTATTTATGTGTATAACTTTTCAAGTTTTGTCAGCTTTAAAACAGCCTCTCTGCAATCAGAACTATAAAATAGATTTTTACTTCTTAGATAGGCAGAGAGTATGTAGCATACTAGCTTACCCTGAGAAAGTTGTGCATTGGGCCATAAAGAATTTTTTCTTCATATTCCTCTGTGTAAATGTCCTACATAACTCATGGGCTTTGTGCATTATCCTTAGTATTACTGGTACATTTAAAATATTCTATATCACTGGTTTCCTGTGTAGATGAAAACTGTAAAGTTACAAAATTGATTCCTCCTAAACTCAGGTCATAACATTATGGATTTTATTAAGGAAAATTACCTCTTTTTCCTTTGTGCTTGTCAGAAAATAGGGGTGGAAGGAGGCTCAGCAGTTAAAGACACTTGCATACAAAGTCTGCCTGCCTAGATTCTATTCTATATTACCTATATGAAGTCAGATGCACAAAATGGCACATGTATTTGGAGTTTCTTTGTAGCCCTGGAGCACCCTAACTTTTTCTCTCACACTGTCTGTCACAAATAAATACATTAATTAAATTAATAAATAAGAATAGAAAAATAGTTTATGGTGTTCATGGTAGATATGTTATTATATTCTGCTCTTATTAATAACTCTTATATTTTATGCCGTTATTTTAGTTAAAACATATGAACTAAATTGTTTGTACTAAAATAACATAACTTCTAATCTTCATTATTTCTTTTTTTTTTTTTTTTTTTTTTTTTTTTTTTTTTGGTTTTTCGAGGTAGGGTCTCACTCTAGCCCAGGCTGACCTGGAATTCACTATGTAGTCTCAGGGTGGCCTCGAACTCACGGCGATCCTCCTACCTCTGCCTCCCGAGTGCTGGGATTAAAGGCGTGCGCCACCACGCCCGGCTTCTTCATTATTTCTTTTGTCATTACTTTTAACAGACACGGTTAAACAATGCAATCACTTGTTAAAAGAGACAATCAAAAGTTTCAAACTTTTGTGTGACACTCACATAAAAGCTCATAATGAAGATTCATCATATTATTTATACCTACAGTAAAAATAAATTATGTTCATTAGCCTGCTTTGTCTAAATTTAATTGAAAACTGCCTATATGTAATTAATTGCAGACATAGTCTGAGGACTATGTTTACTATCAAAGAGAGAACAGGAACATATTACATCATACTGAATGTCCAATTTAATTTGGATGTCATTATGATTTCTTCATCCATTGTTTTGAGTACTATCCTAATTTGAGTAATATATGAATATATTAACACTAATTTTTTTTAATTTTTTTGTTTATTTATTTATTTGAGAGCGACAGAGAGAAGGATGCAGAGAGAGAGAGAGATTGAGAATGGGCGCGCCAGAGCTTCCAGCCTCTGTAAACTAACTCCAGATACGTGCGCCCCCTTGTGCATCTGGCTAATGTGGGTCCTGGGGAATTGAGCCTCGAACCAGGGTCCTTAGGCTTCACAGGCAAGCGCTTAACCACTAAGTCATCTCTCCAGCCCTATATTAACACTAATTTTAAAGATATACTTAACCTACTACTTCCTATGAAAAAAGGGTCAAGATTACATCTATGTCTCGGTCTTTTCAGAACAATAAATAGTGGACCTATTCTCACTTACTCTTAAAGTATAACTTCCTTACTTTCACTAGCCCTTTTGAGAAAAATGAGTTAATTACAAAGTCAATTTTCTTGAGTTGTTTTTTATTGGTATCTTGATTTTTAACTGTCTTTTCTCTTTTATGACTGCTTCCGGAAATATATAACATCTGATTGATTCAGTCTCTAACATAGTACGGTGTGCTTTTATGTTGTGGTATATTTTGTATTCAGGAAAATTGTGGCAGTATGTATTCCTTAAAGAGCAGAAAGGAAATAATCATTTTATTTCTTTATAATCAAGTAATTCCCAATTAATTTTAATTAATGCTTCTAATATTCATTATTTTAGAAGTTTTGTTCAGAACTAGGTATTTGTCTATTTCATTCTCATGTGCTTCTATATTACAAGGGTGGTAACAAGACAAAGAAAATATAAAGTAGACTTATTCATTTAACTTCAATAAACATTGTCCTAAGGGATTAATCCATTTATCAGAAATTCTATCACATAAAGTCACATTTAACAAATGTGACAAAATAGGGGCTTGACAGATGTCATAGCAGTTAAGTTGCTTGCCTGTGAAGCCGAAGGACCCAGGGTCAATTCCCTAATACCCATGTAAGCCATGTAAGCCAGATGCACAAGGTGATACATGCATCTGGAGTTTGTTTGCAGGGACTGGATGCCCTGGAGTGCCTCTTCTCTCTCTCTCTCTGCCTCTCTCTCTCTCTCTCTCTGTCAAAAATATTTAAAAAAGAAATGTGCAAAAGAATTCAGTTGTTGAATTTTCTTATATTGAATAAGCTGTAAAAATTTACCAAGAAATCCAAAATTCCCACCCAAATATAGGTTTTATTCACTTCAGTTTTGATTCTGAGAAAGTAATAATACAGCCCTTATAGTATTGATCCTAAATAGTTCTTTTGTAAACAAGATTCAGTAGCAAATAGAATTATCCTCAATAAATGAAAAAAAAAATATTTGGATGAAATTATTGTTAGAATTTGGTGGTTTCCTCATGTAGTAGCAATCACATATTGGCTATGTCTCTAGTCATATGAAGTCTTTGCTGAGCAGGATGACCACAATGTAGTGGCAATTTATTTGGTTGTTGCCAAGAAACCAAACTGGGATTGTCAACAGGAGTGCCTTCTCATAGTCTTTCTACTCAATATGTTCTGAGTAAGTAGACTATATATACTGTGGTTGACTTACCATAATATGTATTCTAAGAAAACCAGTTAGAATATGCATGTCATTTTGTGCTATAGACCCTGAAAGTTCTAATATGTTACTTTACTTGGATTATGTTGGCCTAGGTATTAAAAAAGGAAAATTTTTTTCAAAACTGTGCAGTCATCCCGTGATGGAGTTTGATTACTTGAGTATCTCAAGCCTCTTCTAAGTCAATAAACTCTACCTCACATTCTTTCTAGATATAGTCACCAGCTCTTTCTTTTTGAGTGGCAAAGTTTATATCATAATGGTTAGTATAATTAAGGTACAGAAAGTGAATAGTTACGATTTTTGTTTATTTTGTTTTGTTTTCTTTTGTTTTTAGTACTTGGGATTGAACCTCAAACTTCACACCTGCTTGTCAAGTGCTCCTCAGCTGAACCCACCTCTTTTACTTTATTTATTTTTGTTGTGTTTTGAGACAGTTTTGCCCATGCAGGCTTTTAACTTATGACCTTCCTGACTCAGCCTCTATAGTACCTGAGATTGTAAGATTATGTCACTAGGCCCAAAAGGAATTGATAATTTCTATAAATATTTGTCATCATTGAAAGCTTCAATTCTCCTTCCAATAATATTTTGCTTCAAGGTAGTTTTATTTTTCTTCTTCTTTCTTTCTTCTTTCTTTTTGGTAATGAATGGGAAACTCAGAGCTTTGCACATGATAAGCACTCTACCAATGAGTTAAATGTACACCCAATCACAGGTGGTCATTTTTCAGCATTGCTTCACTGCCCCTAAACCTGCTCCACAGAAAACCATAGAAAGCCCCTTAATATTGAAACAAAGAGGCTCTATTTTCACCTTGTTTCTTCATTCTTGCTTGTCTGTAAATGCTTGAACAAAGGAATGCATACATAAAAATAAATCAATGAAGTAGAAGTATTGAAAATATCCTAGAGGGCTTGCCAACATATAACGTAGCTATGTAGCAATAATATTATGGTTTTAAAAATTTCATGGGGCCACATAGTTGAGGCATTATTAACTGAGAGAAAGAAAATGAGCTTTAATACTAGGTCCAGAGGTTCTTAACCACAGAGTTAAGTTTTGGTTGGATGCTATAGATAGGTATCTCCTCACTGCTATGACTCCACATTTCATTTTCCTGTTCCCCTGAATACCAGCATTGAATGTTGTGTCATCACAATACCCTACCCCTACTATTGCATGTTACAAAGTCATGAAATACATATTAGGAAGTCCCCCCAACATGTAATCTAATGTTACAATTTCTTATACCACCCATTGCATGGCACTTGATTACTATAATATGTACTCAGATGATAGACCCAGTACCATCACCACCACCACTTGGTATTTAAAACACTGTCCACATTATTTTCAAGGCAAAGATTAATTATTCTTTTAATCTTACTTACTCTATGCCCATATTGAACTAATGTTCTCATATCAACCTCAGGGCCTCATACTTCCTTGGATTTTTCCTCTATAACCATTCTTATATTCTTCCACTAAATTCTTTGCATTTACCTGAACCTTTAAATATTTTTGTCCCTCACAACCTTAAATTTCTCCTATTTACACCCCCCTTTTTAGTGGAAGATTCGTAATTAACATAAGGTTTCAAAAATAAATTATTGATTTTCTCCCTAAAATGAGTCTTTATGTAGTATTCTAATTTAAGTGATAATTTAACTTTTACATTTCCTTAGATAATTTATTACAAACTTTGATTTTCTATTTCTAGTTCATGTCATAGCTAACCCATTAAAATCTTCCCATACAATCTATAAAACCAGCAAATACATATCACCATTACTATTCAGCCTACATTGATCTAAACCATGAATATCTTGCCTGTATTACTGCAAAACTTTATGTTCTTCTCCCAATGTAATCCTTCTTGCAGTCTAATCTCCACAGAGCCAAAATGACCCTTTAAAAGTATGTTCCCGGCACTTATCTGGCCAGTCCACCCATAGATTCATTTCCTCTGTTAATTCTTACTCTCTTCCTCTCCCACAGCACTAATTTACTGCTTAATGATGTGCTGTCATGTAAAATTTTGCTTTAATTTTCACTTGTCTTTGTGGCTCATTTCAGTAGCTGAACCATTAATTATACTTCCCTTGGTTGAATCTTGGAATAGATCACAAATAAAAGTAATCAGAAATTTACTTTGTCCTTAATATTCTTGATGGGATCATATTAAATCCTTGGATTTCCAAGCTCTTCAGTGAGTCGCTAGGTTATCAGCTCCCATATAGAAGATACTAACATATGAGAAATGTTAAATTAATTTTATAGCCCAAGTGAGTTAATAAATATTTTATGAAGTGATTAAAATACATTTTAAACTGCCTATCCTTGAAGTATCTTGTCATTCTGACAATGTTAATAATGAACTTTGACTCTAATAAAATAGAAATGGTGATGATGATGATATGATGATGGAATAGTGATGCCAGCTCCTTGAATTGCATTTATCTTAAAACCTATACATTTCCTGAATGCAACTAAAATGATTGCTCTCTTATAATTAATGGTTTTTTTTTATCAGATGAGCATATTTTATACAGATCAGACAAGCCACATGTCAAGGGATTAAAAATGTATAATTGAGAAGTCAGCTTACAAACTGACATGTAAAATGGTTTATCTGACAAAGGAAAACTGAATCATTATAATATTAGCCAGGTCTGAATATCATAGTTGCAAAACCGTAATGTAATGCACTGGTATGTAGTCGTTATGATAGGAATTTGACTAGGGCCTGAACTAAGGATTACAGATCAGGTCAAATGTGCATTGATAGCACATGATTTTTTTTCTGCATTTCCTTTCTATGCATCTTTTAAAAGGGTTGGTGCTGATAAGTTTCTTATATGCATTTTCTTACCCTGATTCACATAACTCCAACAGCAGGCCCAATGGCTTCCCAGAAAGTTCTTGGGCCAATCATGTTTATTTACATTGTCATCAAGCCTAATTCCATCTCGACTCTGGATTTTTTTTTTCCTTTAAAAAAAGATTCCTGCTTTCAGTGAGGCCTGGAGAAGCTAGCAAATATGTCACATTATCCCTGTTTTGCAGAGGACACAGGAATCAAATATTAGGCAGCCTAAGTTGGTGACATTTCTCTAGGCAGTGATAACAGTGCTCACAATCTGCAAGTGCTATTGTGTGTCAAGGAAACACAGCCTTCTCTTCTCATTCAGCAGAGGATTTCTCTTCCTCGTTCTCATGTATACTACAGATCTAGGCCCTAGGATACAGTCTATACTGAACCTTCCTGAAAACCCATCTGTCCATCCATTTTGATGGAAGTATCCATCTCAGAATTTCTAAAGGTGATTAATTCCTTCAGTAAAGTGGCAGGATACAAAATCAATGCACAAAAATTAGTAGCCTTTCTATATACAAAGGACAAATATACAGAGAAAGAAATCAGTGAGGCTATGCCATTTTCAATAACAAAAAAAAATTAAATGCCTTGGAATAACACTACCCAAGGATGTGAAAGGCCTATATAATGAAAACAGAAAAAGAAAGAAAGAAAAACTCAAGAAAAAAATAGAGGAGGACTTGAGAAGATGGAAAGACCTCCCATGCTCCTAGATAAGTAGAATTAATATTGTGAAATTGGCAATTCTACCAAAATTAATATACAGATGTAATGGAATGCCAATAAAAATCCCAGCATCATTCTTCATAGAGATAGAAAAATGATCTCAAAATTCACATGGAATGGTAGCAGGCCTCAGATACCAAAGACATCCTCAGCAGAAAAAAAAAAATACACCTCAGGAGGTATCACCATACCCATTCTAAAGCTATATTACAAAGCCATAGTAACAAAAACACCATGGTACTGGGATAAAAACAGGAATATATACCAATGGAACAGAATTAAAGACCCAGACCTTAGGTCAAGTAACTACAGCTACTTGATCGTTGACAAAAGTGCCAATAATTTAGACTGGAGACAAGCATGAGTGCTGCTTCCATGCTGAACCTGACAATCAGTGTCAGGGTGTAGGAGACAAACCCCAAGGATACTCAACACCTACCAAAGCAGAGATCCAGAGGCTCCTAAGAGCTCATCACTGAAGTAGACTTAAAACTCACCCACCATGGCTCAGGTAATATTGCTGAAGAGGAATTCCCTCCCACCAAAAATAATTACTGCTGCTCCCACAATGCATAAACCACAACCCCATAGGGAACCCCAACTGAGGAGTGTCTCCCACAGAATGGAGGAAGGGACGAGGGAAAAGAGGGTACCAACACATGGTGTATCCATATGAAATATGTTAAGGATAATAATAATAAAAATAATAATAACAACATAAAGATACTAAAATATTTATAAAACTTTTAAACAATGAGATTACTTTTACTCAGGG
This sequence comes from Dipus sagitta, assembly GCA_036346955.1. Taxonomy (NCBI): domain Eukaryota; kingdom Metazoa; phylum Chordata; class Mammalia; order Rodentia; family Dipodidae; genus Dipus; species Dipus sagitta. The sequence continues at coordinate 34,814,082 of CM070776.1, forward strand.
TTAGGTGACTACATCTTTATTATTTTTAATATTTTATTTATTTACTTGAAAGAGAGAAACATACGCAGAGAGAGTATAGGTTTACCAGGCCCTCCTGCCACAGCAAATGAACTCTAGATGCATTTGTCACATCATTCTCCTGGCTTCATGTGGGTACTAGGATACCTTTAACCATTATTCCATCTCCCCAGCCTCTTTAATTGGTTTTGATGCCCACTAAATGGGAAAAATTTCTTGCTTGGCACTATAAAATATCCATAAGCCTATGGCTAGGGACATAGGTATTAGAGAGGAAACTAATTCTGTGGTTATGCTAAAGAGACAGTATGTGAAACTCCCTTCCAAATATCTAAAATTGTTCCTACAAATTGATCCTTCTTGAAGCCACACTCACAGAAGTTTGTTACTACAATGGGCAGTGTTTACTGCAGACATGCATAGCAGGCACAATTGCCAAGAATAGGTAACTACTGTGTCTTCAGTTTCAAGCAACAATTCTAGTGATTCTGTCTTTTCAAAAGTAAGCACAGATTCCTTAAACATCAAATCCCTCATCAAATTTTTACTGACTTCTTTGAAAGTGTGGGTTAGAGCTACTTTGTTGAAAACAAATTGTACCTTCACTCTCAAATGCAATGTCAAGCTTTTCATTAACTTTCATGCACTGCAGCTATTCTTTTGTAATCATCACAAACTAGAGTACAGATGACAGGTGGGCATTCTTTGGCAGAGCTCCATTAATCATATGGAAGCATCCATCACCTCCCACAACCATGATAGCTCTTGTATAGGCTGTGTTCATATATTCTCTGCTGTTCTGTTCTTTTTACGTGCTGACATATTGGCCATATTTTCACTCTGCCACCTCTGTATGCAGTAGAAGCAGAATTCTTTCATAATTCCTCATGACTTCTGTTTAGATATGGCAAGTCCATACTCTGATCTAAACACTACATTGATGATTATATTTTACAAACTATGCTCATATTTATTCTAAGCTTCCTAATTAGTTAGCTACGTCCTAAACCTTTTACCTATAAGCTTGACAGAAGATAGACATGCCTTCCTGAGATATATTCACTTAAAGTTCACCTAATACTTGAACTTTTTAGCCATAACCTTGAAAATAAATAGATTTACATTCTCAAATAAAAAGACAAGCACCACTCACGCCAGGCCTGTGTGACTCTCTGCATGGAGACTCCACACTGCTAGACAGCATAAAGACTGCTGCTCCCACATTGTATAACCCTCAACTGAAATCTGCAATGTGTGTGTGTGTGTGTGTGTGTATGTGTGTGGTTGTGGTATCTGAAAGAGGCAAAGTCATAAAAGCACATAATAAAATGGTATTGTTCAAGGGATGCCAGTAATGATAATGAGGAATTGCTATTATGGAGTTATGAAGGTTTAGTTATGCAGGAAGTAAATTTATGGTAGTAGTTAATAACAGCATAAATATTTAAGGGAATAGGTCTCATTGGATGTGATTCGAAATGCAATAGAAAAAAATAGTAAGATAGAAGATGAATCTAATGTACTATGTTAAATTTATCATCATAAAGTAGCTTATCATTAAAAATATTTTCTATACATTTCTAAAATATAAAAAACAAATGTGAAGTACATAAAATATGAATGAATTTCTGTGGCTGAAGTTAGAATGAGGAACCTACCAGAATATATGGTGATGTCTTTTTTTTACAATATATTTTTTTTTAATTTTTGGTTATTTGGCTCCCAAGACCTCATCGCTGAAATAGACCTAAACTGAACCCAACATGGATCAAGGAAGTTTTTTTTTTTCCTGATCTTCATCTGATGAACAATATTGCCTCCCACAGGAAACCCATTTTGTCTTAGCATAGGATCCATTTAAACTGCTTTTTCATTCCTTTGGCTAGATATTTTTAATTCTGCATTCATCACAAATATTCACCATTTTTTTATTTTTGTTGATGCTAATCTCATAAACTAAGTTTGGAAGTCTTCATTTATCATCAGTTTTTGGAAGACCTTTAGAAATTACAATATTAATTCTCTAAAATATTGGTAAAATTCACTAGTGAAGTCAACTGACAGATTTAATCTTATTGCTAGGTATAAGCCTGGTCAGATTTTCTATTTCTTTTAAGTTATATATCTCTTGGCATTTATTCTTTTCTTCTAAGCCATTAATTTGAGCTTGTAGTTGTTCATACTTTTTTAAAAATTGTTTTTATTTCTATGTCATCAATTATAGTATGTCCTTATTTTTTGTTTTATTTGAATGTGTTTTAAGGTATTCTAGCTAAGTCTCTTGACCATGTGACATTTACAGTAAACCAAAGAAGAATTTCACTGATTTTATCCATTATTTTTCATTTATATCTGTCATATATATATATATACATATATATTCTTCTGAGTTTGGTTATTCTTACCTATATCTCACCTAATAGTTTTTGAATATTTTAACTAAGTATATTTATTTTTGGATGAGTTTAAAATAATTGAAATTATTGATATTAAATCTTTGCATGGAACATAGCAGTTACCTAAGAAACTACCTAATTTTCCCAACTGGAAAGTTTTAATTATTCCTAAAATATTATTATCATTTTCAATTTGTCTACATTTTCTTAATTCAGCCTTGAAGTATTTTTTTGTTTTTAAGAAATTATAGGTTTTTTTCTCAGTTTTCAAATTTTCTTGGATATAATTATTTGTAATAGTTTTGTATGTTTCTTTTAATTTCTGAGACATTCATTGGTTAGTGTCTATTTTCATTTATGATTTTATTTAAGTCTATAATTTTAACAAAAAAATTTTAAATGAGGGATATAGCTCCATTAGCAAAGTGTTTAGCTTAACCTACATAAAGTCCTGTTTTTTATCTCTAGTACCACATAAAACCAAGTATGACAGTTCATGACTGTAATCCCACCACTTGAAAGGTAGAAATATAAAGATCAGAATTTCAAGGTCTTCTATAGCTACAATAGAGTTCAGGGTTCCTTCCTATCTCAAAACAAAAACAACATAATACTTATAAGCCAGGCATAGTGGCACACACCTGTAATCCTAGCTTCTTAAGATTGGTTTCTGGATTCCTCAAAAGGGTATTTTTCCATATGTTGTTTCTGAATTGGTATCCCTAATAGGGGAAGGTGGACATATGAGTTCCCATTATTATCATTTTTCTATTGTAATTCTCGTCAAGATACTGTTGCTCAACTCACTTATTTGTTCATCATTTTTTTCAGCAGTTTTTATAACATGTTTTAAAACAACAGCAATTTTGTTGACGAAACATTGATTAGTTTTGAAATTTCATTGACTAAACATTGGTGACTAAAGTAGTATTGACTAATTTTTATGAGTAAATATCATGTGTCAGGCATATATAATGCATTTACTCTGGTTATTAATTTAACAAATAAGATAATTGAAATATAGCAATATTAAGTAAATTTCATGAACTCTCACATCTAAACAGGGCCATGATTCCAGTCTAAGCCATCTATGTCAACAAAATATGTTCTCAAATTTTCTACCATGATACTCAATATATATATTTGTCAAATTGATCCTAAATCTTCCCTGTGTCTTCTGTGTTTCACTATTGAATCTCTTTTCAGGGACTACACTGGACCTTTTATGTACACCTTCTCTACCACTTTGGATTTTAAATTCCTCACTTTAAGCATTTTTGTACTGTGCCTCTGCTTTTTATTTTCCTATAAAGAATCCCTCAACTTCTTTCACATTTTTGTTTCAAATGGAATCAACCATGGCATGAAAATGGTCACTGGAAACCTAAATGTAACTCGGTTCATTTCAAGTTATAGAAATCTACAAAGAATCTTTCAAGAATCTTTGATGAGTCTGCAAAATCTTTTAAATCACTTAGCAAATTGTTGAAAGCTAGTGATGAAAAAATGCAATATAAAACAAAATTAGTAGAAACAAAAAGGCTTCATATTAATGGTCACTTGTTTTATAAGTGACTTTATCTACTAATGGATAAATTTACATTTGGCACATTGAATTCCACCAATTTTACAAATATAATATTTTCCTTGGTATAAAATGAACATGTGATTGAAAAGAAAAAATGACGTTTTTTTTCAATTTTTCTTAATATTTTCCATGATTATAAAAAATATCCCATGGTAATACCCTCCCTCCCCCCACTTTCCCCTTTGAAATTCCATTCCCCATCATATCCCCACCGCATCTCAGTCAGTCTCTCTTTTATTTTGATGCCATGATCTTTTCCTCCTCTTATGATGGTCTCGTGTAGGTAGTGTCAGGCACTATGAGGTCATGGATATCCAGGCCATTTTATGTCTGGAGGGAGCACGTTGTAAGGAGTCCTACCCTTCATTTGGCTCTTACATTCTTTCCACCACCTATTCTGTATTAGACCCCAAGACTTGGAAGATGTAATCAAGATATTACTGAACACTCCAGTCACTTCTTTTCAGCACTGTGTTACCTTCTCAGTCGTCACAAGGTCACTACCATCTGAAACGAGAAGATTCTTTACCCAAAGTGAGAGTGGCATTTATATAAGGGTATGAATATTAATAAAAGTGCTTACTGGGCAGTTTGATAAGCATAGTATATACATTTATCCAGACATCAGCAGATGTTATACCCCTGGGGCTCATGACTACCCCTGTTTTAAGTTTTCAGTATCAGGGATGTATTCCCTCCCATGGAGCAGGCCTCCAGGCCAATTAGAGGGCAGTTGGTTTCCACCATATCAGATGTGCCACTATTGCACCAGTTTGCTCATTTAGCCTGGCTAGCCAATTATAGGGCTTGCAGTGTCTACTGTTGAGTATCCTCACTGGTGGTATCTCTTTCTCCCATTGAACTGCATGTAGAATGGCTTCTTCCAGCTTTCTCTCAGCTGGTCTACATGGAGGAGGTTATCAGCTCAGTTCCAGCAGGATTTCTCAGTGGCCTTGCAGCCCAAGTATGTAGAGTCTTCAGCAATAGGGTCTTACCATCTATTCCTGGTAGGAAACCAAGGGCCTCGGCAATAACCAATAATGTTTTGGGGGCATCAGGGACCTCCCTGGCCAACAACTCACTGGAAGGTATCCCATCCCTGGCACTGAAAATTTTCTAGCAATGATATACAGCTCCTGAGTGTTCCATTGGCCAAAACCGGAGGATCCTGTATGGTTTACTTATATCCTCTTAGATTTTGATTATCCCTCCCTCCACATTTCCTTTACTCAATCTCTTCCCCTGACCTCACTTTGGGCTTTTTCACCCCCATTGATCTATTCTTCTACTTATGTTTATACAATGCCAACCTATTAATTATTCTCCTCCCTTCCTTTCTCTTCCCCTTATATCTCTTTTATAGCTTACTGGCCTCTGCTACTGAGATTTTTCCTTCTCACACAATCATCTGTAGCTAGGATCCACATAGGAGAGTGAACATGTGGCGCTTGGCTTTCCGGACCTGAGTTACCTCACTTAGTATAATCCTTACCAGATCCATCCATTTTCCTGAAAATTTCATAAATTCATTTTTCTTTACTGCTGAGTAGAACTCCATTGTATAAATGTGCCATATCTTCATTATCCACTCATCAGTTGAGGGACATCTAGGCTGCTTCCATTTCCCAGCTATTATGAATTGAGCGGCAATAAACATGGTGAGCACATACTTCTAAGGAAATGAGATGAATCCTTAGGATATATGCCTAGGAGTGCTATAGCTGGATCATATGGTAGATCAATCTTTAGCTATTTTAGGAACCTCCACACTGATTTCCACAATGGCTGGACCAGATTGCATTCCCACCAACAATGTAGAAGGGTTCCTCTTTTTCCACATCCCCACCACAATTTATGATCATTTGTTTTCATGATGGTAGCCAATCTGACAGGAGTGAGGTGGAATCTCAATGTAGTTTTAATCTGCATTTCCCTGATGACTATGGATGTAGAACATTTTGTTAGATGCTTACACACCATCCATATTTCTTCTTTTGAGAACTCTCTATTTAGCTCCATAGCCCATTTTTTAATTGGCTTGTTTGTTTTCTTATTATTTAACTTTTTGAGTTCTTTGTATATCCTAGATATTAATCCTCTGTCACATATATAGCTGGAAAAGTTTTTTTTTTTTCCCATTCGGTAGGTTGCCTCTTTGCTTTATTCACTGTGTCCTTTGCTGTACAAAATCTTTGTAATTTCATGAGGTCCCAGTGGTTAATCTGTGGTTTTATTGCCTGAGCAATTGGGGTGTATTCAGAAAGTCTTTGCCAAGACCAATATGTTGAATGGTTTCCCCTACTTTTTCCTCTAGCAGTTTCAGAGGTTCAGGTCTGATGTTAAGGTCTTTAATCCATTTGGACTTAATTCTTGTGCATGGAGAGAGAGAAGAATCTATTTTCATCTTTCTACAGATACATATCCAGTTTTCCCAACACCATTTGCTGAAGAGGCTTTCTTTTCTCCATTGAGTATTTTTGGCATTTTTATAGAATAGCGAATTTTGGCTACAGCTACTTGGACTTACATCTGGGTCCTCTATTCTGTTCCATTGATCTACATGTCTGTTTTTGTGCCAGTACCATGCTGTTTTTGTTACTATGGCTCTGTAGTATAGGTTAAAATCAGGTATGGTGATACCTCCAGCCTTATTTTTGTTGCTCAGTAGTATTTTAGATATTCGAGGTTTTTTGTGATTCCGAATGAATTTTTGGATTGTTTTTTTTTACTATTTCCATGAAGAATGTTATTGGAATTTTGATAGGGATTGCATTAAATGTGTAGATTGCTTTTGGTGAGATTTCCATTTTCACAATATTGATTCTTCCAATCCAGGAACAAGGGATGTTTTTCCATTTCCTAGTATGCTCTGCAATTTCTTGTTTAAGTGTTTTATAGTTTTCATCGTAGAGGTCCTTTACTTCCTTGGTTAGGCTTATTCCAAGGTACTTTATTTTCTTTGATGCAATTGTGAATGGGAGTGATTCTCTGATTTCTTCCTCTGTGTGTTTGTTGTTAGCATATAGGAAGGATACTGATTTCTGTGTATTTATTTTGTATCCTGCTACATGGCTGTAGGTGTTTATCAGGTCTAACAGTTTGCTGGTAGAGTCTTTAGGATCCTTTCTATATAGAATCATGTCATCTGCAAATAATGATAACTTGATCTCTTCCTGTCCAATTTGTATCCCTTTTATGTGTGTCTGTTGCCTTATTGCTATGGCTAAGACTTCTAGTACTATATTAAATAAAAATGGGGACAGTGGACACCCTTGTCTTGTTCCTGATTTTAGTGAAAACTTCCAGCTTTTCCCCATTTAGTAATATGTTGGCTGTAGGCTTGTCATAAATAGCCCTTATTATATTGAGATATGTTCCTTCTATTCCAAGTCTCTGTAGGACTTTTATCATGAAGGGATGTTGGATTTTGTCAAATGCTTTCTCTGCATCTAACGAGATGATCATATGATTTTTGTCCTTCAGTCCATTTATATAATGTATAAAATTTATAGATTTGCGTATGTTGAACCATCCCTGCATCTCTGGGATAAAGCCTACTTGGTCAGGGTGAAAGATCTTTCTGATATATTCTTGTATTCTATTTGCCAATATTTTGTTGAGAATTTTTGCATCTATGTTCATGAGGGAGATTGGTCTGTAATTTTCTTTTTTTATTCTATCTTGCCTGATTTTAGTATCAGGGTGATACTGGCTTCATAGAAGGACTTTGGTAGGATTCCTTCTTTTTCTATTTTCTGGAAAAGCTTAAGAAGCAATGGTGTTGGTTCTTCCCTGAAGGTCTGGTAAAATTCAGCAGTGAATCCATCTGGGCCTGGGCTTTTTTAAGATGGGACATTTTTGATAACTGCTTGGATTTCCATGCTTGTTATAGGTCTAATTAATTGATTAATCTCATCTTGATTTAATTTAATTAGGTCATATAAATCAAGGAAATCATCCATTTCTTTCAGATTTTCATGCTTTGTGGAGTATATGCTTTTATAGTATGTCCCTATGATTTTTTTAATTTCTCTGGCATCGGTTGTAATGTTACCTTTTTCATCTCTTATTAATTTGTGTCTCTTCTCTCTTTCTTTTTTTGTTATTTTTATTTATTTATTTGAGAGTGACAGACAGAGAGAGAGAGAGGGAGAGAATGTGCGCACCATGGCATCCAGCCACTGCAAACAAACTCCAGATGCATGTGCCCCCTTGTGCATCTGGCTAACGTGTGTCCTGGGGAATTGAGCATCAAACTAGGGTCCTTTGGCTTCACAGGCAAGTGCTCAACCACTAAGCCATCTCTTCAGCCCTTCTCTCTTTCTTTTGGTCAGATTTGCTAAAGGTTTATCAATCTTCTTCTTCATCCTTTCAAAGAACCAACTCTTTGTTTCATTGATTGTTTGGATTGTTTTTTTTTTTTTTTTTGGTTTCTATTTCATTAGTTTCTGCCCTAATCTTTATTATTTCTTTCCATCTACTGATTTTTGGTTTGCTTTGTTCTTCTTTTTCCAGGACTTTAAGGTGAAGCATTAGGTCGTTTACTTGCAAACCTTCTAATTTCTTAATATAGGCACTTAAAGTTATAAATTTACCTCTTAGAATGGCCTTCATTGTGTCCCAGAGATTTTGGTATGTTGTATTCTTATTATCATTTGATTCCATAAATTTTTTGATTTCCTTCTTGATTTCTTCATTGACCCATTCATCATTTAGTAGTGTGTTGTTTAATTTCCATGATTTTGTGTATACTCTATAGCCTTTCTTGCTATTGGTTTGTAGTTTGATTCCATTGTGGTCAGATAGAATGCAAGGAATTATTTCAATTTTCCTGTGTTTGTTAAGATTTACTTTGTGTCCTAATATATGGTCTGTTTTAGAGAATGTTCCATGTGCTGCTGAAAAGAATGTACATTCTGCAGCATTTGGATGAAATGTCCTATATATATATATGTTAGGTCCATTCCTTCTATGACCTCATTTAGTCCAGATGCCTCTCTGTTTATTTTTTCCCAGGATGACCTGTCAATTGATGAGAGTGGGGTGTTGAAGTCACCCACTACCACTGTGTTTGGTGTTATCTGTGACTTTAGTTCTACTAGCGTTTGTTTGATGAATTTGGGGGCCCCCATGTTAGGTGCATATATGTTTAGGATTGTAATGTCCTCCTTATGGAGTGTGCCTTTAATCAATATAAAGTGACCTTCCTTATCTTTCCTAACTAATGTTGGACTGAAATCTACCTTGTCATATATTAGGATAGCAACCACTGCTTGTTTTCTAGGTCCATTTGCTTGAAACGCCATTTTCCAACCTTTCACCCTAAGATAGTGTCCATCCTTTGTAGAAACGTGGGTTTCTTGGAAGCAACAAATTGAAGGATCCTACTTTTTAACCCAGTCTGCAAACCTCTCTCTTTTCGTTGGGGCATTGAGGCCATTGATATTAAGAGATATTATTGAAAGGTGTGTATTTATTTTTGCCATTTTTTGTAGTTCTTCCAGTCTTACCTTTGCTCTTTTGTGTTAACTAGTATTTGAGTGTTGTTTGTTTTTTCCTGGTTCCTTATATGTGTGCTTTTCTTTTTCTTCAGCATGGAGGATTCTTTCAAGTATTTTCTGTACAGCTGGTTTTGTCTTCAAATACTCCTTTAGCTTGCTTTTGTCGTGGAATGTCCTTATTTCTCCATCTATTTGAATAGATAGCTTTGCAGGATAAAGTAACCTTGGTTGACAGTTGTTATCGTTCAGAACTTGGAATGCATCACTCCAAGCCCTTCTGGCTTTTAAAGTTTGTGTTGAGTAATCTGCTACAATCCTGATAGGCTTGCCTTTGTAGGTAACTTGATTTTTCTCTCTAACTGCTTTCAATATTTTTTCTTTGGTTTGTGTGTTTGGTAGTTTGATTATAATATGGTGAGGAGAGGTTCTTTCCAGGTTTTGTCTGGCTGGTGTTCTAAAGGATTCCTGTATCTGCATTGGCACCTCTTTCCCAATTTGGTGAAATTTTCTTCTATGATTTGTTGAAGATGCCTACTATGCCTTTGGAGTGAAATTCTTCTCCTTCTACTATGCCCTGAATTCTTATGTTTGGTCTTTTCATAGTGTCCTGAATATCTTTAAATTCCCATTCATACTTTTCTATTAGTTTGTCTGTCTCTTTGTTGGACTGTATTAGATCTGCCACCTGGTCTTCTAGTTTAGATATTCTGTCCTCTCCTTCATCTATTCTACCTGTGAGATTTTCTACACAGTTTTTTCATTTCATTAACTGTGTTCTTCATTGCTAGTAATTCTGACTGTTTTTTCTTTATTATTTCTATTTCCTTATTTATGTATTGTATTGACTTCTTTATTTCATTAAATTGGTGTCCTGTGTTTTCTTTGATTCCTTTGATTTCCTCTTTCATTCCTTTGATTTCCTTTTCATTCCTTTGATTTCCTTTTCATTCCTTTGATTTCTTCTTTGACTTCTTTGAACATATTTATAATCATTCTTTTGAAATCTTTCTCAGCCATTTCCTCTAACTCATTCTCACTGGAAGTCATTTCTGATGCATTAATACTTTTTGGTGGATTTATATTGTCTTGATTTTTGGTGTTTCTTGTGTTATAATGTATATATTTTTGCATCATGGATTATTTAATGATGGGATTTTCTAGTTAGCTGTGTATTATTGGATGTATCAGTCAATCTGATGTTATATATCTTCAGGGTAGGAGCTTAAGGCACTAGGTGTGCCTCTCAAGACTCTCAGAGTATCTACAAGAGTGACTCTAGGTGTTGGGTTTGCCTATTATGAGAGTATTCAAGTAGGCTGAGTGGAACCAAATACATGTAGTTTCTAAAATTTAACTAAAGAATGTACACTTTCAATAAAAAACAGCACAGAATATTTATCCAAGTGTAGGTATTATGACAACCAGATCCTCTGTCCCTTAGGCTGTGTGGTGCCTCACTCACTCCCTTAATCCTGACAACAAGGAGGTTAAGATTCTGGTCTGTAGAGGGTTCCAAGTCAGCTTGTGACCAGGTGAGACCCTTCCCTAATGTATAATACAAGAGGAAACAAAGGCAGTATAAATCAAGAAGCAACAAATAACAAGCCTAAAATACAGCTTATTTACTAATGGCAAATCTGACCATTCATCAGATTTAACATATAATTTATCCTCATATGGAAGGTGCAATTAGCACTTCTGGTTCAGGCCTATATACCAGGTTTTTTAGGCAGGTACTGACCTGGTGTAATCCCAGTTACCTTTTGGGATGATTTTGGTCTCAGTTATGCTTGGGTCCCACTGTTGGTTCAAGTAGGCGTGGCCGGGTCCCTGGACTGCGGCTCTGTTCACTGGAGCTGGGCACTGGTGGTGGGGGAGGGGAGGCTGCGGATGCTTCTCTAGTTCTCTCACTGTTCCACGTGTTCTTCTACCTTGCGATCTGATCTGCTCCTCTGTTGTTCACTGCCATTCTCCCTTCACTTTTCTGAGTTTGCGGAGAGCTCCGGTGTGAGTGGAAAATCCCCTCCCCTGGCTTTTCCTGTGGCTCAAGCCGAGCCTGGTGGCTGGCTAGTGCACAGCTGCTGTGGTCCTGCATGTGGACCTGCCGGAGGTGCTTCTGCCCGCCTGTGTGGGCTCTGGATGCTCTGGATCTCTCCTACTTCTCTGCTGCCATTTCAATTTCCTATACACCTCACTTTTTAGTAAAAGTGTTTATTTTGTTGTTTTATTTTGGCTCCCCACACCCCGCCCCCAGGCTGCTTTGGTGTGGTACCTATGCTGCCATCTTAACCAGAAGTCCGAAAAAATAACTTTAGAATTGTATGCTGCTACTTGGAGATGAATGAAACTGTAGTAATTTTAAAAACTGTCACCTCTATTTTTGTAAGCATTAATCATTTATGTTGAAATGCAATCCTGTTGCAATAGGATAGATGCATGCTCTTTTGATTAAGTTCTCACAAACAGAATAAAGTAATAATCAAATTTGATGGATTGTACTCACTTTTTTTCCAGATATTATGAACCATTCATGGCCTATTTCCTACCTGGCAGTGACAGGGAATTTTTTGTAAAACCTGATTCTGGAGAACTTCCTCCATTTTACACTAAAGGAATTGTCATGGTGGTTGGATTTAAACCACGAATGTATGGAAAGAAATATCAAGCAACACTTGTAATACAGGTAAGCTTTTTATGGGCACTAATGGAAGATGTTTGCTCTCAATAAAAGCACTGAGTGGGGCTAGAGAGATGGCTTAGCAGTTAAGCGCTTGCCTGTGAAGCCTAAGGACCCCGGTTCGAGGTTCGATTCCCCAGGACCCACGTTAGCCAGATGCACAAGGGGGCTCAAGCATCTGGAGTTCGTTTACAGTGGCTAGAAGCCCTGACGAGCCCACTCTCCTCTCTCTCTCTCTCTGCGTCTTTCTCTGTCACTCTCAAATAAATAAATAAAAATAAACAAAAAAAGCACTGAGTGTAATAAATATGAAAAGGATTTGCCCAATTTCTCCAGATAAACAATGATATTGCCTTATGAAAGTCAACATACTTCATTTATGCACTATTTTTACTTTCCAGTTTTTGAGCAAAATAATTTAAATATGGAATATAATATGAAAGGTTGTCCATATCTAGGAAATAAGGAATTATTTACTTCCATATTAAAGAACTGTGGAAGACAGGGCTGGAGAGATGGCTTTGCAGTTAAGGTGTTAGCCTGCAAAGCCAAAGGATCCCAGTTTGAGTCTCCAGGACCTATGTAAGCCAGATGCACAAGGGGACGCATGCATCTGGAGTTTGTTTGCAGTGGCTGGAGGCTAAAGTGTGCCCATTCTCTCCCTTTCTCTCTTTCTCTCTCTCTCTCTCTCTCTGTCTCTCTGTCTTTTTCTGTCAAATAAATAAATAAATAAATAAATTTAAAAAAAAATATTTAAGAATTTTGTAAGCAAATATAAAAACTACATGATTTGCAGTCACATAGCATTTTATAAAAATTACTCAAAAGACTGGGTGTGGTGTCACATACCTTTAATCCCAGCACTTGGGAATCAGAGGTAGGAGGATCACTGAGAGTCCAAAGCCACCCTGAGACTACATAGTGAATTACAGATCAGCCTGGACTAGAGTGAGACCCTACCTCAAAAAAAAAAATTAATAACACCCACAAGCTGGGTGTGGTGGCACACACCTTTAATCTCAGCACTCAGGAGGCAGGGGTAGGAGGGTTGCCATGAGTTCGAGGCCACCCTGAGATTACATAGTGAATTCCAGGACAGCCTGTGCTAGAGTGAGACCCTACCTCAAAAAAACAAATAATAATAATAATAAATAAATAATACCCAAATGCTGTATTGATTGTGAATATTCCACCAAATCGGTAAATGATAAAAATCCATAACTATGATGACATTATCACATCTAAAACTAATAATTATACAATATCACTAAATAGCAACTATTCATTTAGTGTTTCACAAAGATGTGAAATAGTACATACAGTCCTGTGAGGACTTTCTTCAATGGAAGTTTTTATGTCTATAGTGAAATATTTAAACAATGAAAACTATATTAATAAATTATAATTAACTAAAGTAGAGGTCTTATTCTACTTTCAGTATTTTTTACATTTGTGATTACATGTGCTTCTAGGTAATTTGAACCTATGTATAAGATGTATGTAACTATTAGAGTCATTGATGGGACTCTGGAGGACACCAATTGGAATTTCCAGGTTCACATTTCTAGAACAAAGAATTGGACAAGGATATATAAATAGTAGTACAAATAGAGGCACACTGTTTATTCAGAAAGAAAAACATACTCCCAGGAATGGAAGTAGGCTACAGAGCTGAGAAGGTTAGAAATACAGCTGGTACTAGGCCATGATAGTTATGAACATTTGTGAGTTATTTTACAAAGCACATGCTGTCTTCTGTATTTGGAGACCCAGGACTTTTCTTATGTTTTCTCTGTTATATGTAGCCCCAGTAAGGAGGGATTTCCAGTTTTTTACTCTGTCATTTGGTTCTTTCATATGTTAATCATGAAGCCTCCCTCTCCTACCATACTCTTCTGACACAACTCACCCATGAGATGTGTGGCCACAGAAATCCTTTGGGAAAACAGAAAGATGATTATCAGTTGTCCCTGACTTCCTCCATGATAATAATTAGTCCCTGCCTAAAAACAACCACAAAATTTTCTCCATTTGTTAGATAGGAGGCTTTGGACTCACTCTAGTAGGATTTGGCTGGAAACTGTGTCACAAGGAGTTTAGTTTGAAATACTCATAACTAGATGATACAGTTTTCATAAATTAAAAATACAAGGCCTGAGCAAGAATAATATGACTACACCAATTAAAAGATAAAAAGCAAAGAAAGTCATAGCCATGCTTGTCTTAGGAGAGCTGTCCCAGGAGAGCTATCCCAGTGTAGGTTGTTCTCAAGGGTGTGCTCCCTTAGAATGTTAAAAAAAAACTGATACCTGTAATTCATTTGCAGTGGCAAGAGAGCCTGACAGCCGTAGTCTCTCTCCATTTATTTACTTATATAACTGTGAAAATACATACATATATAAAATATTTTGAAAGGTAATCCCAAGAACAGAAGTAAGCCAGTGAGTTGAAAAAGTTATGTGATTTCATGATTCAAAACTCAGATCAGCTTATTATAATAGTAATTTCTATAAACTTATTTAAATTTTCATGCATAAGTTCATCTTGAAATTCATAGTTTTCATGAATTAAGTTCATACTGGGTAGTGGTTTTGTGGTTACAAAATAGGTTGCTGTCCTTGGTCAGGGGTCACATTAGTTCAGCAAAAGGGCAGGCATTATCTCAGAGATGTCTTTCAGCGAATGGCCCTTAATTCATAAAGTCTAAAGCTTTACTTAATTTATTTTCTCATTAACTACTTGTCATTGTAAGTAAAGCCATACTTTTGTAACTTTTCTACATCATATATTACAAAGAAACTACTAATCATGATAAATGTCCCCCAATTTTTCCTAATCTCTGGCTTCTTATATCTCTCCTTCTTTATTTTATTTACAGACAGATGAAATATACTGGTTGTATGAAATAAATGGGTTACCTCCATCACCCATTTCATACACAGATGTAAAAGCCAAAATTGATGTTACTAAGAAGAACGATGGCAACATATCTGTTATTCCGCACAATTTTATCCGTGAAAATGCTAAACTCCGAATTACAGGACCATCTTCGCCTATTAAGGGAGCTCCTTTAGTGAAAAAGAATAAATAAAAAAATATTTCAAGAATATTTCTTGCTCTCAAATATAATTGAATATTTTATTGATTATTATCTCATAGTTTGGAATATTTCAAAAGAATTAAGATAACATGCTAATGTTTTCTGATCTTTTATAATGTTGATTCACTCTATTATTTGAATAATATGTCATAGGGCATTTTTGAGTTCTATTTTTTTCATCATTTTGTGGGGTGGGCGGCAAGTATGTGCCACAGAATTCATGTGGAGGTGAAAGGACAACCTAGAGGTATCTATGTTCTACCTTTTTTGAGACAGGATCTGTTGTCACTGCAAAGGAACACTAACCCTTGAATTGTAGATGGCCTGGTTCCACCTCCCATTGTCACAGACACATCCATGGGCCACTTTGCATCCTGCTTTACATGAGTCTTGGGAAATCAAACTAGGGCAGGCAGGCTTTGAAAGAAAGCACCTTTAACCACTACACTACTTTCATAACCCAGATGGATGGTGTGTGTGTGTGTGTGTGTGTGTGTGTGTGTGTGGTGTATGTGTGTATGTATGTGAGAGAAAGAGAGAGAGAGAGAATTTTGGGGTACACTATTGGAATATTTTGACTTTTAAATTACAGGAGCACATATTCAGTAAAACTGAGGCAAGATTTTAATAGCAACAATATTTTAAACAGCAGTATTGCTATTAAAGCTCAGTTTCTTATGTAGATATTGCCATTGAGTCTTTAAAGGATTAATGATAACTTTAGCATATAATACATATTTCTTATATTTGATACTTAGAAATACATGTGATATTTAGTAAGCTAAAAATTGATATACATATTTATATGTAGCCCTTATGTTACTATATTGTAGTCTTTAAATAATGCAGGTATTTTGGATCAAATTATAAAGAAGAAAATTTATTTAAATGTTTCTAATCCTTGACAATGAGTCATTACTGAAATTAAAAAAGATTATATTGTTAGGGACAGATCACTGCTGATAATATAATAATAAATAGGCAATATAGAGCATCTTTAAGCCCTTTTGACAGGGATAGACTGGTTCTGCTGTAAACCATTCTCATGATCCTATGAATAAAATTATATGACTATCCCTTTGAACTAAACTTTATTATATGCAAAGCTAAATATCTGTTTTAGCACAGGGGTTCACAAACTAGCCTTTGGGACAAATGTAGTCTTTCACCTTTTTTTATACAGCCCAATAACTTAATTATCCATTTAAATGAATGAATATGGATATTTCTTTTAAAAATGTATTTATAATATATGAATATGTGATAGAATCAAGTTACATAAAATTCACTTGCTGTGGAAAACTTTCATTAACACAGTACAATCATTCTTTATACATTTTTCTTCAGCAATTATGTAACAAAAATCATATAGCTCCAGTTTCATTTTTGGTTCAGACTCCATCTTTTCAAATGATTGGCATTTTCACCACTTGGAGCCTTCAGTGGACAGAGTCTTAGCCTCTAAGCATCTTTTATATTGTCTATCTGAATAGCACTAGGTTTTTCTTTAATGGAACTCATCCATTTAACAGTCAAAGCTACTTTCCCATCTATCTTGTCTATAACATTCGTCTTTCCTCACTGAATTGCACACTTTCAATTCTTTTTGCTCTACTTTCTCCTCTGTCTTATGGTAGACCTGGATAAGGGCGCTGAACAGTAACTATGACACAAGCTGAGTGATATCCTGTCTTGGAATTTCCGCAAAAGAAAACAATAAGTAGTCTATTACTTTTTAATTTCTCCTTCCTCAAGTTTAGGACAAATTGAAACCCAAGGTTTTTTGTTTGTTTGTTTGTTTGTTTTCTTTTGTACCTGAATATAATAGGAATGGCTTCTAGTCCAGTCTTGAAAAGATTTCATATTCCTCTCTGAAACTTCATGAGCTAAGCCTCCAACATCCACATTTCTATTGTGATCTTTAAAAACTCCTACCAGAATGTTTCACAAAGCTCCATTTATAGCACTCGGGTGATTTTCTAGCCTGCAGCTCCAAAGTCCTTCATATTCACCTCACAAAAAAAGTACCAAAGGTCTAAACCCACAGTCAAATTTATCACAGCAACAGGCCCACCTCTGATACCAATATATTAGCTGTTGTCCATTGGTGTGATGAAATGTATGACAGGAAGAAACTTGAAGGACAAAGCTTTAGTTTGGCTTATATTTTCAGAATGGATACAGTCCACCATAGCAAGGTGGCAGGAGTGTGAAATAGATCATATAGCATAAATACTTAGGAATCGCATACCAAACTGGAAGTAGGGCTGGGCTATAAAACCTCAAGGCATACCCACAGTGAGTCCTTTATGGTTTCACAACTATCCAAAACAGCACCACCCACTGGGACCAAGTGTTTGAAGATATGAGCCCAAGGCACACATTTAACATTCAAAGCATAATACCCTGTAATATATACACAATGTTTTGTTGTTTTTCATATTAGCCTAGCCATTAATATTACCAGTAATTTCTTATCCCTTACAAAGGAGATTAACTTCCTCCACTGCAAATTAAACTGTTCAACCAGCTGCTTCCATTAGTTATTCTATCTTAACCCTACTTTACTGGCTTTTGCCTCAAAATCAAAAGTAGAGTTCAGTTCTTACTGCAGAACCTTCACTTGAACAGTTTTGTTTCATCAGTGTATATTCATCAAACCTTCCCTCCAAAAATACTTTCCATCTTTCAAAATTCTGCTCAAATTATTTATTTTTACATAAGCCATTTTTTCACGAGGTTTGGATAAGGGTCTTATTCTATGGGTTAGGATTGACAAAAATTCACTATGTAGCTCTGGCTAGCATCAAATTCCTGCCTCATCCTCTTGAATGTGGAGATTATAATCATGAGCCACCACATCTGGCTAAACATTTTTGTAGCTTTGAAATTTTTATTTTATCCTTGATTTTCTAAATTTTTACTATATTATATACCTCAGTGGATCAAATTGTTACTTTTATCATTATCCTCATTATGCTTTATACCAAAGTGAAATATTGAGCACATGTATTTTCCTTTAATGCTAAAGAATGTCAGCTAATATCACAAAGTATTTCTTCCCTACTATTGACAGTTTTTCCATATGTTGTGTATTAATTTTATTATTGCTATAATAAAATGCCTGACAAATAGAACTTAAGGACGGAAGATTTTATTTTGGCTCACCATTTGAGAAGACAACCTGTCATGGCAGGGAGTTGGAAGACAAGAGGGACACTATAGCCATCATGTCAGAACATAAGACAGAAAGCCATATTGTGTCCACAGTCAGGAAGCGGAGTATTGAATGTTAGTGCTTTATTTTCTCCTTTTCAGTCAGTCTGTGACTCCATCACATGGGAAATAAAAGCCTACATTTAGAGTGGGTCTTCCTGACTCTGGTGTGTCTCTTAGGTAATTCTTAAGCCCAGTAACTTGACAATCATTATTAATCATCACATCCAAAGCAGAGATTCTAAGATTAGTGTTTGAAGTTTAAATATAAATGGTATCAATAAATCTTGTGACAGTGTTATTATGCCTACATTTATTTTCTATCTTTTATCTCTTTGCTGTAATGCAGATGTTTAGTATTAGCTTCTGAGTGAGTAATAATCTATCCAGCAATGTTCCATTCCACTCTATAATTTATCAATTGATTTTATTCTTTTGATATTCTTAATTCTTATATTTAAATACATTTTAATATCAGTTTATATTTGCAACCTATTTCATATTATCTTGCTGTCTTCTGAATGCTACATGTTTTTCTTTCGTTAAATATCCTACCACACTTGTTATAAAACCTTTTCAAATGATTTCATCCAATTGACATCCTGAAAGCCTAATTCTTGTTTTGATATTTGCTTTGTTTCTACCTATTTTATTTTAATGTTATCAAATTATTTAATTAACAAAACTATATATTTATATATAATAACATTTGTATATGTATATATAATGAAATGTCTAACTTAGGCTAATTAATATGTGCATTTTATCACTTATATATCAAATTTTATAGTGACAGCAGGAGCAGGTAAAATGTTATGGTTCTTTAGATTTCTCTTACATTGTAGGAATATGAGTAAGAGTATTACTTAAGTGGCACAGTTTTTGTTTGCTTTACACAGTGTTTTCTTCCTAGGCTCCTTCCTCCATGAAAAGAATTTATGAAGCAAGTCCATTATCAAGGCTTGGCCCTTCCTATGGGCATGGCTATGAAGGATTTATTATATTGGATAGTGAGCCCCAGCCCTTCCTGTCCTGAGGCTATAACAGTATCCTCAGGCATACATTGCCTGGAAGCTCTATATGCATTGTTCCCTCAGGCAGAAATTGTCAGTATTTTCCCCTTTTATTCAACTTAGCTCCTAGGTTTAAACAGTGAAGTTAACACCATTTCCTTATTTCATGTATAAAGCTTCTAGTCATTCTTATCTCATAAGAGGAGAAGCTGCAACTTATCTTTCTTTCTTTCTTTCTTTCTTTTTTCCCTTTTTTTATTTTTTGAGATAGGGTCTTGTTCCAGCCCAGGCTGAAATTCACTATGTAGTCTCAGGGTGGCCTCAAACTCACTGTGATCCTCCTACCTCTGCCTTCCAGGTTCTGGGATCAAAGGTGTGTGCCACTACACTGAGCTCTGCAACTTCTATTTCTTGCTCTGGGATATTAAACTTCAGCTCCATATTAGCTACTCCACCATTCTTTCTATGTTTCTTTTCTATGTCCTACAAAGATATTTATCTTGACTCTATCATTCCTTATTTTTATGTTACTTGCATCATTGTTCAAGTTGTACAGATGTAGATACATCAAAGAAGAAATATATTTTTATTGGTGTCTTTCTTTGAGTTAATTTTCAACTATATAGTTTCTTTATTTGAGAGCTAATAAAGTAATTTCTATGTCATTATCTCCCAGAGTGAGAAAATCCTCAATGAAGAAGAGATTGTTTACATGCACATAAGTGAAAGTCTAAAGAATTACAGGAATACCTTTTTATTTCTGTTTTTTAATGAAGTTCTCAATTTTGCTTTATCAAAATAACTCTACCTAGAATTCATTCTTGTGTGGGAACCCATTGTTACAATTACTTTCTAGTTCCCACCACAAAACACCTGAACAAAGGCAGCTTAAGGGAGGAAAGGAGTTTTCAGTCTTACAGAGTCCAGAGGAATACCATCAATGGTGGAAGAAGCTATCTCCATTTCATAGATACAAGAAGAAACACCACCAACAGCCAGCACCATACAAACTCCAGAGCACAAATTGCTCTCCTCAATCCTTAGGGGTGGATGACAAGATCTTCTTCCAGTGACATGCCCCCTAGGAAATAACTGACTGCTATGGGCTCAAATACAAAGTTTAATTTAAAAAAAATCCTGAGTCTTTAATGCCATACATTCAGTCTATCATTCTTCCCCAGCCCCCAAAATGTATGACCATCTCACAATGCAAATTACATTCAACTCAACTTCAAAGGTCCCATAAGCTTTATAAACTTTAAAACTGTTGCATAGTCCCAAGTCTCATCTGAGGTTTAAGACTGTCTAAATCCTATAAAATCAAAAAAAGCTACATACTTCCAATATATAATGGCACAGAGTAAACATTTCCATTGAAAAAGGCATACCAAGAAGAGAGTGGACCAATACAAAATAAATAACCATCAGGTAAATATAAAATATCTGCAGTTCAAGCCTGGCATCTATAACCAGTGATGACATTCTCTGGATTTTCTAATTCTGCCACTGCAGCTGAGCTGAGTATCCCATGAAAAATTTTCATTGCAAGCCAATAGTGCTCCATGGTAGCCTTTGCACAGTCCTAGTATATCCAAAGCATCTTCAGGTCTCCATTGTAAATGATGATCCATCCTCACAACACCATCTTTTTGGTTTTAAATACAGGGACATTACCCTACTTCACATGCTACATCCAAGCATCAGCTCCTGCTACTGATACCATATGCAAATCATAACCCACTTCCCTGCATTGTTCACGCTTCCAAAACCATTGCCAGGTGCTCAGAAACACAGCCAAATTTGTTAATCCAACGGGGAAATAAATCTGAACCTTCAAGAGCAGGATTCACCTTCAGAATTCTTTTTTTTTTAAGACCTCTCCTTTCAAAAGAATTTGTATTTCTATTTATTCAGCATCTCCTAGATGGATTTCACCCTCTGGTGTCTTTTCCATTGTTTGAATGTTAAACATTTGGCCAACCCTTAATGGTATTAATCTGCTTAACAGTTGAAAACCACCGTGTATTCATAGGCCCCTCTCTAGCCTCCTCTGTTTCCATATACAGGTCTCTTTATCCTAGTAAGACACAGACCCTAATGCTTTCCCAAGCCACCTCCATCTAGTGAGCTTCTTGGTAACCCAACCCCTCTGTTTTCCCTTTCTGTGTAAGGTATCACTTAAACTTCCGCTCAAACTAGGAGAAGGAAATTAAAATTGGAAAATTGCTCCTTTTCTGTAAGGCCTACGCCACAAAATGCACCTGTCCTAATTGTACTCCTACTTACATTTTTACCTTGCCTTTTAATTTTTTTACAAAAATCTCTCCTAGATCATCTTAATGCTGTCACTCAATCCACTACTTGAAATAAAAACAATGCCAACTCCAAATTCATCAGACTTCATCCTCTCTAATCAGTATAGAGTAAAATCATGAAAATTTGTCTAGCCTACTCCTATAAAAGAATATGAAATGAAGGAGTTACCATACTACTGGCTGACACCAAGAAGTCTGCCCATGAAGAAGTCTCTCCCAGGGGAGTCCAATACCTAGCTGATTATATCCAAAGAAAGAGTTCAAAAAAAGTACACAGCATCCAGGGGTGGTGTCACATGCCTATAATCCCAGCACTGAGGAGGCAGAGGTAGGAGGATTGCTATGAGTTCAAGGCCACCCTGAGACTACATAATGAATTCCAGGTAGGCCTGGACTAGAGTGAAACCCACCCCCCCAAAAAAAAGGTCCACTGTGACTTCCAGTCAAGACAGCATCTGCCTAACCTCGCCTTACCTCATGGGGAGGAAAAGGCAAGACTCTTAAAGTCCAGAGGGTTTTGTTGTTGTTGTTTGTTTAATGGTTTGCTGATTCTAGTAGCTTCCAATGGGAACGTACGGAGTAGTAAAATAGGGAATCTGCTGATTCCCACACTCCCGGGTATCCCACCAATCCCCCAATCCCCTCAAGCTACCATTTTAGCCACAGTCTCAGTAGGAGGTCCATCTTGCACTGACTACAGACCAGGTGGCCCAAAGCTATCAGGTGAGGTCCTACATGCTAGGATTTCCCACAATCAGGCAGAGCTCCAGAGGTGCAACAGCCATCCCAATCACCATACCTGCCCAGGCTTTCTGGCCCCTGTGCATGATTACCTTTCCTGCCCAGCCTTGCTGACCCCCTTGCAAGCAATCACTGTTCCCAGCCCACTTTGCTAACTCTGCAGGCAATCGCACCCCAGTTGCAATGCCTCCCAACCTTGCTATTGTGATCCCACTGGCAGCTGCCACCTCTCATCCCCAAACAGGGACCCAGGTTATTATCTCCATCGTAGCCTGTCTGAATTCTGTAGTCAATCACCATCTAACTCACTGCCGCCCCACTGACCCCTGACCACCAGGCTAGTATCCCATACCTTAGGTTTTCTGAAACATTGTGATGGGCAGACCATAGCAAAAAAAGGAATAGCACACAAAATCAGATGCAAATAAATCTATTTACATTGCCCAGGCCCACAATGGATTTCTCTAATGAAAACATAGAAGAGAAAATATGATAAGAACCCCAAAAGGAAGAAAACATCTATGCAACTCTGCCAAGCAAATAGCACAACTCGCATAAAATCAACAAAAGACCAATAATTATATGAATCGTATCCTCACTAGATTAGACCTCTTAGAAAAGAACTAACAGGAGTTCCTAAGACAGTTGAATAATCTAAAGGAGAGCAGAAAAAAAAAGAGGACCTCAATAATCAGGTGGCTAAGCTCAATGAAGACATAAACAAAAAAGATGAACTCCAAGAAGCACAAAGAAAATCAGAAAGTGGGATGAAAAGGGACCTCGACAGAGGATTGGAAACTATACAGAAACAAAAACAAAACAGTAGAGAATATGAATCAAATTGAACAAGCCCAAATTCTATAGAAGCTCTCAAAATACAGTCATCCATGTGGAAGTTAGAAACTCAGCACTGGAAGAAGAAACAGAAGAAACAGTTTGTGAGTCCAAAGTTTCAACAAGTTCAAAAATTTTGGTGAACAGAACATGAGGGAACTGTGGGATACCTGTAAGCATCCCAAAATTTGGGTCACAGGAATACCAGAAGGGGAAGAAATACAGACCAAAGGCATGCAAAATATATTCAACAAAATTATCAAAGAAAACTTTCCCACTCTCTCAAAAGAAAGTCCCATCAAGTTACAAGAAGGTAGCAGAATTCCAAACAGACTGGACCAAAGCGGAAATTCTCCAAGACATATTACTAAGACTCTAAACATCAATCAAAAAGAGAAAATCCTAAAGGCAGCTAGGGAGAGAAAACATGTTACACATAAAGGAAATCCAATCAGAATTTCTTTAGACTTCTCAATGGAAACCTTAAAGCCAGAAGGGCCTGGAACAGAACACTGCAAATTCTGAGAACTTATGCCTTCCAACCCAAACTACTCTACCTGGCAAAAGTATCCCTCATAATAGATGGTGAAAGAAAACATTTCCACAATTTACAACTATATGAACCCAAAGCCAAACCTACAGAGTGTACTTCAGGGTATGCTCCACACAGAAGATTCAAATACCAACCTCAAGTGCCTACGAGAAGTAGATCACAATAACCAAACTTCAAGAAGGCATAAAAACTACAAAGGCCAAGAAAACACCAAACCACATAAACCACCACAGTATGGCAGGGATTAAATCAAGCCTCACAGTTATTACACTAAATATTAATGTCCTTAATTCACCCATTAAGAAACATGAGCTAACATGGTGGATCAGAAGATTAGACACCTCATTCTGCTGTCTTCAAGAATCCTACCTCACCACTAAAGACAGACACCTCCTCAGGATGAAAGGGTGGAAATGATATTTCAAGAAAACAGAAATAATAAGCAAGAAGGTGTAGCTATACTTATATTGGATAAAATAGACTTCAAACAAAAAATAATCAAAAAAGGCCATTTCTTACTTATCAAGGGAATAATCCAACAAGAGGATATCACAATAATTAATGTTTATGCACCAAATACAGGTGTACCACAATTCATAAAACAAAACCTACTTGGCAATAAAATGGAAATAACCACCAACACCATCATAGCTGGGGACTTCAATACTCCACTATTACCAATAAATAGATCTTCCAAACAGAAAATTAACAGGGAAGTAAGAGACCTCAACAACACCATCGATCAATTAGACCTAATGGACATCTACAGAACTTTCTACCCCCAAATCCACAGATTACACATTCTTCTCAGCAGCCCATGGAACCTTCTCTAAAATAGATCATACACTGGGTCATAAAGCATGCCTTGATATATTTAGGAGGATCAAAATAATTTCCTGCATGATATCAGATCTCAATGATGTATTGTTAGAAATTAACAATAAAATATGTGCCAGGAACCCAAGCAACTCCTGGAAACTGAACAAAACACTCTTAAATAGTAAATGAATAATGAACAAAATAAAAAAATGAAATTGCAAAATTTCTAGAAATGAATGAAAATGAGAACACAACATACAAAATCTTATGGGACACAATGAAGGCGGTCCTCAGGGGTAAATTCCTTGCACCAAATGCTGTCATATCAAAGACACAGAGATCCCAAATCAATAACCTAACCATCCACCTAAATGCATAGGATAAAACAAGAAGTATCCATCCCAAAAAGATCCAAATGGAAAGAAATAATCATGATCAGAGCAGAAATGAATGAATTGGAACCCAGGAAAACAATTAAGAAAATTGATGAAACAAACAGCTGGTTCTTTAAAAAAAATAAACAAGATTGTTAAACCCCTGGGTAATTTGATCATGAAAAAAAAAGAGACACTTCAAATTAACAAAATTGGAATGAAGAAGGAGAGATCACAACAGACATAAGTGAAATTGGAAAAATCATCAGGACTAATTTCAAAAACCTCTACTCCACAAAATTGGGTAATATGGAGGAAAGGAATGAATTCCTGGACACATACCATCTACCAAAGCTAAACTTGAGCAAATTAATCTCCTAAAACAACCTATCACAACCACCGGATTGAAAGTAATCTAAAACCTCTATTATAAGAAGAGTCCAGGACCAGATGGCTTCTCAGCTGAATTCTATCAAACCTTCGTGGAAGATCTGAAACCAATTTTTTTCTCAAATTGTGCCACACAATCGCAGAACAGAGAAAGTTCCCCAACTCCTTTAATGAAGCTATTATCACCCTAATACCAAAACCAGGCAGAGATGCCACCAGAAAACTACAGGCCTATTTCCCTGATGAACTTAGATGCAGAGATCCTGAAGAAAATCCTTGCAAACTGAATTCAATAACACATCAAAAGCATTATCCACCTAGATCAAGTGGGCTTCATCCCAAAGAATGCACGGATGGTTCAACATATAGAAAACTGTCAATGTAATACACCACATGAATAAGCTTAAACACAAAAACCACATGAACATGTCAATAGATGCAGAAGAGGCTTTTGACAAAATACAACATCACCTCCTGATCAAAACATTGGAGAGAATGGGCATGGATGGTCTATATCTCAACATAACAAAGGCTATATATAAAGATACTAAAGCCCAAATAATACTTAATGGGTAGAGACTGAAGAAATTCCCACTTATATCAGGAACAAGCGTGGGGTGTCCACTCTTACCTCTGCTCTATGACATAGTAGAGGAAGTGCTAGGTCAAGCAATAAGACAGGAGAAAGTAATAAAAGAGACACAAATTGTAAAAGAAGAAGTTAAATTAGCCCTATTTACAGATGACATGATTCTATACATAAGTGACCTGAGAACCTCTATCTCAAACTTCCTAAAAGTTATTAACTCCTTTGGTAAATCAGCAGGATACAAAATCAATGCACGAAAATCATAAGCCTTTCTGTATGCAAAATACAAAAATACAGAGAAAGAAAGAAGTGACATTTCCCATTTTCAATAGCATCAAAAAAAATGAATTACCTCAGAATAACATTAACCAAGGAGGTGAAATACCTTTACAATGAAAACATAAAAACACTCAAGAAAAAAATTGAGGAGGACTTAAGAAAATGGAAAGACCTCCATTGCTCCTGGACAGGCAGAATTAACATTGCGAAAATGGCAACCTTTAAAAAACCAATATATAGATTTAAGGCAATGCAAATAAAAATCTCAATGTCTTTCTTCACAGAGATATTAAAAATGATCTCAAAATTCATATGGAATGGCAGAAGGCCTCAGATATCCAATCATATCCTCAGCAAAAGAAACACCTCTGGAGGCATCACCATACCTGTCTAAAGCTATACTACAAAGCCATAATAATAAAAACAACATGGTACTGGCATAAAGAGAGGAACATAGACCAGAGCAACAGAATCAAGGACCCAGAATTTGGGTCAAGTAACTAAAGCTACTTGATATTTGAAAAAGGCCCTAACAATGTACACTGGAGAAAAAAAAAGCATCTTCAATATATGGTGCTGGACAAACTGGATAACCATAGGCAGAAAAATGAAACTCGATTCACACATTTTTCCATGCACAAAAATCACATACAAATAGATCAAATACCTCAATATAAGACCAGAAACTCTGCTACTACTGGAAGAAAAAATAGTAGGAACTTTTCATAAATATGTATGGGAAAAGATTTCCTGAACAAAACCCCAGTAGCACAGGATCTTAAACAATCACTCAACCAATGGGGGTCATATGAAGCTGAAAACCTTCTTCACAGACAAATATACAAGAAGCAGAGCCAATAGATCACCCCAGAATGGGAGGAAATATTTGTTGAATCTCCAACTGACAGAGGCCTAATCTCTACAGTCTACAAAGAACTCAAATACCTAAATAATAAAAAGTCAAACAACCCACTCACAAAATGGGACTAAGAACAGGGCAGGCAGTTCACAGAGGAAGAAATACAAATGGCAAACACACACTTAAGAAAATGTACGGGGCTGGAGAGATGGCTTAGCGGTTAAGCGCTTGCCTGTGAAACCTAAGGACCCCGGTTCGAGGCTCGCTTCCCCAGGACCCCACGTTAGCCAGATGCACAAGGGAGCGCATGCGTCTGGAGTTCGTTTACAGAGGCTGGAAGCTCTGGCGTGCCCATTCTCTCCCTCTCTCTCTCTGTGTGTCTCTCTCCCTCCTTCTCTCTGTCGCTCTCAAATGAATAAACAAACAAAAAAATTTAAAAAAAAAAAAAAGAAAATGTACATCATCCCTAATCATCAGGGAAATGCAAATTAAAACAACTATGAGATTCCACCTTGCCCCAGTAAGGTTAGCAAACAAAAAGTCAAATGAAGGGCACTTCCAGTTAAGATGGTGGCTTAGGAAACACACCAAAGAACCCTAGGGGAGAAAAAGCCAAAGAATACCCAGCAAAATACACACTTTTACTAAAAAGTGAGGTCCATAAGAAATTAAAATGGCACCAGAGAAGTAGGAGAGATCCAGAGCCCACACAGGCAGGCATAAGTGGCCCCGACAGCACCAGCTTCGGCTCCGGCAGTGGCGGCGAAAGCGGTGGCTCCAGCTCAGGGTCCGGCATTGGCAGTGCCAGTTCTGGCAGCAGCAGCAGCGGCTCTGGCAGTGGCGGATCCAGTAGTGGCAGCAGCAGCTCCAGCTCCAGCTCCAGCAGCAGCAGGAGCAGCGGCGGCGGCTACAGCAGCAGCAGTGGCAGCAGGGGCTCCAGCAACAGCAGCTCCAGCAGTGGCAGCAGATCCAGCAGCGGCAGCTCCAGCATCAGTGGTGCCAGGTCTGTGGGGTCACAGCTTCCAGGCTCGGCTTGCCCTACAGGAAAAGCCAGTGCCCAGCTCCAGAAAACAGAACAGTGGTCCAATGATCAAGCCGCCTACTTGAACCCACAGAGCACCAAAGAGGGATGCAAGCAGAGCACAGCATAACTAAGACCAAAATCATCCAAAAAGGTAACTGGGATTGCACCAGGGAAGGGTCTCACTTGGTCACAAGCTGACTTGGAACCCTCGACAGACCAGAAATCATAACCTCTTTGTTAATAGAGGACCTGGTTGTTATAGTACCTACTCTTGCATAAATACTTGGTACTGTTTTTCATTGAATGTGTACATTGATTAAATTTTAGAATCTATCTGTATATTGTTCCACTCAGCCGACTTGAATACTCCCATAGCAGGTAAACCCAACCACTAGGAACACCTTTGTAAATACTCTGAGAGTCTTAAGAGCCACACTTAACACCTTAAGCTCCTACCCTGAAGATATATAACATCAGATCAATTGATACAGCTAAGCATACCCAGAAAACAAGAAAATCCAAGCATTAACTTGATCCAAGATGCAAAAATATATACATTATAACACAAGAAACACTAAAAATCAAGACAATATAAATCCACCAAAAAATATTAATGCATCAGAAATGGCCTCCAGTGAGAACAAGTTAGAGGAAATGCCTGAGAAAGATTTCAAAAGAATGATTTTAAATATGTTCAAAGAAGTCAAAGAAGAAATCAAAGGAATCAAAGAGGAAATCAAAGGAATCAAAGAACACACAAGACACCAATTTAATGAAATAAAGAAGTCAATACAATACATAAATAAGGAAATAGAAATAATAAAGAAAAACCAGTCAGAATTACTAGCAATGGAGAATACATTTAATGAAATAAAAAGCTCTGTAGAAAATCTCACCAGTAGAATGGATGAAGGAGAGGACAGAATATCTAAACTAGAAGACCAGGTGGCAGATCTAATACAGTCCAACAAAGAGACAGACAAACTAATAGAAAAGTATGAATGGGAATTTCAAGATAGTTGGGATACTATGAAAAGATCAAACATAAGAATTCAGGGCATAATAGAAGCAGAAGAACTTCACTCCAAAGGCATAATAGGCGTCTTCAACAAAATCATAGAAGAAAATTTCACCAAATTGGGAAAGAGGTGCCAATGCAGATACAGGAAGCCTTTAGAACACCAGCCAGTCAAAACCTCAAAAGAACCTCTCCTCACCATATTATAATCAAACTACCAAACACACAATCCAAAGAAAAAATATTGAAAGCAGTTAGAGAGAAAAATCAAGTTACCTACGAAGGGAAGCCCATCAGGATTACAGCAGATTACTCAACACAAACTTTAAAAGCCAGAAGGGCTTGGAGTTATGTATTCTAAGTTCTGAAAGATAACAACTATCAACCAAGGTTACTTTATCCTGCAAAGCTATCCATTCAAATAGATGGAGAAATAAAGACATTCCATGAAAAAAGCAAGCTAAATGAGTATTTGAAGACAAAACCAGCTGTACATAAAATACTTGAAAGAATCCTCCATGCTGAAGAGAAGGAAAAGCACACATATAAGGAACCTGGAAAACAACAAGCAATGCTCAAATACTAGTTAACACAAGAGAGCACAAGTAGAACTGGAACTACAAAAAAAAATGGCAAACAGAAATGCACACCTTTGAATAATATCTCTTAATATCAATGGCCTCAATGCCCCAACCAAAAGAGAGAGGTTTGCAGACTGGGTTAAAAAGCAGGATCCTACAATTTGTTGTCTCCAAGAAACTTACCTTTCTACAAAGGATGGACACTATCTTAGGGTGAAAGGTTGGAAAACGGTGTTTCAAGCAAATGGACCTAGAAAACAAGCAGGGGTTGCTATCCTAATATCTAACAAGATAGACTTCAGTCCAACGTTAGTCAAGAAAGATAAGGAAGGTCACTTTATATTGATTAAGGGCACACTCCAAAAGGAGGACATTACAATCCTAAACATATATGCACCTAACATGGGGGCTCCAAAATTCATCAAAAAAAAAAAAATGCTATTAGAACTAAGGTCACAGATAACACCAAACATGGTGGTAATGGGAGACTTGAACACCCCACTCTCATCAATTGACAGGTCATCCTGGGAAAAAATAAGCAGAGAGACATCTGGACTAAATGAAGTCATAGAAGGAATGGGCCTAATAGATATATACAGGACATTTTATCCAAATGCCTCAGCATATACATCCTTTTCAGCAGCACATGGAACATTCTCTAAAATAGACCATATATTAGGACACAAAGCAAATCTTAACAAATACAGGAAAGTTGAAATAATTCCTTGCATTCTGTCTTACCACAATGGAATCAAATTACAAACCAAAAGCAAGAAAAGCTATAGATCATACACA
Source organism: Dipus sagitta (assembly GCA_036346955.1). NCBI lineage: Eukaryota > Metazoa > Chordata > Mammalia > Rodentia > Dipodidae > Dipus > Dipus sagitta. The sequence goes on from CM070776.1 coordinate 34,844,762, forward strand.
TCATGAAAACTAAACAATACACTACTAAATGATGAATGGGTCAATGAAGAAATCAAGAAGGAAACAAAAAATTAATAGTCATATGATAATGAACACAACATACCAAAATCTCTGGGACATAATAAAGGGAGTTCTAAGAGGTAAATTTATAGCTTTAAGTGCCTATATTAAGAAATTAGAAAGTTTGAAAGTAAACGACCTAATGCTTCACCTTAAAGCCTTGGAAAAAGAAGAACAAAGCAAACCAAAAATCAGTAGACGGGAAGAAATAATAAAGATTAGGGCAGAAATTAATGAAATAGAAACAAAAAAAAAAATCCAAAGAGTCAATGAAACAATGAGTTGGTTCTTTGAAAGGATAAACAAGATTGATAAACCCTTAGCAAATCTGACCAAAAGAAAGAGAGAAGAGACACAAATTAATAAAATTAGAGATGACAAAGGTAACATCACAACAGATGACAGAGAAATTCAAAAAATCATACAGACATACTATAAAAGCATATACTCCACTAAGTATGAAAATATGAAAGAAATGGATGATTTCCTTGATTTATATGACCTACCTAAATTAAATCAAGATGAGATTAATCATTTACATAGACCTATAACAAGCATGGAGATCCAAACAGTTATCAAAAATCTCCCAACTAAAAAAAGTCCAGGCCCAGATGGATTCACTGCTGAATTTTACCAGAACTTCCGGGAAGAACTAACACCATTGCTTCTTAAGCTTTTCCATAAAATAGAAAAAGAAGGAGTCCTACCAAATTCCTCTATGAAGCCAGCATCACCCTGATACCAAAACCAGGCAAAGATAGAACAAGAAAAGAAAATTACAGACCAATATCCCTCATGAACATAGATGCAAAAATTCTCAACAAAATATTGACAAACAGAATATAAGAATATATCAGAAAGATCATTCACCCTGACCAAGTAGGCTTTATCCCAGAGATGCAGGGATGGTTCAACATACGCAAATCTATAAATGTTATACATTATATAAATGGACTGAAGGACAAAAATCATATGATCATCTCATTAGACGCAGAAAAAGCATTTGACAAAATCCAACATCCCTTCATGATATAAGTCCTACAGAGAGTGGTAATAGAAGGAACATATCTCAATATAATAAAGGCTATTTATGACAGGCTTACAGCCAACATATTACTAAATGGGGAAAAACTGGAAGCCTTCCCACTAAAATCAGGAACAAGACAAGGGTGTTGACTGTGCCCACTTTTATTTAATATAGTATTGGAAGTATTAGCCATAGCAATAAGGCAAGAAACACACATAAAAGGGGTACAAATTGGAAAGGAAGAGATCAAGTTATCATCATTTGCAGATGATATGATTCTATATATGAAGGACCCTAAAGACTCTACCAGCAAACTGTTAGAGCTGATAAACACCTACAGCCATGTAGCAGGATACAAAATAAATACACAGAAATCAGTAGCATTCCTACATGCTAACAACAAACACACAGAGAATGAAATCAGAGAATCACTCCCATTCATAATTGCATCAAAGAAAATAAAGTACCTTGGAATGAACCTAACCAAGGAAGTAAAGGATCTTTACAATAAAAACTATAAAACACTCAAGCGAGAAATTTCACAGGACACCAGCAAATGGAAAAACATCCCTTGTTCCTGGATTGTAAGAATCAATATTGTGAAAATGGCAATCTTACCAAAAGCAATCTACACATTTAATGCAATCTCCATCAAAATTCCAATGGCATTCCTCACAGAAATAGAAAAAAAACAAGCCAAAAATTCATTTGGAATCACAAAAAAAAACTCGAATATCTAAAATAATACTGAGCAACAAAAATGAGGCTGGTGTTATCACTATACCTGATCTTAACCTATACTTCAGAGCCATAGTAACAAAAACAGCATGGTACTGGCACAAAGGTTGACATGTAGATCAATGGAACAGAACAAAGGACCCAGATGTAAATCCAGGTAGCTATAGCCACCTGATATTCGATAAAAATGCCCAAAATACTCATTGGAGAAAAGACAGCCTCTTCAGTTAATGGTGCTGGGAAAACTGGATATTTATCTGTAGAAAGATGAAAATAGATTCTTCTTCTCTCTCCATGCACAAGAATTAAGTCGAAATGGATTAAAGACCTTAACATTAGACCTGACACTCTGAAACTGCTAGAAGAAAAAGTAGGGGATACCATTCAACATATTGGTCTTGGCAAAGACTTTCTGAATACACCCCAATTGCTCAGGCAATAAAGCCACAGATTGACTGCTGGGACCTCATGAAATTACAAAGATTTTGTACAGCAAAGGGCACTGTGAATAAAGCAAAGAGGAAACCTACAGAATGGGAAAAAAATCTTTGCCAGCTATACATCTGATAGAGGATTAATATCTAGAATATACAAAGAACTCAAAAATCAAATAATAAGAAATCAAACAAGCCAATTAAAAATGGGCTATGGAACTAAATAGAGAGTTCTCAAAAGAAGAAATATGAATGGCATATAAGCATGTAAAAAAATGTTCTACATCCCTAGTCAGCAGGGAAATGCAGATTAAAACTACGTTGAGATTCCATCTCACTCCTATAAGATTGGCTACCATCATGAAAACAAATGATCATAAATGCTGGCGGGGATGTGGAAAAAGAGGAACTCTTCTACAGTGTTGGTGGGAATGCAATCTGGTCCAGCCATTGTGGAAACCAGTGTGGAGGTTCCTAAGACAGCTAAAGATTGATCTACCATATGACCCAGCTATAGCACTCCTAGGCATATACCCTAAGGACTCATCTCATTTCCTTAGAAGTACATGCTCTACCATGTTTATTGCTGCTCAATTCACAATAGCTGGGAAATGGAAGCAGCCTAGATGTCCCTCAACTGATGAATGGATAATGAAGATATGGCACATTTATACAATGGAGTTCTACTCAGTGGTAAAGAAAAATGAAATTATGAAATTTACAGGAAAATGGATGGATCTGGAAAGGATTATACTAAATGAGGTAACCCAGGCCCAGAAAGTCAAGCGTCGCATGTTCTCTTTCATATATGGATCCTAGCTTCAGATGACTGGGCTTCTGAGTGAGAAGGAAAAAAGTCAGTAGCAGAAGCCAGTAAACTAGAAAAAAGATAGAAAGGGAAGAGAAATCTAAGGAGGGGGGTACTTAGTAGGATGGTATTGTATATATGTAAGTAGAAAGATAGATGAATGGGGGTGAAAAAGCCCAAAATGAGGTCGGGGAAGAGATTGAGTAAAGGAAAGGTGGAGGGACAGCTAATCAAAATCTAAGAATATATAAATAAAACATATGTAATCCGACTTTTTTGGACAATGGAACACTCAGGAGCCATAGATTGTTGCTAGAAAATTTTCAGTGCCAGGGATTGGATATCTTCCTGTGAGTTGTTGGCCTGGGAGATCCCTGATGCCCCCAAAACATTATAGGCCATTGCCGAGGCCCTTGGTTTCCCACCAGGAATGGATGGTAAGACCCTATTGCTGAAGACTACATATACTTGGCGTGCCAGGCCACTGAGAAATCCTGTTGGAACTGAGATGATAACCTCCTCCATGTAGACCAGCTGGCAGAATGCTGGAAGAAGCCATTCTGCATGCAGTTCAATGGGACAAAGAGAAATCACCAGTGAAGATCCTCATCAGTGGACTCTGCAAGCCTTATAATTGGCCAGCCTGGCCAAATGAGCCAACGGGTGTAATAGTGGCACATCTGTTATGGGGGAAACCAACTGCCCTCTAATTTGACTGGAGGCCCGCTCCATGGGAAGGGAATACATCCCTGATAGTGAAAACTTAAAACAGGGGTAGTCATGAGCCCTAGGGGTGTAACTTCTGCTGTTGTCTGGCCAAATGTATATACTATGCTTATCAAACTGCCCAGTAAGCACTTCTCTTAATGTTAACACCCTTATATTAATGCTACTCTCACTTTTGGTTGAGAATTTTCTCTTTTCAGATGGCAGTGACGTTGGGACAACTCAGAAGGTATCATGGTGAGGGCAAGAAATGACCGCAGTGCTCAGTGCTGCAATATCTGTACCACACCTTCCAAGGCTCAGGGTCTAATGTGGAAAAGGTGGTGGAAGGAATGTAAGAGCCAAAGGAAGGGCAGGACTCCATACAACATGCTCCCTCCAGACACTAAATGGCCTGGATATCCATGGCCTCACAGTGCCTGACACTATCTGCATAAGACCATCATAAGGGGAGGAAAAGATAAAGACATCAAAAGTAAAAGAGAGACTGATTGAGATGGGGAGGGGGTATGATTGAGAGTGGAGTTTCAAATGGGAAAGTTGGGGGAGGGAGAGTATTACCATGGGGCATTTTTTATAATCATGGAAGTTGTTAATAAAACAATTTTAAAAATTTTAAAAAATCAAATGAAAATAAATGCTGGCAAGCATGTGGAGAAATGGGAACCCTCATCCACTGTTGGTGTGAATGTAAGATGGTACAACCACTGTGGAAAGCAATATGGAAACTCCTAAAAACGTTGGCTATGGAGTTACCAACAGACCCAGTTATTCTCTTACTGGGCATGTACCCTCATAGCTCCATGCCTCAATTCAGAGAGATTTGCTCAACCATGTTTATAGCTGTTCAATTCGTAATAGCTAAAAGGTGGAATCAACCCAGATGTCCATCATTAGATGAATGGATAACTAAAATGTGGTATATCTACATGATGAAATTCTACACAGAGGTAAGGAAAAATGATACAATGAAATATGAAGAAAAATGGTCAAACCTGGAATAGATCATTCTCAGTGAACTCACGTAATCACAGAAAGATAATCGCTGCATAGTCTCACTCATCTACAGCTCTTAACCTGAATCTACCAGAGATGCCTACATCCCTAGTTAGCATCTCAAGGACCAGACAATAGAGTGGGTGGGGAGGGAGGAGAGGTTAAGGGAGGGAGTGGGGGACAAAAAACTGGACCCAAACAGCAATGGTACCATAAAATTCTATATCCTAAATGACAGACCAAATGGTTGAACCTTCACCAGGCCCTTAGAGGGAACACCTGAATCACAAGGCCCTGGAGAGGGTAAGATGAAGACTGACCTTAATCTCCTTCTATTTCAGTTTCTCTCTCTCCATCTTCTCTCTATCTCTTTTATATTACTTGCCTTTTCTTCTTTCACTCCTTGGGTCCTGACCTGTAACTCCCAGTATTAGCATGTGGCTATCATCCAAAATGAGCTCTTGATCAGAGAGACCTATAAGGTTTCCCAAAAGAAGACAGAATTCTGTCAGAGTACTTGACCCACCAAAGTTTAGTAGTAATACCCTACTGCTGAAGATACCATATGCTGTTGGCACATAACATGGGTTGACATAGCTGGAAGCTGGAAGAGAGTCAATCCCCAGACAGCATGTCTAGTGCCAGAAGGTGCTAGCTGAGCGACTGGGGGAACATGGCCAATATCTTTCCAGGAAACTCATGGTCTAAGCTACTCTGCAGCAAACTACCTGATGTTATGCTCACACAAGTGCAACAGTGGCACACAGCCATGGTGGGAAACCAACTGCTCTTGATTTTGCTAACTGATCTGCTCAGTGGAACTGAACCCATAGCTGGAGCTGGGAAACAAGTCAGAATCATATCCAAAAATGAGCCCACTTTTCATTATCAAGCTCTCACCAATTGTGGGCTAGAAGAGGACCTACACATTCTCCCTAAAAATAAAAAAGAAAAACAAGGGTTATACCATTTATATGGTACTAACTTTACTTTCCGTCAGAGAATTTACTTCTCTTTTTCAGATAGATGCAGATCCTAAGGAGGGAACTACCCCATCATACCTCAAAAGAGCCCCAGGTGAAACTAATAGTAATTGGGGAATAGAGCAAGAGCGCTGCTTTCTTGGTGAACCTAGTACTAGCACAAGGGTGAAGGAGATTGACACAGAGAACAATCAACTCCTATCAAACCAGATATCCAGAGGCCCAGAGGCTCCCAAGACTTCATCAATGAAGCAGACCAAAAATGAACCCAACATGGCTCAGGGAAATTTGCAGAAGAGGGGGCAGAAAGAATGTCAGAGCCACATGTTTGGTCATGATACACAGAGACATTGCTTCCTACTCATAACCGATTGGTAACCCCATAAAGCACGGCCCATATTCCACAACAAGGAGGGTCCCTGCAGAGTGGGATGGTCAGGGAGGAGGCTAAAAATGGTACCAACTTCACTGTATTCACTGAGTACAAAACTGATATAAAAAAAAGAATAAGAAAAAAATAAACAGCTCAAGTATTATCACCAGCAGGTAATCCATATATCCTCCCATTCCTGTAGTTTGTTCCCTCTTCATTTTGCTTGGGAATATGCCAGTGTGGCAGAATGAATAAGCATGTAAATCCTCATGCATGTATTCTGTTATATATATTAAATAAGTCCATATATGAAACTTCCTTTACCCTTGAAATTGACATGTATATGTACTAATTTTATGTCATAGCCTCAAATTTCATATAACCTATTTGAAATTTTATATGTGTGTGTCTAGAACATTTCACAAGACAAACCATAAACCAAGAGTCCCCAGTTTCGTGCATGTGTTGAAAACTTTAAATAGAGGTCATTGACTACAAAATATGGCCAAAGTTTTCCAGAATTAACTCTATGACACAATTTTATTCTAAGTTTATACTTATTTTGACAGCCTTTTTTTCCACAGAAAGCTATTGTCCTTAATAGTTCAGAAAAGCTTAGACGCCCAATATTATGTGACAGCCTACCTCTTCTTCCTTTATATGAAAGACATTATCCTTTAAAAAAGTCTTTCCAGATGCTTTCTTAATTTGACAGATGTCATTTTCTAGTTGTAATATAGTATGTTTCTAGTAGTATTATAGTATGTTCTATCACAGTTTTTACTAGAAAGGGAGATACTCAATTTGACACAATTTTTGCTCAGCTTAGAGCCAACTACACATTTCTTATTATTTCTCTTCCAGTTTAAATCTTGCACATATTTCCTTAACCTATAAAGTTCTTTTTCTGTGTGTGCAATCATAAGAACTAAATTTTCTTAATGTACTTTATATTCATTTCATTCATGTTGTAACATTAGTTCCAAATTCTCAATTAGGATTGGTTTATATTCTAAATGGGCCATAGAATAATTTTCACATTCTTGGTATAAAGTTTTGTCATTTTTCTAACTTGAAGAAAATGTTGGCAGTGAATATTATTTGATATTGAAAAATTCTAAACTGTTTTTCAAGCAGACAGTCTTTCAAATTTATTTTGTATTATATCACTTTCAGCAGTAGAATATTCTGGGATTGCCAGGTAACTCAGTGTTGTGGTTTGAATATAAAATGCTTCCCCACAAACTCCTATGTCTGCATACTTGGTACCCAGTATGTGGCACTGCTTAGGAAGGTAGAAGATACCTGAAGGTCTGAAGGTGGGGCCTTGTTGGAGGAAGTGGGTCACTAGGGATGAGCCTTGAAATTTTATTCTGAGGTTCATTTCCTGTTCATCTTCTCCTTCCTGTGCTACATTGTGATCAGCTGTGCTCCTGTGGCAGCCTGCCATACTTTCCCCACCACGACAGAATCCACTCTCTAGAACTGCAAGCAAAATTAACTGTTTGCTTCCCCGAGTTGCTTCTGGTCAGGTATTTATTCACAGCAATCAGAAAATAACTCATACACTCAGTAATTATGAGATGGTCAGTATCTTCACGGTTCCTCCATTACTGCCACAGCCACCTTTGAGGCACTACTAGGTGCTTCATAACCTTGATGAAAATAATCTAGCATTTCTCTGACAAAGATTTTGTCTACTATCCATATGCTTACTTTTCCAGGGACTTTAGAGTTGTCCTTGATAAATTTTATTGCTCATCCCAAAAAGGAGTTCACGTCTTCCTCTGGGCTCCTGTGTACCTCATACACTTTCACCTTCTTCAGTATATTCTAAGATCCTTTGACTAACACTTAACATTTCACTCATCCATCTTTATTTTCTGTGATTACTACAATTCTCAGTCATGCACAGATGTATTTGCAAGGAACTTGTATTGTTTAAATTAATTACTTTCATTGAAAGTCAAATTTACCTGATCCAGTATGTTGTGCAGATAAATAGTTATAACTCAGTCACTGCTATTAAAAGAGGTAAAGAAATTTGAGTAATTGGGAAAATATATCACCTATAATTAAAATAATATCAGTTTATAGCCCTTGGATGAAGCTTAAGGGAGTTCTATTTTTCTGTGTATACACACACACACACACACACACACACACACACACACATATGATGTTTGTGTGTGGTATGGTTATCTGTGGGAGTGTGGGCCCACATATAGTACTTACGAAGGTAAGAGGACAAGTTCAAATGTCAATCTTCACCTTCTTCATTGTTTTGAATCATGGTTTCCAGTTGTTCAGTGCTTGATTCATGAGGACAGTGGCCCTGTGAGCTTCAGGCAGATTTTTCCTGTCCCCACAACCTTTCTTGCCAGAGTAGCACTGATACTACAGATGATCAACATGGCCTTTAACTTTATGTACGTTCTAAGGATTAGAACTTGATAATCATGCTTGCATGGCAAACACTTTATTCCCTGAACCATCCCTCCAGCCTGGGACAGGGTTTACATTTATTTCCATCTTTTTGATAAAGGAAATGACAACCAAAGATATGTAATTCATGATTTTAACCATAATATTTCTGAAACTAGTTTGTCAAAATAATATGCTATTTTTTAAAGAAATCATTTCAGTGGACATAATAATGTTATAATATGAAATGAACATCAGTAAAATTATTCTTTGTTAATTCAAGAGTTATTCTGATAATGAACAAGTTAAACACAATATTTTTTGTTTTATTTTTATTTATATATTTGACAGCAACAGAGAGAGAAATAGGCAGATAGAGAGAGAGAATGGGCATCCCAGGGCCTCCAGCCATTGCAACGAACTCCAGACGTGTGCGCCCCCTTGTGCATCTGGCTAACATGTATGTCCTGGGGAATTAAGCCTGGAACCCGGGTCCTTAGGCTTCACAGCAAGCGCTTAACCACTAACTCATTTTTTCAGCCTAAAGACAATATTTTTATTATTCATGGAAGTTGAAAGATAATACTGAGTTATTTATAATTTTCTTATTACTATTCAGAATTTTTCTCAAACAAATCTTATCAATAATCTTGCCATGCAAGCTATAAACAAATTTCTAATTTGTTTATCCCATCATGAGTTTCCATTGCAAGATCTATACTGAAATAATAATCCAAAGGAGTCATTCTTTCATGTCTATCAGAAGTGTGTCTCTTGTGGCTACAACGCTTGTGCAGGAGCAATTAGCAGTTCAATTCTTTTTATTTATTTTTATTTTTTATTGTTTTTTATTGACAACTTCATGATTGTAAACAATGCCCCCTCCTATCCCCCACTTTCCCCCTTGAAACTCCACTCTCTATCATATCCCTCCCCTTCTCAATCAGTCTCTCTTTTATTTTGATGTCATCATCTTTTCCTCCTATTATGATGGTCTTTTGTAGGTACTGTCAGGTACTGTGAGGTCATGGATATCCAGGCCATTTTGTGTCTGGAGAAGCATGTTGTAAGGAGTCCTACCCTTCTGTTGGCTCTTTTATTCTTTCTGCCACCTCTTCCACAATGAACCCTGAGCCTTGAAAGGTGTGATAGAGATATTGCAGTGCTGAGCACTCCTCTGTCACTTCTTCACAGCACCATGGTGCCTTCTGAGTCATACTGAGGTCACTGCCATCTGAAAAGAGAAAGTTCTCTAACCAAAAGGGAGGGTATCATTAATATCTGGGTATGAACATTAAGAGAAGTGCTTAATGGGCAATTTGGTGCTTGTCAACAGTGATAATAAATATAACTAGTATTACCTAAACTTATCTGAAAATACAAACTGATCTGAAGACCCTAGTTATATTTCTGTTCAGATAGCTATGTTGTCAGAAACTTGCTAAAGTGGGTTATTTTGCTTTTTTATTTGGTCCTTGCAAAACTTTAATTTTTGTATATTTATTTATTTGAGAGCAACAGATAGTAAGAAAGGGGCAGATAGACAGAGAGAGAAAGAAAGAGAGAATGGGTGTGCCAGGGCCTCCATCCACTGCAAACAAACTCCAGACACATGTACCCCCTTGTGCATCTGGCTAACGTGGGTCCTGGGGAATCAAGCCTCAAATCAGGGTCCTTAGATTTCACAGGCAAGCACTTAACCACTAAGCCATCTCTCCAGCCCTTCTTACAAAACTTTAAACCACTCAAGTAATAATTTTAATAGTATACATGCAGAGACATTTCCTCCTACCAAAAACTGAAGGCTAACCTCACAATGCACGACCCATATACCCCAACAAGAAGGGTCCTTGTGGAGGGAGGAGTGTTGGGCTCTGAAAGGCCCAGGTGTGAGGCCTAGTGGAACTTCCTGAGCCTAGCTAAAGTTTGGTGATCTGCCTCTGGCCAGATGTGACTCAGCAAGACGCCTAACGGCTTCTTGCCTGCTACTTCCGCATGGGATTTAGGATTATCATCTCAATAGTCACATTTTACTATTGGCCCTTACCTTTCCCCACCATCCTAAAATCCCCGCCTTCTTCCCAACATTATATAGGCAACTGTTCATAGCAATAAATCGAGTTCCTGCTTCGACAAGACTCCCGACTCAGTGTGGTTTTTCTCCGGTGGCCAGGAGAGGTCTGAGTCGTCGGACGCTCATCTCCTCCTCAGCCCCTCGGGAGGAACCAGCGGGCCTGGTCCTTCCCTCGGCACTACCTGCCCCCGCCGGCGGAGCCCGGCATCTGGCGCCCAACGTGCGGCTCTCGAAGCCCAGCATCTGGTGCCCAACGTGCGGCTCTCGAAGCCCAGCATCTGGCGCCTAACGTGCGGCTCTTGGAATCCGGCAGACTAGTGCCCCCTGAGAGACATTCGTTGAGGAGGTCAATCGGTGTACATATGCGGGTGAGCGTACCCCCATAAGTAGTCTTTATATTTAATGTGCTAAACTTTGCTTCTATAACCTGTACTTGTTGATCAACATCTCTTTGTTCTCTTTCTCTTTCCTTTCACTTTTAGTTTGCAGACAAGCTACATCTGCGGCTTTTGTACAGCATGTTTACCTATCTTTTGGATCCTTGTGGTTGTATTGTACTCATGTGTATGTGGGTTGCTATTGCCCTAATTTTATGGACATTTTTCTCTCAACTTTATAATGAGGGACAGTCTAACTGTAAATCCAATCCTGCCTTAGAATCTCTCAGGGCACTCCTAAAGAGTAGAGGGCTTAATTTGACTGATAATCAGGCTCAACAGACCTGGGATTGCCTTCTCAAACTGGCGCCATGGCTGCCAGAAGGAAATCTCTTTGGTTGGGACACGTGGGATAGGGTAGAGGCCCTTGTTTGTCGGGCACATGTGGAGAAGGATCAAATACCCCCCTCAGGGGTCCTCCCTATGATCTCAGCCCTCAAGGCCTGCTTCCCTCCAAGGCCAACCAAACATAAACAAAAGACAGAAGAAAAAGATAATATACAGCCTAATCCAGCTACTCCTCCTGGAGATACAGCTTTAAAAAAACCCCAAAAGGATGCATCTTTATGCTCCTCACTCGATCCCTTTGAGAGTGCTCCCTGGCCTTCCGGGGGACCTCCTCCACCTCCTCCATCAACTAACCCTTTCTGGACCCCCTCGGCCCCTCCTTCATATTCGGCCGCCGAGACCCCTTCAGCCCCTCCTTCATATTCGGCAGCCAAGCCGTCAGAAAATAAAGCTACTTTTTTATTTCCCGTCAATCTAAATCCTGGGGGCAATCGCCCTGCTGCCTGGTATCCGTGGGAAGCTCAGGACCTTAAGGAGCTTAAAAAGGCGGTCTCAGAGGATGGACCCAACTCTCCTTGGGCTGAGACCCTATTACAGGGACTTGCCCATCAACCTTGTACAACCCAAGATTGGAAAAATCTAGTCAGGGCTGTCTTGTCAGGTCCCCTATACATTAAGTGGTGTGCCTTTTTTAGAGATGAATGCCACGCACAGGCAGAACGAAACCAAAATCAACAGCCCCCTGTGCCGATAACTTTTGGGATGCTCTCTGGTATCTCTGATCAATATGCTACAGGCACTCAACAGGCGGCTATACCTGACCCGTATAGGGACCAGGTCAGGGCACTGGGCTTGGCGGCATGGAAAAAGCTTGATGAGGGACCCTCTGAAACTCCCCTTATGAGTATTACTCAAAAACCATCTGAGGATTTGGCTACATTTATAGATAGGGTGGAAAAAAGTCTCCAAAGAAAATTTCCCCCAGGGGCATTACGGGATCAGTTTACTAAAATGTTGGTCTGGGATGGGATGACGGCCGATCACCGCCTCGCCTGTGCGGGTCTCAAGGACAACTCCATGAGTAGATGGATTGTAGCCACCAAGGACGTTGGCACTATCTCCCATCAGGCTAGGGCCATGGCTGCCGCCCTTCAGGAAAATAAACAGAGAGATTTGGCCAATACGATCTGTGCATTACAGTTAAATTCTAAAAACTTGACATGTTTTGGATGCGGGGACGAGGGCCACTTTAAAAAAGAGTGCCCCAACAGGACAAAGCCTCCTCCGCGCTCTGGGGGGACGACCAACGCCCCTCACACCCTTTGCCCTAAATGCAATAAAGGGTTTCATTGGGCTAAGGAATGTAAATGGAAGTTTAACATACAGGGAAAGCCTTTAAACTCCTCCAGGGGCTTCCCCCAGCCCCGTTAAATAAGGGGAAAGAGACCATCAAAGCCTATTGGACCGTCCCCCTGGTCTCCGGCCTTAGACCCAAAATTATTTTGAATATTGGCAATAAAAAATTCAAACTTCTCATCGACACTGGAGCGGACCGAACGGTCCTGAGAAAGGAGGAAGTGCCCCCCTCCTGGCAGCTTGTGCCCGGCCCTCCCCTACTGGGAATTGGCGGGCAATCCACCTCCTGGGAGACTGCCACGTGGCTCCCTTGGACTGACCCAGGTGGGGACAGGGGAAAAGTCCGCCCTCTCGTGGTGACTAGGCTCACTGCTAACTTACTGGGGCAAGACATCCTTGGAGATGCTGAGGCTTTCATCACTACTGACCATAAGGCCTTTTATAATGATTTGTTAGATAAAAAAGAATATCAACAACAGTCTGAGGAAGGGAGGGAATATCATCCCAATTATAGAGATGACCCTTACTTTGAGCAACTCAGACAAAAGTACTCCAATAAACACCCCCCAATTCTAAGGGCCACTGCCCAGCCCCCCCCCATTTAAAATCCAGTGGAGACCGGGGGATCCTGTATGGGTTGAGCAGTGGCCTCTCCCTTCTTCTAAGTTACACCAACTCCACATACTTATTGATCAACAGTTGGAGGCCGGACATATTCGTCCCTCCACTAGTCCCTGGAACTCTCCTGTCTTTGTCATAAAAAAGCCTAATGGGTCCTGGAGATTTTTACATGATTTAAGAAAGATCAATGAACGCATGATCCCCTTCGGAACTCCCCAGAGGGGACTCCCATGGATCCCAGCTATTCCCAATATATACCATATTACTATCATTGACATTAAAGATTGCTTCTTCTCTATCCCTCTCCATCCAGGAGACATGGAAAAATTTGCATTCTCTGTACCTGCTGTTAATTTTTGTGGCCCAGATAGGAGATTTGAATGGACTGTCTTACCTCAGGGCATGGCAAATAGCCCACCCATTTGTCAATATTACCTGTCATCCATTTTCTCTTCTCTTATCAATCTCCCTGATACCCTGTTTTATATTTACATGGATGATATTATTCTTGGGTGCCTAGATTCCTCCACACTCCAGGACCTTACCCACCAATGTCTAACTATCCTGCATACTCACGGCTTTAAAGTAGCTCCGGAAAAAGTTCAAACTGTGCCTCCCTTTAAGATCTTGGGCTCGATCCTTACCCTAGATACAGTTTCACCTGTTAAACCACAACTTTATATTCAGGATTCTTACACCTTGCCTCAACTCCAGAAGCTTTTGGGAGAAATTAATTGGATGAGGCCTTGGATACCCATAACTACTGAAGAGCTGTCCCCTTTATTTGACCTCCTAAAGGACCTTAACTTCTCCTCTCAGGTAATTTTGTCCCCTTGTCATCAACAAATTTTTCATAAGGTACAACAGGCTATAAATACTGTGACCCTAAAGAGGTTCAATCCTGATTTGCCCATTTCCCTCTACATTTTCTCTGGGGAAACATTATGCACCGCACTGTTGGCCCAGGAAGGTGAACCCATCCAATGGGTCCACCTCTCAATTGGTGGGGTCCCCAGAGTTTATTCTATAACCAACCAGGTTGCTGATTGCATTATCAAGGGCAGAGACACCTCTGTCCGGTTGTTTGGCACAGAACCTCACCTTATTGTCACCCCCTTTAAGATAACAGATTTCACCTGGCTTCAGAGAAATAATAATAGAGTTGCTACGGCTCTCGAGGGGTTTCTAGGTAAAATTGATTGCCATTATGGCCCCCACAAATGGATGAGTTCTTTCTCCAGATTAGAATGGAAGCCCCCCAGGCTTTTTCTGTCTCAACCTAACCCTGACTTTCTTACCGTGTTTACTGATGGAGGGCACCTGGGGGCTTCCCTAGTCGTTTACCCTCCCTTAAAACAGGAAAAAGAGCCTATGCCCATAAAGTCAGTCTCTCATGAGGTTGAGGGGTCAGCACAATTCAAAGAACTATTTGCTGTCGTTCTAGCTTTGGACACTATTCAAGAGCCATTTAACTTATTTTCTGACAGCCTTTATGTTGTTAATTTATTACCCAACCTGGTTGAGGCCCATATTAGACTGGACTCCAACCCTATATCTCCTCTGATGATTCAAGCTCGTTCCCTACTCAAACAAAGAATTAACCCCATTTTTCTTCAACATCTCAGGGGTCATCAAAACTTACCGGGATTTCTTTCTCGAGGAAACAATTTGGCTGATAAAATGGCTTCTATGCCTCAGTGTAATACTATTACAGAAGCTACACGCTTCCACTTATTGACCCATGTCAACTGGAGAGGTCTCAAGCACAGGTTTCCACAGGTACCAGTCAAGGACCTTAAAAAAATTGTCCGGACTTGTAAGTCCTGTCAGCCCTTCCTCCAAGTACCCCCCCTTCAAACTACAGGAAGCAATCCTAGAGGGCTACGCCCTAATCATCTGTGGCAAATTGATGTCACACACTATTCTCCATTTGGAAAACTTAAGTATATTTTTCTTTCAGTTGATACCTTTTCCCGCGCCTGCTGGGCATTGGCACATGCCGGGGAAAAATCTAAACATGCCATTAGTCATATGCTTCAATGTTTTGCCACTCTTGGGCTGCCTGATCAAATTAAAACAGATAATGGCCCCTGCTTCGTAAGCAAGACCTTTGTAGATTTTCTCCAGAACTGGAAAATCTCACATTCTACAGGCATCCCATACAACCCCCGGGGCCAAGCTATCGTTGAAAGATATAATCAGACTCTCAAGTCTCAATTACAAAAACAAAAGGGGGAATCCTTACCCCCACACGACCAACTAAAAAAGGCATTATTTACCCTAAATATTTTAAACTTTTCTAAAGAAGATAAACAACTCTCCCCTTTTCAAAAACATTGGTCCTCATCCATTACCTACAGTTCTATCTGGGTAAGATGGAGGGACCCATTGACTGGGGCCTGGAGAGGACCTGATCCACTCCTCACAGCAGGGAGAGGGTTTGGATGTGTCTTCCCTCAAGATGAAAAAAGACCCATTTGGGTACCAGCGAGAGACCTAAAATATTTGTCCCAACAAGAGGACACTGACAATCACTTCTCTAGGGAGTGTCCCACCCCTGAGGACTGTTCCTAAAATGGTCCTTCACCCTACTAAACTAAACAATTCCTTCCCTTGTGGAGGATTGCTGGCTTTGCCTCCAATCTGGGCCTCTCTGGCTGCTTGCAGTACAGTTGCCTGTACGACCTTAAAACATTACTCAGCCACCTTCCCCATAACTTGCATTTGGGCCCCGCCTTCCCCTAATAATTCCAGTATAGATGTGGGATACATTCATCCTTCCTTCTGTACTTTTAACACAGCTGATCCCAATGCTCAATGCTGCCCGCCTTCTGGAATGGTTTATGTTTGTGGAGGCGGGATGGCCTATGACTTTCTGCCCACCAATTGGACGGGCCTTTGTGCCCCAGCCACCTTAATCCCAGATGTAGATATCATCCCTGGAAATGAGGCCCTCCCTATATCAGAGGGAGACCTATCTTCAATAACAGCTAGATTCCCTGGCTGAGGTAGTCCCACAAAACAGGAGAGGACTAAACCTACTAACGGCCGAAAAAGGAGGCGTATGTTTGTTTTTACAGGAAAAATGCTGCTTTTACGCCAATAAATCAGGAATCGTCCAGGACAAGATGAAGAGGCTCCAGGAAGACTTGGAGAGGAGGCAACGGGACCTCCAGGACAACCCACTGTGGACAGGATTATATGACTTCTTACCCTACCTTCTCCCTGTACTTGGGCCCCTCCCCCTCCTTCTCCTTCTCCTTATCCTCACTGTAGGGCCTTGTGCAATTAATAAGATTACACAATTTATTCACCAATGGCTAGAGGCAATAAAACCTCATCAGGTCAAAATACAGGCTGGAAACTCAGGAATTAAGTTCTGCAGATGACCCACTGCCACCTCCTCTGCCCTCCATGTGACCAATGACGAGTAAGATCCCCATAGGGGGACAACCTAAGACAGGCCATGGAGTGGGTTCTCAGCGAGCTAAACACATGGTACCCAGTGACGGGTAAGATCCCCAGAGGGGGACAACCTAAGACAGGGGCCATGATGACTAATGCTCTTACAAAAACAAAAGGGGGAGATGTTGGGCTCTGAAAGGCCCAGGTGTGAGGCCTAGTGGAACTTCCTGAGCCTAGCTAAAGTTTGGTGATCTGCCTCTGGCCAGATGTGACTCAGCAAGACGCCTAACGGCTTCTTGCCTGCTACTTCCGCATGGGATTTAGGATTATCATCTCAATAGTCACATTTTACTATTGGCCCTTACCTTTCCCCACCATCCTAAAATCCCCGCCTTCTTCCCAACATTATATAGGCAACTGTTCATAGCAATAAATCGAGTTCCTGCTTCGACAAGACTCCCGACTCAGTGTGGTTTTTCTCCAGTGGCCAGGAGAGGTCTGAGTCGTCGGACGCTCATCTCCTCCTCAGCCCCTCGGGAGGAACCAGCGGGCCTGGTCCTTCCCTCGGCACTACCTGCCCCCGCCGGCGGAGCCCGGCAGAGGAGGACAGGGAGGAGGCTAACAATGGTATCAATGTGACTGTATTCACTGAGTTCAAAAATAAAAAAAAAATAGTAAAATTAAAACAAAAACTAATTTACGAGCCTAATGCTATTCCCATATATTTGAAGTCACATTTTACAAATTGTCAGCTTTGACTGAATGTACTCAACAGGGCGCTTGCTTGTATATTAATAGAAAATCCCAACAAACTCCTAATATTCATGACTGTGCACCATTCCCTGAGCCAGCCAGAGAGGCCACACAGGGCCAGGAACATCATTCCTTTATACTCTGTGTTTGAAATTAGCAGGTGAACTAAGTAAAAGTGTACCAGTGGCATGATCTAAGATTTTCCATCCTTGTCCTGCATTTGCCAGTGACAATGCATCGATTTTACTTGTCCATGTTAGGTAATTGTTTTTATGAAAACTTTTTTTGTTTGTTTTTTTTAGGTAGGGTTTCACTCTAGCCCAGGCTGACCTGTAATTCACTATTTAGTCTCAGGGTGGCCTTGAACTCATGGAAATCCTCCTACCTCTGCCTCCTGAGTGTTGGGATTAAAGATGGCCACACCCAGCCTTGAAATCTTTCCTTAAAACCAACACTAAAGAAAATCAAGACTCATCTTAAAAACTTTCATATGTAATCTTACAAACTTAATACACTATATTAAGTTGTTATATATAATATGTTATATATAAGTTGAAGTTAGGGGCTGGGGAGATGGCTTAGTGGTTAAGGTACTTGCCTGCAAAGCCTAACGACCCAGGTTCAATCTCTCTCCAGATCTCTTGTAAGCCAGACACACAAAGCTGACATAAGCACAAGGTTGCACATGTACACTGGGTGGCACAAACATTTGGAGTGTGACTGCAGTTGCTGAGGCCCTGGAGCACCAATTCTCTCTCTCTCTCACTAAAAATAAATAAATAAAAATAAATAAAGTTGAACTTAATAATATGTCCAACTAAATGAGCAGATTGTGCTCATTCCTGGAAAAATATATCATCAGAATATAGGCCTTGAAATTAATTAATCGTATTTATTGCAAAAAGGAAAATCCTTTGATTTCTTCAGAAAATATTAATCTGACAATATACTTACTTACAAGCCATGCTCTAAGAATTTGGAAATATAGGCTTGAGAGACAGCTGAGTTGTTAAAGTACTTGCTTATAAAGCCTCATGGCCTGGGTTCAATTCTCCAGTACCCATGTAAAGGCAGATGCCTGAGTGGTACATATGTCTGGAGTTCATTTGCAGTAGCAGGAGGCCCTGGTATGTCCATATTTCCTTGGTCTCTAGCTTTCTCTCTCTCTCTCTCTCTCTCTCTCTCTCTCTCTCTCTCTCTGTCTCTTTCTCTCTCTCTCTCAAATAATTTTAAATATATAAATGTATTCCCATATTATTCAAAGTCCTATAGATGAATAGAACTGATAGAATGAATATGTATACCATAAAAGATGATTTATTAGATTGGTTTACAAGTTACAGGCCTGATAATCCAACAGTGGCTATCTGCTGACCTTTGAGAATCTGGTAGCTGCACATTGTACAAGGATGGATTGCTTAGCAATCCCAATCTTGTATTGAATGCTGGGTTGGCTTTGGGAGAGCCACTAGTCTTCAATCCATGTTGGAACCTGAAGAAGCAAGTTTCTGGTGGGAGTAAAAGACAGCAGCAGTATCAGAGACAATAGCATAAAAAAACAAAGCCAGACAAGCAAGCAGTACTCATTTTTTTCTGAATTATTTATATCCTGGCCAAATGAGAATGTGACAACCCCTCTCGAGGTGGGGATCTCTTCCCCTCAGTTTATACCTCCCAGAAATGCTCTCATAAAACAGCTCTGAGGCATGTCTCTTAGTTGATTACAGATCAAATTAATTTGTTTTGGGAAAAATCCTAGATTAATACATTTTAAAATATAAAAGTTTCTGTTGCTGATACTTGGACCTTACAGTTGCTATCAAAGAGACACATTTTAGGGGCCAGGTATATTGCTAAGTGGGTAAGAAGGCTTTCTGTACAAGCATGAAGACCTGAGTTCAAACCTTAGTAACCATGCTAAAATCTAAGCATAGCTACAAATGTCTGATACCCTAACACAAAGTGGTAAGAGACTGGAATATCTCTGGGGCTTGATAGTCAGGCAGTCTAAATGAACAATGGTACAACTCCGGGTTCAGTGATAGACCCTGTCACAAGGAAATAAGCTGTATAAGAGGTAAAGGAGAGTCCCAGACATCCTCCTCTGACCTCCATACACAGGAATATGCCACATTCATACTGTTGTAGTTACCTTTGTGTTGCTGAGATAGCACCCGAACAAAAGCACTTGATGGGAAGAAAATATTTATTTTGTTGTATAGTCTTGAGAGGAATCTTCATGATGGTAGGGGAATGATGGTGGAACAGAAGCTAGATATCACCTCCTTGCCACAGAAGGTGCCAAACAACAGCAAGAGATTGAGCTGACTAACACTGACAAGGTAGGGCCTAACAAGCCTCAAGCTTCATCCCCAACAACACACGTCATCCAGCAAGTTTCCACCTCCCAAATTGTCACCATCTGGGAACATGAATTTATGGAATTTATGGAGGACATCTGATTCAAACAACCACACATACAAACATGTACTACACATACATACTTTGTATGTATATAAATCAGCACAGAGAATTTATAATGCCATTTTACTATATTGTTTGATGCTTGTTATATTTACTCACTAAACTAAGTTTCATCTCCCCGTCTCCTAAAAAAATCAATGAACCCCAGTATAGAGAAAGGGCTCAGTGGTCATCTTGACAAGCAAGCTTGAGAACTGGAGTTAAGACCCCAGCATCCAAGTAAATTCCAGGTGAGTGTGTTCCATTGAACCAATCCCTTGCATAGACTGCCTGTGTGCACTCATCTGGAGCATAGCAGACTATATAATCCCTCACATTATGCCAAAACCAGTCCCGCCCCCCTTGCACCAAGGTCAGATGAATGTAGACCACCTACACATTCTGGTCCTGAGCAATACAGATTAGGCCTTCAGGTTCTCAGGAAACAAAGTGCCACAGGTAAACCTCTATGCTCTTCTCAGACCCTGCAGATATATGGCCTGCCCACTTTGGCCCTGAGCAAGGCAGAATAGGCCTTTAGAAAAATAGCAAGCAAGAACATAGGCATATATCTGTGCATAGCCCATAACTATGGGTATTCCCCCCACAATACTTCAGGAGAAAGGCATACTAAGATACTCAACACAGGCTTCAGTGGAGCCATGGTTGTATATTCTATATGACAAAGCAATTAGCTCCAGATGAACGAACCTCAATGCAAAAAAATCAAACAATAAACAAAGACCAGATATTCTAATACAAGAATGTCTAGTCTTATAGATAAAACATACAATGAGATCTACTTAGAAGAAACTCCAAATGAAGAATTACAAAATGAAATTACAAAAACTTTATTCAACAAACTCAATGAGAACATGAATAAATGGCTGAATGTAATGGAAGAGAATCAAATAAAGAACAAAATAGACAACAAAATGAAGTCAAAGAATTCAAAGAAGACATAATCAAATGTCTGAATAAACACCAAGAGATCACAGACAATCAAGTAAATGCTGATAAATGCAGTCCTTTACAGAATGGAAACCAGATAATCATAGGGCATCACTGGTCAGCAAATCTGACAAAAAAAAATGACAGCTGTAGGTTCAGTGAGATACTCTGTCTCAAGGAAACATGCAAATTAATGATAGAGGAAGACACCCAAAATTGTCTCTGGCCTACACACTCACACACATACACACAGTGTTTGACAAATCAGCTCATGCATGTGCATATACTACACATATACACACACATGCAAAATGGCACACCTTGAGCTCTTTAATTATAAGAATTATATTATTAGAAGAATTATATTGTGTTTCACCTAATTATACCTCAGAGTTTTCTTCCATTCAATTTTGTACCATACTAAAACTATGAATGTAGAATATCTAAAGTACATTTATGATAAAATATAATTACTATTGTCATGTTCTAAAAACCTTATTTTTTATGTTTCTGTTTCAGTTGCTACTTTCCTGTCAGACTTAGCGACTCTGCTTTGTGTGGAAATAATATTATGAATAAAAGATAGCTCATCTAAACTGATTTTAAGGGATTTGATAACATTTTTATGATCTGAAGGTCTAGACTCAGTGAAACAATCATGCATATTTCTATCAACTGAAGTGCTATGACAAAATTACTTGATTCAATTATAGTCCTCATGTATAGACATTTAAATAGCCTTCTTTCAAGCAATGGTACAAATAGCACTATTGAAACACATTATTTACACATAATGAAAACTCTTCTAGCTATCATCTAAAACAATTAACTATTTTTATTCCATGTGCAGGTATATGAATTATGAATATGTCTCAGAAAGATAATTCTATTCTTATAATATAATTAGCTCATTATGTAAGAAATTAATAATCATGTCACCACAAAGTGATACATATTAAAATTTTAGTCCTTACAAAAATCATATGTACATGCCAGATATATAGGTAATTCTAAATTTATTCATAAATATCATATATAATAGTATATATGTATTATAAATGTGAGTATACACAACTTAATATTTTACATTATCCTTGCTTAAAAGTGTGAATATGATATATAAAATTTGAGTGATATTCTGATTTATAGACGTACCATGAATTTCAATATAATTTCCAAGAACTTTTTTGTTTTTTCAATCTATCCCAGGCTGACCTGGAGTTCACTATGGAATCTCAGGGTTGTCTCAAACCCATAGCAATCCTCCTACCTATGCCTCCCAAGTGCTGGGTTTACAGGTGTATACCATCACACCTGGGTGAAAAAAAATATTTTGAAATCCTAATTCCAGTACCTCAGATATTGACTTTATTTGGAAATAAAGCTTTGCAAATTTTGATGGTTAATATCAGTTCTAAACTTGACAGAACTAAGAATCACAAGTATCTGGGCATATGTATAGAGATAATATAGATCAAGTTAACTGGGGTGGGACAACTAAACATAACTGTGAATGGCACAATGCCATGGTTTAGTCTTGGAGTGCATTAAAGGGAGACTTGAGTACAAGAAATTCATCATTATCAGCTTCCTGATGGTAGACTGAATGTGACCATCTACTTCATGCTCCTGATGTAATGCTTTATCTACCATGATGCTCTGTATCCTCTCAATCAGTAAGCCAAAATAAACACTTCTTCTGTGCAGTTACCTTCTCATTGTGGGGACAAAATACCCAACCCAAGAAGCTCATATGAGGAAATGGTTAATTTCAGCTTACAGTTTTGAAGGGAAGCTTCATTATGGTAGCAAAATCATGAGAAACCTTAGAATAAAGCCTGGGTGGCATCTCCACATAATCAAGAAGTGGGAAGGAAGTAGTCTGAATGATCTGAGCTATCAAGCCCAGTAGGGTTGGAATAGTAGCCCTCAAGACTTGGCCCCAATGATACACTATACTCAGCCAATAAATAATATGTGGCTCTCAGCCTTCAAGCTTGAGTACAATGAGAAAACAAGGCACAGAAGAAGCACTGCACACAGTGTAACTAGAAGGCAAGCCTTCTGGAAAACCAGCTCTTGTTTGTTCTTGAGAACATCTTGCTGGAACTCAGGTCACTCTGAGTATAATCATTCTGTTAGTATTTGTGTAGAGTGTCCTCTATTTAAACAAGCTAACTAATCAAAAGCATATTGTTTTGCAATTGTGTTAACGATGCACTATGATTGCCTTGATATGATCTTATGAAGTGAATATAAGCAGACTATGGCAAATTGAGAGCTTGACTTGACTGTTCTTGGCTTTCAGGTTCTCTGCACCAACTCATCTCTGTCAGTTTCTTCTTCTGCATATCCATACCTGAATACCTTAAACATGGCTCCTTCAGCAAAGGCTCACCTCCCACAGGCTCCACAACATTCTAAAATTACCAAAAGCTCAGAATGAAGTATTCAAAACACATGAGGCTATGGGGGATCATTCAGTTCAAACTACCACATTCATCCCCTGATATCCATAGACTAATGGCCATCTCATGATGCAAAATGAATTCAGCCCAACTTTAATAGTCTCCATAGTCTTTATGAATCCAGACAATGCGTCTCTTCTGAAACAACACAGTCTCTCCACCAGGAACCTTGTAAAATTATAACACAAATCATTTATTTCTACCAATAATGACACAGTAAACATCCCTATTTCCAAAAGGAGGAGTTGGGACATATCAAGAAAGATTAAATCCATTCATGATAGATAACCAGCAGTATAAACATCAAATCCTGCAGTCTCATGTCTGGCATCTAGAACTTGTCATAAAATCCTCTGGGTTCCAAAATACTTGTGTAGTTCTTCCCTGACATGTCATGCTTACACTAAAGCCAGCAACGTCCCTTTGTGACTGTCTTATAGGAATGGCACTCCAAAATTCTAGGGTCTCCAATGCAACCCATGATTCATTTTATAACACAATACAATGGTCTCACAGTACCTCCATACAACAACCTCAATCCTGCCTTTCACATTGTTCAGCTACATTGGCTCCTGGAACTATGATATACTCCATGACGCCATATTTTCTGGAATTTTTTGTCATTTCAAAAATCCATTCCAGGTAGGCTATGAAATTTGTAAAGGAAGAGGGAAATAAAGTACAACCTTGATGATCAGGAAATCTTTGTAGCATTCTTTGTATAGTCCCCCTCCTTTCAGAGGAATTAGCACTCATCCGACTGTCCCAATGCAGAGTAGCTAACCTGTCCTCAATATCCTAACAATTGCAGCTAAAAGTAGAAGTCTCCTTACCCAGGATCCCAACCTGTTCACATTTTTTCTCTGTCAAACTTCATATCTTTCTGCTCTATATTTTCATCGAACAAACACACTACCCCATTACTTTTAAACTCAACTTTGCTCAGGTTCTAAAGACATTGGCAGAATGCAGGTTCTAACCCACTTCTCAACAATGTCTTCTTTATCCCTCTAAAACCTCATAATCCAAACCCTCACCATCCACAATTCTTTCAGCCTTTAGGTCCTTCAAGCTTTCACCTGAACCATCCTTCAAGCTCTGATTATAATACCACAAGACTTCTCTAGTCCAAAGTTCTAAGTCCTTCCATATTCTTCCTGCAAACCAGTTCCGATAGCTATTAATACCCAATAGTATGTGTATGCATACATGTATGTGTTTGAGTTGATATTTCACAATGTGCATGTTTTGAAATCTACATATATTATTTTATATATCAATAGTTCATTTATTTTTATCACTGAGTAATTTTACACTATATAAATATATATTTTGGTTATCTACTTATCTGTGGAATGATATACCTTCCAATCTTGTTTTCTGAGTTCCTTCTCTGCAATTTTTAAAATTATCAGCTCAAAATAGTCCTCATGGTACAAAGATATATTAGTTTTAGCAAATTCTGGTCTGCTACAGTCATATTTGTGGTAGTATCCATATCAAAAGCTATCTATATGATTCTAATTAAATAAATAAACACTGTATGATTCTAATCAAATGACTTTCTAGAAAATGCAAAAAAAATGAAGAAAGTAAAAGAAGTATGGATTGGGCCAAAAAGAAGTTATTAGGCAAGATGTGGTAATTTTTTTTTCTCTAATGGGAGGTGTTGCAGCCAGGTTTTTATTGGTGGCAGAAATCACCTGGCCAAGATCAGCTTTTGGGAAAAAAGGGGTTTACTTTGGCTGATAGGTTCAAGAGGAAGTTCCATCATGGCAGGGGAAAATGATGGCATGAGTGCCACACCAACTCCAGTGGAGTCTGTGTAGCATAGAGCGTGAACAGCTCGAATGGCTACTAGACCTGGGGTTTCGCATCACACGTGATTAGGCCCCCTGGAGGTCCCTGGCAGAGTCTTTGGTGTTTTGTGATTTGGGTCTCATTCTGCAGTGTGTTCTTTCTCTGGGTGCTTGCCTTATTGATTCTAGGAACTAAGCCCACTCAACTTTATACTGATAAATCATGCTCTCAGCAGATAATCTCGATGGGCCTTTAGATGTTCCAGAAACTAAGAGTACAAAAACGGAAGCTTCCACCTATGGAGACAGCCCTAGCCTCAGTGACCCCAGCAGCCTTAACCGCGACGCCGGCTGTGTCTGAAAAGCTTGAATAGCTAATTTTTATTCTTGCTGAGAATGTAACTTTAACTCCATATGACCCTCCACTAACAGAATTGTTTGGCGGTCTGCAGTTTCTGATTCATGGCAGATGGAGGGAACCACCTAAATATAGAGGGCCTTATAATTTTGATCCTACTGATGCACCACTCCCTTGGACAGGAAAATATGATGAAAATCTAATCAGATGGGTAACATTTAAAGGAAAGAGAATCAAATATTATTCATTGAACATATAAAAAATGATTAAAAAAAGCCGGCCCCCATGGTGTGCTTTGACGGATAAACAACAACAAAAACTTAGATAAAAAGTATATGTTTTATTTGCTGTTAGGAATAAAAGATTGTATGATATATTTGGAAACCCTTTAAGTCAAGAAAGAATGTTAAAAGACCTAAGAGTTTGGGATGAAATGTGGGACCCCAATGTAAATGTAAGATGTTAATATTAGAAATCTTTGGATGTTAGTCATTAACCACAAATGTCTGGTCCTCCAGCAGCTACAGAAAGAGGAAGTTCCTAGGTATAACAAGTTTATACTGAGTATATGTCATAAGGAGTTATTGTACTGATTTCATTTTTTGAAAACCTGCCAAATGGAGCAGTTCCTGATTGTTTCTGTATATAACTGAGGCCTGAAAGTAAAGTTCTTTGCAGCAGCAATCACAACCTGTGTTGTCTGTCTGTCGCGTCGAATCCGTTCCTTACCTGAATATCCAAGCCTGGTCCCCCTGCAGAGACATCCCCACTGGGTGGTCTGCGGCACATGAGCAGAGAGAGGGTGGACCTCACCCTCTGGACAACATAAGGTGTAAAGTAGCAACAGGAGAGTGTGCCAAACACTGGCAAGGGGACACTGGCTATAAAACCCATAAGCCCATCCCCAACAATACTCTGCCCTCAGGAGGCTTTAATTTCCAATTGTCATCATCTGGGGAGACTAGAATTCAGAAAACCTAAGTTTATGGGGGAAACCTGAATCAAACAACCACATTTCACCCCTGGCCCTCATAAACTGATATCCATGCATGATATAAAGTGCAATATATTCAGGATGACTTTAATAGTCACCATAGTTTTTATCAATTCCAATGATGTTCATGCATCTCCATAATCCAAGGTCTTTTAACTGAGCCATAACCCCTCCCCCGCAAAAATCTCAAAAAAAACCCATAATGGCACAGAATAAACAGAATAAACACTGCAAAAGATGGCATTGGGCATAGCAAAGAAATATTCAGCCAGTATAGGATTTAAAACAACCAGGGCAAACATCAAACTCTATAGCTCCGTGTCCAACAACTCTAGCCAGTGACAAATCTCCAAGTCCAATAATTCTAACCAGCAACAAGTCTCTGGTATTCTAATTCCTCCCCTCCACCTAGGCTACTCACAGTCCTGGAAAGCTTCATCAGGGCCAGCAGCTTTCCTTAGCAGCTATCTTGTGGTCCCAGCATCTCCACTGGGTCTCCCCTGCAATCCATGGTTCATCCTCACAGCTCTTTTTTATCTCCATGCAAACAATCCAGCAAACCTTCTACACACTGCCCATTGTCATTTCCAAAACAAAAGACTTTGTTGCAAATACAATGACCCTCTCCTTCCTGCATTTCTTATACTCCATAATAACAGATAGGGTGCCAATTAGTTAATCCAGGGGGAAATAAGCAGACGTTGAAAAATAGGACACTCCTTGAGCTCTCAGACCCCTTGAAAAGAGTCTACAACAAACAATCTTCCTGCTGTCCCAGTGCATGCCAGCTGGCCCAATCTCAAAAATTGTAACCTCTCACATAATTGCAGCTGAAGGGGCAGAAATTTTAGCCTTAAGATTTAATTTTTTCTGTGCCATATCCCTCTCCTTGCACCAGTCTGTTTTTATGCAAAGCAACCCTGCACAACTTCTCAAGACACAGGCATAATAGCAAGCCTCTCACACAAAGGTTTATTTTGGCTTATAGGCTTGAGGTGAAGCTCCATCATGGCAGGGGAAAATGATGGCATGAGCAGAGGATAGACATCACACCCTGGCCAACATAAGGTGTACAATAGCAACAGGAGAGTGTGCCAAACACTGGCAAACCCGTAAGTCTGCCCCCAACAATACTCTGCCTCCAGGAGGTTTTAATTTCCAACAACCATCAGCTGGGGAGACTAGCATTCAGAACATCTAAGTTTATGGGTACACCTAAATCAAACCACCACACAAGGTATCACCAATGGGGAGCTATAAAAGTGCAGAATAAGGAAGTTAGAGACAAAAATCAAGTGACATACAAAGACAAGCCCATCATGATCGCAGCAGATTATTCAACACAAACTTTAAAAGCCAGAAGGGCTTGGAATGATGTATTCAAGGTTCTGAATGATAACAACTGTCAACCAAGGTTACTTTATTCTGCAAAGCTATCCATTCAAATAGACGGAGAAATAAAGGCAGTCCACAGCAAAAGCAGGCTAAAGGAATATTTGACGACAAAACCAGCTCTATAGAAAATACTTGAAAGCATCCTCCATGTTGAAGATTAAAAAAAAGCACACATATAAGGAACCTGGGAAAACCAAACCATACTCAAATACTAGTTAATACAAGAGAGCAAAAGTAAAACCAGAAGAACTACAAAACAAGAAAAGCAGCAAAAATTAATACACACCTTTCAATAATATCTCTTAATATCAACAGCCTCAATGCCCAACCAGACTGGGTTAAGAAGCAGAATCCTTCAATTTGTTGCCTCCAAGAAACTCACCTTTCTACAAAGGATGGACACTATCTTAGGGTGAAAGTTTGGAAAATGGTGTTTCAAGCGAAAGGGCCTAGAAAACAAGCAGGGGTTGCTATCCTAATATATGACAAGGTAGACTTCAGTCCAACATTAGTTAGGAAAGATAAGGAAGGTCACTTTATATTGATTAAAGGCACACTCCAACAGGAGGACATTACAATCCTAAACATATATGCACCTAACATGGGGCTCCCAACTTCATCAAACAAATGCTATTAGAACTAAGGTCACAGATAACACTAAACACAGTTGTAGTGAGTGACTTCAATGCCCCACTCACATCAACTAACAGGTCATCCCTGGAAAAAATAAACAGAGATGCATCTAGATTACATAAGGTCATAGAACAAACAGAATTAACAGATATATACAGGAAATTTCATCTAAATGCTGCAGAATACGCATTATTTTAAGCAGCACATTGAACATTGTCTAAAATAGACAATATATTAGTACACAAAACAAATCTTAACAAATACAGGAAAACTGAAATAATTCCTGGCACTCTATCTGATCACAATGGGATCAAACTACAAAGCAATAGCAAGAAAAGCTATAGAGCATACACAAAATCGTGGAAATTAAACAATGATGAATGGGTCAATGAATAAATCAAGAAGGAAATTAAAAAAAATTCAAAGAGTCAATTGATAATGACAATACAACATACCAAAACCTTTGGGACACAATGAAGGCAGTCCTAAGAGGGAAATTTATAGCTTTAAGTGCCTATATAAAGAAATTAGAAAGGTCACAAGTAAACAACTTAATGTTTCACCTTAAAGCCTTGGAAAAAGAAGAGCAAGAGAAACTGAAAATCAATACACAAGAAGAAATAATAAAGATTAGGGCAGAAATTAATGAAATAGAAACCAAAAAAAACAATCCAGGGCTTGAGGGATGGCTTAGTGGTTAAGGTATTTGCCTGCAAAGCCAAAGGACCCAGGTTCTATTCCCCAGGAACCATGTTAGCAAGATACACAAGGAGGTGCATGCATCTGGAGTTCATTTGCAGTAGCTGGAAGCCTTGGCTTGCCCATTCTCTCTCTCCATCGCCCTCTTTCTATGTCCAGTAAACAAAAATAAAATATTTTAAAAATCCAAAGAATCATTGAAACAAGGAATTTATTCTTTAAAAGGATACACAGGATTGATAAACCTTTAGCAAATCTGACCAAAAGAAAGAAATTAATAAAATTAGAGATGAAAAAAGGCACCATCACAACAGATAGCAGAGAAATTCAAAAAATCGTAGGGACATACTATAAGAACATATACTCCACTAAATTTGAAAATCTGAAAAAAAAATGGATGATTTCCTTGATTTATATGACTTACCTAAATTAAATCAAGATGAGATTAACCACGTAAATAGGCCTATAACAAGTATGGACATGCAAGTAGTTATCAAAAATCTGCCAACTAAAAAAACTCCGGGCCCGAATCGATTCACTGGTGAATTTTACCAGACCTTCTGGGAAAAACTAACACCAATGCTTCTCAAAATTTTCCATAAAATAGAAAAAGAAGGAATCCTACCAAATTCCTTCTATGAAGCCAGCATCACCCTGATACCAAAACCAGGCAAAGATAGAACAAAAAAAAAAATTACAGACCAATCTCCCTCATGAACAGAGATGCAAAAATAAATTCTCAACAAAATATTGGCAAACAGAATACAAGAATATATCAGAAAGATCATTCACACAGACCAAGTAGGCTTTAACCTAGAGATGTATGGATGGTTTAACTTAAGCAAATGGATAAATGTAATACATTAAATAAATGGACTGAAGGAGAAAAATCACATGACAATCTCATTAGATGCAGAAAAAGCATTCAACAAAATCCAACATCCCTTCATGATAAAAGTCTTACAGAGACTGGAAATAGAAGGAACATATTTCAACATAATAGAGGCTATTTATGACAAGCCTACAGCCAACATAATGCTAAATGGAGAAAAACTTGAAGCTTTTCCATTAAAATCAGGAAAAAGACAAGGGTATTGACTGTGCCCACTTTTATTTAATATAGTACTGGAAGTCTTAGCCATAGCAATAGGAAAGATACACAAAAGTGGTACAAATTGGAAAGGAAGAGATCAAGTTATCATTATTTACAGATGACATGATTCTATACATAAAGGACCCTAAAGGCTCTACCATCAAACTGTTACAGCTGATAAACACCTATAGCCATGTAGCAGAATACAAAATAAACACACAGAAATCAGTAGCCTTCATATATG
Organism: Dipus sagitta; assembly: GCA_036346955.1. Lineage (NCBI taxonomy): Eukaryota > Metazoa > Chordata > Mammalia > Rodentia > Dipodidae > Dipus > Dipus sagitta. The sequence goes on from CM070776.1 coordinate 34,875,362, forward strand.
CCAACAATGAACACACAGAGGATGAAATCACAGAGTCACTCCCATTCATAGTTGAATTAAAATAATCATCAACGTACCTTGGAATAGTCCTAACCAAGGAAGTAAAGGATCTTTATAATAAAAACTTTAAAACATCCAAGCAAGAAATAGCAGAAGAGATCCAGGCATAGTGGTGCATGCCTTTAATCCCAGCACTCAGGAGGCAGAGGTAGGAGGATTGCCATGACTTCAAGGACACCCTGAGACTACAGAGTGAATTCCAGGTCAGCCTCAGCTAGAGTGAGACCCTACCTCAAAAAAACAAAGAAGAAAAAATGACATGGCAGAAGACACTAGAAAATGGAAAGACATCCCTTGTTCTTGGATCAGAAGAATCAATATTGTGAAAATGGCAATCTTACTGAAAGCTTGCTTTCAAAATGCTTGAGAACCTCAAATCTAAGGATATTAAATATTTAGTAAAATGCATTTAAAATCATATAATTATATGAAATATGTTGAAATCAAATCGAATTCTTGAAACAGACATTGGAGGCTTAGTATTACATGAAAAAAAGAATACCACTAATCAAAAACACCACATTTATTTTTAATAACATATTAGATAATAATAAAGGCATAGCAAATCTTAGAACTATGACTTTGGATAGGGGTTGAGGACTAGCACCAGGTGATTTCAGCCACACAGATTCTTCCTAGCACTTTTCCCTCCTCACTCCTTGCAGCCAACATTTCTCTCATGTGAGTTGTAAATTTTTCAATGGAAACTCTAAAATCCAAAGAGGCTTACAATGATGTATTTCAAATATTGAAAGACAATAGCTGACAACTGAAACTACTAGACACATTCAAATTATCCCTTGAAATAGAAGGTGTTGTAATTACCTTCTCATTGCCAGAATAAATCAGCTGATCAAAAGCAGCTGATAGTATGAAAGTTTTGTTTAATTTGGCTTACAGCCACAAGGGAAAGCTTCAGCTTCATGGTGGCAGGGCAAAGCATGACATGAACAGAGGCTGGACATCACCTCTGCCACAGAAGTTAGAAAACAGCAACAGGAGAGTGATCTGAGCTTTAGCAAGGGTTTAAAATACCCCTAAACCTGCCCCCAATGACACACCTCCTCTAGTAAGTCTCCACCTCCAAAATTGCCATCACCTGGGAACTCAAGGGTTATGAATGTTTGATCCACAGCTGATGTAAATTTGGGAGGAAAAGCCTTGCTAGAGGAGGTGTGTTGTTGGGGATGGGCTTAGGAGATGTGATAGCCAGTTTCCATTTATTAGAGTTCTACTCACTTTCCTGCTGCTAGTGTGTACCTGCTGTAAAATGGGTAATGCATCTGCTCATATCTTATTTCCCCTGCCATCATGAAACTTCCACTTGAGACTATAAGCCAAAATAAACAACTTTCCTCCTGCCAGCTGATTTTTGATAGGTTTTTCTCCTCAACAACATGAAGGTAATTATAACACCTAGTCCTAAATCTAGTCTTCATGATTCACAACCAATCAGACAGGCAAGTTGTACACACTGGTGCACTAATGTCATGACTGTGATGAGAGTAACCAAGTACTCTCTTGCTCTCTAATTAGGTTTGAGGTCTACTCCATGAGAGGGGATTCATGGTAGGTACTGGTCAAAATTCTGTGGCTACGAAGATCATTGACCCTAGAAGGGAAACTAGTACTGTTGAGGTATTGCTAAATGGATTTGTTGTGCACATCATTTTATCATCTAAATATTTTTATGCCAATAGATAAGAGATGCTTTCAAGTCTGGTCACAGAAACTTCTTTATGCTGATAGTAGTGACAATTAGAGGGACTCAAAACTCATCAATGTGCTATAAACAAGTGGCTTTTGAGTGTTCATTGTTAAATAAGTCACCTCAACCACATATTGAAAGGCTCAAGGAACATCATAGAAGAGGGGGCAGTTAGAATGGAAGAGCCAGAGGACAGGAAGAAATGTTTTGCAATACTATCTATTGGACATGAAGTGGCAATTACATTCATGACCTTGACAGTGCCTATTGTTATCTGCACAATGTTGGGACCATTAACATTTCAGCATGGATGATGGAAAGGAAAACACACCAAAATAGAAGAGTGAATATTTGGAAAGAGAAGGATTGATGGAATAGGAATGTGGTAAAAGGAGCAAAAGTAATTGGGAGGCAATTATGATTAAAATATATTATAGACATGTATGAGAATTATCAAAAAGGTTAAAAAAAGAAATATGACTTTGATTTGGAACCAATTCAATTTTGTTACTTTGCAAATGAGCAAATATATCAAAGTAATAGCATTTAGTAAGGAAAACATAAAACTAGAGATACGCCAGTGCAAATTATGTTAATGAAGCAGGATTTTTAGTTGGATCATGATCACATTTAATCAGATAAACTCAGTTTGTAAGCCTTTCTTTTTTCTTTGTTTTTCGAGGCAGGGTCTCACTCTAGCCCAGGCTGACCTGGAATTCACTATGGAGTCTCAGGGTGGCCTCGAATTCACAGCAATCCTCCTACCTCTGCCTCCCAAGTGCTGGGATTAAAGGCAGCATAAACCTTGTTTTCTTGTAATCACGCATAATGTGTTTTGGAGAAGGAGACCATGGAAAACACTTAAGAGATGCTGGATTGGGACATGTTATAACAAAATGCCACTTATGATTTGTGGCTTAAAACAGCAAACATGTATTCTCTCCCAGTTGTGCCATCTTAAAGGCCAAAAATTAGGAAGCTGACAGACCCATGTTCTCTTTGGAATCAGTGAGGAAATAATATTTTCTTACCTCTTCCTAGCTTTCAGTAGTTGCCTGAGATTCTTCTCATTGTTTAGATTGTGGATGCAGGATTCTAATATCCACCTCCATCACAAACCACCTGGCTTAATTCATCTCATAGTTCTGTTTCTTATACTAAGGCATCAGTCTAATGCAGAATAACCTCACTTTTATTTTATTACATTTACAAAGTACTTTCAAGTACTAGGGTAAAGGTTATGAAATCTATTTTGGATAGAAACAATTCAAAACACATCAATTACACAAAAGTGAGAAAATAAAAACACGAATACAAGAAAGAAGAATTGTGTTATATTTCATGTAAATCAATTGAGAAACAGATCAAATAAATATTTCAGGTGAACTTTTCACAAGGGGTGATTGAAAGATCTCACTCAGGCTTACTAGCTGTATTAGTTACTTTATTGATACAAGGACAAAATACCTGAACAGAAGAAGCTTATGCAGAAGGAAAGGGTTTATTTCATCTTACAGTTCTGAGGGGAAATTTCTATCATGGTGAGAAAGTTATGGCAAGAGCAAACATATGGTGTCGAAGCTTCACATCTACAGGGAAGAAGTAGAAAAGTGTCCCAGCACTAAGCAGGACTATAATACCTCAATGCCCTCCCTCAGTGATACACTTCCATCAGCAAGGCTCATCCTCCTAAGGATTCTACAAATTTCCCAAACAGAACCACAAACTGGGGATAAAGCACTCAAACACATTAGTCTGAGGAGTATTCAACATCCAAACCACATTTCACCCCTGGCACCCATAGACTCTTGACTGTATTATGATCTGAATTGCATTTTGTCCAACTTTAAAAGTCCCCATTGCCTTTACTAGTCTCATAACTGTTCAAAATTCCAAATATAAAAGTCTCTTCTGAGAACTAAGGTAAACTTTTACCTATAAACCCTATAAAATCAAAACACAAGTTACATACTTTCAACATATATAAGCACAAAAGAAACATTCTCATTACAAAAGGGATAAATGGGGACATAGCAAGGAAACATTGGACCAATAAAGATCAAAAATCATCAGGGCAAATATCAAATCCCACAGCTCCATGCCCCCTATCTGGAACTCATCATAAAATCATCCAGGCTCCAAAAGGCTTAGGTAGCTTCCATCTATGCTACCTATAACCATCTTCTTCTCAGGATTCACCTCATGCCCACAGCTTTTCCTGGTAGGCATTCCAAAATCATGGCATCTCCAACAACCCAGAGCCTCCATTGAAACCCATGGTTCATCTCCACAACTTTTTATAATGGCTTCACAGGGTTTCTTGAAAGTACTTTCACACCCCTCATATTTCTTAGCCTCAGTAGCTCTCTGTTACCATAGTGAAATGTATGCCCCTCTATTTCCTGACTTTTTCATACTTCCAAAACCAGTTTTGTGTGGATGATGTTGCCAAATTTTTCTGCCAGGTGTGGATGAAGTACCACTTTGAGGAACAATAAAACTGCTTCAGGATTCTTCCTTCCATGCCCCCCTTTTCAAAAGAATTAGCATTCTCATTCCTTTGAGCATTCATTGGGTTTCTTTCCAATGGTGAATCTCTTCTATTGTCTCAGTACAAATCAACTAGTGCTTATAATGTCTTTAACACTTATGGATAAAGTGGCTGAAATCGCTGGACCTGGAACCTGAAACTTGTTTATATTTCTTTTTGTGCAAAACTTTCTATTTTTCATATCCTTCTGATTCATATTTTGCTTTCATTTTAGATCAGAAAAATACAGCAAAACAAGGCCAAACCAAACACTATCTGTTTGTCTTGAGATTTCTATTGCCAAACTGTTAGAAGCATTGGTAAATAGTAAACAAAAATTGGAGGTACTCACCTAGCAATGACAATAATTACTCCACAAGTGGCACCATTCACACCAGGAATGACAAAAGTAGTGATAAAAGAGGCACCTCAACATCTGTGAATGACCCTGTCCACATCCTGGGCCACATTCCAAATTATAGGCTCATCCATTGAATTCTTTAAACAAACAAGAGAGCTAAAATCTAATAAGCTGCTCAGCCTACTCAGGCCGAAGCCACCTTCATGGTCCAAGAGCACAATCAAATAGCATGAGTGGCGCCCCAACCACATAAATGTTCCTGGCACAATAAAGAGCCCTCTAAATACATGACAGAGAAAAAAGGCAGAGCCCCTGGGGATGAGATGTTTCCAAGGGGGTCTTCAAGAACATCAGACCATTTGGGGACCATCACCCCCGAGAAGAGGAGAGGCCTATGTTATTGGACAGGCCCAACAGGAGAGGACCATGGATGTCCCCTGTGAAATATCTTGGGGTATTCCCAGGGACCACGCAGGATCTCCGCCCCTATGTGCAGGTATGCTGCAATATAAGAGGCAATCTTCATTGCTTCATGTTTCTGGTAGACACAGGGAGCCAAGTTACAATAATAACTAGCCTGCCAGCCCACAGGACTGGAAAGGAGCTTGAAATTGAAGGAGTACACCAAACTGGCCAGTGAGCTCCCATAGAGAGTATAAATTTCAAGGTGTTTGATACCACTATACGTTGTGATGCTGTCTTTATGACAACTCCAGCAGAATATTAGGGATAGATATGATAAATATAATCTTCCCTCAATGGATACCATATAAGCGGTTGAAGGGGGCCAGTGCACTTTGAGTACTATCCACCTGCCGCCAGTAGAACTGCCAAAGTTTCCTCCATCTTTTACTACATAGTACATATTAAAGGGGGTGCATGATGAAATAAGCAAGAGTGTGAAGAAACTCATAGGAGGAAGGTATTATTGAATGTACCCAATCCTTTTCATAAAACAGTTCATTACGGCCAGTGAGGAAGCCTAATGGGCTATACAGGTACACAGTTGACTACAGAAATTTAAACACAAAAACACCATCCATGCCTGGAAATTTACCTGAAGTGGAGGAAATTTTGAACAAAATTAGGAATTTTAATGTGCAATATTTTGCAATGGTGGATTTGTCAGACATCTTCTTTTGCATTCCTCTGTGTCTTAGTAGAAAATATGCTTCATTCCCATGCAAAATGAACAATACCAATTTACTAGAGTCCCACAGGGATATTGTAACAGCCCAATCATTGCACATGTCAGTCTGCATTAGAGCCTGGATAAGGTGGAACATCCACCTGATATCCTGATGCTATCTTATGTGAATAACATAATTGTTTGTGGTCATACCAAGGAGGATCTGCAGGAAGTATTAGATGCTATGGTGGTTTGATTCAGGTGTCCCCCATAAACTTAGGTGTTCTGAATGCTAGGTCCCGAGCTGATGGATATTTGGGAATTAATGCCTCCTGGAGGGAGTGTATTGTTGGGGGCGGGCTTATGGGTTTTATAGCCAGTTTCCCCATGCCAGTGTTTGGCACACTCTCCTGTTGCTATTGTCCACCTTATGTTGGCCAGGAGGTGATGTCCACCCTCTGTTCATGCCATCGTTTTCCCCTGCCATCATGGAGCTTCTCCTCGAGCCTGTAAGACAAAATAAATTTCTTTCTTTTTCCCACAAGCTGCTCTTGGTTGGGTGATTTCTACCAGCAATGTGAACTGGACTGCAACAGATGCCTTAGTAAAAAATTTAAATGGGGATGGATTGACTGTTAATGATAAAAAAGGTCCACCCCCCAGGTACTAGCATTAAATTCTTAGGAGTAATTTGGACCAGTGAGGGACCTAAGATTCCCTCTACTGTTATCAATCAAAATGCTAATTTAAAACCACCTGAGAATAAAACACAAAAGCAGCTTTCATTTTATTTTTATTTTTATTTTTCTTTAGTAGTCAGTTCTGTATTCAGCAAATACAGTCAGTTTGGTACCATTATTAGGCTCATCCGTGACGTACACCCTCCCCTTGGCCCCTCCTTGTTGAGGTATATGGGTCATGCATTGTGGAGTTAGCCCACAGTTATGGGTAAGTTAAATGTCTCTGCGAGTCATGACCCAACATGTGACTCTGACATTCTTTCCGCCCCCTCTTCCGCAAAATTTCCCTGAGCCATGTTGGGTTCATTTTTGGTCTGCTTCAGTGATGAGGTGTTGGGGGCCTCTGAGGCTCTGGCTCTCTGATTTTGTAGGAGTTGATTTTTCTCTGTGCTGATCTCCTTCCCCCTTGTGCTCATATCCGGTTCATCAGGAAAAGAATACGCTTGCTTCTTTCTCCAATTTTTCTTAGTTTCAGCCAGGGCCCTTTTGAGGTATGATGGGGTGGCTCTCTCCTTAGGATCTATATCTATCTGAAAAAGAGAAGCAGATTCTCCAACGGAGAGTAAGTTAGCACCAGAACAAATGAGATAAGACTGCCTCCACATATTTAGGAAGATTGACATAATTCCCTGCATGATATCAGATCACAATGCTATATTGCTAGAAATCAACAACAAACGACCCACCAAGAATCCCAAAGTCACCTGGAAACTGAACAGCACACTCTTAGACAATAAATGGATAGTGGATGAAATAAAAAATGAAATTGCAAAATTTCTGGAATTGAATGACAATGAGAACACATCGTACCAAAACTTATGGGACACAATGAAGGCGGTCCTCAGGGGAAAATTCATAGCACTCAATGCCTTCGTAAAAAAGACAGAAAGGTCCCAAATCAATGACCTAACCATCCACCTGAAGGCACTGGAAAAACAAGAAAAATCCAACCCAAAGAGCTCCAGATGGAAAGAAATAATTAAAATCAGAGCAGAAATCAATGAACTGGAAACGAAGGAAACAATTAAGACAATTGACAAAACAAAGAGCTGGTTCTTTGAAAAAATAAACAAGATTGACAAACCCCTGGCCAATCTGGTCAAGCAAAAAAAGGTGAAGCTTCAAATTAACAAAATTCAAAATGAAAAAGGAGAGATCACAACAGACATAAGTGAAATTGGGAGAATCATCAGGACTTATTTCAAAAACCTCTACTCCACAAAACTGGATAATGTGGAGGAGATGGATAAATTCTTGGATGCATACCATCTACCAAAGCTAAACACAGAGCAGATTAATCACCTCAATCAACCCATCACACTCATGGAGATTGAAAAAGTAATAAAAAACCTCCCAAAAAAGAAGAGTCCAGGACCAGATGGCTTCTCAGCTGAATTCTATCAAACCTTCATAGAAGAACTCAAACCAATCTTCCTCAAACTGTGCCACACAATTGGTGAACAGGGAAAGCTAGCCAACTACTTTTATGAAGCTAGCATCACCCTAATTCCAAAACCAGGTAGAGATGCCACAAGAAAAGAAAACTACCGGCCTATTTCCCTGATGAATTTAGATGCAAAGATCCTAAACAAAATCCTTGCAAACCGAATCCAACAACACATCAAAAGCATTATCCACCTTGACCAAGTGGGATTCATTCCAGGAACACAGGGGTGGTTCAACATACGGAAATCTGGCAATGTTATACACCACATAAACAAGGTTAAACACAAAAACCACATGATCATTTCAAATGCAGCTTTTAATTGGATTGTTTGGATATTGGCACCTCCATATATCATATTTGCAACTAATATTGAAACTACTATATGATGTCACTAGGAAGGTTGCTGATTTCCAATGGGGAGACCAGCAACAACAAGCTTTTGATCAACTGTTTATGTATATATCTAAGGTCTGTCAATGGATGAAGTATATAGGTATGGGGGCATTGACGTACTTAAAACAAGTGATAAGCCTGCAGTGTAATTACTCCACAAGATACTTCATATTGTGAAAATGGTATATGTGAAATTAATTACCTACTGGTCTTTTTGGACAGAGTGGTGCCTGCATACCTGACTGTACCATTACTATAGAAGATGGGTAATATGTTCATCCAACCTAGATGATCACACATCTGGGTGAAACATCTCTAATGAGCCTCGGTACTATCTGTTGGATGATACTTTGAATCTTAAAGCTAATACCTATACAGCCACCAAACCTCTGCTTACTGAATTTCAAATTTCTGGAGTCCCATTGACCACCTTTTAACACACTGTGAATGATTGCGAGAACTTTGTATTCTCAATTTGCAGAACTATGCCATTTAACCTTACCACTTTTCCATCATTATATCTTGGAAATACTCATAATCCTTACGGCAGTTACCTGAAGGATTCCATTTGGCTTCTAACACATATAAGGTGACCACCAACTTCTCAAACAATTACATGACTTGAATTTCCATGATAGCAATACCACAATATCATGTTGTTGACTCCACAGCATACAAAGCTAACTGGTTAAATGATGCCAGGTACTACAGGGAGGCAGAAGCCTCTATACAAAACCTAACAGACCTCCTATAGCACAACCAGAGGCAGTTTACTAGCATGAACAATACTATCAAACCATATTCCCACAAATATGACAAACAGGTCAATCACGTGTCTCATTTTGGCACATGTTTGACAGACCAACACTCTGGCTTGGATCTCTAAGCTGTGAGACATTGGACATTGTACCTTTCTGGACACACTTGCAAGATGGGCAACATATGACTGTGATTCTGTTGCTATTATGCTAAATTTCTCTTGGAGAGCTATGGAACCTACTGAAAATAACCCAGCAATTCCTGTCAGATTTTTGGAGGAGTATTGCCTGAGAGCACTGATATGACCTTTTGCTACATTTTCTTTGTTTCAACTTTCTGCTTGGAAATTTTACCAACAGCCTTTTATCCAATATAGAGTGTTGATACATCTTCATAATGTGATACTTGGGCTGTTTTGAATTGTTATGATGTGATTGTTGGTTGTGTTTTTTACATGAGCTAACCCTAAGGTGGCTATCAGCAGCTAGAGTGACTGAGGAGAAAATGGGTATAAAAACCCCAGCAAAAGCTCAGAACACTGTCACAACTCAGAGAGACAGACTCTATGATCCTCTTTGTGTTGATACCCACTGTGATGGGAAGGAGCAGCCTGTGGGAGCCTCTGCCCAGAGTTAGATTCAGAGCAGAGCAGATGGAGGAGGGCTGACCCAGACGCTGCCCATGGACCAAGTGTTATTGCATGCGACACAAACACATTCATCCATTACTTTTAATTTCAAATTTGCTTAAGTTCTCAGAATGGGCAGAATATACCCTGTTTACTTGCCAGAACATTACATGCATTTGCTCTAACCCAGTTCCCATAAAGTTTTTATTTTTTCCCACTGTGTAGTAGACAGCTTCAGGTTCACTTAGATTAACTTCCAGACCAGGCACAGTTATGGAGGAAGGGATTTATTGGAATTTACATATCCAGGGGAAATTTCATAATGGCAAAAGAAGCTGGCCTGCTATCATAGGTCCAAGCAAAGAGAGAAAAACCACAAGCTAAGCCAAAAGCCACACAGCATACTTCAGGAATTTAGGTGAAACTAGGCACTTTGTATATCTTTAGATTGGAATTACAAACCCACCACCATACCTTAAGTCCTCCCAGTGACACCTCCTCCAGCCAGGTGGCTACAGATCCAAGCTACCCACTAATAAAACACTGAATATATTGGGGGACATCTATTCAAACAATTACACCTTGAAACATCATAAGCCGAATCTCCATAGCCCAAATTTCTTTCAGCTTCTGATCTTTCAGACTCCCAGAAGATAGAATTGTGCATTATTCTCTGATTACAGAGAGGAGGGCAGGGAAAATGTGTTAGTGACTAAAGGCACTTCCTTCTAAAACCTTCCTTGTTCTTCCTGCAAACCAACTTCTAAAGACTAAGAACCACATGCTCAGATTTATTGCAGCAATAAGCCCACCCCTGGCAGCAACTGTCTTTCTCATTGCTGGGGAAAACAACCAACCAGAAGCAGCTTCTGGAAGCAAAGGGTTTATTTCTGCTGACAGATTTGAAACATAGTTTCTGTCATGGTGGGGAAGGCATTGTAAGAGCAGATATAAGAGCAGAGGGATGATGTAACATTTTAACATCAGAGAGGAAGTTGAAAAGCACAAGTGGGGTTTGGCTATATCTCCTCAAGGCCCAACCCTAGTGACACATTTTCTTCAGAAAGGCTTCACTTCCTTAACCTTCTACAAACTTCCCAAACAGAAGTATCAACTGAGGAGCAAGCATTGAAACACAAGTCTATGGGGCACATTACATACCCAATGCACCACACTAGCCATCTGTCTTTGTAAAGACTCTTTTTTGTTGTGGAGATGTAATTTTTGCCTTTTACCTATCAGTCATACTTCATTCTTAGTAATGACATTGTTTAAAATATCATTGCCAAGTGTGACTGTTTCCATAATTAAATAGTAATATTCTTTCTTAATTTTTAATGTTTCCAGGTGTATTGTTGCCTTGACCATTTTACTATCTTTTTTTTTTTTTTTTTTGCTATTTGTATATTTAGTTAAAGAGCTAGTGTACTTGTGTTATTCAACAAATAGGTACAGTTCCTAGCTTGACTCAGAAATGAGAAGGCTTCATCTATGGTTATTGATTTGCTGAAGAATACTAGGGAAATGTAATTTTATGCCTCATTAAAGTTCCACTTGGATTTGATCTTAGCATATGGTACTCTCTACACTGCCAGTGCTGGTTACTATTAGACTATCAAAAGGTATAGGACTCCAAATGAAATTTTAGTGTAGTGTTCTCAGTTAATATTCAAGGCATCACCTGTGCATTGTTTGTAACATCTGTACACAGGAAAGGAATATACTGGTAAGAGCAGGAATGTATTTCACATGTCCTTCCTTCCTTCGTTCTTTCCTTCCTTCCCATTCCCTATTCTCATGAATTTAAGGGGAAGACTGAACTATTCCAGAATTGCAATATGGAAACTATAGATACTTGGCAAATGTTTTTAAGTTCCTATTATGTTAATTCTCTGTCAAAATTCATATAGTAAGTTCAATCAACACTTGGTTCCATCATAAATACAAGCTCGGACACACCTCATATGATGAGTGATGTTAAAAGGTTTGCATAATTTTAACAAGTTTAAATTTCTAAAACATGTTCATATATCTAACCCCAGAATAATCGCAAGTTTTTAGATGTTCAATGTACCACTAGAGTAGGACTATTTTAATATGTTAAATGTATTAATACTTAAATTTTGGACTCAAGTTCTCAAATAGGCCATATCAAGAACTGTGAAGGATTTCCCAGTACCTCAAAACTAATAGGTTGGTCTGTTTCAAAGATGTTGTCAGAAAACCTGTCAGAAGTAAGAGAAATTATTACTCAACACAACGAGTAGCTTGATCATCAAAGTATCTGTATCATTTACTGCTGCCCCAAATTCCACATAGGTTAAAATGGGAGACTGAGATTGTTTCCCCAAAAAGTGGGCTAAATTTCCAAACAGCAACCCTGAGCTTTTATTACCCCAACCGTTATATAGGGGATAAGAATTTTTCCTGTCCTTTGGTACAGAGTGGAACATTGTGCTAATTTTATTTTATAATAGTAAACTGTGCCAGGTATAGTGGCAAAGCCTTTAATCCTAGCACTGGGAGGCAGAGGTAGGAGGATCATTGTGAATTCAAGGCCAGCCTGGGACTACATAGTGAATTCCAGGTCATCCTGGGCTATAGCAAGACCCTACCTTGAAAAACCACCCACCCCCCAAATAGTAGACCTGCTCTTTTTTTCACAAAGGGATACTAACTCTATCTTATAGGCTTGTTAGGTTTATTCACGATATGCACATTCTGGAAAAGATAATATAGAATAAATACAAGTAAAAATCTCTGCTTCTAGAAGAATTGGGAGAGACACATGGAAAATTGTGTTCCAACAGGCTATGGTTGAGGTCTTCATTTTTCACTTACATGACATGCCATAATACCTGGACTTGGAGGACTTATGCCTAACTGAATGCATAGAAAAAGCAACCCTTTGTTTTAAACAATGTCAACTTCCATACAATGCATAACCTAAACAGTAATTCTGATATTCAGTACACTAACACAAAGCTGAAATTGAAAGGTATAAGAAGTCCCTTACCCTGGGAGCCAAAATTCTATTCATGACTAGCATGATAGAAAATCTTGGACTAAAAATGTAAGTTATATACCAAGAAGAGCTCAGTCTCAGGGAAAACCTGTTTCTTAATAAATAAAATAGAATTAAAGGAAACTATTTCTTCAATTCTTACTTTGTTTGGAAATAAACTGAACTTGATGAATTTTTGTTTTCTCAGAATTGCATGATAAAGAGAATTGACTACCAAAGTATACCAGCTGATCCCAACATTCCAGGTGCTTACATGCAATCAAGCATATAAGTAAAAGCATCTTAGATGCTCCCAGTTACTGTGTGGCTGTAATAGCATGGGAAGTTATTTCCAAATTAAGCCAATAAAATAATCAAGCCAAGCCACAAAACTATAAGACATATTCAAATAATAATAATTTTAAAATACTAAACTTTAGAGTGGATTCCTGTGCAGCAAATGATAACATGGGCATTAGAACGCTATTTCAAATTTTACTAGTATTTATTATAGTAAGCATCTTATTTTGCATGTCCATAGTACATAATTTTTATGAAGATAGGTAGTTTGACTAATTTTTGACAAGCTTCATGATTTATTACATAGCAGGTTTTATCTAAATTTGGTAAATTTTAAAGTCTATAAATTTAATATGAGTTCATAATTCCTTTTTTCCATTTTCTAACCTCCAGTAAGGAAAGCCTCATTGTGTCTATTGATATTCATGATTGTATTATCCAGATTGTCTATAGAAACAGAAACAATAGGGAGTGCATTGGGTGGGAGAGAAGGAACACATACTATAAAGTGTTATTTATTGACTCATGTTATTATGGCACTTGAGATGCCAGCTCTCTTCAAGCTAGAGATTCAGGAACGGCAGTGTTGTGCTATGAAAGATAAGAATGAGATGCCATAGTGTATATTCCAGGTAGGTATGAGGGCCTAAATACTAGGAGCACCAAGAGGATGAGAATATGAATGGCCTAGCTCAGCAGTCATTCATGGGGTACTCAAATCCAAAATTTCAATGTCTCTTTCAGACCCTCCCCACCCCTGTGCACAGACCCAGGCAAGCAAGATAGCTTCCCTGCCCTAGGCATCCAAACTCCACAAGTGTGAAAGCTTTGTCCCACTCGTGGCCGCCACTGCCCATGGAAGGACCCAGGCCAGCAGGCTAGCATCCCCACACTAGGCTTTCTGAGCTCCACATGCATGCAAACTCTGTCCCACTCACTGTCCCCCTCCCCCCACCACAGTCCTTGAGTGGACTCAGGCCAGCAAGCTGCATCCCGTATGCTAGGCTATCTGAGAAACTGTGATGGGCAGATCACAGCACAAAAGGAATAACATGAAAAATCAAATGCAAGTAAATCCAACAAGATTGCCCAGTCCCACAATGGATGTCACTAATCAAAACAGGAGAGACAATAGAATCAGATCCCTGAAATTAAGATGCAAGCTATGCTACCCTGGCCAAGCAAATAGCAAAACTTGCATAAACTCAACAACAGGCCAATAATTCTATGAATGGTGTTCTCACTAGATTAGACCTAATTAAAAAAAAAAAAGAGCCAGGAAGGGGTCCAAAGACAGTTAAATGACCTGAAGGAGCAATAGAGAGAGAGAGAAAAAAATCAGGAACTCAATAACCAACTGGCTAAGTTCAATGAAGACATGAACAAATGCAAGGAAGAACTCCAACAAGCATTAAGAAAATCATAATATGACTTGAAAAGGGAGCTCAACAGAGGGATGGAAACTATACATTAAAAGCCAGTAGAAAATGCAAACCAAATTGAACAAGTCCAAAAGTGTATAGAAGCTCTCAAGAATAGAGTCAGCCTTGTGTAGGATATAAAAGAAGCAGTTCAAAACTCCAAAAGTTTCAAGAAATTCCAAAAATTTTTTGTGAACAACACATGAGGGAATGGCAGATACCCTTAAACTTCCCAACATTCGGATCATGGGACTTCCAGAAGGGGAAGAAATTCAGACCAAAGGCATAGAGAACTTATTCAAAAAAATTATAGATGGAAATTTTCCCACTCTTTCAAAAGACAGTCCCATTAAGTTACAAGAAACTAACAGAACTCCAAACAGACTGGACCAAAGGATAAATTTTCCAAGACACATTATCATTAAGACTCTAAACATATATCACCAAGAGAAAGTCCTAAATGCAGCTAGGGAAAAACAACACATTACATATAAAAGAAAACTCATCAGAATTACTTCAGACTTCACAATGGGAATCCTGAAAGCCAGAAGGGCCTGGAATGGAACACTGCAATGTCTGAGAACTTATGGCTTCCAACCCAAACTACTCTACACATCAAAAGGATCCCTCATAATAAATGGCAAAAAAAAAACACCTTACATGATAAAACCCAGCTTTTCAACTATATGAACACAAAGCTGAACCTGCAGAGAGTACTTCAGGGAATTCTCCACATAGAAGAAGCAAATAACCAACCTCAAGTGCTTAAAGAAATAGGTCACAATAAACAAATTAAGAGAAGACACAAAAAACTACAAAGTCCAAGAAAACACCAAATCCCATAAACCACCACATTATGGCAGGGATTAAATCAAACCTCAGTTATTGCACTAAATATAAATGACCTTTATTTCCCAATCAAGAGACATAACTTAACAGGGAATATCAGAAAATTAGAGCCCTCAATCTGCTGTCTTCAAGACACCTACCTCACCACTAAAGACGGAAACCTCCTCAGGGTGAAAAAGTGGAAAATGATATTCCAATAAGAAATAAGCAGGCGTAGCTATATGAATATTGGATAAAATATATTTCAAACCAAAAGTAATTAAAAAAGAAGACTACTTCTTACTTATCAAGGAAATGACCCAGCAAGAGGATAGCACAATCATCAATCTTTATGCACCAAACACAGGTGCACCAAAATTCATAAAACCTGTGTTCCATAAGTTTTGGTACATTGTGTTCTCATTGTCATTCATTTTTAGATATTTTTCAATTTCATTTTTTTACTTATTGTTTAAAAGTGTGTTATTCAGTTTGCATGAGCTGGTTGGGTTACTGGTGTATCTTTTGTTGTTAATTTCTAGCAATATAGCACTGTGATCTAATATCATACGGGAAATTATGTTGATCCTCCTATATATATGCAGGCCAGTTTTATGGCCCAGTATATGATCTATTTTACAGAAGGTTCCATGGGCTGCTGAGAAGAATGTGTACTCTGGTTTTGGGGTAGAATGCTCTGCAGATGTCCGTTGAGTCTAACTAATCTATGGTTTTGTTGAGCTTTCACTTCCATATTAATTTTCTGTATGGATTGATCTCTTTATTGCTGATAGTGGAGTATTGATGTCCCCAATTATGATGGTGTTGGTGTTTATTTTTGTTTTATTGTCAGGTATGAATTCTCTATTAGGCTAGTATCATCTTAATACCAAAACAAGGCAGAGGTGCCACAAGAATAGAAAACTTTAGGCCTATTTCCCTGATGAACTTAGACACAAAGATCCTGAGCAAAATCCTCTCAAACAAAATTCAACAAAACACCAAAAGCATTATCGAACTTGATCAAGTAGTCTTCATCCCAGGAATGCAGGGGTGGGTGAACATACAGAAATCTGTCAACGTAATGCATTACTTAAATAAGCTTAAACACAAAAATCACATGATCATTTGGAATATCAGAAGGCCTTGGATATCCAAACACATCCTTAGCAAAAGAAATACCTCTGAGCAGGGTGTGGAGGCACATGCCTTTAACCCCAGCACTCAGGAGGCAGAGGTAGGAGGATCGCCGAGAGTTCAAGGCCACCCTGAGACTACATAGTGAATTCCAGGTCAGCCTGAGCTAGAATGAGACCCTACTTCAGAAAACCAAAAGAAAATTAAAATAAAAAAAGAAAGAAACATCTCTGGAGGCATCACCACACCTGATTTAAAGCTATATTACAAAGCCATAGTAATAAAAACAACATGGTACTATCATAAAAAAGCATGATAGACCAATGGAATGGAATTGAGGACCCAGACTTTGAGTCAAGTAGGTACAGCTACTTGACATTTGACAAAGGCCCTAAAAATGTAGGCTGGAAAAAAGCATCTTCAACAAATGGTGCTCGCGAAAGTGGATAGCCATATGCAGGATACTGAAACTTGATCCACACATCTCACCATGCACAAAATTCATGTCCAAGTGGATCAAAGACCTCAATATGAGACTGAAAAATCTATTACTACTGGAAGAAAAAAAAATATGAGGAACTTTCCATGATATAGGAATGTAAAGAGACTTCCTGAACAACACCAGTAGCTCAGGAACTTAAACAATCACTCAAACATTGGGATCTCATGAAGATGAAAAGTTTCTTCACAGACAAACGTACAATAAGCAGAGCCAATAGATTAACCACAGAATGGAAGAAAATTTTTGCTGGCTATACAACTGACATTGGCCTAATTTCTAGAATCTACAAAGAACTCAAAAACCTAAACAATAAAAAGTCAAATAACCCACTCACAAAATGGGGCAAGGAACTGTAGAGGGAGTTCTCAGATGAAAAATACAAAAGGGCAAATGCACACTTAAGAAAATGTTCATCATCCCTAATCATCAGGAAAATGCAAATTAAAATAACTATGAGATTCAACCTTACCCCAGTAAGGATAGCAAACATTTAAAAAAAAAAAAACAATGGTGAGGATGTGGAGAAATAAGAACCCTCATTCACTGTTGGTGGGTATGTAAGATGGTAGCACCACTATGGAAAGCAATATGGAGACTCCTGTAAAGGTTGACTATGGAGATACTAATAGACACAATTATTCCTTTACTGGGTATTTACCCTAAAAGCTCCATGCCTCAGTTCAGAGAGATTTGCTCAACCATGTTTATAGCAGCTCATTTCATAATAGCGAAGAGCTGGAATCAACACAGATGTCTATTACTAGATGAATGCATATCCAAGATGTATTATATCTACATGATGGAATTTAATACAGCAGTAAGGAAAATGACACAATGAAATTTGAAGAAAAATGGTCAAACTTGGAACAGATCATTCTCAGTGAACTTACCCAATCACAGAAAGATAATCGTCACATGGTCTTACTCACCTGTGGCTCCTAACCTGAATCTGCCTGAGATACTGACATACCTAATAAGCATCTGAAGGACTAGACAACAGGAAGCATGGGATGAGAGGGGAAGGTAAGTGTAGCAGACAGCTTCAGGTTCACTGAGATGAACTTTCAGACGAGGCACATTTATGAAGGAAGGGATTTATTGAAGTTTACAGATCTAGGGGAAGTTCCATAATGACAGAAGAAGCTGGCCTACTTTCACAGGACCAAACAGAGAGAGAAGCACAAGCCAAAAGCCATACAGCACAGCACACTTCTGGAACTCCAGCTAGGCACACTTTGCATATCTTAAGATTGAAATCTCAAACCCACCACCACACCTTAAGATCCCTCCAGTGACACTGCCTCCAGCCAGGTGCTGCAGATGCAAACTACAAACTAATAAAACATTGAATATATTGTAGGCCATCTATTCAAACTACCACAGTAAGGATGGTGGGGGAACACAAAACTGGACGCAAATGGCAATGTTACCATAAAAATTCTATATGCTGAAAGACAGACTAAATGTTGAACCTTAATCACATCCTTAGAGGGAACACCTGAATCACAGGGCTCTGGACAGGGTATGATGAAGAGTAACCTTAATCTTCTCCTGTTTCTCTTACTCTCTCTCTCTAACCCCCTTCTCTCTCTTCTCTTTCTCTTTTATATTATCTATGTTTTTCTTCCTTCTTTTGCCTTGGTGCTGGCCTGTAACTCCCAGTACCAACATGTGATTAACATCCACAATGAGCTGTTGATCAGAAAGACCTACAAGGTTTCCCAAAAGAAGACGTACTTCTGTCAGAGTACTTGATAACTTGACTTGTTGGTACAGAAGATGGAGTGATCTGGCTAGAATCTGGAAGAGAGGCCGTACCCGGACAGTTAGCTCTTCTAGTGCCAGAGGGTGCTACATGTGCAACTGGGGGAAAATGACCAACATCTGTCCAAGCAAACTGTGGTCTAAGCGACCCAGAAGCAAACAACCTGACATGATGCTCACACAAGTGCCATAGTGGCATACAGTCATGGTGGGTAACCAATTTCTCTTGAATTAGCTAACAGATCCACTCAGTGGAATGTAACCCATAGCTGGACTGGGAAAAAAGTCAGAACCATATCCAAAAAATGAGCCCACTCTCCAATATCAAGCTCCCACTATGGAAGAGTGGGTGGAAATATTGTTAGAGCCACATGTTGGGACATTATGCACAGAGACATTGCCTCTTACCCATAACTGATGGCTAACCCCACAATGCACAACCCACATTCCCCAATGAGGAGAGACCCTGCATATGGGGAAGGACAGGAAGGAGGCTATTGATGGCACCAACATGGCTGAATACACACTGTGTACATAGCTAATATAAAAAAGGAACCAGCTAAAATCACCCCTTTACTCTGGCTCACACTTTTTAGGTGACACTTAGAAAACTTTGCTCCTTATAATAATAGTTACACCATCTAACAGGGACTCGTTCCTGCCTGTCATTTTTGATCATGTAAAGCACAACTTCAACTTAAATGTTTTGTTGATTATATGACTGATTAAGCAGCTTGAGTTCATTTATTTCAGTTGTGAAGCTTGTTTATTTTAGTCTTCCAATAAATTTCAAATGCAACGAATCCAGTGATAGTTACCATGAAAATGCTTATGCAAGCAATCTTTTCCCAACTTCAGGAAACATGCTAAGTGTGGTTTTGCAGATTTCATAATAATGAAGATGGTGTCATTCTTTCCAATATGAATGTGTATGAATTTTCTCAATAAAAGCCTTTTGCTTTCTTTGAACAGTGGTCTACCATTTGTCATTTTCTTCTTAACGAAAATGTGATAATCATGTTTCAGGGCCATTGTCTTAATAATAAAGTAGATGGTGAAAGTTTATTCAGGTATTGATCTGTATAAAGTACAGAGATACATAACAGGAGGTGAAGGAAAGAGGATGGTTAGAAGAGACAGAAAGCATTACGGATAATGATATTATGAATTTTTGAGAACTTTAATACATGAACAGCTATTTGCTTATGTTCCCATCCCTTTATACTTTTTTGTTCCCTCTCAAGTGCACCCATGCTGTGAGGAACCTCCTATTAAAGGGTGCCCTTCCTCTGTTGTTTCTGTTTCCTACTTTTGGTCCTTCTCCATCCTTCCTGTCAAAATTTGGTTGGGTATAGAACCATGCTTGTCATCTGGTGATATCATGAATGCACTAGTCATTTCATGTCACAAGGACAGCACCCCAATGTATGCCTATGTACCCTGTGGTTCTAACATTATTTTTACCCTATTTCACAAGATAAACAAATGCTATGTGCAATAGGGACTCTAAACACATGCTACTTGCACTGCAGTATCTCCTATACTGTAAATATATGCCACATACCTACCCTCAAAACATGTATTATTACCAGTACCCTAAACATATTCTATATGCTTTACAATATCATATGCACCCTAAGTGCATGTTATATTAACTATAGTATCACACGTACAATATTTGCTAAACACACTACTTCATTGCCTACCTGATAAATATGACCAAGGCACTGCAGGGTTGTATATTTTTTAAACAAATGGTACATGCACTATGGAATTGCCTACATTTAAAATACATTATACATGTACAGGGCTATCACATACCCTCAAAACTTATGATAAATATAGTGTGACATTGTGTATACTCTAAACACATGCCATATCACCTACACTGTAAACACATTGGTGTAGTTACTATTGAATTGCTGTGATAAAACACCTGACCAAAAGCAGCTAATAGAAGGAATGATTTTATTTATGCTTATAGTTTCAAGGGTAAGATTTGTAACAGCAGGGTTTTCCTGGCATAAGCAGAGACTAGACATCTCCTCCTTGCCATAGCAGGTGAAAAACAGCAGCAAGATAGTGAGTCAATTGACAAGAGGGAGCTGGATAAAATAAAATAAACTAACCTTAAGCTCACCCCCAGCAACATACCTCATCCAGCAAGGCTCCACCCTCAAAACTGTTACCAGCTGGCTACCAAACAATCAAAACACATGAGTTTACGAAAGCCATCTGACTTGAACCACCACATTCTGTCCCTGGCTTCCACAAACTCACAGTCATTTTATGATATAAAATTCATTTAGTCAAAATTTAAAAGTGTCCACAGTTTTTATCTATTTCAACACTGTTCAAATTTTCCCATAGTGAAAAGTCTCTTAACTGCGAACCCATAAAACCAAAACATAATTTATATACACAGAATGGCACAGAGTAAACATTCAAAATGCAAAAGAAGTTATGGCAAAGACGGGCTGAAACTAATTCAATGAAATATATAAAACAAGTAGGGAAAATAATCAAGTCCTGCTACTCCTTGTCTAGCAACCATGACCAGTGACAAACACTCTGCGGTCCACTTCTGCCCCTCTATCTAGGCTGCCCACAACCCAGACAAACCTCTCTCCTCATGGTAGCTATTCTATAGTCTTTTCATCTCCAAAATCCTAAGATCATTCAAACCCATGGTTCCATGGCATGACTTTTATGGCTTCTATTTAGGGATTATGAGTCTTCTCCACATTATCTAGGGGCCATGTCCAAAAATCTAACCACAGCGCAAAACCGATGACCCAATTTTCCTGCATTTTTATACTTTCATAGTAACAGGTAGGCTCCCAGATTTGTTAATCCAGGGAGGAATAAAACAGATTTAGAATGGCAGAGAATACTTCAGGATTCTTATTACTGTCCCAATACAGAACAGCTGGCTGAATGATGGGAATCTTCAAACAATTGCACCTGAAAGAGGCTGCAGTTTCCTTCCTCAAACTTTCTTTATGTGTTAAGTGTATACTTGGAAGTCACACATAATTCTTTCCTCTTAAGAACCCTGCCTCGAATTTGCTTTAACTTTGTCCTTAATTAGAACTCATTCCCTGAATATATATATACATGACCCATTCTGATTTTCTTCTCAGGAATTCTTTATAGGACTCTTATTCACTAGGCTTTCTCCATTGACTTATTTGTAATGAGCACATTTTGCTAAGAATTTCTATGGTGTATGATCATATATGTGGGAAAGTTACAACCCAGAGTACAATAAATGATCTTTTAACTTGATTATAAAATTGAATCATTTACATAGAAAATCTCAATTGCTTTTTGTGCAAGGGAGAAATACTGTATTATTTTTTCTTGCATTACTTAGATGTATTTGAAGTTTTGATATAACTCTTTTCAGATCCTAAAATCAACTCATTTTACCCATAAAAACCTCAGTCATATGTGGGCAACAATTCTTTGTGCTGTAATTGAAGTTTCAATTGATATCACACTCTGATAATTTGAAATATAAATCTCCAATCTCCTTGGCTTAGTTAAGTATCCATTTCCTTTTTCTGTCTTGGAAACTTGCTGAAATTTAATGCAGGATGCCAAGTCTTCAAACTCTACATCTGACTTTCTAGTTATGCATGATCTACAAGTCAATGAAATCATGTTAAATATGACAGACAATAAATGTTTCATTATGATAAAACAATTCAGTCTCTTGAACATTCATGAAATTATGAATAAATGGTTTGGTGCCACAGAAATATAATTCTCAATGCTCTAAAATTAAGAGTTTATCACTTGATATAAATATGTGACTTAGGACTTTACCATCAAAGTTTAAGGATCTAGCAATTTATCTTCTTTAGTCACAATGGGCACAAATAGGACATCATATAAATGCTATAGGAAAGCATCAGTACAATGTGACCTGAAACAAGAGTTTCAGACACAGAATGTTTCAAGTACAAATTATGCTTTTAGTAAGCTCAAGTTCTATGGTTCAACACATTGTTCACTTTTTTCTCTCTATTCTACTACAGACATTTTTGAGCATGTAAATAGCTTGTTTAGATAGGAAACAGTATCACTACTTTGCCTGCTGATGGTAATATTCAAGGTTGGTTTCTTTTTTTTAATGAAATGTCTTTTTATTTATGATCAATTGTTTAGTTTCTTTTTCCAGAGCTTCTATTCAGGTGCCTGAAACAAAAGAACACTTTTATTCTTATGTCCAGATCTCAATTTAAATGGTACTTGGAAAACACAACAGAATATCAGATCTTTAATTGTCATCAAGTGATCAGTGAGAGAGTAGAAGCTGGGGTGATCATCATGTATTTGGTTTCTTTTTGAGTGAAGGATAGTTACCTCCTATAAATGTGTATGTGCTGTTTAAAGAACTCATGTGTTATGGGAGAATGACTGCTCTGTCAAGTAGGTAGACATAGTATGGAAGTACAAAGCTACAATGCTTTGAAGATAAAATTGGGTCCCACTTTGTGATGATTGTTTCCTTTTTTTTTTTTTTTTTTTTGGTTTTTCAAGGTCGGGTCTCACTCTAGCCAAGGCTGACCTGGACTTCACTATGTACTCTCAGGGTGGCCTCTAACTCACAGTAATGCAGTTATCCACTTACCTCTGCCTCTTGAATACTGGGATTAAAGGCGTGTGCCACCATGCTCGGCTGATTGTTTCCCTTTAATCCAGGAGATAAAAATGTAAGTCTTGTCAAGATATAACAGAAAAAAAGCCCTGGTCATATGCTACAGGTACACATATGTTAATGATTTTAATAATTAGGTCAGAATATTTATGAGCATCTCTGTCAGCACTACAAGATTATCATTATTATCATCATTTCCTTCATAGGCATATGACCAGGAACATACCATTCCTTATATATGAGTAGGAACCCTTATCTTAATACTGTTTTCTGTGGGAAATCACTATGCTTAGTGGTTGAGTAACTATGCATCCATCACTGAACACAAGTACCAAGTAGCTCACAATGAAATCAGCAATCATTGCTTGTATACAAACACGTAGGAGAGCTAAAGCCAAATATCTATTGCCCAGTTAAGGTAGCACCCAGAGGACACCAGTTTTTAGTCCAATGAATGGATGAGAATGATAATTTTCAGGTTCAATTCAAGATTCTGAGATAGGAAGGATTTAAAACTCCCCGTGCCCCATTTTCAGGAAAATTTGGATTTTACCATGATAAGATTATGTCTTAGGTAGATACAGCCTCCTTCATTACAAGTCCCCAAATAAGAAATGAGATGTGAATTTGACTCACAGCCTTTAGCAGAGCTTCCTCTAATCACAGAAAGGCATTGAATTGTCAAATGATTAAATGGCTTGCTTCATTGTATATCAAATTTTTTGTATATGTTGCACATACTACTGTGTATCTATAGCAGATGACAGTAGTGATGGAAGTAGTGATTAAATTGAATAACCTCAGTCACTTCAACATTCCTTCATGAGTGCATACAATATGAAGCAATTTACATTGACCACATCCCAAAATCAGTACTTTAGGGTTGAACAATATGTAATCAAGTAGAATGTAGAGAAATACTTTGTCAGCTAGTCCTCATCAAGAAAAGGATCAGTGACTACAGTTGTGTATATACAAAGTTGTGTTCAAGAGTAATTTCCCATTTCTTGCTACATTAAAATGTTATAATGAAGTCCATCATTTTGTATGCTAAAGAAATCTAAAAATGTCTACTTTTAGATGGAATATTAGCTAGAAATGATTTCAGAGTGCAGTGGTCAAAAATAATGTGAGTAGCTGAGTTACTTGCAAGGTCAGTGTGTGGGCAGGTGCAGTGGTCTGAAATAATTAGGCTTGTTCCATTTCTAGACTCCTCCCACTGCCCTGGCCTGAGTTCCTTGCAAGGTCAGTGTGTGGGCAGGTGCAACAGTCTGGAGTGAGTTGGCTGAACCAATTTCTTGGCTCCTTCCACCTCCGTGTTCAGAGTTCCTTGTATGGACAGTGGGACAGTTTGTGGGAAGACATGGGGGTCTAGAGTGAGTAGGCTAGACCCCTGTATCTGGGCTCATCCCACCTCCCCAGTATGAGTTGCCTGCACTGGTCTGTATATTGGAAGACACAGCATGAAGTAGGTCAGATCCCTGTTCCCTTGCTCCTCCTAGTCCCCTGTCCCTTGTAGGTCCCATTGTGCCTTGCTTGGGGAGGCCTGGCACCTGCATGAGCTGTGAAATCAGGCCTTTTGCTCTGCTATCTTGACTGGCCACAAGGTACCAACAGCCATGTTCACCTGAGTCTGAGGGTGAATAACTCAAAGGACAAAAATTTGCTCCCTCCTCAATAAAATAGTATTTCTAAAATGGGTAGACAATGGAAAAAAGCCAAAGAAAATCAGAAAACTGAGAGATCTCTACCAAGGATGCATAGTCCTACTACAGAAGCCTCCAATGAAATCACAGAGAAA
The DNA here is from genome assembly GCA_036346955.1 of Dipus sagitta. Classification (NCBI taxonomy): domain Eukaryota; kingdom Metazoa; phylum Chordata; class Mammalia; order Rodentia; family Dipodidae; genus Dipus; species Dipus sagitta. Next base: position 34,900,540 of record CM070776.1, read on the forward strand.
TCAACAGAAATTCATTCCCAAAATAAAAACACAACAGCCAATGAGACCCTGATTTTAAAAAAAGTCACTGAACTTGAAGAAAACTATCAAAGAACCAACAATCGTATCAATGAAATCGAACAGAGTCATCTCCTACTGTGTTCAGTCCTTGATAGTAGGATTAACTTAATTGAAGAAAATGTTAGAATCCTCCAAAGAGATATGAATAAATTGAAGGTAAGTCAAGAAATGGAAGACCTCAACAACCTGTTGATTAAGCTTAATGACTTGATCAAATGCAAGAATGAACTACAGGAAGCATCAAGAAAATCAGAATTTGAATTGAAATCATACCTTAAAAAAAGCTGAACATAATACAAAATAACACAACAGAAAAAAAATCAAACAGAATTAAAAAAAAAACTCTCTAGAACCATTCACCAACAGAGTTACTCATGTGAAAGACAGAACCTCTGACCTGGAAGATAAGACTGAAGAAATAGATCAGGAGGCCAAAAACTTGCTATGTTCAAAAAATCAAGTGAACAGAATATGAGGGAAGTGCAGGCCACTCTAAAATGACCAAACATCCAGATAATGGGTATACCAGGACAGGAAATCCAGACCAGAGGCATATAAAACACTTCATAAAATTATTGAAGAAAAGTTTCTCAGTGTTTCAAAAGAGAGGCCCATCCAGATGCATGAAGTCTACAGAACACCAAACAAGTAGGACCAAAGAAGAAACTATACAAGACACATCATAGTTAAAAACTCTTAACAATGAAAACAAAGAGAGGGTGTTAAATGCAGAAAGTGAGAAGCAATTCACAACATGCAAAGGCAATCCCATTAGAATAACATCAGATTTCTCAATGGAAACCCTGGAAGCCAGAAGGGCCTGGAATGGAATACTTCAAAGTCTGAAAAACTATGGCTTCCCACCAAAGCTACTTTACCCAGCAAAAGTATCCCTTGTAATAGATAGAGAAAGAAAAACTTTCCATAAAAATGTCAGTTATATGATTATATGAACACACAGCCAAACCTACAGAGAATACTTGAGGGAATACTTCAGACAGAACAGTCAAACAATCTCAAGAGCTGACAAGAAGACGACCACAATAGCCAAAAAAGACCAGGCATTCATGACACCACAGTGATTATCAGTAACCTCTCCAAGGAGGGCCCTCCATGGAATGTTGGTGGGAAAGAATAGACATAAGAGTATAACCAAATAGGAATAAGACCAATTTGTAACATACTCAGATATTAAAGTTCTCAATAATTTTTTAAAAGACTACTATATAGAATTTGAACTTATTTAAGTGCTTAAATGATATCCAATTGAAATGTACAGTGGATCTATATACTTAAAGTATGATGTAACTACTTCATCCTTCTCATAAAACTTTTACAGAAGCCATTATCAGGTAAACCATAATTCTTTCTTCTGTTAATATAGCCTTATAGTTACAATAAATGTATATTTATTTTCTTCTAAGTATGTGTAGCAGGGCTGGAGAGATGGCTTAGTGATTAAGGTGCTTGCCTGCATGCCAAAGGACCCAGATTTGATTCCTCAGAACCCATATAAGCCAGATACACATTACATGCATATGGAGTTTGTTTGCAGTGGCTAGAGGCCCTGGTATGCTCTCTCTCTCTCTCTCTCTCTCATCTATCTATCTGCCTCTCTATATATCTGCCTCTCTAAAATAAATAAATAAATGAGTAGGTGTAACAATGTCTTGTCTGTGTATCAATCCCACTCTGTCTCAATTTTTTAAAAAATGATCCTGTATTTAAACACTGTCAAACTAGCTATCATGTGCTGGAACCTTTTGGGAGAGAAACATAATCAACATTCTTATCAGCAGTGGATCCTATAAATTTCACAGTTGGTCAGTTAGGCCAAGTGTGCCCACTGGTGCAATGGTGGCATGTCTGTTATGGGAAATCCAACTTCTCCTTGATTGGATTTGAGGCCCACTCCATGGGAGGAAAGTCATGCCTGATACCAAAAATTTAATTGAAAGCCTATGGTTGGGAGGTCATAAGCTCTAGAGAGTAATTCATTTTTTTTTTCTAAATAGTTATATAATGGTCACTAAATTGCCCTCTAAGTGCTTGTTTGTATGCCCATATATTAATGTTACTCTCACTTTCTGTTAGAGGAGCTTCTCTTTTTAGATTTTGATGTCCACTGGCATGACTCAAAATGTACCATAATGCTAAAAAGAGATAGTTGAGCATTTAACACTAACTGAGACATCTCTATCACACCCTCCAAGGCTCAGGAACCATTACAGAAGAGGTGACAGCAAGAATGTAAGAGGCAAATTAAGGGGAAGAGTGCTTTGCAATATTATCTTACAGACACAAAGTAGCTATAGCATTCATGGCCTTACAGGGGCTGATGCTACTTACACAAAATAGTAGGAAAATGATGGCAGGGACTATTTATAAAAAAGAAGAGATTAAGTGGAGAAGGGATAGGGAAAAGAGAAAATGGAGGGTTGTTGGAATGGCTTTCTACCACTGTACATGTATGGAGGCTGTCAATAAAAATTAAAATAAAAAGTAAATAATAAACATGGTCAAAGCCAGACATGAAGACTCCCACTTATAATACCAGCATACAGAAAGCTGAGGCAGATGGATCACTAAATTCAAGGCCAGAGTGGGCTCGATGTAGGTTTAATTGCCAAAGAAGTAAAATCTTGTCTTAAAAAAGGTAAAAGATAGAATGCAGCTCAGTAGTAGAATACTTGCTTAGCATGTGCAAGGCCCTGACTTCCATCCCCAGCATGAGAAAATTGTTTAAACATTGTTTATGATTGCTTTTATAGAACAGTAGCAGATTAGGTCCAATAGTTTGGAAAAATCCATATGGATTTTCTTCAGTGAATTTTATTCTATTAGTAAGTTGCGTGTGCTCTGGTAAATAACCTCTCACTCATGCTCATGCAAGAAGCCCTGATTACACTCAGTGTATCTAGACATACACACACACACACACACAGAGAGAGAGAGAGAGAGAGAGAGAGAGAGAGGAACAAAGTATATGTATTATCTATAAAGAAGGTTTTCAGTTAGAGGGGAGAGGAAGAAATAAAGTAATAGTTATAATCAAAATAAATTATCTACATGTATAAAATTCATCAATGTGTAAAAATTGTCACCAAAAAGTACAACAAAGGTAAAAACCCTATAAGAAAGTCAAAATAGTAGTCAGTGTTAGTAAAATACCCCAAAGGGCAAAACCCAAGTCAAGTATTTTATTTGGATTTTTTCTAAGAAATGTAATAGATACTTTAGTTAGATCTTGAAGGTCTTCCAAAGGAACACATATTAAAAGCATGGTCCTCAGGTGACACTGTTGAGGGTTGGAGAGAGGTTATCTGGAAACTTCGGAAGGTAGGACTCGTTGGGAGATCCTTAGATCAGTAGGAGAAGGACATTGAGGGAACTTTTGAGACCCAATTTATAAAATTTTGTGCCTTTTTTCTTAATGGATATAAGGTGAAATTTTTTACTATCATGCACTCCCTACAATGATGTGTTGTCACACTTCAGGTTCAAATCAGGGCTGACCAATCATGAACTAATAAATAGACCTTTTAGTCTTTATATGTTTATTATCTTATTTATTTTGTAGTAATACTGTAAAGCTTATTGGCATTAGGGATAAGGAAGTAAGATAATGGAAAGATAAAGCCATAAAAATTATGTAAGTAAGTTAAGTGGTATTATGAAAAATAGGAGCTCATTTAACTAGGGCCCTATAGACTTCCTATCATTAACTAAGAGCTGCTTCTTGAAGTATAACTTCTCTTGGGAACTTCATCCTCCTCACTATAGTGACTAAGTTATCTCCTAATAAAGCCCCCAGGTAAAGAGTAGCTAATGTGTAGTAAACTGACTTTAGTACACTTAGTTAAATGACAAAGGTAAGGGTTAGAGTACCTTAAGCATCAATGAAGTGGTTCAAACCAAAGATGAGTTGAGAGCACAGAAACTTCAATTTCCTGCTAGGCATACTAGAATGTATGTATAACCCCAGGCCTTGATAGGCTGAGGCAGGAGGATCATGAATTTCAATCCACTCTGATCTAGGTAGTGAATTCAAGGCCAGCCTGGGTTATATAAAAGATCCTGTCTCCAAACAATGAAACAAAACAAAATAAAGTCTAACCAATCAACATAGTACAAATGTCTCTTTCAAAAGTCTTGGATAGTTTCCCTCTTGCAAGGCCAGTCAGCATACAGTAGCATTTCCCTAGTATAAATGGTATATGGAATGGAGATAAAAGCTAAGAACAATCTTATGCAGAATATACTGGCACTGTAGAACACTGTATCACAAACATACCTGCTTAGGAAATTTTCTGTTCATTAAGTTTCTTACTGATATCTCTTGGGTACACCAGGAATTTCTAGTGCATGGAAACTTCTGAGCTGCAGGCTCAGTGTGCAATAGAAGGTTATTGTTCTGTATCATGGTTCATTGCTTAACACAATCTTCTAAAAGCTTGAGGGACGGTTTTCTTCCCTATAGTCTCTCAGATGGAGCTATTTTCCCAACATTATTGTTATTCTTTGTAAGCTTATTTTCTATCAGAGTAAGAACTTTGGACGAAATAAGTTTTAGAGTTTTAGCTTTTTTTTTTTCAAAGAAATGGATCTCACTGATAATAAGTTCAACTCAGATAACCTATGGAAAAAGGTATTACCCCCCCCCTCCCCTTCATAGCATAGATGAGACCAAATGTTCTTTCCTAGTGTTTATCCAGGTAAACTCAGAAACAATACCTGGAGATTGGAAGACTTAATGTTCTATGGGACAAACATGGAACAGAGTGGTGCAGTGAAAAAGAATGTTTTATTAAATAAACCCCATTATTTTCTATTTCCATATAGTGTTTTGACACATGTAGCTTTGTATAGCTCTCAAGGATGGCCCATGTTATCAAAAACCTACCCTTTATCATGAAGCTCTGCAAAGCTTGATAATACAGTATATGACATTTATTAGTCTCTCTTTGGTATATATTTTCTTTTTATTATCTTCATTTTTCCATGGAATTCCACACTTCCATCAGCCCACAGTTAACAAAGCATTGGAACTTAAACTTGGTTTCCTAAGAAACTAGTTTATTAATTTTGTGCATGTAGTAGGTTGCTTATAAAATGTAATCTAGGGAAGATAGGGGAAACTTCTTGTTATACAAAGTAGCAGAACTTTAATTAAAAGGAAAGCCAGAGAGAGAGAGGGTATGATGTGGGATGCATGACAGAGAAATGAAGAAAAGAGAAATGTGAGCAGCATGAGAGAAGCAAATTACTCAGCAGACTTAAACATTATACATATCTTAAAATGGGACAAAATGAATTTTTAATATTAAATAGAGTATTATAGTCTACCAAAATATACGTAAATCTTTATGAGAGACAGAGAACTATCAGAAATCTGTCTTCTTTTTGCCATTGTAGGATTTTTATTTTAGAATTTTATGCAAATTATGATGCAAAATTTACCACTATTATAACTTGACATAAAATAAAAACATGTTTACTTGTGAAGTGAATGAGAAGTGAAAAATAGAGAAATTAAAGAGAAAAGTTTTTACAATGATTGAATTCTGTATTTTCTTTTTTAAAGATTCTTCAGAGATTTTATTTCTCTTTAAATATTTTACTATTTATTTGAGAGAGAGAATGGTCATGACTCCTGCCACTGCAAACAAACTGCAGATGCATGTTCCGCTTTGTCCATCTGCCTTTATATGAGTACTAGGGAATTGAACCCTGGTTGCCAGGCCTCATAAGCAAGAACCTTTAACCACTGAGTCAACTTCCCAGCCATTATTTTTATTTTATATTTCTATTATTTATTTGCATGTTTGTAGGGGTGCACTTGTTATGGTGCACACATGGAAGTCAGAGGAGGAACTCAGGTGTTTGTCCTCCTCTTCCACACTTCTGAGACAGGGTCTCCATGGACACTGCTGCTTTCAAGCTTCTGGTTTTTGTGGCTCTATCTTCCATTGCTGTAGCCACACTGGAATTACAAATCCATGTGCATGTTTACATGGGTGCTATCAAATTGACCTTGGCCAGCAGATTTGCCAGCAAGTGGCTTTAACTGATGAGCTATCTCCACAGCCAGGATTCTCAGCCAGGATATTGTATCACCAAATGAGTCCTAATTATAATGATGTTGCACAGGTTCATGAAAAGTCAAAGTTATTTGGTTGTATTGAGGAATAGATTAGTGAGATATAGAATATATGTAAATTCAATATCTAAACTGAAATAACTGGATTCCAAGAAAAATAGAATTTCCTTATATGCTCCTGGTGAAAAAAATAAGGAAACAAATAAACAATTGTGTGTTTACATAATTTTGTTACAGCCTCATTCATTATAACCAAATATTCTTTAAAATGAGTGTGCTGGCCAAGGCAGAAATTCTTATTGAGAGCACTTCCACAAGCTGTTGTCTTTATCACCACCCTCTCTATTTATATCAGTTTTCTAGGTGAACTCTTAGCAAGTTTCTCACTTTTGTGAATAGCACAATAATTGGTGTGAATAGACTGGTCTGCAGCAGAATAGAAATATATAAAACAAAAATCCTCAGTAGTTGGAAAGATGACATGGACATATATATTCAAATACACACATAAAAGTATACTTTAAATTGTTTAATTTCAATGGTACAAATAAATACTAAATATTGGTAACTGTGAAAGTATAGAATGAATTATCATGAGATATAATGAGAGAATTCTGGAATGTGACAGATTAGTTAAATTCAGACAATGGTTAAAAAGAAAGATCAAGGATATGCCTTGGTTAATGGGGTTTCAGTTATCTAATTACTCTGAGAAAATTAAATATTTTAAGTCATTATTTCTAGCTCAATGGTGTATTCAAACTAACAGAAAGCTTTAGCTTTTGGTGCCTGTTGATAGTGAAAATTGTGTTATATACTAAGGCACTGATAACTACTAAAGGGAATAATAGAAGTATGAAGTATCATTGCCTTAGTACATAACAACACCATCATATATATGTATATACATATGTATATATATGTATATATGTGTATATATATGTATATATGTGTATATATATGTATATATATATATATATATATATATATATATATACACACACACACACACACACACACACACACACACACACACATGGTGTGTTGTTGTATATATATACATATACCCTTAATGGGATTAGCTGGTTTTTTTTTTTTTTTTGGTTTTTCAAGGTAGGTTCTCACTCTCACTCTAGCCCAGGCTTGACCTGGATTTCACTATGCAATCTCAGGCAGGTCTCAAACTCACAGAGATCCTCCTACCTCTGCCTCCCAAGTGCTCAGATTAAAGATGTGTGCCACCATGCCCGGCTCGGATTAGCTGTTAAGCATTCCCTCTCCCTCAAGGACTTGCACGTGTTAAACATTTTGCATGCTTATGTGTCTCTAACTCCTGATGATAAGACCATTGCTATAGGGAATTGCCCATGTAACAGATTAGGAAGTACAGGTTTATAGAACTCAGGTAATTTATGCAAGGTCCTATATAGTGCTAGACCAAGATAATGATCAGGATCTCAAACCTCTACTATTGTTCAGTTCACTAATCAAAGGCTTGTGCCACTTTATTCCACTCATTGTCCTCAGCATAATAAAAAACTAAGACATAATTGTCTTAAAAATATTTAGTCATATGCTGACAATAAAACTTTTATAGGAGTAAAAATTGAAGGCATTTTTTAGCAATAATTTAGTTGATTTTACTTGGTACTGCATCTCAAGAAGGTCAGAACCTCTGGGTTGCCATGGTAATAGAGACCAGCTGCTCAGAAACTCATTTCCAGTGTAATGATAATCCCTTCTCTCTACTTTCAACTGAGAAAAAAACTGATAACTTATTATGATGTGTCTGTCACCATTGTGGCTGTTTCTATTTAAGTCTACATTTGATCTTTTCTTTTTCAAAAGTCTAGTTAGACTAATCCTTGGCTTTTTCATTTTTCTTTTTCATTTATTTGGCCACATTGCAGATATTTTGGAGAAAAAAAAGTAATCCATAATCACCCAATATTATTATTTGATGTTATTTAATTATTGTGTTATTATTTACATAAATAAAACCTACTCTTCCGGTCAAGATGGCGGCATAGGAACCACGCCTAAGCAGCCTAGGGGAGAAAAAGCCAAAGAAAACCCAGCAAAATACACAAGGGAGGTATATAAGAGATTAAAACAGCAGCAGAGAAGTAGGAGATATCCAGAGCCCACATGGGCAGGCCGAAGCAGCTCCGGCAGCGGCAGCTCGGGACCCGGTAGCGGCAGCTCGGGATCCGGCAGCGGCAGCTCGCGTCCCGGTAGCGGCGACTTGGGCTCCGGCAGCGGCACCTCGGGACCCGGTAGCGGCGATTCGGACTCTGGCAGCGGCAGCGGCAGCACGGGCACCAGCAGCTGCATCTCTGGCTCCGGCAGTGGCGACTCGGGATCCAACAGCGGCGGCTCAGACCCCGGCAGCGGAAGCGGCGGTGGAAGCCGGAAGCGGCGGTGGAAGCCGGAAGCGGCGGTGGAAGCCGTGACTCCAGCCCCAAAAACACCATCAGCTGCTCCGGTACCGGCCACAGCGGCTTCAGGGCAGTGAATCCAGCAGCGGAGGCTCCAGCAGCTTCAGCGGCAGAGGCGGATCCTGCAGCGGCAGCACCAGCGGATCAGAGGCGGAGGACCCAGCAGCGGCATCTCCAGCGGATCAGCGGGGGCAGACCCAGCAGCGGCATCTCCAGTGGCGGATCCAGCAGCAGTGGTCCCAGCAGCGGCAGCTCCAGCGGCAGCAGCGGGGATCCAGTATCAGGGTGCCAATCTGCAGGGCCACAGTTGCCAGGCCTGGTTTGCCCCACAGGAAAAGCCAGTACCCAGTTCCAGAAAGCAGAACAGCGGCCCAACATCCCAGCCAGCAACTTGGCTGAGACCAAAAGCATCCAAAGAGGTAACTGGGATTGAACCAGGGAAGGGTCTCACCTGGTCACAAGCTGACTTGGATCCCTCAACAGACCAGAAATCTTAACTTCTTTGTTGATAGAGGATCTGGTTTTTATAATACCTAATCTTGCATAAATGCTTGGTGCTGTTCTTGACTGAATGTGTATAGGGTTTAGTTAAATTTTAGAATATACCTGTATTTTATTCCACTCAACCTATTTGAATACTCCCATAGCAGGCAAACTTAACCCCTAGGACCACGTGTCTAGATACTCTGAGAGTGGTAAGAGCCACACCTAACATCTTAATCTCCTACATAGAAGATATACAATATCAGATCAATAGATACAGCAAAGGATACCCAGCTAACTGGAAAATCTAAGCAGTAACTTAATCCAAGATGCAAAAATATATACATTATAACACAAGAAACACCAAAAACCAAGGCAATATAAACCCACCAAAAAGCATCAATGCTTCAGAAATGACCTCTAGTGAAAACGAGTTAGAGAAAATGCCTGAGAAAGATTTCAAAAGAATGATTGTAAATATGTTCAATGAACTCAAAGAAGAAATCAAAGGAATCAGAGAAGATACAGGACACCAATTTAACGAAATAAAGAAATCAATACAAGACATAAATAAGGAAATAGAAATAATGAAGAAAAAGCAGTCAGAATTACTAGCAATGAAGAACACAGTTAATGAAATAAAAAACTCTGTAGAAAATCTCACCAGTAGAATGGATGAAGGAGAGGACAGAATATCTAGGCTAGAAGACCAGGTGGCAGATCTAATACAATCCAACAAAGAGAAAGACAAACTAATAGAAAAGTATGAATGGGAATTTCAAGATATTCGGGACACTATGAAAAGATCAAATATAAGAATTCAGGGTATAGTAGAAGGAGAAGAATTTCAATCCAAAGGTATAGTAGGCATCTTCAACAAAATCATAGAAGAAAACTTCCCCCAAATTGGGAAAGAGGTGCCAATGCAGATACAGGAAGCATTTAGAACACCAGCCAGACAAAACCTGGAAAGAACCTCTCCTCGCCATATTATAATCAAACTACCAAACACACAATCCAAAGAAAAAATATTGAAAGCAGTTAGAGAGAAAAATCAAGTTACCTACAAAGGCAAGCCCATCAGGATCACAGCAGATTACTCAACACAAACTTTCAAAGCCAGAAGGGCTTGGAGTGATGTATTCCAAACCCTGAAAGATAACAACTGTCAACCAAGGCTACTTTATCCTGCAAAACTATCCATTCAAATAGATCGAGAAATAAGGACATTCCATGACAAAAGCAGGCTAAAGGAGTATTTGAAGACAAAACCAGCTCTACACAAAATACTTGAAAGAATCCTCCATGCCGAAGAGAAAGAAAAACACTCATATAAGGAACCTGGAAAACAACAAACAACACTCAAATACTAGTTAATATAAGAGAGCAAAGGTAGAACCAGAACCACAAAAAAAAAAAAAATGGCAAGCATAAATACACATCTTTCAATAATATCTCTTAATATCAATGGCCTCAATGCTCCAACCAAAACACATAGATTTGCAGACTGGGTTAAAAAGCAGGACCCTACAATTTGTTGTCTCCAAGAAATTCACCTTTCTACAAAGGATGGACATTATCTTAGGGTGAAAGGTTGGAAAACGGTGTTTCAAGCAAATGGACCCAGAAAGCAAGCAGGGGTTGCTATCCTAATAGCTGACAAGGCAGACTTCACTCCAACATTAGTCAAGAAAGATAAGGAAGGTCACTTTATATTGATTAAGGGTACACTCCAACAGGAGGACATTACAATCCTAAACATATATGCACCTAACATGGGGGCTCCCAAATTCATCAAACAAACACTGTTAGAACTAAGGTCACAGATAACACCAAACACAGTGGTAGTTGGTGACTTTAACACCCCACTCTCATCAATTGACAGGTCATCCCGGGAAAAAATAAACAGAGAGGCATCTGGACTAAACGAGGTCATAGAAGGAATGGACCTAACAGACATATACAGGACATTTCATCCAAATGCTGCAGAATATACATTCTTTTCAGCAGCACATGGATCATTCTCTAAAATAGACCATATATTAGGACACAAAGCAAATCTTAACAAATTCAGGAAAATTGAAATAATTCCTTGCATTCTATCTGACCACAATGGAATCAAACTACAAATCAATAGCAAGAAAGGATATAGAGCATACACAAAATCATGGAAACTAAACAATACATTACTAAATGATGAATGGGTCAATGAAGAAATCAAGAAGGAAATCAAAAAATTTATAGAGTCAAACAATAATGAGAACACAACATACCAAAATCTCTGGGACACAATGAAGGCAGTTCTAAGAGGTAAATTTATAGCTTTAAGTGCCTATATTAAGAAATTAGAAAGGTCGCAAATAAATGACCTAATGCTTCACCTTAAAGCCTTGGAAAAAGAAGAACAAGGCAAACCAAAAATCAGTAGACGGGAAGAAATAATAAAGATTAGGGCAGAAATTAATGAAATAGAAACCAAAAGAACAATACAAAGAATTAATGAAACAAAGAGCTGGTTCTTTGAAAAGATAAACAAGATTGATAAACCCTTAGCAAATCTGACCAAAAGAAAGAGAGAAGAGACACAAATTAATAAAATTAGAGATGAAAAAGGTAACATCACGACAGATGCCAGAGAAATTCAAAAAATCATAGGGACATATTATAAAAACATATACTCCACAAAGTATGAAAATCTGAAAGAAATGGATGATTTCCTTGATTTATATGACCTACCTAAATTAAATCAAGATGAGATTAATCACTTAAATAGACCTATAACAAGCATGGAGATCCTAACAGTTATCAAAAATCTCCCAACTAAAAAAAGCCCAGGCCCAGATGGATTCACTGCTGAATTTTACCAGACCTTCAGGGAAGAGCTAACACCATTGCTTCTTAAGCTTTTCCATGAAATAGAAAAAGAAGGAATTCTACCAAACTCCTTCTATGAAGCCAGCATCACTCTGATACCAAAACCAGGCAAAGATAGAACAAAAAAGGAAAATTACAGACCAATCTCCCTCATGAACATAGATGCAAAAATTCTCAACAAAATATTGGCAAACAGAATACAAGAATACATTAGAAAGATCATTCACCCTGACCAAGTAGGCTTTATCCCAGAGATGCAGGGATGGTTCAACATACGCAAATCTATAAATGTTATACATTATATAAATGGGTTGAAGGACAAAAATCACATGATCATCTCATTAGACGCAGAGAAAGCATTCGACAAAATCCAACATCCCTTCATGATAAAAGTCCTACAGAGACTGGGAATAGAAGGAACATATCTCAATATAATAAAGGCTATTTATGATAAGCCTACAGCCAACATATTACTAAATGGGGAAAAACTGGATGCTTTTCCACTAAAATCAGGAACAAGACAAGGATGTCCACTGTCCCCACTTTTATTTAATATAGTTCTGGAAGTCTTAGCCATAGCAATAAGGCAAGAGACATGCATAAAAGGGATACAAATCGGAAAGGAAGAGGTCAAGTTATCATTATTTGCAGATGACATGATTCTATATATAAAGGACCCTAAAGACTCTACTAGCAAACTGTTAGAGCTGATAAAAACCTACAGCCATGTAGCAGGATACAAAATAAATACACAGAAATCAGTAGCCTTCATATATGCTAACAACAAACACACAGAGGATGAGATCAGAGAATCACTCCCATTCACAATTGCATCAAAAAAAAAAAAATAAAGTACCTTGGAATAAACCTTACTAAGGAAGTAAAGAATCTATACAATGAGAACTTTAAAACACTCAAGCGAGAAATTGCAGAAGACACTAGGAAGTGGAAAAACATCCCTTGTTCCTGGATTGGAAGAATCAATATTGTGAAAATGGCAATCTTACCAAAAGCAATCTACACATTTAACGCAATCCCCATCAAAATTCCAAAGGCATTCTTCACGGAAATAGAAAAAACAATCCAAAAATTCATTTGGAATCACAAAAAACCTCGAATATCTAAAATAATACTGAGCAACAAAAATAAGGCTGGTGGTATCACCATACCTGATTTTAAACTATACTACAGAGCCATAGTAACAAAAACAGCATGGTACTGGCACAAAAGCAGACTCGTAGATCAATGGAACAGAATAGAGGACCCAAATGTAACCCCATGTACTTATAGCCACCTGATATTTGATAAAAATGCCAAAAATATTCATTGGAGAAAAGACGGCCTCTTCAGCAAATGGTGTTGGGAAAACTGGATATATATCTGTAGAAGGATGAAAATAGATTCTTCTCTTTCTCCGTGCACAAGAATTAAGTCCAAATGGATTAAGGACCTTAACATCAGACCTGAAACTCTGAAACTGCTAGAGGAAAAAGTAGGGGAAACCCTTCAACATACTGGTCTTGGCAAAGACTTTCTGAATACAACCCCAATTGCTCAAGCAATAAAACCACAGATTAACCACTGGGACCTCATGAAAATACAAAGATTTTGCACTGCAAAGGACACGGTGAAGAAAGCAAAGAGGCAACCTACAGAATGGGAAAAAATCTTCACCAGCTATATATCTGATAGAGGATTAATATCTAAGATATACAAAGAACTCAAGAAGTTAAATAATAAGGAATCAAACAAACCAATCAAAAAATGGGAAATGGAGCTAAATAGAGAATTCTCAAAGGAAGAAATACGAATGGCATATACGCATCTAAAAAAATGTTCTACATCCCTAGTCATCAGGGAAATGCAGATTAAGACTACATTGAGATTCCATCTCACTCCTGTCAGATTGGCTACCATCATGAAAACAAATGATCATAAATGTTGGCAGGGATGTGGAAAAAGAGGAACCCTTCTACATTGTTGGTGGGAATGCAATCTGGTCCAGCCATTGTGGAAATCAGTGTGGAGGTTCCTAAAACAGCTAAAGATTGATCTACCATATGACCCAGCTATAGCTCTCCTAGGCATATATCCTAAGGACTCATCTCATTACCTTAGAGATACTTGCTCAACCATGTTTATTGCTGCTCAATTTATAATAGCTGGGAAATGGAACCAGCCTAGATGTCCCTCAACTGATGAGCGGATAATGAAGATATGTCACATTTATACAATGGAGTTTTACTCAGCAGTAAAGAGAAATGAAGTTATGAAATTTGCAGAAAAGTGGATGGATCTGGAAAGAATTATACTAAGTGAGGTAACCCAGGCCCAGAAAGCCAAGCGCCACATGTTCTCCCTCATATGTGGATCTTAGCTAGAGATGATTGGGCTTCTGTGTGAGAAGGAAAAAACTCAGTAGCAGAGGCCAGTAAGTTAAAAAAGGAGATAGAAAGGGAAGAGAAAGAAAGGGAGGAGGGCTTTTATTAGGTTGGTATTGTATATATGTAAGTAGAAAGATTGAGATGGGGAGGGGATATGATGGAGAATGGAATTTCAAAGGGGAAAGGGGGGAGGGTAATACCATGGGATTTTTTTTGTTATCATGGAAAATATTAATAAAAATGGAGAAAAAAAAAACTAAGTAATCAGGGAGGGCTGAGTTCTGCTGCAGTAACAAACATTTTCCTACTCTCTTTGTTTTGAAGTAACAAAAGTTTATTTATTTATTTATTTGCTTTTGGTTTTTCGAGGTAGGGTCTCGCTCTAGCCCAGGCTGACCTGGAATTCACTATGTAGTCTCAGGCTGGCCTCAAACTCATGGTGATCCTCCTACCTCTGTCTCCTGAGTGCTGGGATTAAAAGTGTACACCACCACACCTGAAAAAAAAAAACCTACTATTTAAAAGTTTATAATTTTATACAAAAATATCTAATTTCACAACATTTTACCACCCAATGAAAAACCACATTCAATGGCAACCAGTTCCAATATTGTTCAGTCCATGGGCTACCATGAATCTACTTTCTAAGTCTACATGTTAATCTGTTCCATGTGACTTTTGTGATTGACATTTTTTTTCTTTATTAATTAGTTTTGTATTCATCAAATACACTCAGTTTTGTACCATTGTTAGGCTCATCCATGACCTACCCCCTCCCCTTGGCCCCTCCTAGTTGAGGTATACGGGTCATGAATTGTGGAGTTAGCCCACAGTTATGGGTAAGATAAATGTCTCTGCATATCATGACCCAACATGTGGCTCTGACATTCTTTCCACCCCCTCTTCCGCAAAATTTCCCTGAGCCATGTTGGGTTCATTTTTGGTCTGCTTCAGTGATGAGGTGTTGGGGGCTTCTGAGGCTCTGACTCTCTGATTTGGTAGGAGTCGATTTTTCTCTGTGTTGATCTCCTTCCCCCTTGTGCTGGTATCCAGTTCATCAGGAAAACAGCACCCTTGCTTGTTTAGCCAATTTTTCTTAGTTTCAGCCGGGGCCCTTTTGAGGTATGATGGGGTGGCTCTCTCCTTAGGATCTACATCTATCTGAAAAAGAGAAGAAGATTCTCCAACAGAGAGTAAGTTAGCACCAGGACAAATGAGATAACCCTTACTTTTTTTTTTTTTTTACAGAGAATTTAATAGGTGTAGGCCCTCTTGTATTTTGCATGTGTGAACTGTATGCATGTTCTTTTGTGAATAGCTGTGTATGTGTGTGTGAGAGACGTAGAAAGTAAGAGAGAGAGAAAGAGAGAGAAAGTGTGTGTGTGTGTAAGGCAGAGGACAATGTCAAGTACCATCCTCAGGAATGTCATCCTCCTTTTATGAGAAAGCACCTCCCATTAGCTTGAAGTTTACCTGGCTAGACTGGATGGCTAGTGCCTATGCTTCTGCCTCTCCAGCATTGTCAGTATAGACATGTGCCACAATACCCAACATTATTACATGGATACTGGACCTGAATTCACATCCTCATTTTTGAGTGGCAAACACTTTGCTTACTGAACCATCTCCCCAGGCACTGTGATTGCCTTCTTTCACTTAACATTTGAAGGTCCACTCAGGTTTTAGGACTTATTTACATTTAATTTCCAAATAAAATGGACATATCACCTCAACCTGCTCAATGGCTCTGAAAGCTATCATCCCATTGCTAATTTTTATTAGTTATATGAATTTCACTATCTTTGTTTCTTCATATATAAAATACAACTGATAAGCCTAAGCTTATAATGGTTGAGATTAAATTAGATAATACACAAAAGCATGTCACACAACAGCTGGAAAACTGACTGATTAAAGAAAGAAAATTCCAGCCCTCAGGATAAAGCAATTTTCTTTGCCTTCTCCTATATTAGCATTTATTTCTTATTTATTTATGGGCTGTTTGACATATTGCTATGCTTTCTTACCTTTTGTAGTGAAGGGAGATTGAACCTAGTGTTTTATGCCTGTTAGAAAAGTGTTGTGCACAGAGGTGTCAGGGATCTATTCTGCCTTAGTTTCTTTTTAACAAAATGAGATGAAGTTCAATGAATAACATAAGCATTGACATAAATTTTGGATACTATTGAGTTTATAATATTGTTAAAAGAAAAAAATCTGCTTTGAGTAACTCTGGATCATCACCACATGCTACTATAGATGAGAGGAGATACCAGGAGTAGATGATATCAGTGGTTGGAAATTCTAAATAACAGATGTTTTTACTGATACCTTTTGGGAAATACTATATGCAGAAATTGTCACTTAAAAAACTCTCCAAATTGTTGCTGCAAAAGTTGTACTCCCTTAGAGTTAATGTAGGTGACTTGTGTTTTGAGACCATTATGAAGTAAAAAAAAAAAAAAAAAGTGTTCTAAACACACAAGCACTACAATATTGGTTCTGTTTACCTGAGAAGATGCATTTGTTTTTGCTAAGGAGGAAACTCCATGCCTCATATATGATAGGCAGTAAATCTGTCATTAAGCTACATCTTCAGCCCTCTACTGTTAATCTAATGTTCACTAAAGTACTAGGTCTGACATAAGCAGCATGTACAGTGCAGATATGATAGATAAAGAGGTGACTCACATCTCAGCGAGTGAGTGAGATAGGTAGAGATTTCATTATGTTATAAGGAATGCTAGAAAATTTAAACTATAAAGATTTTTTTATTTCTGCAATTTCCCATGTAATATTTTCATAGTACAAGTAGACTCTGAGTAACTTAGGGAACGAACATCAAGAGGAAATTACAATCATAAATCTGTATGCACCAAACAGAGGGCCACCAGAGTTCATTAAACAAAACCTACTTCACAATAAAACAGAAATAACCCCCAACACCATCATAGTTGGGGACTTCAATACACCATTATCAATAATAGACAGATCATCCAAACAGAAATTCAACAGGGAACTAAGAGAGCTGAACAAAACCATAGACCACTTAGACCTAACAGACATCTACAGAACTTTCCATCCCAAAGACACAGACTACACGTTCTCCTCAGCAGCCCATGGAACATTCTCTAAAACAGACCATATACTGGGTCACAAAGACTGCCTCTACATATTTAGGAAGATTGACATAATTCCCTGCATGATATCAGATCACAATGCTATATTGCTAGAAATCAACAACAACAGACCCACCAAAAATCCCAAGAGCTCCTGGAAACTGAACAGCACACTTTTAAACAATAAATAGATAGAGGATGAAATAAAAAATGATATTGCAAAATTTCTGGAATTGAATGACAATGAGAACACATCATACCAAAACTTATGGGACACAATGAAGGCAGTCCTAAGGGGAAAATTCATAGCACTCAATGCCTTCATAAAAAAGACAGAAAGAACCCAAATCAATAACCTAACCATCCACTTAAAGGCACTGGGAAAACAAGAAAAATCCAACCCAAAGAGCTCCAGAAGGAAATAAATAATTAAAATCAGAGCAGAAATCAATGAATTGGAAACGAAGGAAACAATTAAGACAATTGACAAAACAAAGAGCTGGTCCTTTGAAAAATACACAAGATTGACAAACCCCTGGCCAATCTGATCAAGAAAAAAGGAGAAGCTTCAAATTAACAAAATTCAAAATGATAAAGGAGAGATCACAACAGACATAAGTGAAATTGGGAGAATCATCAGGACTTATTTCAAAAACCTCTACTCCACAAAACTCGATAATGTGGAGGACATGGGTAAATTCCTGGATGCATACCATCTACCAAAGCTAAACTTAGAGCAGATTAATCACCTCAATCAACCCCTCACATACATGGAGATTGAAAAAGTAATAAAAAACCTCCCCAAAAAGAAGAGTCCAAGACCAGATGGCTTCCTAGCTGAATTCTATCAAACCTCCATGGAAGAACTCAAACCAATCTTCCTCAAACTGTGCCACACAATTGGTAAACAGGGAAAGCTAGCCAACTCCTTTTATGAAGCTAGCATCACCCTAATTCCAAAACCAGGCAAGGATGCCAAAAGAAAAGAAAACTACCGGCCTATTTCCCTGATGAATTTAGATGCAAAGATCCTGAACAAAATCCTAGCAAACCGAATCCAACAACACATCAAAAGCATTATCCACCTTGACCAAGTGGGATTCATCCCAGGAACACGGGGGTGGTTCAACATACAGAAATACTTAATGGAGAGAGACTGGAGGAATTCCCATTAAGATCAGGAACATGACAGGGCTGTCCACTCTCACCTATGCTCTTCAATATAGTACCGGAAGTCCTAGCTCAAGCAATAAGACAGGAGAAGGAAATAAAAGGGATACAACTTGGAAAGGAAGAAGTTAAGTTAGCTCTATTCACTTATGACATGATTGTATTTGTAGGAGACCCGAGAGACTCCATCCCAAAACTCCAGAAGGTGATTAACTCTTAAAGTAGCAGGATACAAAATCAAGGCACAAAAAACAATAGCCTTTCTATATGCAAATGACAAAGATACAGAGAAAGAAATAAGGGACATAGTACCATTTTCAATAGCAACGAAGAAATAAAACACCTTGGAATAACATTAACCAAGGAAGTGAAAGATCTATACAATGAAAACATAAAAACACTCAAAAAAGAAATTGAGGAGGACTTGAGAAAATGGAAAGACCTCACATGCTCCTCGATAGGCAGAATTAACTTTGTGAAGATGACAATCCTACCAAAGGCAATATACAAATTCAATGCAATTCCAATTAAAATCCCTACACTGTTCTTCACAGAGATAGAAAAAATGATATCCAATTTCATATGGAAAGGCAGAAGGCCTTGCATATCCAAACATATGCTCAGCAAAAGAAATACCTCTGGAGGCATCACCATACCAGATCTGAAGCTATATTTCAAAGCCATAGTAATAAAAACAGCATGGTACTTTCATAAAAACAGGAGTATAGACCAATGGAATAGACTTGAGGACCCGGATTTGGGTCAAGCAACTATAGCTACTTGATATTCGATAAAGGCCCAAACAATATAAGCTGGAAAAAAGACAGCATCCTCAACAAATGGTGCTGGACAAACTGGATAACCATATGCAGGAAACTGAAACATGACCCACACATTTCACCATGCACTACACTCAAGTCCAAATGGACCAAAGACCTTAATATAAGACTACAAACTCGAATACTACTGGAGGAAAATTTAGAAAGTACTTTCCATAATATAGGAATGGAAAAAGTCTTCCTGAACAAAACCCCAGAAACTCACGAACTTAAAATATCACAAAACCAATCGGATCACATGAAACTAAAGAGTTTCTTTACAGACAAGCATACAATAAGCAAAGCCAATAGATTACCCACAGAATGGGAGAAAATATTTGTGGGTTATCCAACTGATATAGGCCTAATCTCTAGAATCTACAAAGAACTCAAAAAATCTAAACAGTGAGAAGTCAAACACTCCACTCACAAAATGGGACAAAGAGCTGTACAGGCAGTTCACACAGGAAGAAATAGAAATGGCAAACATACACTTAAGAAAATGTTCATCATCCCTAATCATCAGAGAAATGCAAATCAAAACAACTATGAGATTCCACCTTATCCCAATAAGGATAGCAAACATCAAAAAATCAATTGAAAATAAATGCTGATGAGGATGTGGAGAAGTAGGAACCCTCATCCACTGTTGGTGGGAATGTAGGATGGCACAACCACTTTGGAAAGCAATATGGAGACTTCTGAAAAAGCTGACTATAGAGATACCAACAGACCAAGTTATTTCCTTACTGGGCATCTACCCTATAACCCTCAAACCACAGGCTAGAGAGATTTGCTCAACCATGTTTGTAGCAGCTCAATTCGTAATAGCTAAGAGGTGGAATCAACCCTGATGCCCATCACTAGAAGAATGGATAACTAAGATGTGGTATATCTACACAATGGAATTCTATACAGCAGTAAGGAAAAATGACACAATGAAATTTGAGGAAAAATGGTTGAAACTGGAAGAGATCATTCTCAGTGAACTTACCCAATCACAGAAAAAAAAAATCGCCACATAGTCTCACTCATCTACAGCACCTAACCTGAATCTACCCAAGACACCTTACATACCCAGCAAACATCTCGTGGACTAGACACTACCATGGATGGGGAGGGAGAGGAGGGCATCGAAGGGGTGGGAAACTGAAATCTAGACCCAAATGGCAATGATACCATAAAATTCTACTTCCACAATGGCAGACAAATGGCTGAAATTTCACCAAGCCCTTACAGGGAACACCTGAGCAACAAGACACTGGAGAGGGTAGGATCAAGACTAACCTTAATCTTCTACATCTTCCCTCCGTTCCTCTCCCTCTCCCTTTCTCTATCTCTCTCAATCTCTACTCTCTAACTCTTGTATATTAGTTATCTTTTTCCTCATTTTCTTAGTGGGCACTGACCTGTAACTCCCAGTACCAGCATGGGGCTATCATCCACAATGAGCTTTTGATCAGAGAGACCTACAAGGTTTCCTAAAAGAAAGACAGATTTCTGTCAGAATACTTGATGTCCCACCAAAGGTTAGTGGTAAGAACCTACTGCTGAAGACACCTTATGTGGTTGACATGCAAAATGGAATGGCATGGCTGGAAGTTGGAAAAGAGTCAGTCCCCAGACAGTCAGCGCGTCTAGTGCCAGAAGGTGCTACATGGGCGACTGGGGGAATATGACCAATATCTGTTGAAGCAACGCATGGTCTAACCTACTTAGCAGCAAATAACTTGTGATTCCCACACAAGTGCAGTGGTGGCACACAGCCATGGTGGGGAACCAACTGCTCTCAGTTCGGCTAACTGATCCCCTCACTGGTGTGAGACCCATAGCTGGAGCTGGGAAACAAGTCAGAACAATATCCAAACATAAACACACTGTCCAATATCAAGCTACCGTCAATTGTGGGCTACAAGAGGGCCTACACCTATTAAATTCTCTATTAAAAAAAGAAGGGTTATGTCATTTGTCCTGATGCTAACTTGACTCTCCGTTGGAGAATCTGCTTCTCTTTTTCAGATAGACGTACATCCTAAGGAGAGAGCCACCCCATCATACCTCAAAAGGGCCCCGGCTGAAACTTAGAAAAATTGGAGAAACAAGCAAGGGCGCTGTTTTCCTGATGAACCGGATACCAGCACAAGGGGGGAGGAGATCAGCATAGAGAAAAATCAACTCCTACCAAATCAGAGAGCCAGAGCCTCAGAGCCCCCCAACACCTCATCACTGAAGCAGACCCAACATAGCTCAGGGAAATTTTGCAGAAGGGGTGGCGGAAAGAATGTCAGAGCCACATGTTGGGTCATGATATGCAAAGACATTTATCTTACCCATAACTGTGGGCTAACTCCACAATGCATGACCCGTATACCTCAACAAGGAGGGGTGAAGAGGAGGGGGTAGGTCATGGATGAGCCTAGTTATGGTACCAAACTGATTGTAAAAAAAAAAATAAAAAAATAAAAATGAAAAAAAACGTAAAAAAATAAATAATAAAAAAATCACATACAGATTTAATGCAATACCAATAAAAATACTAGCATAATTCTTCATAGAGATTGAAAAAATTAGCTCAAAATTCATGTGGAATGGCAGAAGTCCTTGGATATCCAAACATATCCTCAGCAAAAAATTCATCATCTCTGGAGGTATCACCATAGACAATCTAAAGGTATATGCAAAGTCATAATAACAAAAACTGCAAGGTGCTGTCATAAGAACAGTAACATAGACCAATGGAACAGAATTGAATGCTCAGACTTAAGGTCAAGTAAATAAAGCTATTTGATCTTTGACAAAGGTGACAAATGATGTTGGAAAAATTGTATGACCATTTTTATAAAATGAAATTGGACCCATTCATCTCTCCATACACAAAAATCAAGTTCAATGGACTTAAGAGTTCAACATAAGACATGAAGCTCTTCTCCTACTGTAAGAAAAAATAGGAGGCACTCTCCATGATATAGTAGTGGGGAAAGACTTCCTAAACAAAACCCTAGTAGCCAAGGAAATTAAATAATCACTCAACCAATGGGATCTCATGAAGCTAAAAAGATTTTGCACAAACACAATAAGCAGAGCAAATAGATTAACAACTGAGTGGGAGAATATTTTCAGCAGCTATACCACAGACAAAGCCTAATATCTAGAATCTATAAAGAACTCAAAAAACTAAATAATAATAAATCAAACAGCCCACTCCAAATTTGGGACAGTGAACTGTATAGGGAGTTCTTGGAGGAAGAATTACAAATGGCTAACACACACTTAAGAAAATGTTCAACATTCCTAACCATTAGGGGAATTCAAATTAAAACAACCATGTGATTTCACCTTACTTCAGTAAGGATGGTAATCATTGAAAAAAATCTCTCCACCCCCACCCCCATTCATGGACTCAGGCCAGGAGGCTAGCATTCCCTCAGGAGACCTCCACACGAGAACACCATCACACTCACCTGTGCCCCTCACCCCTGTGTATGGACCCAGGCCAACAGGCTAGCTGTCCCACAGGCATGATACATTCGTATCCCCACCCTGCCTTGTCATGGGACCCAGAAGTCCCATCCACCCCCTGGTACATGGTCCCAAGGGGTCCACTGTCCCATGCCCTCACTCTCAACATCATGGAAACACCACACATTCCCATCCTCCCTCCCCACCACAGCCCAGCCCCAATACCAGTCTGCTTGGTCCCAATCACCCCTACTCCCTGTCCCCTTGGGCCACCTGACAGTGCAGTACCATACACCAACCACAGAACAACATGCCCCTTCATCCAGTGCCTGGACCCCACCAGAGCCCACAGGCTCCTTCTGTCTGAGCATGCAGACTCCATTGCCATCAGAACCCTAGTGGAAGCAAACATAAAAAGGAATAGTAATTGAAGATACTTCAAGGGTAGACTACAGCTTCCTCCTAAATTAAATAAGATTCATAGACTGTGATGAGCAGACCACAGTGCAAAAGGAATAACATGAAAAATCAATTGCAAGTAAATCCAACAAGATTGCCCAGTCCCACAATGGATGTTTCTAATCAAAACATAGAAGAGACAATAGGATCAGAACCACAAAATGAAGATGCAAGCTATGTAACCCTGACCAAGCAAATAGCAAAACTTGCAGTAAAGCAACAAAGGGCCAATAATTATATGAATGCTGTCCTCACTAGATTAGACCTAATACAAAGGAATCAGGAAGGCTTCCAAAGACACTTAAATGATTTGAAGGAGAGTGTAAAAAAAGAAGAACTCAAGAAACAGGTGGCAGAGCTCAATGAAGACATAAAGAAATGCAAGGATGAATTCCAAGAGGAATTAAGAAAATCAGAAAAATGACATGAAAAGGGAATTCGACAGAGGGAAGGAAACTATAAATAAAAGGCAGTAGATGGGCTGGAGAGATGGCTTAGCAGTTAAGGCATTTGCCTGCAAAGCCAAAGGACCCAGGTTTGATTCCCCAGGACCACATAAGCCATGTGCCTGGAGTTCGTTTGCAGTGGCTATAGTCCCTGGTGTGCCCATTCTCTCTCTCTCTCTCCCCTTTCAAATAAATTAATATATATTTTTAAAAAGCAGTAGAAAATACAAACCAAATTGAGAAAGCCCAAAACACCATATAAGCTATCAAGAATAGCGTCAGCCATGTGGAGGGTAGAACTCAGAACTGGAAGACAAAACAGAAGAAACACTCCTCTTTTTAATCTTTACTTTCTTCCGCAGATCCTGAGTTGATGTTGGAGTTCCTCACTGAAGTCCCTCATATTTAAAGTCCCTGTTCGGGCGCCACTATGTGCCGGCCTGCAGCACAAAAGATCAGAACGGGCCTCGAAGGAGGGAGTGGGTATGAACCTGAGACAAGAACACGTGGAATGGAGCCAAGACAAGTTCTGATCAAGGCTCTTCTTTATTCAGGCAGACACAAGCTTATATACAGAAGACAAAACTTTCTGGATAATGCCTATGTGCCTAAGGTCAGCTTCACCAGGGCCATATGGTAATGCCTCTTCCTGGCACTCACCTCACCTAGGCTGTATGTTAAATAATGCCATTGTAACTGGTGCCATCTCACCTGGGCTGCCTTCTCACCTAGGCTGTAGGATAAGGCCTTTGTGTTAAGAGATCAAAGACCACCTGCAGCTCCTGAAGTCAAAGAGCAGCTGCAGCTCCCGACATCCCCCCCTTCTTTATTTATTAAAAGAAGCGACTGTGCCTGTCTTAGGTTGTCAGAGGCAGAAGAACATCCTTACCCATCATTGGACAAACGTATTTTCCTTGAATATGTGCCCTGTCTTAGGTTGGATGCCTCCTCCCCCGATCTTACCCGTCGCTGGCTACCAGCCAGATCAAATTCAGGGAGAATTAGGATAAAGTCTGAGGGAGCCAAGGACGTGTTCTATAGTGCATACCTCGGACCTCTGCATGAACATTCACAATAGACTTCATTAGACACTTGATGAAAATAGGCAATAGGCATAAGAGAAGCAAAAGGCAAACTCCCACAGCTGCAAAGCTGCCTATCCAGGAACTCAGAGAGTCCCAACCAGGCAACACAGATTTAATTGCAGCAATTAAATCATTAGCAACCTTAGTGGCGTCAAAATCAAGATGACTTCTGTATAGCTAGAATTTCTGAATGTAAACTAACCAAATCTAACAAAATGTTATCATGGTGCCAAATTCCTTCTAAATGCATTTTGACCTTTACCCAATCTTCATAACTAGCACTGTAAGTTTTAGAGGTGATGCAGATCCATTGGTAATCTGCATGGCATTCCAATCGAGCTCTAATCTTCATTCCTTGAATTTGCTCTCCTAAATATGTCACTACATCAAACAAAGCATCTATTTTTTCTTCCAACTTTTTGTCTATAGTTACTTGAGTTCCCAAAGCAACAGAAACATTTTTAGCTAGATTATTAACAAAGTGTGCAGTATGAACTTCTTGTACAAGAGCAACAGCAGCAGTAGTAATAGAAGCTAATAATGTAAAAAATACAGCAATCCCAGCAATAATTAAACCTATAACTCTCTTTTGTCTATTTAAACTATTTTTAACCTCCTCTAGAATTTGAATACCCTTGTCAGAATACCAAGGTTGTGAAAGATTTACAGGAATCATAACAAATGCAGGTTGTTTGACAATCATTACAGTTTTAGAATCATGAGAAATACAATTGGACAGACTACAATTATCATAGGTAACATTAAATATTCCTTCAGACCCATGATGCCAAGTAATATTTATATTTCCTAACATCAGGGCATAAGGTGGTGTAACACAGGCCATAACAGTTCCCTTTGGAAGACCATTTGAATTATTGCTGTCAGATGTAACCTTGACACCTCCCATAGCAGCAGCAATTTTCCACAGATAAGTTTGCCGATGTCCATTGTCTGACCACAACAGTCCTGAGGACAGTCCAGTAGCCCAATCATTAACCCATTCAGTTTTCACTGTAAGCAAGATGTAGATGACACCATATCATCAGGATCAACAGTGTCCTCTTGTTTGATCTTGTGGCCTGCATACCGGACCAAACATTCTGGCAACCATCTGGCTCCATTTTCGTTCTGTGAAAAACTACAAACAGATCCTTGTCCCCATATTAATACAGGGTCGGGTCCACTCCATTTGTTAGTCAATGGGTCTTTCCACATTACTTTAGCATAATTAGTTTTGGTTTGTGCATGCCAAAAACGGTCAGCAGCAGAAAACACTTTCGCATCCAAAAGTAAAAAAATTAAAATAAATAAAGGATGATTTAGCCATTTTGTTACTGATCCCTGTGTCATTTCCCCCTTTTTTTGTTTTTTGTAACCAGATTTTTTTTAAGGTTGTTATTCTTTTTTATTTTTTTTTCTTTTTTCTTTATTACTCAGTTCTGTATTCAGCAAATACAGTCAGTTTGGTACCATTATTAGGCTCATCCGTGACCTACCCCTCCCCTTGGCCCCTCCTTGTTGAGGTATACAGGTCATGCATTGTGGAGTTAGCCCACAGTTATGGGTAAGATAAATGTCTCTGCATATCATGACCCAACATGTGACTCTGACATTCTTTCTGTCCCCTCTTCCGCAAAATTTCCCTGAGCCATGTTGGGTTCATTTTTGGTCTGCTTCAGTGATGAGGTGTTGGGGGCCTCTGAGGCTCTGGCTCTCTGATTTGGTAGGAGTTGATTTTTTTCTCTGTGCTGATCTCCTTCCCCTTTCTGCTGGTATCCAGTTCATCACGAGAACAGCCCCCTTGCTTGTTTCTCCAATTTTTCTTAGTTTCAGCCGGGGCCCTTTTGAGGTATGATGGGGTGGCTCTCTCCTTAGGATCTACATCTATCTGAAAAAGAGAAGCAGATTCTCCAACAGAGAGTAAGTTAGCACCAGGACAAATGAGATAACCCTTACTTTTTTTTTTTAATAGAGAATTTAATAGGTGTAGGCCCTCTTGTAGCCCACAATTGATGGTAGCTTGATATTGGAGAGTGGGTTTACGTTTGGATATGGTTCTGACTTGTTTCCCAGCTCCAGCTATGGGTCCCATACCAGTGAGGGGATCAGTTAGCCAAATTGAGAGCAGTTGGTTCCCCACCATGGCTGTGTGCCACCACTGCACTTGTGTGGGCATCACAACAAGTTATTTGATGCTAAGTAGGTTAGATCATGCATTGCTTTGATAGATATTGGTCATTTTCCCCCAGTCGCCCATGTAGCACCTTCTGGCACTAGACGTGCTGACTGTCTGGGGACTGACTCTCTTCCAACTTCCAGCCATGGCATTCTAATTTGCATGTCAACCGCATAAGGTGTCTTCAGCAGTAGGGTCTTACCACTAACCTTTGGTGGGTCATCAAGTACTCTGACAGAAATCTGTCTGTCTTTTAGGAAACCTTGTAGGTTTCTCTGATCAAAAGCTCATTGTGGATGATTGCCCCATGCTGGATCTGGGAGTTACAGGTCAGTGCCCACTAAGAAAATGAGGAAAAAGATAACTAATGTACAAGAGTTAGAGATAAGAGAGAGAGAGAGACAGGGAGAGGGGAAGTGAGGGAGGGAAGATGTAGGAGATTAAGGTTAGTCTTAATCTTACCCTCTCCAGTGTCTTGTGGTTCAGGTGTTCCCTGTAAGGGCCTGGTGAAGGATCAGCCATTTGGTCTGTCTTTTAGTAAGTAGAAGATTATGGTACCATTGCCGTTTGGGTCTAGATTTGTGTTTCCCACCCCTTTGATGCCCTCCCCTCCCTCCCCTTCCATCCTAGTGTCTAGTCTAGGAGATGCTGGCTGGGTATGTAAGGTATCTTCGGTAGATTCAGGTTAGGTGCTGTAGATGAGTGAGACTATGTGGCGATTTTTTTTTCTGTGATTGGGTAAGTTCACTGAGAATGATCTGTTCCAGGTTCAACCATTTTTCCTCAAATTTCATTGTGTCATTTTTTCTTACTGCTGTATAGAATTCCATTGTGTAGATATACCACATCTTAGTTATCCATTCTTCTAGTGATGGACATCTGGGTTGATTCCAGCTCTTAGCTATTCCAAACTAAGCCACTATAAACGTGGTTGAGCAAATCTCTTTAGTCTGTGGTTTGAAGGTTTTAGGGTAGATGCCCAGTAAGGGAATAACTGGGTCTGTTGGTATCTCTATACTCAGCTTTTTCAGAAGTCACCATATTGCTTTCCAAAGTGGTTGTACCATCCTACATTCCCACCAACAGTGGATGAGTGTTCCTACTTCTCCACATCCTCGCCAGCATTTATTTTTATTTGATTTTTTGATGTTTGCTATCCTTATTGGGGTAAGGTGGAATCTCATAGTTGTTTTGATTTGCATTTCTCTGATGATTAGGGATGATGAACATTTTCTTAAGTGTATGTTTGCCATTTCCATTTCTTCCTCTGTGAACTGCCTGTCCAGCTCTTTGCCCCATTTTGTGAGTGGGGTGTTTGACTTCTTACTGTTTAGGTTTTTGCGTTCTTTGTAGATTCTAGAGATTAGGCCTCTGTCAGTTGGATAACTCACAGATATTTTCTCCCATTCTGTGGGTAATCTATTGGCATTGCTTATTCTATACTTGTCTGTAAAGAAACTCTTCAGCTTCATGTGATCCCATTGGTTGAGTGACGGTTTAAGTTCATGAGCTACTGGGGTTTTGTTCAGGAAGACTTTTTCCATTCCTATATCATGGAAAGTACTTCCTAAATTTTCTTCCAGTAGTAATCGAGTTTCTGGTCTTATATTGAGATCTTTGGTCCATTTGGACTTGAGTGTAGTGCATGGTGAAATGTGTGGGTCAAGTTTCAGTTTCCTGCATATGGTTATCCAGTTTGTCCAGCACCATTTGTTGAAGATGCTGTCTTTTCCCCAGCCTATATTGTTTGGGCCGTTATCGAATATGAAGTAGCTATAGTTGCTTGACCCAAATCTGGGTCCTCAAGTCTATTCCATTCATCTATATTCCTGTTTTTATGCCAGTACCATGCTGTTTTTATTACTATGGCTTTGTAATATAGCTTTAGATCAGGTATGGTGATGCCTCCAGAGGTATTTCTTTTGCTGAGGGTATGTTTGGAAATGCGAGGCCTTCTGCCTTTCCATATGAAATTTGAGATCATTTTTTCTATCTCTGTGAAGAACACTGTAGGGATTTTAATTGGAATTGCATTAAATCTGTATATTGCCTTTGGTACAATTGTCATCTTCACAATGTTAATTCTGCCTATCCAGGAACATGGGAGGTCTTTCCATTTTCTCAAGTCCGCCTCAATTTCTTTTTTGAGTGTTTTTATGATTTCATTGTATAGATCTTTCACTTCCTTGGTTAACGTTATTCAAAGGTATTTTATTTTTTTTGTTGCAATTGAAAATGTGACTATGTCCCTTATTTCTTTTTCTGTATCTTTTTCCTTTGCATAAAGGAAGGCTACTGATTTTTGTGCATTGATTTTGTATCCTGCTACTTTGCTATAGGAGTTAATCACCTTCAGGAGTTTTGGGATGGAGAGTCTCGGGTCTCTTACATATGTAATCATGTCATCAGTGAATAAAGCTAACTTTACTTCTTCCTTTCCAAATTGTTTCCCTTTTATTTCCTTCTCCTGTCTTATTGCTTGAGCTAGGACTTCCAGTACTATATTGAAAAGCAGAGGTGAGAGTGGACAACCCTGTCTTGTTCCTGATCTTAATGGGAATTCCTCCAGTCTCTCTCCATTAAGTATTATTTGGGCCTTCAGAGCTTCATATATTGTCTTTATTAGGTTAAGATATGAACCAACCATGCCAATTCTCTCCAATGTTTTGAACATGAAGTGATGTTGAATCTTGTCAAAGGCCTCTTCTGCATCTATCGAAATGATCATGTGGTTTTTATGTTTAACCTTGTTTATGTGGTGTATTACATTGACTGATTTACGTATGTTGAACCACCCCTGTGTTCCTGGAATGAATCCCACTTGGTCAAGGTGGATCATGCTTTTGATGTGTTGTTGGATTCAGTTTGCAAGGATTTTGTTTAGGATCTTTGCATCTAAATTCATCAGGAAAATAGGCCGGTAGTTTTCTTTTCTTGTGGCATCTCTGCCTGATTTTGGAATTAGGGTGATGCTAGCTTCATAAAAGGAGTTGGGTAGCTTTCCCTGTTCACTAATTGTGTGGCACAGTTTGAGGAAGATTGGTTTGAGTTCTTCTACGAAGGTTTGATAGAATTCAGCTGAGAAGCCATCTGGTCCTGGACTCTTCTTTTTTGGGAGGTTTTTTATTACTTTTTCAATCTCCATGAGTGTGATGGGTTGATTGAGGTGCTTAATCTGCTCTGTTTAGCTTTGGTAGATGGTACGTATCCAAGAATTTATCCATCTCCTCCACATTATCCAGTTTTGTGGAGTAGAGGTTTTTGAAATAAGTCCTGATGATTCTCCCAATTTCACTTATGTCTGTTGTGATCTCTCCTTTTTCATTTTGAATTTTGTTAAATTGAAACTTCACCTTTTTTTGCTTGATCAGATTGGCCAGGGGTTTGTCAATCTTATTTATTTTTTCAAAGAACCAGCTCTTTGTTTTGTCAATTGTCTTAATTGTTTCGTTCCTTTCCAGTTCATTGATTTCTGCTCTGATTTTAATTATTTCTTTCCATCTGGAGCTCTTTGGGTTGGATTTTTCTTGTTTTTCCAGTGCCTTTAGGTGGATGGTTACGTCATTGATTTGGGACCTTTCTGTCTTTTTTACGAAGGCATTGAGTGCTATGAATTTTCCCCTGAAGACCGCCTTCATTGTGTCCCATAAGTTTTGGTACGATGTGTTCTCATTGTCATTCAATTCCAGAAATTTTGCAATGTCATTTTTTATTTCATCCACTATCCATTTATTGTTTAAAAGCGTGCTGTTCAGTTTCCAGGTGCCTTTGGGATTCTTGGTGGGTCTTTTGTTGTTGATTTCTAGCAATATAGCATGGTGATCTGATATCATGCATGGAATTATGTCAATCTTCCTAAATATGTGGAGGCAGTCTTTGTGACCCAGTATATGGTCTATTTTAGAGAATGTTCCATGGGCTGCTGAGAAGAATGTGTCATCTGTGGATTTGGGATGGAAGGTTCTGTAGATGTCCGTTAGGTCTAAGTGATCTATGGTTTTGTTGAGCTCTCTTACTTCCCTGTTGAGTTTCTGTTTGGATGATCTGTCTATTACTGATAATGGTGTATTGAAGTCCCCAGCTATGATGGTGTTTGTGGTTATTTCTGTTTTATTGTCAAGTAGGTTTTGTTTTATGAACTGTGGTGCCCCTGTGTTTGGTGCATACAGATTTATGATTGTAATATCCTCTTGATAAGTAGGAAGTGGCCTTCTTTGTCTTTTTTGATTATTTTTGGTTTGAAGTCTATTTTATCCGATATTAATATAGCTACACCTGCTTGTTTCTTATTCCCATTTGCTTCGAATACTGTTTTCCACCGTTTCACCCTGAGGAGATGTCTGTCTTTAATGGTGAGGTGGATTTCTTGAACGCAACAGATTGAGGGGTCTAATTTTTTGATCCATCCCGTTAGCTTGTGTCTCTTGATGGGTGAATTAAGGCCATTAATATTTAGGGTAATGACTGTGAGATTTGATTTGATCCTTGCCATATTGTGATGGTAAAAGTGGGTTGGTGTTTTCATGGACATTGAAGTTTTTTGTGCCTACTCTGAGTTTGGTTGTTGTGATCTGCTTCTTGTAGGCAATTGTGTTTGATTATTTTTTTCTTCTCTGTGGAGAATTTCCTGGCATACTCTCTGTAGGTTTGGTTTTGTGTTCATATAATTGTAAAGCTGAGTTTTGTCATGGAATGTTTTTCTTTCACCATCTATTATGAGGGATACTTTTGCTGGGTAGAGTAGTTTGGGTTGGAAGCCATAGGTTCTTAGACTTTGCAGTGTTTCATTCCAGGCCCTTCTAGCTTTCAGGGTTTCCATTGAGAAGTCTGAAGTAATTCTGATGGGGTTTCCTTTGAAGGTGGTGTGCTGTTTTTCCCTAGCTGCTTTTAGGATTTTCTCTTTGGTGTCAATGTTTAGAGTCTTAATGATAATATGTCTTGGAGAGTTTCTCCTTTGGTCCAGTCTGTTTGGAGTTCTATTGGCTTCTTGTATCTTGATGGGCCTTTCTTTTAGGAGACTGGGGAAGTTTTCTTCAATTATTTTGTTAAATAAGTTCTCCATGCCTTTGGTCTGAAATTCTTCTCCTTCTGGTATTCCAATGATCCTGATATTGGGACGTTTACGTGTATCCCACAATTCCCTCATATTCTGTTCACAGGAGCTTTTGAACTTACTGAAATTTTTGAACTCTCTAACTGTTTCTTCCATCTTGTCTTCCAGATCAGAGTTTCTATCCTCCACTTGGCTGACTCTATTCTTGAGAGCTTCTAGCGAGTTTTGGACTTGTTCAATTAAGTTTGCATTTTCTCCTACTTTTCTATGTATAATTTCCATACTTCTGTCAAGCTCCCTTTTCACATCATTTTCTGATTTTCTTGATGATTCTTGGAGTTCATCCTTGCATTGTAACCAGATTTTTAATGTTTCATTTGGTCGTTCAATGATACCTTACCCTTGGGGGTTATAAGGAATTCCAGTAACATGCTCAATATTAAAAGAAGAAAAAAGTGCTTAAATCCTGCACTTGTATATCCTGGACCATTATCTGTTTTCAGTTGTTTAGGTACTCCTAAAATATTAAAAGAGTGAAGACAATGAGCAATAACATGTTTAATATTAAATAAAAGTTTTAATTCGTGAGTAGTAAGTTTAAAATAAGGCCTAATCCAATTAATATCTCCTAACAATTTCTGAAAATCATTTAAAGTGGTGAGGTTCTGTGTTTTAAGAGTAACTTTCTGTGGTTTAATTTGTTTTGGATATAAATAAAACCCAAGATAAGAGAACTGGAAATCTTGTTGTACCTTTTCAGGTGTAATTTTTAATCCCCACATAGTGAGCTGTTGTTCCATGTAAGAAAAACAAGTCAAAACATCTGTCCTTTCCTTTCCAGCTAATAAAATATCATCCATATAATGAATAATATATATTTGAGGAAATTTGCTTCTTGTAGAAGCTAAAGCCTTAGCCACAAACTTTTGACATAATGTTGGACTATTAGCCATACCCTGAGGGAGAACTTTCCATTGATATCTTTTTATAGGTTCCTTAGAATTACTAGAAGGAACACTAAAAGCAAAATGGCAACAATATCGTGGATGTAAAGGTATAGTAAAAAAGCAATCTTTTAAGTCAATAATCACTTTAGAGAAGTCAGCTGGAATAGCTACAGGACTAGGCAGACCAGGTTGCAATGCTCCCATTAAATGCATAGTAACATTCACAGCTCTCACATCTTGCAGTAATCACCATTTTTCCTGATTTCTTTTTAATGACAAAATTTGGAGTATTCCAGGGTGAAGATGATTCCTCTATATGCCTTGCCTCTAATTGCTCTTGAACTAACGTTTGAGCAGCTATCAGTTTTTTCCGTGTCAAAGGCCACTAATCCACCCATACAGGATCATCAGATTTTCAACAAATAGGCTCTGCGTGGGGTGGCACGGCCTGACCAGTGGTCACTAGGGGAAATACCCCAGCCCTTGATGATTTGCATTAGAAGCTACTTGAATAGGTAATGAGCCACCTTGTCCCCATTTTCCTAATCCTTTACCAGGCAAGTAACCCTGTTTAAGCATTTGAGCAGTAACAATTTCATTAGGACTACACATTAACAATTTCATTTGACTCAAAACATCTCTTCCCCACAGGCTTAAAGGCAAACTGTCTATAATGTAAGGTTTACAATACCCAGTATTACCTTCCTCATCTTCCCAAAGTAATTCTGCAGCACTCTGCTCAGGACAAGAGGATTGTCCAGTACCTCTCAATTGAGTCCCTGTAGGATGCTTAGGCCAAGAAGCAGGCCAATGATTACCAGACAAAATAGTAACATCA
The DNA here is from genome assembly GCA_036346955.1 of Dipus sagitta. Classification (NCBI taxonomy): domain Eukaryota; kingdom Metazoa; phylum Chordata; class Mammalia; order Rodentia; family Dipodidae; genus Dipus; species Dipus sagitta. The sequence continues at coordinate 34,934,449 of CM070776.1, forward strand.
GCTCCAGTGTATATTAACCCTTCAAATTGCTTCCCATTTAATTTTAAAGTTAATTTTGGACGTTCCTTACTGATAGGTTGAACCCAGTAAGCATCTGATGAACCAAATCCTTGAGTCCCTTGACCCTGAACATTAGCAACCCTTCCAGTTCTTATCATTGGAAGGAGCAACAATTGAGCTATTCTCTGACCGGGCAATATTGTAAAGATTATTTTTGGAGAAGACACCATAATTTTAAGTTCTCCTGTGAAATCTGCATCAATAACTCCAGGTGCTACTTGTAATCCCTGCATAGTACTGCTACTTCTCCCCAAGATTAAGCTTACACTGTCCTTTGGCAGTGGGCCACATACTCCAGTAGGCAGTGCTTGAAATCCAACTCCTGGAGTCAATACCGTGTAGGTGGAGGAACTGAGGTCGAGTCCAGCACTCCTTGGGGTGGCTCGGAGAAGTTGGGAGACTGGCTGTAACTGGTTGTTTGAGGAATGAATTGTATTGCCCCATAAACTTGTCTTTGTGGGGCCTGGGGCTGGCCCCTCCTCCCGTTTCCCTGCTGCTGGATAATAGGGTTGCCATCTCTATCTGTTTTAGATCTACATTCATTTGCCCAGTGTTTTCCTCTTTTGCACTTTGGGCAAAGACCAGGAGCTGGATTATTGGAATTTCCATTATTTCTTTTAATTGGACAATCTTTTTTCATATGTCCTATTTTTCCACAAGAAAAGCACTTGCCAGATCTTGCTGCAGTGGCGGCCATTTGAAAAGGAATTCCTTGTAACACTGCAGCCATGGCTATCCCCTGCATATAGCTAGGGCCAATATCAGCACATAATCTAATATATCCTTGTAGATCAACTTTCTTTCTATAAGGCCGTATAGCTGCTTTGCAAGCATCATTTGCATTTTCATAAGCAAGCTGTTTTACAAAGTCCATACCAGTGCCAGTATCTCCAAATACTCTCCCTGCTGTTTTTATCAATCTATCAACAAAATCAGCATAATTCTCATCAGGACCCTGTATAATCTTAGTTAAATTCTCCCCCACAGCTTCTCTTTTTGAAGGAAGAGTAAACCACACTTTATGAGCTGTTGTGGCTATTTGTTGATAAACAGCACGGGGATATGCAATTTGATTGTCATTCCCAGCATAGTTTCCTTCCCCAGTAAGCATATCAACATTCCAGTTACCATTTCCTGCCTGTTGATTCAACATTGCAGTCATTTTGCATAAATCATAGAATTCTACTTTCCAAATTAAATATTCTCCTCCTGATAAACAAGCTTTGCCTATAGATTTTCAATCATCTGCTGTTAGAATTTTCCCTGCCATCGCTTCTATATTTGACATAGTATATGGTGACGTAGGTCCATATTGTGCACAAGCTATTTTTAATTCTTTTATGTCTTTAAAATTAAAGGAAGCATATTGCCTCATCATTTGATCACCTTGTTGAAATTCAATTACTGGATAAGCCAGTGTGAAGGCTCGTGCTTCCTCATCACCTTCTTCTATGGCTTTCTGTATTGCCCTTTCTAAGGGAGAGCAATTAAAAACAGGCTGAGTAGGATGCAATGAAGATGTGTGGATGATTTCAGAAGGCTTCTTAATAATACTATCTAACTCATCTTTTAACTTTTTTTTTTTCTTTCTCCAGGTTTACTCTCTCCTTTAAAGCTGCCACCTCATTTTTTAATTCTGGTACATATACTGGTGTGGGGGGCATAGGAGCAGAGGGACACGGTGGGTCCCAATCTGCATGATAATTAGCAGCTTCTTCCTCTAATTCTGCTAGTTCTCCTGGCTCTAATTCCTCCTCTTCCTCATCACTATCTTCCTTAGAAACTTGTAAAGATTGCAATGTTTTATGCAATTCTTTGTGAGTTACAGGTGTCCCTTTTTCAGAACTTTGATTTCTAATTTCTTCAATGATATCTTGAGTGTGATCTAACATTTGCTTCACTAAACTATCTTTTGTGCCTGAATCCAAGGCATCCTTTATCAAAGACCATAAGGAAAAGGCAATTACCGGAACCTTATTAGGACCATGAGTTTGTAAAAAGACACTTAGTTCTTTCCCTACTTTCTCCCAAGCATCTGAATCAACACTTCCCTGTTCTATAAACCAAGGGCTCGTTTTATTAATGAAATCAAAAAATTTGCTTAAAGAACTTGATGCAATCCCAATTCCTTGTGCTTTTAAAATATCTTTTATTACAGCAATTAGCTCCTTTTTACTCTTTGCTTCTCCCATAATTGCGCCAACTTACCTTATTCCAGAAGACTGAGTGGGTGACTACAGTCCTCTTTTTAATTTTTACTTTCTTCCGCGGATCCTGAGTTGATGTTGGCGTTCCTCACTGAAGTCCCTCGTATTTAAAGTCCCTGTTCGGGCGCCACTATGTGCCGGCCTGCAGCACAAAAGATCAGAACGGGCCTTGAAGGAGGGAGTGGGTATGAACCTGAGACAAGAACACGAGGAATGGGGCCAAGACAAGTTCTGATCAAGGCTCTTCTTTATTCAGGCAGACACAAGCTTATATACAGAAGACAAAACTTTCTGGATAATGCCTATGTGCCTAAGGTCAGCTTCACCAGGGCCATATGGTAATGCCTCTTCCTGGCACTCACCTCACCTAGGCTGTATGTTAAGTAATGCCATTGTAACTGGTGCCATCTCACCTGGGCTGCCTTCTCACGTAGGCTGTAGGATAAGGCCTTTGTGTTAAGAGATCAAAGACCACCTGCAGCTCCTGAAGTCAAAGAGCAGCTGCAGCTCCCGACATCATGGAATTCTCCACTCAGAAGAATCAAATAATCAATCTCAAGTGCCTATAAGAAGCAGATCACAATAACCAAACTCAGAGAAGGCACACACACACAAAAAAACTACAAAGAGAAGAAAACACCAAACCACATAAACCACCATCATATGGCAGGGATTAATCAAACCTCACAGTCATTATGCTAAATATTAATGGCCTTAATTCACCAATCAAGAGACATAAGCTAACAGGGTGGATCAGAAAATTACACCCTTCATTCTGTTGTCTTCAAGGAACGCACCTCACCACTAAAGAAGGACACCTCCTCAGGGTGAAAGGGTAGAAAATGATATTTCAAGCAAATGGGAATAAGAAAAAAGCAGGCATAGCTATACTAATATCTGATAAAATAGACTGCAAACCAAAAGCAATAAAAAATGACAAAGAAGGTCAGTTCCTACTCATCACGGGAATGATCCAACAAGAGGATATCACAATCATCAATCTATATGTACCAAACACAGGTGCACCACAATTCATAAAACAAAACCTACTTGACAACAAAACAGAAATAACGACCAACACTATCATAGTTGGTGACTTTAATACTATGCTATCAGCAATAGATACATCATCCAAAACAGAAAATTAACAGTGAAGTGAGAGAGCTCAACAAAGCCATAGATCAATTATACCTAACTAACATTTACAGAACATTCTACCCCAAATCCACAGAGTACACATTCTTCTCAACAGGTCATGGAACCTTATCTAAAATACATCATATACTGGGTCATGAAGCCTGCCTCCATATAGTTAAAAAGACCAATATAATTTATTGCATAATATCAGATCACAATGCTGTATTACTAGAAATTAACAACAAAAGATATGCAAGGAATCCCATTGGCTTCTGGAAACTGAACAACATATTTTTAAACAATAAATGGGTAGTGGACTAAATAAAAAATGAAATTGTAAAATTTGTAGAAATGAATGAGTATGAAAACACATTGTACAAACACTTATGGGACACAATGAAAGCAGTACTCAGGGGAAAATTCATAGCACTAAATGCCTTCTTAACATCGGCAGAGAGTTCCCAAATCAATAACCTAACCATCCACCTAAAGGCACTGGAAAAGCAAGAAGAATCCAATCCAAAAAGTTCCAGATAGAAAGGAATAAGCAGAAATTAATGAATTGGAAACTAAGAAAACAAGAAAATTGATGAAACAATGAGCTAGTTCTTTCAAAAAAATAAATAAACAAGATTGATTATCCCCAGGTCAATTTGATCAAATGAAAAAGAGACACTTCAAATTAAAAATTTAGAAATGAAAAAGAGAGATCACCACAGACATAAGTGAAATTGGGATAATCATCAGGACTTATTTCAAAAACCTCTACTCCATAAAACTGGATAATATGGAGGAAATGGATGAATTCCTGGACACATACTTAAAGGCTTGACAAATGCAAGAAACCAGATCAGACCAGATCAGTAAAGCTAGATTAGGTTTATTGGCATAGCTCTTTTGCAACGTTCACTGGTCCCAAGATGTGAGGCCAGAAAAGTCCCATCTGGGAACTAAGGTGCAGGTCTATCAAAGGGGAGGGCACAGGGAGATGACATGTTAGCTACAAACCAGAGGCAGGCTGAGGATAGTAACTATTTCAAGTATGGGAGAAAGTATAGGTATCCTTATAAGGTTCCAACTAGGGAGGGGGACCCACCATTGGAAGGCAGGGGAGTCTTGGAACTGCTGGTCCCAATCATGCTCAGAAATGTGGGTGATAGGTTTATTGGAAGGCATGGTCGTCTTGTTAGGTGCTTTTGTGCTGAGCATGGAACCACCTAACACATACCACCAGCCAAAGCTAAACTCAGAGCATATTAATCTCCTAAACAAACCTATCACACCATTGAGATTGAAAAAATAATTAAAAACCTCCCCAAAAAGAAGAATCCAGGACCAGATGGCTTCTCAGCTGAATTCTATCAAACCTTCATGGAAGAACTGAAACAAATTTTTTTCAAGCTGTGCCACACAACCAGAGAAGAGGAAAAGCTCCTCAACTCCTTCTATGAAGCTAGTGTCACCCTAATACCAAAACCAGGCAGAGATGCCACAAGAACAGAAAACTATAGGTGTTTTACCCTGATGAACTTAGATGCAAAGATCCTGAACAAAATGCTTGCAAATCGAATTCAACAATGCATCAGAAGTATTATTGAACTTGATCAAGTAGGCTTCATCCCAGGAATTCAGGGTTGGTTTGACAAATGGAAATCTGTCAATGTAATACACCACATAAATAAGCTTAAAAATGAAAACTACATGACCATTTTAATAGATGCTGAAAAGGCCTTTGACAAAAATACAACATCACCTCACAATCAAAACATTGGAGAGAATAGGCGTGGATTATTATATCTCAACATAATAAAAGTTATATATAAATTTCCTAAATCCCAAATATTATTACTTAATGTGGAGAAACTGAAGGAATTCCCATCGAGATCAGGAAAAAGACAGGGGTGTCAACTCTCACCTCTGCTCTTCAACACAGTACTGAAAGTCCTTGCTCAGGCACTAAGACAGGAAAAGAAATAAAAAGGGTACAAATTGGAAAGGAATAATTTAAGTTAGCTCTATTTGTAGATGACATGATTCTACACATAAGAGACCCAAGAACCCTCATCTCAAAACTCTTAAAGGTGACTAACTCCTTCAGCAAAGTATCAGGGTACAAAATCAATGCACAAAAATCAGTAGCCTTTCTATATGCAAAAGACAAAGATACAGAGAGTGAAATAAGCAATATTGTCCCATTGTCAATAGCTACAAAAAACAAAAAGTACCTTGGAATAACTTTAACCAAGGATGTGAAAGACCTATATAATGAAAACATAAAAACACTCAAGAAAGAAATAGAGAAGGACTTAAAAAATGGGAAGACCTCCCATTATCCTGGATAGGCAGAATTAACATTGCAAAAATGGCAATCTTACCAAAGGCAATATACAGATTTAATTAAATACCAATAAATATCCCAACATTTCTCTTCAAAGAGATAGAAAAAAAAAATCTTAAAAGTCATTTGGAATGGCAGAAGTTCTCTGATATACAAGCATATCCTCAGCAAAAGAAACACCGCTGGTGGCATCACCATACCTGTTCTAAAGCTACATTACAAAGCCATAGTAATAAAAACAACATGGTACTGGCATAAAAACAGGATTCTAAACCAATGGAACAGAATCGGGGACATGAACTTTGGGTCAAATAACTACCGCTACTTGCTATTTGACAAATGTCCTAACAATGTAGCCTGGAAAAAAGACAGCATCTTCAACAAATGGTTCTGGACCAGCTGGATCACCATAAGCAGGAAAATGTAATTCAATCCACACATCTCTCCATGCACAAAAATCAAGTCCAAATGGACCAAAGACCTCAATATAAGATCGGAAACACTCGTACTCTTGGAAGAAAAAATAGAAGGAACTTTCCATGATATATTAATGTTTAAAGACTTCCTGAATAAAAACAACAGTAGCTCAGGAACTTAAGGATTAGGATGTTATGAAGCTGAAAAGTTTCTTCACAGACAACATTCAATAAGCAGAGACAATAGATTACCCACAGAATGGGAGAAAAATTTTGCCAACTATACAACTGACAGAGGCCTAATATCTGGACTCTGCAAAGAACTGAAACACCTAAACAATACAAAGTGAAACAACCCGCTCACAATATGGGGCAGAGAACTGAACAGTGACCTCTCAGAGGAAGAAATACAAATGGCAAACACACAATTTTAAAAATGTTCAACATCCCTCACCATCAGGGAAATGCAAATGAAAACAACTATGAGATTCTACCTTACCCCAGTAAGGATAGCAAACATTAAAAAATCAAATGAAAACAAATGTTGGTGAGGATGTTGAGAAATAGGAACCCTCATTCACTGTTGGTGGGAATGTAAAATGGTAAAATCACTATGGAAAGCCATATGGAGACTCTTAAAAGGTGACTATACAGTAACCAACAGACCAAGTTATTCCCTTACTGGGCATTTACCCTAAAAGCTACATGGCTCAGTTCAGAGAGATTTACTCAACCATGCTTATAGCTGCTTAATTCATAATGACTAAGAGCTGGAATCAACCCATATGTTCATCATTATATGAATGGATAACTAAGATGTGATATATCTACATGATGGAATTTTACACAGCAGTAAGGAAAAATGACACAATGAAATTTGAAGAAAAATGGTCAAACTTGGAACAGATCATTCTCAGTGAACTCACCTAATCACAGAAAGATAATCTTTGCATGCTCTCACTCATCTGTGGCTCCTAACCTGAATCTGTCTGAGATACTGACATACATAATAAGCATCTTGAGGAACAGGCAGAAGGGGAGGGTAATCATGCGGGGGGGGGGGGACACAAAACTGGATCCAAATGGCAATGGTGCTATAAAATTCTACATCATAAAAGACAGACTAAATCTAAATGGTTGAGCTTTCATCAGTCCTTAGAGGGAACACCTGAAACACAAGGCCCTGGAGATAGTATGATGAAGAATAACCTTAATCTTCTCCTGTTTCTCTCTCTTCTCTCTTTCTCCTTTGTATTACCTATCTTTTTCTTCCTTCTTTTCCTTTGTGCTGGCCTGTAACTCCTGGACACATACCAAAGCTAACTCTGAGCAGATTAATCTCCTAAACAAACCCATCCCACCCATTGAGATAGAAAAGATAATAAAAAAACCTCCCCAACAAGAAGAGTCCAGAAACAGATGGCTTCTCACCTGAATTCTATCAAACTTTCATGGAAGAACTGAAACCATTTTTCCTCATACTGTGCCACACAATCAGAGAACAGAGAAACCTCCCCAACTTCTTCTATCACCCTAATGCCAAAACCAGGCATGGATGCCAGAAGAAAAGAAAACTATAGGCCTATTTCCCTGATGAACTTAGACACAAAGATCCTGTACAAAATTCTCACAAACCAAATTCAACAACACATGAAAAGCATTATCCACATTGATCAATAGGCTTCATCCCAGGAATGCAGGAGTGGTTCAACATATGGAAATCTGTCAATGTAATTCACCACATAAGTAAGCTTAAGTAAAAGCCTTGACAAAATGCAACATCACTTCATGATCAAAGCATTGGAGAGAATAGGTATGGATGGTTTATATCTCAACATAATAAAGGCTATAAATAAAGCTCATAAAGACCAAACAATACTTAATGGGGAAAGACTGAAAGAATTCCCACTGAGATCAGGAAAAATACAGGGGTGTCCACTCTCACCTCTGCTCTTCAACATTGTGGTGGAAGTCCTAGCTCAAGCAATAAGATAGGAGAAAGAAATAAAAGAGATACAAATTGGGAAGGAAGAAGTTAAGTTAGCCCTATTTGCAGATGACATGATTCTATGCATAAGTGACCCAAGAATCTCCATCTCAATACTCTTAAAGGTGATAAATTCCTTCAGTGAAATAGCAGGATACAAAATCAATGCACAAGAATCAGTAGCCTTTCTATATGCAAAAGACAAAGATACAGAGAAAGAAATAATAGACATTGTCCCATTTTCAATAGCAACAAGCAAAGTACCTTGGAATAACATTAACCAGGGATGTGAAAGACCAATAGAATGAAAACACCAAAACACTGAAGAAAGAAATTGAGGAGAACTTGAGAAAATGGAAAGACCTCCCATGCCACTGGATAGGCAGTATTAGCATTGTAAAAATGGCAATCTACCAAAAACAATACACAGATTTAGTGCAATACCAATAAAAATCCCAACATTTTTCTTCGCAGAGATAGAAAAAAAGATGTCAAAATTCATATGGAATGGCAAGAGGCCTCAGATATCCAAGTGTATCCTCAGCAAAAGAAACACCTCTGGAGGAATCACTAAACCTTATCTAAAGCTATATTACAAAGCCATAGTAAAAAAAAAAAATACATGGTACTCACATAAAAACAGGATTACAGAGCAATGGAACAGAATCTAGGACTTGGGCTTTGGGGCAAATAAATACAGCTACTTGATATTTGACAAAGGCCCTAATGATGTAGGCTGGAAAAAAGACAGCATCTTCAACAAATGGTGCTGGACAAATAGGAAAATGAAAATCAATCCACACATCTTGCAATGCACAAAAATCAAGTACAAATGGATCAAAGACCTCAATATAAGTACGGAAACTCTGCAACTAGTGAAAGACAAACTTGGGAGGAACTTTTCATGATACAGCAGTGGGAAAATACTTCCTGAACTACACTTCAGTAGCTCAGAAAATTAAACAGCCACTCAACTATTGGGACCTCATGAAGGTGAAAAGTATTTTCACAAACATACAATAAGCAGAGCCCATAGATTACCCACAGAATGGGAGAAAAATTTTGCTGGCTATAAAACTGACAGAGGCCTAATTTCTAGAATCTACAAAGAAATCAAAAACCTAATATATGTAAGTAGAAGAACAGATTAATGGGAGTGAAAAGGACTAAGTGAGGTCAGGGGAAGAGATTGAGTAAAGAAAAGGTGGAGGGAGGGCTAATCAAAATCTAAGAGGATATAAATAAGTCATATGGAAACTTACTTTGGACAATGAAGCACTCAGGAGCCATAGATTGTTACTAGAAAATTTTCAGTACCAGAGATGGGATACCTTCCAGTGAGTTGTTGGCCAGGGAGGTCCCAGATGCCCCCAAACATTACAGGCCATTGCCAAGGCCCTCAGTTTGCCACCAGAAATAGATGGTAAAACCCTGTTGCTGAAGACTCCACATACTTGGGCTGCAAGGTCACTGAGAAATCCTGCTGGGGTTGAGCTGAAAACCTCCTCTGTGTAGACCAGCTGACAGAAAGCTGGGAAAAGCCATGCTGCATACAGTTCAATGGGAGAGAGTGACATCACCACTGAAGACACTCAACAGTGGACACTGAAAGCCTTATATTTGGTCAGCCAGGTCAAATGAGCCAGTGGGTGCAGTAGTGGCATGTCTGTTAAGGGGGAAATAAGCGCTCTCTAATTTGACTGGAGGCCCACTCCATGAGAGGGAATACATCCCTGATACTGAAACCCTACAACAGGGGTAGTCATGAGCCCCAGGGGTGTAATGTCTGCTACTATCTGGATAAATGCATATACTATGCTCACCAAACTGCCCAGTAAGCATTTCTCTTAATGTTCATACACATATATTAATGCTACTCTCACTTTTGGTTCAAGAAGCTTCTCTTTTCAGATGTATTTAACCTCAGAATAACTCAGAAGGCACCATAATGCTGACAAGAAGTGACAGAGGAATGCTCAACACTGAAATATCTCTATCACAACTTCCAAGGCTCAGGGTCCATTGCAGAAGAGGTAGTGAAAAAAATTAAGAGCCAAAGGAAGGGTAGGACTCCTTACGACATGCTCCTCCAGACACAAATTGGCCTGGATATACATGACCTCACAGTGCCTGACACTACCTACCAAGACCATCATAATAGGAGGAGAAGATGATGACATCAAAATAAAAGAGATACCAATTGAGAGAGGGTGGGGATATGATGCAGAGTGGAGTTTCAAATGGGAAAGTGGGGGAGCGGGAGGGAATTACCATGGGATATTGTTTACAATTATGGAACTTGTCAATGAAAATAAAGTTAAACAATAAAAAGTCAAACAACCCACTCATAATATGGGGCAGAGAACTGTACTGGTAGTTTTCAGAGTTAGAAATACAAATGATAATCACACACATCCCTAATCATCAAGGATATGCAAATTAAAACAACTATGAGATTCCACCTTACCCCAGTAAGGATGGCAAACTAAAAAAAAATCTAAAGAAAACAAATGCTGGAAAGGATGTGGAGAAATAGGAACACTCATTCACTGTTGATGGGAATGTAAAATGGTACAACCACAATGTAAAGCAATATGGAGACCCAGTTATTCCCTTACTGGGCATTTACCCTAAAAGCTCCATGCCTCCAGTTCAGAGAGATTTGCTCAACCATGTTTATAGCTGCTCAATTCATAATAGTTAAGAGCTGGAACCAAGCCAGATGTCAATAATTAGATGAATGGATAACCAATATGTGTTATAGCTACATGGTGGAATTCTATAGAGCAGTAAGGAAAAATGACACGATGAAATTTGAAGAAAAATGGTTGAACTTGGAACATATCATTCTCAGCAAACTCACCCAATCACATAAAGATAATCATCACATGGTCTCACTCATCTGTGGCTCCTAACCTTAATCTGCCCGAGATGCTGATGTACCTAATAAGCATCTCGAGGACCAGACAAAAGGGACGGAGGGGTGAAAGGGGATGGTAAGTGGGGGGGGGGGCACAAAACTGGACCCAAATGGAAATGGTACCATAAAATCCTATATCCTGAAAGACCACCTAAAAGGTTAAACCTTCATCAGGTCCTTTGAGGGAACACCTGAAACACAGGGCCCTGGAGATAGTATGATGAAGACTAACCTTAATCTTCTCCTGTTTCTCTCTCTTCTCTCATTCTCTTTTATATTACCTATCCTCTTCTTCCTTCTTTTCCTTTGTGCTGGCCTGTAACTCCCAGTACCAGCATGTGGTTAACATCCACAATGAGCTGTTGATCAGAGAGACCTACAAGTTTTCCCAAAAGAAGACATATTTTTCTCAGAGTACTTGATGACCCACCAAAAGTTAGTGGTAAGACCCTACTGCTGAAGACCCAATATGGTGTTTGTATGGAACATGGAGTGACCTGGCTGGAATCTGGAAGAGAGTCAATCCCCAGACAGTTAGCTTGTCAAGTGCCAGCAGTTGCTACATGAATGACTGGGGGAAAATGACCAGCATCTGTCAAAGGAATTCATGGTCTAAGCTACTCAGCAGCAAACAAACTGACATGATACCCACACAAGCGCAATGTTGGCACACAGCCATGGTGGGTAGTTACCTGCTTTTGATTTGGCTCACAGATCCACTCAGTGGAACGGAACCCATAGCTTGAGCTGGGAAACAATCAGAACCATATCCATAAAACCGGCTTGCTCTGCATTATCAAGTTCCCAACAACCATGGGCTACAATAGGGTGTATATCTATAAATTCTCTCTAAAATAATAATTGTTATCCCATTTATCTTGTGCTGACTTCACTCTCCATTGGAGAATTTGCTTCTCTTTTTCAGGGATGCAGAACCTGAGGAGATAATCAGCCCATTGCACCTCACCAGGGCCCCAGCTGAATCTATAGAGTAATTGGGGAAATGAACAAGAGTGTTGCTTTCTTGATGCACCTGATGCCATCATAAGGGTGAAGGAGATAGACACAGAGAATACTCAACTCCTACCAAACCTGATATCCAGAGACACAGAGGCTCCCAAGACCTCATCACTGAAGTAGACCTAAAATGAACCCAACATGGTTCAGGGAAATTCGCAGAAGAGGGGGGCAGAAAGATTGTTAGAGCCACATGTTGGGACATTATGCACAGTGACATTGCCTCTTACCCACAACTGATGGATAATCCCACACTGCATGAGCCACATTCCCAAGTGAGGAGGGTCCCTGTGGTGGGGGCAAGATAGGGAGGAAGCTAAAGATGTTATCAATATGTCTGTATACACACTGTGTACATAACTAATAATAATATACAAAACTAAAAAAATATCTAACAATGACAAATGTTGGTGACAATGTAGGGAAAGAGGAACCCTTATCCACTGTTGCTGGGAACGTAAACTCGTACAACCACTATGGAAACCAATTTTGTGATTCTTGGAAAGGATGAACATAGAGCTACAAAAAGACCCAGTTATACTCTTACTGGACATTTATCCTAAATGCTCCATGCATCAATACAGAGACATTTGATCAATCATGTTTATAGCTGTTCAATTAATTATAGCTAAGAACTGTAATCAATTTAGGTGCTCATCACTGGATGAATTGATAATGCAGTTGTGGTACATTTACAAAGTGGAATTCTATTCAGCAGTAAGAAAAAAATGATACAACGAAATTTTTAGAAAAATAGACAGACTTGGAACAGATAATACTCAGCAAACTCACACAATCACAGAAAGACAAATGCCACATGGAGTCACTTATGTGTGGTTCCTAACCTGGACCTGCTCAAGTGGCTGTCATACCTGAATGGCAACTCAAGGCCCAGACGACAGGGATGGAAGGGTTTGGGGGAAGGCAAAAGGAAAGGGAAGGGGGGAAACAAACACTCAAATTAAATACAAAGGGCATAGAAACATTTATCCTTGAAGATAGTGTAAAAGATTTAACTCTCAAAAGGAATAAGGGGAGAGCTCATGAAAAGTAGGGCTCTGATGAGGGTAGGATGAAGTCTAAGCTTAAAAGAATTTTTTTGTCTCTGACCTGTAATTTCCAGTACCAGAGATTGGATCCTACCCACATTGAGCTGTTGATCAGAGAGATCTACAAGGTCCCCAAATCAGGACAGCTTTCTGTCAAAGTACTTGCAAAAGCTAGGACTCTATTGTTGAAGACCCCATATGCTGCTGACACAGAGCACTGAGAGACCTGGCTGGAATTCAGAAGACAGCCAGTCCCCAGACAGTTAGCCTGTCTAGTGCTGGAAAGCACTACATGAGCTACTGGGGGGAAATAAATGGTCAACAATGGTCTGAGAAACCAGAGGTCTCAGTCACTCATAAGCTAACACCCTGACATGATGTAAATACCAGTGCAATAATAGCACATAGACTCAGTGGGTAACCCATAGCTTTCTGATTTGCTAAGAGATGTGCTCAGTGTAAAGGAACCCATATCTGGAATTGGGAACCAGAGTAGAATCCTATGGAGACAAAGATTATGTTCTCCAGTGTCAAGCTTTCACTAGTCTTTGGCTAAAAGAGGGATTGCATACATTAAATTCTCTCTAAATTAGTAACAATTATCCCATTTAAACTTTGCTGAATTCACTCTCCATTGGAGAATCTGTTCTTCTTTTTCCGAAGGTATTGAGACTGGAGGAGAAATAAACTACCCCTTGCACTTTATCCAAGCCACAACTGAATCCACAGAGGAATGGGAAGATGAGCATGAGTGGTGCTTCCATGCTGTTCCTGATAATCAGTGCCAGGGTATAGGAGACAGACCCTGAGGATACTTAATACCTACGAAAGTAGAGATCCAGAGGCTCTGAAGAGCTCATCACTGAAGTAGACTTAAAACTCATCCACCACAGCTTAGGGAATTTTGCAGAAGAAGGGGAAGAAAGATTGGAAGAGCCACAGGTTGAGACATCATGCCCAGAGGCATTCCCTCCCCACAAAATAACTGACTACTGCTCCCACAATGCATAAACTACAACCCTATGGGGAATACCTGCAAACCCACTGAGGAGCATCCCCCAACAGAATGGGACAGGGACAAGGGAAAAGAGGGTACCAACACATGATGATGCAATAAACATAAAAAGCAGAAAAGTTATGGAAAATAAAAGGTGTTTCAAGAAGGAGGCTCAGAAATAATTTTGTAAATGCTTTTATAGGCCATATGGCCAAACTTCCAACAGACAAGTATGCTTGTTTACTGCTCACCACCATGCTATATTCCAAAGGCATGACCAGAGAGCAAACTGTTCTAACCTTCAAAGAGAGGAAATTTTAACTACTGAATGTAGTGTTTGGATAAGTAGGCCTATGACCTACAACAACCTAGTTACTATATTAAGTTCTTCTAGGTAGATACACAGCAAGAGTAGACAAAATTTTGAAGTATATAATGACTTTATTGGGATTAAAATCATGCTGTATAATATGATTAGGCTACAGATAAAATTCTTAGCATGTGCCTATTTATTATTTAAATATTAGGTTCCATAAAGCAGTCCGTGTTACTTCAGAGTGGCAATTCACAATTACATTTTAACGAATATTAATAAAGTAGTATTAAAACCATAGCCTCAACCATAAATACATCAAAGCAAATGTTTCACATAGATAACTTCCATTTGGTGTTTGGAATCTTGAGGAGCCCAGCAAGTAGCTTATGAAAGGAAACTCAGGAAGGTAACATTGGAAGCAAATTATATGTTGTTGCAGACAACTTCATATTCACTGACGTGAACTTCCAGTCCAGGAACAGTTATGGAGGAAGGGATATTTATTGAAGCTTTCAGATCCAGAGGAAGTCCATAATGGTAGAAGCTGCCCCCCTCTTAAATGACCAGGCAAAAAGACAAAAAGCTAAAAGCCTAAAAACCACACAGCATAGCACACTTAGGGAAGTCCAGCTAGGCACACTTTGCACATCTTTAGATTGAAATCTCAAACCCACCACCACACCTTAAGATCCGTCCAGTGACACTGCCTCCAGCCAGGTGGCTGCAGATCCGAATTACAAGCTAACAAAACACAGAATATATTGGGGGCCACATATTCAAACTACCACAGATGTGTGTTCTTCACCCTTGTTTATTTTAGCAATGTAAGAATTATGTGCGAAGATTTTTTTTAAAATACAGAGCCATGGAACCTTCTTCAGTTCTTTTGAATTGGCACCTCACCAGGGCACAAGCTGAAGTCATAGAGTTAGTGGGGAAATGAGCAAGAGCTGCTTTCTCAGTGAACCTGGTATCAGCACAAGGGTGAAGGAGATAGACACAGAGAACACTCAACTCCTACAAAATCAGATATTTAGATATACAGAGACTCCCAAGAACTCATCACTGAAACAGACCTAAAATGAACCCAACATGACTCAGGGAGGGGCAGAAAGATTGTTAGAGCCATAAATTGGGTCATTATGCATAGAGACATTGTCTCTCCCCATAACTGATGACCACCCCCACAATTCAAGACCCAAAAGCCCCCTGGGGGGACAACAGGGAAAAGGCTAATGATGGTCCCACCATGGCTGTATACACACTATATGCATAACTAATGAAATAAATAAATAGTAAATAAAAAAAATTCTCAAGTTATTTTCAAAAAAATGCAAGATTCTTCTACGCTTCAAGAGTTGTAAAAATGGTGGGATCAGAAAGCTGCTTTGAAGCTCTGAGGAAAGTCCAAAACTTTCCCTGGAATTTAGGAAGAAAACAAAATGGCTCTTTCTTAGCTTCCCTGCTTTGCAGAGCTAAGGGGCTGCAATCAAAGGGAATCTCACTATCCTGGCCCCAGCATGGTGATGGGTGAATGACAAGTTGCTGTTAACAGATAGGGACATCTTATAAGAAATTTATAACTGCTTTTAGTTTACTTTATCTTTCTGTGCTTATATGAAACTACTAACAAACAACAGCCTCAAAATTTATGCTTAAATTTAGAAGTACTCAATCCTGAGTTTGTAAAAAAATTCTAATAATGTTCAAATCTGCTTTCATACTTTTTTAAAAAATATGTTTCAGGAAAGTTATAAGAACAAAGTTCCAAAATCAGTAAATGATAAAATCTATATGTTTATTCTGGGTAAGCAATATAAGTCAAATCTGACCTACTCTTTTATAAAAAAGTTAATTCAAAAGGCCCTTTATTAAAAGTCTTATGGTAAGGACAATGAACGTTTTTGTTAGTAGTTATAAGATGAACTGACTAAAACCTAAACTTGATAGAAAATTTTAAATGTTGGAAATGATTGATAAAAAAGATTGTTACAGGGTGGTTACATAGATGGTAGAGTTAAAGTATGTAGATGAAGGTATAAGTAAAACTGAAAAGCCCTATAAATCTGGAATCTCAGGTTGGCTGTGCTCCTCTCTTGTGAGCCAGCTCTGGGTGCTAATGTTTTTCCTGGATAAAAGATTTCACCTTTGCCTCAGAGTGGTTTGGATGGTCTCAGTCACTCCTGAACCTTACAGTTTCCCCATTAACTTTTCTGTCAGGGAACATAAAGTTTCATAGTTAATACTGTCACATACACAAACAGATCAATTAAATGTTGCATCAAAGGATCACTTTAGGATTCTTTAAAAACTACTAACTCATAGATTCCTCCTCCTCCAAGGATTGTAATTTAATTTTGTTGTGAAGTTTTTTTTTTTTTTCATGTGCAGCTTTTAAAAACATTGAGTCTTTCTAATATGCAACCAGTTTTGGTTTTTTTTTTTTTTTCAGCTTCATGGTTGGTTTTGGCCAAACTTTTTACTTAGTATTCTGTAGTTGTTTAACACACACTTAACTGGGGGAGGTGAAATGGGAGGTTCTTGCAGATTCCCAATGAAATGTCAGAAAAGCAAAGTATGGCCAGCTTTATCCATTTGCTTTTTGGGGTTTCTGGGTGAATAGCACTTTCCTATGAGTCTCATCTCAGATTCATACTGAGAATACTGAGATTTCTGTCAGAAGACACCCTGGAATCTTAACGGTAGCAAATCCTAACCACCCTCTAAAACTTGTTTTACTGTATAGTTAAGATTATATGCAACCAGTTTTAAGAACTTAGTTATGTAAGTAGTAGGATACATAGATATTTAAGAATTAAGTCTTAAGGTACATTTTTAAGGGGGAAAATCTTATTAGCTTATTGAATTCTCTTTATGCACAAGTTGGCAGTATCTTCTACTAAATCTATTGAGTATATAGACACTTACCAGGTTCCATGAATAAAACTTCCTATGAGGAAAATAATGGCTAATCTCTGGTTATCAGCCTGAAGGTATTAGATTCATTGTGCAAACAAATCTCTGGTCATGTCAGTGATGGATTCTAGATTACGTATTAGAGCCCATCCTCTGAGTGATATCATCCCATGTAAAAAAAGGGAGAAACATGGCTGAGCTGTTGGCATTCATTGCTCTCTCTAATTTCCTCCATGCTGATGTGATGATGTGACACAGGATTCCTGCTCTTCTCATGCTTTACCTGCCATGATACACTTCCCTTCAATACTGTAACCAGAAAATATACCCTTTCCTTCCTTAAACTGCTTCTGGTCAGATATTTTGTCCCAGAAATAAGAAAATAACTCATAGAGAAGGCATGCTTTAAAAGTTTTTTACTAGGAGTATTTTAGTCTTTCTCTCAGGAGACTATGCAGTGTTTTAATCTTCTTCTTACCCAAACAAAAATGTTCAAATTATAGAAATAGCAGTACTCAGTATATATGATCTTGGCAGAATAGCATAGAACATTGTTTTTGCATAAAAATGCAAAGAAAAATAGTATGATTGCAAAACACAAAGATCTGGCCATGGCTTCCTATCCATAAGAGAACCATAGTCCATGCGGCCAAGATGGTGACCGCCTAACTGTGCAGCACATCCCCAGGAAAGAAAGGCAAGAAATTAAGGGTTCACTGGGACTTTTAGGGGAGAGAAATCTCCAGCAGATTGCCAGTGGGAGGGCAGAGAGGGGAAAAAACGGAATTACTGATTCCCTCCTGGGCAGGCAGGTAGCCCACACCTCCCCCCAAGCAGCCACTGTACCACAGTCCCAGCTTCAGGAAACTCCTGCACTTACTGTAGAAAAACAGTCCCAGGCCAACATACTTGCACTTGCCTCACAGCATAGGGGAGGTCGCCCTGCTAACCCTCCCCACGAGTGACCTTGACCAGGCTGTGCCTGCTGGCCCATTGGAGCTCAGGCTCCCTTAAACAATTTAAGTGGCACCCACTGCTGTGCTGATCCTGGTTGTGGAAGTTTAGTCTGCTCCGCCCACTTTCCCACTTACTGTTCCGGCCACCACACTTTCACGAGCACGAGCCCAGGCCAATTTCCAACTCCACAAGTGAGCTCAGACTGTGTCTGTCACTTACGATAGCTCAGGTGCCATCCCCTCCCTGTCTCCCACACAGGCCAACCACCATTGTCCTGTTGCAGGGGAGCACAGACTGCTTAGGGTCCCAGTGTTCTACCACACCAGAGTTTGGGCTGCTTCAGTGCTTGCTACCTCTGTGTCCCTCCTAGAGCAAGCGCAGATGGCTTTGGCACATTACCATGTGAGAGCTCAGGAAATTTGGCGCCCTGGCCAGGCAGGAACTCAGGTGGCTGTGGCAAGCAAGAGCCAAAGCCCAAGCTGCTTGGCAACAGCCTCAGGCTGCTTTAGATTACCATTGTGTTGAGCCCAGGCTGGTCTACCATCCTACATGCCCATACACTGCGATGGGCAGACCACAGTGCAAAAGAAATAACATGAGAAATCAAATGCAAGAAAATCCAGTTAGATCACCCAGGCCTACAATGAACATCTCTAATCCAAACATAGAAGAGTCACTAGGATCAGAACACCAAAATGAAGCTATGAGCAATGCAACCCTGACCAAGCTACTGGTAGAACTTATTTAAAAAAATAATCAAAGCAAACTTCCTCAGCCTCTTAAAAGAAAGGCCCATGAAGATATAAGAAACCAACAGAACTCCAAACAGACTGGACAAAAGGAGAAACTCTCCAAGACATATTTCCATTAAGACTCTAAACATTGACACCAAAGAGAAAATCCTAAAAGCAGCCAGGCTGCTTCCGGGTCCCAGTGTTCCACCATGCCAGAGTTTGGGCTGCTTCAGTGCGTTGTGCCTCAGTGTCCCTCCTAGCATGAGCGCAGGCAGGCAACTTTGGCCTCAGGCAGCTTTGGCAAGTGAGAGCCAAAGCTGCTTGGCAACTGCCTCAGGCTCCTTCAACTTCCCACTGTGCTTGAGCCCAGGCTGATCCACCCACCTACGTGCCCATGCACTGTGATGGGCAGACCACAGCGCAAAAGAAATAACATGAAAAATCAAATGCAAGAAAATACAGTAAGATCACATCCCTAATCAAAACACATAAGAGTCATTAGGATCAGAACACCAAAATGATGCTATGAGCAATGCAAGCTGACCAAGCTACTGGTAGAACTTGCAGAAAAGTAACAAAGGACCAATAATCGTGTGGATGCTGCATTCACTAGACTAGACATAATAGAAAAAAAAATGGAAGTAGTTCAAAGTCAGTTAAGAGATATGAGTGAGAGTGAAAAAAAAAGAGGACCTCAAAAATCAGCTGGCGATGCTAAATGAAGACATAAAGAAATGCCAGGATGAATTCCAAGAAGAATCAAGAAAATCAGAAAATGATGTGAAAAGGAAGCTTGACAGAAGTATGGAAATTATAGATAGAAAAGTAGTAGAAAATGCAAACCTAATTGAACAAATCCAAAAATCTCTAGAAGCTCTCAAGAATAGAGTCAGCCATGTGGAGGATAGAAACTCTGATCTGGAAGACAAGATGGAAGAAACAGTTCAAGAGTTCAAAAATTTCAGTAAGTTCAAAAGTTTCTGAGAGCAGAACATGAGGGAATTGTGGGATACACTTAAACATCCTAATATCAGGATCATTGGAATACCAGAAGGAGAAGAAATTCAGACCAAAGGCATGGAGAACTTCTTTAACAAAATAATTGAAGAAAACTTCCCCAGTCTCCTAAAAGAAAGGCCCATCAAGATACAAGAAGCTAACAGAACTCCAAACAGACTGGACCAAAGAAAAAACTCTCCAAGACATATTGTCATTATGACTCTAAACATTGACACCAAAGAGAAAATCCTAAAAGCAGCTAGGGAAAAACAGCACACCACCTATAAAGGTAACCCCATCAGAATTACTCCAGACTTCTCAATGAAAACCCTGAAAGCTAGAAGAGCCTGGAAGGAAACACTGAAAAGTCTAAGAACCTATGGCTCCCAACCCAAACTACTCTACCCAGCAAAAGTATCCCTCATAATACATGGTGAAAGAAAAGCTTTCCATGACAAAACTCAGCTTTACAAATACATGAACACAAAACCAAACCTACAGAGAGTATTTCAGGAAATTCTCCACAGAGAAGAAACAAATAATCAACCTCAGATGCCTACAAAAAGCAGATTACAAACTCAGAGTAGGCATAAAAAACTTCAAAGTCCATGAAACCACCAAACCACATATACCATCACAATATGGCAGGTATAAAATCAAATGTCACACTCATTACCCTAAACATTAATGGCCTTAATTCACCCATCAAGAGACACAACCTAACAGGATGGATCAAAAAATTAGACCCCTTAATGTGTTGTCTTCAAGAAGCCCACCTCACCACTAAAGACAGACACCTCCTCAGGTGAAAGGGTGGAAAACAATATTCCAAGCAAATGAGAATAAGAAAAAAGCAGGTGTAGCTATATTAATATCACATAAATAGATTTCAAACCAAAAATATTCAAAAAAGACAAAGAAGGTCACTTACTTCTTGTCAAGGGAATGATCCATCAAGAGGATATTACAATCATAAATCTGTATGCAGCAAACACAGGGGCACCACAATTCATAAAACAAGACCTACTTGACAATGAAACAGAAATAAGCACAAACACCAACATAGTTGGGGACTTCAATACACCATTATCAGTAATAGACAGATCATCCAAACAGAAACTCAACAGGGAAGTAAGACAGCTCAACAAAACCATAGACCACTGAAACCTAACAGACATCTACAGAACTTTCCATCCCAACTCTACAAACTACACATTCTTCTCAGCAGTCCATGGAACATTCTCTAAAATAGACCATATACTGGGTCACAAAGACTGGCTCTACATATTGAGGAAGACTGACATGATTCCTTGCAGGATATCAAATCACAATGCTATATTGTTGGAAATTAACAACAAAAGACCCACCAAGAATCCCAATGGCTCCTGAAAACTAAACAGCACACTTTTATACAATAAATGGATAGTGGATGAAATAAAAAAATGAAATTGCAAAATTTCTAGAATTGAATGACGATGAGAACACATTGTACCAAACTTATGGGACACAATGAAGGCGGTCCTTATTGTAAAATTCATAGCAATCAATGCCTTCATAAAAAAGACAGAGAGATCCCAAATAAATAAACTAACCATCCACCTAAAGGCACTGGAAAAGCAAGAACAATCCAACCCAAAGAGCTCCAGAAGGAAAAAAATGATTAAAATCAGAGCAGAAATCAATGAATTGGAAAGTAAGAAAACAATGAAGGCAGTTGACAAAACAAAGAGCTGGTTCTTTGAAAAAATATACAAGATTGATGAACCCCTGGCCAGTTGGATCAAGCAAAAAAAAGAGATACTTCAAATTTAAAAAATTCAAAATGTTAAAGGAAAGATCACAACAGACATAAGTGAAATTGGGAGAATCATCATGACTTATTTCAAAAACCTCTACTCCACAAAACTGGATAATGTGGAGGAGACAGATAAATTCCTGGATGCATACCATCTAACAAAGCTAAACTCAGAGCAGATTAACCTCCTAAATTGACCTATCATATTGGTTGAGATTGGAAAAGTAATAAAAAACCTCCCAAAAAAGAAGAGTCCAGGACCAGATGGCTTCTCAGCTGAATTCTATCAAACCTTCATGGAAGAACTCAAACCAATCTTCCTCAAACTGTGCCACACAATAGGTGAACAGGGAAAGCTACCCAACTCCTTTTATGATGCTAGCATCACCCTAATTCCAAAACCAGGCAGAGATGCCACAAGAAAAGAAAACTACCGGCCTATTTCCCTGATGAATTTAGACGCAAAGACCCTAAACAAAATCCTCACAAACTGCATCCAACAACAGATCAAAAAGATTATTCAACTCGACCAAGTGGGATTCATCCCAGGAACACAGGGGTGGTTCAACATATGGAAATCTGTCAATGTAATACACCACATAAACAAGGTTAAACACAAAAACCACATGATCATTTCCATAGATGCAAAAAAGGCCTTTGACAAGATACAACATGACTTCATGATCAAAACATTGGAGACAATTGGCATGCTTGGTTCATATCTTAACATAATAAAGGCAATATACAATGCTCCTAAGGCCCAAATAATGCTTAATGGAGAGACACTGGAGGAATTCCCAGTAAGATCAGGAACAAGACAGGGTTGTCCTCTCTCACCTCTGCACTTCAATATAGTACTGGAAGTCCTAGCTCAAGCAATAAGACAGGAGAAGGAAATAAAAGGGATACAATTTGGAAAGGAAGAAGTTAAGTTAGCTCTATTCACTGATGACATGATTGTATATGTAAGAGAGCCGAGAGACTCCATCCCAAAACTCCTGAAGGTGATTAACTTCCATAGCAAAGTAGCAGGATACAAAATCAATGTACAAAAATCAGTAGCCTTTCTATATGCAAATGACAAAGATACAGAGAAAGAAATAAGGGACATGGTCCAATTTTCAAAAGCAACAACAACAACAACAAAAATACCTTGGAATAACATTAAACAAGGAAGCGAAAGATCTATACAATGAAAACATAAAAACACTCAAAAAAGAAATTGAGGAGGACTTGAGAAAATGGAAAGACCTCCCGTGGTCCTGGATAGGCAGAATTAACATTGTGAAGATCACAATCCTACCAAAGGCAACAAGCAGATTTAATGCAATTCCAATTAAAATCCCTACAGTGTTCTTCACAGAGATAGAAAAAAAATGATCTCAAATTTCATATGGAAAGACAGAAGGCCTCATATATCCATACATATCCTCAGCAAAAGAAATACCTCTGGAGCCATCACTGTACCTGATCTAAAGCTATATTGCAAAGCCATGGTAATAAAAACAGCATGGTACTGGCATAAAAACAGGAGTATAGACCAATGGAATAGACTTGAGGACCCGGATTTTGGGTCAAGCAACTACAGCTACATAATATTTGACAAAGGCCCTAACAATATAGGCTGGAAGAAAAGAAAGCATCTTCAACAAATGGTGCTGGACAAACTGGATAACCATAGGGAGGAAATTAAAAATTTATCCACACATTTCGCCATGCACTACACTCAAGTCGAAATGGATCAAAGACCTCAATATAAGACCAGGAACTTGACTACTACTGGAAGAAAATTTAGGAAGTACTTTCCATGGTATAGGAATGGAAAAAGTCTTCCTGAACAAAACCCCAGTAGCTCACGATCTTAAATAGTCACTCAACCATTGGAAGCTGAAGAGTTTCTTTACAGATAGGCATACAATAAGCAAAGCCAGAGATTATCCACAGAATGGGAGAAAATATTTGCTGGTTATCCAACTGACAGAGGCCTAATCTCTAGAATCTTCAAAGAACTCAAAAATCTATACAGTAAAAAGTCAAACACCCCACTCACAAAATGGGCAGAGAGCTCAACAGGCAGTTCACAAAGGAAGAAATAGAAATGGCAAACACACACTTAAGAAAATGTTCATCATCCCTAATCATCAGGGAAATGCAACTTAAAACAATAATGAGATTCCACCTTACCCCAGTAAGGATAGCACACATCAAAAAATCAGATGAAAATAAATGCTGGCAAGGATGTGGAGAAGTAGGAACCCTCATCCACTGTTGGTGGGAATGTAAGATGGTACAACCACCTTGGGAAGCAATCTGGAGAGTCCTGAAAAAGCTGACTATAGAGATACCAACAGACCCATTTATTCCCTTACTGGGCTTCTACCCTAAAACCTTCAAACCACAGGCCAGAGTGATTTGCTCAACCATGTTTGTACCGGCTCAATTGATAACAGCTAAGAGCTGGAATCAACCCAGATGTCCATCACTAGAAGAATGGATAACTAAGATGTGGTATATCTACACAATGGATTTCTATACAGCAGTAAGAAAAAAATGACACAATGAAATTTGAGGAAAAATGGTTGAAATTGGAACAGATCATTCTCAGTGAACTTACCCAATCACAGAAAAAAAAATCACCACATAGTCTCATTCATCTACAGCACCTAACCTGAATCTACCCAAGATGCCTTCCATACCCAGAAAGCTTCTTGTGGAGTAGAGAATAGGATGGGTGGGGAGGGAGGGGAGGGCAACAGAGGGGTGGGAAACACAAATCTAGACTCAAATGGCAATGGTGGCATAAAATTCTACATTCTAAAAGGCAGACCAAATGTCTGAACCTTCACCAGGCCCTTAGAGGGAACACCTGACCCACAAGACACTAGAGAGGGTATGATGAAGACTGACCTTAATCTTCTACAGCCTCTCTCTCTCTCTCTCTTCTCTCTGTCTTTTTTATATTAGTTATCTTTTCCTTCCTTTTGTTAGTGGGCACTGACATGTACCTCCCAGTACCAGCATGTGGCTATCATTCTCAATGAGACTTTGATCAGAGACACCTACAAGGTTTCCTAAAAGAAAGACAGATTTCTGTCAGAGTACTTGATGTCCCACCAAAGGTTAGTGGTAAGACCCTACTGCTGAAGACACTTTATGCAGTTCACACATAAAATGGAATGGCATGGCTGGAAGCTGGAAGAGAGTCAGTCCACTGACAGTCAGCATGTCTAGTGCCAGAAGGTGCTACATGAACGACTGGGAGAAAATGACCAATATCTGTCCAAGCAACTCATGGTCTCACATACTTAGCAGCAAATAACCTGTTGTGATGCTCACACAAGTTCAATAGTGGCACACAGCCATGGTGGGAAACCAACTGCTCTTGATTTGGCTAACTGATCCCCTCAGTGGTATGGGACCCATAGTTGGATCTGGGAAACAAGTCAGAACCATATCCAAACCTAAGCCAGCTCCCCACTATCAAGCTACCACCAATCGTGGGCTACATGAGGGCCTACACCTATTAAATTCTCTATTAAAAAAAGTAAGGGTTATCTCATTTGTCTGGTGCTAACTTACTCTCCATTGGAGAATCTGCTTCTTTTTTTCAGATAGGTGTAGATCCTAAGGAGAGAGCCACCCCATCATACCTCAAAAGGGCCCCAGCTGAAAGTAAGAAAAATAGGTGAAACAAGCAAGGGTGCTGTTTTCTTGGTGAACTGGATACCAGCAGAAGGGTGAAGGAGATCAACACAGAGAAAAATCGACTCCTACCAAATCAGAGAGCCAGAGACCCAGAGGCCCCCAACACCTCATCACGGAAGCAGACCAAAAATGAACCCAACATGGCTCAGGGAAATTTTGTGGAAGAGGGGTCAGAGAGAATATCAGAGCCACATGTTGGGTCATGATATGCAGACATTTATCCTACCCATAACTGTGGGATGACTCCAGAATGCATGACCCAGATACCTCAACAAGGAGGGGCCAATGTGAGGGGGTAGGTAATGAATGAGCCTAATAATGGTACCAAATTGACTGTATTCGCTAAGTGCAAAACTAATTAATAAAAAAATAAAATAAAAAAGAGAACCATAGTCCAGATACTTGGCATTAATTGTCAATGTCAGGACTATGTTAATGAAGATAATCTCATGAATTTTCAGTATTCTTGCCAAAATTCACTAAACTACACTATTTAAAAATCCGCAAAGATGTATTTTTTTAATTTTTATTATTTACAAGGAGAGAAAGAGAGAGTGAGAGTGTGAGAGAGAGAGGGAGAGAGAGAGAGATAATTGTCATACCAGTGACTCCTGCCACTACAAACTAATTTCCAATACATGTGCCACTTTTTGTGCATCCGGCTTTATGCAGGTACTGGGGACTAAAACCTGGAATGGAAGGCTTTGCAAGCAAGTGCCTTTAACCACTGAGCAATCTTTCCACCCCCTGCAAAGATTTTTGAGAGAGAGTCTGTTATGCAATATGCTATGTATGCTATGCTATACAAGGTTATAATATTAGCCTCAAGATTAATTAATCCTTTTCCTATACAAGCTTTGTCTTTGATGCAGGTATATACAACATAAACGTTCTTTGGAATCTTAGACCTCACTTGAGATACTGCAGTCATAGAACATATAAAATTTTCCATGCAAAGATATATAGCTTGTGTTATCTTTTAACCACGCTGCTCTTTCTATTGCAATTTATAAAAGAAAAGGAACAAACCTGGATGTTTATGATAAACTCAGCTACTACTTGATTTTTGGGGGGAGGCAGGGGAGTCTTTCAAAGTTTTAGAAGTAGGGTCTTATTCTAACCCAGGGTGACTTAGAACTGTCTTTGTAGTTCCAGCCTGATGTTGAACTCACAGCAATCCTCCTACCTATGCCTCCCAAATGCTGGATTAAAGGCATGGGCCATGACCTCCAGCAATTTTCTTCTATGTATTATTTAAGGAAGACATTCTCAATTTCCACCATAATTGTTCTTCACACCCTCCTGGGGACTACTTATAATTTGTAGAGTATTTTGATTGAATAAATTGGTACTATAATTGATAGAGCATTTTAAATTGTCACACTACATTTGTTTGGTTCACAAATATGTAATGTCTACTGTGTCCTCTCCTAAGATGCCCCTAAACATGTATCAATCCCATTTACTGATGACTGAAATCTGACCCATTCTCTGACATTAGATCTACAAGGAAAACATGCCAATATCCTCAATTTAGAGATCCTTTAAATGCACCGATCTTTCATCAGACTAGCAACATTTCACATTCTTTTTAGGTTCACAAGATCTTTGGATATTTAAAAACTACATTTTCAGGAAGTCATCCTGGAATGCAGAAAGATGGACTTGTAAACAATTTGAAACATTCTTAGAGTATCTTTTCCTTTCAAGTCTGACCTATGGTCAATTCTACTGTGAGCCTGCAGAAGTTGCCACATTGTACTTTTGGAGTTTCATGTTGGAGTTGGAAATAAATGAGATCTGTGATCCTATATTATAATAATTTTGTAATTATTTGACCAGCTAGCAACATTTCCTTCTCTTGGGCTTAAATCAGTGGTTGTTCTTCTCCAAGTTGTCTCTTCTTGTCTACTTAAATATATTTCTAAGAGTATGTATCTTCTCTCAAATGTAAGTGAAAGTAGAAATAAGTAAAAATAATTCTTGGTATAAAAAAATGGAAAGATATTTCCTCTCCTTTAGAGAATTTCTTTTATAAAACTAGTAAATATATATATATATATATATATATATATATATATATATATATATATAGTCTATATATTTTAAAGACTAAGAAAATTTCTTATCAGTTGTACAATGCAGATGTAGTTTTCCTAAAATCTTGAGTCATTTCTTTAAATTTATACATCAAGAGAGACAGATCCTTTAGTCTTCCTGAGAGCGGACTGAGGCATCTTACCTAAACTTGTAATTACCTATCTATTACTTAGATATAAAAACTTACATTAGTCATTTATTTTTTCATTTTTAAAATTTATTTTTATTTGAGAGAGAGAAGGAGAAAGAAGTAGATAGAGAAAGAAAGAGAGAGAGAGTGGGTGTGCCAGGGCCTTCAGCCACTGGAAATGCACTCCAGACACATGTTCCACCTTGTGCATCTGGCTTATGTGGGTCCTGGGGAATCAAGCCTGGGTCCTTTGGCTTCATAGGCAAATGCCTTAACTGCTAAGCCATTTCTCCACCCCTACACTAGTCATTTAGATAAATGCAATTCTCTAACATAGGTTACTACCTTGATTGCTGTGTAAATTTGGGACAAAATCTATGTAACAAATTGTGCTATCACATCCACATATTTGAGGATTAATTATTGCTCATCATAATATTTGCCTAATGGATTATATGTATTTGACTGCATTTTATTTTTTGCAATATTTTAATATAATAATATATATAAACACTAACATATACCCTATATATTATATAGTATAAACTACATGTACATGTATATGTATATATATTAGCACATATATGCATATATACATATAGGAGCATATAAATGCATATATAACAGTGCATATACATATATAGTGGCATATATAGTACACATATGTTCAAAAGATACAAATTAAAATGAGAAATAAATTAACCTCAGAGTTATTGTAAGAAATCAGATACACTATGAGTGTTAGTCTTTCCCAAGCAAATTAGGTAAAAAGAAGGATGAGAATGAAATATGATTACAAAATTAACAGAACATTCTCTAATTAGATGAAATAGGAGAAGCAGCCAAAAAGGTTAAATTTAAAAAGAATATAAGTATAAATTTATACAAGTATGAAATTGGGTACTTTTTGTTTAGTTATACTTTGCATCACCTTTAGCATTTACTGAAAATTGATGACCAGCTTGTTGGAGATAGTTTTTTCTCCAGTCTTTGGTCCCTAATTACTTGATGGCATACACTCTAATCTTGCCCAAACACTGACAGATTCCCTTTACTAGTTTTGTCTTTTAGTTTCTCAGACATTTCCCACCTATAATTCACGTCTAGATCCCCTTCAAAAACTAAACCACAACCCCATGAGGAAAACCTGCAACCCCACTGAGGAGAGCCCCCAGTGGAATGGGGGCAGGGACAAAGGAAAGGATGGTACTAACATATGATGTATCCATACTAAGTATGCCCATAATTAATAAAAAAAACTAGGCCAATAAATTGTTAAATTAAAAACAAATTGAAGATGAGTTTTATTCCCAAGGGGTTTCCAAGAAGAGAGGAAGGTATTATTACAAAAAGAAGAAAACTCACCTGAAGTGGCCAGAGCAGAATAGCAGGTGTCCAGCTCCATTGCTTTTCTGCCTGCTCTAATTTGAGCTGGAGTCTCTTACGGAAACTACAGCTTGCTGTTGTTTGTGAGCTCAGGTGAGTCCCTGGTCTGTTTTACCCTTTGAGGGACTAGGGTGACAAGCGTGCATGACCACACACAGCTTGCTAAATTGAATCTGGAATTTCCACTGTGGTGGTCTCAGGCCTCCTCAGGCCCTCATGCTTTCCCAGAAAGCACACTTAAACTCTAAGCCCTCTCCACAAGCCAAATCCAAGATAATTTAAACAAACTTTTACCCTGAGATGAGCTTATTTTCTAGCTGAGAGTGGACCAAAGGCACAGGACTACAGGAATGAGAGGATTTACTCAAAATTTGATTAGCAAGTGCTATATTGCAATCAATCAACATTGATAATTTCAGCTGATCTTTTATGAATTCATTCAAGTAATAATTCCTGAGACAAGGAATGGGAATTTGAAGGGTCAGTGTTTGCCTGTGTCATAAATAAAGGTTTTCCTTTTCAGTAAACCATTTCTCTACAGGTTATGTCTTTTGCCATCACTGTTTACCAGGAGTGCAGGGTTCAGTTAAAACTAAGCCTTATCAAAAATGAAACAAAGAAGAACAAGAATATGTTTTATCTTAATCTAAGTGAATTAATGAAAATATGATTGTCAGGAAAGTAGACTGACCTATGAGTGATATCAAGGAAAAAATGTGAAGCTCAACACCTTGATTTGGCTTTGCTTCTCACTTGCTATGACTTATAACTCCCCATGTGCCTGGTTAGAGGAAAAAATAAAATTAAAACATGTGGTACAAATTCAGGCTCACTGAGAAATTGTACAATGGATACCAAAGAATCAGATGGATGTTGAGATCTACGACTGTGGATATTATGGGATAGTAAAAGGACATGACCAATATGTATTATGTTAAAACTAAATAATAAGCTGGGCGTGGGGGTGCACACCTTTAATCCCAGCCCTCAGGAGGCAGAGGTAGGAGGATCACCATGAGTTCGAGGCCATCCAGAGAAGGCAGAGCGAATTCTAGGTCAGCCTGAGCTAGAGTGAGACCCTACTTTGAAAAACCAAAATAAATAAATGAATAAATAAATAAATAAATAAATAAATAATGCAAAAGTTTGGAATGTACTGCCACCTGCAGGTCACTACCTGGTGCATGTTTTCACATTTTAATCCTTCAGGAATTCTATTCTATCATTTTATAGGAGGGCTGACTTGGGGACAAAGAAGACATTCAATTTATTGGAATAGAAATAGCTATGGTTCAAATACTGTCTCTGGTTGCCACAGGGAAGCGATATATAATGGCTTTCCGTTCATACTTTGAAAAGTAAGTTGATGATCTGATGTGACAGTTGGTACAGCAATCATGTTTGTTTTCCACAACTATATTAGAAGTTATAAAGATTCTACACAAGCTACTAATTAGAGAAAAAAAAAGGAGTAAAAGATCCTATGACACAAGTCATCCAAGCCTAATGTTTTCATCAGTTTAGCCTTCATTTAATAAAGTATGGCTCTGAGGTTAGAGCTTCTCTGGTAGAATTGTTGTACTCTGCTTGCCCTTTAATTATATTTTATACATGGGACAATGAAAATCTGGCTACTTCCATTAGTAAAGAAAAAAGGAAGTAGCAAGTTCAGCATTGAGCTTCTCTTTTCTGCTGCCAGAACTCACCTATTACTCAAATAATATCTTTATTCTTGATCACTTTGGGTGATCATTATGCAGCATCATTTACATTTCTTCATAAAAGCAAACTCCATTGTTTGCTTCTCATTTACTTGACTGCCAAGTGTCCAAACTTAGGGATGACCTTGTTTAGAGATGTGGACAAACCATCCATTAGGATTTAAAGAGAACTCTTCACACATAGACTATACCCATAAGCTTGGGTTTCCAGTAAGAATATCTATATCTAGTAAGGAAAATAGCACAAATGGGTCCCAACTCCTGGGAAAAGCATGCTAGTCTGCCTCCTGACACTATAGCAAATACCTAAGATAATCATCACATTTTAGACTCACATTTTAACTCAAATTTTAGACAGTCAGTCCATGATCAATTGGCCTAATTGGTTTGGAGACAGTGCTCAATTAGACACGTCAAGGCTGAGAATGCATGGGGTAGTAAAGCTGCTCACTTCCAAGCATAAAAAAGATAAAGAGAAGCAAGACAAGGGCCTCATAATCACCTTTAAGATAACATCACCAATAATCTAAAACCTCCTTGCTAGGCACCATCTAGTAAAGGTTCCATCATGTAAGAAAAGTGCCAAGTTGGCAAGCAAGCATTTGGGGAACCAACAGATAGACTCAAACCATAGCAAAGGGAATATGTCAGTTACTTTCTCATTGCTGTGAGCAAATATTCAACCAAAAGCAATTTATGGAAGTAAATGGATTAATTAAGCTTACAGTTTCGAGGGGAAATTTCATGGCAGGGAAAGCCTGGCAGCAGGAATGAAAGCAGAGCTGGTCACATTGCTCAAGAGTCAGGAAGCATAAAAAGAATAAGAAGTAGCACCATGGGCTGGAGAGTTGTCTCAGTGGTTAAGACACATGCTTGCAAAACCTAATAACCTAGGTTCAATTCCTCAGTACCCACATAAAGCCAGATGTACAAAGTGGCTCATGTGTCTGGAGTTCATTTGCAGTGACTGGAGGCCCTGGTATGCCCATTTTATTTCTCTTTCTCTCTATTTTTCTCTAGCTCTCTTTTGCTTGTAAGTAAATAAAATATTTTAAGAAAAACAGTAGATCTAGATTACAAAATATCAACACCTGCCACAAGTGAACCACTTCGTAGTGCAAGGCTCTACCTCATAATGGTTCCATAATGTTCTCTAATAGTTCAACTAGCTGGAGATTAAGTATTCAAACACATGAGTCTATGTGCATTCAAATAAGGCATCCAGACTTTTCATGTAATTATTATAGAAAGGTAGGATAATTATTGAAACATAAATCTCTGTCCCAGCAGGACTATTACCTTTCATCTTGATCCCTGGTTTGTTAAGTATTCATTTCCCTGAAGTGAGGTAAACTAACTTAACTTTCATTTTTGTTTTACTATTGTCCTTAAAATACTTGACACATGGCTGGAGAGATGGCTTAGCGGATAAGTGCTTTCCAGCTAAACCTAAGGACCCTGGTTCGAAGCTCGTTTCCCCAGGACCCACGTTAGCCAGATTCACAAGGAGGCACATGCATCTGGAATTCGTTTACAGTTGCTGGAGGCCCTGGTGCACCCGTTCTCTCTATTTCTCTCTATCTGCCTCTTTCTCTGTCTGTTGCTGTCAAATAAATAAATAAAAAAAAACTTGAAACATAGTGGAAGCAAGAACAAGTGTTCTACCTACATTTGCCATAGCCAACATTGATGTGAGCTTACCATTGCAGAAGAAATATCTCTATTTTATTTAAAATTTAGTATGTTACAGTCACAATGTTTTTTTTTATTAGTTATGTAAACAGTGTGTATAAAGCCATGTTGGTACCATCAGTAGCCTCCTCCCTGTCCTCTCCTCTCCGAAGCTATTGGTCACTGCCAGGAACAGACTGGAGCTTTCAGGAGATGGGTCTGAGCTGCCAGGCATGGCTAAGGACCCTGGGCTACAGGAGACCACTCCCTCTCCAAGCCCAGCACACCTGAACTTAGGCTTTGCCCATAGCCCTGTGACCTTTGGCCAGTTGCCTAGGAATATCCTTATCAGCCAGCAGCCTTCACACAGCCCATCCTCCTGAAACCCTCTTCCCACTACTATGTAGATCACCTGACTCTCTCCCTATGTGTTGCCCCTGACTCTCTCCCTATGTGCTGGAATGAACCACCCTAGGCGTCGGCTAATAACATTTGAACTCATCAATCCCCTTAGGACCCTCTTCCAGCTCTCAACTGCTTATAAACTCATTTCCCTATTGAATAAACTGAGCTGTTCACTGAGATTGCCTCCCCCAAATGGTTCTTTCACTGTGCTCTTGACCTTGCTCTCCACAATTGCCTGGATGCCTTCGGGGAATCACAGCCTTGAGGATCCAGGAAACCCACAGCTAGTGCCTGAACAGGGGCCCTCTGAAATGTGCCAAGGTAAGTGTGTGCTCTCCCATATGGACTATTGTCATCTGGGGGATATCAGGCCCCTTTGTGGCCTTTGCCTCCACATTTTTGAGAGCTGGCAGGTTTCTCTTTTTCCCCCTTTACTTTTTGTTTGCACCATTGTCTTGGCATTTCCACTCTTTTCCTATCATGAGTAATATTGTCTCCCACCAAAAGGAACCACAGATTCATAGATTAAAGGCTCTTCTGAAATTTAGGGGAATTAAGCTCTCCCAGAGGGATGCCAGTTCTTTTTGCGAGGCAATCCTCCAGGTCGCCCTCTGGATGATTTCTTGGGATCTATGTGACCCAGACACGTGGACAGGCATAGCTTATCTGGCTAGGAAATGAAAATTGCAGGAAGGGAATTTCCCTTGCTCCCCTTTCATCTATCAAATTTCTCTGCTAGGGCAGTAGTGAAACTGCAAGGCGGCTATACAAGTGCTCCAAAGAGGCTTGGGTCCCGTGGCAGGCTCATGTTCACTGAGACAATGGCGCCTCGGCCTGTGCAGGTGCAATGTCTCTGCCTCCCTTCCCAGTGGCCCCTGGTGGTCCTGGGGGCCCCCTCCCTTCACCAGCGATCCCCGGCGGTCCCAGGAGCACCTTCCCTCTTTCTCCTTCATGAAGCCAGACTTGGGAGGCTCGCCAGGCCTGCAGGTAGCTCAGTGTCTTGGCCATTGCCTCCATGCCTACCAGACCTGACCCCGGTTGAGTGCTCGGGAGCAGGGTGGGACTGATCCAAAGGTCGTGAGTCATGTGAGCTCCCACCCTGCCCAGCAATGCCAGCACCATGAAGTGGCAGAAGAAAAAGTCACATTTAACTAAAGTCTATGGTGAACTGAAGTTTTACGTTAACAATGCCATACTTTATTACATGATACCATAAATATAATTACTGTGTTTATGTTCCAGGTCAACTTCAACTTACATAGAAGATTATTGAAAACAATAAAATTCTCTCTGAGGTGGTGACTTATAATTTGCCAAGTATTTTAAAGGGATTGTAATGTCCTGTTACTTAAAAGGAGGAGGCAACTGACCTGACTTCTAGGCAAGCCTGCTTCAAGACAGAAACAAAATTTTCCTTGATTACTCCTAATAAAGTCATTTAGTGTGTTACAGGTATCAGTGACATAAAATTATCTTTAATCTAGACTGCTTGCTTGTAATTGAGTAATAGGATTAAGCAATTTGATGTAGTTTCTCTTAATAGTCTTACAAGAAAGAGGGTTAATTATGGGGTGAGATGAATTGATTGAAGAAACTGGAAAGGAATTTTTCAATGTTGGACATAGAATGCTTGTTAAAAATGCTTTTTGAGTGGTACTTAGATCAAAATGTTAAAGTATATGGATAAGGATGTGCATGTGTAGAAAAGAATTTTCAGGCTAAACCTAAACACCATACCTAAAGTTAGAGATTTTTCAACTGTTTACAAACTCTTAAGGATGCTCTAAGCGATTTAATTTCAGTCGCTATAACCTTTATGCTCCTGTTAGGTAAAATATGTTGGGATAACTTTCTTATGCTTTGTCAAATTTAAGTCATGGGCAAATTCTTTTATGTTAATAAAAATTTCTATGGTACATAAAATCAATGGCTATCGAGATTAAGCTAAAACTACTGGTTGTCAAATGGTGGTTTTTCTTTCCAAACAGATTTGTCAAGGGTTATATTAGAGTGTAGCTGTTTTGGCTCAACAAAGACCAGATTTGGCTCTATTGTATGTAAAGTAACTGTTTCATTTGTGGCAT
Organism: Dipus sagitta; assembly: GCA_036346955.1. Classification (NCBI taxonomy): domain Eukaryota; kingdom Metazoa; phylum Chordata; class Mammalia; order Rodentia; family Dipodidae; genus Dipus; species Dipus sagitta. Next base: position 34,969,496 of record CM070776.1, read on the forward strand.
CTCAAGTCCAGTGCTTATAACAAAATTAACTCTTAGGACATATTCCCTATTTTAGGGTACAGCCTCATGCTCAAGCAATGAACCTCATCTGAGAAAAATAATTTCAAGGTCTGTAGTTCTGTTTCCAATATTCTCTGGGTAGTTGGTATCCACACAGGTATCTGAACCAATCAAAGATATTTATACCATCTTACTTGTCATTTTCTGACACTTTCTAGGTTAAGTTAGTTTGTTTATAAATTAATTGGTATTGTTTTCAAGACTGATTTTTGGTATCCACACAGGTATCTGAACCAATCAAAGATATTTATACCATCTTACTTGTCATTTTCTGACACTTTCTAGGATAAGTTAGTTTGTTTATAAATTAATTGGTATTGTTTTCAAGACTGATAACAGGTTCTGCCTGTATTTATGACTATTAGATATTTAGAGCATAAGATGTTCCTACTTCCTATGCCTCAGATATGGCTTATGCTGCCACAAGACAACAAAATTTGAAAAGGTTGGGCAAAATGAGTTTAAAAATCTCTTGTTCCATTCTTTAACTAAATCTATTTCAGTAATCAAATATGCTCTATATGTACATACATCCAGGCTGCTGTAACTTCCTTTCTACATGTGTTAATCACCTATGTAGAAGCCAAAGCCAATTGGAATCATGGGACCAAAAAGGCCAATATTTTGGCCTGTGCTCCCAGGTCATGGGGCCACTGAAGATGATGGGACACTTTTACACTGGCTCCCTGCTAAGTCATCTGACTTTCTGAGCAGGGAGGATACAGAGACCCAAACAAAAATTGGTGTAGAGTCTAAAACTGGAGAGTCACAATTGAGGAGCAATCAGTCCTCTTGGCTTCCCAAAGAAGGGAAAACTACTTGGCTAGCACAGCCCTGACTCATCCTAACAGACAGAAAACACCAGTAAGCTATATGGCTACTCCTGGGTCCCTAAAGTCTCCTTTGGAGAGCCATTAGTGACCTCCAAAATTAATCCTTAATTAAATTTGGCTATCTTCTTGGTCTTAAACACTCAGAGAGAAATGTGTAACCAAAAATAAAGAGATACTTCTAATATATGAATGGACCATTAAGTAATACAACAAGAGATTTCCAAGAAGGGAAACAAAACAAGACCTTAAGACATTTTCCCCCATCTGTAATAGTTCTAATTCTATAATAAAGAAAAACAACTATAGATTTCAAAAGGGTTATTGTCAAATCTAAGAATATATAAGTAAGTTCTGAGACCAAAAATATATATTTGTACAGCTTTTAATGGCACCCAATTACTCTCTATTATCAAGGTTAAATGTTGTGTATGTGTTTCTGATAACTCTGCTATCTCATCTGTTCTAAAAGACATATGAAAACAGATTCAGACCATGTCTAACACTACTGTGCCATTCAGTGAACAGTTCTGGAAGAAAATCTCATGCTCAGATGGTCCTGAGACAATCCAACTCCATCTGCCTGGTTTCCCTCAACCACAGGAAAGGCCAGTTTGCTGTGTGCTCACTTCTTATTAGCTCCTTTTATTCTTTCTCTGCAATGTTCTCTTCCAAGACTATCTTCCTGCACTCCATCAATGCACCTCCAGGGTCCGTTAGAATAGTTCCCTTCTCTGGGAGAGACTCTCTAACTGCCCCAACCTCATACCCCATTCAGCAGGAATTTGTAAATGATCTGACGTCTTCCTCCCTTGTATCCTAATAGCAGTTAGAGTGTCTTCTCATGAGAAGGAGAAATGAAGGTGACTGGCCCCTGAAGGTAAAAAGGGCAGAAAAAATCTTCTTATCTCTTGCTCAGTTCCAAATAACTGTTTTTTATCATTCCTGAGCCCCCAAGGGGGCCCAGGTGGGGCCCAAATCACTGCCAGCCTGCACCTCTGTCATTGTGTGCACTGCATCCTTGGCTGTGAAAAGGACAGGCCTTGCCCTCTTTGATAACAGTCAAGGCATGCCTCTCTGCCTGTCCAGCTCCAAGCTGACCAGAACTGAATGTCTCCTCAATATTTCCATAACCAGGACCACTGGTGTCAAGATTCCAGCTCTCCTATGGTGTGAAGGGCTAGTCACCCCATCCATAAATATTTTCTCTTCCACTTATTGTTCCCCACTCTTGAGTGTTTCACAGGTGTATCTCTATGAGAAAAAAAAGTGGCCTAAAAACTCCATCTGTGTCATCTAAGAGAGATTTTCAGCCCTTTGCTGATGGGCCTTAGTCTCTGTCTCTGGGTTCCTCCAGTGACCAACAGCCTTGAATCTCTTCAGAGACAATTGAACTCTCTCATGGGTGTGATACTTCAAAACTCCCTAGCCTTAGACTTTATTACTGCTGAACATGGGGTGATATGTATGGTCTTGGGAAAAGAATGTTGTTTTCTTGTGAATGAATCAAATGTTGTTAAAGAAAATGTTAAAACTCTCAAAAAACTCTGCAAGGAGCTGCTTGTCCTCTACAAGCCAGAGGACACTACCACTTGATTTTCTAACCCTTTAATTATTGGCTTCTCCCGCTTCTTATCCCCCTCCTTGCTATAGGAACCATATTACTTGTAACCCCTGCCTCATCAAATTTCTCAGACAAAAAATAATTAATATTGCTAAGGTTGCTACTAATCAGGTCCCCGTGCACCAATTAGCTCTATTTAGACCTATGGTAAATTATGAAGAACTCACTCAGGATGGCACTGCCCCACTATAGAAATAAATGGGGAGTTGTCGGGCACGGCAAGGCACAGGTTAGAACCTTCAGGAGATGGGCCTGAGCTGCCAGGCATGGCAGAGGACCCTGGGCTACAGGAGGCCACACCCTATCCAAGCCAAGCACACCTGAACTTAGGCTTTGCCCATAGCCCTGTCACCTTTGTCCAGTTGCCTAGGAAAATCCTTAAAAGCCAGAAGCCTTCACATAGCCCATCCTCCTGCAACCCTCTTCCCACCACTCTGTTGATCACCTGACTCTCTCCCTACGTGCTGGAATGAATATCCCTAGGCATTGGCTAGCACCCTTTGAACCCACCAATCCCCTTCGGACCCTCTTCCTGCTCTCAACTGTTTATAAACCCATTTCCCTATTGAATAAACCGAGCTGTGCACTGAGACTGCCTCGCGAATGTGGTTCTTTTGTTACTCTCACAACCTTGATCTCCACAGTTTCCTGGACACCTTTGGGAAACTGCAGCCCCAAGGATCCATGGACCCACACGACGGGACACTCCTCATTGTGGAATGTGGGTCGTGCATTGCGGCATTAGCCATCAGTTTTGGGGAAGAGGCAATATCTCTGTGTATAATGTCATAACATGTGGCTCTAACAATCTTTCTGCCCTCTCTTCTGTGAATTTCCCTAAGCCATGTTGGGTTCATTTTAAGTCTACTTCAGTGATGAGGTCTTGGGAGCCTCTGTGTCTCTGGATATCTGGTTTGGTAGGAGTTGAGGGTTCTCTGTGTCTATCTCCTTCACCCTTATGCTGTTACCAGGTTTACCAAGAAAGCAGCACTCTTGCTCATTTCCCCAGTTACTTTATGGTTTCAGCTGGGGCCCTGGTGAGGTGTCATGGGCTGATTTTCTCAGGTTCTGTGTCCATCTGAAAAAGAGAAATTCTCCAACAGAGAGTGAAGTAAGCACCGGATAAATGGGATGATCATTATTCTTTTAGAGAGAATTTAATAGGTGTAGGCCCTCTTGTAGCCCACGACTGGTGGGAGCTTGATAATGGAGAACAGGCTCCTTTTATAGATAAGGTTCTGATTTATTTCTCAGCTCCAGCTATGGATTCCATTCCACTGAGTGGATCTGTTAGCCAAATCAAGAATAGTTGGTTATCCACCATGGCTGTGTGCCACTATTGCATTTGTGTATCATCTCAGGTTGTTTGCTGCTGAGTAGCTTAGACCATAAGTTGCTTGGACAGATGTTGGCCATTTTCCCCAGTTGCTCTTGTAACAACTTCTGGCACTAAAAGTGCTATCTGTATGGGGACTGACTCTCTTCCAGATTCCAGCCAGGTCACTCCATGTTCTGTACCAACACTATATGGTGTCTTTGGTAGGAGGGTCTTACCAATAACCTTTGGTGGGTTATCAAGTAGTCTGACAGAAATCTGTCTTCTTTTGGGAAACCTTTTAGGTCTCTCTGATTAACAGCTCATTGTGGTTGTTAACCACATGCTGTTACTGGAAGTTACAGGCCAGAGCCAAGGAAAAGAAGAAAGAAAAAGATAGGTAATATAAAATAGAAAGAGATAAGAGGGATGGAGAGACAGACAGACAGTTGGAGAGAGAGGGAGAGAGAGAGAGAAAAACAGGAGAAGATTAAGGTTAGTCTTCATCATACCCTCTCCAGGGCCCTGTGATTCTGGAGTTCCCTCTAAGGACCTGATGATGGTTCAACCATTTAGTTTGTTTTTTAGAATATAGTATTTTGTGGTACCATTGCCATTTGGGTCCAGTTTTGTGTCCCTCCTCACCCTTGCCCTCCCCTCCCACCCCACTCTCCCTATTGTCCAGAGACATCATTTAAACATAGTCTGAAAAGACAAATTCATTCATTCAATTATGTGTGGTGCTGAAATTGAACACAGGGATGTGGGCCATTAGCATTCTACCTCTGAGATACTGCTGCATCCCTCAAAAGGAAAAAATAAATAAATTTAAAAATTACATTATAATATTTGACAAAAATAGACATAGACACCAAGCTAAGTGTATTATTCAGGGTTCTCTAGAGGAACAGCACTTCTAGATGAATTATTTTTAAAGGGGAATTTATTGGATTAGTTTATGGGAGTCCAATAGCAGTTGCAGGCTCGAGAATCAAGGAACCTGGTAGCTGCTCAGTCCATGTGGCCAGATGCCTCAGAAGTCCCGATCTGTCACTGCAGATGGCACTGGAAGGCCTGGAGGCTTCCTGAGTAGCCACCGGGTTTCTATCCATGTGGGTCTTCAGTTGATGCTGGTCTTTGGTCCACACTGGTTTTCAATCCACGCTGGAAGGCAGCAAGCAGCTCTGACAGCCAAGTGGGAAGAAGGAAGGTCTCTTTTCACCCAGAGCTTCCTTATATGAAGTCCCCCTCTGAGCAGGGCCACCCACTCTGGGGAGAGGGCTCACTCTGGGGGAAGGACTTCCTCCTTTAGTTGATCCTTCCTGGAAGCAACCTTGGAGACCACCCAAAAGGGATTTCTGTGGATTACTAAACAGATCAAGTTGACAACACCTTAGCTATCACCCTAAGGATTAGTCAGCTTTATATTGTACACATTACATTATTTATGGCAATAAATACCCCCAAAGGTAGCATTTTCTACAAAATTATAAATGCCCTACTTGCAATTATAATCTTGACTTAAAGGATTACATTGCATTTGGCATAAAATATAGTCTTCTGGAAATGAAAATAGAATGTTTCAGCACACCATCTTCTATTTGCAACTTGCCCCATATCAATTTTCATGACAGGATAAAGAATATATAGAGAGTTGTTAAATCAGTACTTGGATAACATATTGTATACTATATGCCTTTAAGGTACTTCATTTGTAACTATTCTCCTTCCTTATTATTATTCAATAAGGATTAATAAAGAGTCTTATATCATGCATTCCCCAAACCATTTGTAATCAAATCATGATTTTCCTCTAAATTTTGCTCAAAAATACTATGTAACTGGCTTGCCATTTTATTTTAAATATACTACTATATTTGTTTCCATATTTCAAATCCAACATTAAATTATAGATACCATGCTTAGATGTTTTGCAATTATTATAGTTTCAACTTCCTAACATATTATGACTTACATGTCTTTATCTCTACAGATAAACTGAGTAGAAAGGAGGGGTGTGGGAAAGAATGTGGGAATAAACTACAAGAATAAAATACAGGAATAAACTATGAGAATGAACTGTGAAGATATTTCTATGGACCTTACAAATAACTTTTGTGAGATTATTGCTATGAGATGCTAAATTCCTAGCAAATAACTTGCCCTAAAGTTAATGTTACAACTATGAAATCCACCAGTTTAAAGCCATGTGCCTAGGTTTGTTCTGCTTTGGTGTAACTTTGACCTGAACAGCACAGATGGCCAATGTTGACAAGCAATGGTTAGAGATGCTGACTCATCTTAAGCTATGATCTTTGCCCAATTTCCTCAATGGTTGGACTCTTGACTCAGAACAAGCATGCATGTATAAGAAAAGCTGACCAAAGTGTTAAAGACATCAAGATCAGTAACTAAGTGCCACAGATCTGTTGAAAACAACAGGTAGGTTTAATGTGATTGCATTTGTGATTAGAGTATATGTGTGTTCTGGATCAGCAGAGTTCAGCAAGTCAAATCCCTAAATCCCTTCCTTTAACAAATATTTAAGGATTATCTAAAGTCAACAACTGTTTTCCCAACTGGGCATAGTAGTGCACACCTTTAATCCCAGCACTTGGGAGGCAGAGGTAGGAGGATTGCCATGAGATCAAGGCCACCATGAGATTACAGAGTGAATTCCAGGTCAGCCTGGAATAAAGAGAGATCCTACCATAAAAAATGCTTTTCCCGGGCTGGAGAGATGGCTTAGCGGTTAAGTGCTTGCCTGTGAAGCCTAAGGACCCCGGTTCGAGGCTCAATTCTCCAGGACCCACGTTAGCCAGATGCACAAGGGGGCGCACGCATCTGGAGTTCGTTTGCAGTGGCTGGAAGCCCTGGCGCGCCCATTCTCTCTCTCTCTCTATCTGCCTCTTCCTCTCTCTGTTACTCTCAAATAAATAAATAAAAATGGCCAAAAAAAAAAATTTAAAAAAAAAAAAATAAAAAAAAAAAAAAATGCTTTTCCCTTTGAACATAAAATGTACTACTTGTTCACATATTTGTAGTTTGTTTGGCTCTTCAATAAAAATAAAAATGTCAGTGAGTCCCTGTATGCAAAGTAATCTGTAGCCACACTAACACCAGAGTGGCAGGGACAGTGGATGCAGCAGGTTTACTACTGGGTTAAACTATACTTCTCTTCACCTCCTTTTGTCCTCAGTCTGCTACTAGAGACAGCTAGCCCACTCCTGGGCATCCTAAGAGTTAGTTCTATTTCTCAGGCTCTGCTTCTAGAAGCAGTTCCCTACTCTTAGATGGGAAAACTCCAAGAGTTAGACTTTTATAAATTCAAGCTGTGCACCATAGGGCAAAGGGTTTCATTTATTAAGTGTAATAGCAAAGAATGAACTGTGACATTCTGCTTTCAAAGTCCTCTCTCAGACAGGATTGTGACCGAAACCAATACAATATAGAGAACACAGCCCAATTAGAAGTGCATTCATTATATTGTGCTCCACGTGAAATGTGGTCCTATTAGGTATTTTTTCAGGGGCTGGCAAGATGGATCAATGGTTAAAAGCACCTACTTGCAAATCAGCACATCCATCTGGTGTTTGTTTGCAGTGGCAGGAAGACCTGGCAAGCTCATTCATAGTCTTCTCTCTCTCAATTTCTCTTTCTCCTTGCAAATTCATAAGTATTTTTAAAGATACATTTTGTATTAAGTAAATATCTACTGTGTGCACTTCACCAAACCAACCAAGTAGACTTTTGAGACTTTCCAGTAAATGTCTAGGCTTATAGGGAAAAAAATGTTACTCATGTTATTTTGTGAGTTGAAATACACAGTTTAGAGAATTAATAAAATTAATAGCTCTTTCAGTAGGCTATTTCTTATTTCATAGATATATATGTAGGTTCCTTTTTCACAACAAAAACCCTACATTAAGATGCTTTCTCATTTGAATTAAAGGAATTATGACAATTGAGTCACTTCATGAACATCTTAATGATACTACTCTTTCAAAGGTAGTAATATGAGGTGTTGGGGGCCTCTGAGGGTCTGGCTCTCTGATTTGGTAGGAGTTGATTTTTCTCTGTGCTGATCTCCTTCCCCCTTGTGCTGGTATCCGGTTCATCAGGAAAACAGCACCCTTGCTTATTTCTCCAATTTTTCTTAGTTTCAGCCAGGGCCCTTTTGAGGGCCCTTAGGATCTACATCTATCTGAAAAAGAGAAGCAGATTCTCCAACGGAGAGTAAGTTAGCATCAAGACAAATGAGATAACCCTTTTTTTTTTTACAGAGAATTTAATAGGTGTAGGCCCTCTTGTAGTCCACAATTCATGGTAGCTTGATATTGGAGAGTGGGTTTATGTTTGGATATGGTTCTGACTTGTTTCCCAGCTCCAGCTATGGGTCCCATACCAGTGAGGGGATCAGTTAGCCGAATTGAGAGCAGTTGGTTCCCCGCCATGGCTGTGTGCCACCACTGCACTTGTGTGGGCATCACAACAAGTTATTTGCTGCTAAGTAGGTTAGACCATGCATTGCTTCAACAGATATTGGTCATTTTCCCCCAGTCGCCCATGTAGCACCTTCTGGCACTAGACGTGCTGACTGTCTGGGGACTGACTCTCTTCCAACTTCCAGCCATGCCATTCTAATTTGCATGTCAATCACATAAGGTGTCTTCAGCAGTAGGGTCTTATCACTAGCCTTTGGTGGATCATCAAGTACTCTGACAGAAATCTGTCTGTCTTTAGGAAACCTTGTAGGTCTCTCTGATCAAAAGCTCATTGTGGATGATAGCCCCATGCTGGTTCTGGGAGTTACAGGTCAGTGCCCACTAAGAAAATGAGGAAAAAGAGAACTAGTATACAAGAGTTAGAGATAAGCAAGAGAGAGAGAGGGAGAGGGGAAATGAGGGAGGGAAGATGTAGAAGGTTAAGGTTAGTCTTGATCTTACCCTCTCCAGTGTCTTGTGGTTCAGGTGTTCTCTGTAACGGCCTGGTGAAGGATCAGCCATTTGGTCTGTCTTTTAGTAAGTAGAAACTTATGGTCCCATTGCCATTTGGGTCTAGATTTGTTTTTCCCACCCCTTTGATGCCCTCCCCTCCCTCCCCTTCCATCCTAGTGTCCAGTCTAGGAGGTGCTTGCTGGGTATGTAAGGTATCGGGTAGATTCAGTTTAGGTGCTGTAGATGAGTGAGACTATGTGGCAATTTTTTTCTGTGATTGGGTAAGTTCACTGAGAATGATCTGTTCCAGGTTCAACCATTTTTCCTCGAATTTCATTGTGTCATTTTTTTCTTACTGCTGTATAGAATTCCATTGTGTAGATATACCACATCTTAGTTATCCATTCCTCATCACTGAAGCAGACCCAACATGGCTCAGGGAAATTTTGCGGAAGAGGGTGCGGAAAGAATGTCAGAGTCACATGTTGGGTCATGATATGCAGAGACATTTAGCTTACCCATAACTGTGGGCTAACTCCACAATGCATGACCCATATACCTCAACAAGGAGGGGCCAAGGGGAGGGGGTAGGTCACGGATGAGCCTAATAATGGTACCAAACTGACTGTAAAATAAAATAAAATAAAATAAGAAATAAAAACGGAATAAATAAATAAATAAATAAGGTAGTAATATGATAAGCATGGCTGCATTGGTGAAAACGTCTATCTTATTTTTATTGGGTTTTTCTGTAATGTAAGAGAAGTGTTTGTACTAAGGTATAATATTAAGAATAAATGAACTTTTATTGTTTTAAAATGAAAGATGACAATTTAGGATGACATTTGAATAATGTTCAGTATCTTCATAAATTAATTGTGTGTGATGAACACAAAAAATTAATGACTCAATAATTATTGACTCAAATATTGACTCCAAAAACAGGGCCACTGAGACTTCTGGTAAAGATGTTGTCTGCCTAACCATGCCACACCTCCCAGGGAAGGAATGGTAAGATATTGAGGGTTCATTGGGTCTTCTAGGGGTGAGAAGACTCTAATATACCTTCAATGGGAGGGCACTGAGGAGCAGAAAAAGAGAATCCACTGATTCCCATGCTCTCAGGTAGTCCACCAGTCCTCCAATCCCCTCAAGCAGCCATCCTAGCCATAGCCCCAACCGGAGGTTTTTCCTGCACTAACTGCAGGCAAGGGGACCCAAGACGCACACCTCCAGGCTCATGAATGCCATCCCACTCACTGCCACTCTCAACTCCATGTGAGGACCCAGGCCAGCAGGCTAGTGTTTCCCCAGAGGACCTCCACACAGGAACACTATCCCACTCACCACTGACCCCACCCTAGTGCTCTGTCCCAGGCCAGCAAGCTAGCATTCCCCCAGGGGACCTCCACATAGGAACACCATCCCACTTGCCACCACTGCCTCCCACCCCAGTGTGCTGGCCCAGACCAGCAGTGGAACTCCATGTATGAACACTGTCCCAGTTACTGCCATCAACTACCTCCCTGTGAAAACCAAGATCAGCAGGCTAGCACTCCCTGCACCACCACCAGGGAGCTCCACATGGCTCTCCACCTCTGTGCATGGACCCAGGCCAGTAGGCTATGGATCACCCCTCCCAAGGCTCTCCCACCACAAGGTACCTCCATTCACCCCCTGCATGTGTCAACTGAACCACAGAAGTCCTATATCCCTGCCATGTCCTGTCACAGGACCTGGCAGTCCCATCCACTACCTGCAACAGGGCCCTGAGGGACCTTCTGTCCCATCCCTTCACCCTTCAGCATCGAGGAACCACCATGCATTCCCATCCTCCCCACCTCCACAGTCCAGCTGTAACACTAGTCTGCTTTGTCCCATTCCACCCTACCCCCTGTCCCCTCATGCCACCTGACAATGCAGTCCTATAGCCTGAATCACACACAACAAGCCCCTCCTCACAGGCTCCTTCCCTCTGAGAAGGCAGGCCCAACTGCCATCAGAAGCCTAGTAGAAACAAGCATAAAAGGGAATAATAACTGAAGACACTTAAAGGGTACACTACAGCTTCCTCCTAAATTAAATAATACTCCTACACTGTGATGGACAGACCACAGTGCAAAAGGAATAACATGAAAAACCAAATGCAAGTAAATCCAATAAGATCACTCAGTCCCACAATGCATGTCTCTCATCAAAACATAGAAGAGACATTAGGATCAGAACCCCAAGATGGAGACAAAAGTTGTGAAACACTGACCAAGCAAATAGCATAAGATGCAGAAGAGCAACATAGTGCCAATAATCATATGAATGCTGTCCCCGTTAGATTAGTCCTAATAGATAACTACCAGGAAGGGCTGCAAAGACAGTTAAATGATCTGAAGAAGAGCGAAAAAAAAAGAGGACCTCAATAACCAGCTGGATAATCTCAATGAAGATGCAAATAAATACAAGGATGAATTCTAAGAAGCATTAAGAAAATCAGAAAATAACGTGAAAAGGGAATTCAACAGAGGGATGGAAGCAGTACATTAAAAAGTAATAGAAAGTGCAAACCAAAGGAATAAGCCCAAAACTCTATAGAAGCTCTCAAGAATAGAGTCAGCCATGTGGAGGATAGAAACTCAGAACTGGAAGATAAAACAGAAGAAATAGCTCATGGGACCAAATGTTTCAATAAGTTCAAAAATTTTTGTGAACAGAACATGAGGGAACTGTGGGATATCCTTAAATATCACAACATTTGGATCATGGGAATAGCAGAAGGGGAAGAAATTCAGACCAAAGACATGGAGAACTTATTCAACAAAATTATCAAAGACTTTCTCACCCTCTCAAAAGAAAGTCCCATCAAGATACAAGAAGCTAACAGAACTCCAAACAGACTGGACCAAAGGAGAAATTCTCCAAGACACATTATCATTAAAACTCTAAGCATCGATAACAAAGAGAAAATCCTAAATGCAGCTAGGGAGAAACAACACATTCCATTTAAAGGTAACCCCTGCAGAATTACTTCAGACTTCTCAACGAAAACCCTGAAAGCTAGAAGGGCCTCGAATGGAACACTGCAATGTCTAAGAACCTATGGCTTCCAACCCAAACTACTCTACCCAGCAAAAGTATCCCTCATAAGGGATGGTGAAAGAAAAACTTTCCATGATAAAACCCAGCATTACATCTATATGAGCACAAAGCCAAACATGCAGAGAGTACTTCACAGAATTCTCCACGCAGAAGAATCAAATAATCAACCTCAAGTGCCTATAAGAAGCAGATCACAACAACCAAACTCAGAGAAGGCACAAAAAACTACAAAGTCAAAGAAAACTTCAAACCACATAAACCACCATGATATGACAGGCAATAAATCAAACCTTACAGACACTACACTAAATACTAAAGGCCTTAATTCACCCATCACAAGACATAAGCTAACAGGGTGGATCACAAAATTAGACCCCTCAATCTGTTTTGTCAAGAAACACACTTGACTACTAAAGACAGACACCTCCTCAGTGTAAAGGGTGGCAAATGATATTTCAAGGAAATGGGAGTAAGAAACAAGCAGGCATAACTATAGTAATATCAGATAAAATAGACATCAAACCAAAAGTAATCAAAAAGACAAAGAAGGCCACTTCCTACTTATCAAGGGAATGATCCAACAAGAGGATATCACAATCATCAGTCTATATGGACCAAACACAGGTGCACCACAATTCATAAAACAAAATAGGAATAACCACCAACACCATCATAGTTGTTAACTTCAATACTTCACTATCAGTAATAGATAGATCATCCAAACAGAAAATTAACAGGAAATTAAGAGAGCTCAACAAAACCACAGATAAATTAGACCTAACTGACATTTGCAGAACATTCTACCCAAAATTCACAGACTACATATTCTTCTCAGCAGCCCATGGAACCTTCTCTAAAATAGCTCATATAATAGGTCATAAAGCCTGCCTCTAGATAGTTACAAAGACCAACAAAATTTCCTGCCTGATATCAGATCACAATGCTGAAATGCTAGAAATTAGCAACAAAAGATGTGCCAGGAATCTGAAAACTCATACGGAATGGCAGAAGGCCTCCAAGCATATCCTCAGCAATAGAAACACCTCTGAAGGCATCACCATACCTGACCTAAAGCTATATTACAAAGCCATAGTAATAAAAACAGCATAGTACTGGCATAAAAACAGGAGTATAGTTAAATGGAACAGAATTGAGGACCTGCACTTTGGGTCAAGTAACTACAGCTACTTTATATTTCACAAAGGCCCTAACAATGTAAGATGGAAAAAAGACAAATCATGCTGGACAAACTGGACAACCATATGCAGGAAAATGAAACTTGATTCACACATCTTGCCATGTGCAAAAATGAAGTCCAAATGGATCAATACCTCAATAAAAGACCAGACACTTGGCTACTACTGGAAGAAAAAGTAGGAGGAATTTCCATGATGTAGGAATGGGTCAAGACTTCCTGAACAAAACCCCATTAGCTCAGGAACTTAAACCATCACTCAACCATTGGGATCTCATGAAGCTGAAATGTTTCTGCACAGACAAACATACAATAAGCTGAGCCAATAGATTACCCACAGAGTGGGAGAAAGTCTTTGCTGGCTATCCAACTGACAGGGGCCTAATTTCTAGAATCTACAAAGAACCTAAACAATAAAAAGTCAAAGAAACCACTCACAAATTGGGGCAAAGAACTGGCCAGGCAGTTTTCAGAGGAAGAAATACAAATGGCAAGCACACACTTAAGAAAATGTTCTCCATCCCTAATCATTAGGGAAACGCAAATTAAAACAACTATGAGATTCTACTTTTCCCTATCAAGGATAGCAAACATTAAAAAAAAGAAAACAAATGCTGGTGAGTATAAGGAGAAATAGAAACACTCATTCACTGTTGGCTGGAATGTAAGATGGTACAACCACTATGGAAAGCAATATGGAGATTTCAAAAAAGGTTGACTATAGAGTTACCAACAGACCCAGTTATTCCCTTAATGGGCATTTACCCTAAAAGCTTCATGCCTCAGTTCAGAGATATTTTCTCAACCATGTTTATAGCTGCTCAATTCATAATAGCTAAGAGCTAGAATCAACCCAGATGTCCATCGTTAGATGAATGGATAACCAAAATATGGTATATGTACATGATGGAATTCTACACAGCAGTAAGGAAAAATGACTCAATGATAATTGAAGAAAAATGGTTGAACCTGCAACAGATCATTTTCAGCAAACTCACTCAATCACAGAAAGATAATAGTCACATGGTCTCACTCATATGTGGCTCCTAACCTGAATCAGTCGAGATGCTGACATACCTAATAAGCATCTTGAGGATTGGACAATAGGGATGGTAGGGTGGGAGAGGAGGGTGAGGGTGGGAATTGGGTACACAAAACTGGACCCAAATGGCAATGGTACCATGAAATTCTACATCTTAAAAGACAGACTAAATGGTTGAACTGTCATCAGTTACTTAGAGGGAACACATGCATCATAGGGCCTTGGAGAGGGTAAGATGAAGACTAAACTGAATCTTCTCCTTTTTCTCTCCCTCTCTCATGTCTCTATCTCTTTTATATTACCTATCTTTTTCTTCCTTCTTTTCCTTGGTGCTTGCCTTTAACTCCCAGTACCAGCATGTGGTTAACATCCACAATGAGCTTTTGATCACAGAGACCTAAAAGTTTCCCCAAAAGAAGACAGATTTCTGTCAGAGTACTTGATGACCCACCAAAGGTTATTGGTAAGACCCCCAGTGCTGAAGACACCATATGCTGTTGGGATGTAATATGGAGTGACCTGGCTGGAATCTGGAAGAGAGTCAGTCCCCAGACAGATAGCACTTTTAGTGCCAGAAGTTGTTACAAGAGCAACTGGGGAAAATGACCAACATCTGTCCAAGTAACTCATGGTCTAAGCTACTCAGTAGAAAACAACTTGACATGATACTCACACCAGTGCAATAGTGGTATGCAGCCATGGTGGGTAACCAACTGCACTTGATTTGGCTAATTGATCCACTCAGTGGAATGGAACCCATAGCTGGAGCTGGTAAATATGTGAGAATCATATCCAAAAAATGATCCCACTGTTGCCTATCAAGCTCCCACCAATAGTGGGCTACAAGAGGACCTATAAATCCTCTCCATAAGAATAATGGTTATCCCATTTATCTGGTGCTGACTTCACTCTCCATTGGTGAATTTGCATCTCTTTTTCAGGGATGCAGATCCTGAGTAGAGAATCAGCCCATTGCACCTAACCAGGGATCCAGATGAATCTATAGAGTAATTGGGAAGTGATCAAGAGTTCTGCTTTCTTGGTGTACCCGATGCCATCATAAGAGTCAATGAGATACACACAGAGGACAATCACCTCTTACCAAACCTGATATCCCGTGACACAGAGGGTCCCAATACCTCATCACTGAAGCAGACCTAAAATGAACCCAACATGTCTCAGGGAAATTTGCAGAACTGGGGGCAGAAAGATTGTTAGAGCAAAAGTTTGTTCATTATGGACAGAGACATTACCTTTTCCCCATAACTGATGGCTAACCCCACAATGAATGACCCATTTTCCCCAATGAGGAGGGTCTCTGCAGAGTGGGGAGGACAGTGAGGATGCTAACGATGGTATCAAACATGGCTGTGAACACACTGTGTACATAACTAATAAAAAAAACAGGGCCATTAAGTGATCTTTGAGGACATCTCAAATGTTCAATTTAGTTTAATTATATTTAGAACAAAGATAATCATATAGGGGTATCCACAATCAAGAAGGAGAAGGAAAACAAAGCTAGAAATTAAAACACTACTATTGTAATTCCAGGATTTTTATAATAACAGAGATAGGATGAAAATCTTGACTCCATTTGACCTAAATGTCTATTATGGTTTGAATGTGAAATGTCACTCACAAGCTTATGTATATGAACACTTGGGCCTAGATGGTGGGACTGGTTTGAAAGGTTATGGAACCTTTAGGATTTGGAGCCTACCTCTTGGCCCTAGGACCACCAAGAGTGAGAATTTAAAGGCTGTGTCTGCCACTGGTTGCTATCTAGCTATCTGATTCCTGATCTGCCAAGTGAGGAGCTTCCACATCATGCCTTCATTGGTACAAATGGAACTATCCCAACTGTCATACCTCCTCCATATTATTTACTGTATCCTCTGAAAGTATATGTCAAAATATACTTCTCCTCTCTTATATTATTTCTGTCAGGTATTTTGTCACAGAAATTAGCAAAGTAATAACCTTCTCTATATAATATGAGGAGACTGAAGTAAATCATTTTAAAAATGATTGTTGGAAAAAATCCAGAAATTTAATGGATTCCAACCTTATAGATTTAACTTTTTTTCTTTTTACCAGTTTGGTCCTAATACTAAGATTTTCAAATCTCAGATTAGCAATGTGAAGAAAATACAGAAATGAATTAGTTTTGTAAAGGAATTTTATTTATCTATAAATGTTTTCTGTAAGAAAAATTGTAGTTCATAATTATAGAAAAACATCAGACTACCAACATGATATAAAAAATACACTTGTACAAAAAAAAACCCCACAAAATCGTACTACATGCAACCTGGAAGTTTTATTTAACTGAATAATATAGAATAACAAAGACATATGATATAAATATAAATGTGGAGCATTTTTTTTTGCAATGGTAAAGGGCCCTGGTGTGCCCCTATCACCCACAACCATATGTGCAAAGAAATAGATAAAACATTTAAAAAGGGATTTTTGACAATATTTTTGTATTATTGGATTGGGAAAGAAATGTCTTGGATTTAACAATTCAGAGGGAACAGTTTCAGATCTCAAAAATTAGAGTATACAGATATAAATGTCAATTTTTTAACATCTTATTATCAGGAATCAGAATATTTATAAGGACTTCCTTGTTCACAATGAAGAACATCCAGGACATTGACAATAACAATATGAGATAATTAATGGCCATGTCATTTCTTTTCAAGTTCATAGTGTTTGAGTATATAAGTGAATATTTAAAATAAGATTTTTAAAATATATTATGGACAGTTTTCATAAATTTTCATAATGTATTTTGGTAATAATCACCTCATATTACTTTTTTGCTCCCCTTCCTCCATACGCCTTCCACTGAACCCCTTCCTCTTTCCTTAAATTCCTTCTTATCTTTTGAAGTTATTTTAAATTTTTGAATACTTCCATCATCCATGATGACATTTTTATGTGTCCGATATTGTGCAAGTAATGACAGCCACTATAAAATCATGAATGAAATATCCACTTCATATCCAGAATCTAGTGTTGAATAGTAATCCTCACAAACCTCTGGTTCTTACATTGTTTGTACCACCATTTCTGCAATGTTTTCTGAGCCTTAGTGGTTATGATAGACATGTCTCATTGGCTAATATAAGATTTTACAATATATTTATTACATCAACTAATGTTTTGTTCACTATATTAGAAATGTGGCACTAAATTTTCTTGTGTTTTTCTTTTCTTTTCTTTTCTTTCTTTTTTTTTTTTTTTTTTTTTTTTTTTTTTTTTTTTTTTTTTTTTTTTTTTTTTTTTAGTGGCACATGCTTTTAATTCCACACTAAGAAAGCAGAGACAGATGGATCACTGTGAGTTGGGGACTGGCTTTAGAGTACATAATGAGTTCCAAGTCAACATGAATTGAAAAGAAACATGAGACTAGAATAGAAATTTTGCATTGAAATATCCAAATTTTGTTCCTAGACCTCATAAACCCATGACTATTTTATGATTACATATGCATTAAATCTTATGTAAAAGTCTCTATAGTCTTTAGCAAATATAAAACTCCTATAAAATCCAACATCTCAACTGAGAAGCCAGAAAGTCTATTAATTTTGAGCTTTGTTAACTCAAAGTACAGTTACCTATTTCCAACACATATTAAACAGTTCCATTGCAAAAAAGAAAAAGGTACAGCAAGGAAATGGTGAAGCAATATAATTGGGAAAATAAACAAGACAAACTTCAAACCTTACAGCTTTACCCAAGGAACCTGAGCAAAGAAAATCACCTGGCCTCAAAATCTAACCCCTCCAGCCCTGAAAGGTAGCTTTATGGGGAAATTAAAATATGCCAGCATGAGCGGCATTCCTTAATTTCTTAGCAGAAATTCCCAGAAAATCTAAGCAACTACAGTGAAACATTTTTCATCTTCACAGCTCTATTTTTGTCTTCATAGGGTTTCCACACAAGAACTTAAAGACACCCCTTCATTGCAAAGTGGCAATTGAAGGGTTTGTGTTCTTCCTGAACCCTCTTTCCTGCCTTTGTTCTACTTCCAAAAGCAATATAAGTTGATTGACCAAAACAGAACAGTCATATCATTTAGCTTTGTCATTACAGACCTCTCGTATTTTCAGACTGATCAGGACTACTCATAGTGTTTTAATATATATCAGTATTCTGATCATCAAAGATGGAAATCTCTTAAAGAGTGGCAGTTCAAACAAATGATATTTCTATGTCTTGAAATTCAAAACTTCTAAAAATTTCCTCTGCAAGACAACAGATGACTTATTTTATATTCAACGTTCTTCAAGTTCCCAGGAACTGGTCAGAACACAGCAAGTAATCATCACACAAAATACTACTGTCAAGATTTCTTATACCCACACTTCATTCTGCTTTTAGCTTTTCCAAACATCACGATTGGCCATTAAGCTTTGTTTACATCACTGCATGGCTCTTCAAGTGTAAGTTCCTAAATTACTCCATATACTTCCCACAACCAAATTAAAAATTAGAAAATTGACATGTTTTCAGAAATTCACTAAGGTATGACTTAAAGAATAATGTGCATTTTTTCAGATTCATGAATATTATCTGCAAGTTTTTAACATTCATTATATTAATATGATTTCTAAGTTATAGGAATTCCTTCATACATAGTAGTCCATGACTGACAGATAAAAGCTTTTACACATTCATTACACTTACATGTTTTTTCCATCTGTGTGAGTTCTCTGATGCACAGTGACCTGTGACTTGGAGATGAATGTATTTTGACAGTTACATCTATATGGTTTCTGTTTTCTCTCCTATGTGAATCCTCAAATACAAAATTTGGTTTGACTTCTACAAGAAGCCTTTTTCAAATTTATTATATTAAACTGACTTCTCACCTGTGTGTGTTCTCTTGTGACTTATGACTTCAGTAAAAAGGTTTTACTACTTTTAGTATATTCATTTGGCTTTTCACCTGACTAAAGATGCACACTGAGTTGTGACTTCAGGCAGAAAGCTTTCTCACATTTTTTACATTAATACTCACTGGGAGTTGAATGTGTTTCCACATTCATTATTTTCATATGGTTGCTTTCCAATGTGAATTCTCTGATACATAGTATGCTGTGATTTGAAGATGAAAACCTTCCTACACTACTATATTCATATGGATTCTCACCTGGGTGTTCTGTAATGTTTAATAACATTTGACTTAGCAATAAAAGCTTTCACACATTCATCATATTCATATAGCTGCTCACTTTTATGACAACTCTGAAGATTACAAAGATGTCACTTGGCAAGAAAAGATCTCCCACATTAAGTACACTCATATATCTTTAAACTTGAGTGATTTCTGTAGTACAGAGTGAGATGTGCTTGAAGATGAAGCAATTGCCACATTTAGTACATTCATATGAATTCTTTTATGTTTCCTAAACTCTTCCTTTGCAAGGAAAGCTTTCCTTCATTAATTACATTGATATGACTTCTCACCTATATGAATTCTGTTAACTGGTCAGCAATGACTTATAGATGAAAGCTTTCCCACATTCAGTTCATTCACATGGCTTTTCACCTGTGTGAGTTCTTTGATACCTAATAAGATGTGACTGCGGATGAAGGCTTTTTCACATTTAGTATATTCATATGGCTTCACACCTGTGAGACTTCTCTGATGATTTGTGACATCTGTCTTGCAGATGAAGCCTTTACCACATTGAATACATTTATATGGTTTATCACCTGTGAGGGTTCTCTGATGAATACTGAGCTGTGAATTGGTGATGAAGGCTTTCCCACATTCAGTAAATTCATATGGCTTCTCACCTGTGTGACTTCTCTGATGCCTATTAAGATGTGACTTGCAGATGAAGGCTTTCCCACATTCATTACATTCATATGGCTTCTCACCTGTGTGCCTTCTCTGATGTGTTGTGAAATCTCCCTTGTGGATGAAGCCTTTTCCACATTGAATACATTTATATTGCTTACCACCTCTGTGGGTTCTCTGATGAATAGTGAGCTGTGAATTGGTGATGAAGGCTTTCCCACATTCAGTACATTTATATGGTGCTTCACCTGTATGAATACTCCAATGATTCATTAGGTATGACTTGGAGGTGTAAGCTTTCTGACACTCAGTACATTCATATGGCTTCTCACCTGTGTGAGTTCTCTGATGATTAGTGAGACCTGACTTGTGAATGAAGTCTTGTGTTTTTCTTGACAATTATTTATTATTTCACTATGGATTGAATATTATCTCGTATAACAAGTATCCATGTTCCTCCCCAGCATAAATCATCTTTGTTTTTCTGTAGTTACACAGCACCTTGCACATAGCTCCATTAGAGCATGTACGTGCTGCAAGAGTCAGTTGTTTATGTACTTCTTACCACTAAGAATCCAGTCACATAGTGACCCTTAAAGACATATTGATGGAGGGCATGAAGGTTTGAGGCAATTTGTTAACAATATCATAGTAAGTTTTATATTGAATTGCAAATAATTCAGACTTACCAGATCTATTTGCACAAATTTTATGGTATACAAACTAGTGTAGGATATACCTAAGAGTAGAAATTTTAAAGAAAAAGAAAGGGGCTGGAGAGATGGCTTAGCAGGTAAGGTGCTTGCCTGTGAAGCCTAAGGTCCCATATCCGACTCTTCAGATCCCACATAAGCCTGATGCACATGGTGATGCAAGCACACAAGGTCGCACATGTGCACAAGGTGGCACATGCATCTGGAGTTTGATTACAGTGGCTGGAGGCCCTGGCATGCCAATTCTATATCTCTCTCACTCTTACTCTTGCTCTCTTGCTCCTTCACATAAAAAAGGCCAGTCTGTTGGGCTTGCCTCAAAAAAAGAAAAAGAAAAAGAAAGGAATAAGTAAAGGAAGCAAGGAGAAAAGAATTGATGGCAAAAAGAAGGAGGGAAATTAAAAAAGAAGAATCCTTTGTCGATTTTTTTTTGTTTGTTGTTTTAGGGTTTCAGAGATGGTTCTTGCAATGTAGCTCTGGATGACCTGGAGATCCTTATATACACCAGAATGACCTTGATATTGTGGGTACCATCCAACTTCAATCTTTTCATGGCTAAGATTACAGGTATATGTCCCCACAACTGACCCTTTGTCAATATTTAATTCTAATATTTGATATTATGTATATGTGATTTCATACTACAGCCATATACCATTTCTCCAAACGCGCGCATGCATGCGTGTGTGTGTGTGTGTGTGTGTGTGTGTGTGCATTTTTCCTGGTTTTTAATTTTACAATATTTTTGTGAATTTATTGTAATTTTTATGATTTTCAGTTTTGACTTTCTTTCTATGCTTCTTTTTTTTTTCTAACAAAGACATTGGAACCCATTTCAATGATATAAATTGGTTAATAAACAAAATCACTCATAAAAATAAGCACATAATTTTGCAATACTTCATTGCATATTTTAATATTTCAAATTTATTTATTGATTTATGTACTTATTTATTTGTTTTTTTTTTTTTAGTTATGATCTCACTCTAGCACAGAGGACCTGGAACTTACTCTGTAGTCCCAGGATAGCCTTTAACTCATGGCAGTCCTCCTACCTCTGCATCCTGAGTGCTGGGATTAAAGGTATGCACCATTATGTTGTGGTTCAAATATATTTTTGATGGACATTCTTTTGCATTAAATTCAACTTCAGTGGAACATGGAATTTGCGTGGGATGTGTTATAGTCATAATAAAACAAAAAGTAAGAGAGGATACCATTTGAAATTTATAGATTCAAGATAGGTGAAATTTATAGATTCAAGATAGGTGAAATATTTTATAAATCTGTATTAATTTGTATTTAAAATACATTTTCAAGATAGTCCTTTCATCAATATTCCCACATGAAGTTAATCCTTTCTGTTTAGTTGTCACGTTTATCTTTTAATTTTTCATCCATCTTGGTAAGCCTGAGTGAAGAATTCTCCCTCTAATGACTTTAGATTTAATTTTTACATTTTCATCCTTCCAGCCTTGACATATTGCAACATTTTCATCAGTTTTTCCTCTATGATCTATCTACTTCTCTAATAAAGTTGATATTAAGGACTTGGGACAATGATGACTCTTTCAATTAATGATGTCTATTTAGTTTTCATTTGTTTCTTGTGTTGCAATAATCTTTCATGTGAAAACTGGCATACACATCAAATTACTCAGTGTTATTTTCCTAAATTGGGCTGCTCTCTTTGGCAAACAAACTACCAATATTGGCTTCGCTATGTTATCATGATATTGATGCTGAAATTCAAATCAACCATAATCATTAGTGGCATCTGCAATGTTTAAACTATGAGTAACAATGTAAATATCCATTAGAATGAGAGTACATATTAGTGCAGACTTTTTTACCCCAATGGTAAAAAAAAAAAGCAAAACTTACAATATAAGAAACTAGTTTGCATTATTTTATCACTTCCAATTTCCATTTTTTGAGCTTATGTTGTAATTATTGCTGTTTGCTGTATGGCAGTATTTCACAATGCAGATGTAGCTATGAAGATACATTTTCTCATTGCTAGATCATCTAAACAAATTGTTTTGTCCTCTCATGCTGCTTGGCACAAGGTCAGAATTCTTCACAGCAAAGCATATTATAAACAAAGCACTTTGCATTTTACATCTAATCTAAGAGCGAAAGTGGAAGGCAAAGCACTGTTGCACACAGGTCAAGGAGTCAGGGGACTACTCCAATAACCATTGCTGCTTCTGATGGATGTTATTACTGATGCTCTATAGCCACTAAGGAAACACTGGTATCATTATGGGGTTTTGGAAGAATTTTTGTATCATTTCAAACATAGCATGGATTTTTAAGGCCCATAAATGCATCATATGTAAAATATAACCCATATAAAACATATTCAAGTCCTTCTAAAATATAGTGAAAACATTAAATTATATGAAATAATCATGTAACATATTATGGCAGCAGTAAGGTTTAATTAAAAGTATAGTTTGTTACCACTCCTTCATTCATTTTTTCCACCCATTCCATTTTAGTGATCTTCCATGTGCCTCTAGGTCTGTTGTTTTGTCTCCAAGTGATTAATAATCTTTTCTCCTTCCTTAGGTACTAACTCAGTCATCCATAGGTCCTAATTTTCTGTGACTCATCCTTCAAGACAGGTTGTATAGTTTGCTTTTCCAGTCCAACAATGTTCCATTCTATGGAAAACTGATTATTCTCTATGAATTACTGATGTTCCACTAAGTCCATACCTTTGAGTTTGTTTTATTAAAGTATTTTTATGCATTTGTTCTTGCATTTTTAAGTTGTTTGCTGTTAAATAGTTAAAAAGCTTGTATTTTCATTGAGAACAGAGGGTGCTAGAAGATTGGAGATGCTTAATGGAGGAAAGTGGGAGAATCAGCTGGTCTAAGATTTTTTCATCTTCTGTGCACATATTGTGACGTTAGCAGGGAAGAATTCAACACATGCTTGTCCACCATAAAATTTAGATCCTCCAGATTGTCTAGAGAACTAGTCATATACAGTATCACAGACATATTTATAAGGACTTACAATAGTCCTTAATCAAGCAGGTATACTTAGCATTAATCTGTTAGCAAAGGAATAATTTGAACTCCAGTATATGATAACAGTCATTTGTATGTAAAGAGCAGCCATTCATAAATCTGTGCCTAAGCTTGAGGGCAAATATGTGAGCAAATGCTCAGAGGTCTAAATCTTAAATATAATATGAAAGCAAAATGCAGTGGCATCCCACTACTCTCTACTTTGCCACTAACAGTATAAAACACTGAAGCAAAGCAAAATATTTCCTAACCTCTCTACAGAATTAAGCTCCCATACCTTAGGACTACAGACAATTGACAATAATACCTAACAAAATTAGCATGTGCTCTGACCATAGCCACTGTACTCAGAAGGGGCAAGAATCAGGCTGGCTCTCTGGACATACCCCTTTCTCCCTGTCTTTTTGGTGACCAGAGGAACCCAGGGAAGGCCCAGAGAGTAGTTGTTTTTGTCCAATTTCTTCATCCTCAAAAATGTGATGATGGGCCCAATATTATGCAGGTCTTGTGCAGGTAAAGACAGCTGGTATGAGATTATGCATACAATTACCACTTTGTGTCTAGGAGACAATATTCCAAGGCACTCCTCCTCATCTTCAGCTTTTAGATTATTTCTATTCATCATTTCAGCTATAGTACCTGAGGCACTGAAGGATGTGATAGAGATATCTCATAAAGTACTGAAAACTCATCTGTCACTTCTTCTCAGCAGTTTGATGAATTTTGAGTATCCCCAACAGTCACTGCCATCTGAAAAGATAAACTTCTCTAACCAAGAGTAAGGGTAGCAGTAATACATAGACATAAAGATGATTATTTGAGGGCAATTTGATAGGTATAATATATACAATGTAGCCAAACAACAGTAATAACTTCCCTGCCTTGGGTTTGTGACCTTCTCAGCCTTTCATTTTTGACTAGGTTTTCAGTATAAAGCAAGAATTCCCTCCCATGGAGATGGCCTCAAATCCAGTTAGAGAGTACCTTATACTCTGGTTTCTCTTCAGATCATATAAATCTTTCGCCTTTTACCAATTAGAGAGTACCTGGTTACCCATATAACAGACAGACCACTATTGTACTATTGGGTACACCTTATCGAGGTGGCCAGCTGTGTAGCTTGCAGGATCCACTGCTGGTTAAGACTTTTGATGTCTTTTGTTTGTTAGCAGACTGCATAGCACTTTCTAACACAATAATCACTAGGCAATAGGCAGAAGTCTTCCAGCTCAGCTCTAGCAGCTTGATTTCTCAATGCTCTGCAACTGACACATGTTGTATCTTCAGCAACAGGGTCTTATCCATTTCTGGTGGACAACTGAGGACCTTAAAAATAGCCTGCATTGTTTGTGCGATGTCCCAAGCCAGACATTGAAATTTTCTGTGACAACCTATGGCTTCTGGACACATTTACACAACCACAAGGTACCTGTGTCCAAACTCTCTCTCTTTTTAACTTGTGTATATTTTTAATTAGCTAAAAAATAAGTAGGTTTCCATATGACTTACTTATAACCTCTTTAGTTTGGACTAGCATTCCTCCCACCTCATTCTCTCTCCTCTCTCTCTCTCCTTTAACTCCACCTAGACCATTCCATCCCTTACCTACTAATCAACTACCTTTTGTCCTTAAGCCCTCACCTCTCCTATCTTCCTCTCTTTAGCATCATTGGCTCTGCTAATGTCTCTTATTCCAACTCACATACAAATGTAAAACTTTGAAGACAGGGTTCACATATGAGAGAAAACATATGGTGTTTAACTTTCTGAGACTGGGTTGACACACTTAGTATAATCTTTTCCAGATCTACTCGATTCCCTGAAAATTTTATAATTTCATTTTCTTTACATTTGAGTAAAACTTCTTTGCTTATATGTAACACATGTTCATCATCTATTTATCAGTTGGAAAACATCTAGAATAGAACAGCAGTAAACATTGATGGGAAAGTATCTCTATACTAAATTGTAGATTCTTTAGGGTATACGGCCAGTAGTAATATAGTGAGGTCATAAGGTAGGTCTACTTTTAGAAGTCACAAACCCTCTACACTGATTTCCATAAGGGCCACACTAGCTTACATTTCCACCAACAATCAATAAGGGTTCATCTTTCCCTACATCCTTGCCAGCATTTAATAATTATATTTGTTTTTTAAAAAATGTATTTGTGTGGGGGGTGGGTGTCTTTTGTCACTGCAAATGAATACCCTTGGAGTGTCAGAGACTTTGGGATTCTGGGAGGCTGGGTCTCCATGGACTTGTATTATTTTCATTGACCAGTTTCCCAGAAACCACAGCAAACATGGTCAAGGAACAAATGCCTAAAATTTTACTTCAAGGAAGTGACGATGGACTGGAGAAAAGCCTTAGCAGTTAAGGCACTTGCCTGCAATTCCAAAGAACCCATGTTCAATTCCTCAGGACCCACATAAGCCAGATGTATAAGGTGACACATGTGTTTGGAGTTCATTTGCAGCTGCTAGAGGCCCTGCTGCACCCATTCTCTCTCTCTATCTTCCTCTCTCTCTCCCCCTCTGACCCTTTCTCTCTCTCTTTCAAATAAATAAATAGAAATAAATAAAATAAAATAATTTCAAAAATAAAAAGAAGGTGATAATGTGCATTACAGTTTGGGCCCATCCTTCCACTTTGTTGAAGTGTGACCTTGG
Source organism: Dipus sagitta (assembly GCA_036346955.1). NCBI lineage: Eukaryota > Metazoa > Chordata > Mammalia > Rodentia > Dipodidae > Dipus > Dipus sagitta. Next base: position 34,995,836 of record CM070776.1, read on the forward strand.
AACTCTGAGTTTTAGCCACCTCATCCAATTAACAGAGATGGGCTTTGTTTTTACAACAGGGCTACATGAAGCTCACATATGATGATATTTTACTTTATAAAATGCTATGCAGTGTGAGCTCATTATTTACTTCCATAAGGCCTTATACATCCTGTCAGTCAGGACCTTAAAGTAAGGAAAGGATACTCTTATCCAGTAGGAGCCAAGAGTAGCTGGAAGATTTAATACTTCATTGCACTTTCCTTCTCTGTCCCCATCTCCCACACAGGGTATGAGGGAAGGGCCTGGTAGAAGGCTACTGAGGATCCTCATTTTATTTTCTGGTATGACTGGAAAACTGCTTTCTCTTGCTCATAGTCTTGATGGGTCATTATTTTAGGCATGTGGGATCTCAGTGATAGTATCTCCTGCAGCCAAGCCCTTCTTCACCAGTTAACAGGCCAGCATGGTGTTGGTGTGGTTAAAATCAAGGGCATAGTGTACTCCTACACCCAGGGTTTTAAGATGTCACGTGAAGAAAATTGGAAATATTTCATTAATCATCTATGTCATATTGATTGGCTCCCTGCCCATTGGCCTCATCTGCAATCTTTAGAAATTTGTCTATTTGGTCAGGACAGGAGGGCAAAAGTTAAGGATGGGCAGTTGGTGCATGGTGAGGCAGAGACAGCTCTAAGCTTTTATCACAGGATTGGCCAAGCAGCAGGGCCTCAAAATATTCTGAAACAATAAATTCCACTTAATTTTTATGTTCCCTTCAAAATTATGCATATTCATTGAAATTGGGCATATAACTTTTATGTTAAAAGTTATATTAAATCTCAATATCACTCAATGTGTGTATGTGTAATTTGTAGTTTCAAAATGACTACTTGAAAGAAATGAAAACAAAATTAAGAAGAATGAGCTTTTAAAAATAAGGCATTTTCGGAAGAGGGGGCAGAAAAAAATGTCAGAGCCACATGTTAGGTCATGATACACAGAGACATTTCCTCCTACCCATAACCCTACAATGCATGACCCATATACCCCAACAAGGAGGGGACAGGTAGAGGGGGGAGGATAGGGAGGAGGCTAAAAATGGTACTAATTTGACTTTATTCATACAAAACTAATTAAAATATTCACAAAAAATAAGGCATTTTGGCTTATGTCTATGATCCCAGCCCTCAGGAGATAGAGGCAAAAGATGTCATGTTCTAAGCAAGCCTCAGCGGGGGGGGGGGGGGAGTCTGTCTCAATAAACTGAAATGGGGCTGTTGAGATGTCTCAGTAAGAGAAGTTGTTTACAGAAGCATGAGTACCTGAGTTCAATCCCAAGCACTCACATTTGTTTTAAACCCAGAATGGCCACACATGCTTATAACCCCAGTTCTTGAATGGGCACAGACAAAAGGATCACTGGGGCTCCCTAGTCAGGCAGTCTAGCTGAAAAATGGAAGCTACAGTTTCAGCGAGAAACTCTGTGTCAAAGAGTCAATAGAGGAGGATACTTGTTCTCTCTGGCCTTCCCACACATGTATAGAGGGGTATTCACATCTACACACACAACATACACCACGTACACCACATACAAATATAAAAATAACTAAAATAAATAAAGGAATATCTCTGAGAACCCATTTTGGGAGATCATGTTTTTACCACAATTGGCAAAATCAAAGATGATTTTAGTTTACTCATGAAAGTAACTCAAATGTTCCTATAAAGTCTAAAACAGTAACTTGATTAAATATTAATACTTTGTACTTCTAGTAAATCAATCATGTAATTTTTGAAGTTATAATTATTCAAATTTACATAATATTTATTTTTACTTGTAATAAATCTATAAGACAGAGTTTTGATATGATAAATCCTGGCTTAAGCAATCTGAATTTGAACCTTATATACAAATAAACCTCAAAACTTCAAAACTTAATTGAATCACGAATTAAATTAGTATTCTGAATTTCTTATTTTTTTAAATTACCAGTAAAATACAAATGGGGTTATACATATGAGGGATCGAGAGTGATGTGAGTATCGGCAGTTTGTGAAATCTATGGATGAGTGCCTGGTGACTCCAGAGATGATAACTGTGGTTGTCTAGTAGATTTAGCAGTGTTTTTGATATGAGCTTGCTTGGTCTCAATGAGTGCCTTCCAATATGTGAAATTAGCTTGTCACCATTCCTGTTTTGTATAAAATTTTTATTCTACCTAAGTGATCCATAGCTTTTTGATTTTTCCAACTCAAAATTTTAACTGAATCAGACTTATATTTACTTGTTAATTTACAATTGTTTGGTCAAATGATAACTGACTTATAAGCAGATATTGCTCATCAAAGTGTTATAAATAAAAAGCATTGGGCTATAGCGATGGTTTAGCAGTGAAGGTGTTTGCCTGCAAAGCCAAAGGACCTTGGTTTGATTCCACAGGACCCACAGAAGCCAGATGCATAAGGTGGCATATGTGTCTGGAGTTCATTTGCAGTGGCTGGAGGCCATTCTCTCATTCTCTCTTTCCCTGTGTCTTGCTCTCTCTCAAATAAATAAATAAAAATAAAATATTAAAAAAGCATTATAGATGTTACAAACTGATTAGTTACTGATTAGAACTTGTACTTATAAAGAAAGGAAAATGTGCAAGTTTTTGGTCATGTCACTTTAGATTATTTATTCTTTTGATAAATACTGATATGCCAGGCAATATATTTTGTAAAGCACTTGAGCTTCCAAACTTCAGTATTGAAATCTGAAGTGAAATTAATTGTTTGTATGTGTGTATTTCAGAGGTTTCATAAACCTCCAAAGAATTTCAGGGTCATCCAAAACAGGATATCTAGATTTTTCACATTTTTAATGTCTTTAGATTACAGTTGTATTGGGTTCAAAGTAAATGTTTATCCCACCCATCCATTCAAAGCATTCTTTTCTTTTTATAATTTTTAAAAATATTTTGTTTATTATGAGAGTAAGAGGCAAGGAGAGAGAGAGAGAGAGTGAATGGGCATGCCAGGGCCTGTAGCCACTGCAAACAAACTCCAGACACATGAGCCACCTTCTGCATTTGACTTATGTGGGTACTGGGAAATCAAACTTGATTCCTTAGGCTTCACAGGCAAGTGCCTTAACTTCTAAGCCATCTCTCCTGCCTCATCATAGCATTGTTAAAATTAAAAAAATCTAATGGTGGAAAAGAGATATTTTACTATTAATTTAAATACTTGAAAATGAACATCATTCTCTAGTTGCACACATGGAGAAAATAGTTCTTTTCTATAATTTATATTTGAACATATTGACTTAGTTACTTTTTCAACTGGAGAAACAAAAATAAATTAAAAAATGTCATAACTAAGAATTGGTAGAATTTTCTTCTCTGTAACCAAAAGTTATTTGCATTATTATAAACTGCTGATTTCCTTCTGTAAGATATTTATTTACTGATCATAATATTTCAGGGACATTCATAGGATGCATGCATAAGATGTGTTCTTTTTTCTTTCTTTTTTTGGGGGGGAGGGGGATTTGAGGGAGGGTTTCACTCTAGCTCAGGCTGACCTGGAATTCACTATGTAGTTTCAGGGTGGCCTCGAACTCATGGTGATCCTCCTACCTCTGCCTCCCCAGTGCTGGGATTAAAGGTGTGCACCACCATGCCTGGCTCACGTGCATAATATGTGATAGTCTAAAAAATGCATAGCAATAGTGGCTTAACCACACAGGTTAGTGTAATAGGGGGCATAAATTCATATAGAATAAAACATACTGCTTATCCTTTAAAATTCATAGCTTGGCCAAGGATGCCTACATCTGAGCACATAGACACAATTTCTAGAATGAGGTAGGAATGACTGGTGAGCTGGTCCCAAATCACTGGACACCTAGACCAAGACAAAATAATCACTAGCTAACATGTTTAGAATCTTGTGATTTCTACATTCCTCACATAGGTGTGCATGTCACTTAAGAAGCTTTAAAATATGATATAGCATGTGCAAAGAGAGGAAAGTTTTAAAATTTTAGAAATGTTTGCTTGCCCCCATTAGATTTAAATTCTGATATGATACCGAATGTCTCCTTTTTTATTCCTAATGTTTTATCTCTCCAATTGTCTTTCTGTCATATTTTTGCCTTCTCAAAACACACCTGTTCTATTTTACACTCTCAAAATAGACACAAAATTTTATAACATTTTCATAGGAATAGTAATATCATATATCATATATATATCATATATAATCATATAGATAGATAGATAGATAGATAGATAGATAGATAGATAGATAGATAGATAAACATGTGTACCAGGGCCTCCTACCAGTACAAACTCCAGATGCAAACACTACCTTGCACTTTATATGGATATTGGTGAATTTAATCAGTTGTAATTATTAGAATTATTAATCAATAAAATTATATCTTTTATATATATAATATATATATATATATCCATATATATTCTCTTATTGAGGAATAAAACTTGAATTTCCTCATATGTTTAGGAATTGTTTAAGTATTTTCTTGGTTTAGGGCCCAAACATCAAGAAAGATCCTTCAAATGTTTTGTAAGTTTGCATTATTTTATATTCCAAGGTGTTTTAGTAATGTACAACTTCGGCCCTCCAAACTTACTGTGAAATAAACTGTTTCTTGACATCATGTGCATAAAATCTATTGTGCAGACAGCATTGTAAAGTCAAAAGCCAAAAAACCTATTTTTAAAAGACTCAAATATCAATAGTTGATGTCTAATAAATTTTGGAAGTAAAATACTCTACATAAATTCCTTAACCCTCAACCCACCAAGAATGAATGATAGATAATTTCTAGTATAATCTAGGAAAATATACCTTTGTAGAGATCTTGAGAGAATAAATTTAAGAGTCCACTACAGTAATGTCTTCTCAAGTGAATGGCTTATTTTCTATCATAAGAGTAGCTAATTATTTCTTCACTATCTACTTCCACTTCTTCCTGCTCAGCAACAATTCTTGGATCCTCTTGTCACTCTAGGGATGAAGTGGGGAGATGATGAATGTGTTATTCTTCCCTCAGGCTGATCATCATCCTTTTACACTTTGAATTTATATTCTGAGTATGCCTTGCAGAAAGATTCTTAGATATGTTCCTTTTCCCCTGATATCATTCACGAAAGACACTACACTATTCATACATTTCAACAGATTGCTTTAATAAAACTGTCACATCTTCAGAGGGGCAGAGGGGGATTAAAATATGTGGCATCTCTGAGAAATAGAAGATAATAATAAAAACATGACAGAAGGAGCCATACAATTGTATGCTTAGAGCCTTTCACCAATCAGTCACTGCCTCCAGATTCAATTTAATTCATTAAATTGTCTAATTACCCTGTATACTGTTGGAGAAAACACTCTCAAAGCTGTTGCAATCATTTTTTTTTTTTAGTTTTACGTATCATTTGCCATATTTTCTTCTTTGGAAAAAAGCACCGATATCAAATTGATACTTTTAAAACAGGGCATCAGCATTAGGTTTGCTTAATTGCTTATACATATTTCTGTGGTAACTACTCACCATCACTTGTACCTGGCAATTGCCACATCCTGAAGTTTTTCTGAAAATCTCAACTTAATTGCAACTTCAAACAAACTGTGCTCATAAGGAGACACTGCATCAAGAAGAATCTTGGGTGTGATTTTTTTCCAGGTTTCTTTATTTATACTTGACAAAATAATAAATATTTCAGTGATTCATGTCATAATTTCATAGACATTTTGAAGTGATTACCACAATTAACTTAAAACATCCATTACCATACAAAGATTGTAGATGGGTGCATGTGCTTGTAGGAAGGAAACAATATCTTCTATCTTAGAACATTTCAAACAAATAATCAACTATGGTGACCATGCTGTATATGAGATTCCCAGATCTTGATTTACCTAAAACTATAAAGTTGTACACTGTGACCAACAACTCATATCCCCCACCCTTAACCCCAGCCAATTATCATTCTACTCTGCTTCTACAAGTTTTAATTTTTAAAATTTTATATTATAAATGAAAATATATGAAATATTTGCTTTTCTGTGACTGGATTATTTCACTTAACATAGGTTCTTTTAGGGTTTGTCAATGCTGTTGCAAAAAGTAGGCTCTCCTTTTGAAAGCTGAAATTTAATATCAAATTGTGTTCTTTCAATAGACACACCTATATCTATATCCAACAGAAATGAAATCAATAACTCTAAGAGATGTCAGCACCCTCATGATCACTGCAACATGGTTTTAGAGATATCCCCTTTGAGACCTGTGGATGCATACCCCAAAGGGGGATTGTTAGATCATATGCTAGTTGCAACTTTGAGAAACCTCCTGTGGTAGTTTGAATGTATGTTCTGCCATAGACTCTAGCACTATTAAATTGAGTTTCCAGCTTCTGCCCCCAGCAAGCACACTCCTGCTACTGTGAGGGGGCGTAGGAGAGGGAGGAGGGCATGTCACTGGGGGCAGATCTGAATTCTAGCCTAAGGTATGCAGAGTGAGCTATGGGGATCCTGCTGCTGTAGGTTGGTTTTGTGCTTGCTTGTGAAGCTGGCTGTTTGCTTGTTTATTTCTCTCTCTGCTTGGATCTATGAAAGAGAGGCCAGTCTCTTCTACCATTATGGAACTTCCCCTGCATTGGAAAGCCTGAAATAAATCTCTTCCTACTATAAACTGTGTCTGTTTGGGCATTCATCCCAGCAATGTGGAGTTGACTACAACACCTCAGTATGCTTTTCCATAATGATTGCGTAAACTTACATTACAAGTAATGATGTTCCATTTTCCCCCTTCCTCACTACCAGTTGTCCTTTAGATAGAAACCATCACATGAGGTAAGAGCCAATAAGTCCTATGGTTTTGAGCTGTATTTTTCTGATTGTTATGTTGAGTATCTTTTCATACACTTATTGGCCATTTCTGCATTCTGCAGAATAAAATGTTCAGTTCCTACAGTTTTTGCTTGAGTTGTTTATTATTACTGAGATACATGATATAAGCATGATCCATTATATATATCATACGTATACATATAATTGTTTGCCAACAGTTTTCCACTCAGTGGGTTTCCTTTCATTCTAATGATTGTTTCCTTTTCTGTGAAGAAATTTTTAGCAGGCTGGAGAGATGGCTTAGTGGTTAAAAGGCATGCCTGTGAAGACGAAGGACCCAGGTTTGATTCTTCAGGTCCCAAGTAAGCCAGATGCACATAGTGGCACATGTGTCTGGAGTATGTTTGCAGTGGCTAGAGGCCCTGGCCCAGCCATTCTCACTCTCTCTCTCACTCTCTGTCTCTAATAAATAAATAACTCTTTTTTTCAAAAAAGAAGTTTTTAGTTTAAGGTAGTCCCATTTATTAATTTTTGCTTCTATACCATGTTTCTGATCTCATGTCTAATAAAATTATTGCACAATATCAAGGAGAGTTTCCTCTAGATTTTTTCTACAAATTTCAATAGCTTAGAGTTTGCATTGAAATTTTATTCCATGTTTACTTTTATTTTTTACATATTGCATACAAGTTCAATTTATTCTATTGCATGTGAATATCCGATTGTTCACATACTATTTCTTAAATAAATCATCCTTGTTTCCCTGTGTATTTGCAACCTTATCATAGATTAGCTCATCATATGTGTATGAGTTTATTTCTTGGCTCCCTATTTTATTTCATTGGCATATGTGTCTGTTAAATGCCAGTACAATGATGGTTGAACTGATTATGTAGCCAATAATGACCTTAAACATCTAATTATTTTGCCTCTACCTGCTGGGATTACAGGGGTGCATGACCATGCCCAGTTTTATGGAGTACTTAAGATTGAACCCAGGGTTTCGTGTATGCTAGTCAATCATTCTTTCAATTGATCTACATTCACAGCCCATATTCATTCATTTTGTCTTTATTTTTCTTTACAAAATTATTTACTAACAGTTTTTGTATAATTTTTTGGAGGCAGTGTCATATAGTTTAGGCTGACCTCCAACTCCCTAAGTTGCTTAATATGGCCATGAATTCATGATCCTCCTGCCTCCACCTCAGATGTGCTAGGATTACAGGCATGTCCCACACCTGGATTTTTAGTAATATTTTCATTTTAATTATTTACCTAGATATTAAAATATTGTATTGGGCATTTTCATACCATATGCTCATATTAACTAATATTTTTAAATATACAAAGATATACCTATATTTTTATCTTACTGTGTGGATTTATACATGGCTTGGGCCACATATAATATTAAAAAATTAGAATATTACCTAACTTCAAAGCTTCAGAGACTGAAATAATTTCCTTAGAAAGTTTTTCATAGGATTTCTTGTCACCAAGAAAAGAAAATGAAACACAATGAATAGATATCCTAAAGAAAACCTATGGAAATAAAAATGAAATCACCAACATCCAAAGCTCACAGGAAAGCCATATCAATATAACAGATGATTTGACAGACAAAATATCAGGTATTCAAGAAAAGATAGAGGAAATATCACAAGATCACAAGGCCAAAATCAATGACAAATTCTAAACAGTATGAACAGAACATGATAGAAATATAGGACACCTTAAAAACATAAAATTGTTCAATCGCAGGAGTACAGGAGATAGAATAACTTCTGTTCAAGGTTATAAAAATATGTTTCATAGAATTATGGAAGAAAATTTTCTAAATTTTACAAACGTAAGGCACATTAAAGAAACATACAGACACCAAATGGACAAGAACAATAAAGAAATTTCCCACACCACATTGTACTTAAAACACTAAACACATAAAACAGAGAAATCTGTGAGAGAAGCAACTCATTACTTACTTACACATGAGCACTAACATCTAGTTCATCAATGGAAACTATAAAAGCCATACGAGCCTGAAATAGAGTATTTCAAATATTGAAAGACCACAGTTGCAAACACTAATAAAGAAAACTCACACAAGCCAGCTACATGTATAAGTGAGCACTACGCAAGAGTTACAGAAAACAGTGAATGGAATACTTCACACTGAAGAGAAGAATAAATATATTCAAGAGGGTAGAGGAGGGAAAAACAATAAACAGGCTAGAGCATTTGTTAAAGCAAATGAAGATCAAATAAACATCCAACTCCACAAAATCATCAGCACAACAGAGAATAACTCATTACATTCAATAATAACTCTGAATATCATGGACTCAACTCCACAGTCAAAAGACAGAGATCACAGAAAACTGGACCCTTTCAGTTACTGTCAAGATCTTAAGATGAAAGGGAGGAAAAAGATTTTTCCAAGCAAATGGAAATAGGAAAAAAGCAGGTGTAGCTATATAAATTGTGTTGGTTTTTATCAGATGTGTCCTATAAATTCATGTGTTTTGAATGCTTTGTCCCCAGCTGATGGCATTTGGGGAGGTGGGAGCTTACAGGTATGTTGTTTGGGACTGGGTTTGGGGTGTTAAAGCAAGCTTCTCCTTGCCAGACCTCATCTCACTCATCTTCTGTGGTTTTCTACCTGTGATGGCAGGTAATGATGTTCTGGCTGTTCTTTACTGTGCATTTCTTGCCATCCTGAAGCTTTCTCTTGAGAGTACAAGCCAAAATAAATCCTTTCTTCCCATCAGCTGCTTTTGGTAAAGGTAACTACAGCACTAATATCTGACAAAATGAATTTAAACCAAAAAAGTAATCAAAATAGATAAGGAAAGGGGCTGGAGAGATGGCTTAGCAGTTAAGGCATTTGCCCACAAAGCCAAAGGATCCCAGTTTGACTCTCCAGGACCCATGTAAGCCAGATGCACAAGATGGCACATGAATCTGGAGTTCATTTGCAGTGGCTGGAGGCCCTGGCGTGACCATTCTCATTCTCTCTCTCTCTCTCCCTCTATCTCTCTCTCATAAATAAATAAACTAACTAATTAAAAAACAGATAAGGAAAGCCAATTTCTACTCAATAAGGGAACAATTCAACAATAGGTTATTACAATCCTAAACATATATGCATCAAACACAGGTGCATCAAATTTTATAAAGCAAAATATAGTTAATAAAAATCAGACATAGGGACTGGAGAGACGGCTCAGCCACTAAAAGCACTTGCTTGCAAAAGCCTTATGGCCTGGATTCTATTTCTTAGTACCCACATTGAGTCAGATGCACACTGTAGCACATGCATCTGGAGTTTGTTTGCAGTGGCAGGAGGTTCTGGCATGCCCATGCACAAACACACACACATTCTATCTCTATCTCTTTTTTGACTTCCAAATAAATAAATTATTTTAAAAATCAGATATAAATCTAAACACAACAATAGTGGGTGACTTTAATACCATACTGTCTTCAATAGACAGAACATCTAAACAGAAAATAGAGAAATAATGGAGCTAAACAATACCATAAATCAAATCAGCTTGATATAAATCTATATAACAGTCTATCCAAACTCTGCAAAATACATATTCTTCTCAGCAGCTTTTGGAACCTTCTCTAAAAATGCATCATATGTTAGGACAAAAAGGAAGTCTCCAAAAATTTGGGGAAAACTGACGTAATTTTTTCATCATATCTGACCACACCACAATAAAGCTAGAAATTAACAACAGAAATAACAGAAAATACATAAATTCCTGAACATTAAACCACACACTACTGAGCAATGAATGAGTAATTGAAGAAATAAGGGAGGAAATTTAAAAATTTCCTAGCACTGAATTAAAATATAAACCCACTATACTAAAACCTATTGGACAAAATGAAGGCAGTCTAATTTATATCTCTAAATGCCCTCATCACGAAAACTCTAAAATAAATAACTTAACAATCCATCTGTTCTCTGGAAAAACAAGAATAATCCAATTCCAAAAGTACCAGATGGAAAAAAAGTAATCAAGATTAGGGTAAAAATCAATGAATTAGACACAAAAAAATTGAAACAAAGAACTGTTTTGTTGAAAAGATAAATAATATTGATAAATCTAGACAAATTAAAGAAAAAGAAAAAATCTTAATCTACAAGATTAGAGATGAAAAATGATATATTACAACAGATGCCAATGAAATTGAGAGAAACATAAGTATATATTTCAAAGACTTACTCTACCAACCTGAAAATCTGGAAGAAATGGATGTATTTCTTTTTCTTTTACTTTTCTTTCTTTCTTTCTTTTTTTTTTTTTTTTTTTTTTTTTTTGGTTTTTCGAGGTAGGGTTTCACTCTAGCTCAGGCTGACCTGGAATTCACTATGGAGTCTCAGGGTGGCCTTGAACTCATGGCGATCCTCCTACCTCTGCCTCCCGAGTCCTGGGATTAAAGGCGTGCGCCACCACGCCCAGCTTGGGTGTATTTCTTGACACACACTATCTACAAAAGATAAACCCAGAAGTGATAAATAATTTAAATACAGTTATAACAGTAATATAAATCTCCTAAGAAAAATAAGTCCAGACCAAAATTGATTCACTGCTGAATCCTACAGACATTTATAGAAGACACAAAATCATCACTTCTCAAGTTATTTCAAAAATTCTAGAGAACAGAATGTTTCATAACTCCTTCTATGAAGCAAGAATTAATCTAATACATAACCAATCAGAGACACAGAAAAAAGATAATCATGGACTATATTCCTTATGAAACCAAGATGTAAAAATTTACCACAAATTCTTGCAAATTAAAAACAGAAACACATCAAAACATCTACCTCTATCAAGTATGTTTCATTCCAGAGATGCAGGGATGTTTGACATACAGAATTCAATAAACAACACAATCTAGATATCATCTCATTGCTGGTAAAAGGACCCAAATAAAAGTATCTGGTGGAGCGGGGCGTGGTGGCGCACGCCTTTAATCCCAGCACTCGGGAGGCAGAGGTAGGAGGATCGCCATGAGTTGGAGGCCACCCTGAGACTCCATAATGAATTCCAGGTAACTCTGGGCTAGTGTGAAACCCTACCTCGAAAACAAAGAAAAAGAAAAAAAAAAAGCATGTGGTGGAAGGAAAGTTTTTCTTGGTTTTGGCTTACAACTTTGAGGGAAAGAAGTGGCAGGGGAAAACAGCCATGGTCAGAGGCTAGACATCACTTCCTTGTCACAGCAGGTGGAAAACAGCAGTAGGAGAATGAGCCCATCTCTGGCAAGGGCAACCTGGCTATAATACCTCTAAGCTCACCCCCAAAATTACACTTCCTTCAACAGTCCACTTCTATCAGGTAGGGACCAAACACTCAGAACACATAGTTTATGGGAGACACCAAATCCCAACCACCACATTCAACTCCAGAAACCTTTAACTCATGAACATCTATGATGTAAATCGCAATGCAGTCAAACTTCAAAAGCTCCTATAATTATTTTTATTAATCCAAACACTTTTCAAGCATCCTCATAGCCAAAGGTCTCTTAATTGTGAGCCTGCAAGACCAAAAACATAATGACACCAAGTAAATATTCACACTGCAAAAGATGGCACTGGGCATAGCAAGGAATAATTGAATGCAAGACTTAAAACAAACAGGGTAAACATCAAAGCATATATCTCCAACTCTGACATCTGTAACCAGTGACAAATTCCCTGGGCTTCCAGTTCCACCCTCCAGCTGGGATGACCAAATTTTGGGGCAAACTCCATCCTGGGGCAGCAACTCTCTTTGGCAGCTGTATTATAATACTGGCAGCTCAAAAATCCTGGCCTCTACATTGCTAATCAGGGTTCCTGCCATAGCTCCATTTGGTCTCCATGCTTAGACTCCAGCTACTCTGCCTCACAGTGCACAGTGGCAATTTCCAAAAAAGTAGATTGCATTTCCAATCCAGTGACCCTTTCTTTCCTGCATTTGTTACACTCCCATAGTACCAGGTAGGCTACCAAATTTGTTAACCAAGGGGAGAATATAGCTGACTTTTCAGAGCAGGGCACTTTCAACATTTGGGGTCCCTCCTTTCAAAAGAGTCACCATTCTTCCTGCCGTCCCAATGTAGAATAGCTGGCCCAACCTTAATAGTGGGGATCTCTTAAACAATTGCAACTGAACTAAGCTACAGTTTCTACCTGAAACTTACATTTCTTTTTTGCTGTATATTGCTCATATTAGTACCTTTCTTCTAAATTCAACCCTGCTCAAGTTCCAGAACATCTAGACTTTAACACAAACTGTCTGTAGTTTGTTCCAAATAAAGCTCTTTCTTCCACTCATAATGCAAGCTAGTTCATTCTTCAGTACTTTCTGCATTTAGGTCTTATGGCAAACACACACTTAAGAAAATGTTCATCATCCCTAATCATCAGGGAAATGCAACTTAAAACAACAATGAGATTCCACCTTACCCCAGTAAGGATAGCAAACATCAAAAAATCAAATGAAAATAAATGCTGGCGAGGATGTGGAGAAGTAGGAACACTCATCCACTGTTGGTGGGAATGTAAGATGGTACAACCAAAGCAATATGGAGACTGAAAAAGGTCTTTCAACTCTGACAAGAATGGCCCACCAAACTTTGTTTACTGCATTACAAGATATCTATCAGGCCAAGGTTTCAAGTATTTACACATTATTTATGCAAATCAGTTCCAAAAGGGCAAAAGCCACATCATTAAGTTTCTAGCAGCAATAACGCCACTCCACCAGTACAAAATATCTGTTATAGTTAACCTTCTCATTGCTGGATAAAGTACACTACCAAAAACAGCTGATGGGAGGAAGGGTGTGTGTGTATGTGTGTGTGTGTGTGTGTTTGATTACAGTCTCAAACTGAAGCTTCATGAGTTTTATGCTTTTATAGATGACTTCATGTCAGGACAAGAAATCAGAAAAGTAAGGCTAGTCTTTAAAACAAATCAGTCACCTTAAAAGTAATATAAGGTTCTAGGAAGAAAATCCCTTCCAAGGGCATCACTCCCAGTAACTTAACTAGGTTGTACCCCTTAAAGTTCTCAGCACCTCTTTTTTTTTCAGGGTAGGGTCTCATTCTGGTCCAGGCTGACCTGGAATTAACTATATAGTCTCAGGGTGGCCTCAAACTCTCAGTGATCCTCCTACCTCTGCCTCTCAAGTGCTGGGATTAAAGGCCCGGCCTCACCACCTCTTAACATTGCTACCATCAGGACTAAAATTCCAGCATGCAAACAATTGCAAAATACACTCAAACCATATCCAAACCATAGGATGATGGTATCTTATAAAGGGTTGATTACCCAACATATTTTCCAATTTGTGTTTTAAAGGTTAGAAATTTTAACTATCACCCCTGTGTAAAGGACAACAAACATATGTGAGATACTCTCATTTTCCTGCTTACTCATAAAGAGCTCAAATGCACAAAAGTCCACTAATCAATAATTGCATTTTTAGCTTCTAAAAACTTTGTGCTTGTCATTAAAAATTAATAAGGAAAAAAATTAAGAAAGTGTAACATAAAGCAACGATTTAGCTGAAGCTTTCCTGCCTCCCTATATTTGTCACTATCCTTATCAAAGACATACTTCCTTTTTTCCACTTAACATGCAGTACATAAAGAGACGTGAAGCATTATGAAATCAAAAGTGAATCCTTGGACATGAGATATTTCACCAAATAATATCTGTCTTTTATTTTAATTATCTCTGACATTTAATCTCTGACAAATCTAGAAATTTCTTATCCAAATAATTTCTGAAAAATCCTAGTTTAAATTACAAGCACTACTTGCTTTTATACAGACATATGTATTCACTTTGTATTTGTACATGTCACATTCAGAATGACAATGACCTACATTTAGAATGATTATTATATCAAAATAAGTTCTTTTCTGTCTTTATCCTTCTCATGATGTACTACTATCTCTGACTTCTCCTCAATGTAAAATATAAAATATAAAACAATAGCTCCCATTAGTTAGTTTTGTGTTCAGCAAATACAGTCAGTTTGGTACCATTATTAGGCTCATTCGTGACCTACCCCCTCCCCTTGGCCCCTCCTCGTTAAGGTATACGGGTCCTGCATTGTGGAGTTAGCCCACAGTTATGGGTAAGATAAATGTCTCTGCATATCATGACCCAACATGTGACTCTGACATTCTTTCCGCCCCCTCTTCCGCAGAATTTCCCTGAGTCATGTTGGGTTCATTTTTGGTCTGCTTCAGTGATGAGGTGTTGGGGGCCTCTGAGGCTCTGGCTCTCTGATTTGGTAGGAGTTGATTTTTCTCTGTGCTGATCTCCTTCCCCCTTGTGCTGGTATCTGGTTCATCAGGAAAACAGCCCCCTTGCTTGTTTCTCCAATTTTTCTTAGTTTCAGCCGGGGTCATTTTGAGGTATGATGGGGTGGCTCTCTCCTTAGGATCTACATCTATCTGTAAAAGAGAAGCAGATTCTCCAACGGAGAGTAAGTTAGCACCAGGACAAATGAGATAACCCTTACTTTTTTTTTTTAATAGAGAATTTAATAGGTGTAGGCCGTCTTGTAGCCCACAATTGATGGTAGCTTGATATTGGAGAGTGGGTTTACATTTGGATATGGTTCTGACTTGTTTCCCAGCTCCAGCTATGGGTCCCATACCAGTGAGGGGATCAGTTAGCCGAATTGAGAGCAGTTGGTTCCCCACCATGGCTGTGTGCCACCACTGCACGTGTGTGGTCATCACAACAAGTTATTTGCTGCTAAGTAGGTTAGACCATGTGTTGCTTCGACAGATATTGGTCATTTTCCCCCAGTCGCCCATGTAGCACCTTCTGGCACTAGACGTGCTGTCTGGGGACTGACTCTCTTCCAACTTCCAGCCATGCCATTCTAATTTGCATGTCAATCACATAAGGTGTTTTCAGCAGTAGGGTCTTACCACCAGCCTTTGGTGGGTCAAGTACTCTGACGGAAATCTGTCTGTCTTTTAGGAAACCTTGTAGGTCTCTCTATTACCCTTTTAATGATTATAAGATCTACATTAATAGTGCCCCCTCTCTTACCAATATTGATAAATTTTCTTTTCTATCATATTCTTTTTGTTATATTTCTTTGCCTTATTAAAATTTTACTGTAGAGATGTTGATTCTGGCCTTGCACCTATGGAAAGTTTAGATGCTGGTTCCGGCTCTGTGCATATGGGGGGAGTAGATTCCATTTGTGCTCTTGTGGGGCAGGTAGGCATAAGTCGTCCCAGGCATGCTCACAGGAGGCAAGAAGGGAACCACCACATCCCCACACGAGGCTTATTGGGGCAGGCTCACAAACAGGGATCCATCTATAATCATTGACCCCAGACTGTATCCACAGATGTGTGACTTAGACAGGCCCTATTACCACTGGGACTGAGATCCAAACCACCAAGCAGTATTCCCACTATCCCCTTGACCTTTCTATCACCAGTTACCACAACCGAGCCCACCACCCAGGACTAGGAAACAAGTACCAGAGAGACAACAGGACCCAACCTAGTCACTGAGTCAACCAGGAACTCCAGGGCCCACCCAGAATTCCTAGAAGAGTGAACACACTAGACCCACCTCATGTTCAAGAGCACACAACCAAAACCTGTGAATATACCACTTTTCCTACCTTAACCAAACCAGAACAAGGCAATCAACACATATTCCACAAGAGATACTAAATACTACAGTCCTGACAAAATAAGATAACTAACTAAAGATTGGAAAACCCTAATGCAAAACAAAGAATACAATATGACAAGCCAAAAGATCTCCACCAGGGATAATTAGCCCCTTAATTAAAGTCTCCAATGAAAACCAAGAGGAAACCTGTGGTGGTTTGATTCAGATGTTGCCCATAAACTTAGGTATTCTGAATGCTAGGTTCCCAGCTGATAAAGATTTGGGAATTAATGCCTCCTGGAGGCGGTGTAATGATGGGGGTGAGCTCATGGGTGTTATAGCCAGTTTCCTGTCCACCTGATATGGGCTAGTGGTGATGTCCACATTCTGCCCATGCCATCATTTTCCCCTGCTGTCATGGAGCTTCCCCTAGAGCCTGTAAGCCAAAATAAACCTCTTATTTTTACTGCAAGCTGCACTTGGTTGGGTGATTTCTACAAGCAATGTGAACCTGACTACAACAGTAAAGTGGTACCAGGAGTGGGGCTGCTGCTAGACACCTGACTTTGTGGTTTTGGCCTTTTGGAGCTGATTTTTCAAGAGGAATGTGGAAGTATTTGAAATAAGAGTTGCCTAGCAGTGTTGTATGTACAGCTTGATGGACTATCCTGGTCAGAGTTGAAAGATCTGAATGCACTAAGAATTATGGACTGTGAGGTTTGGCTTTGAGGGTGAGAAAGAGCTTTGTCTGGACTAGGCTACAGTTTGTGTGAGAGGTGCTGTTAAAAATGGTTCCTGAGAAGTTGTGCAGGGTTGCTTGGCACAGAAATAAACTGGTGTGAGCAGAGGGATGTGGCACAGAAAAAAAATCTCTTTGGTTGAACTGCTGCCCATTCAGCTGCAATTGAGAGATTACAACCTTTGAGATTGGGCCAGCTGACCTGTTGCTCTGGAGCAACAGGAAAAATGTAGACCCTTTTGAAGGGGCCAAATAGAGGATTAATATCTACGATATACAAAGAACTCAAAAAGTTAAATAATAAGAAATCAAACAAGCCAATTAAAGAATGGTATATGAAGCTAAATAGAAAGTTTTCAAAAGAAGAAATATGGATGGTGTATAAGCATCTAAAAAATGTTCTACATCCCTAGTCATCAGGGAAATGCAGATTAAAACTACATTGAGATTCCATCTCACTCCTGTCAGATTGGCAGCCATCATGAAAACAAATGATCATAAATGCTGGCGGGGATGTGGAAAAAGAGGAACCCTTCTACACTGTTGGTGGGAATGCAATCTGGTCCAGCCATTGTGGAAATCAGTGTGGAGGTTCCTAAAACAGCTAAAGATTGATTTACCATATGACCCAGCTATAGCACTCCTAGGCATATATCCTAAGGACTCATCTCATTTCCTTAGAAGTACGTACTCAACCATGTTTATTGCCACTCAATTCATAATAGTTGGGAAATGGAACCAGCCTAGATGTCCCTCAGCTGATGAGTGGATAATGAAGATATGGCACATTTATACAATGGAGTTCTACTCAGAGGTAAAGAAAAATGAAATTGTGAATTTTACAGGAAAATGGATGGATCTGTAAAGGATTATACTGAGTGAGGTAACCCAGGCCCAGAAAGCCAAGCACCACATGTTCCCTCTCATATGTGTATCTTAGCTACAGATGATTGGGCTTCTGTGTGAGAAGGAAAAAAACTCAGTAGCAGAGGCCAGTAAGCTAAAAAAGAGATATAAAAGGAAGATAAAGGAAGGGAGGAGGGTACTTAGTAGGTTGGCATTGTGTAGATATAAGTATAAGAACAGATTAATGGGGGTGAAAAGGCCCAAAGTGATGTCAGGGGAAGAGATTCAGTGAAGAAAAGGTGGAGGGAGGGATAACCAAAGTCTAAGAGGATATAAATAAATCATATGGAATCCTCCAGTTTTGGACAATGGAACACTCAGGAGCCGTAGATCGTTGCTAGAAAATTTTCATTGCCAGGGATGGGATACCTTCCAGTGAGTTGTTGGCCAGGGAGGTCCCTGATGCCCCCAAAACATTATAGGCCATTGCCAAGGCCCTTGGTTTCCCACCAGGAATAGACAGTAAGACCCTATTACTGAAGACTCCACATACCTGGGGTGCAAGGCCACTGAGAAATCCTGCTGGAACTGAGCTGATAACCTCCTCCATGCAGAACAGCTGAGAGAAAGCTGGAAGAAGCCATTCTACATGCAGTTCAATGGGAGAAAAAGATACCACCAGTGAAGACACTCAACAGTGGACACTGCAATCCTTATAATTGGCCAGCCAGGCCAAATGAGCCAATGGGTGCAATAGTGGCATGTCTAACATGGTGGAAACCAACTGCCCTCCAATTGGACTGGAGGCCCACTCCTTGGGAGAGAATACATCCCTGATACTGAAATCTTAAAACAGGGCTAGTCATGAGCCCTAGGGTTTTAGCATCTGCTATTGTCTGGCTAAATGTATATACTATGCTTATCAAACTGCCCAGTAAGCACTTCTCTTAATATTCAAACCTTTATATTAATGCTGCTCTCACTTTTGGTAGAGCGTCATCTCTTTTCAGATCGCAGTGACCTTGCGACAACTCAGAAGGTATCATAGTTCCGGAAAGAAGTGACTGGAGAACTGAGTAACATCTTGATCACACCTTCCAAGGCTCAGGGCCCAATGCAGAAGAGGTGGCGGAAAGAATGTAAGAACCAAAGGAAGGGTAGGACTCCTTACAACATGTTCCCTCCAGACATAAAATGGTCTGGATATTCATGACCTCACAGTGCCTAACAATACCTACACAAGACCATCATAAGAGGAGGAAAAGATCATGACATCAAAATAAAAGAGAGACTGATTGAGATGGGGAGGGGATATGATGAAGAATGGAATTTCAAAGGGGAAAGTGGGTGAGGGAGGGTATTACCATGGGATAATTTTTATAATCATGGAAAATGTTAACAAAACTTGAGAGAAAAAAAGAAAATCAACAGGAAGAATTAAAGAATGAATTCAATGAATGGCTGGAGGAAATGGAAACAAATCAGCAAAAAGAACTCAAAACACATCTCAAAAAATTGAAGAGACTCAAAAAGAACCTTGAGATAAAGATCAAGGAAATGGAGGGGAATGAACAAAAAAATGATCTCAGTGTGCTGTGGAATAAACTCAATGAAGACATAATCAAATGCATGAATGAACTCCACAAAAAGAAGCAAGTCTAATCAAGAAATAAAATTTAAAAAAAGAAATGAAATTGGAAATCCACAAAGAAATGGGCATGCTTAAAAATAAACATAATATACAACAACAATGAAATAAGTCTTTTGAAAGGCTCTGAAGAAAGCTTCACTAATAGAAGAGACTATATGGAGGACAGACTATCTGAACTTAAGCTAAAGACAGAGGAAATAGTCTGACAATTCAAAAACAATGGTAAATTTCAAAATAAGTATAAACTGAATATGAAGGAAATGTGGTATACCTTACAGAGACCAAATATTAGGATCATTGTCATACCAAAAAAGGGGGAAAAATACAGGCCAAAGGCATAGAAAATGTTTTCAACTAAATTATCGATGAAAATTTCAGTAACCTCACAATAAAGAGCTCCATCAAAGTTCAAGAGGCACTCAGAACAACAAACAGATAGGGCCAGGGAAAATTCCCTACATCACATTATTGTTAAAACTTTCACCATTTAAAACAAAGAAAGGGTTCTAAAATAGCAACAGACAAACTGCTTGTTACATCAGCATTACCTCTGATTTTTCAATGGAATCTCTAAAGACCGGAAGGGGTTGGAATGGAGCATTTCAAATCCTAAAAGTCCAACCTAAATTAATATACCCAGCAAAACCATCCCTCATAATTAAAGGTGAAAGAAAAACTATTTCTCTGACAAAAGCTAGCCAAATGATTACGTTATCACTAATCCAATTCTACAGAGAATATTTCACGGAGTAACCCAAACTGAAGAGGCAAACACACCCAAGAGTAATCAAAAGGGAAAAACAACAACCATGAGTAGAACAGACATGAAAACATGTAAAGTCCAAGAAAACTGCACTCTCCACAATGATTCCAACTTCACAGGGATTAACTCATACCTCACAGTTATAACTCCAAACATCAATGGTCCAAATGCCCCAGTCAAAAGAAACAGGCTAAAAAGCTGGATCAGAAAAATGGACCCACCCATTTGCTGTCTATAATAAACATATCTTACTAATAAACATAGATACCACCTTAGGGTGAAAAGATGGAAAAAGTTATTCTAAGCTAATGGAAATAAGAAACAAGGTGGAGTGGTTATGCTGGTATGGAACAGAACAGACTTCAAACAAAAAAGTAATCAAAAGCGACATTGAAGGCTACTTCATACTCATCAAAGGAACAATAAAAGAGAATATTGGAAACACAGGAGTACCAAATTTTATAAAGTAAAATCTCATAGACAGTAAAGCAGAAATACCCCCCAAAACAATTATAGCAGGAGACTTTAATATTCTGCTGTCATCACTGGATAGATGATGTAAACAGAAAATTTGCCATGAAATAAGTGGAATTAAATAATGCCATAGATCTATTAGACTTAACAGATATCCACAGACTTTACTTCCCTATTTCCATAGAATACATATTTTTTCTCCACAGGTCTTAGAACTTTCGTTAAAATAGATCACATATTGGGGCATAAAACATGTCTCAACAAATTCAGGAAAACCAACATAATTCCATACACTATCTTGGACCACAATGCAATAAAGCTAGAGATTAACAAGGGAAACAACAGAAAAACCGCCAACACATGTAGGCTGAATAATTCACTATTAAATAATGCATAGGTAGTACAAGATATCAAGAAGGAAAAATTTTAAAAGTTCTGGAGATTAATGATAGTAAAAACACAACATACCAAAACTTATGAGGCACAATGAAGGTAGTCTTAAGAGAGAAGTTTGTAGCACTAAAAGCTTTCAATACAAAAACAGATCTCAAAGTCAATAACTTAACCATCAGCTAAAGGCATTAGAAAAACAAGAACAAGTCAAACCCAAAAGCAGCTCATGTAAAGAAATAATCAAGAACAGAGAAAAAAACTCAATTAATTGGAAATCAAAAATAAAATTTAATTGAGGAATCAAAGAGCTGGTCCCTCAAAGCAAATAAATACACAAGACAGATAAAACCCCTAGCCAATTTGACCAAAAGTAAAAAAAAAAAAAGAGAAGGCTCAAATCAACAAGATCAGAACCAAAAAAGGAGATGTTACAACAGATCCTAATAAAATTGGGAGAATAATCAGGACAAATTTCAAAGATCTATACTTCACAAGAATGGAAATACTTAAAGAAATGGATGGTTTTTTTTTTTTTGAGTTATATCACCTACCAAAAGGAAATCCAGACAAATCACCTGAACAGAGACATAACATGAAATGAGATTGGAACTGCAACTAAATGCCTCCCCACACCCCTATCCCCCAGCCAAAAATAAGTCCAGGCCCAGATGGTTTCATTGCTGAATTCTACCAAATCTTCATTGAAGAACTGAAGTCAACTTTTCTTAAGTTATTCCATGCAATTGAAAAGTAGAGAATGCTCCCTGATTTCTTCTATGAAGCCAGTATTACATTAATATCAAAACCAGACAGAGACACAAGAATAGAGAACTACAGACCAACATTTTTTGAAAGAAAAATGTTAGAACTCAGCCAGGAACAAAGAAATCCCCCAAAACAAATAAGCCCAATAAAGTTGAAAAGCATCCAGATGTTTGCAAAAACTAAACATATATGACACCACTGTGCTTGACCATGCATAATTTCACACAAGCTGACTGATTTTGTCTGAAACATATTCACATCTGTGGATTTCTGAAAACATAATGCCCCACACATTTGATGCTTCTCAGTATTTTGGTCCAGAACTGAACTTCTATGTCTCCTTCCAGGAAATGTTTGTATTTGTTCCTGTTGGTCACCTAGGGGCATAATTAAGCTGATGCCATTTCAACTTCATTTCAACTCAATTTTCTGCTGTAAATTGTGGAACAGGCAAGCATCATGAATGCAAAAAACGTATCGCTAAAGTGAAGATTGCTACAACTTTTCAAGGCACCCTCCCTACTCCATCCTCCTTTAATTTCAAGGGTGAAATGAACAAGCTTCCTTTATGGGTCTGCAAACAAATACAGGAAGATTTCATACAGGTCAAAATCTCAGAAAAAAATTTGTGGTTATGAACTCAAATTTCCCTATTCCTTTAATTAAATGTATACTACCCTGTGATGCTACTATTCACCTTTTAATTTTTATTAACAAGTATACAAAAAATTTCCATTTGTAGCATAACTACAGTGTGAGACTGGTAATAACTCTACCGTGCATCTAGCTGTCTAGCTATCTCTCTAACATCTATCTATCTCTATTATATATCTTTTATTATAGTTTATATCATGAAGGATTTTTAAATTCTTCAAGTTGTTACAATGTCTTGAATAACTGACATAATTTTGATATAAGGAATGAATGCATGAATTTCTGCTCACCTTCACTGTCAATAACAGTAGCACATAATTTGTTGCATGTATTGGGAGAACTCAAGTGCTTCTCCAGTTTAAGTCATTATTATGTAAAATTTGAAGAATTTCTTTATTACTTTTGAAAAATAAAAATTATCTTTAAAAAATTTTACTGTGTATTTATCAAATAATAAGTATCTTTAATTTTGTTTTCATTAAATTTTGTATATTATATGTCAATTTTTATTTTAGTTGTTTCAGCTATTCTCTTTATCATTCCTTCATTTTTCTTGTAGTTTTGTACTACTCTTTCATAGTTTATTAAAATAAAACATAGATCATTGACTCAAAATCTTTGTTTTGTATGTCAACATTTAATGCTAGAATTTCTAAGTATGGATTTGATTTGTGGTATATTCACTTTCATTTTCTTTCCATTGTTGCATTTTTAACTAGTTTGTCAAATATGCATTTTCAGATGAAAACAGGGCTTTTGTACACAACATGTAGTTTTTCATGTGTTTTTGTCTTTAATTGAGGGTGTTTAGGTCCTCATTTGTGCTGGTGACTTGGTCTTCAAAAATAACTAACCCCCACTCAGGGTATTCCAGTTCTTTAATAATGAACAGATTTAAGGTTCAAGAGATGACTTAGTGGCTAAGGTACTTGCCTGAGAAGCCTAAGGACTCAGGTTTGATTCCCCAGTACCTACATAAGCAAGATGCACAAAGTGGTGCATTTGTATCCAGTTTGCTTGCAGTAACTAGAGGCCTTGGAATACCCATTCTCTCCCTTTCTCTCTCTCATAAATAAAAATAAATATTTTAAATATATAAATAAATATTTTTAAAGAACCGATTTATCTTCCAAAATATAAAAACATTAATGTGCTATGATTCAATAGCTTTTGAGGCTCTGACTATCCTGGAGTCTCATCACCTTTAACACGTCAACATTCATTCTGTAAATCAAGACTTTGCCAAGCTTCCTACTCATACTGAGTACTCTGTTTGATATTTATTCATTCCTTACCTTCCTGGGATTTCTTCTGATTTTAAAACACAAGTAAAATATATTTTTCTCAACAGAAACATTGTTGAGTGTTGACATAGCCTATGATATACAATGTCCTCATGTACAATATAGCTATTGTAGCTCCTGTTTGGTGTATTTGCTTCCATTTTTTTCACTCTGTTGGAACTGTTCTTGACAACACATATTCCACCCTCACACTCAGGTTAGTTTTCAAAATATCAATTGTTCAATGAACTTTTATAAATGAGTAATAAATCCACCATGTATAGCATTCAAGAAGTTGGTGTACAGGCATCAGAGAATATGCACTTGGAAAATACATTGTGCATTTTATACTAAATTTTTCTTGCACTGAGTTGAGATAATCTGTACTTTGGAGTTATAAGCTAAATATAGTACTTTTACTTGAGCACTTTACAATTTGAAGAGTTTATGCAAAGTTTCTCTTCTAACTTTGAAATAATTTTCATTTTAATGTTGACTATGGACTCAGTTTTTGACAAGTAGTTCAAATATGAACTTGGTTTTATATAAAAAGGGTTCCCATAGCTGGATTGATACAGTGGTATGTTTACGCTGCAAGTTATTCTAGGAGATGTAGGCCTAAAATAATATCTCTATCTGTTAAAATTATCAATGCAAGAATCTGGGTTTTAAAAAGAAATTCGAGAAGCTTAAAGTACAGATTGAATTCTACTTTTATAAGTGTTTTATGTGTGCTAAAATGTGTTGTATAGGGTGACTATTCAAGAAAGCTGTCAAGAAGAAACATAATATTTATACCATCTTTTACCTTTCTTTCTTGACTTACCAATACTGATGAAAAGTATTCAAAAGTAACCTGAAAAATTAGCATGAGGGAGTCATTTCTATCACACCTGCCAAGGCCCAGGAAACATTCTAGAGGAAGTGGCAGATTAAGCATGAGTGCTGCTCTCATAGCTAGCCAGAGAACCTTCTACAACACTTATCTATAGACATAAATATAAATATTTAGAGGGCCCTAGTTGGGAAGCTACTATTGTTTTTTTGCTACATAAATGTTACTTTTAATTGCTCCAAAATTCTGGGGAAGAATTAATTTCAAAATGAATCATTTTCAAAACCAAATAAATTGGATCTGTGAGAACACATTTTAAGGAGCTTTAATGGTCATTGAAAAACATTTAATATATTGTATTGTATTGTAATATATTGATCTTTTGTACACTGTAGAAAATATGAAATAGTACAGAAACAATAATGAAAACCACAGAATCCAAAGTTAGATATTATTAATATGTTACGATAATTGTGGTAGTTTGAATAGAATAACCAGCTCCTCCAAATTAAAACTAAATTATACTGGGCATGTACAGTAATGACAAGGCAGAAATAGCTTTGCAACCTCAAAGTTTTTAAGCCCCATTTCATAAGAAATTTTCTCATAGGACTGAATGACTTGGTGGCAGATTCCCTAACCTAAAGAGGGAAGTCATTCTCTCATAGCACCCTTCTAGACTTCTCTTTTTCAAGTGATTTGTTCTAATTCTCCTCTCATCTCTCTCCCTCCATTTCTCCTGTCCTTCTTCCAACCTCATCTCTCTCTCTGAAGCACACACACTTTCTTACCTTTTTCTATCTTCAAAGCTAAGGGAAGAATAACCAATGATTACATAATGAACCTTCTTTTCTTGGTATTATTTATATTTGAAAAGTATAGTATATAGCAAACTATATTTGAAAAGTATAGCATCATAGAACAGATCAAGGACTGTGTGTATGTGTGCCTGTGTGTTCATGTCTGTGCATTTATTCATCTCAAGGAATTTGATAGAAACTGATGCTTATTAGTTGGGAAATCTGGGGAAAACTTAATACATGCTCAAGTAGAAATTTCCCAGTGGCTGGAGGCCCTGGCAAACAAATTCTTGGTCTCTCTCCATCTTTATCTCTTTCTCTATCTCTCTCTCTCTCTTGCATATAGAAAGGCTAGTCTGTTGGACTTGTCTCAAAAAAAATATTCCCCACTATAGTGAACCAAAATATTAATCTACGGCTGGAGAGATTGCTCAGTGGTTAAAGTCACTTGCATGCAAGCCTGAAGGCCTGGGTTCAATTCAGCAATACCCACATAAAGCAGATGCACAAAGCAACACATATGTCTGGAGTTCATTTGTAGTGGCACTAGGCCCTGGTGCACCCATTCTCATTCTCTCACTCTCCTTTTGAAAAAATAAATAAAATTATTTTTAAAATATAGGCTGAAGCTATGGCTTAGTGGTTAAGTGCCTACAAAGCCTAAGGACCAAGGTTAAATTACCCAGTACCCATACAATCTAGGCGAAGTAGCTAGAGGCTCTAGTGTACCCATATTCACTCTTGCTCTCTCTAATAAATAAATTAAAAAATAAATAATTTTTAAATGATATAACAAAGGGCTAGACAAGTTAGGTTTAAAATCTCAAAAAACTGGTTGATGGTTGCTGAATTATTGCAGATAAGCTCGAAGAAGAAAAAGATGCTGTTATGTTTATAGGGAAATACTGGGAGAGTCCTGTACACTCTTGAAACCGGTTCTTCATTTTTCTCTAACAACAAAGCATATGTAATAGGAATCCACATTTATAAGAAAGGAGAAGGAAAAACACATTAATAGGGTATCATTTCAAAAGCCAAGAAGGGTATTTGTTCAAGTGATTCATGTTCCTCTGTCATGAAAAGCATTCCTTTACATAAAAAGGGATCTTGCTATGTTTCTAGTAGTAAAATGGCCAATTGTCGTTTCCTGCCTAATGAATTATTTACATACTCCACTGAAGGCCATTTATACCCAATCTACACCTAGGCAATGCTCCAGAAGGTGGAATACTCATTTATAATAGTATTTCTTCTGAATTCAATGTAATATTTTCTTTAATCTTAGAAAATATTTGTGTGTTCCACCTTGGAGATGAATGAATGCCCATGTTATCATATAGTAGCACTTCTAAATTACATACTAGTAGGTGAAATGAGTTTTGCAAGAATGACATTATTTGAGCTATGAAAATAGAATAAATAGAATCTTATAGGTATGTTCAATCTTTTGACATTGTGACACAACATTGTTATGTTCAAAGTTTATTATTTAGTACTATGTAATTGAGTTCCAGAAATATCAAAAAAAACTTATTTATGTAAATTTATAGGGCTTTAGAAATGGCTCAGTAGTTAAAAGTACTTATTTGCAGGCCTGCCAATGACCCAAGTTTGATTTTCCTTAGCATTCACTTAAAACTGGACAGAACGTGGTTCAGGCATCTATAGTCTGAACATGCCATAGGGCAATTGGAAGTGGAGCCAGGAAAATCCAGAAGTTTCTAAGCAGCAGCCACAAGAGACACTTTCAGAGGACAGAATGACAGAAGAAACATATCAAGGTTGTCCTCAGACATACACACACCAAGCACACACACACACACACAAACCATACACACATACACACACAACTAATTTCAACAAAAATTAAAATGAGTAAATTTACAATTTTTTGTAGTGGCACATTCAGAGCTATCTTGTACTGCATTTAGTCTGTGGGCCACAAGATGGATATGCTTTTATCTAGTATTGACTGATATAAACCAATGAAACTGGGGCTGGACAGATGGCTTAGCTATTAAGGCACATGCCTATGAAGCCTAAGAACCCTGGTTCGATTCTCCCGGTCCCATGTAAGCCAGATCCACAAGGTGGCACAGGCGTCTGGAGTTCATTTTCAGTGGCTAGACGCTGTGGAGCGCCCATTGTCTCTCTCTCTTTCTCTCCCATCTCTAATAAATAAATCAATAAAAATAAAAAAAAAACAATGAAACTGATCTGGGCCTTATGCAATCTGCCTTGGGGTTTTAATGTCAAGACATTACTGCAGTTGATTTTTACCCAACAAAGTTTCTCCAGGCTCTTGTATTCCCCCACTAGGTGCATGCTCAGGGGAACCTAAAGGAGGAAAATTTTTTCAGTGGCAGGCATGTCCAAATTGCATCCCTTGGTCCACATGTGGCCAAGGATATCTATGAATAAAAACCTGAGTTTTTTGTGAATTTTACAACTCAATTGCATGGTTCTCAAGTGTAAATATGATAGATGTTAAATGGTAAAAAATTGGACACATATGCCACTTGAAGAGGGTGATTTTAGTAGCTAAGGGAAACTTCTAAGTGACAGATTGGGAATGGGCCTAAAACATTTTCCCTAAAGACATGTGTTTAACATACTGAGCTCATTTGCAGAAAGTGTACAGATATTTCCCTCACAAAAAACCCTGTTCTTGCTCCAGATGCTCTGCAGCAGGAAGATGTATGTTGAAATCCCTGGAGGATCCTCAATCCTCTGCTGCTAATTAAAAACCTAAACTAGGCACCTTACAGCAGCAGTGGAGAGAGAAAATGCAAGTGAGGAGGGGAGTAGCTGCATTTCATGTTGTTCAAAATGCAATGGTTTTCTTTGTTTCATGTTGCTAACAAAATTAATTTCCCCATTAATACAAGGGCTAGGCAACTGTTAGTGATGACTTTCCTGATTTTAGAGGAAAATCTCACTTCCAGTTTTCAATTTGGTATTATCTTTGCAATAAAATATATCTCTGTGGATGAAAAGTATGATGGTGAAGCTTAACTGGATTAACACTGCAGCAATAGATTCTAGTTCATTATAATTTCCCCAAAGCCAGGAACTCTTTAGAGTTAAGATAAGGCACATTTTAATGTTTCCAGGAATGCCAGGATTCTTTTGGTAAGTGCACTTAAAAATTAAAATTCCATTGTCAAAATGACCTCTAAGTTATATAACCAGTGGCTTTTGATCACTAATTTTCTGAATAATAATCCAAGTTTTAAAGTTATGGTGACAAAGTTTGGAATTTGGTTACCAATAATTTGAATAAATTCAACAATCCATTTTTATCTCATAGAATTTAGAAAATAACTTTTTGATTAAATACTGAAAAGATCATTAAGAGTTATATAGTTTTAAAAAGCATGTGTGTGCAATTTAAAAGCTGAATTAGAAGGTAGCATAAATCCATCTAAACAAGAAAATAGGTCACTATAAGACAGTAGCAAGCACATCAGCAACCTCTTGAGAGTTCATTATTTAGTACACTAGTTTCTCTTTCCCCCAGAGTTAAATTCAGACTCAAATGATCTCCTTGATTTTTTTTTCTTTTTGTTTTACCACATATAATGCAACCACAAACAATACATAGTTTAATTTATCTTGTACCTTACATAAACACAGCAGAATGTTCCTTTTGTATCTTGCTTCTTCCATTCAAAATTATATTTGTAAAAATTGTAAAAAATTATCTATATTTTTCTACTTAACTATATACTACTCATTTTGACTATTACATAATATATCATTATATAACAATATAATTTATTTATTTTTATTTTTATTTTTTAAGTATTTATTTATTTTTATTAGATATGGACATATTTTGTATGCAAACATCATATGTTGGTACCATTCTTTCCCTCCTCCCTGCCCCTTTTCTGAAGAGGCCTTCATCACTGGGGACTAAAGTGAGCACTGAGCATAATGGAGACCAAAGCCATCCCAAAAGGGCCTACTTGCACCAAGTCAGTACCTGCCCCAAAGCCTTGTATATAGGCTTGCATTGGAAGAGCTAATTACACCTTCCATGTCTGGGCAGGTTAGATGTTAGAGTTGGTTGATGGTCAGCTTTTACATTCTTTTTTTAAAACAATTTTTGTTCATTTTTATTTATTTATTTGAGAGCAACAGACACAGAGAGAAAGGCAGATAGATAGAGAGAGAGAGACTGGGCACACCAAGGCCTCCAGCCACTGCAAATGAACTCCAGACACGTGTGCCCCCTTGTACATCTGGCTAACGTGGGTCCTGGGGAATCGAGCCTTGAACCAAGGTCCTTAGGCTTCACAGGCAAACGCTTAACCGCTAAGTCATCTCTCCAGCCCAGCTTTTACATTCTTAAATAAGCTGTATTTTGGGATTGTCCTTTGTTATTTCCTGATCTATAGTGTTTTTGTCGTCTTCTTCTTCTTCTTCTTCTTCTTCTTCTTCTTCTTCTTCTTCTTCTTCTGTCATTCATAGGGCCAGGTCTCACTTGGCCCCAGGCTGACCTGGAACCCTTTGCAGACCAGAAATCTCAGCCAGCCTCCAAGTTGACAGAATTCAGGGTGTGGGGCAACACATACCCTTAGGGACCTTGACTTTGTTTTAATACCTACTATTACATGAATACTCTTTGCTGGTTTTGATTGAATTTGTATATTGTAGAGTTGAATTTTAGAATTTGCCTGTATTTTGCTCCACCCAGCCTACTAGAATACTTGGAAGCAGGCAAACCCACCACCTAGGGTTACTTCTGCTATCACCCTGGAAGTCATATAAGAGCCACACCTGGAACCTTAATATACTACCCTGAAGATATGTAACATCAGATTAAATGTCTAATAATATTACAGGTAATTAGAAAACCCTAATATCAAATTAACCCAAGATGCAAAAGCTACATTATAATATAATAAACACAAAAAATATAGACAATATAATTCCACCAAAAATTATAAATCCATCAGAAATGACCTCCAATGAGACTTATTTAGATGAAATGCCTGAGAAAGATTTCCAAGGAATGAATAAATAAAATGAATCAAATAAGAAAACAAACTCCTAAAGAAGAACACAGGAAACCAACTTAAGGAAATAAGGAGGTCTATATAAGGCATGAATAAGGACATAAAAATAATAAAAAATACCTATCAGAAATACTAAAAATAAAAATATAATAAGCCAAATTAAAGAAAAAAAACCTCTGTAGAAAGTCTCACCAACAAAATAGGTGAAGGATAGAACAGAATATCTAAACTGGAACACCAGGTGGCAGATCTAATATAGTCCAACAAAGAGAAGGACAAACTATTAGGGAGATATAAATGGTAATTTCAAGACATTCAGTACACTATGAAAAGGACAAACATAAGAATTCACGGTATAGTAAATGGATAAGTATTTCACTTCAAAGGCTTCATAGACATTTTCAATAAAAGTATAGAAAATTTCCCCCAAGTTGGGAAATAGATGCCAGTTCAGATACAGGAAGCTTTTAGAACACCAAACAGACAAAACCTGGAAAGAACCACTCTTTGCCATGTTATAAACTACTAAACATGCAAAATAAAGAAAATATATTAAAAGCAGTTAGAGATAAAAATCAAGTCACATATAATGACAAGCCCATCAGGATAACAACTCAACACAAATATTAAAATCCAGAAAGGCTTAGCATGATGTATTCCAAGTTCTGAAAGATAACTACTGTCAACCGAGATTACTTTTTCAGGAAAAGCTATCCATCCAAATTGTTAGGGATATAAGGACATTCTACAACAAAATCAGACTAAAGGAATATATGATCATGCAACTAGCTCTACAGAAAATACTTGAAGGGATCCTTCACATTGAAGATAAAGTAAAGCACACACATGAGGAAACAGGAAAAAATAAACCATACTCAAATAATATTTAATACAAGAGAGCAAAGGGAAAACAGGAAGCACTACAGAACAAGAAGAATGGAAAGAATAAATACATACCTTTCAGTAATAACCCTTAACATCAATGTCCTCGATGCCCCAACCAAAAGACACAAGCTTGTATACTGGATTAAAAGGCAAGATCCTTCTGTTTGTTACCCCCAATAAAATCACTTGTCCATAAAAGGCAGACACTATCTTAGGGTGAAAGGATACAAAACTGTATTTCAAGCAAATGGGCTTAGGAAACATGCAGGTGTTGCTATCCTAATATCTATTAGGATAGACTTCAAACCAAGGATAAAGAAAGTCATTTTAGGGCTGGAGAGATGGCTTAGCAGTTAAGCGCTTGCCTGTGAAGCCTAAGGACCCTGGTTCAAGGCTCGGTTCCCCAGGACCCACGTAAGCCAGATGCACAAGGGGGCGCACACATTTGGAGTTCGTTTGCAGTGGCTGGAGGCCCTGGTGCACCCTCTCTCTCTCTCTCTCTCTTTCTCTGTCCCTCTCAAATAAATACATAAAAATAAACAAAAAAATTTAAAAAAGAAAGTCATTTTATATTAATTAAAGAAATAATTAAACATGAAGACATTATAACTCTAAAAATATATGCACCTAACATGGGTGCTCCCAATTTCATCAAACAAAAACTATTAGACTTAAGGTCAAAGATAACACCAAACAGTTTCAGTTGATGACTTCAATATGCCACTCTCATCAATTGACAGGTCATCCAGCAAAAAATAAACAGACATCTGGATTAAATGATGTCATTTGTTAATGGTCCTAACAGCTAACTACAGAATATTCCATCCAAATGCTGCAGAATATACATTCTTCAGAGCAACAATGGACCATTCTCTAAAACAGACCATATTTTAAGACGCAAAGCAAATCTTAACAAATACAGGGGAATTGAAATAATTCCTTGTACTCTATGTGATCATAATGGGATTAAACTACAAATCAGAAACAAGAGAAACTACAGAGCATACACAAAATCATGGAAACTATAGTACACTACTGAATGTTGAATGGGTCATTGAATAAATCAATAAGGAATGCATAAAATTCATAGAATCATACGATAATGATAACATAACATACCAAAATCTTTCAGGCACAATGAAGGCATCCTAAGAGGGAAATTTATAGCTTTAAGTGCCTATGTTAATAAATTAAAAGGTCACAAGTAAACTAATGCTTAACCATAAGGCCTTTGAAAAAGAACAAGACAAACCATAAATCAGTAGATGGGAAGAAATAATAAAGATTAAGGCAGGAATTAATGAAATATAAACCAAAAAAAAAAAAAAAAAAACAACACCAAGAATTAAAGAAACAAAGATTTGGTTCCTTGAGAGGATAGAAAATGTTGATAAACCCTTAGCAAACATGACCAAAAGAAAGAGAGAAGAGACAAAAATTAATACAATTAGAAATGAAAGGGCACCATTACAACAAATATCAAAGGAATTCAGAAAATAATAATGATGTACTTTAAGAACATATACTCCACTAAGTTTGAAAATCATAAAGAAATAGATGATATTTAAGATTTTAACCTACCAAAGCTAAATCAAGATGAGATAAGCCATTTAAGTAGACCTATAATAAGTACAGTAATCAAAGCAGTTATGAAGAAAAATCTCCTAATTAAAAAAACTTCAGGCCCATATGGGTTCACTGGTGAATTTTAGCAGACCTTCAGGAAAGAACTAATACCAATGCTTCTCAAAATTTTCCATAAAATAGAAAAGGAAGGAATTCTACCAAACTCCTTATATGAAGCCAGCATTACCCGGATACCAAAACCAGAGAAAGACAGAACAAAAAATATATATAGACCAGTCTCTGTCATGAATATAGATGCAAAAGTTCTCAACAAAATATTGGCAAACAGAATACAAGGGTATATCAAAAACAGCATTCACCCCAATCAATTATGTATTATCCCAGAGATGTAGGGATGGTTCAATATATGCAAATCAATAAATATAATACACTATATATAGAGACTGAAGGAACAAAAATCTCATGATCATCTCAATAGATTAAGAAAAGGAATTGACAAAATCCAACATCCCTTCATAGTAAAAGTCCTAAAGAAACTGGGAATAGAAGGAACATATTTCAACTTAATAAAGTCTATTTATGACAAACCAATAGCCAACATAATACTAAATGGGGAAAAACTTGAAACTTCCATGAAAATCAGGAACAAAACAAGGGTTCCACTGTTCCCACTTTTATTTAATATAGGACTAGGTGTCTGAGCTAAGGCAAGAGACACACATAAAAGGGATACAAATTGGAAAGGAAGAGATTAAATTACCATTATTTTCAGATTATATTATTTTATATGTAAAGGTCCCTAAATACACTATCAGAAAACTGGTAGATCTGATAAACACTTTTAGCAATGTAGCAGGATACAAAATAAACACACAGAAATCAGTGGGTTTCCTATATACTATATAGTATATACTGTATACTAACACCAAACATGCTGAGGATAAAATGGACTCCTATTCATAATTACCTCAAAAAATGAATAATTTGGAATAAACCTAACCAAGGGGGTGAAGGATCTCTACAATGAAAACTTTAATACATTCAAGAGAGAAATTGCAGAAAGCACTAGGAAATGGAAAGACAACCCATGTTCTTGGATTGGACTAACCAATATTGTAAAAATGTCA
The DNA here is from genome assembly GCA_036346955.1 of Dipus sagitta. Classification (NCBI taxonomy): domain Eukaryota; kingdom Metazoa; phylum Chordata; class Mammalia; order Rodentia; family Dipodidae; genus Dipus; species Dipus sagitta. The sequence continues at coordinate 35,030,175 of CM070776.1, forward strand.
GTCTTACCAAAAGCAATCTGGATATTTAATGTAATCTCCATCAAAATTTCAGTGGCATTCATCACAGTAACAGAAAAAAAAATCCTAAAATTCTTTTGGAAGCACAAAAAACATCAAATAGCCAAGACAATTCTGAGCAACAAAATAAGGCTGGTGGTATCACCATAAATGACTTGAAGCTATACTACAGAGCCATAGTAACAAAAACAGCATGGTACTAGCACAAAGACAGATACATAGATCATTGGAACAGAATAGAGGACCAAGATGTAAATCCAGGCAGCTACAACCATCTAATTTTCAGCAAAAATGTCAAAAGTGTTCATTGGAGAAAAGATAGCCTTTTCAGCTTATTGTGTTGGGGAAACTGATTATCTATAGGATAAATATATACAGGATAAATGTAGATACTTATCTCTCTTCATGCACAAGAATCAATTCCAAATGGATCAAAGACCTTAATATGATACCTGAAACTCTGAAACTACTACAGGAAACAGTAGGGGAAACCCTTCAACATATGAGCATAGGCAATGACTTTCTGCATATAATCCCAGTTGCTCAAGAAATAAAACCACTAATCAACCACTGGGACCTCATAAAATTACAAAGTTTTTGTACAACAAAGGACACTGAGTAGATCAAAGAGGCAGCCTACAGAATTGGAGAAAATCTTTATCAGCTATACATATGACAGAGGATTAATATGTAGGATGTACAAAGAATTAAGAAAACTAAATAATAAGAAGTCAAAGAATCCAATTAAAAAATAGTCCACAAAACTAAATAGAGAATTCTCAAAAGAAGAAATACAGATGGCATAAAAACATCTAAAAAATGTTCTACAACCTTAGCCATTAGAGAAATGCAAATTAAAACTACTTTGAGATTCTATCTCACTCCTGTCATAATAGCTATCATCAAGAAAAGAAATGACAATAGATGCTGTCAAGGATGCAGAGAAAGTGGAACACTTCTTGTGGTGGTTTCATTCAGGTGTCCCCCACAAACTTAAGTGTTCCGAATGCTAGGTTTCCAGCTGATGGAGATTTGGGAATTAATGCCTCCTAGAGGGGGTGTATTGTTGGGGGCGGGCTTATGGGTGTTATAGCCAGTTTCCCCATGCCAGTGTTTGGCACACTCTCCTGTTGCTGTTGTCCACCTTATGTTGGCCAGGAGGTGATGTCCACCCTCTGCTCATGCCATCATTTTCCCCTGCCATCGTGGAGGTTCCCCTTGAGCCTGTAGTCCAAAATAAATCTCTTTTTCCCACAAGCTGCTCTTAGTTGGGTGATTTCTGCTAGCAATGAGAACCTGACTGTAACAGTAAAGTGGTACCGAGGAGTGGGATTACTGCTAGACACCTGACTGTGTGGATTTGGCCTTTTGGAACTGATTTTAAAGAGGAATGGGGGAGGATTTGAAACCTTGAGTTAAGAGATGCCTTGCAGTGCTATAAGTACAGCTTCATGGACTATTCTGGTCTGAGCTGCAATACCTGAATGCAGTAAGAACTATGGCCTGTAAGGATTGGCTTATGATGGTGAGGAAGAGCTATGCTTGGACTGGGCTAACAGTTTGTGTGAGAAGCTTGTTCTTATGCCCATGTCCTGAGAAGTTGTGCAGGGTTGCTTTGCGTAGAAATGAACTGGTGTGAGCAGAGGGATATGGCGCAGAAAGAAAAATCTTTGGGTGAACTGTTGCCCGTTCAGCTGCAATTGAGAGATTACAACCACTGAGATTGGGCCATCTGACCTGCACTGGGGCAACAGGAAGAATGTAGACTCTTTTGAAGGGACTTGAGTGCTCAAGGAGTCCTGTTCTTCAAAGTCTGCTTTATTCCCTCCTGGATTAACAAATTGCCACCCTACCTGGTATTGTGGAGTATAAGTAATGCTGGAAAGAGGGTCATTGAGTTTGCAACATGGTCTTGTGTTTTGGAAATGGCCATGGACAGTGTGAAGCAGGTTTGCTGGATGCCTACATGGAGACCCCATGGGGCCATGAGGATGAACCGTGGCTTCCAGTGGAATCCCAGTGGAGATGCTGGGACCACTAGATGACTACCAAGGAGAGATGCTGGCCCTGATGAAGTTTCCTAGGACTGTGAGTAGCCTAGCTGGAGGGGTAGAATTGGAATGCCAGAGACTTGTTGCTGATTAGAATTATTGGACTTGGAGACTTGTCACTTGCTAGAGTTGTTGGACTTGAAGCTACAGAGTTTGGTGTTTGCCCTAGTTGTTTGAAAGCTTGTATTGGTTGAATGTTTCTTTGCTATGCCCAATGCCATTTTTTGCAGTGTGAATGTTTATTCTGTGCCATTATGGGTTTTTTGAGGGTTTTTTTGGTATTATGGCTCAGTTAAAAGATCTTGGACTTTAGGGATTTGTGATCATCATTGGAATTGCTAAAAACTATGGGACTTCTAAAGTTGGATGAATGCATTGCATTTTACATCATGTATCGTTATCAGTTTATGGGGGCCAGGGGCAGAATGTGGTGGTTTGATTCAGTTGTGCCCCATAAACTTAGGTGTTCTGAATGCTAGGTTCCCAGCTGATGGAGATTTGGGAATTAATGCCTCCTAGAGGGAGTGTATTTTGGGGGGCGGGCTTATGGGTGTTATAGCCAGTTCCCCATGTCAGTGTTTGGCACACTCTCCTGTTGCTATGGTTCACCTTATGTTGGCCAGGGGGTGATGTCCACCCTCTGCTCATGCCATCATTTTCCCCTGCCATCGTGGAGGTTCCTCTCGAGCCTGTAGTCCAAAATAAACCTCTTTTTCCCACAAGCTGCTCTTGGTTGGGTGATTTCTGCCAGTAATGTGAACCAGACTACAGCACTTCTATACTGTTTGTGGGAATGTAATCTCGTACAACCATTGTGAAATCAGTTTGGAGGTTCTTGAGACAGCTAAAAATAGGTTTATCATATGACCCTGATACACCACTCCTAGGCATATATCCTAAGGACTCTTCTCGCTACCTTAGAGATACATGCTCAACCATATTTATTGCTACTCTATTCTCAGTTGCTAGGAAATGGAACCAGTCTAAATGTCCCTCAACTGATGAGTGGATAATTAAGATATAGTACATTTATACAATGGAGTTCTATTCAGTGATGAATAAAAATGAAATTACATAGCCTGGTGTAGTGGTGCATGCCTTTAATCCCAGCACTTGCGAGGCAGAGGTAGGAGGATTGCTTTGAGTTTGAGGGCACCCTGATACTACAGAGTTAATTTCAGGTCAGCCTGGGCCAAAGTGAGACCCTACCTCAAAAAAAAAAGAAAGAAAGAAAGAAAGAGAGAAGGGAAAATAATATTACAAAATTTGCAGGGAAATGGATGGATTTGGAAAGGATTATGCTAAGTGAAGTAATCCAGGCCCAGAAAGCCAAATTTCACATGTTCTTTCTCATATGTGGATCCTAGCCACAAATGTATAAACTTGTATGTGAGTTGGAGTAAAAATTTGTAGCAGAGGCAAGTAAGCTAAAAAAGGGGGAGGGCTATAAGAGGGAGAAGAGGGGAGGACTTAAGGGGATGACATTATATATATGTAGATGAACAGATTACTAGGGTTGCAGTGACCTAAGTAAGGTGATGGGAACAGATTGAGTAAAAGGAGTGGGAGGGACGGTTAATCAAAATTCAAGATGTTGTGAATAAGCCATATGGAAACCTACTTTTCCGGATCATGGCACACCCAGAAGCCACAGACTGTTACCAGAAATTTTCAGTCACAGGGATGGGATACCTTTCAGTGAGTTGTTGGCCAGGGATGCCCCCGATGCCCCAAAAACATTATACACCATTGCCAAGGCTCTTGATTTCCCACCAGAAATAGATGTTAAGACCCTATTGCTAAAGAGTCCACATGTCTGGACTGAAAGGTCACTGAGAAATAAAACTGGAATTAAGTTTAAAACCTCCTCCCTGTAGATCAGCTGACAGAAAGCTGGAAAAAGCTGCAATGCATGCTGTCCTATGGGAGACAGAAGTCATCAGTGGTGCAAACAGTGGATAATGCAAGCTTTAAGATTGGCCATCCAGGCCAAATGATTGAATGGGTGCAATATTGGCATGTCTGTTATGGGAGAAACCAACTACTCTATAATTGGACTGGAGGCATGCTCCATGGGAGGGAATACATGCCTGGTACTGAAAACCTAATCCAAATTCTATGACAGGGAAGGTCATGAGCCCTAGGAGTATAACACCACCTACTCTTGTCTGGCTAAATGCATATATTATGCTCACCAAATTGCCCTATAAGCACTTTCCTTAATGTTCATACCCATATATTAATGCTATTCTCACTTTTGGATAGAGAAGCTTCTCTTTTCAGATGGCAGTGACCACTGGGATGCCACAAAAGGCAACACAGTGCTGAGAAAAAAAAGTGACAGAGGAGTATTCAGCACTGAAATTTCTCTATCTTATCTTCCAAGGCTCAAGGTCCATTGCAGAAGAGATGGCAATAAGAATGTAAGAACCACAGGAAGAGTAGGACTGCTTACAAAGAAATCATTCAGACAGAAATTGGCCTCAAAACCCATGATCTCATAGTGCCTAGCACTATGTTCACAAGACCCTCATAATTGGAAGAAAAGATGATGACATCAAAATAACGTAAGACTAATGGAGGGAGTGAGAGGATATGACAGAGAGTAGATTTATGAAGGAGAAAATGGGGGAGGAAAGGGGATTATCATGGTTCATTGTCTGTAATTATGGAAGTTGTCAATAAAAAAGTAAAAAAAGTACTTATTTATCTGAAATAAGTTACAGATATCTAAATTGCATGTCTTTTTTAGTTAGAATTTCCTAATTATTTATATCTGCTTAACAATTTATTATTTGGAAGAATTTGCATGAGATTGCTCAGAGTTACAGCTTTGTTAAATTGTAACATAGCTTGCACACAGGTAGATACCATTTTTTAATTGTTTTCTCTCCTAAAGAATCATTAATGAAAACATATGTTCAGAATTAACATCATTATGAGTGGCTGAGGAGATGATTTCATCATTAGAGATGCTTGCTTGCAAGCTTAATGACCTTAATCTGATATTCCCCAGCACCCACATAATGCAAAGTAGTAGATGAGTCTATTGTTCCAAAATGTTTTTAGCAATGAAAGGCAGAGCCAGGAGAATCCCTCCCAAAGTTCATGGGTCAGCTAGACTGGCACATGTAGCAACCAAAAAAGTGAGACCCTGTGTCAAAGAAAGTGGAAGGAGAGAACCAACACCTTGATATTGTCCTCTAACCTTTATGCATTCCCATGCCTGAGGATATCAAGCTAAATTGGGAAGATGTGAAATCAAGCTAATTCACAGCAGGAGCTCTGATGGCTTCCTTCCTCTTAAGATCTGCAACAAAATCTTTTTAAACTTCACTCTCTATGATCTGTAGATTTAATTTGTTGAATTCATAAAACAAGAACCTGGAGACCACTGACTTACAAGTTTTTGTGTGTTCATGAATGTCTGGAACTCCAACTCCTGAGTTACAGCCTAACCAAAAGCCAAAAAAGGATCTGTCAGTCTCAAAGACACCCCACATTCTTGTATTATTTATGGCACATTGGCTGGGAAATTGAAAGAATGAATACACAATCCAGTGGACTGTTCTTGCTGTTTAAACTTTGTACCTTCCTTGCTACTTGCAGGAGGTATGATCTATTCTATCTCCCAATTCTCCATCATTTTCTTTACATTTCCCTTCTTCTTGGGAACTGGATACATTTAAAGCTAGGCATATGGTAATTTGATAAATTTATGTGGGAAATGTGTGTACCTTTTGTTTTTCCCTTTCCACCTTATTATAAAGCCAGAAGTAGGATGTATATTTATGTAATCTGTGGGACATTAGAGTTTATGATGCTTTCATTTTCATGTTGAATGTGGTAAATTGCAGTATGTATTTCCTAATTCAAATAGCCCAACAGATTTAAATGAGGAATACACACTGTGTGCTAATATGCTTGCCTCCTAACTAGATTAAGGAATAAAATAAAAGACTAACAGTTTGTAAATTTGAAGAAAAGATACAAAATAATATTTAAGGCAATGTTAGAGGCACAACTCATAAAGGTGTTGAGAGTCTCCATGACTCATATAGTTATTAGAAATTATTTGATTTCTATGACACAAAGGTTCAATATTTATCCCAGAGGATTTTTTTGTCAGTACTGCTTTAGTGGTTGGGGCATATTTTAAGGTCCTACTTATACATTGAAAAAAGAGGTAAGCAATAAACCTACTTTGCATAACTCCCTTTGCCCTTGTTTCTGTGCTCAAGCTTTATCCTAACCTTCTAAATTAAATCTTTACTGCTGTTTCAGAATGCATATGTAATGCTGTTATTTCTTGGGTTGTTTTACAGTTTTGTCACTGGGTGACAGATTATTTCTTTCACTCACCAGTTATTCCCTTGGATTTAGAGACCAGTCAATTAATTTTTAGGTAAAATCAGAAAAAAAAATTGCCACAGCCTACTCCACATGGTCACTAGCAAATTAAAGCACAGAGACCTGAATAAAATTGTAGTCACAAGACATGTATACATGTCGACAGCCAGGGGGCACAATTTCAAGGCCACCGGGTACTTGCTTTACTAACTGGGTAAAAGTGTTACCCAAGGCTCTTCAGACTTTAAATAAAGATTAACCTTTTAAATAGCAGCTTGATGTCTGACCATGGAAGATTATATTTTACCCCTCCTTCTGACAGCCTGTGGCTATGGGATCCCAAATTTGGTGGGCAGAATTGTGGCAGCCAGGTGTATTACTTCAGACAGACATGGGCAGGGCCAAGTGTGCCCATCCGGAGAGGATACATGTTTCAGTCAGGTTTGCATTGCTGGTAGAAATCATCCGACAAAGAGCAGCTTGTGGGGAAAAAAAAAAAAAAGGATTGAGCGGTAAGCTCCATGATGGCGGGGAAAACAATGGCATGAGCAGAAGGTGGCATCACCCCTTGGCCAACATAAGGTGGACAATAGCAACAGGGGAGTGTGCCAAACATTGGAAAGGGAAAGCTGGCTATTATACCCATAAGCCTGCCCCCAACAATACCTCCAGGAGGCATTAATTGCCATCAGCTGGGGAGACTAGCATTCAGAACACCTAAATTTAAGGGGGCCATCTGAATCAAACCTCCACAATCTGCTCCTGGACCCCATAAACTGATAACCATACATGAGGTAAAATGCAATGTATTCAGTCTAACTATAAAAGACCCCATAGTTCTTATCAATCTTAAGGGCATTCAAACATCCCCATAATCCAAGGTCTTTTAACTTAGCCATAGTATCAGAAGCTCCCCCCAAAACCCATAGTGGCACAGAATACATATTCACACTGCAAAAGATGGCAGTGGGCATAGCAAAGTAACATCCCACAAATACAAGATTTAAAACAAGCAGAGCAAACATCAAACTCTGTAACTACAAATCCAACAACTCTAGTCAGTGACAAATTCCAAGTCTGATCATTATAACCAGAAACAATTCTCTGAAGTTCCAATTCCACCCCTCAGGTTAGGCTACTCACAGTCCTGGAAAACTTCATCTGAGGATGGCAGCTTTCATTAGCAGCCATCTCATGGTCCTGGCATCTATACTGGGTATCCACTGCAACCCACAGTTCATCCTACCCCACAGGGTCTCTATGCAGGCATCCAGCAAACCTTCTTCTCACTCCTCTTGGCCATTTCCAAAAGACAAGACCGTGTTGCAAACTCAATGACCCTCTCTATCCTGAATTTCTTATACTCCATAATACCAGGTAGGATGCCAATTTGTTAATACAGGGGGGAATAAAGCAGTCTTTGAAGAACAGGACACTCCTTGAGCACTCACGTCCCTTCAAGAGTCTACATTCTTCTTGTTGCCCCAGTGCAGTACCCTGCACTGCTGGCCCAATCTCAAAGGTTGTAATCACTCAATTGAAGCTGAATGGGCAGCAGGTCACCCAGAGATATTTTTTTCTGTGCCATATCCCTCTGCTCACACCAGTCCATTTCTATGCAAAGCAACCCTGCACAACTTCTCAGGACATGGGCATAACAGCAAGCTTTTCACACAAACTGCTTCTAGCTCATTGAAAGCAAAGCTCATTCTCACTCTCATAAGCCAAACCTCACAGTCCATAGTTCTTACTGCATTCAGGTCTCTCAAGTCTGACCAGAGTAGTCCATCAAGCTGTACTTACAGCACTGCAAGGCATCTCTTAGGCCAAGGTTTCAAAACCTTCCACATTCCTCTTGAAAATCAGCTCCAAAATGCCAAAGCCACACAGTCAGGTGTCCATCAGCAACCCCACTCTCAAGTACCAACATTACTGTTGCAGTCAGGTTTGCATTTCTGATAGAAATCCCCCAACCAAGAGCAGCTTGCAGTAAAAAAAGAAAAAAAAAAGAAAAAGAAAAAGAAAAAAGAAAAAAGGAAAAAGAAAAAAAAAAACAGGTTTATTTTGGCTTACAGGCTCGAGAGGGAAGCTTCATGATGGTAGGGAAAATGATGGCATGAGAAGAAGGTGGACATCACCCCCTGGGCAACATAAAGTGGACAATAGCAACAGGGGAGTGTGCAAAACACTGGCAAGGGAAAGCTGGCTATCATACCCATAATCTTACCCCCAATAATACACCACCTCCAGGAGGCATTAATTCCCAATTGCCATCAGCTTGACAGACTAGCATTCAGAATACCTAAGTTTGTGGAGGACACCTGAATCAAGCCATCACAATACACTCCAGGGTGACTTAAAATCTGAACAATATTTCTGTCCTGGATCTATCTGACCTGCTTTAGCTTTTAGAGCCACAATCATAACACTTTCTATAACTTCTCTCTAGGTTAGAGAATACTTTCTCTTCATCATGGACATGTGGCTACATTTGAGTATCACTCAGGGTTTTTACTCTGACAGCAAGTTATCCTTCCTCTTTTTCCCCTACACAGGCTTCATTTCTGAATGCTCTGGATTTTCATAACATATATGTGTGTGTGTGTGTGTGTGTGTGTGTGTGTGTGTATGGACATGCACACATACATACATGCTTTTTTGTTTGCTGTTCTGTAGATTTTACAGAAGAAAATATTGCTCAAAAGCCAACAGGAATCTTATGAAAAGAAATCTACATATTTAGTACAATCCCCATCAAAATTCCAATGGCATTCTTCACAGAAATAGAAAGAAAATCCCAAAAATTCATTTGGAAGCACAAAACAACCTTGAATATCTAAAACATTTTTAAGCAACAACAATAAGGCTGCTGGTATCACCATACCTGATTTTAACCTATATTACAAAGCCATAGTAACAAAAATAGCATCGTACTGGCACAAAAACCAGACATGTACATAAATGGAACAGAATAGAGGACACAAATGTAAGTCTGGGTAGCTACAGCCACCTGATCTTCAAAAAAAATGCCAAAAATACTCAGAGAAAAGACAGCCTCTTGAGCAAATGGTGCTGGGAAAACTGGATATATATCTGTAGAAAGATGAAAATAGATCCTTATCTCTCTCCATTCAGAAGAATTAAGTCCAAATGGATCAAAGACCTTTGTAGAAAACCTGAAACTGAAACTGCTAGAGGAAAAGGTAGGGAAAATCCTTCAACATATTGGTCTTAAAAAAGACTTTCTGAATATTACCCCAATTGCTCAGGAAATAAAACCACAGATCAACTGCTGGGACCTCATGAAATTACAAATCTTTTTGTATAGCAAAACACACTGCGAAGAGAGCAAATAGGCAGCCTACAGAATGGGAGAAAATATTTGTCAGCTATACATCTGATAGAGTATTTATATATAAAATATACAAAGAAATCAAAAGCACTAAGTAATAAGAAATCAAGGAACCCAATAAAAATGGGCTATGGAACTAAATAGAGAGTTTTCAAAAGAAGAAATACAGATGGCACATCAACATCTAAAAAATGTTCTACATCCCTAGCCATGGGGAAAATGCAAATTAAAAGTATGTTGAGATTCTATATCACTCCTGTCAGAATGGCTACCATCATGAAAACAAATTACAATAAATGCTGGTGCAGATGTGGAAAAATAGGAACCCTTCTACACTGTAGCAGGGAATGCAATCTGAACCAGCCATTATGAGTATCAGTGGGGAGGTTCCTGAGACATCTAAAAATAGATTTACCATATGACCCAGCTATACCACTCCTAGACATATATCCTAAGGACTTGTCTCACTACCTTACAGAAACTTGCTCAACCATATTATTGCTGCTGTAGTCACAATAGCTAAGAAATTGAACCAGCATAAATGCCCCTCAACTAATGAATGCATAATGAGTATGCAGCACATTTATATAATGGAGTTCTACTCAGAAGTAAAGAAAAATAAAAGTATGAAATTTTCAGGAAAATAGATGGATCTGGAGAGGATTATACTTAGTGAGGTAACACAGACCCAGAAAGCTAAACATCATGTGTTCTCTCTCATAGGTGGATCCTAGCTACAAATGATTGGACTTCTATGTGAGTAGGAATAAAACTCAGTAGCAGAGGCCAGTAAGGTAGAATAGAAAAGGAGGGAGGGGGACTTAATAAGATGGTATTCTACATATGTAAGTAGAAGAACAGATTAATGGGGGTGAAAAGACCTAAGTGATGTCAAGAGAAGAGACTGAGTAAAAGAAAGGTGGAGGTAGGGCTAATCAAAATCTAAGAGGACATAAATAAGTCATATTGAAACATACTTTTCCGACAATGTAACACCCAGAAGTCATAGATTGTTACTAGAAAATTTTCAGTGCCTGAGATGGGATACCTTCTAGTGAGTTGTTGGCCAGGGAGAGCATTGATGCCCCCAAACCATTACAGGCTTTTGCGAATGCTCTTGGTTTCCCACCAGGAATAGATGGTCAGACCCTAATGCTGAAGACTCCACATACTTGGGCTACAAGGTCACTGAGAAATCATGCTGGAGCTGAGCTGAAAATCTCCTCCATGTTGACTAGCTGACTGGAAGCTGGAAAAAGCTACGCTGCATGCAGTTCAATGGAAGAGAAAGGAATAAACAGTGGAGATACTCAAAAGTGGACACTGCAAGCATTAAATTTGGCCATCCAGGCCAAATGACCCAAAGGGTTCAATAGTGACATGTCTGTTATGGGAGAAACCAGCTGTTCCCTAAGTGGTCTGGTGGCCTGCTCCATGGGAGGGAATACATTCCTGATAGTGAAAACCTACCACAGGGGTAGTCAGGAGCCATAGGGGTGTAATGTCTGCTGGTGTCTGGATAAATGTATATACTATATGTATATACTGCCTGGTAAGCACTCCTTTATATGTTCTTACCCATATGTTAATGCTACTCTCACTTTTGGTTAGAAAAGCTTCTCTTTTCAGATGGAAGTGACCTCTGAATGCTCAGCACTGAAACATCTCTGTCACATGTGCCAAGGCACAGGATCCGTTGTGGAAGAGATGGCAGAAAGAATGGAAGAGCCAAAGGAAGGGTAGGACGCCTTACAATGCACTCCTCTGGACACAAAATGGCCTTGATATTCATGACCTCCCAGAGCCTGACACTACCTACAGAAGATCATCATAATAGGAGGAAAAGATGATGACATCAAAATAAAAGAGAGACAGATTAAGAGGGGAAAAAGGTATGATGGAGAGTGGAGTTACAAAGGGAAAAGTAGGGGGAGGGAGGGAATTACCATGGGTTATTGTCTACAATTATGGAATTTGTCAATAAAAATAAAAATAAAAGCCAACAGAAGGGTTGGAGAGATGGCTTAGCAGTTAAGGCATTTTTGTTGGCAAAGCCTAATGACCTGGGTTCCATTCTCCAGTACCCACATAAAGCTAGATAGATAAAGTGACACATGCATCTGGTATTGGTTTTCAGTGGCTAGAAGCTCTGGCATGCCCATTCTCTCTCTGCTTGAATATAAATAAACTTAAAAGAAAACAGCTTCTCACAAGAAAAAAGCCAACAGGTGGTAAATTCTTTATATGCACATTGGATAAACAGAATCAAGCCTGGTTACAATTTTTGGACTACAATTAAAGATATTTCTTTTTTGTTTATTTCTTTATTTCTTATTTATTTATTTATTTGAGAGCTAAAGACAGAGAGAGAAAGAGGCAGATAGAGAGAGAATGGGCACGCCAGGATCTCCAGCCACTGCAAATGAACTCCAGATGCATGTGCCACCTTGTGCATCTGGCTTACATGGGTCCTGTGGAATACAAGCCTCAAACTGGGGTCCTTAGTCTTCACAGGCAAGTGCTTAACCACTAAGCAATATCTCCAGCCCCCTAAAGATATTTCTTTTAAGGAGTTGCCTGGTATCAGGTAAAAGGTGAACTCTTACAACTATTTACAAGTCTTTTGGTTTTTTCTAGGTAAGGTCTCATTGTAGCCCAGGCTGATCTGAAATTCACTATTTAGTCTCAGGGCCTCGAACTCACAGCTATCCTCTTGCCTCTGCCTCCCATTAATCCTAGGATCAAAGGCATGTACCACCATGCAAGGCTAACTTTTACAACTTTTATTAGAAATAGAACCATACTCCAAGGAACCGGTTGCATCACTATCATATTCAGAGGGGTTTTATTTGTTGTTTTTTCAAGGTGCAGTCTCACTCTAGTTCAGGCTGACTTGGAACTCATTCTGTATTCCCAGACAAGCCTCAAAGTCATGATGATCCTCCTACCTCTGCTTCCTCTCAGTGCTGGGATTAAATGTGTGCACCACCATGCCCGGTCTCATATTTAGTGTCAAAGGAATCATGAGTTTTTTTTTCTTCTTTTTTAAACAATGTTATAAGCAAGCTCATCAATACTGAGTTAGATTTAGCAATATGGTTTTGTTGCTTTATGATTCTCTTGTTCTAAATCTTCTGCAAGCTAAAAGTACTTTTAATGTGGAAATTTAAAATAGTCAAAATGATTAAATTTTGTTTCAGAACTACACAGTGGAGAAATTCTACTACACAACATATCCCTGTGGTCAATTCTACACATAGACCTCAGATTAAGTATTTGATTTATTTTTTAATATTTTTTTATTTATTTGAGAGAGAGAAAAAGAGGCAGAGAGAGGGAGAGAGAGACTGAGCATGCCAGGGCATCTAGCCACTGAAAACAAACTCCAGATGCATGTGCCACCTTGTGCACCTGGCTTGCATGGGTCCTAGGGAATAGAACCTGAGTCCTTTGGCTCTTCTGGCAACTGCATTAACCACTAAACCATCTCTCCAGCTCAATTATTTTATTTAAAATAATATATTTATGGATTTTTTTGGGCATGCAAATTTAGGTTCAATTATGGCATTTTCAAAGAGATTTTGTTTTTGTTTCTCTTCCCCTCTCTTTCCATCCATCTCTCCACCCCTGTTAATCCTCACCCGCCAACCTCCATTCTGCTTTCATTCTAGCAGAGTCATTCCCCACTTACTGCATGTTCTTTCTCATTTGTGAATCCTAAATTTTAATGTTTCTATATATTTACATATGTTCACATTCCTAACACAGTAAATTATACTTTCACAATGAAAATATGTTTTCACAATGCTGCTATTTATATGTAAATTAAGAAAAATTCAAGCAGGCACAAGTAGAAAAGATAAACATGCTGATACTGTATTTAACACTTAAAGAACATGGTTATTTTTACTGAACATTGACTATGAAGCTAATAATTCTGTCAAATGATTAAAAATTATATGATTTGGGTTCTAAAATGTGATCATGGTTAAGTAAATGAATCTCTGCATAAATGACACATAAACATGCCTGCACAGAGTCACAAAGCTTTAAGGTCCAACTTTAGAAATTTCAGCCATGGACAAGAATAAACACAAGGAGCAGTAAACCTTGCTGGTACACATATCACATAGTTCTTCCCCTTCTTGAGATCATGGATTTATTGTTTGTGGTGAGCTGAAAAATAGTAAAATAAAGACTAACAAAACAGATTCTGTTTTCTCTCATGCAACAGAGAGCAGATTTCTTCAAACTACTGATCTATCCAGAGAGCTACCCAAATGATCAGGAAACAAAGTCTCACCATATGATGAGACAATTGTATTTTGGGGTATACACACAAGAGAACTGAAGACATATGGTCCCAATTTCAAATGAAGACTCATAGAAGCATCTTTATGGTATCTAAAAGTGAGAAATAACACAAATGTATTTCAACTGATGAATGGGTAAAAAATGTGAAATAGACTTCCAGTCAAGATGGTATTGGCCTAACCACACTTCACCTCGTGGGGAAGGAAAAGCAAGAGTGGTGGGGCCTTTAGAGTTTTCACGTCCTAGCAGACCTCCAGTGGGAGAGTGTGAAGGAGAAAAGTAGGGAATCAGCTGATTCCCATGCTCTTGGGTATCCCACCAGTCCCTCAAACACCCTCAAGCAGCTGTCCCAGTTGCTGAGCTAGCCACCATGCCATGGACCAAGTTTGCTCCTGCACTACCTGCAAGCTACATGGACCCCTGCCAGCTATCTGCATTCTTCCCTCCCTTTCCCACCACCAGGACCACCATCCCAGCTGGGACCACTATCCCAGCCACCACCCTGTAGCACCAGGGACCAGGTTTTGCTCCTGCACTACCTGCAGGCTACATGGATCCAGGCCAGCTGGTTGCATTCTTCTCCCCTTCCCTCCCCTGGCTTTCCTCCCGCTTCCTGCCACTGCCCCATTATGCTTTCTTATCCAACCCCTCCCCATCACTGTGTCACCAAATACCACAGCAGTGCCATCCCCCTTCTGCTTTGCTGCACCAGTGGATCCTGCAGTCCCATCCCCTTGTCCTGCCACATCAAAGGAGAAACCATGCACTCCCATCCTCTCCCCTCCCCTGGCCCACTACAACATCCATCTGCATTTCCCTATTCCTCCCCACCCCATTGGGCCACCTGTCCACACAGTCCCCATTCCCCAACCGAGAAGCCTCCACAAGGTCTTCAGGTCCCTACCAGAGCCTAGTAGATTCCTCCCACTTGAGCAGGCTGGAACCCTTGCCATGAGAAGCCTAATCTAGTCAAACATAAAAGGGTAATAATCACTGAAGACAGTTCAAGGGTAAACTACAGCTTCCTCCTGAAATAAATAAGATTCCCCAGACTGTGATGGGCAGGCCACAGTGTAAAAGGAAGAGCATGAAAAAACCAAATGAAAGCAAATACAAGAAGGTTACCCAATACCGCAAAGGAAGTCTCTAATTAAAACTTAGAAGAGACAACAGGATCAGAACCCTCAAATAAAGATACAATATATGTGATCCTGGCCAAGCAATTAGAGGAACTTGCATAAAAACAGCAGAGGTACGACAAATGTATGAATGCTGTCCTCACTAGATTAGACCTAATAGAAATAAAAAAAAAAAGAAACAGGAAGTCTTCCAAAGACAGTTAAATGATCTGAACGAGAGTGGGAACAAAAAAGAGGACCTCAATAGTCAGCTGGCTAAGGTCAAAGAAGGTGTAAATAAATGTAAGCATGAATACCAAGGAGAATTAAGATCATCAAAAAATGACATGTAAAGGGAACTCGACAGAGGGATGGATATTATATATTAAAATGCAGTAGAAAATACAAACCAAATTGAACAAGTCCAAACTTCTGTAGAGGCTCTTAAGAGCAGAGTCACTCATGTGGAGGACAGAACCTCAGACCTGGAAGAAAAGATAGAAGAAATAGTTTGTGAGTCCAAAAATTTGAATAATTTCAAAAATTCTTGTGAACAGAACATGAAGGAATTGTGGGATACCCTTAAATGTCCTAACATTCACATCATGGGTATACCAGAAGGGGAAGAAATTCAAACCAAAGCCATTCATGACTTATTCAACAAAGTTGTTGAAGAAAACTTTCCAACCCTCTAAAAAGAGAGTCCCATCAAGATACAAGGAGCTAACAGAACTCCAAACAGTTGGACCAAAGGAGAAAGTCATCAAGACATACTATCATTAAGACACTAAATATTGATAACAAAAAGAAAGTCTTAAAATCAGCTAGAGAAAATTGCATTACATACAAAAAACATATTACACACTAAGGTAACACATCGGAATTACTTCAGACTTCTCAATGGAAACCCTGAAAGCCAGAAGAGTTTGGAATGGAACACTGCAAATTCTAAGAACCTGTGGGTTCCAACCTAAACTACTCTACCCAGAAAAATTGTCCCTCATAATAGATGGGGAAATAAACACTTCCCATTATAAAAGTCAGCTCCAAAACTATATGAGCACAAAGCCAAACCTACAGAGAGTACTTCAGGGAATTTTTACACAGAAGAATCAACCAACCTCAAGTGCCTACAAGAAACAGATCACAATAACCAAACTCAGAGAAGGCACCAAAACTACAAAGTCCAAGAAAACACCAAACCACATAAGCCACCACAATATTGAAGGGATTAAATCAACCTCAGTTTTTACCCTAAACATTAATGGCCTTAATTCTCCCTTCAAGAGACACAAGTCTACAGGGTGGATCAGAAAAAATGGACCCCTAAGTCTTCTGTCTTCAAGAAACCCACCTCACCACTAAAGACACACACCTCCTCAGGGTGAAAGAATGGAAAATGATATTCCAAGCAAACAGAAATAAGAAACAAGCAGGAGTAGCTATACTAATATCGGATAAAATAGACTTCAAACAAAAATTAATCAAAACACAGGTGCACCACAATTCATAAAACAAAGCCTACTTGATAACAAAACATAAATAAACAACAACCGAATCATAGTCACGGACGTCAATATTCCACTATCGGCAATAGATAGATCACCTAAACAGAAAATCAACACAGAAGTAAGAGATGTCAACAACACCATAGATCAAGTAGACCTAAAAGACATCTGCAGAACATTCTACCCAAAATCTACAGAATTCACATTCTTCTCAGCATCCCATGAAACCTCTAAAATAGATCATATACTGGTCCATAAAGTCTGCCTCTATATATCTATGAAGATCAACAGAATTTCCTGCATGATATCAGATCATAATGCTGTAATGCTAGAAATTAACAACAAGAGCCACACCAGGCTATCCATAAGCTCCTTGAGACTGAACAACACACTTTTATACAATGGGTAGTGGATGAAATAAAAAAATGAAATTTCAAAATTTCTAGAATTGAATGACAATGAAAATACACTGTACCAAAACTTAAGGGATACAATGAAGGCAGACCTTATGGAAAAATTCAGAGCACTAAATTATTTCATAACAAAGACACAGAAATTCTAAATCAATAACCAAACCATCCACCTAAAGGCATTGGAAAAACAAGAATTCAACTCAACAAGCTCCAGATGGAAAGAAATAATCAAGATCAGAACAGAAAATAATGAATTGGAAATTAAGAAAACTGATGAAAAAAGAGCTGGTTCTTTGCAAAAATAAACAAGATTGATAAACCCCTGGCCAATTTGATCATGCAAAAAAAGAGATGCTTCAAATTAATAAAATTAAAAATGAAAAAGGAGAGATCACAACAGGCATAACTGAAATTAAAGAATAATCAGGATTTGTTTCAAAAACCTCTACTCCACAAAATTGGATAATCTAGAGGAAATGTATGAATTTCTGGACACATATCACTTACCAAAGCTAAACTCAGAGCAGAATAATCTCCTAAACAAACCTATCATACCCATCAAGATTGAAAAGGTAATCAAAAACCTCCCCAAAAAGAAGAGTCCAGGACCAGATGGCTTCTCAGCAGTTTTGGCACATTACCGCTTGAGAACTCAGGCAACTTTGGTGCCCCTACCAGGCAGTAGATAGGCAGCTTTGGCAAGTGAGATTGTTCCCTGCGTGTGGAAGCTTAGACTGCTCTGCACTCTCGTCCACTCGCCCACTAACTGAGCAAGCCCAGTCCCACAGCAGGTGCCACCCAAGCTCAGACTGTGTCTCTCGCTTGCACCAGTTCAGGTACCATCCCCTACCCGTCTGCCACGCCGGCCGGCTGCCATTGTCCTGTGGCAGGGGAGCACAGACTGCTTCCCGTTCCCAGCGTTCCCAGCCAGAGTTTGGGCGGCTTCAGTGCTTGGTGCCTCAGTGCCACTCCTAGCTTGAACGCAGGCAGCTTTGTCAGAATTCTATCAAATCTTCATGGAAGAAATGAAACCAATTTTTCTCAAACTCTGCCACATAATCAGAGAACAGGGAAGCTCTACAACTCCTTTTATGAAGCTAGTATCCCCCTGATAGCAAAATCAGACAGAGATCCAACAAGAAAACTATAGGCCTATTTCCCAGATGAACTTAGATGCAAAGATCCTGAACAAAATCCTCACAAACCGAATTCAACAACACATCAAATGTATTATCCACCTTGATCAAGTAGGCTTCATCCCAGAAATGCAGGGTTGGTTCAAAATACAGAAATCTCTCAATGTAATACACCATAAAAACCACATGATCATTTCAATACACGAAGAAAAGACATTCGATAAAATACATCATCACTTTATAATCAAAATGTTGGGGAGAATAGGCATGGAAGGTTTATATCTCAAAATAATAAAGGCTATATATGAAGCACCTAAAGCACAAATAATACTTAATGGGGAGAGACTTAAGGAATTTCCATTGATATCAGGAACAAGGTAGGGGTTCCCACTGTCACTTCTCTTCTTCAACATAGTACTAGAAGTCCTAGATCAAGCAATAAGACAGGAGAAAGAAATAAAAGGGATACAATTGCAAAGGGAGAAGTTAAGTTAGCCCTATTTGTAGATGACATGATTCTATACATAAGTGACCTGAGACCCTCCATCTCCAAACTCTTAAAGGTGATGAACTTCTTCAGCAAAGTAACAGGATAAAAAATCAATGCATAAAAATCAGTAACCTTTCTATATGCAAAAGACAAAGATATGGAGAAAAAAATTAGAGACATTGTCCCATTTTCAATAGCAACAACAACAACAAAAAATAAAATACCTTGGAATAACACTAACCAAGGATGTGAAACACTTATGTAATGAAAACATAAAAATGCTGAAGAAATAAATTGAGGAGGACTTGATAAAATGGAAAGACCTTCCATGCTCTTGAATACACGGAGTTAACATTGGGAAAATGGCAAACTTACCAAAAGTAATATACAGATTTATTGGAATTCCATTAAAAATTCTTGCACTTTTCTTCTTAGAGATAGAAAAAAATGATGTCAAAATTCATATGGAATGGAAGCAGGCCTCAGATATCCAAGCATATCCTCAGCAAAAGAAACCTCTGTAAGCATCACCGTATGTGATCTAAAGCTATATTACAAATCCATAGTAACACAAACAGCATGGTACTGGCATAAAAAGCAGACTATATACCAATGGAACAGAATAGAGGATCTAGACTACAGGTAAAGTAACTACAACTACTTGATATTTGACAAAGGCCCTTGATCTTTGACAATGTAGACTGGTAAAAAGATAGCATCTTCAACAAATGGTGTGAGACAAATTTGATAACTATATGCAGGAAAATGAAACAAGACCCACACACCTCGCCATGCACAAATATCAAGTCCAAATGGATCAAAGACCTCAATATAAGGCCAGGAACTCTGCTACTACTGGAAGAAAAAGATAGGAGGAACTTTCTATGATATAGGAGTGGGAAAAGACTTCCTGAACAAAACCCAAATAGCTGAAGAACTTAAATAATCACTCAAGCTTTGGGATCTCAGGAAGCTGAAAGCTTTTCAACAAACATACAATAAGCAGAGCCAATAGACTCCCCACAGAATGGGAGAAAATTTTTACCAGCCATGCAACTGACAGAGGCTTAATTTCTAGAATCTACAAAGAACTCAAAAACCTAAACAATAAAAATATCGAACAACCCACTCACAAAGTGGGGCAGAGAACTGAACAGGGAGTTATCAGAGGAAGAAATACAAATGACAAACACACACTTAAGAAAATGTTCAACATCCCTAACAATCAGGGAAATGCAAATTAAAACAACTATGAGATTCCCCCTTACCCCAGTAAGATAGCAAACATTATGTACATTTTATTATGTTATGTTGTAAAAACATAATATATCTATGCATTATAATATATTATTATTAATATCACCTCATGAAAAACCTATTAATACTGCACATGGTTGATACATTAGCAAACATGCAGTATGCTATTTATGATGGGATTATAATATAATTATCTGGTGAGCCTAATTAATAATTATGGAATATAAGTTTGTAAAATATAATTAAGTGTGGTTAAAAGGGGAAAAATCAAATGAAAACAAATGTTAGCAAGGATGTGGAGGACTAGGGACCCTCATTCACTGTTGGTTGGAATGTAAGATGCTACAAACACTTTGAAATACAATATGGAAGCTCCTAGAAAGGTTGATGATAGAGTTGCCAACAGATCTAGTTATTCCCTTACTGGGCATTTACCCTAAAAGCTCCAAGCCTCAGTTCAGAGATTTTTGCCCAACCATGTTTATAGCTGCTCAATTCATAATAGCTAAGAACTGGAATCAACCCAGATGTCCATCACTGGATGAATGGATTACCAATATATGGTATATATGCACAATGGATTTCTACTCAGCAATTAGAATAAAATGACACAATGAAATTTGTAGAAAAATGGTCGAAATTGGAACATGTCATTCTCAGTGTACTCATCCAATCACATAAAGGCAATTGTCACATGGTCTCTGTCATCTGTGGCTCCTAAGCTGGATCAGCCTGAGATGCTGACATACCTAATAGGCATCTCGAGGACTGGACAATAGGGAGGGTGTGGTTGGAGGGGAGGGTATGTGTGGTGGTGAACACAAAACTGGACCCAAATGAAATGGTATCATAAAATGCTATATCCTGGAAGACAGACTAAAAGGTTGAACCCTCATCAGGACCTTAGAGGGAACACCTGAATCAAAGGGCCCTGGAGAGGTTATTATGAAGGCTAACTTTAATTTTCTCCTTTCTCTCTCTCTCTCTTTTTCTTCTCTCTCTTTTATATTGCCTTCTTCTTCCTACTTTTCCTGGGTGCTGGCCTATAATTCGCAGTACCAGGATGTGGTTAACATCCACAATGAGCTGTTTATCAGAGAGACCTACAAGGTTTCCCAAAAGAAGACAGGCTTCTGTCCGAGCACTTGATTTCCTACCAAAGATTAATGGTAAGACCCTACTGCTGAAGACTCCATATGCTATTGGTACAGTACATGGAGAGACATGGCTGGAATCTGGAAGAGAGCCAGTCCCCAGACAGTTAGCTTCTTGAGTGCCAAAAGGTGCTACACGAGCTACTGGGGGACAGTGGCCAACATCTGTCCAAGCAATTCAAGGTCTAAGATACTCAGCAGTAACCAACCTGATGTGATGCTCACCCAAGTGCAATAGTGGCACAGAGCCATGGTGGGTAAACAACTGCTCGTGGATTGCTTAACAGATCTACTCAATGGAAAGGAACCCATATCTGGAACTGGGAAACAAGTTGGAATCATATCCACATGATGAGTTTGCTCTCCAATATCAAGCTCCTACCAATCTTTGGCTGTAAGAGGGTCTATACCTATTAAATTCTGTATAACCCAACAATGGTTATCCCATTTAACTAGTTCTGACTTCACTCTCCGTTGCAGAATCTGCTTCTCTTTTTCAGATGAACATAGGACCTGAGGAGAGAATCAGCCCATGGCACTTCACCAGTGCCCCAGCTAAAACAATAGAGTAATTGGGGAAATAAGCAAGAGTGCTGCTTTCTTGTTGAACCTGATATCAGCACAAGGGTCAGGACACTCAGCTCCTTCCAAATCAGAGATCCAGAGACACAGAGGTTCCTAAGAGACCATCACTGAAGTAGACCTAAAAAAAACCCAACTTGGCTCAGGGAAATTTGTGGAAGGGGGGACCGAAAGATTGTTAGAGCTACAAGTTGGGAAATTACAGAGACGTTGCATCTTCCCCATAACTGATTGATACCACAACAATGCTTGACCTACAGTCCCCATGGGGATAACAGACATCTTCAATGAAAAGGGTTCCTTCGGGGGGGGGGGGACTGAGATGAGGGTAAAGATGGTACCAACATGTGCTCTTTATACAATCTGCATGCCCATATCCACATATATAATTTTAAAAATGTGAAATATGCACAGAATCAGTACTGTAGATACCTTCTCACAGATGGCACAAAGGACCTGACCAGAAGGAGATTATGGAAGGAAAAAATTTTTCTGGGCTTATAGTCTTGAGGAGATTCTCCATGATGGCAGGGAAAACATGGCACAAGAGGCGGCTGCCATCACCTCTGGATCTAATTCCAGAATTGCTACCAGATGGGGACCTAACATTCAGAACACATGAGTTTATGGGAAATATCTAATTCAGACCACTACAGTGAGTTATTTTATAGCCAAAAATAAATGAAGTATAAATATGCCACATGATGGTGGATGAATAATGAAAACATTACATTTAATGAATGAATCTAGATTTAAAGCCATGTATTGTATGATGTCATGTATTAAGCAGCTATACTTTTCAATCCCATAAAGACAAAAGTAGTTTAATTTTTTTTCATGGTTTTATGTGGAAAGGTAGTAATTATAAGCAGGCATACATAGGGCATTTTGGAATGATGAAGTTGTTATAGAATCTGCTAGTGATAGTAGTTTCATAACATTAATAATGGACAATAAATGGATAGTAAATGACAAAACTGGTGAATTTTATGTTATGTGAAACTTAACAGAAAATAAACAAGAAGTAAAATTACAAACCATTCCTAGTGGAGAAGGAGGCAAAAATGTTCTTTTCATTGGTGTGGCCACTGGTAAGTTGACTATTCTTTAGGAAGTAACTGCCTATCCGAACTCATGCAAGCAACCCTAATTTAACTTTGGTTCACACACACACACACAAATCAGAAATGAAAGTAGAAAGGGAATTAGTTTCAAAGGATTTAGTGGGAGTGTGAAGTGGATAAAAGAGTGTAATAAGGTATGAACATAGTTAAAACACATTATGCACATTTATGAAATGGCTTAAAATGTTTAAAAAATTTCCAATCACAATTGTTAAAATAGCAAATAACATCAGCTGTAAAGGAATCAACAACAAAATGGGAACACTAAACTATAAATAAGGAAAATAATACTACTACAAACAGGGATAATGTCAACTAAGTACATTATTTGCATGTATAAAAATATAATGAAACACCTTATCCTAAACAATACATAGCAACAATAATAAATTTACAAAATTGTTATGGTACACTGAATTCATACAGGACACCCAAAATATGTGGGCTTGGAGGTAGTATTCTGCCATTGAACTTTACATGGCTATGAATCAATTGAGCATATCAATATGTGTCCTCCAAAATGTGTAGAGATAATTATCAACAACTGTAAAATTGTGGCACTCCAAGAGATATGAACACATGTTAAAATGTTTATCATACAAATATTTGGCAAATGCTAAACAAATTGACAAATTAGGTCCAAGGAGAATCAAATAAACAGAAATACTGATGAGGGACACTGACATTAATATATGAATGAAGGCAAAAATGGTATGATGACTATGGGAGGAGAGGACTACTGCTGGAAGTTGTGCATGCCCAGTTACCTAATGCCTGCCAAGTGGTGTGAAACAGCCCAGCCACAATGGAAAACAACAGTGGGATATAGAACATGAAGTCACATCCTACAGAGAAAAGTTTCCCATCAATACATAGATTTTGATTGATGGTTGGAAATAAATAGAAAGTTTACTCAAAAACATAACAAAGGGGTGGATAGAGGCTCAGAAATTAAGGCACTTGCCTGCAAAGTTCATGGTTCAGTTCTCCAGTAGCACGTAAAGCCTGATACACAAAGTGGCACATGCATCTGGAATTATTTTGCAACAGCTGTAGGCTCTGATGTGCCCATTCTCTTTCTATCTCTCTGCTTGCAAATAAATAAAAATACTTTAAAAATAGTGTAATCACTATAGTGAACAGTTTCTTACATTGGGCATTTTATTTTTGGTTTTTCTTTTTTCTTTCTTTTTTGGTTTTTTATTTATTTTTTTTTTTAAGATAGGGTCTTGCTCTAACCTACACTAACCTGGAATTCATTATGTAATGTTAGAGTGGCCTCCAACTCAGGGAAATCCTCTTACCTCTTCCTCCCAAGTGCTGGCATTAAAGGCATGTGCCACCAGTTCAAGATCAGAGCACAGGGGTCATCAATGACATCACAAAGTCTAGGTGGTCACAAAAGTGGCTCCTGACCAACGAGAGCAGGTCAACAAGTTGATGGGTATAGATGTTGGATTTTTGAGAGTCCCACTCCAGAAAAGAAGTCAAGTGAGCCAAACTCAGGAAGCAAAGCAACATGGCACTAGAAGGAGTAGCTAAGAGCTGTAAACCTAAGAAACAGAGCACATCCCGCTCCACAAGAACTGAGCTGCAGTTCCACATTAGCCGTGTGGAAGGCTTCCTGCGTGATGGCAACTACTCCCAGCGGCTGAGCTCATCCACACCGGTGTTCCTCACTGGCGTCCTCGAGTACCTGACTTCTAACATCCTGGATCTGGCTGGCAAGGAGGCACAAAACAAGGGCAAAAAGCGCATCGCACCTGAGCACATCCAGAAGGTGGTTCAAGACAACCAGCAGCTCCAACAACTGTTTGAAGATGACATCAAGTCTCTGATTGCTGAGGTGCCTGAAGCCATGGAGAACTGATGATGCCAGGTCCCAGAAACTGGAGGGACCAGATCACCAACCTCAGCTAGCCCCAGTGTCCCTCTAGCTGAGGAAGCTCATCAGACATGCTATTAAAATGACAAAACGGATGCCAGTGTTCCCAGCTCCTTTCACTCTGTCGTTTTGAGTGGGAGATGTCCTTGAGGCAACCAGGAGAGGGTGGGGGTGGAAGCTGTGTTCAGCATGGGATATTTGAATCAGTGACTTCCTTCCAGGAAAAGGTTTCTAACGGGAAAGATGTGAGCAGTGGTCCTGGTGGGAGGGAGGAGCTGGGGCAGAAGGCAGAGAAGGAGATCTCATGGACTCCGGAGCACAGAAGACCTTGGGGGTTGGGGGCAGGACGTGGCTGGAGCTTGGCATGTATGTTGTATCCCAAGTGAGATGCAGGTAACTGAAGAAGGGAGCCGGGCTGAACACCTGATCTGTGGTGAGGAAAGTCTCAGGTGAGCAGGTGATGGCAATGTGTGAGGGGATAATGTGGAGTAGAAAGGGATACATTGTGGGCATGAGTTTAATGGGACAAGGATGTTCATGTGAACACCGAGGAGTGAAAGGGACACACACTATGGGCATGAGTTTAATGGGAGAGGGACATTCTCATGAACATTGAGAAGTGGAAGGGACAAACTGTGACATGAGTTTAATGGTTCAGGGACATTCACATGAACACTGAGGAGGGAAAAAAAAACATACTGTGGGCAAGAGTTTAAGGGAAGAGGGACATTCTCATGAACACTGAGGAGTGAAAGGGACACACTGTGACATGAGTGTAATGGGACAGGGACATTCACATGAACACTGAGGAGTAGAAGGGACATACTCTGGACATAAGCTTGGTTGGGGACATTCACATTAACACTGAACAGTGAAAGGGACACATAGTGACATGAATTTTACAGGTCAGCGACATTCACATGAACACTGAGGAGTGCAAAGGACACACTATAACACGAGTATAATGGGAGATGGAAATTCACATGCACACTGAGTGAAAGAGACACAGTGTAGGTACAAGTTTAATGGGTCAGATATGTTCTCATGAACACTGAGGCATGAAAGGGACATACTGTGGGCACGATTTTAATGTGTCAGGGATGTTCACATGAACACTAAGAAGTGAAAGGGGCATAATGTCAGCAACAATTTATTGGGCCAGGGACATTCACAAGAACACTGAGGAGTAAAAGGGACATACTGTGTGCAGGATTTTAATGAGACAGGGACATTGACATGAGCACTGAGAAGTGAAAGGGACACACTGTGGGCATGAGTTTAATTTGACAGTACATTCATATGATCACTGAGGAGTGAAATGGACACACTGTGACATGAGTGTAATGGGTTTAATGGGACAGAGATGTTCACATGAACACTGAAGAGTGACAGGGACATACTGTGACATGAGGTTATTAAGTTAGGAATGTTCATATGAAAACTGAGGAGTGACAGGGACACACTGTGACATGACTTTAATGAGTCAGGGACATTCACATGAATTCTGAGGAGTGAAAGGGACACACAGGGATCGTGAATTTAATGGGTCAGGGGTGTTCACATAAACATTGAGGAGTGAAAAGGACCCATTGTGATATTAATTTAATGGGAAAGGGATGATCACATGCACATGGAGGAGTAAAAGGTACTCAGTGTGACATGAGTTAAAAGGGTCAAGCACATTCACATCAACACTGATGAGTGAAAAGGGCACAAGTTTAATGAGTCAATGATATTCACATGTATACTGAGGAATGAATGTTGGACACTGTGTGGACAAGTTTAATGGGTCAATAACATTCAGAAACACTGAGGATTGAAAGGATACACTATGACATGAGTTTATTGGGTCAGAAACATTCACATGAGCACCAAATAGTGAAAAGGACACACTTTGGACATGAGTTTAATCAGTTAGGACATTCACATGAACACAGAGGAGTCTAAGGGCCACACAGTGATAAAAGTTTATTGGGCTAATGATGTTCACATTAATACAAGGGTGAAAAGGACATACTGTGACATGAGTTTAATGGGAGAAGGATGTTCACATGAAAACTGAGGGTTGAAAGGGACACATTGTGATATATGTTTAATGGGTCAGAGAAGTTAACATGACCACTCAGGAGTGAAAAGGAAACTGGGCACTAGTTAAATGAGTCAAGGACATTCACATGAACATTGAGGAGTTTAAGGGACACATTTTGGGCATGAGTTTAACGAGTCAGGGCAAATCACATGCACATGGAGGAGTGAAAGAGACACATTGTGACATGAGTTTAATGGGTGGGACTTTCACATGAACACTGAAGAGTGAAAGTGACATTCTGAGGGGATGAGTTTAATTGGTCAATGACATTCACATGACCATTGAGGAATGAAAGAGCCACACTGTGCACAAGAGTTTAATTGGTCAGGGACATTCACATACACACTGAGGAATGAAAGAGCCACACTGTGCACAAGAGTTTAATTGGTCAGGGACATTCACATACACACTGAGGAATGAAAGTGGCAGACTGAGTACCTGAGTTTAATGAGTCTGGGACATTTATGTGAACACTAAAGAGTAGAAGGGACACACTGTGATATGGATTTAATGGGTCAAGGAAGTTCACATGAACAATAAGGACACACTGGGCACTAGGGAGCTAGTCAGGGATGTTCACACGAACATTGAGTACTGAAATGGATACATTGTGTACGTGAGTTTAATGGGACAGGAACATTCACATGAACATGGAGGGGTGAAAGGGGCACACAGTGACATGAGTTCAATGAGACAGGAACATTCATATGAAAACTGAGGAGTGACGGGGACACACTGTAACATGAGTTTAATGGGTCAGGGACATTCACATGAACACTGAGGATTGAAAGGGATGCACTGTGACATGAGTTTAATGAGTCAGGGATGTTCACATGAACAATAAGGAGTGAAATGACACACTTTAGGCACAATTTTAATGGGACAGGGACATTCACATGAACACTGAGGAGTGAAGTGGCCACACTGTGACAGTAGTTAAATGGGACAGGGGCATTCACTTGAACACTGAGGAGTGAAAGAGACACACTGTGACATGAGTTTAATGAGACAGAGACATTCATATGAACAGACCATGGCATGAGTTTTATGGTTCAGGTACGTTCACATGAACATTTAGGAGTTGAGGGGAAGTACTGTGGGCATGAATATAATGAATAGGTCAGGGACATTTACATGACCACTGAGGAGTGAAAGGGACTAAGTGTGAAATGAGTTTAATGGGACAAGGGTGTTCATATGAACAGTGAGGAGTAAAAAGAACATGACATGACTTTGATGAGTTAGGGACATTCACCTGCATACTGAGGAGTGAAAGGGACACAGTGTAGGCATGAATTTAATGGGACCTGGATGTTAACATGAACACTGAGGATTTAAAGAGACACACCATGACATGAGATTAATGGGTCAGGGAATATGAACACTAAGAAATGAAAGGGGCATACTGTGTGCATGAGTTTAATGAGACAGGGACATTCACATGAACACTTAGAGTGAAAAGGACACACTGGGCACAAGTTTAATGGGTCAATAACATTCACATGAACACTGAGGAGTGAAAGGGATACATTGTGGGCACAGTTTAATGGGACAGGGATTGTTCACATAAACACTGAAGAGTGATGCTATGTTGGTGGAAACAAAAGGAAATATACAGCACAGGAATTATCTCATTTCATATTAATATTTTATACTCTGCTGCATTTTAAAAGAGGACTTACATGAGAATGAATAGCTAGTACTGAGATATTCTGTATCGAATATATCCTTCTATTCTATTATGTCCACTGGGAAACTAAATAACAATGGTATACAAATTCTTTAATATGACCTAAGGCATACAATTCAAATAGTTCTTAATGCATACTGAATATTATTGAACTCTTTACCCATATGTTCAGTTATAAACACAGTTGTCCATTTCTTTCTCAGAGAAAACCCATAGCCTGTCATGATTGTGTTTGTTATTGTGATGTGTGCACTGTAGAGTCATAAAGAGATGACATGCATGCATGTTTGGAGAGTATTGGTATAATCTATACGAGTTCTGAATCTGACTCTCAGTTTTAACCAGTAACAACAGTTCATACCGGTCCACAAACCAGCCTCAATATATCTGGAACACTGAATTTCTTTTGTTCGTGTCCTTTTTATGTCTGTGTTACTTTATTTATTTATATTGTATTGTAACACAAGTGCAGAATAATTAATATGATGAATCTGAGTTCCACTGAAGTAGGTATTTATTTATGATATAAAGAAACTTCTTCAGATCATTACTTACATCAATGAATAGATGAATTAAAAAGTAAAGTTTGCACATTTTTTTTCAATTTTCTTGACATCTTATTATTTCAAACACATTCTTGCATTGGCAGTTAATAAAGGTACCTAAGAAAGCCAGGTTACATCCAGAGTCCCATGAAGTAGATATGAACTAGATCATGATGACATCTTACCCCAAACAGTCCTACTGATTGGAGAATAGTCTGACTCAGAACCTTGCATGAGTTTGTCATGTCATACAATGCTGGTATTGGACAAAGTCAGGCATAGTTTTACCCTTAACTCTAACACATGCTGAAAGTCTTCCTTGCCAATCTCTCTCCTGACGTTAGTTATAGTGCAGATGCCAAGAACAGGTTGGAGAAAATTACTGGTATAATAGCTCAGACAGAAGCTATCCAAATGTTTCACTCTGAGGAAGACTGTCTCTAACAGTTCCGCTGTTTTGCTCATATACCCAGTGTGACTTTATAGAGATGACTTTTCAAGCCCTGTACTTGCATCATTCCCTGCTTCAACCAGTATTTAGATTCCCATGGGTAACAGCTAGCATATTTACTTTGTAGTGACATTGTGTAGAGTGCACTATACTTGCAAAGCTTCTTTGACCTCATTTTTCCTCATCCTCTAGCAAGGCAACCTGGAATCCTACATGCTGTTGGCACTCCTGTTTCACATTCAGACCTCAAAGGGTATGGATCAGGCCATCCAGCTATTCATTTTTTAATTATTATTATTATTAACTAAATATTTCTTATGGATACATCATGTGTTGGTACCCCCTTTTCCCTTGTCCCTGCTCCCATGCCACTGGGGATTCTCCTCAGTGGGGTTGCAGGTATTCCCCATGGGGTTGTGGGAGAAGTAGTCAGTTATTTTGGGGGGTGGAAAGGGAATGCCCCTGGGCACAAGAATCAACCTGTGGCTCTTAAAATTTTCTTCCCCCTCTTCCACAAAATTCCCTGAGCCATTGGTGGATGAGTTTTAAGTCTACATCAGTGACGAGCCCTTAGGAGCATCTGGATCACTGCTTTGGTAGGTGTTGTGTATCCTCAGGGTCTGTCTCCTGCACTCTGGCACTGATTATCAGGTTCATCATGGAAGCATCACTCATGCTAGTCTCCCCAGTTCCTGTGTGGTTTCAGCTGTGGCTTGGCTGAAGTGTGAGAGGTAGTTTGTCTTCTCCAGTTGCTCTACCTTCTGAAAAAGAAAAACAGATTTTCCTACAAAGGGTGAAGTCAGCATAGTTTAAATGGGATAAGCATTACTAATTTAGACAGAATTTGATGTATGTAATCCCTCTTTTAGCCAAAGACTAGTGAGAGCTTGACACTGGAGACCATAATCTTTGTCTCCATAGGATTCTATTCTGGTTCTCAGTTCCATATATGAGTTCTTTTACACTAAGCCGATCTCTTGGCCAATCAGAAAGTTATTGGTTACCCACTGAGGCTGTGAGACACTATTGCATTGGTGTTTACATCATGGCTGGGTATTTGCTTCTGATTAGCTTAGACCTCTGGTTGCTCAGAACATTGTTGGCCACTTTCCCCCAGTAGCCCATGTAGTGCTTTCCAGCACTAGACAGGCTAATTGTCTGGTAACTGGCTTTCTTCTGAATGCCAGTCAGGTCTCTCCATGCTCTGTGTTATCAGCATATGGTTTCTTCAGCAATAAGGTCTTAGCTTTTGCCTCAGGCAGGTAATCAAGTGCTTTTACAGAAAGCTCTCTTGATTTGGGACTTCATAGGTCTCTCTGATCAACAGCTCAATGTGGGTTGCGACCAATCTCTGGCCCTGAGAGTTACAGGCCAGAGACAGAAAAAAAAAAAAAAAAAGTTTTCTTTTATGTTTAGGCTTCATCCCACCCTCACAACATCCATAATTTTTTATGAGCTCCCCTCTTACTCCTTTTGAGTACTATACCTTTTAGGCTATCTCCAAAGATAAAGACTTATAAGGTATCAGCTCATTTTGGATTTAATTTTGTGTTTTTCCCCCCTTACACTTCCCCTCTTTTCCCCCAAACCCTTCCATCTGATTGTCTGGGCTATAAGTTGCCTATCAGGTATGACAGCCACTTGAGCAGCTCCAGGTTAGGAACCACAGATAAGTGACACCATGTGGTGTTTATCTTTCTGTGGTTGTGTGAGTTCACTGAGTATGATCATTCCAAGTCTGTATATTTTTCTACAAATTTCAGTGTGTTGTTTTTCCTTAATGCTGAGTAGAATTGCATTGTATAAATGTACCACAACTTCATCATCCATTCATCCAATGATGGGCATCTGGGTTGATTCCAGTTCTTAGCTATAATGAATTGAGCAGGTATAAATATAGTTGAGCAAATGTCTCTGTACTGATGCATGGAGTATTTAGGACAAATGCCCATTAAGGGAATAATCGGGTCTATTGGTAACTCTATGTTTACCCTTTTCAGGAATCTCCATATTGATTTCCATAGTGGTTGTACAAGTTTATATTCCCACCAACAGTGGATGAGGATTCCTCTTTCCCCACATCCTTGCCACCATTTGTCATTGTTAGATTTTTTTTTAATGATTTCCATCCTTACTGGAGTAAGGTGAAATTGCATGGTTGTTTTAATTGCCATTTCCCTAATAGTTACAGATGTTGAAGATTTTCTTAAGTTGTGTGTTAGCCATTTGTAATTCTTCCCCTCAGAACACCCTACTCAGTTCTGTGTCCTATTCTTGGAGTGTGTTGTTTGACTTTTTTATTGCTTAATTGTTTGAGTTCTTTGTAGATTCTCGATATTAGACTTCTGTAAGTGGTATAGCTGGTGAAGATTTTCTCTCATTAGTGGTGTTGGCTCTTCTTATCTTATGTTTGTCTATGCAAAAACTTTTTAGTTTCATGATATCCCATTGGTAGAGTCATCATTTAATTTCCTGAACTACTGGGTTATTGTTTAGGAAGTCCTTCCCCACTCCTATATCATGGAAAGTTCCTCTTATTTTTCTTCTAGTAGTTGAAGAGTTTCAGGTCTTATATGGAGGTCACTAATCCATTTGGATCTGATTTTTTTCTGTATTGTGAGATGAGTGAGTCTAGTTTTATTTCCTTCATGTGGTTATCCCATTTGTCCAGCACCATTTGTTAAAGATACTGTATTTTTTTTTTTCAGTCTATGTTATTGGCACCTTTGTCAAAGATATGTAGCTGGTAACCATTTGACCAAAGTTTCAGGTCTTCAATTCTGTTTCATTGGTCTATATGTCTGTTTTTATGCCAGTACCTTGTATTTTTGGTTACTTTGATTCAGTAATATAGTTTTAGATGGGGTATGGTGATACCTTCAGAGGTATTTCTTTAGCAGAGGATATATTTGCATATCCAAGGCCTGATGTGATTCCATGCAAATTGTGAGATCATTCTTTCTATGTCTGTGAAGAATGATTCTGGAATTTTTATTGGTATTACATTAAATCTGTATTTGCTTTTGGTAGAATTGTCATTTTCCTAATATTAATTCTACCTATCCAGGAGCATGGGACATCTTTCCATCTTTTCAAGCCCTCCTAAATTTCTTTCTTGAGTTTTTTTTTTTTTTTATGTTTCCATTGTATAGGTCTTTCATGTCCTTGGTTAGTGTTATTCCAAGATATTCAATTTTTTGTTGCTATTGAAAATGGGACAGCCTTGCTAATTTCTTTCACCATATATTTGTTCTTTGCATATAGAAAGGCTACTAATATTTGAGTGTTCATTTTTTATCTTGCCACTTTACTGAAGGAATTAATCACCTCTAGAGGTTTTGACATGGAGACTTTGGGTCACTTATGTACAGGATCATGTCATCTCAAATAGGGCTACCTTGATATGGTGGTATGATTCAGATGCCCCCATAAACCTAGGTGCTCTGAATGCTAGGTTCCCAGCTGATAGAGATTTGGGAATTAACACCTCCTGGAGACAGTGTATTGTTGGGGGCGGGCTTATGGGTATTATAGCCAGTGTCCCCTTTCCAGTGTTTGGCACATGCTCCCGTTGCTATTGTCCATGTTATGTTGGCCAGCGGTTGATGTCCACTCTCTGCTCATGCCTTTGTTTTCCCCTGCCATTGTGGATCTTCCACTACAGTGTATAAGCCAAATTAAACCTTTTTTTTTTCCAAAGCTGTTCTTGGTCAGGTGATTTCTGCCAGAAATGTGAACCTGACTGCAACAGTAATGTCAGTACTGAGAGTGGGGTCATTTGTTGCTAGACACCTGACTGTGTAGATTTGGCCTTTTGGAGCTGATTTTCAAGGGGAATGTGGAAGGATTTGAAGTCTTGGCTTAAGAGAAGCATTGCAGAGCTGTAAGTACAACTTGATGGACTATTCTGGTCAGAGTTGAAAGACCGGAATGCAGTAACAACTATGGACTTGTGAGAGGGAGAAAGAACTTTGTCTGGACTGGGCGAGAAGCAGTCTGTGTGAGAGACTTGTTGTTATGCCTGTGTCCTGAGAAGTTGTGCAGGGTTGCATTTCATAGAAATGGACTGGTGTGAGCAGAGGGATATGGCACAGAAAGAAATCTTTAGGCCAAAACTGCTGTAATTGGGAGTTTACAACCATTGAGATTGGCCAGCTGACCTGCATTGGGACAACAGAAAGAATATAGACTCTTTTTAAGGGGCCTGAATGTTCAAGGAGTATCCTGTTCAAGTCTGATTTATTCCCCCCCCCCGATTAACAAATTGGCACCCTACATCATATTGTGGAGTATAAGAAATGTTGGAAAGAGAGGATCATTGAATTTACAACATGGTCTTGTGTTTTGGAAATGGTCAAGAGCAGTGTGAAGCAGGTTTGCAGAATGCCTGCATGGAGTCCCTGTGGGGCCATAAGGATGAACCGTCAGTTGCAGTGGAGACCTAGTGGAGATACCAGGACCACAAGATGGCTGCAAAGTAGCGCTGCTGGCCCCAGATGAAGTTTTCCAGGAGTGTGAGTAGCCTAGCTGGAGGGGTGGAATTGGAACTCCAGAGTCTTGTTGCTGGTTAGAATTATCAGACTTGGACACTTGTCATTAGTTAGAGTTGTTGGGCTTGGAGCAACAAAGTTGGATGTTTGCTCTGTTTAAATCTTGTATTGGTTGAATATTTCTTTGCTATGCCCAATAACATCTTTTGCAGTGTAAGCATTTATTCTGTGCTATTATGTTTTTTTTTTTCTTTTTGTGTTAAGTTAAAAGACATTGGACTATAGGAATGTTTGAATATCATTAGGATTGATAAAATCTATGCAGACTTTTAAAGTTGGACTGAATACATTGCATTTTAAATCATGGATGATTATCAGTTTATGGGGGCCAGAGGTGGAATTTGGTGGTTTGTTTTAGGTGTCCCCTATAAACCTCAATGTTCTGAATGCTAGGTTCACAGCTGATGGAGATTTGGGAATTAATGCCTCCTGGAGGGAGTGTATTGTTGGGAGCAGACTTATGGGTATTATAACCAGTGTCCTCTTGCCAGTGTTTGGCACACACTCCTGTTGTTATTGTTCACCATATGTTGGTCAGGGGGTGATGTCAGGCCTCTTCTTGTGCATTTTTTTCCTGCCATGATGGAGCTTCCCCTGAAGTCTATAAGCCAAAATAAACCCCTTTTTCCCAAACCTGCTCTTGGTCAGGTGATTTCTGCCAGCAATGTGAACATGACTATAACACTTGACTTCTTCCTTTCCATTTTGTATCCATTTTATTTCTTTCTCCTGTCTCATTGCTTGGGCTAGGACTTTTGGTACTATGTTGAAGAGCAGTGGTGACAGTGGGTGGCAGGGAGGTAATAAGGCAAAAGAAAGTATCACTGCATTGTTCTTTCATCCAGGAACTGTCAGTGGTGTAAAGTGTAAAAGAAAGGGTCATATGAATGGTAAAGAGAAGAGCAGTGTGTCATCAGTGTAGTGGTGGAAGCCAGCAGAAAATTGAAAGAAGCAACCAGACAGATGCATTCACATCAGTGCCATGGTGGAAGTGGGTATGAACTGCCGGAGATGGCAAGCATGCCATTTCAGGGTCACAAAGAATCGAGCGCTGAAGAGCTGCATGACACAGTTCCAGCTCAGCTGTCTCTTCCTTGGAGTCCAATATAGCCCCTCTATAGAAACATCTTTGGCTCTCTATGCTACAGATATCTATAGTTTTCTGTATAATGTTTGTCTTTTTCTGTCTTTCATGTGGTGTACCAATCTCTAAGTTTACTTTTCCAGCAAAAATTGATGTTAGTGAAGTGTTGGTCAATGTATCTGAAAGAAGCTCTGGCATAAAATTGGAAAAACAAGAAAATGGGTCAGAAATAATTGTTTACCTTAATGTCTTAAAGAAAGTCAGGCATGGAGTACAGTACACTGAGGAGGAAACAATGAACCTCCTGGAACAGTGTAAGAATTGTTCTATGATTAATTTTTCTGAATGGTGGCAGTTGCAGCAAATTATGACTCTTTACCAAGAATCTTTACAGGAAAAACAACCGAGGTCAGAAAGAATTCAATCAGGGGGGACCAAAGTCTAAGTATTGGAGGGAGATAGAAAAGGAAATTCAAAAGAAATGGTTAGGGGATAAATGGGTTTATCGGATCAATGGTCAATGGTGGGAACCCCCATTTTGTGGTTGTTCTATCTCTCACCTTTAATACAGTAATTGAAAGTAGGAGCTCATGAAACTGCAAGTGCTTAACCATACATACATGGGGAAGTGTGAAAATAGCTAATCATTATAGGGGCCTGATGGCTGTACTTGAGGTAAATAATTATGGGATTGTTTGATATAAAGAAATAGCAAAAAGTTTCTATGAATTCTGTGAAACTGTACCTTCTTGATGTTTGCTCTTCCATGACATGCTCACAAAATAAAAGACTGAGGTTAAGAGCTGTGGCAGGAGAGAGAGAGAGAGAGAGAGAGAGAGAGAGAGAGACTCAGCTGCTTTCAGCATTAGCCTGTCAGCTTGCACCAGAACTTGACTTCAAGTTGTTATTGCCCTGCTCCCTTTCACACCTCTCTTAGGGGACCCTCCTTCAAGCCAGGGCTGGACCCCAGCAATGAACATGAATGAGGCAATGAGGAGGGCCACCTCACATCAGTACAGTAGTGACCTGGGAAGTTGGCGAAATCACACCAACAGGAAGAACCATATGCCTTCAGGGAAGAGTTGCAATTGTCCATGGCACAGAAAGAGCTCATAGGGAAGCACCGGCAGAGCATCAGGGTGCTATGACAACTGGAAAGGGGCAACAAATGGCATGAACAGGAACAGGACATGCCATCAGTTCAGTCATGTGGAATTGTAAATGTGGCAAAGTCAAGCTCTGCTCCTTTTAGAGCCAGAGTAACTGGGTGGAAGAGTTGAACAGGACACAGGATTGAAGCCGTTTCCTGTCAGGGCAGTGTCATAACTAGGTACAGTAGAAGGGATCCCACAACATTCATGAAAATGACTAATTGGAGAGTTGTTATGACCTTGGCAAATAATAGGAACCCCAAAATATTAATTCACAGGTACAACTGTGCATGTGTGTGAAGAGGGCCCATAGGAGCATCTTCAGCCTACAGTGTACTTGTGATGGAATATGAAGTGCCCAACTGGAGCAGCCCCACTTAATCTGTGTGATCTCTGGAAGTGGACAGGGAATTTACAAAGGACAAATGAGTGAAAAGTGCATCCTAAGTGCACTGTAGAACTGGGGGCCCAGTGTGAATGGGGCAGAATGTGACATCCTGTGCCACCAGTATTGCAGTGGTGCAAATATAGATGGCAAGGGGCAACATGGGCCCTCTTTTCACATTGCTGCAGTTGTGGAAGTGGACAGAGTGTGAGTGGGGTGAAAATCAAGATCTGTATATTTGCATCTCAGTGGTGCAACTGAACAGAGGATTAATTGTTGTCTAAGGAATATACCATCACCATCAGCTCAGGACTCTCATTTAACTGTGTATCCAAACAAGGAAAAGAACAGGAGGCCTTCTTCATCCCTTTGAGCAGAGCAACTGGATAGCTGTGTGGATACAATAAACAAGAGGACTAGAGTGTAGTAGTGTAAATTAAGCTGAGGGAGGAGACAGAGTACACATGAAGAATCCCATCCACTAGGTTCACTTGAGTAGAGAAAGTGAATTAGCACATTGGTAATGGTGGTCAATGTATGCCACTTGGGTGAATGAAAGGAACTCCTCCCAAGTAGTGTAATGGGGTAACTGGGAAGGAATATGATCGCAGTAATTAATAGGAATACCACCACAGCCGTATATGTACTACACTGCCTGGCTCAGCATTCCTACCTATCTGCTAGTTGAGAGCCCAGGATGACTATGATGCCAGCAATGTAATCTTCTCCCAATACCTAAAAATTACAGTACTGATATAAAATATCCTCAGAGAACTGCAAGTCAACCTTCAAGATAGTGAGATTTATAGTCACAGTGTCATAAGCCATTTCATCCACAAGAGACTGATGTGCTTTCCAGGGTGTGAGGTGACCTGCTGGACACTAGCATGGTAGTTACATGGGAAACCAATTCTCCTGTGTTCCTCAGAGTCTAACATGTGATTGTCTCATGATGTACATCACTGCAGACTATCAGAGCAGATGTCATAAATATTAAAGTTCTAGGACTGCCCCCAAACAAACAAACACACATACATGGAGAGAGAGAGAGGGAATCTGCAATAGATATATGAAAAACGGATGTAGCAGAATATTAGATAACTTGGCTGGAAAGATTGCTCAGGGGTTAAGGTGCCTACAATGCCTAACAACCTGGATTTTATTCCCCAGTACCCACGTAAAGCCAGATGCACAAAGTGATGCATGCTTATGGAGTTCATTTGCAGTGGCTTGAGGCCCTAGTGGACCCATTCATTCTCTCTCATTCTCTCTCTCTATCTCCCTCACTCTCTTTCTCTCCTTGCAACTAAATGAATAAAATATTTTATAAAATAATTTAAATTAAGAAACTGAATATTAGATAACCAATATGGAAAGTAAATCAATGAATCTAGCCCATAGTGACTAGAAGTCATCATAGTCTATGGATTCTTGACTGGTTGAGGTTATCAAGAAAAAGAGTTGGGGGCTGGAGATATAGCTTAGCAGTTGAGGCATTTGCCTGTGAAGCCTAAGGACCCAAATTAGATTCCCCTCTACACACATACGCCAGATTTGCTAGGTGACACATGTGTCTGGAGTTTGTTTGCAGTGGCTAGAAGCCCTGGTGGGCCCATTCTCTCTCTTTTTCTCACTCTCTCCCTCCCTCTTTCTCTCTCAAATAAATAAAATATTTAAAAGAGAAAGAAGCCAAACATGGTGGCACATGCCTTTAATCCCAATACATGGGAGGCAGAGGTAGGAGGATCACCATGAGTTCAAGGCCACCCTGTGACTACATAGTGAATTCCAGGTCAGCCTGGGCTAGAGTGAGACCCTACCTTGAGAAACTACAAAAAAAGTGGCTCAAAAAACTAGTCTTGTCAAAGTGCCATCTTATCAACAGTTTCAACTGTCCTCGCCAGAAAACAAATGACTGTGAGCATTTAGTCCTCTTCTTGCCTCTGCAAGAAATCCCTGTAGGTGACCTACAAGAGGGCAGCAAAATGACTGCAATAGAACACATCATTTCTTGATGCTTCTCTTTCTATGGGAATGAAGTCCTCAGTTTTATATCTGAGATGAAGAAAAAAGTCCCTAGGGGCTGGAGAGATGGCTTAGCAGTTGAGCACTTGCCTGTGAAGCCTGAGGACCCCAGTTCGAGGCTTGATTCTCCAGGACCCACGTTAGCCAGATGCACAAGGGGGCGCAAGCGTCTGGAGTTCGTTTGCAGTGGCTGGAGGCCCAGGAGCACCCATTCTCTCTCTGTCTATATCTGCCTCTCCCTCTCTCTCTCTCTGTCTCTCTCGCTCTCTCTCTGTCGCTTTCAAATAAATAAATAAAAATAAACAAAAAAATTAAAAAAAATAAAAAGGTCCCTA
This sequence comes from Dipus sagitta, assembly GCA_036346955.1. NCBI lineage: Eukaryota > Metazoa > Chordata > Mammalia > Rodentia > Dipodidae > Dipus > Dipus sagitta. The sequence goes on from CM070776.1 coordinate 35,069,232, forward strand.
GAGATTACCACAGAGACTTCACTTTAGGGTGTTGGAGTGGTTTAGTGATTAAAGACACTTGTTTGCAAACCCTGAGGGCCCAGGTTCAGTTCCCCAGGACCTACGTAGAGCCAGATGCACAAAGCAGTGTATGTGTCTGAAGTTCTTTTATAGTGACAGGAGGCCATAGCGTACCCATTCTCTCTCTCTCTCTCTGTCTCTCTCTCTCTCTTTTCTCTCTCTCTCTCTCTCTCTCTCTCTGTGTGTGTGTGTGTGTGTCTGTCTGTCTCAAATAAATAAAAATATTTTTAAAGGGGTGTAACTTTAGACATATCTATGACTATATCACTATTATTTGTTAAATGTTACCTATTTTACAAAATAAGTGTAAAAAAAGATAAGCCAATTTTGTTTTAGTAGGTATAAAGTCTAAACATTTTATTGTTCTTGACTTGGGTGTAAGCATAGTGTTCATGAAGAAAGGAGACATAAGGGGATAATCTTGAGGAGCAGAGAAGGGCTTATCCTGCCCACTTTGATTAGGTGTGTCAGTTGTGCAGTGCTCAGAGTCTTTGCCCATCTGCCAGTGACACATCCTTCTGAGTCTGTGGCTCACAACAAACCTTCTTTATGGGGAAGGATAGAACTATTCCAGTTCATTCTCCTAAGGACTGTTGATTTCCACTCAGAAGGAGCATCTTTTACTAATTCATTCCTGAGAGTGGTGATTTTTATTCCTTAGACCTGCTCCTCCTGACAGACTATCCCTGTCACACTGAAGCCAGCATTCTGCTCACTCAGCCCACAGCAGAGAGCATTTTCCCTTACCCCACAGAATGCTTCTGTGAAAGTTGATGGAGACGTAAGTTAGGCATAGTGAGAGGAATTGCTGATATAGGGTGGTTAGATCACGCTGCCTGTTCCAAAGTGGTTAACAAACTGAGGCTATTCTGGGTTACCATGTTCCTGAGGTGCCTCTATACTACCCTTTCCACCCTTGCTCCTCCCTTCCTCAGGATCTAACAACTAGTGGCTCATACAGGTACACCCTAAAGCACCCTTTTTCAGCTTGTTGACATTGGCTTAGTTCAATTTCAGTCTTCGATTGTTTTCTCTCTCTTATACTCTCTCCTCTACATCCTTCCTTCCATAAGTCCCTCCATTCCCCCTCACTTCTTTCTTTCTTCCGAAGCCACAGCTGTTCCTAGGAAGCATAAGTTTCCCATGGGGAGGCATAGCCAAACTGAAAATAGCTGTTGATCTAACCATTCTCTGATCTGCATGTGCACTTCTGCTGACCGCACATAACTGATTCCCTTAGGGCCCCACTCCAATGCCTTGCTGCATTGACACTGCAGTTCAAGCTCTTACATTTACAGCAGCCTATGGAATTTTCTTGACAACCAAAGCCTTCTCGGCCCATTCATGACAGCTGCAAAAGCCAGAACATTAATGTCCTGGGAAACAGTTCACAAATATGACTGATAAAAGTTTGGTATCTAAGTAGTTCAGCCTCCATGACTCTCAGAAAAGATAGCTCTGACCAAAATTTTAGTCATGTTGAAGGAGAAATAGAAGAAAGCTAGCTTCTTTTAAGCAGTTTCAGTTAGAAATTGAGGCTGGGAGAACAGTAGATGCCACCTTACATACCAACCTTCCTTGGCACGAATGGAACTCTTAACAGGAATGGAACTCATTAATGATCAAGACACATCTACAACACTCATTTATAACCAGCTACAATTCTGCCACCAGACCACAGTCTAGCATACTACATAGGTGGGGGTGAGTCTAGGGTCTGCCCTCCAAATCTACAAACCAATGAAGTCTTACCCTTATATAGCTGAATCTGATGAAACACATTTTCTATACTATAAAGGCTTCAGCCTTCTCTTCTCTCTCTCATTCTCTCTCTCTCTCTTTCTCTCTCCTGGCCTTTCCTCAACTCTGGACACAGGGATACACATGAGTCTGGCATAATACTGTTTCTTGGTCTGGAGAAATTTTCTGTTTGCCTCTGCTTTATGATTTGGGGTAACTTCTCACTTTAATTATCTATATGATTTTCCTCTGGTCTCTCAATAGACCAGATGTATATTTTCCTTACACTCCAGATATACCATGTGGATGCTTTTGCAACACTAGACCTGTTACCTGTATAACATTTCTATACTCAGAGTATGCATGTGTACAACCCTTGTCGCTACTCATTTCTCATCTTAATTTCTTGGTCTCAGCTTTGATATTTCTCTATGCTTTTCTTTCTTAAGCTTCTATTTTTTTCCTTTTTAACTTCCTTCCAGGGAGAAGAACATGGCACGTGTTATGTGAGTTTCTTCTAAGTCAACCTATATATGCAACTAAGTTTTTTTTCATTAATTAGTTTTGTACTCATCGAATACAGTCAATTTGGTACCATTATTAGGCCCATCCATTACCTAACCCCTCACCTTGGCGCCTCCTTGTTGAGGTATATGGGTCATGCATTCTGGAGTTAGCCCACAGTTATGGGTAGGTTAAATGTCTGCATATCATGACCCAGCATGTGGCTCTGACATTCTTTCCGCCCCTTCTTCCACAAAATTTCCCTGAGCCATGTTGGGTACATTTTTGGTCTGCTTCAGTGATGAGGTGTTGGGGGCCTCTGGGTCTCTGGCTCTCTGACTTGGTAGGAGTCGATTTTTCTCTGTGTTGATCTCCTTCACCCTTGGGCTGGTACCCAGTTCAACAGGAAAACAGCACCCTTGCTTGTTTTGCCATTTTTTCTTAGTTTCAGCCTGGGCCCTTTTGAGCTATGATGGGATGTCTCTCTCCTTAGGATCTACATCTATCTGAAAAAGAGAAGCAGATTCTCCAATGGGGAGTAAGTTAGCACCAGACAAATGAGATAACCCTTACTCTTTTATAGAGAATTTAATAGGAGTAGGCCCTGTTGTAGCACATGATTGGTGGTAGCTTGAAAATGGAGAGCGGGCTTATGTTTGTATATGGTTCTGACTTGTTTTCCAGCTCCAGCTATGGGTCCCGTACCACTGAGGAGATCAGTTAGCTGAATCAAGAGCAGTTGGTTTCCCACCATGGCTGTGTGCCACGACAGCACTTGTGTGAGCATGACGACAAGTTATTTCCTGCTAAGTAGGTTAGGCCATGAGTTGCTTGGACAGATATTGGTCATTTTCCTCCAGTCGCCCATGTAGCACCTTCTGTCACTACATGCGCTGACTGTCTAGGACTGACTCTATTCCAGCTTCCAGCCATGCCATTCCAGAGACACCTTACGCTGTTGACACATAAAATGGATGTTACCAGTAACCTTTGGTGGGTCATCAAGTACTCTGACAGAAATCGGTCTTTCTTTTAGGAAATCTTGTAGGTATCTCTGATGAAAAGTTCAGTGTGGATGATGGCCACATGCTGGTACTGGGAGTTACAGGTCAGTGCCCACTAAGAAAAGGAAGAAAAATATAAAAGAGTTAGAGAGATGAGAGAGAGAGAGAGAGAGAGAGAGAGAGAGAGAGAGAGAGAGAAAGGGAGGGAGAGTTAAGGTCAATCTTCATCATACCCTCTCAAATGTCTTGTGGCACAGGTGTTCCCTCTAAGGGCCTGGTGAAGGATCAACCATTTGGTTTGCCTTTTAGGATATAGAATTTTATGGTACCATTGCCGTTTGGGTCTAGATTTGTGTTTCCCACCCCTTTGATGCCTTTCCCTCCCTCCCCTTCCATCCTAGTGTCTAGTCCATGACATACTTGCTGGGTATGTAAGGTATCTTGGGTAGATTCAGGTTAGGTGCTGTAAATGAGTGAGACTATGTGGCAATTATTTTTCGGTGATTGGGTAACTTCACTGAGAATGATCTGTTCCAGGTTCAACCATTTTTCGTCAAATTTCATTGTGTCATTTTTTCATACTGCTGTATAGAATTCCATTGTTTAGATATACCACATCTTAGTTATCCATCCTTCTAGTGAGGGACATCTGGGTTGATTCCAGCTCTTAGCTATTATGAATTGACCTGCTACAAACATGGTTGAGCAAATCACTCTGGCCTGTGGTTTGAAGGTTTTAGGGTAGATGACCAGTAAGGGAATAACTGGGTCTGTTTGTACGTCTATACTCAGCTTTTTCAGGAGTCTCCCTGTTGCTTTCCAAAGTGGTTGTACCATGTTACATTCCTACCAACAGTGGATGAGTGTTCCTACTTCTCCACATCCTCGCCAGCATTTATTTTCATTTGATTTTTTGATCTTTGCTATCCTTACTGGGGTAAGGTGGAATATCATAGTTGTTTTAATTTGCATTTCCCTGATGATTAGGCATGATGAACATTTTCTTAAGTGTGGGTTTGCCATTTGTATTTCTTCCTCTGTGAACTGCCTGTTCAGCTCTTTGCCCCATTTTGTGAGTGGGGTGTTTGACTTTTTACACTTTAGATTTTTGAGTTCTTTGTAGATTCTAGAGATTAGGCCTCTGTCAGTTGGATAACCAGCAAATATTTTCTCCCATTCTGTGGGTAATCTATTGGTTTTGCTTATTGTATGCTTCTCTGTAAAGAAACTCTTCAGCTTCATGTGATCCCATTGTTGAGTGACTGTTTAAGATCATGAGCTATTGAGTTTTGTTCAGGAAGTCTTTTTCCATTCCTGTATCATGGAAAGTACTTCCTAAATTTTCTTCCAGGAGTAGTTGAGTTTCTGGTCTATTATTGAGGTCTTTGATCCATTTGGACTTGAGTGTTGTGCATGGTGAAATGTGTGGATCAAGTTTCAGTTTCCTACATATGGTTATCCAGTTTGTCCAGCACCATTTGTTGAAGATGCTGTCTTTTTTCCAGCCTACATTGTTAGGGCCTTTGCCAAATATCAAGTAACTGTAGTTGCTTGACCCAAAGTCCAGGCCATCAAGAATATTCCATTGGTCTATACTCTTGTTTTTATGCCAGCACCATGCTGTTTTTATTACAATGGCTTTGTAATATAGCTTTAGATCAGGTATGGTGATGCCTGCCTCCAGAGGTATTTCTTTTGCTGAGGATATGTTTGGATATGGGAGGCCTTCTGCCTTTCCATATGAAATTTGAGATCATTTTTTCTATCTCTGTGAAGAACACTGTAGGGATTTTAATTGGAATTGCATTAAATCTGTATATTGCCTTTGGTAGGATTGTCATCTTCACAATGTTAATTCTGCCTATCCAGGAACATGGGAGGTCTTTCCATTTTCTCAAGTCCTCCTCAATTTCTTTTTGAGTGTTTTTATGTTTTCTTTGTATAGATCTTTCACTTCCTTGGTTAACGTTATTCCAAGGTGTTTTATTTTTTTTGTTGCTGTTGAAAATGGGACTCTGTCCCTTATTTCTTTCTCTGTATCTTTGTCATTTTCATATAAAAAGGGTACTGAATTTTGTGCATTGACCTTGTATCCTGCTACTTTGCTTCAGGAGTTAATCACCTTCTGGAGTTTTGGGATGGAATCTCTCGTGTCTCTTACATATACAATCACATCATCAGCAAATAGAGCTAACTTAACTTCTTCCTTTCCAAATTGTATCCCTTTTATCTCCTTCTCCTGCCTTACTGCTTGAGCTAGGACTTCCAGTACTATATTTAAAAGCAGAGTTGAGAGTGGACAACCCGGTCTTGTTCCTGATCTTAATGGGAATTCGTCCACTCTTCATTAAGTATAATTTGGGAATACGGAGCTTTGTATATTGCCTTTATTATGTTAAGATATTAACCAAGCATGCCAATTCTTTACAATGTTTTGATCATGATGTGATGTTGTATCTTTTCAAAAGCCTCTTCTGCATCTATCGAAATGATCATGTGGTTTTTATGTTTAACCTTGTTTATGTGGTGCATTACATTGACAGATTTCTGTATGATGAACCACCCCTGTGTTCCTTGGATGAATCCCACTTGGTCAAGATGGATAATGCTTTTGATGTGTTGTTGGATTCGGTTTGTGAGGGTTTTATTCAGGATCTCTGCATCTAAGTTCTTCAGAGAAATTGACCAGCAGTTTTGTTTTCTTGTGGCATCTCTGCCTGGTTTTGGAATTAGGGTGATACTAACTTCAGAAAGGGAGTTGGGTATCTTTCCCTGTTCTCCAATTGTGTGGCCCAGTTTGAGGAAGATTGGTTTGAGTTCTTCCATGAAGGTTTGATAGAATTCAGCTGAGAAGCCATCTGGTCCTGGACTCTTCTTTTTCGGGAGGTTTTTTTGTTACTTTTTCAATCTCCATGAGTGTGATGGATTCATTGAGGTGATTAATCTGCTCTGACTTTAACTTTGATAGATGGGATGCGACTAGAAATTTATCCATCTCCTCCACATTATCCACTTTTGTGGAGTAGAGGTTTTTGAAATAAGTCTTGATTATTCTCCCAATTTCACTTATGTCTGTTGTGATCTCTCCTTTTTCATTTTGAATTTTGTTAATTTGAAGCATCTCTTTTTTTGCTTGATCAAATTGGCCAGAGGTTTGTCAATCTTGTTTATTTTTTCAAAGAACCAGCTCTATGTTTTGTCAATTGTCCTAATTGTTTCCTTGGTTTGCAATTCATTAATTTCTGCTCTGATTTTACTTGTTTCTTTCCTTCTGGAGCACTTTGGGTTGGATTTTTCCTGCTTTTCCAGTGCTTTAGGTGGATGGTTAGGATATTGATTTAGGATCTCCCTGTCTTTTCTATGAAGGCATTGCGTGCTACTAATTTTCCCCTGAGGACTGCCTTTATTGTGTCCCATAAGTTTTGGTACGATGTATTCTCATTGTCATTCAATTCTAGAAATTTTGCAATTTCATTTTTTATTTCAACCACTATCCATTTATTCTTTAAAAGTGTGCTGTACAGTTTCCAGGAGCCATTGAGATGCTTGGTGGGTTCTTAGTCTTTGCAGTGTATCATTCCAGGCCCTTCTAGCTTTCAGGGTTTCCATTGAGAAATCTGGAGTAATTCTGATGGGGTTACCTTTAAAGGTGGTGTGCTGTTTTTCCCTAGCTGCTTTCAGGATTTTCTCTTTGGTGTCAATGTTTAGAGTCTTAATGACAATATGTCTTGGAGCATTTCTCCTTTGGTCCAGTCTGTTTGGAGTTCTGTTGGCTTCTGGTGTCTTGATGGGCCTTTCTTTTAAGAGACTGGGGAAGTTTTCTTCAATTATTTTCTTAAATAAGTTCTCCATGCCTTTGGTCTGAATTTCTTCTCCTTCTGGTATTCCAATGATCCTGATATTAGGACATGTAAGTGTAACCCACAATTCCCTCATGTTCTATTCACAGGAACTTTTGAACTTACTGAAATTTTTGAACTCTCAAACTGTTTCTTCCATTTTGTCTTCCAGATCAGAGTTTCTATCCTCCACATGGCTGACTCTATTCTTGAGAGGTTCTAGAGAGTTTTGGACTTGTTCAATTAGGTTTGCATTTTCTACTACTTTGCTATTTGTAATTTCCATCCCTCTGTCAAGCTCCCTTTTCACATCATTTTCTGATTTTCTTGATGATTCTTGGAATTCATCCTTGCATTTCTTTATGTCTTCATTGAGCATCGCCAGCTGATTTTTAAGGTCTTCTTTTTTTTTCACTCTCCCTCAAATCTCTTAACTCTCTTTGAACTCTTTCTATTTTCTTTTCTATTAGGTCTAGTTTAGTGATGGCAGCATCCACACGGTTATTGGTCCTTTGTTGCTTTTCTGCAAATTTTACCAGTAGGTTGGTCAGGGTTGCATTGCTCATAGCTTCATTTTGGTGTTCTGATCCTAATGACTCTTCCATGTTTTGATTAGATATGTTCATTGCAGGACTGGGTGATCTAACTGGATTTTCTTGCATTTGATTTTTCATGTTATTTCTTTTGCACTGTGGTCTGCTCATGACAGTGGGAATCTGAGGCAGCCTTGGGCAGTTGCCAAGCAGCCTGGTCTTTGGCTCTCACTTGCCAAAGCCGCCTGATCTACTGCCTGGCTGGGCTGCCAAAGTTACCTGATCTCTCAAGCAGTAATGCACCAAAGCTGCCTGTGTTCGAGCTAGGAGGGACACTGAGGCACCAAGCACTGAAGCAACCCAAACTCTGGTGTGGGAACACTGGGACCCAAAGCAGTCTGTGCTCCCCCACCACAGGACAATGGCAGAAGGCCGGCGCAGCAGACAATAGGGGATGGCACCTGAGCTGGTGCAAGTGACAGACACAGTCTGAGCTTGTTTGGTAGTTGCTGTGAGCCTGGACTCACTGAACATGTGGCGGCAGGAGCAGTAAGTGAGTGAGTGGGCGGAGCAGTCTAAGCTTCCACATGCAGGGATTGATCAGCCCACGGGATGCTTTATGTATGGCGGCTACTTGGGGAGGGGTTGGCTACCTGCCCGCCTGCCTGCCCCTGAGGGAATCAGTGATTCCCTGTTATTGCCAGGACTTGCTGAACGTGAGGCTCTCAGAGCAGTAAGTGGGCGAGTGCACAGAGCAGTCTAAGCTTCCCTGTTTTTTCTCCCTTTGTACTCTCCCACTGGCAATCTATTGGAGATTTCTCTCCCCTAAAAGATCCAGTGAACCCTTAATGTCTTGCCTGTCTTTCCCTGGGATTTGTAGCACAGCTAGGCGGTCGCCATCTTGGGTGGACGTCCCCCGAGAGTAATCTTTTTGACTGGGACACCTGGGATAGGGTTGAAGTTTTGATCAGGAGGGCCCAGGTTGAAAAGGGGGAGATACCCCCTTTAGGTGCCCTCGCAACTCTATCGGCCTTAAAAGGCTGTTTTCCACCTAGGGCCCCAAAGGAAAAAAGGGAAACCCCAACCCAGGAGGGGACAAAAGATGATGGAAAGCTGAAAGTTAAACCAAAGCCAAGCCCTGAACCCTCAGGCCTACCTGAGTCTTTGGATCCCTCCTTGGATCCTTTTGGAAGTGCTCATTGGCCCTCTAAATGCCCACCACCTCCAGACCCCCCTTCTAACCCATTCCAGACTCCCTCTGTCCATCCACCTTATCATAAGAATGGCACTTCTGGGGAAGGAATAACCGACCTCTTCCCTGTCAACGTTAATCCCGGTGGTAATCATCCCACCGCCTGGTACCCCTGGGAGGCTCATGATTTAAAAGACCTTAAAAACGCTGTCTCAGAGGATGGACATAATTCCCCCTGGGCGGAGACCAACCTCCAGGGTTTGGCTCATCATCAGTGTACCATCCAAGATTGGAAAAACCTTGCTAAAGCCATTCTTTTTGGCCCCCTGTACATAAAGTGGTGTGCCTTCTTTCAGGATGAGTGCTGTACTCAGGCTGAGTGGAATCAGGCAGCTCAGCCCCCAGTCCCAATCACCTTCAGCATGCTCTCAGGCACTGCTGATGCGTTTTCCATGGGCCTCCAACAAGGTGCCATCCCTGATCCATACAGGGATCAGATGCAGACTTTGGGAATGGCCTCATGGAGGAAACTGGAGGAAGGCCCATCTGAGCCCCTCATCACAGGAATCACACAAAAGGCTAGCAAAGACTTGGCCACCTTCATAGAGAGGGTTGAAAAGAGCCTACAAAGAAAGTTCCTCCCTGTTTCCCTATGCAACCAGTTCATTAAAATGTTGGTCTGAGAAGGCATGATGAGTGACCATAAGTTGGCCTTCGCTGGACTAAAGGATCACTCTATGAGTAAATGGATTATAGCCACCAAAGACATGGCATCCAGCTCCCATCAAGCTAGGGCCATGGCGTCAGCCTTGCAGGCTGCTTGCTGTAAAGACATGGCTGTCCTGGTCTATGCCCTTCAACAGACCTCGGGGATTAGTAAGAGATGATCTTGCTTTGGCTGTGGTGAAGAAGGTCATTTTAAAAGAGAGTGCCCCGATCGGGCCAAAAATACCCCAACAGTCCCTGTGGCCCCTAACGTGCCATGCACTCCCTGCACCAGGTGAAAGAAAGGTTTCCATTGGGCCAAGGATTGCAAATCCAAGTTCAGCCTTCAGGGTGAGCTTTTAAACTCCCCCAGGGGCTATCCCCAGACCCGTTACACACTGGACTATGCCCCTGATTTTGGGACTAAGGCAAAAAATGACACTGGGGCTGACCACACTGTCTCTCTCGAGGAAACAATTTGGCTGATAAAATTACTTCTATGCCTCACAGTAATACTGATTAGAAAGGAGGAAGTCCCTCCTTCATGGCAGTTAGTCCCTGGTCTGCCTTCACTTGGTGTGGGTGGACTGTCAACGTCCTGGGAAACAGGCAACTGGAAGCCCTGGACTGATCCTGATGGTACCGTGGGGAGGTGCGCCCTCTTGTGGTGTCTGGCCTAATGCCCAACCTCCTAGGTCAGGATATACTTGGAGAAGCTGAGGCTTATATCACCACTGAAACTATAGGAAGCAATCCTCGAGGGCTCCGCCCTAATCATCTTTGGCAAATTGATGTCACACACTATTCTCCATTTGGAAAGCTTAAATATATTTTTCTTTCAGTCGATACCTTTTCCCATGCCTGCTGGGTGTCAGCACATGCCAGGGAAAAATCTAAATATGCTATTAGCCATACGTTTCAATGCTTTGCCACCCTTGGACTACCTGACCAAGTTAAGACAGATAATGGCCCCTGCTTCGTAAGCAAGCCTTTGTAGATTTTCTCTAGACTTGGAAAATCTCACATTCCACAGGCATCCCATACAACCCCCGGGCCAGGCTATCGTTGAAAGATATAATCAAACTCTTAAGTCTCAATTACAAAAACAAAAGGGGGAATCCTTACCTCCACACAACCAACTAAAAAAGTCATTATTTACCCTAAATATTTTAAATTTTTCTAAAGAAGATCAAATATTAACCCCTGCAGGCGACAGTGGGTGGATAGCAGGGGGTTCCAGACACGCTCTTTCTCCCTGCTTTGGCAAACCAGGTGAGGTGGTCTGCTGGGTTTATGCCCCCCCCCATTGGCTATTCGGATGGTGGGGGAGTTCAAAATAAAGTCAGGGAAAAACAAGTCCATGAAAGGATAAAACAACTCATTTTGGCCCAGTACCCAGAGCTTAATTATCACCCTATTGCCCTTCCTGAAAATCGGGGCGATTTAGCCCTTGAGCCCCCCCCTACTGAATCCATATCAAAAATGGTCTTCACCCTGCTAAACCAAATGGCTCCTTCCCTTGCGGAGAATTGCTGGCTTTGCCTCCCGTCCAACTTCTCCCAATGTCTCCTTCTGGAACTTGCATTTGGTCCCAGCCTTCCCCTAATAACTCCAATATAGATGTGGGATACATTCATCCTTCCTTCTGTACTTTCAACAAAACTGAGCCAAGTGCTCAATGCTGCCTGCCTTCTAGAATGGTTTATGTTTGTGGAGGCAGGATGGCCTATGACTTTCTGCCCACCAATTGGACGGGCCTTTGTGCCCCAGCCACCTTGATCCCAGAAGTAGATATCATTCCTGGAGATGAAGCCCTCCCTATACCCTCTTTTGATTATATTGGAGGGAGACCAAAGAGAGCTGTACAAATGATACCTTTACTCATTGGCTTGGGAATAACCGCAGGCATGGCCATCAGAACAGCCGGGATGGGTATGGCAGTCCATCTCCACAGAAAACTCTCTCTCCAGTTGATCAGTGACATAAAAGCCGTGTCCTACACTATCCTTGATCTCCAACAACAGCTAGATTCCCTGGCTGAGGTAGTCCTACAAAACAGGAGGGGACTAGACCTATTAACAGCCAAAAAGGGAGGCATATGCTTGTTTTTACAGCAAAAATGCTGTTTGTACGCCAATAGATCAGGAATAGTTCAGGAAAAGATCAAAAGGCTTCAAGAGGACTTGGAGAGGAGACAGTGGGACATTCAAGACAACCCACAGTGGATGGGCTTACATGGCTTCTTACCCTACCTTCTCTCCTACTTGGGCCCCTCCTTCTCCTTCTTCTTATCCTCACTGTCGGGCCTTGTGTAATTAACAAAATTACACAATTCATTCACCAACGGCTAGAGGCAATAAAACTCCATCAGGTTGAGATACATTACCACAGGATGGCAACTCAGGAATTAAGTTCCTCATATGACCTACTACCACCTCCTCTGCCCTCCATGTGACTGATGATGGGTAAGATCTCAAACTGACTGAGATAACCTAAGACAGGCCATGGAGTGGGTTCTCAGTGAGCTAAGCACATGGTACCCAGTGACGGGTAAGATCCCCAGAGGGGGACAACCTAAGACAGGGGCCATGATGACTGACGCTCTTACAAAAACAAAAGGGGGAGATTTTGGGCCTTGAGAGGCCCAGACGTGAGGCCTAATGGAACTTCCTGAACCTAACTAAAGTTTGGTGACCTGTCTCTGACCAGCTATGACTCAGCAGGGTGCGAAATTGCCTCTGGCCTGATACTTCCACAAAGGAAGCTAGAGTTCCCGCATGTGTGTGCTTAGGACCCATCATTTCAAAAGTCGCGGTATGCTATTGGCCCTTACACCTCACACCCATCCAAAGATCCCCACCTTCATTCTCAATGCTATATAAGCACCTGCCTGTTACAATAAAGTCAGATCCTGATTCGACAAGTCTCCTGACTCAGTGTGGTTTCTCTCTGGTGCCTAGGAGGGAGGTCTGGGTCATCGACACTCACCATCCCGCTCAGCCCCAAGGAGAGACCGGCGGGACTGGCTCTCCTACAGCCCTACCTGCTGGACAGACCAGCAATGATCATGTGGTTTTTGTGTTTAACCTTGTTTATGTGGTGCATTACATTGACAGATTTCCGTATGTTGAACCCCTGTGTTCCTGGGATGAATCCCACTTGGTCAAGGTGGATAATGCTTTTGATGTGTTAGTGGGTTCGGTTTATGAGGATTTTGTTCAGGATCTTTGCATCTAAGTTCATCAGGGAAATAGGCCAGCAGTTTTCTTTTCTTGTGGCATCTCTGCCTGGTTTTGGAATTAGGGTGATACTAGATTCATAAAGGGAGTTGGGTAGCTTTCCCTGTTCTGCAATTGTGTGGCCCAGTTTGAGGAAGATTGGTTTGAGTTCTTCCATGAAGGCTTGATAGAATCGAGCTGAGAAGCCATCTGGTCCTGGACTCTTCTTTTTGGGGAGGTTTTTTTGTTACTTTTTCAATCTCCATGAGTGTGATAGGTTCATTTAGGAGATTAATCTTCTCTGAGTTTAGCTTTGATGGATGGTATGCGTCCAGGAATTTATGCATCTCCTCCACATTATCCAGTTTTGTGGAGTAGAGGTTTTTGAAATAAGTCCTGATGATTCTCCCAATTTCACTTATGTCTGTTGTGACCTCTTCTTTTTCATTTTGAATTTTGTTAATTTGAAGCATCTCTTTTTTTTGCTTGATCAAATTGGCCAGACGTTTGTCAATCTTGTTTATTTTTTTTCAAAGAACCAGCTCTTTGTTTTGTCAATTGTCTTAAATGCTTTCTTAGGTTCCAATTCATTATTTTCTGCTCTGATATTAATTATTTCTTTCCTTCTGGAGCTCTTTGGGTTGGATTTTTCTTGCTTTTCCAGTGCCTTAAGTGGAAGGTTAGATTACTGATTTGGGATCACTCTGTCTTTTTTATGAAGGCATTGAGTGCTAAGAATTTTCCCCTGAGGACCGCCTTCATTGTGTCCAATAAGTCTTGGTACGATGTGTTCTCATTGTCATTCAATTCTAGAATTTTTACAATTTCATTTTTTATTTCATCCACAATCCATTTATTGTTTAAAAGTTTGCTGTCCAGTTTCCAGGTGCCATTGGGATTCTTGGTGGGTATTTTGTTGTTAATTTCTAGCAATATAGCATTGTGTTATGATATTATGCAGGGAATTATGTCAACCTTTCTAAATATGTGGAAGCAGGCTTTGTGACCCAGTATATGGTCTATTTTAGAGAGTGTTCCATGGGGTGCTGAGAAGAATGTGTAGTCTGTGGATTTGGGATGGAAAGTTCTGTAGATGTCTGTTAGGTCTAAGTGGTCTGTGGTTTTGTTGAGCTCTATTACTTCCCTGTTGAGTTTCTGTTTGGATGACCTGTCTATTACTGACAATGGTGTATTGAAGTCCCATACTACGATGGTGTTGGTGGTTGTTTTTGCTTTATTGTCAAGTAGGTTTTGGTTTATGAACTGTGGTGCCCCTGTGTTTGCTGTATACAGATTTATGATTGTAATCTCCGCTGGGTGGATTGTTCCCTTGATAAGTAGTAAGTGACCTTCTTTGTCTTTTTGATTATTTTTGGTTTAAAGTCTGTTTTATCCCATATTAATATAGCTAAACCTCCTTGTTTCTTATTCCCGTTTGCTTGGAATATTGTTTTCCTTCCTTTCACCCTGAGGAGGTGTCTGTCTTTAGTGGTGAGGTGGGTTTCTTGAAGAGAACAGATTGAGGGATCTAATTTTTTGAACCATCTTGTTAGCTTTTGTCTCTTGTTGGGTGAATTAAGGCAATTAATATTTAGGATAATGACTGTGAGATTTCATTTGATCCCTGCCATATTGTGATGGTATATGTGGTTTGGTGGTTTCATGGACTTTGAAGCTTTTTGTGCCTACTCTGAGTTTGGTTATTGTGATCTGCTTTTTGTAGGCATTTGAGGTTGATTATTTGTTTCTTCTCTGTGTAGAATTTCCTGAAATACTCTCTGTAGGTTTGGTTTTGTGTTCATGTATTTGTAAAGCTGAGTTTTGTCATGGAAAGATTTTCTTTCACCATCTATTATGAGGGATACATTTGCTGGGTAGAGTAGTTTGGTTTGGGAGCCATAGGTTCTTGGACTTTGCAGTGTATCATTCCAGGCCCTTCTAGCTTTCAGGGTTTCCATTGAGAAATCTGGAGTAATTCTGTTGGGGTCACCTTTAAAAGTGGTGTGCTGTTTTTCCCTAGCTGCTTTCAGGATTTTCTCTTTGGTGTCAATGTTTAGAGTCTTAATGACAATATGTCTTGGAGCATTTCTCCTTTGGTCCAGTCTGTTTGGAGTTCTGTTGGCTTCTGGTGTCTTGATGGGCCTTTCTTTTAAGAGACTGGGGAAGTTTTCTTCAATTATTTTCTTAAATAAGTTCTCCATGCCTTTGGTCTGAATTTCTTCTCCTTCTGGTATTCCAATGATCCTGATATTAGGACGTGTAAGTGTATCCCCCAATTCCCTCATGTTCTGTTCACAAGAACTTTTGAACTTACTGAAATTTTTGAACTCTCAAACTGTTTCTTCCATTTTGTCTTCCAGATCAGAGTTTCTATCCTCCACATGGCTGGCTCTATTCTTGAGAGGTTCTAGAGAGTTTTGGACTTGTTCAATTAGGTTTGCATTTTCTACTACTTTTCTATGTATAATTTCCATCCCTCTGTCAAGCTCCCTTTTCACATCATTTTCTGATTTTCTTGATGCTTCTTGGAATTCATAGTTTCATTTCTTTATGTGTTCATTTAGCATGGTCAGCTGATTTTTGAGGTCCTCTTTTTTTCACTCTCCCTCAAATCTCTTAACTCTCTTTGAACTCCTTCCTTTTTCTTATCTATTAGGTCTAGTCTAGTGATGGCAGCATCCACACGATTATTGGTCCTTTGTTGCTTTTCTGCAAATTTTACCAGTAGGTTGGTCAGGGTTGCATTGCTCATAGCTTCATTTTGGTGTTCTGATCCTAATGACTCTTCCATGTTTTGATTAGATATGTTCATTGTAGGACTGGGTGATCTAACTGGATTTTCTTGCATTTGATTTTTCATGTTATTTCTTTTGCGCTGTGGTCTGCCCATCACAGTGTATTCACGTGTAGGTGGTTGGATCCGCCTGGCCTCAAGCACCATGGGAATCTGAAGCAGCCTGAGGCAGTTGCCAAGCAGCCTGGGCTTTGGTTCCTGCTTGTCAAAGCCGCCTGAGCTTCTGCCTGGCCGGGGCGCCAAAGTTGCCTAACCTCTCACGCAGTAATGTGCCAAAGCTGCCTGCACCCATGCTAGGAGGGGCACTGAGGCACCAAGCACTGAAGCAGCCCAAACACTGGCGTGGAGGAACACTGGGACCCAGAATCAGTCTGTATTCCCCTGAAACAGGACAATGGCTGTTGGCCGGCGTGGCAGACAGGGACGGGATGACACCTGAGCTAGCATAAGCTACAGACACAGTCTGAGCTCACGTGGGGAGTTGGAATGGGCCTGGGCTCACGCATGAATGTGTGGTGGCCCAAGCAGTATGTTAGCAAGTGGGTGGAGCAGGGTAAACTTCCACAAGTGGGGATTGGAGTGGTGGCACCGTTTGGCGGTCAAATTGATCACAGGAGCCTGAGCTCCATTGGGCCAGCAGGTGTAACCTGGCCAATGTCACTCATGGGCAGGGGTAGCAGGGCGATCACCCCTGTGCAGTGAGGCAAGTAGAACTATGTTGGCCTGGGACCCTTTTCCTACAGTAAGTGCGGGAGTTTCTTGAAGCTGGGACTGTGGTACAGAGGCTGCTTGGGGGGAGGGGTGGGCTACCCGCCCGTGAGGGAATTAGGGATTCCCTGTTTTTTCCCCTCTGTGCCCTCCCACTGGCAATCTATTGAAGATTTCTGTCCTCTAAAAGACCCAGTGAACCCTTAATGTCTTGCCTTTTTTCCCGGGGATGTGCGGCGCAGTTAGGCGGTTGCCATCTTGGCCGGAAGTGCAATCCCATGTGCACCTAAATTTTATCTTCCATGTTCTTGTGGCTCTACTACCGTCTTTCCTTGAAGCTTCAATCTATCTTAAATGAGCTTTATGAACTATTCTCCATGTGCTTGTGGCTCTATTCCAGTCTTTAATTAAAGACCCAAATTTGTCTTAAATGAATCTCATGGACTATGCTGTGCTTTCCATATGAGTGCATGTTACCTGCTTCCCATATGCTTGTGACTCTACCTAACCCTCCTTTCTAGATCCCAATTTCCCTTAAATAACCCCCAAAATTGTGATCTCTCCCTAAATAAACTTAGTAATTCATAATTTGTCCTTCTTGAGTTCATTTTTATCAGTTCTTTGTTAAAAATATAACAGGACCCAAATTGGGGGACCCATATTGAACCTCAAATTCCTGAATCAATGTTCCTGTAAGCATTCTTTTTTGACTAGGCCTCAAACTTGGACTTCATTTCCTTCTTTGGAGAATCTAGTTTTAACATCAATCACACTAAGTCAATTACGTGAGAATCCTTAAATGGCTTTTCTCTGGATTTAACAACTCTTGGTATCTGATCACCCTAACCTATCTTCAACAAGAATCCTGCCAAATATATTAAGCCAGAATCCTCCTATCTTTTTCCTTAAACATTTCCTGTTCCTTGATAATAAATACACATTTGCCCATGATAGATTCAGAAATGTACCCAGTTCAGTAAGATCTCTTTCTCCATTGCTAAAGTTGTTTTAAGTAAAATACATTGTCATCATTTTAATTTTATCCAGCTCTAGCTTTCTTTAACAGGTGCATAAAACACACTAAGTCCCAGGGGTTGAGCTCTAGTCATCGATTTAGAGCAGTAACTTGCTTGATCCCATATATTTTTAGGCTGCATCCCCTATCACTCCTCAACTCCTCTGTCTTCTGGGATTAATTCACCTCAAATGTTACTACATACAGCTCACTTTAATCTCACATCTACTTTTAAGAACTCCAATTTGAACAACTGATCCAGTGTTATTCATTATCTAATGTGTAAGAAAGTCTTGAATAGATAAGCAATCTTCCTATGTGACAACAGTCAGAGAGGCAAGATGTCAGGGTTGAATACCACATATATGTTGGACAACCCAGCCAGCCACTTCCTAGGGTCAAAAACATCTGATAAGCTTTGGGGAAATCGTATAGATAATACTGTCAGCAATAACCTGGTCAAATGGCTGTCCTGCCAAAGTTAATCAGTCTGTTCTAATTAACTCCTTCCATGACCTTAGAGAGAAGCCTTACATTCCATATTTCTCTGATTATTGTTTGATCTTAATAAATACCCATGCAGACCTCAGGTTGGGGTCATAGTCACAGTTCCCCAAGATGTTTTGGCATCCCTATGCTTCTCTATTCACTAAAGAAAATTTGTGCTGAGTAAATCTTTTATTCCTCTCTGCCTTTGTGACTGACAAGACAAGTGGTGTCTCATATGAGGGAAAAAAATTACCACAGCAGATGCACAGTAGTAAGACACTAACCCCTCAAAGCCTGTGCAAAGAAAAAAGGATACATGCAACATTCATTCTCGTAAGAGACACAAGTAGCTAAGAAGTAGCCTAGAATGCCTTTGTCAATGTTATGTTAGTAATCAGCACAGGGATAAATCCTCAACCTGATATGTTTTCTTTTATTAACTTTCACTTTACTTTGCTCTGTTAAACATGGCTCTCTATGCTATGGTCAGTCACATTATCAAAAAAAAAGGACTTGAAAAAAAGCTGAGTATAAGGTCATAGATAAACAGCCTACTAAACTTTTTTTTTTTTTTTTTTTTTTTTTTTGGTTTTTCAAGGTAGGGTCTTGCTCTAGCCCAGGTTGACCTGAAATTCACTCAGTAGTCTCAGGGTGGCCTTAAGCTCATAGCGATCCTCCTACCTCTGCCTCCTCCAAAGTGCTGGAATTAAAGGCATGTGCCACCATGCCCAGCTAGTTATTTTTTTCTTTTGGTTTTAATCTTTTATTGGGAACTTTGTGAGCATATTGCAAATTAGTCATATCCCCATTGTTTTATTTTCTCTTTCCCTACTCTCATTCCACTGATACCACTCCTAAGTGGGAGTATCTGTAATCACTGGGGTAATACAATGCCTCACAGTACATATTGCCACCCTGTGGCTCTTGCATTCTTTTTGTCCCCTCTTCTGTAATGTTCCCTGAGCCATGGAGGACATATTAGAAGTCTCTGTTGGTGTTGAGCTCTGCAGTCTCTTATATTCAGCTTTGAATATTCTCGGTGTCAACCATCATCTCCCTAAATAACTTTCTCTGGATAGCAGTGAGAATAGCACTCTTATCTGATATGCCATTTCCTCTGTAATGTTTCCTGGACCTTGGCTGGTACGATAGAGATGATTCATCTCTGGAAAGGCACTCAGATTTATCTTTTTGACTTTCTGATGGAACTTGGGTGTCCTTGGCACTCATCACTACTTTTTAAAAATCTGGTTCTCTAATGAAGAGTGAAAACAGCATTGATCAAAGGGAGTGAACATATACATTTAGAAGACTAATGATGAGCATAACATCACATTTAGCCAAAGAATAGTGGAAGCTTCCTTATAAGGTCTATTACCATTAGAGCCATAGGATTCGGACTTCGTTCTCCATATTAGGAATGAATTCATGTCCACTGAGTGGGCCTGGTATAGTTATGCTTATGGCTTAGGTGCCACCATTGAACCCACTGGGTTCATCTTACCTGGATGGATGATTGTCTAGCATTCAGGATCCAGGACTTGTTCACACTGTGTAGTAGACAACTGCAGTTTGCTGGGACAAGCATACAAATAAACACATACATACAAATAAACACTCTAATGGAGTAGCAACCTTCACTGTAGACAATCAAACCACTTCCCTGCAATCCTCATTCCACTCTGCTCAACTAGTGGAGCTTTTTGCTGTTTTACAGGTTTTTCAACAACTTCCAAGTACTTCCTTTAATCTGCATACTGATAGTGTTTATATTGCTCAGTCCATCCCTCTTTTGGAGACTGTACCATACATAAAACCCACTACCAATGCTGCCCCTCTGTTTTTCTCCATTCAGCAATGCATACATTCTAGGCAACATCCTTTTTATATAGGCCATATTCATGCTCATTCTGGACTCCCTGGGCCTCTAGCCACAGGCAATGCCATGACTGACAAAGCCACCCAGTTTTCTTTCCTTGTTGAGCTCGATCCTGTGGCCCAGGCTAAAGCAGCTCACCCTGTACATCACCTTAATGCTCAAACCTTGCGTCTTCTTTTTAAAATCACTAGGGTACAAGCCTGCCAGATAGTCAAACAATGTACAAACTGTGTCACCCTCCTACCCGTCCCCCACTTGGGCATGAACCCTAGGGGATTAATTCCCAATGAGATCTGGCAAATGGATGTAACACACATTCCCTCATTTGGTAATCTTAAGTACCTCCACGTCACTGTGGACACTTTTAGTGGATTCATCTTTGCCAGCCTCCATGCTGGAGAAGCCTCAAAAAATGTCATTGCTCATGTACTCAATTGCCTTGGTGTCATGGGAAAGCCCCAAATTATTAAAACTGATAATGGCCCTGGATATACTGGTAAAAAATTCCAAAATTTCTGTCATCAACTACAAACTAAACATATTACAGGCATACCATACAATCCCCAGGTTCAAGGAATTGTTGAACGAGCCCATCAAACTATTAAACATACCCTCCAAAAATTAAAAATGGGGGATTTATATCCCATAAAAGGCTCCCCCCAAAATGTCCTTCATCATGCCTTGTTTGTCCTAAACTTCTTAACCCTTGACGCTCAAGGACATTCAGCTGCTGATCGTTTTTGGCATACAAACACAAAAAATACCTTTGCCAAAGCTATGTGGAAGGATCCTTTGACTCTGAAATGGAATGGCCCAGACCCAGTCTTCATTTGGGGCCGCGGGTCAGTTTGTGTGTTTGATACCCAAAATGATGCCACACGATGGCTACCAGAACATTTAGTCAAACAAATCAATGAGCCTATAAGTTCTCAGTAATATATGCCCAAGAACACCCTGTTCCTGAGGCAACTCCCTGTTTTCTCTTCCAGGTTTTCAATACCCAAGATTCAAGATGAAAATGGTTGACCCCCAACATCTACTGTCCTTTACCCTTCTGCTATTGCTCTGGTCTATTTGTCTCATGGCCAAAAGTCTTCCCCTCCCTTAAGACTGCATAGGATTCAGACCTATGCATATCGGCTCACAGTGAGGTGGGAACGATATGGGCACCAACATGGGTGCGAGGCAGAGCACCGCAAGGGAAGGTCCTTCCTTCACCATTTCTGAATTCCCTGAGAGCAAAACCTGACTGGCATGGAGGTTGGTGCCACACCTGTTATTACATAGGCCCTGCCTCCCCTCCCCAAAAGGTACCAAGGGCCAGGATTGTGGGATGAAAAAATGACAGCCCATGGGAGGAGTCAGGTCAATACTCCCCCAGTTGGTTAAAGCCCACCGATGAATAGTGGGCCTCCCCCTCTTTTGTATAAAAGAAGGGAGGAGATGTTGGGAGCTATAAGCCAAACCTCGGCCATGTTGACAGAAACTACCATGTCGCGAGTTAAGTTTCTGTTTCCTGGATCTTGAATCACTTACTGGAAATCTCAAGACCCACTGTGCTCGGAACACCACACCTGGGACCTTCCCAGAAGAGCTACATGCGGCCTCGCCTTCCAAGTTCCCGGTTCTGCTTACGTGCTATATGACTAGCCTTCCTTCCCTGGATCTCCCTATATAAACCCTCCTGTACTAATAAAAATCGAGACCTTGACAAACACCTAGCATGGTCTCCTTCTTGTGTCTGTTTGCCTTCTCCCATTCAGGTTAACTTCCCCTCAGGCCTCTGCTGAACCCCCACAGGCCAGGGCAGAGAGGAGCCAAAGAGGGAACCAAAAGACATGCTATACTGCCTGCTTCAGAAAAACTGGAATTCAGCATCTGATCCAGTCTCATCCAATTTGCTCTCTCACACATATGCAGTTGTGCTAGCCTCTTCCTAAGTTATCCACCTGAGTACAGACCAATCAACCCTCTCAGAACTCACCTGAGCCTGAGAATAAATCCCACTGGAATAGGTTATAAATAGATGTTTACCAGCTGGGAACAGCCTCTTTTTGGCTGTTCATCTCTACAGAGACCTAACATCAAGGTCTCTGCCCTGCTAAGCCCCCATCATCCCTTATCTAAATCCATAAGACAAGGATCCATGGATACCCCAAATTTGGGGAAACATGGGAATATGGGTTTTTGAAATATGTCCTTATGAGCTCTGGCAAGGGGGAGCTGAACCCATCTCCAAAAAACACCACCTCTAGCAAGACTCACATGTTCTGTTCATATGTTATTTTTGAACTTGTCATTGATTTTGGCCTCCTGATCAATTTCCTCTACCTTGTTCTCAAGTTCAGATAGTCTGTCCTCTACATGTTCTGTTGGTGAAGCATTCTTAGGAGACTTTTCATTGAGTAATTTTATTTTTTATTTTTATTAGTTCTTTTCCTTCAGGATCTCTGTCTTTTTATCTTGTTCCAGTTTTTTGTCTTGGTTTAAATTTTTCATTGCATTTTATTCAGGTGTTTGACCATGTCATCTTTGAATTCTTTAAATTTATTCAGGTGTCTAATGTGTGTTATTTTTGTTTATTCTCTTCCATTAATTCAGCTCTTTGTTCATGTCCTCTTTATATTTGTTGTATTTTCTTATCATAATTGAATTTTGGAATTCTTTGAAGTTTTCCTTTGGGTCATGATATGCAGAGACATTTAGCTTACCCATAACTGTGGGCTAACTCCACAATGCATGACCCATATACCTCAACAAGGAGGGGCCAAGGGGAGGGGGTAGGTCATGGACTAGCCTAATAATGGTACCAAACTGACTGTATTTGCTGAATACAAAACTAACTAATAAAGAAAAAAATTAAATAAATAAATAAATAAAAAAGTTTTCATTAGAGACTTCAACTATGGGACTAGACAGCTTGGCATTCTTGGTGGTGATGTCTTGCCTTGGATCTTTTTTTTTTTTTTCCTGGTTTTTCAAGGCAGGGTGTCGCTCCAGTCCAGGCTGTCCTGGAATTCACTATGTAGTCTCAGAGTGGCCTTAAACTCACAGCAATCCTCCTACCTCTGCCTCCTGAGTGCTGGGATTAAAGGTGTGTGCCACCACATCTGGCTTGCCTTGCATTCTTTTCTTACTTGTTTTGTGTAAAGATTGCACATCTTTTGGTAATATCTTTGTGTTGCCCAGCATGCAGCTAGAGTGGTGCTAGTATGGCTTGTAATGTGCAGTCTTGCCCCTTCTTATTCCAGATTAGCTTTGGATAGCAGTCTATCTGCATGTCTTGGCTGGGCACACTGGGGAGCATGGCCTGTGCTGAACAAGCATATTTATCACTACTCTGGGTGGTTGCATGCATGTGGAGAAGGGGGACAAGTGCCAAGTGAGCCTAATACATACTCAGGGTGAGCAGAAGCATTCAGTCTAAACATGGAACTGATTAGAGCGCAGAAAGTGTGCTCACGTTGAACCCAAGCAGCCTATCCACTTTGCTCAGGACAGGCACCCATGGATCGTGTACCTGTAGCTCTGAGCTGGGCATACAGAGGGGTACAACCCATACTAAGAGGGTCTGTTTCCTACTCTGTGCTGGAATAGGCCAGTGGTTTATACAGAGGACTGATTTGGATACAAGGAGGGCATTCACCTTGACCTTCAGAAGGCTAATCTATCTTTTTCAGGGAAGGCATGCAGCCTTTCTAACCAAGGGTCTGAGCTGGCCATAATGGGCAGTGTGGATATGGATCCACAGACTACATGTGAGACTGATTTGGGCATAGGTACATGCTCACCTTGAACCTGAGAGGACTGCTCAGTTGCTCAAGGCAAGTGCCTCTAGATTGGCTCTCTACATATCTGGTCTAGGTGTACTAAGGAGTGCAACTGATACCAGATTTTAGGTTCAGAGAGGGATTAAATTCCACAAAGATTAAGGAGATTCCAGGCTTGTGGACCCCAACTTTTTGATTCTTATCCAAGTTAGCAAAGAATTAAAAATACATACAGTAAGAAGGGTAAATTATGAATTTGACATTTATTTTAGGGAGAGTTAGGATGCAGTGGGAGGTTTAACAAAAAACCCAAGGCAAAAGGGGCTCTCCCCCTTCACAGTCATGTTGGGAAGAGGGATGGGAGATCAAGAAAGTCTCCCTCACATAAAGAAAAGTATGGACATAAACATGTGGAAAGCAAAGCATGAAGTCAAAGAATCCCCCTCACATAAGAGATCAGAAAGAAGTAACAGGTAGTAAAGGACTCAGAGATTAGAGAGAGATCATACATGTAACAAAGCAAAAAAGCATCCAAGAACAAAAATACATGCAGGAAGAAAGCAGGAAAATGCCCAGGCAATTAAAAAATCCTCCCCCTTTCAAGCCAAGCAGGGAAGAGGGAGAGTTTGGTAACAGGATGATACGCAAGGTGACATCCATGTTCTCTCTGTGCTGTTTTCTCTGGTTTGTTGTCTATAAAAACTATCATGCTCTTGTTTCTACTTCACAATGAGGGCCAAGAGGTCCTGTTCCCTATACTAGGCAGGTGAAGGCCTACAATCTACACTTGAGATTGATTTAAATGCAAGGAGACCACTCACCTCTAATCTGAGAGGCTAACTCCATTGTGTTCCAGTTTACTAAACTTTTGTTACTTATTTATGAACAAGAGTCCTTGGTGCCATCAGTCTTTAGGTCCAGTAACAGTATATCTTTTCAATTGGAATTTATGTGGAGTGACTATCTGACCCATATTGGGAAAGCTCACAGAAGCACCCTCTAATGATTTTTATCTGCCTCCTCCCTACCCCAAGATTTTGTTCTGGGCTCCCTGAACTCAGTGAGCTAAGTCTCCCTTCCCTTCCAATTAAGAGCTCTCAGAAAACTTTGCCTATAGTGACTCAAAATTACCCTTCCCTCCTCTTGTGTCTCCTAGAATTCTGAAATTAAAAATAAATAGGCTGGGAGTGGTGGCACACACCTTTAATCCTAGCACTTAGGAGGCAGAGTTAGGAGAATTGCCTTGAGTTCGAGGCCACCCTGAGACTACATAGTTAATTTCAGGTCAGCCTGAGCTAGAACAAGACCCTACCTTGAAAAACAAAAAAAAATAAAAAAATAAAAAATAAAAAATAAAACAATAATTCCTCCCATTCTCCCACTCTATGTGTCTTGGTTGTGAGGGAGGAATTTTTTACAATGGGCTCTAAGTGCTGGTAGATACTGTATGGCTTTTCTTCTCTGGGTAATGAAATGCTCTTTGCTCTGCTCCACTGCTAAGCCTACTTGCTTGTAAAAGCTGCCTTATAGTCCCTACCAAGCTGGTAGCAGATTTCCTGGGCAGTGGGTGGTGAGCAGAACTACAGTGAATTCCCCAAAGGGCAAATTATGCTCTTGTTAAATATCCTGGTACATTCTTCTAGTGAATTACTACTACATGAGGAATAGCTGAGACAGAATTATGAAAAGCTAAAATGTATAGAAAAAGAGAAAGAATGAAAATTTGATGATACAGTTTAAAACTGTGGTAGCTGGTATGCTGAAAACTGCTTTGGGCTCTGTTGCTAAACCCACCTGTAGCTGTGCTAATTAATCATTTAGAGACTGGCCTGAGAGACCAGCCACCTCCCAGCTGCTATGGGCTTGATTTGATAATCTAAGAATCTGTGCCATTTACTGTGTAACTGTAGTATTTTTCCTACCTCTAAAAATAAATTAAAATTAAAATGAAATTAATAAAATCTGCAGATTTTAGTATTTGCTTTTTTCCTTAGCTCAAAGACAAATGAGCTGCTTATTGTTAAGACAGTCTGTCTGCCGGAACCATTATGGCCACTATCATATAGCCTTCCTGTAAAGGTAATGACCACATAGGCTTCCACCCACACTTGGGTGAGGTATAATGCCAGCCACAGTCTGGAATTGAGGGCAGGGTGACCCAAAGAGCCAAGCTGCCCAGCTGTCTCTCCCACATTATGAAAAAAAAAAAAGAAAATGAATTTTACTATTTTTCTGTGGCAAATCTAACCTTCCTTTTCTCTGCCCACAGCTACACAATCCAGATCTGGGTGGAGTTGAGCTACCCTGGCCTCACAAATATACCCTGAGTCTAGACTACCCAAGGACAAGAGCCTAAAGAGTAAACCAGAAGATGCCTCCCAGCCTTGGCATGAATAGAACCCTTGGCAGAAATTGAACTCGTGTCTAATCCAGTTTCATCCACAATAGCTATAGCACCCCCTGATGCCTCCACAGTCTAGCACACTATCTAGATCATCCTCCTCTTTGAATTGGCAAACCAATCTGGTCTTGCCCCTACGTACTTGAACATGATGAAAGAATGCAATTTCAATCAACTATAAAGGCTCAACTGGGCTGTTCCTACCTCTCTGCCCTGGGATCTCTGTCTAGACATATGTAAGTCTGGCTTTCCCCTACCCAGGCAGGCTGGGTAATTTCCTACTTGCCTTTGCTTTATGTTTTGGGATAACTTCTCACTTTAATTACATGTGATTTCCCTCTGATCTCTGGGTCTACCATGTGTTCATTTCCTTTACATTCTGCCACATGGGTATTTCCTCTAAGCTCTGGGCCTGTTACCTGTGCAATTTCTATAAACTCAAGGTAACCATGGGTGTAACTCTCTTTACTACCCATTTTTTCATCTGAATTTCCTGGTCTCTGCTTTGATACTTTCCTGCTACTATTCTTCTTTAAGCCATCACCACTTACTCTGTTAACTTTCTTCCATGTGGAAGCTCAAGGTGGATGCTGTGCCTTCCATGAGTGTGTGTTTCTTCTAAATCTCTCTACATAAGCTCATAGGTTCTATCTTCCACATGCTTGTAGCTCTGCTCCAGCCTTTACCTAACCCCATTTTCCCTTAAATAAACCCCACAAGTTATTATTATTTATCTTTAAATAAACTCAATGACTCATAATTTATCCTTCTTGAGTCTTCTTTTATCAATTATTTGTTAAATAAGAAGCCAAAATTGGGGTTCATAAGTTTGGGAGACCCCTCCTGAACACCAAAATCCTGTTTCAGCATGATTTTTTTTCTAACAGATGAATTTCCATTCTGCATCACTAGTGATGCAAATAACAAAATATGCCTGTGCTTTAATAAAGTAACAATGACACATGAAAAGCATATATAAACTGTTCCAAAACAATCTTGAGCCAATAATATAATGTATTAGGTTTTTATTCAAGCAATGGAAATAGAACCCTTGTTTTCTGTAAAAAAAATTCTAGGGCTGAAGAAATGGCTTAGCAGTTAAGGCATTGCCAGCAAAGCCAAAGTACTCAGGTTCGATTATCCAGGACCCATGTAAGCCAGATGCACAAGATGGTGCATGTATCTGTAGTTCCTTTGCAGTGGCTAAAGGCCCTGACATACCCATTCTCTTCCTCTCTCTTTTTCCCTCTCTCTCTTTCTCATAAAATAAAATATTAAAAATAATTCTAAGCCTAATTTTCCATTGTGCTTGCACCCATGGCTTGACATTGGCAAATATGATTATCTAAATTGGAATATTTGTTAATCAACTTATTTCTCCACTCAAACACTAATGTTTAATATGACTCTTAAAATTGGTAACCTAAAACTCTTATGGTTATGAGACTCCCTTACACTTATGTTTCTGGCAAAGCTATATTTTCTCCCCTGTTAAGTATAAGAGTTTGGAGATTCAGACTTCCTTTGTTACATAGGACTCTCCATACATGTAAATTTCAAACTGTTAATTCTAAAGGATTTGAATAGATTACAATTACTAATAATACTGTCCAAGATGTTATGGCTTGTATTAATTGGCTATACATTCTGGCCATCCCCCAAACAACTCACAGCTATCTTCCCCACACAGTAACTACACATTTCCGCTCTCACTCTTTAACTGCTATTCTTAATATAATCCTCCTTGCTAAGATCACTTGGCTAACTACTTGTCTCACTCAACACAATGCCTACCCCTTATATAACTCATGTTTTTATTCTTAAACTACATGCATAAGTTTCCAGTCAACCACACTATAGACTAGTAAGGAGGCTCTGCTCTTGCACAAATCACAAATGCTCTAGAAGGTAACTTATAGCCTCGTATTATGGAGGCTATCACCACTTTTGCCACTACAGTGTCCATGGTAGTATTTGCTTTAACCAGGCCCATCCTCCAACTGACAGAACTGCAATCCTCCAGAGAACACATTCAGTTCCCGGAGGCAGGGCATCCAGCACAGCTGATCAGATCACCAGATTCACAGCACAACATTGAGGGATTCAGGTGGACATTCAGCAGTAGTAAGATTTGAAGTCACCCCAATAGGTAATGAGGTCAACTGATTTAAAAAAAAGCAGGTACATAGGCCTGCACTGGAAGTGCTAATTGGTCTTTCTATGTCAGGACAGGTTATGCGTTACATAAAGGCAACAATAATTGCCTTTAATGCTTTCAGACTCTTAAGGCGTTTGTCTTTTGCTTCTGTCATTATTGGGGGCTGGGTCTGATTCAGACCCAGACTGAACTGGAACTCAGAATAGAAATCTCAACCTCCCAGCTGACAGGATTAAGGGTGTAGAGCAACACACAGGCTTAAAAGGTTTATCTGTTTGTTTCAATCCCCAAAACTGCATACACTGTGCTGGTTTTTATTGCTTGTGTATATTGCTCAGTTGAATTTTAGAAGTTCCCAGTAAAATGCTCTACTCAGCCCACTAGAACACTTGAATAGCAGGCAAACTCAACACCTAGGACTACTTCTGCATCTGAATTGGAGTACAAGAGCTGTATTTGGCACCATAAACCCCTACTCTGAAGGTACAAAAAGTTGGACTTCCAAATCTAAAGGCACCACAGATTATTAGAAAACCCAAGCATCAAACCAACTCAGGATGCAAAATATCACAACATTATAATACAAGAAACACAAAGAATCAAGACAATACAATCCCATCAAAAATTATAAATCCATCAGAAATGGCCCCCAATGCAACTGTTTTAGATGAAGTTCCTGACAAAGATTTTTTAAAAAATGATTTAATCTATACTGAAAGAAATCAAAGGAATCAAAGAAAACAAAGGAATTAAAGAAGAAAACAAACTCCTGAAGGAATTCCAAGAGAACACAGCTTAATGAAATAAGGAGGTCATTACAAGACATGAGTAAGGAAATAGAAATACTGAAGAACAACCAGGGATAAATTACAGCTCAGCAAAGCACAGTCAATCAAATAATTAAAAAAAAAAAAAAAAAAAAAACCTCTGAAAAGTCTCACCAGTAGAATGGATGAAGGAGAAAACAGAATATCTAAACCAGAAGACCAGGTGGCAGATCCAATACAGTCCAACAAAGAGAAAGACAAGCTAATAGGAAGGTATGAGTGGGAATTTCAAGATATCCATGACACTATGAAAAGATCAAACACAATATTTTGGGGTATAGTAGAAGGAGAAGAATTTCAATCCAGAGAGTTAGTAGGCATTTTCAACAAAATCATACAAGAAAATTTTCCCAAAATTGGGAAAGAAATGCCAATGAAGATAGAGGAAGCTTTTAGAATACCAAACAGACAAATCCTGGAAAGAACCTCTCCTCACCATGTTATAATTAAACTACTAAACATACAAACCAAAGAAAATATATTGAAATCAATTAGAAAGAAAAAGAAGTCAACTACAAAGGGAAGATCATCAGAATAACAGCAGGTTACTCAACACAAACTTTAAAAGCCAGAAGGGCTTGGAATGATGTATTCCAAGTTCTGAAAGATAACAACTGTCAACCAAGATTATTTTATCTTGCAAAGCAATCTATCCAAATTGATGGAGAAATAAGGACATTCCACAACAAAAACAGGCTAAGGGAATTTATGACAACTAAGCCAGCTCTACAGAAAATACTTGAAGGAATCCTTCACAGTGAAGAAAAAGCAAAACACACATATGAGGAAATAGGAAAAAAGTAAATCATACTCAAATAACAGTTAAAACAAGCGAGAAAAGGGAAAAGAGTAAGTACTACAAACCAAGAAGAATAGAGAGAATAACGGCATACCTTTCAATAATAACTATTAATATCAATGGCCTCAATGCCCCATCCAAAAGACACAGGCTTGAAGACTGGATTAAAAGGCAGGATTCTGGTGTTTGTAGCCTCCAAGAAACTCATCTCTCAATAAAAGATAGACACTGTCTTACTGTGAAAGAACAGAAAACAGTATTTTAAGCAAATGGGCCTAGGAAACAAGCAGGGGTTGCTATCATAATATCTTACAGGATAGACTGCAAATAAACTTTAGTGAGGAAAGATAAAGAAGGTCACTTTATACTGATTAAATGTCCAAGAGGAGGACAGTACAACCTAACATGAGGGCTCCCAATTTCATTAAACAAATACTATTAGACTTAAGGTCACAGATAACAACAAACACAATTGCAGTGGGTGACTTCAATACCCCACTCTCATTAATTGACAGGTCATCCTAGCAAAAAATAAACAGAGAGACATCTGTATTAAATGATGTCATGGAATAAATGGACCTAACAGAAATCTACAGGGCATTCCATCCAAATGCTGCAGAACATACCTTTTTCTCAGCAGCACATGGAACATTCTCTAAAATTGACCATATATTAGGACACAAAGCAAATGTTTATAAATAAAGGAAAAATGAAATAATCCCTTGTACTCTATCGGAACAAAATGGGATTAAACTACAAATCAGCAACAAGAAAAACTAAAGCATACAGAAATTCATGAAGACTAAAATGTACACTATTGAATGATGAATGGGTTATTAAGTAAATCAAAAAGGAAATCAATAGGTTCATAGAATCAAATGATGATAAGAATACAGCATATCAAAACCTTTGGGGCACAATGAAGGCAGTCCTAAGATGGAAATTTATAGCGCTAAGTGCCTATATTAAAAAAATTATAGAGTTCACAAGTAAACAATTTAATGCATCACCTTAAGGCTTTTGAAAAACAACAAGAAGACAAACAGAAAATCAGTAGATGGAAAGAAATAATAAAGATTAGGGTAGACATTAATGAAATAGAAACCAGAAAAAAAAAAATCCAAGGAATCAATGCAACAAAGAGTTGGTTCTTTGAAAGAATAAACAAGATTGATAAAGCTTAGAAAATCTGACCAGAGGAAAGAGAGAAGAGACAAAAAATTAATAAAATTAGAGAAGAAAAAGGTACCATTATAACAGATAGCAAAGAAATTCAAAAAATCATAAGGACATACTTTAAGAAGTATGATTGGTAAAAATCCTACAGAAACTGAGAATAGAAGGAACATTTCTCAACATAATAAAG
Source organism: Dipus sagitta (assembly GCA_036346955.1). Taxonomy (NCBI): domain Eukaryota; kingdom Metazoa; phylum Chordata; class Mammalia; order Rodentia; family Dipodidae; genus Dipus; species Dipus sagitta. The sequence goes on from CM070776.1 coordinate 35,100,233, forward strand.
GCTATTTATGATAAACCTACAGCCAACATAATACTAAATGGGGAAAAACTTGAAGCTTTTTCAATAAATTCAGGAACAAGACCAGGGTGTCCACTGTTCCCACTTTTATTTAATATAGTACTGAAAGTCTTAACTATAGCAATAAGGCAAGAGACACACATAAAAAGGATACAAGTTGGAAAGGAAGAGATCAAATTATTATTTGCAGATGATATGATTTTATACATAAAGGACTGTAAATACCCTACCAGCAAACTGTTAGAGCTGATAAACACTTTTAGCAACATAGCAGGATATAAAATAAACACACAGAAATCAGTAGCTTTCCTATATACTAACAACAAGCATTCAGAGGATGAAATCACAGAATCTGTCCATTCACAATTGCCTCAAAATAAATAAATAAACAAACCTTAGAATATACCTAACCCAGGAAGTTAAGGATCTCTACAATGAAAACTTCAAAACAGTCAAGCAAGAAATTGCAATAGACACTGGGAAATGGAAAGACATCCCATGTTCTTGGATTGAAGGAATCAATATTGTGAAAATGTCAATCTTACCAAAAGCAATCTAAACATTTAATGCAATGCCCATTAAAATTCCAAGGACATTCTTCACAGAAGTAGAAAAAAATACTAAAATTCATTTGGAAGTACAAAAACCTTGAATAGCCAAAACAATTTTGAGCAACAAAAATAAGGCTGATGGTATCACCATACCTAATTTTAACCTATATTACAAAACCATAATAACAAAAACAGCATGGTCCTGGCAAAAAGACAAACATGTAGATCAATGTAACAGAAAGATGACCTAAATGTTAACACAAGAAGCTACAGCCATCTGATTTTTAAAATTTTTTGTTTAATTTTTATTTATTTGAGAGTGACACAGAAATAGGAAGAGAGAGAGAGAGAGAATGTGCATGCCAGGGCCTCCAGCCACTGCATCTGGCTAAAATGGGTCCTGGGGAATCGAGTCTTGAACTGGGGTCCTTAAGCTTCACAGGCAAGTACTTAACTACTAAGCCATCTTTCCAGCTCCCATCTGATTTTTGACAAATACTCATTGGAGAAAAGACAGCCTATTCAACAACTGGTGCTGGGAAAACTGCATATCTATTGCTGGTTCTGGGTTAAAGCAAACCTAAAGCGTCTGACAATCTAAATGTAGAAAGAGGATATAGATCCTTGTCTTTCTCTATGCACACGAATCAAGTCCAAATGGATCAGGGACCTTAAAATCAGACCTGAAACTCTGAAATTGCTAGAGGAAAAAGTAGCAGAAACCCTTCCACATATTAGCATAGACAATGACTTTCTGAATATAAGCCTAATTGCTCAGGAAATAAAACCACTAATCAACTAATGGGGTTTCATTAAATACAAAGCTTTTGCACAGCAAAGACAATGTGAATAGAGCAAAGAGACAACCTACAGAATGGAAGAAAATCTTTGGCAGTTATACATCTGACAGAGGACTAATATCCAGAATATACAAAGAACTCAAAACAGAAAACATTAAGAAATCAAACAACCCACTAAAAAAATGGGCTATGGAACTAAATAGAGAGTACTCATTGGAATAAATACAGATGGCATATAAACATCTTAAAAAGTGTTATACAACTTTAGCCATCAGGGAAATGCAAATTAAAACTACTTTGAGATTCCATCTCACTCCTGTCAGAATGGCTACCATCAAGAAAACAAATGACAATAAATGTTGGCAAGGATGTGGAATAAAGGGAACCTTTATACAATGTTGATGGGAATGCAGTCTAGTACAGCCATTGTGTAAATTAGTGTGGATGTTCTTGGAATAGCTAAAAATTGATTTACCACATGATCCAGTTATAGCACTCCTAGGCATATATCCTAATGACTCTGTTCACTACCTTAGAGATGCTTGCACAACCATGTTTATTGCTGCTCTATTCACAACAGCTAGGAAATGGAACCAGCTTGGATGTCACTCAAGAGATGAATGGATAGTAAAGCTGTGGTACATCTACACAATAGAGTTCTATTCAGTGGTAAAGAAAAATGAAATCATGAAATTTGCAGGGAAATGGATGGATCTGGAAAGGATTATACTAAGTAAGGTAATGCAGGCCCAGAAAGCCAAATATCACATGTTGTCTCTTATATATGGATCCTAACTACAAATATTTATACTTGTGTGTGATCAGGAACCAAAAATTCAGTAGCAGAGGTCATTAAACTGGAAAAATGTTGTAAAGGAGAGAGGAGAAAGAAGGATCTTAGGGGATAGTATTGTATATATGTAAGAAGAAAAGGTTACAGGGAGTGGAATAGCCTAAGTGAGTCCAAGGGAAGATATTGAGTAAGAGAAGGGTGGGGTAGGGCAAATCAAAATTCAAGATATTCTGACTAAGACATATGAAAGCTTACTTTTTTGGATAATGGCACATCCACAAGTCATAGATTGCTACTAGAAACTTTTCAGTGCCAAGGACGGGATACCTACCAGTGAGTTGTATGCCAGGGTGTTCCCTGCTGCCTCCAAAACATTACAGGCTTTTTCCCATGGTGCTTGGTTTCCCAGGAGTAGCAGATGCCAAGACCCTATTGCTGAAGACTTCACATGCATGGGCAGGAAGATCACTGAACAATCAAGCTGGTGCTGAGCTTTAAAAGTTCTCCCTGTAGACTGGCCAACTGTAAGCCAGAAAAAGCTGCACTTCATGCAGACCTATGGGAGACAGAAGTAATCAGCAGTGAAAACAGTGGATATTGGAAGCCTCAAGTTTGGCCAGAGAGGCCAAATGACCAAATGGGTGCAAGAGTGGCATGTCTGCTCTGAGGGAAACTAACTGCTCTCTCAGTGGACTGTAGGCCCACACTGTGGGAGGGAATACATGCCTGGTAATGAACGCCTAATCAAAAGCCTATGGCAGAAAATTTAGGAAGTACTTTCCATCATATAGGAATGGAAAAAGACTTCCTGAACAAAACCCCAGTAGCTCATGATCTTAAACAGTCACTCAACCAATGGGATCACATGAAACTGAAGAGTTTCTTTACAGACAAGCATACAATAAGCAAAGCCAATAGATTACCCACAGAATGGGAGAAAATATTTTCTGGTTATCCAACTGACAGAGGCCTAATCTCTAGAATCTACAAACAACTCAAAAATCTAAACAGTAAGAAGTCAAACACCCCACTCACAAAATGGGGCAAAGAGCTGAACAGGCAGTTCACACAGGAAGAAATACAAATGGCAAACACACACTTAAGAAAATGTTCATCATCCCTAATCATCAGGAAAATGCAAATTAAAACAACAATGAGATTCCACCTTACCCCAGTAAGGAGAACAAACATCACAAAATCAAATGAAAATCAATGTTGGTGACGATGTGAAGAAGTAGGAATGCTGGTGGGAATGTAGGATGGTACAACCACTTTGGAAAGCAATCTGGAGACTCCTGAAAAAGCTAACTATGGAGATACCAACGGACCGAGTTATTCTCTTACTGGGCATCTAACCTAAAACCTTCAAACCACAGACCAGAGTGATTTGCTCAACCATGTTTGTAGCAGGTCAATTCATAATAGCTAAGAGCTGGAATCAACCCAGATGTCCCTCACTAGCAGGATGGATAACTAAGATGTGGTATATGTACACAATGGAATTCTATACAGCAGTAAGAAAAAAATGACACAATGAAATTTGATGAAAATTGGTTGAACCTGGAACAGATCATTCTCAGTGAACTTACCCAATCACAGAAAGAAAAAAAAATGCCACATAGTCTCACTCATCTACAGCACCTAACCTGAATCTACCGAAGATACCTTACATACCCAGCAAGCATCTCATGGACTAGACACTAGGATGGAAGGGGAGGGAGGGGAGGGAATGAAAGGGGTGGGAAAAACAAATCTAGACCCAAATGGCAATGCTACCATAAAATTCTATATCCTAAAAGGCAAACCAAATGGCTGAACCTTCAACGGGCCCTTAGAGGGAACACCTGAGCCACAAGACATTGGAGAGGGTATGATGAAGACTAACCTTAATGTTCTACAGCTTCCCTCCCTCTCTCTCTCTCTCTCTCTTCTCTCTAACTCTTGTATATTAGTTATCTTTTTCCTCCTTTACTTAGTGGGCACTGACCTGTAACTCCAAGTACCAGCATGGGACTATCATCCACAGTGAGCTTTTGATCAGAGAGACCTACAAGGTTTCCTAAAAGAAATATTTCTGTCAGAAATCTGTCCAAAGGTCAGTGGTAAGACCCTACTGCTGAAGACACCTTATGTGGTCAACACATAAAATGGAATGGCATGGCTGGAAGTTGGAAGAGATTCAGTCCCCAGACAGTCAGCACGTCTAGTGCCAGAAGATGCTACATGGGTGACTGGGGGAAAATGACCAATATCTGCCCAAGCAACTAATAGTCTAACCTACTTAGCAGCAAATAACTTGTTGTGATGCCCACACAAGTGCAATAGTGGCACACAGCCATGGTGGTGCACAACTGCTCTTGATTCGGCTAAGTGATCCCCTCAGTGGTACAGGACCTATAGCTGGAGCTTGTAAACAAGTCAGAAACATATCCAAACATAAGCTCACTCTCCATTATCAAGCTACCATCAATCATGGGCTACAAGAGGGCCTATACCTATTAAATTCTCTATTAAAAAGTAAGGGTTATCTCATTTGTCCTGGTGCTGTTGGAGAATCTGCATCTCTTTTTCAGATAGATGTAGATCCTAAGGAGAGAGCCACCCCATCATACCTCAAAAGGGCCCTGACTGAAACTAAGAAAAATTGGCGAAACAAGCAAGGGTGCTGTTTTCCTGGTGAACTGGATATCAGCACAAGGGGGAAGGAGGTCAACACAGAGAAAAATCAACTGCTACCAAATAAGAGAGCCAGAGACCCAGAGGCCCCCAACACCTCATCACTGAAGCAGACCAAAAATGAACCCAACATGGCTCAGGATAATTTTGCAGAACAGAGGCCGGAAAGAATGCCAGAGCCACATGTTGGGTCATGATATGCAGAGACATTTAGCTTACCCATAACTGTGGGCTAACTCCACAATGCATGACCCATATACCTCAACGAGGAGGGGCCAAGGGGAGGGGTTAGGTCACAGATGAGCCTAATAATGGTACCAAACTGACTGTATTTGCTGAATACAAAACTAATTAATAATAAAAAAATAAAAATAAAATTAAAAAAAAGCTTACGGCAGAGGACGTCATGAGCCTGAGGGGTATAAAGCCTGCTCCTGTCTGGATCAATGCATATATTATTCTCATCTAATTGCCCTGAAAGCACTACACTTAATATTCAAGTTAATATATTAATTCTACTCTCATTTTTGGTTAGAGAAGCTTCTCTTTTCAGATGGTGGTAACCACTGGGATGACCCAAAAGGCAACATAGTGCTGAGAAGTGATGGAGGAGTGCTCAGCACTGAAACATCTCTATCACACCCTCCATGGCTCAGAGTCCATTGTGGAAGAGGTGGGAAAAGAATGTAAAAGCCAAAGGAAGAGCACCACTCCTTGCACTGTAACTTCTCAGACAGAAATTGGCCTTGATATCCATGACCTTGCAGTGCCTAGCAATACCTTCACAAGACCCTCATAATAGGAGAAAAAGACAATGACATCAAAATAAAAGAGATCTTAACAGAGAGAGGGAGGGGGTATAATGCAGAATGGAGTTGTGAGGGGGAAAATGGGGGAGGGTGGGAAATATAATGGTTTATTGTCTGTAAGTATAGAAGGTGTCAATAAAAAAAATTAAAAACAGGGAGATACTTATAGGAGACTCTTGAGTTCAATAGAGGCTGCCTACATGGCAATGGTCAGAAAGGCAAGATACTAGTGTTGAACACAATACCTATCCTGGAAAAACCAGCTGGCCATCTGCTGGCATCAAGTATGTCTGATAAGCTTTGTGGGAAAGCATATAGATAATACTGTCAGCAATGACCTGGTCAAACCACTGTTCAGCCAGAGTTAATTGATCTGCTCTAATTAACTCAGTCCATGACCTTAAAAAGTAACCTCACATTCCTTATTACTTCACTAAAGGAAACATGTGTCCTGAGTAAATCCTTTCTTGTCTTGTGCTTCTGGGACTGAAAACAAGACAAATGATTGGTCCCAGTTGTCCAACAATAGCATCATAAAGGCATGTCATTGGGGAAGTTTAATGGAATATGACTTGAATCTCCCATTTCAAGATTTCTCACAAGGTATGGATTAACAAGACAGTGAGTGCTCAGGAAGTATTAGCCAATAATAGCTATGAAATCATCATTGTAATAAATTCTGTATCTGTCACAATTTAAAGTTTCTTTAAAATAAAACTATAAAAAACTATAAAAAATTAGAATAAAACTATAGTGCTAGAAAAAGCACTTACTTCCTACTTCACACTCAATACTGCCCAGTTGCCTAGCATGCTAGGATTTTCTCAAATCTTTGCCATAAATATCAACCAATGCATAAGAAGAAGGGATAGAGAGTGGAGAGAAGACAGGGAAAATAATAAGGGAGCCTGGGATCCTGCACTATCTGCCTTACTCCAACATACCAGAAATTTGCAGCTGAGTTAGAGAAGGCATATTAGAACAACTACTTCCCCAAAGTGTTCACTGCAAATATCCATTGAAGAGGACACAAAATACATCATTAGTAAGACACTCATGATGCAAAGGAATCGTAGTATGCAACGGAGGCTAATATCTCAGGTAGTAGCAGTTTTAATAAGAATATTATTGAGGTATAAAATCATTTTAATTGGAAAACATGCTGCTGCTTTTACTCAAACAATATTATGTACATTAGAGCTCACCAAAGTATAAAACTCGGTATCAAATGGGCTTTGCTTTTTCAATCTCACATCTTAGAATTTCAAATAAAAATATGCATATAGAGAAAAATCACTATATTGAAACTCAGGAAATGTAGCCAATATAAGTGACTTAAGCTATCACAAACCGACCTCTTATGCTAAAATGATAGTGCTTTGACAAGCCTACTTTTATTCTTAGATGCAAAGCACATGTAGCATTTGTTTTCTAAGTTCATTGTAGAGCAACCACAGCATTACAAGGTTTATTTCCTTTGTATATAACATAGTGCTGCACCAAATTCATTTAAAAATGGCTTACTGAGGACTTCAAAATCACTCTTTTTCTAAAAAGTGAAGGAGTATAGGTTATTCTAAGACAGTGGAGAAGCTGGAGAGACCAAGACCCACCAGAAAGTACGAAAGCTGCCAGAATCCCACTGAGGCAATCACGGCCATGATCTGTGCACCCCGGCCAGTGCAGTCCCACCAGGCGCTCCAGGTGGCAGCAGCAGCAGAGACCAAGCAACAGATGTTTCAACTCCATCAGTCTTCTTGCAAAGTTAAGAAATCTGAAGGAAAGACAACTGAGATCAACTAAAGAGCTACTGAAAGTGAGAGCAACTCCAGAAGTCTGAACTCTCCCATCCCCCACCATCAGAACCACGAACCTCCAGCATTCAGTCCCCAGTGGCAGGGCAGCCAGCAGAGCAGATCAGAGGTACAGCTGCACAGCACAACACAGAGGGGTCCAGGCAGGCACTCAGCATTGATGAGATTGAAAGCCACCCCAAAAAGTAATGAGGCTGACTGACAAAACAAAAACAAAAAACAAAAAAACAAAAAACAGGTACACAGGCTTGCAAGAGCTAATCTCTCTTTCCCTGTCAGGGCAGGTTATGGGGTAGATATTCTTGGTTACCTTTACAATTTCAAATAACCAGTATTTGGGGGTTGAATTTTGTTGCCTTTGGTGCTTTCATATATATAGGGCCTTTGTTTCTTGCTTCTGTCACTATTGGGGGCAGGGTCGGATCCATATCCAGGTTGACCTGGAACCCAATTCAGAACAGAAATCTCTACCTCCCAGCTGACACGATTAAGGGTGTAGAACAACACACACCCTTAGGGATTTGGGCTTTATATAATTATCTGTTTGTTTTAATCCCCACAATTGCATACTTTGTGCTTGTTTTTGTTGATTGTGCATGTTACTTAGTTGAAGTTTAGAATTTTCCAGCAAATTATTCCACCCAGTCCACTAGAATATTTGCTTAGCAAGCAAAGTCAACACCTAGGATTACTTCTGTGGCTTTATTGGGGGACAGGAGCTACACCTAGCACCTTGAACTCATATCCAGGGGTATATAGAAGTGGATTGCCATGTAGAAGAATACTTCAGATAAGTAGAAAACCCAAGCATCAAGTCAATTCAGGATGCAAAAGTCGCTACAATATAATACAAGAAACTCAAAGAACCAAGACAATACAGTCCCACCCCAAACTATAAATCCATCAGAAATGATCACAAATGAGGCTGTTTTAGATGAAATGCCTGACAAAGCTTTGAAGAAAATGATGGTATCTATGCTCAAAGAAATCAGAGAAGAAATGAAGGGAATCAAAGAAGAAAAAAAAAAGTAATTAAAGAAGAAAACAAACATCTGAAAGAAAGCACAGGAAACCAGCTTAATGAATTAAACAGATCATTACAGGACATGAGTAAGAAATAGAAATACTGAAGAAAAACCAGGCTGAAATCCTGGCTCTGAAGAATATAGTCAATGAAATACAAAACCCTGTGGAAAGTCTCACCAGTAGAATGGATGAAGGAGAGAACAGAATATCTAAACTAGAAGACCAGGTGGCAGAACTAATACAGTTCAACAAAGAGAAAGACAAGGTAATAGCAAGGTATGAATGGGAATTGCAAGATATCCCGGACACTATGAAAAGATCAAAATTAAGAATTCAGGGTATAACAGAAGGCAAAGAATTTCAATCCAGAGGCTTAGTAGGCATTTTCAACAAAATCAGAAAAATTTTTTCCTAAAATTAGGAAAGAAATGCCAATGCAGATACAAGAAGCTTTTAGAACACAAAACAGTATGCACAAAACAAACAAAATCTGGAAAGAACCTCTCCTCCCCATGTTATAATTAAACTAATAAACATACAAACCAAAGAAAATATATTGAAATCAGTTCAAGAGAAGAAGTAAGTCACTTACAAAGGCAAGCCCATCAGAATACCTGCACATTAGTCAACACAAACTTTAAAAGCCAGAAGGGCTTGGAATGATGTCTTCTAAGTTCTGAAAGATAACAACTGTCAACCAAGATTACTTTATCCTGCAAAGCTATCTCTCCAAATTGAAATAAGAGCATTCCATGACAAAAACAGGCTAAAGGAATTTATGACAACTAAACCAGCTCTACAGAAAATACTTCAAGGACTTCTTACTGTTGAAAAGAAAGCAAAACACACACAGGAGGGAACAGGAAAAAATAAACCACACTCAAATGATAGTTAAAACAAAGGAGTAAAGGGAAAACATGAAACACTACAAAATAAGAAGAATAGTGAGGATAAATGCATACCTTTCAATAATAACTCTTAATATCAATGGCCTAAATGCACCATCCAAAAGACAAAGGCTTGAAGACTGGATTAAAAGGCAGGATCCTGCCATTTGTTGCCTCCAGAAAACTCATCTCTCAATAAAAGATAGACACTGTCTTAGGGTGAAAGGATGGAAAATGGTATTTCAAGCAAAGGGGCCTAGGAAACAAACAGGGGTTGCTATCCTAATATCTTACAGTATAGACTACAAACCAACATTAGTGAGGAAAGATAAAGAAGGTCATTTATACTGATTAAAGGAACACTCCAGCAGCAGGACATTGCAATCCTAAACATATATGCACATAACATGGGGGCTCCCAATTTCATCAAAAAAAAAAAAAACACTATTAGACTTAAGGTCACAGATAACATCAAACACAATTGTAGTGGGAGATTTCAATACCCCACTCTCATCAATTGACAGGTCATCACAGCAAAAAATAAACAAAGAGACATCTGAATTAAATGATGTCATGGAACAAATGGACCTACAGATATCTACAGAACATTCCATACAAACGCCGCAGAATATACATTTTTCTCAGAAGCACATGAAACATTCTCTAATATAGACCATATATTAGGACACAAAGTAAATCTCCACAAATATAGGAAAATTGAAATATTCCCTTGTACTCTACCTGACCACAATGGGACTAAACTGCAAATCAGCAACAAGAAAAGCTACAGAGCATACAGAAATTCATGGAGACTAAAAAACACACTATTAAATGATCAATGGGTCATTGAAGAAATAAAGAAGGAAATCAATAAATTCATAGAATCAAATGATGATGATAATACAACATACCAAAATTTTTGGGACACAACGAAGGCAGTCCTAAGAGGGAAATTTATAGCGATAAGTGCCTATATTATGAAATTAGAGAGCTCATAAATAGACAATTTTATGCTTCACCTTAAGGCCTTGGAGAAAGAAGAACAATGCAAATCAAAAATTAGTACTATGAATTTTCTCCTGAGGACTGCCTTCATTGTGTCCCATAAGTTTTGGTATGATGTGTTCTCATTGTCATTCAATTCCAGAAATTTTGCAATTTCATTTTTTATTTCATCCACTATCCATTTATTGTTTAAAAGTGTGCTGTTCAGTTTCCAGGTGCCGTTGGGATTCTTGGTGGGTCTTTTGTTGTTGATTTCTAGCAATATAGCATTGTGATCTGATATCACGCAGGGAATTATGTCAATCTTCCTAAATATATGGAGGCAGTCTTTGTGACCCAGTATATGGTCTATTTTAGAGAATGTTCCATGAGCTGCTGAGAAGAATGTGTAATCTGTGGATTTGGGACAGAAGGTTCTGTAGATGTCCGTTAGGTCTAAGTGATCTATGGTTTTGTTGAGCTCTCTTACTTCCCTGTTGAGTTTCTGTTTGGATGATCTGTCTATTACTGATAATGGTGTATTGAAGTCCCCAGCTATGATGGTGTTGGTGGTTATTTCTGTTTTATTGTCAAGTAGGTTTTGTTTTATGAACTGTGGTGCCCCTGTGTTTGGTGCATACAGATTTATGATTGTAATATCCTCTTGATGGATCGTTCCATTGATAAGTAGGAAGTGGCCTTCTTTGTCTTTTTTGATTATTCCCATTAAGATCAGGAACAAGAAAGGGTTGTCCACTCTCACCTCTGCTTTTCAATATAGTACTGGAAGTCCTAGCTCAAGCAGTAAGACAGGAGAAGGAAATAAAAGGGATACAATTTGGAAAGGAAGAAGTTAAATTAGCTTTATTCGCTGATGACATGATTATGTATGTAAGAGACCCGAGAGACTCCATCCCAAAACTCCTGAAGCTGATTAACTCCTATAGCAAAGTAGCAGGATACAAAATCAATGCAGAAAAATCAGTAGCCTTCCTTTATGCAAATGACAAAGATATAGAGAAAGAAATAAGGGACATAGACCCATTTTCAATTGCAACAAAAAAAATAAAATACCTTCGAATAACGTTAACCAAGTAAGTGAAAGATCTATACAACGAAAACATAAAAACACTCAAAAAATAAATTGAGGAGGACTTGAGAAAATGGAAAGACATCCCATGTTCCTGGATAGGCAGAATTAACATTGTGAAGATGACAATCCTACCAAAGGCAACATGCAGATTTAATGCAATTCCAATTAAAATCCCTAGTGTTCTTCACAGAGACAGAAAAAATGATCTCAAATTTCATATGGAAAGGCAGAAGGCCTCGCATTTCAAAACATATCTTCAGCAAAAGAAATACCTCTGGAGGCATCATCATACCTGATCTAAAGCTATATTACAAAGCCATAGTAATAAAAACAGCATGGTACTGGCATAAAAACAGGAGTATAGAACAATGGAATATTCTTGATAGCCGGGACTTTGGGTCAAGCAACTACAGTTACTTGATATTTGACAAAGGCCCTAACAATGTAGGCTGGAAAAAAGACAGCATCTTCAACAAATGGTGCTGGACAAACTGGATAACCATATGCAGGAAACTGAAACTTGACCACACATTTCACCATGCAATACACTCAAGTCCAAATGGATCAAAGATCTCAATATAAGACAAGAAACTCAAATACTACTGGAAGAAAATTTAGGAAGTACTTTCCATGATATAGGAAAGGAAAAAGGCTTCCTGAACAAAACCCCAGCAGCTCATGAACTTAAACAGTCACTCAACCAATGGGATCACATGAAGCTGAAGCATTTCTTTACAGACAAGCATACAATAAGCAAAGCCAATAGATTACGCACAGAATGGGAGAAAATATTTGCGGGTTATCCAACTGATAGAGGCCTAATCTCTAGAATCTACAAAGAACTCAAAAATCTAAAGTGTAAAAAGTCAAACACCCCACTCACAAAATGGGGCAAAGAGCTGAACAGGCAGTTCACAGAGGAAGAAATAGAAATGGCAATCATACACTTAAGAAAATGTTCATCATCCCTAATCATCAGAGAAATGCAAATTAAAACAACTATGAGATTCCACCTTACCCCAATAAGGATAGCAAACATCAAAAAATCAAATAAAAATAAATGCTGGCGAGGATGTGGAGAAGTAGGAACACTCATCCACTGTTGGTGGGAATGTAGGATGGTACAACCACTTTGGGAAGCAATATGGAGACTTCTGAAAAAACTGAGTATTGAGATACCAACAGACCCAGTTATTCCCTTAGTGGGCATCTACCCTAAAACCTTCAAACCACAGGCTAGAGAGATTTGCTCAACCATGTTCATAGTGGCTCAATTTGTAATAGCTAAGAGCTGGAATCAACCCAGATGTCCATCACTAGAAGAATGGATAACTAAGATGTGGTATATCTACACAATGGAATTCTATACAGCAGTAAGAAAAAATGACACAATGAAATTTGAGGAAAAATGGTTGAAACTGGAACAGATCATTCTCAGTGAACTTACCCAATCACAGAAAAAAAAAATGCCACATAGTCTCACTCATCTACAGCACCTAACCTGAATATACCCAAGTTACCTTACATACCCAGCAAGCATCTCCTAGACTGGTCACTGGGATGGAAGGGGAGGGAGGGGAGGGCATCAAAGGGGTGGGAAACACAAATCTAGACCCAAATGGCAATGGTACCATAATTTTCTACTTACTAAAAGACAGACCAAATGGCTGATCCTTCACCAGGCCCTTACAGGGAACACCTGAACCACAAGACACTGGAGAGGGTAAGATCAAGACTAACCTTAATCTTCTACATCTTCCCTCCCTCACTTCCCCCCCCCCTCTCTCTTATCTCTAACTCTTGTATATTAGTTATCTTTTTCCTCATTTTCTTAGTGGGCACTGACCTGTAACTCCCAGAACCAGCATGGGGCAATCATCCACAATGAGCTTTTGATCAGAGAGACCTACAAGGTTTCCTAAAAGACAGACAGATTTCTGTCAGAGTGCTTGATGACCCACCAAAGGCTGGTGGTAAGACCCTACTGCTGAAGACACCTTATGTGATTGACATGCAAATTAGAATGGCATGGCTGGAAGTTGGAAGAGAGTCAGTCCCCAGACAGTCAGCGCGTCTAGTGCCAGAAGGTGCTACATGGGCGACTGGGGGAAAATGACCAATATCTGTCGAAGCAACGCATGGTCTAACCTACTTAGCAGCAAATAACTTGTTGTGATGCCCACACAAGTGCATTGGTGGCACACAGCCATGGTGGGGACCCAAGTGCTCACATTTTGGCTAACTGATCCCCTCACTGGTATGGGACCCATAGCTGGAGCTGGGAAACAAGTCAGAACCATATCCAAACATAAGCCCACTCTCCAATATCAAGCTACCATCAATTGTGGACTACAAGAGGGCCTACACCTATTAAATTCTCTATAAAAGAAAAAGTAAGAGTTATCTCATTTGTCCTGGTGCTAACTTACTCTCTGTTGGAGAATCTGCTTCTCTTTTTCAGATAGATGTAGATCCTAAGGAGAGAGACACCCCATCATACCTCAAAAGGGCCCCGGCTGAAACTAAGAAAAATTGGAGAAACAAGCAAAGGGGCTGTTTTCCTGATGAACCGGATACCAGCACAAGGGGGAAGGAGATGAGCACAGAGAAAAATCAACTCCTACCAAATCAGAGAGCCAGAGCCTCAGAGGCCCCCAACACCTCATCACTGAAGCAGACCAAAAATGAACACAACATGGCTCAGGGAAATTTTGCGGAAGAGGGGGCAGAAAGAATGTCAGAGCCACATGTTGGGTCATGATATGCAGAGATATTTAGCTTACCCATAACTGTGGGCTAACTCCACAATGCATGACCCGTATACCTCAACAAGGAGGGGCCAAGGGGAGGGGGTAGGTCATGGATGAGCCTAATAATGGTACCAAACTGACTGTATTTGCTGAATACAAAACTGACTAATAGAGAAAAAAAGAAGAAGAAGAAGAAAAAAAAAGTAAGAGAACAACCATGAAAAAAAAAAATAGTAGACCACAAGATATCATAAAGATTAGGACAGAAATTAGTGAAAAAGAAACTAAAATAAAATAAACTATAGAATCAATGAAACAAAGAGTTGGTTCTTTGAAAGGATAAACAACATTGATAAGCCCTTAGCAAATTTGACCAGAAGAAAGAGAGAAGCGACAAAAATTAATAAAATTAGAGTTGAAAAAGGCACCATTACAACAGATACCAAAGAAATTCAGACAATTATAAGGACATACTTTAAGAACATATATGCCTCTAAATTTTAAAATCTGAAAGAAATGGATGACTTCCTTGATTCATATGACCACCAAAATTAAATCAATATGGGATAAACCATTTAAGTAGACCTACAGAGATGCAAGCAGTTATAAAAATTCTCCCAACTAAAAATATCCCTGGCCCAGATGGATTCACTGTTCAATTTTACCAGACCTTCATGGGAGAACTAACATAAATGCTTCTCAAATTTTTCCTCAAAATAGAAAAGGAAGGAATTCTACCAAACTCCTTCTATAAAGCCAGGATCACTCTCATACCAAAGCCAGGCAAAGACAGAACAAAAAAAGAAAATTACAGACCAATCTCCCTCATGAACATAGATCCAAAAATTCTGTACAAAATATTTGCAAACAGAAAACAAGAATATATCAAAAGATTATTCACCACGACTAAGTTGGCTTTATCCCAGGGATGCAGGGACGGTTCAACATACACAAATCAATAAATGCAATACATCATATAAATGGTCTGAAGGACAAAAATCACATAATCATCTCAATAGATTCAGAAAAGGCATTCAACAAAATCCAATATCCTTTCATGGTAAAAAGTAATACAGAATCTGGGACTAGAAGGAACATATCTCAACATAATAAAAGCTACTTATGACAAACCTACAGCCAACATAATACTAAAAGTTGAAAAACTAGAAGATTTTCCATGAAATTCAGGAAGAAAACAAGGGTGTCTACTATCCCAACTTTTATTTGATATAGTACTGAAAGTCTTAGCTATAGCCATAAGGCAAGAGACACTCATAAAAGGGATACAAATTGGAAAGGAAGAGATCAAGTTATCACTATTTGCAGATGATATGATTCTATATATAAAAGACCCTAAAATTCTACCAGCACACTGTTAGAGCTGATAAACACTTTTAGCAATGTAGCAGGATACAAAATAAATACACAGAAATCAGTAGCTTTCCTATATACTAACCACAAATGTGCAGAGAATGAAATCAGGGAACCTCTCCCATTCACAATTGCTTCAAAAAAAATAAAGTACCTTGGAATAAACTTAACTAAGGAAGTGAAGCAGCTCTACAATGAGAACTTTAAAACACTCAAGTGCAAAATTGCAGAAGACACAAGGAAATGGAAAGATATCCCATGTTCTTGGATTGGAAGAATTAATATTGTGAAAAATATCAATCTTACCAAAAGCAATCTACACATTTAATGCAATCCCCATTAAAATTCCAATGGCCTTCTTCACAGGAATAGAAAAAAAAATCCTAAATTTCATTTGGAAGCACAAAAAACCTCAAAAATAAAAATGATTTTGAGCAACAAAAATAGGCTGGTGGTATCAACATACCAGATTTTAAGCTATATTAAAAGGCCATAGCAAAAAAAAATAGCATTGTATTGGCACAAAGACAGACATGTAGATCAATGGAACAGAATAGAGGACCCTGATGTTAATCCATACAGTACAGCAATCAGATTTTTGACAAAAATGCCAAAAATATCCATTTGAATAAAGATGGCCTCTTCAACAAGTGCTGCTGGGAAAACTGGATATATATATATATATATATATATATATATATATGTAGAAAGATGAAAATAGATCCTTGTCTTTCTCCATGCACAAGAATCAAATCTAAGTGGATCAGGGACCTTAATATCAGACTTGAAACTCTTAAATTGCTAGAGGAAAAGGTAGAGGAAACCCTTCAACATATTCGCATAGGTAATAACTTTCTGAATATAACCCCAATTGCTCAGAAAGAAAACCACTAATAAGCTAGTGGGATCTCATGAAATTACAAAGCTTTTGTACAGCAAAGGACACTGTGAATAGAGCAAAGAGACAACCTACAGAATGGGAGAAAATCTTTGCCAGTTACACATCTGACAGAGGAATCAAGCAACCCAATCAAAAAAATGGGCTATGGAACTAAATAGACAGTTCTCATAAGAAGAAATACAGATGGCATATAAACATCTAAAAACGTGTTCTATATCCTTAGCCATCAGGGAAATGTAAATTAAAACTACCTTGAGATTCCATCTCTCTCCTGTCAGAATGGCTACCATCAAGAAAACAAATGGCAATAAATGTTGACAAGGATGTGGTAAAAGGAGAGCCCTTCTGCATGGTTTGTGGGAATGTAATTTGGTACAGCCATTGTGGAAATCAGTGTGGAGGTTCTTGAGACAGCTAAAATTGGATTTGCCATATGATCCAGCTGTAGCACTCCTAGGCATATATCCTAATGACTCTTCTCACTACCTTGGAGATACTTGCACAAACATGTTTATTGCTGCTCTAATCACAATAGCTAGGAAACGGGACAAGCCTAGATGTCCATCAACAGATGAATGGATAATAAAGATGTACATCTATACAATGGAATTCTCTTCAGCGGTAAAGAAAAATGAAATTATGAAATTTGCAGGGAAATGGATGGATCTGGAAAGGATTATACAAAGTTAGGTAACCCAGGCCCAGAAAGCAAAATGTTGCATGTTCACTCTTATATGTGGATCCTAGCTACAAATGTGTATACTTGCATGTGATCTGGAACCAAACATCAGTAGCAGAAGTCCATAAGATAGAAAAAGGCTATAAGGGAGGGAGGGGAGGAAAGGTCTTAAGAGGATGGTATTGTATATGTATAAGTAGAAGAACAGATTACAAGGAGGGGAAAGGCCTAAGTGAGGTCAGACAAAGAGATTGTATAAAAGAAGGGCAGGGGGGAGGGTCAATCAACATTCATGTATTCTGAATAAGAAATACAAAAATCTACTTTCTTAAATAATGGCACATCCAGAAGCCATAGGCTGTTACTAGAAACTTTTCAGTGCCTGGGATGGGATACCTTCCAGTGAGTCATTGGCCAGGGAGGTCTATGTTGCCTCCAAAACATTACAGGCTATTTCCAAGGCCCTCAGTTCCCCATGAGAAATAGATGGCAAGACCCTATTGCTAAAGCCTTCACATGCCTGAGAGGCAAATTCACTGAGAAATCAAGTTGGTGCTTAGCAGAAAACCTTCTCCCTGTAGCCCAGCCAACTGAAAGCTGGAAAAAGCTGCACTATATGCAGTCTTATGGAAGACATCAGTGGTGAAAACAGTGGACACTGGAAACCTCAAGTTTTTTGGCCAGACAGGCCAAATGACTGAATGACTGCAATAGTGGTATGCCTGCTCTGGGGAAACAAACTGCTCTCTAATTGGACCGAAGGTCCACTCTATGGTAGGGAATACATGACTAGTACTGAAAACCTAATCAAAAGCATATGGCAGGGGGGGTCATGAGCCTTAAGGGTTATAAAGCCTGCTCTTTCTGGATAAATGCATATATTACTTTCACCAAATTGCCCTGAAAGCACTACGCTTAATGTCCATACTCATATATTAATGTTACTCTCACTTCTGGTTAGAGAAGCATCTCTTTTCAGATGGCGATGACCACTGGGATGACCCAACATAGTGCTGAGAAGAAGGAATGGAAGAGTGTCCAGCACTGAAACACCTCATACCCTTCAAGGCTCAGGATCCCCTGAGAAGAGGTGGCAGAAAGAATGTAAGAGCCAAAGAAAAGGTACCACTCCTTATATACAACTATGCAGTCAGCATTTGGCCTTGATATCCAAGACCTTGCAGTGCCTAGCAATACCAACACAAAACCCTCATAATAGGAGAAAAGGATGATGACATCAAATTAAAAGAGAGACAAATGGAGAGACAGAGGGGAAATGACAGAGAGCAGAGTTATGAAGGAGAAAGTGGGGGAGGGGAGGGGAGGTAAATACCATGGTTTGTTGTCTGTAAGTATAGAAGTTAAGATAGATAGATAGATAGATAGATAGATAGATAGATAGATAGATAGATACATTACAAAAATGGCTTACTATCTTTTTATTAGCTAACCTACAGGAAAGTTACTATGGTAACCATTCATGCTATCATTAGTGCTGTGTATCTTCCCCCCTCCCTCACTTATGCCAGTCACCTTAGACCCTTCCACCCCCTGTATTCTGTCCCTCTACTTTTCTGTCAAGTATCCCCTCCTCCCATCACTCTCTGTCTCTCTCTCCAAACATTATTTTAGCTTCCTAATCCATATGACCGATATTTCCTGCAATGTATAAACAAATAAATCTATTCCATGTTAGGATCCACATATGACAGAAAACGTGGTGCTTGTCTTTCTGAGCCTGTGTAGTATTATATTTCCCTTTTCCTGAAAATTTTATTATTTCATTTTTTCTTAACTCTGAGTAGAATTCCATTGTATATATGTACCACATCTTCATTATCCAGTCATCAGGTTATGGGCATCTGGGCTAATACCATTTCCTACAGATTATGAATAGAGCAGCAATAAACATGGCCGAGAAAGTATCTCTGTAGTAAAGATTAGTGTCTTTAGGGTATATGCTCAGGAGTAGTGCAGTTTGTTCAAAGGTTAGATTGTTTTTTAGATTTTTGAGAGAACTCCATACTGATTTGCACAGTGGCTATACAAAATTGTACTACTCCCAACCGTGGGAGAATTTTTTTGCTATTTGATAGTTTGATGATAGCCATTCTGTCCTGACTGAGATAAAATCCCAAAGTAGTGCTAATTTTCATTTCCTTGATAGCTAAAAATATTGTACATATTTTAGATGTTAATTGGACATTTGTATTTTTTTCCTTTAAGAATGCAAGAGGGGTTGTGGTGGTGGGATAATTTGGACAGAACCACCCTGTAGCAGGTACAAAAAATTTACCCTAAAACTATAGGCACTTGCTTGTAATTTGCCAGCTAGGTACCAAGCATTCAGAATGCATGAGTTTATGGGGTACAGCTGATTCAAACCACCACAATTCATTTTGGTCTTATTCCTACCAGCTGCCATATTGTTTTCTGGCTCCCCTTCCATTAACACCCTTCTTCTTCCCCGTTAATCCCATCTTACTTGTTCATGCCATTTTTACCCATTGAATTAAATTAGAGACATTTGTATGATCATGGGTGGAAAATTATTACTGTTAAATGGGCAACTTACCAGTGGCTACATTGGTGATGGACCTAAGTCCCCCTCTCACAGCAACCAGTAGCTGCCAACCTACTCTGGGAGGTCTTGGGTATCATGTATCCTTCCCCTACTGACAAGCTCAATAGTGTGGTAGAAGCCACCACTGCTTTGCATTCATGAGTGTAGTATAATGGCCATGTCATATCCAGAAGTCAGCCTTTCACAACCATCCTCCCCCAATTCCTGCTCTTATATTTTTCCCTCCCCTTCTTCCATAAGGTTCTCTAAGTGTTGGAGGGGTGGTTTAAATGTCATGTTTGAAGCTGAGTACATCATAATCACATATTCTCAGCATGTTTGACAGCTATGCACCTCTGGGTTAACCACTGCCCATTGTAGTAAGAAACTTCTATGATCAAGGCTTCAAGCAGTACTCTCTATGGGAATAAATATAACTATTTACAAGGCAGTTTTACATGTTATACTTTTAGGATAACCACAATAATAGGTTCCCCCTTGCAACCTATGTCCCTAGCCATAGACTTTCGGCCAAGTGTGAAATACTAGGCATGAATCCCTCCTGTGAAATGGACCTTAGATCATATGAGAAATCTGTTGATAATTCATGCCACTATTTCACAAGTGGACATGTTTTGACTGGCAGGTCAGTTGTGCAATACACAAAGTGCACAGCTGGGTAGGACTGTTGATGGCTTTTCTCCCCCAGCAACTTGCATAGTATCTTCTGGTATGAAGAAAACCAGCATGGAGGAATCTTCCAACTTAGTTCCAGCTTAGATTGCCTATGGCCTGTAATTGGGACATTTCCCAGTGATATACGGTTAAAGCTGCCTGGTGTATGTTTGCTTTGCTATTTGATATTTGTGTATCTTTAGGACTGTGCAGCATTTACTCTTAGCCTGGTTGGTGGTTCACTTATAATGGAAAACGAAGTCCCTGTATTTCTACAAACTTGGAATTAAAAGGGATGGAGATGATTTGAAGAATCCATGAGTAGAAAGATGAAGCATCTTTCATTAAAAAGAAAAAAACAAGCTGGGCTTCTGCCTCCCTGGTATTTTTTTTTATCTTCCTGGAAAAACTCTATAGTATATAATCAGGTGTGATTTCTCTTGATTACTTCAGAGCTAATTAAGAGGTACTTGACCACACAAGACCTTCATCTAATTATAAATGTCTGGTTAGAAGTTATTTGCATATATTCAAGTCATATTTTGTCATGAAGACATTTGAGATGATGAAACCTGACATTTACTATAAAATTAGAGTGTATCACATGAAAACTAAGAGGAATCAAAAATTCACAGCTACAGATTTGGCAACTTGTATTAATTGACAAGATGCAGTTGTTTTATATCATGAAGAAAATGAAAGCATTAAGAACAAGGAATATAAATATCTAGAGTCAGAATATCGTGGCAAGAGGTACAGACACTGTGATTGGTGAAGATTTCCTAATGCAGTTTCTAGCACTTCTCTTTCCTTGGGATTTCATATAGCTTTAGAATTTGGGGTGGGAGAGCTTCTTTCTCCCACTCTCTTATTGTCACTCTTGGTCTACATATTTGAGAATCATCACCTAGTGCTTACATTGACAGTTATTTGTGCTAACAGAAAGACTGAGAAAAAATAGTTTTACAACTGGTTGTCAGGAAAATCTCATCATTATATTTGATTCTGTTTGTTTTCTAATAGTTACAAAGAAGAATCAATAAATTTATGGCAAAAACTATTACTTCTACATGCCAAGTCATGACCTACTTTCTTCAAATAAATTAGTTAATTAAATCCTCACAAAAATATGCTTTAAGGTGCCAGGCGTGGTGGTGCATGCCTTTAATCCCAGCACTCTGGAGGCAGAGGTAGGAGGATTGCTGAGAGTTCGAGGCCACCCTGAGAATAAAGAGTGAATTCGAGGCCAACCTGGGCTAGAGTGAATCCCTACCCCAAAAAACCAAAACCAAAACAAACAAACAAAAAAAGCAAGATTTAAGTAAGTGCTCTTACTGTCTCCACATGAATAGTTGGAAAATTGGGACTAAAAGTAATGGAACAATATGAACAAGATGATTCATCTTACAAATTGAATTCAGGATTTGAACCTGGCCAACTTGACTCCAGAGTTTGAGTTCTAGTCACCTGTATGTTTTGTTGATCATGATTCATAGGCATACATACTCACAAGGTGGTTGGATTAAGAGGAGGCAAATGATCCAGCTAGGCCAATCAGACACTGCTCCAAGAAATTTTATGCAATTATTGTGAAAGAGACCATTTTGTTTTCAGAACTGCTAAATCTAAGTAAATTGTATTTAGAGCAGCATTTTTATTACATAAGAAAAAAATTACTTACCAATAACTACAACAAAGAGACAAGCAAGCCTGAGATAGGAGAGCAGAATATTAATGTACTATAATTCAAGCCCAGATTCAGAAAGGGAGTGTACTCTTCCATAGCTGAAGAGAGTGGGCACCATATTTACCATGTCATGACCCAAATCCATCTCCTTGTATGAATTAATGAGAGTATTGGCTGTCAAGGGTCCTCTAAAAATAGTTAAAAGTTGAACAAGGAATGCTTTATATATGTAGAGACCATATGTAGAGTGCTGTGGAGGAAGGAATTATCTTGAATCAGTAACACAAGAAAATTACCTCATCTCTGTCTCCCAAAATATGAACGTACGACAGCACATTTGCATAATGGAAAAAATAAAATACTGATGCTTAGTTCCTAAATTTGCTTGAGGATATATAAGTAGTCAAGAAATCAGTACAGGGCATGGTCAGTGTGTGGGCAGGCACTGTGGTCTGGAGTGAAAAGGTCAGACCCATATCTGGGCTCCTCCCACCTCTGCCCTGGTCTGAGTTCCTTGCACAGTCACTGTGTGGGCAGGCACAGCAGGCTGGAATGAGTAGGCCAGACCCATTTCTGACCCCTCCCATGGCCCTGGTCTGAGTTCCCTACTCAGTCAGTGTATGGGTGGGCATAGCAATCTGGAGTGAGTATACAAGACCCATTTCTACCCCTTCCAACCACCCAGGTCTGAGTTCCCTGAGCGGTCAGTGTGTGGACAGGAACAGCAGTCTGGAATGAGTAGGCTGGAATCACTTCTGGTCCCCTCCCACTGCCCAGGTCTGAGATCTTTGCACATCAGGGTGTGGGAGGCCAGGGCCCTCTGCAGTGAGTAGACCAGACCCCTGTATCTGGGCTCCTCCTACCTCCCCAGTCTAGGATGTCTGCACTGATGCATGTCTTGTGGGGGCTCAGCACTAAATATGCCAGATCTCTGTTCCCTTACTCTTCCTAGTCCCGTGGTCCTGGTAGGTCCCACTGTGCCTTGCTCAGGGAGGCCTGGCCTCTGTGTGAGTTGCATAATCAGGCCTTTTGCTGTGGTATCTTTATTGGACACTAAGTACCAATATCTCTTTTTACCTGAGTCAGAGGGTGAATGGGCCAAAGGACACAAAATTTCTTCTTCCTCAATAAAATAAAGAGTCTTCCTAAAGTGGGTAGACAACAACACAAAAAGCCAACAAAAGTCAGAAAAGTTAGAGGTCTCCACCAAAGATGCCTACTCCTACTACAGAAGCCTCCAATGAAATAATAGAGAAATCAACAGAATTGTATTCCCAAAATGAATGCACAACAACCAATAAGACCCTGATTAAAAAATAATCACTGAACTTGAAGCAAACTATCAAAGAATCAACAATTGTATCAATGAAATTGAACAGGATCACCTCCTAGAGCATTCAAGTTTTGACAGTAGGCTTAACTTGATGGAAGAAAATGTTAGAACCCTCCAAAGAGATATGAATAAATTGAAGGTAATCAAGAAATGGAAGACCTCAATAACTGGTTAATTAAGCTTAATGAACACTTGATCAAACACAAGAATAAACTACAAGAAGCATCAAGAAATTAGAATTGAAGCCGGGCGTGGTGGCGCACGCCTTTAATCCCAGCACTCGGGAGGCAGAGGTAGGAGGATCGCTGTGAGTTCGAGGCCACCCTGAGACTCCATAGTGAATTCCAGGTCAGCCTGGGCTAGAGTGAAACCCTACCTCGAAAAACCAAAAAAAAAAAAAAAAAGAAATTAGAATTGAAATTGAAATCATATCTCAAATGGACATGATAAAAAATAAAACAACAGAAAACCAAAATCAAATAGAATTTATAAAAACATCTCTAGAACCACTCACCAACAGAGTTATTCATGTGTAATACAGAACCTCTGACCTGGAAGATAGGATAGAAGAATTTGACTGGGAGGCCAAAACTTTTCTAAGTTCAAAAAATCAAGTGAAAAGAATATAAGGGAACTGTAGGACACTCTAAAATGACCAAACATCCAGATCATGGGCATGCCAGAAGGAGAGAAAATCCAGATCAGAGGCATAGAAAACATACTCAACAAAATTTTTGAAGAAAATTTTCTGAATCTTGCAAAACAGAGGTGCATCCAGATATAAAAAGCCCACAGAACACCAAACAGGAAGGACCAAAGAAGAAACTCTCCAAGACACATCATAGTTAAAACCTTTAGCAATGAAAAAAGAGCAAGTGTTAAAAGAAGAAAGAGAGAAGCAATTCACAACATACAAAAGCAGTCCCATTAGAATAGCATCAGATTTCTCAATGGAAACACTAAAAGCCAGAAAGGCCTGGAATGGAACACTTCAAAGTCTGAAAAACTACGGCTTCTAACCCAAGCTACTTTACCCAGCAAAAGTATCACTCATAAGAGATGGTGAACGAGAAACTTTCCATGAAAAAAGTCAACCCCATAAAATACCTCATCATGGTTGGGATTGATTCAAGCCTCACAGTAATAACCTTAAATATTAATTGTCTTAACTCACCCATCAAAAGACACAGGCTATGAGGATGGATAAAAAACCATACCCTTCTATCCTCTATCTTCAAGAAACCAACCTAACCATTAAAGATAGGCATCTCCTCAGGGTGAAAGGTTGGAAGATGATATTCCTAGCAAATTGAAATAAAAAACAAGAAGGTGTTGCTATATTAATATCTGATAAAATGAACTTCAAACCAAAAGTAATAAAAAAAAGACAAAGAAGGCCACTTCTTCCTCATCAAGAGAATGATCCAACATGAGCACATCACAATCATAAATATACATACCCCAAACACGGGGGCACCAGAGTGTATAAAACAAAATCTACATGACAATAAAACAGAAATAAACACCAATACCATCCTAGTTGGAGACTTCAGTACTTCATTATCATCAATAGACAGATCATCCAAACATATCAACAGGGAAATAATAGAGCTCAACAACATTATAGATCAACTAGACCTAAAGGATATCTACAGAATTTTCCACCCCAACTCTACAGAATACACATTCTTCTCAACAGCTCACAGAACCTTCTCCAAAATTGACCATACATTAGGCCATAAAGCATGCCTTCATAAAGTCAGGAAAATTGAAGTAACTTCCTGTACTATGTCAGATCATAATGCTTTAAAGCTAGAAATTAATAACAAGAGACACATCAAGAAAACCCGCAACTCCTAGAGACTAAACAACACACTTTCAAACAATGAAGGTATTGTGGAAGAAATAAAAAAAAGAAATTGTAAAATTCCTATATTTGAGTGATAATGAAAACACAACCTACAAAAACTTATGGGACTCAATAAAGCCAGTCATAAGAGGAAAATTCATAGCCCTTAAATGCCTGCATTACAAAGACAGAGAGATCATAAATCAATAACCTGTAGTCCACTTAAAGGTGCTGGAAACACAAGAAGTATCCAACCCAATGAGCTCCAGATGGAAAGAAATAATCAAGATTAGAGCAGAATTAATGAATTGGAAACTAGGAAAACAATTTTGAAAAATCAATGAAACAAATAGCTGGTTCTTTGAAAAAATAAACAAGATTGACAAACCCCTGGCTAAAGTAATCAAGCAAAAAAAGAGAAGTCTCAAATTAACAAAATCAGGAATGAAAAAGGTGAAATTACTACAGACATCAATGAAATTGGAAGAATCATCAAGACATACTTCCCAAACCTCTACACCACAAAAATAAATAATCTGGAAGAAATGGATGAAATCCTAGAGACATTCCACCTACCAAAACTATACTCAGAGCAGATTAATCTCCTAAACAAACCTATCACATCCATGGAGACTGACAAATTAATCAAAAATATCCCCAAAAAGGAAAGTCCAGGGCCAGATTGCTTCTAAGTTGAATTCTGTCAAACCTTCATAGAAGAAATGAAACCAATTTTTCTCAAATTATTCAGCATAATTGGAGACCAGGGAATCCTCCCTGACTCCTTTTATAAAGCTCACATCACCCTAACAACAAAACCAGACAGAGATGCAACAAGAAACAAAAATTATAGGCCTATACCCCTGATGAAATTAGATGCATAGGTCCTGAACAAAATCCTTGCAAACAGAATTCAACAACACTTCAAAAGCGTTATCCACCTTGATCAAGTAGGCTTCATCCCAGGGATGCATGGATGTTTGAACATATGGATATCAGTCAATGTAATACACCACATAAATAAACTGAATCATAAGAACCACATGATCATCTCAATTGATTCAGAGAAGGCCTTTGACAAAACACAATGCCAATTCATGATAATACACTGGAAAGAATAAGCATGGAGGGTTTATATCAACACAATAAAGGCTATATATAAAGATCCTAAAGCCCAAATAATTCTTTTTCTTTTATTTTTGTACTGAGAGAATACAGTCAAGTTGGTACCATTGTTAGCCTCCTCTCTATCCTCCCCCATCCACAGGGATTCTCCTTGTTGGGGTATGTGGGTCATGCATTGTGGGGTTAGCTATCAGTTTTGGGTAGAAGAAAATGTCTCTGTGTATCATGACCCAACGTGTGGCTCTGACACCCCACCCCCTTCTGCAAGTTTCCCTGAGCCATGTTGGGTTCATTTTAGGTCTTCTTCAGTGTTGAGATATTGGGAGCCACTGTGTCTCTGAATATCTGGTTTGGTAGGGTTTGATTGTTCTCCATGTGTATCTCCTTCACCATTGTGCTGGTACCAGATTCACCAAGAAAACAGCACTCTTGCATGTTTCCCCAATTATTCTTACTTTCAGCTGCAGCCCTTTTGTGGTATGATGAGGTGCTTCTCTCCTTAGGATCTGCATCTATCTGATAAAGAGAAGCAGATTCTCTGACAGAGAATAAAGTTTACACCAGATAAACATGATAGCCATCATTTTTAAGAGAGAGTTTAATAGGTGTAGGCCCACTTGTAGCCCACGATTGGTAGGAGCTTGATAATGGAGAGTGGGCTCAATTTTGGATATGGTTCTGACTTGTTTCCCAGCTTCTGCTATGGGTTCCATTCCACTGAGCATATCAGTTAGCAAAATCAAGAGCAGTTGAACTCCCACCAAGGCTGAGCTACACTATTGCACTTGTGTGAGCATCATGTCAGGTTGTTTGCTGCTAAGGAGGTTAGACCATGAGTTGCTTGGACAGATATTGGTCATTTATCCCCAGTGGCTCATGTAGCACCTTTCAGAACTAGACACACTATATGTCTGGGGACCGACTCTCTTCTAGCTTCTAGCCATGTCACTCCATGTTACGTGCCAACAGCTTATGGTTTCTTCAGCAGTAGGGTCTTACCACTAAGCTTTGGTGGGTCATCAAGTGCTCTGACAGAAATCTGTCTTCTTTTGGAAGACCTTGTAGGTCTCTCTGGTCAAAAGCTCATTGTGGATTATATCTACTTGCTGGTACTGGGAGTTTCAGGTCAGCACCCAAGAAGAGAAAGATAAGTAATATAAAGGAGATAGAGAGGTGAGAGAGAAGAGGGAGACAAAGAGAGAAAAGAGAGAGAGAAACAGAAAGAGGAAGAGATAAAGGTCAGTTTTTGTCATACCATTTCCAGGGCCTTATGAATCATGTGTACCTTCTAAGGGCCTGGTGATGGTTCAACCATTTGGTCTGTATTTTAGGATGTATTTTTTTATGGTACCATTGCCATTTGGGTCCAGTTTTGTGTCCACACCGCCCCTCCCTACCCACCCCCCCTAATGGCCCGTCCTCGAGATGCTTGCTAGGTATGTCAGGAATTTGGGTAGATTCAGGTTAGGAACTGTAGATGAGTGATACTATGTGGCAATTACCTTTATGTGACTGGGTGAGTTCACTGAGAAGGATCTTTTCCAGATTCAACCATTTTTCTTCAAAATTCATTGTGCTGTTTTTCCTTACTGCTGTGTAGAATCCCATCATGTAGTTATACCACATCTTAGTTATCTGTTCATGTAATGGGTTGATTCCAGCTCTTAGCTATTACAAATTAAGCAGCTATAAACATGGTTGAGCAAATCTCTCTGAGCTAAGGTGTGGAGCTTTTAGTGTACATGCCCAGTAAGAGATTAACTGGGTCTGTTGGTATCTCTACAGTCAGCTTTTTTTTCCTTTTCAAAATATTTTTATTGCTCTCTGTGGTCTGACTCGGCTCACGGCGACATGGCCAAGCGCACCAAGAAGGTCGGCATCGTCGGTAAGTACGGGACCCGCTATGGGGCCTCCCTCCGGAAAATGGTGAAGAAAATTGAAATCAGCCAGCACGCCAAGTACACTTGCTCCTTCTGTGGCAAAACCAAGATGAAGAGACGGGCTGTAGGCATCTGGCATTGCGGTTCCTGCATGAAAACGGTGGCCGGTGGGGCCTGGACCTACAACACAACTTCTGCTGTCACAGTCAAGTCTGCCATCAGAAGACTGAAGGAACTGAAGGACCAGTAGAAGCCCTATCATTTGAGACATCCCTGGCCTGCAATAAATGGGTTAATTTATGTAAAAAATATATATATATATATTTTTATTTATTTATTTAAGAGAGAGTGAGAGAGAAAGAGAGAGAATGACAGAGAGAAAGAGGTAGATAGACAGAGTGTATATGTGCTGCCGAAGCGAGCACTATAGTCAGCTTTTTTAGGAACCACCATATTGCTTTCCAAAGTGGTAGTACCATCTTACATTCCCAACAACAGTGGACGAGGGTTCCTATTTCTCCACATCCTTGCCAGAATTTATTTTCATTTGATTTTTTGATGTTTGCGATCCTTACTGGGGTAAAATGGAATCTCATAGTTGTTTTAATTTGCATTTCCCTAATGATTAGGGATGATGAACATTTTCATAAGTGTGTGTTTGCCATTTGTATTTCTTCCTCTGTGAACTGCTTGTCCAATTCTTCTCCCCATTTTGTCAATGGGTTGTTTGGTTTTTTATTGTTTAGGTTTTTCAGTTCTTTGTAGTTTCTAGAGATTAGGCCTCTTTCAGTTGTAAATTAAGCAATATTTTATCTCATTCTGTGGGGAATCTATGGGCTCTACTTATTGTATGTTTGTCTGTGAAGAAACTTTCCAACTTCATAAGATCCCATTGGTTGAGAGATTGTTTAAGATCCTGTGCTACTAGGGTTTTGTTCAGGAACTCTTTTCCCATTCCTATATCATGGAATGTTCCTCCTATATTTTCTTCCAGAAGTAGCTGAGTTTCCGGTTTTATATTGAGGTCTTTGATCCATTTGGACTTGATTGTTGTGCATGACGAGATGGGTGGAACAAGTTTCAATTTCCTGATATGGTTATCCAGTTTGTAGAGCACCATTTGTTGAAGATGCTGTCCTTTTTTTCCAGCCTATATTGTTAGGGCCTTTGTCAAATATCAAGCAGCTATAGTTGCTTGACCCAAACTCCGGGTCCTCGATTGTATTCCATTGGTCTATACTCCCATTTTTATGCCAGTACCATGCTGTTTTTATTACTATGGCTTTAGGTCAGGTATGGTGATGCTTCCAAAGGTGTTTCTTTTGCTAAGGATATGCTTGGATGCCTGAGGCCGTATGCATTTCTATATGAATTTTGAGATCATTTTTTGTATCTCTATGAAGAACGATGTTGGGATTTTGATTGGAATTGCAATAAATCTGCATATTTCCTTTGGTAGGATTGCCATTTTCACAATGTTAATTATGCCTGTCCAAGAGCATGGGAGGTCTTTCCATTTTCTCAAGTCCTCCTCAATTTCATTTTTGAGTGTTTTAATGTTTTCATTGTATAGATCTTTCACTTCCTTGGTTAATGTTATTCCAAGGTATTTCATTTTTTTTTTTTGTTGCTATTGAAAATGGAACGATGTCCCTTATTTCTTTCTCTGTGTCTTTGTCATTTGCATATAGAAAGGCTACTGATTTTTGTGCATTGATTTTGTATCCTGCTACTTTTCTGAAAGAGTTTATCACCTTTACGAGTTTTGGGATGGAGGCTCTTGTGTCTCTTGCATATAGATTCATGTTGTCTGCGAATAGCACAGTGAGAGTGGACACCTCTGTCTTGTTCCTGATCTCAATGGGAATTCCTTCAGCCTCCATTAAGTATTATTTGGGATTTAGGACCTTTGTATATAGCCTTTATCATGTTAAGATATAAACTGACCATGCTGATTCTCTCCAATGTTTTGATCATGAAGTAATGTTGTATTTTGTCAAAGGCCTTTTCTGCATCTATTGAAATGATCATGTTGTTTTTGTGTTTAACTTTGTTTAGTTGGTGTATTACATTGAGAGATTTCTGTATGCTGAACCACCCCTGCATTCCTGGGATGAAGCCAACTTGATCAAGGGGGATAATAGATTTGATGTGTTGTTGGATTCGGTTTGTGAGGATTTTGTTCAGGATCTTTGCGTCTAAGTTCATCAGTGAAATAGGCCTATAGTTTTCTTTTTTTGTGACATCTCTGCCTGGTTTTGGTATTAGGGTGATAATAGCTTCATAGAAGGAGTGGGGTCGCATTCCCTGTTCTCCAATTGCATGGCGCAGTTTGAGAAAGATTGGTTTCAGTTCTTCCATGAAGGTTTGATAGAATCCAGCTGAGAAGACATCTAGTCCTGGACTCTTCTTTTGGGGGAAGTTTTTTATTACCTTTTCAATCTTGATGGGTGTGATAGGTTTGTTTAGGAGATTAATCTGCTCTGAGTCATTATCATTCATTTCTAGAAATTTTGCAATTTCATTTTTTATTTCATCAAGTAGCCATTTATTGTGTAAACATGTGCCGTTCAGAGTCCAGGGGCCTTTGGGATTCTTAGTGGGTCTTTTGTTGTTAATTTCTATCAATATAGCATTGTGATCTGATATCATGCAGGGGGTTATGTCAATCTTCCTAAATATATGGAGGTAGGCTTTGTGACCTAGTAGATGATCTATTTTATAGAAGGTTCCATGGCTGCTGAGAAGAGTGTTTAGTGTGTATTTTTGGGGTGGAATGTTCTATGGATATCTGTTAGGTCTAACTGTTCTATGGTTTTGAGCACTTGAGCTTTCTCATTTTCCTGTTGAGTTTCTGCTTGGATGATCTATCTATTGCTGATAATGGTGTATTGAGGTCCCCAACTATGATGTTGTTGGTGGTTATTTCTGTTTTATTGTCAAGTGGGTTTTGTTTTATGAATTGTGATGCAGCTGTGTTTGGTGCATAAAGATTGATGATTGTGATTTCCTCTTGATGGATCGTTCCCTTGATCAATATGAAGTGTCCTTCTTTGTCTTTTTGGATTAATTTGTTTTGAAGTCTATTTTATCCAATATTAGTATGGCTATGCCTGCTTGTTTCTTATTCCCATTTGCTTGGAATATCATTTTCCACCCTTTCACCCTGAGGAGGTGTCTGTCTTTAGTGGTGAGGTGGGTTTTTTGAAGACAACAGATTGAGGGGTGTAATTTTCTGATTCACCCTGCTAGCTTATCTCTTGATTGGTGAATTAATGCCATTAATATTTAGGGTAATGACTGTCAAGTTTGATTTGATCCCTTCCATATTGTTTTGGTTTATGTGGTTTGTTGTTTTCATGGTATTTGAACTTTTATGTGCCTTCTCAGTGTTTTGTTATTGTGATCTGATTTTGTAGGCACTTGAGTTTGATTATTTGATCCTTCTGTGTAGAGAATTTTCTGAAACACTATCTGTAGGTTTGTTTTTGTGTTCATATAGTTGTTATGCTGAGTTTTGTCAGGGAAAGTTTTTCTTTCACCATCTATTATGAGGGATACTTTTGCTGGGTAGAGTAGTTTGGATTGGAAGCCATAGGTTCTTAGGGTTTGCAATGTTCCATTCAATGCCTTTCTAACTTTCATGGTTTCAATTGAGAAGTTTGATGTCATTCTGATGGGCTTACCTTTAAATGTGATGTGTTGTTTTTCCCTAGCTGCTTCTAGGATTGTCTCTTTGATATCAAAGTTTAGAGTCTTAATGACAATCTGTCTTGGAGAGTTTCTCCTTTGGACCAATCTGTTTGGAATTCTGTTAGCTTCTTGTATCTTGATGGGCCTTTCTTTTGAAAGAGTGGGAAAATTTTCTTCTATAATTTTGTTTAATACCTTCTTGATACCTTTGATCTGAATTTCTTCTCCTTCTGGTATTCCCATGATCCAAATATTAGGACATTTAAGGGTGTACCACATTTCCCCCATGTTCTGATCACAGAAAATTTTGAGCTTATTGAAGCTTTTGAACTCTCGAACTGTTTCTTCTCTTTTGTCTTCCAGATCTGACTTTCTCTCCTCGACATGGCTGACTCTATTCTTGAGAGCTTCTTATGAGTTTTGGGATTGTTCTATCAGGTTTGCATTTTCTACTACTTTTCTATGTATGGTTTCCATCCCTCTGCCCAGTTCCCTTTTCACATCATTTTCTGATTTTCTTGATGCTTCTTGGAATTCATCCTTCCATTTCTTTATGTGTTCATTTAGCATATCCAGCTGTTTTTTTTTTAATGTCTTCTTTTTTTCACTTTCCTTCATATCTTTAACTATCTTTGGACCCCTTCCATTTTCTTATCTATTAGATCTAGCCTATTGATGGCAGCATCTCTATTGATGGCAGCATCCACATGATTATCAGTCCTTTGTTGCTTTTCTACAAGTTCTTCCAGTATCTTAGTCAGGGTTCCATTGCTCATAACTTCATTTTGGGGTTCTGATCCTCATGTTTCTTCTAAGTTTTCATTAGAGACATCCATTGTAGGACTGGGTGATCTTATTAGATTTACTTGCATTTGATATTTTATGTTTTTCATTTTTCATTGTGGTCTGCCCATCACAGTGTGGGGGACAGGTAGAATGGGACTGTGGTCATGAGGGGCAGGGTAGGTGGGGAAAAACCCAAGGAGTTCCCACTGAGACCAGGAACAAAACAGAGGTTTCCATTCTCACCACTGCTCTTCAACATAGTACTAGAAGTACTAGCCCAAGCAATAAGACAGGAGAAGTAAATAAAAGGCATTCAAGTTGGAAAGGAATAAGTCAAGTTAGCCCTGTTGTGCAGATTTCATGATCCTATATATAAGTGACCTGGCAGTCTCTATCTTAAAACTTCTAAAGGTGTTAATTCCTTCAGCAAAGTGGCAGGATACAAAATCAATGCACAAAAATCAGTAGCTTCCCTACATGTAAAGGACAATTATATGGGAAAAGAAATCAGTGAGAATGTCCCATTTTCAATAACAACAAAGAAATTAAATACTTTGGAATAGCAATAACAAAGGATGTGAACGAACTATATAATGAAAATGTATAAACACTCAAGAAATAAATAGAGGAGTACTTAAGAAGATGGAAGGACCTCCCGTGATCCTGGATAGGTAGAATTAATATTGTGAAAATGGAAATTCTACCATAAGCAATATACAGAATTAAGGCAATACCAATAAAATTACCAGCATCATTCTTCACTGAGACTGAAAAATTGATCTCAAAATTCATATGGAATGGCAGAAGGCCTCAGATATCCAAACATATACTCAGCAAAAGAAACACCTCTGGTGGTATCACCATACCTGATCTGAAGCTATATTACCAAGCCATAGTCACAAAAACAGCAAGGTACTGGAATAAAAACAGAAACAGACCAATGGAGTGAATTGGAGACCCAGACTTTAGGGCAAGCAACTACACCTTATTCATCTTTGATAAAGGTGCCAATAGTGTAGACTGGAGAAAAGATAGCATCTTCAACAAATGGTATTGGACAAATTGGATGACCATATGTAGAAAAATGAAATTAGACCCACTCATTTTGCCATACACAAAAATCAACTCCAAATGGATTAAAGACCTCAATATAAGGTCTGAAATACTTCAACTACTGGAAGAAAAAAATAGGAAGCACACTCTACAATATAGGACTGGTAAAAGACTTCCAGAAAAAAAACCTCAATAGCCAAGGAAATCAAACAAGCATTCGACCAATGTGATCTCATGAAGCTAAAAAGCTTTTGCAGAGACAAATATACCATAAGAAAAGCTAATTTATTACCCACTGAATGGGAGAAAATCTGCCAGCTATAACACTGACAGAAGCCTAATACCTAGAATCTACAAAGAACTTAAAAAACTAAACAAAAAAAGTCAACAAATCACTCCATATGTGGGACAGAGAACTAAATAGGGAGTTCTCAGAGCAAGAATTACAAATGGCTAACACACTTAAGAAGATGTTCAACATCCCTAACCATTAAGGAAATGCAAATTAAAACAACTATGAGGAAATCAAATGAAAACAAATGTTGGCAAGGCAGTAGAGAAATAGGAATCCCCATTCACTGTTGGTGAGAATGTAAGCTGGTACAACAACTGTGGAAAACAATTTGGAGACTCCTGCAAAGGATGTATATACTTACCAGCAGACCGTGTTATTCCTTTACTGGGCATTTACCCCAAATGATGCACATCTCAGTTTAGAAATATTTGCTCAACCATGTTTATAGCTGCTGAATTCATAATAGCTAAAAACTGGAATCAACCCAAGTGCCCATCATTGGATGAATGGATAACCAAGATGGAATACTGCTCAGCAGTTAAAAAAAAAAAAAAAAAAAAAAGGCATGTTGAAATTTGTAGAAAAAAAGGTCAAACTTGGAATAGATCATTTAAAGTGCACTCACACAATCTCAGAAAGACAATCATTGCATGATCTCACTCATCTTCATTTTCTAATCTGGATCAGCCCAAGTTGCTGACATAACTGAATAGCATCTTGAAGCCTGGACAATAGGGAGGGTAGGGTTTAGGGGAAGGGAAAAGGTGGGCGGGGGAACACAAAATCTGAACCCAAATTGAACTGGTACCATAGAATCCTTTATCCTGGAAATCAGGCTAAAAGGTGGAACCCTCAAGCAAACCTTAGATGGTGCACCTGAATCAAGGGGACCTGGAGAGAATGAGACACAACCTAACCTGTAATGAGAAATTTCTCTTTCTTCTCTGGATTTTGCTTGTCTCTTTTCCTTTGTTGCTAGCCTGTAATCCCCTGTATCAGGATGTGTTGATCAGAGAGACATACTAGATTTCCCAAAACAAACAAGACAGACTTCTGACAGAGCACTTTATTACCCACCAGAAGTTAATGGTGAGACTGTGATGCTGAAGAAACCAATCACTGTCAGCACGAACCATGGAGAAATCTGACTGGAATCCAGAGGAGAGCCAGTCCTCAGATAATTAGCCCATGTAGTGCTAGAAGTTGCTACATGAGCTACCAGGGGAAAGTGGCCAACATCTGTCCAAGAAACTCAAAGTCTAAGTGACTCAGAAGCAAACAACCTGACATGATGCTCACACAAGTGTAATAGTGGCACACAGCCATGGTGGGTAACCAACTGCTCTTGGATTGGCTAACAGATCGATTCAATGGAAAGGCAGCCATATCTGGAACTGGGAAATAAGTCAGAATCATATCCAGATAATGATTCTGCTTTCCATTATCAAGCTCCCACTAACCTTACACTATAAAAGTATCTAAACCCTTATAATTCTCTCTAAATTAATAATGGTTATCCCATTTAACAGGTGCTGAATTCACTCTCCATTGAAGAATCTGTTTGTCTTTTTCAGATGGGAGCTGGACTCGAGGAAATAAAGGACCTAGCACACTCCACCCCTGCCCCAGATGAAACCACAGAGGAATTGGGGAAATGAGCAAGAATTCTGCTCTCTTAGTTAAGCTGATATCAGCCCAAGGGTGATTGAGAAAGATACTGAGGACACTCAACAGCTACCAAACCAGACATCTAGATGTTCTTTAGTGCCCATCACTGAAGTAGACTTAAAATGTTCCCAGTATGGCTTGGGAATTTGGGGGAAGAGGAGGCAGAAAGATTGTTAGAGCCACATGTTGGGGCATTTTACACAGAGACAATTCCTCTCCCCCATAACTGACTGCTGCCCCATAATGCATGACCCACAGTCCCCAATGAGAAAGGCCTCTTCAGAAAAGGGGCAGGGATGAGGGAAAGGATGGTATCAACATGTGATGTTTACGTAGAAAATATGTCCATATCTAATAATAAAAAATGAAAAAGAAGAAATCAGTAGAGGAAGGCTTCATATAATTATTTATTACTTTGAACTCAATGAAGTGGGCTTATTCTGCCTTTTCCCTCAATCCTCTCTTCCTATTGTGTGTGTGTGTGTGTGTGTGTGTGTGTGTGTGTGTGTGTGTGTGTGTATTCTCAAGATAGGGTCTCACTCTAGCCCAGGAACTCTGTAGTCCCATGTTGGCCTCAAACTCACAACAATTCTCCTACCTCTGCCTCCCAAGTGCTGGAATTAAAGGTTTGCACTGCTATACCTGGCTTTCCTACCATATTTTTATTATCTCTATGTTATGAGGGACACAACAAGATTGCATGCTTTTATATGTAAAAATGTGCTGGGCTGGGATTTGAAACTAACCCTCTTTTTTATTTTGGTTTTCCAAGGTAGGGTCTCACTCTAGCTCAGGCTGACCTGGAATTTACTATGTAGTCTCAGTAACCCTCTTTTGATTTTTGGTTTGTTGTTTGATTCTCTGACATGGGTCATTCACCCTTAGGTAACCTGGGGGTCCCTCACTCCAGGGAGGTCACCATATTTATGCCAAACTTAGTGAGATACCCTATCAGCATAGTGCACTACAGCCCAGAATTCCTGATCCTCCTGCCTCAGCCTCCCAAGTAGCTGGAACTAAAGTGTGCACCACTGTGGTTGCTGGTGTTTGTTCCTCTAGATAACTCCTCTTTCCTCAGGACAGACTCATTTTTCAGGGAAAGTTGTTATACTCACAATACATAGTACACATCTCTCTACCATAATTCTTAGTTTTCATTCAAGTCTGAATCAAATAAGAAACTATGAATGGATTCTTTTAAGATAGTTTTGTATTTAAATAAGGAGAGGAAAGGAGAGAAAGAGAATTAGAGAGAAAGGATGGATGTTCCAGGGTCTTTTGCAACTGTAAACAAACTTCAGGTGTATGTGCCATTTTGTGCCTCTGGCTTTACATGGGTACTGGGTAACTCAGGCTAAACCCAGGCCACCCAGATTTGCAAGCAAGAACCTTTAACTTCTGACTCATCTCTCTAGCCCCTAAGGCATTATTTATGCTCAGTGTTTTCTTCATCGTCACAAAAGACAGAGCTGTAGTTGATATCAATCTTATGAGAAATATTTAATAATTTCACAAAATATTATGCAATACAGTAATTAATGTACACATTAAACTGGCAGATTAGATAGAGCTATAAAGGAAAAGTTGCCCATGACTAGAGTCATTGCTGAAGTACATTTTCCTCCATACTGTGCATTTTTTTAAATAATAAAAACTCTGGGTAGCACATATATTAATTTAAAAAATGAAATTGATAAAATGTCACTGAACATCACATTTTATTTGCTATTTAGAACTATTGGGAATATTGAATTGTTTAACAAGTTGCAGACCATGGATGCAACTATGCAATAAACAAAAATCTGATAGATGCATGAAGATGAAATGCATTTTATAATTAAAATCTCATTTACCGAAGTATTTGTAAATACTTATAGGGTGATATGAAAGTCACTTTTAAGACATATTTATCAAAGTGGTCATAATGCCCATGAAGAAGCTCAGTATTTCTTTAAAAATATCACAATTCAACAATTTCAGAGTGAGTAGAGCTAAAAAATTCAAGCTAAATAAAATTATCCATTCCTTCTTGTGATAACACAAGTACTACTCATGCTGCCATCTCTCTGGTTTTCTCTTGTATACGTACTTCTTTCAGTTATAAAGGACTTTGTAAGTACACTGGATCTATCTAGATAATCCAAGAAGCCAGATACACAAAGGTGAGGCAAGCTCAAGGTCATATATGCCTTCTAGGTGGCGAAAGCATCTTAAGTTCAATTTCAGAGACTGAGGCCCTGGCACACCAATTCTCTCTCTCTCTCTCTCTCTCTCTCTCTCTCTCTCTCTCATTTTTAAAGTCATCTTATTGAAACTGGGGAAGTGTGCTTGCTTCTGGCAAAATCTCTTCTATCTTACAGATGGTGGTGAA
This sequence comes from Dipus sagitta, assembly GCA_036346955.1. NCBI lineage: Eukaryota > Metazoa > Chordata > Mammalia > Rodentia > Dipodidae > Dipus > Dipus sagitta. The sequence goes on from CM070776.1 coordinate 35,138,363, forward strand.
TACTGGAGAGAATCAGGAAACATCCATACATACATATAGTATTAGAGAGTTCACTATCTATCAAGAGATGGGTCACCTCCACCACATCTGCTCTCAGCACAAAAGTCATTACAGAGTAAGCAATGATATAAATACTTCTGTCATGGCTAGCCTGAAAAGAAGTTCTAGGGAGATGATGACAAATACTGCAGGCACTCAAACCTCATCAAAAGTGATCCAGAGGCTACAAAGAACTGAATACTAAATCAGATCTCTATCTTGCCCACCAAGGCTCAGGGAATATTGATGAAGAGTGATCAGAAAGTTTGTAAGAGTCTTGGAGTGTTTGGAAATAGCCTGAGGCATTGTGCTACCCCCAATAGAGGGGGTCTGAGGCCTCTTGATACCCACAGTGAAAACCATTAACCCGCCCCAATAAAAGACCTTCAGTCTGGGCATGGTGGTGCACACCTTTAATCCCAACATTGGGGAGGCACAGGTAGGAGAGTTGTTGTGAGTTCAAGGCCAGACTGAGATTACATAATGAATTCCACATCAGCCTGGGCTAGAGACCCTACCTCCAAAAAAAAAAAAATAAAAAGAGAGAGAGAGAGAGAGAGAGAGAGAAAGAAAGACAAAAGAAAAGACCCTCAGCAGAATTCGGGTGGGGGTAAGGGAGTATGAATACAACCTTGTTTATAAAAAAATATCAATAAATATTTTTAAAAGTCTAATCACACAGCACTTGGAATGCATGTTTCCTTTAATCAAGGACCATTGACTTAGATATCTTACATGACACTGGAGAGGAACTAAAAAGTGCACTAGACTCCCTATTATTTATGAAAACATAATATGACATTATAATGTTTTACTTGACTATTAGAGATTTAAGCATTGATATTTACAATAAAATAGATACATTGGGAAGGAAAAGCCATCATACAATAAACTTGTATCCATATAGTGGTAGAGTATAAGTACACTTATGTATCTTAAGGTAAACGTGAATTTTTTTGAGACAGTCTCATTCTATAGTCCAGGCTGGCATCTGACTCACTAAATTGCACAAGTTGGCCTTGAACTTATGATGCTCCTGATCCACATGCTTGGATAGGAGGCATGAGATAACATACTTACCCAAAAGTGCAGTGTGTGTGTGTGTGTGTGTGTGTGTGTGTGTATGTGTGAGTGTATAAATACATGCATGTCACATGGTCAGAGGATAACCTCAGGTATCAGATTTCCACCTTCCAACTTGCTTGAGGCAGGGACACTTGTTAACCACTATATACACCAAACAAACATCTGGAAAGTCTCCTGTCTCCATCTCCCATCTAGTCATAGGTATTACAAATGCATGCTATCCTATCAGACTTTATGTGGGTTCTAGGGATCTCAACTCAGGTCCTCATGTTTGCACAGCAAGCTCTTTACCCACCTAAAGGTACAATCATTTTGGTTTTTTTTTTTTTTTTTTTCATTTGGAGGTAGTCTCGCTTTAGTCCAAGCTAACTTGGAATTCACTATGTAGACTCAGACTAGCCTTGAACTCACAGAAATCCTTTTACCTCGGCCTCCCAAGTGATGGAAATAAAGATGTACACTACCATTCCTGGCTGAGGTTCATTCTTTAAGCAAAGAAATCTATTTAAAAACTGTACTCCAGGAAATTATGTAGATCAAAACTTATCTGCTTCAAAAACATGCAATTTAAATAGTTGTTGTTTAAACTATCTAACATCCAAGTGCTTACATCCACCACTTCCAACTTGCTTATAACTTATGTGTCTTTACTTATATAAACATCCTCTATTACAAAAGTAACTATTATAAATCAAAGATGGAACCTATAGTTATAACAGTAGCAATAAAAGTGGACTTGATCTTTTCTATTTGACATTTGCATAATTTCAAATATGAGGATTGTTTGAAGAAAGGTGTTTTGAACTAGAACAGTTTGAAACATCCTTTCCTTATACAAACAATTAGAGGTAAATTACACAGGACTCCAGGCATTTGACAACTGATTTCTGTATGAAGAAATTACCAATTTCAAAAGAAGAATGACAGGGACAGGTTTTATAACATGCTTCAGGAGAATAATTGTAGTTAATATATGTCTGCAAGATTTCTTCTGACAAAGGGCACTGACACCTAACCGGGGTAAATACCCCACATGCACATCCAGAAAAGAAAGTAAATGAAAAATTACAGCCTTGGTACTCAACTGTATCTAAAGAAAACACTAGTCCTTCTAAAGAGAGTTATTTAATTTTAGCAGTCTAAGACTGCAATTTTCCTCTTTTTTTTTGTTTGCTAGCTTAGTCTACAAAACTCTAGAAAATATATACTGTATTTTTTTCAATATAACTTCCTCTCTAGGTTTTTTTTGTAAGTGTAATAGAATAAAGCATGTGTCCATTCATTTTATCTAAATGATACTTGATTTAGATTGTTTATATTTATTTAAACCTGGTGGCATTTGTCATCATTGTCAGTCATCATGTGTGAAGTTTATAATTCAGAAATGGGTTATTAGCTTCCCAAAACAATGTCTGCAGTTCAAAGAGCTAAAATAAACTATGCCTTAATCAACAATCTAAAATTTCTCTAGGTGTCTATAACAATTAGCACACAACTCAATCTCATTATATTTATTAATCTATTTATTAAATTACTGAATGAATATTATTATTATATTTGGGATATCTAGACTCTTTTACTTAATTAATCCCCATTTATGATAATTTTAGGATGAAAATTTTGTATCATAATGCCTTGGTAGATGATTATTCTTTAAATTGGAGAGATTCAAAAATTATAAAGGGGAGAGGGAAAGTTTTTATGTTTTACTCATATTGGTAAAATGTCATCCATGATAAAATGTGAAGACTGTAATTACACATTCTAACACTAAAATTGATGTTAAAACAAATGCAGTCTAAAATACCAGTACTGGGCTGGAGGAATGGCTTAGCAGTTTAGGCACTTGCCTGCAAATCCAAAAGACCCAGAGTTGATTCCCCAGGACCCACATAAACCAGATGCACAAAGTGGCACATGTGTCTGGAGTTCATTTGCAGTGACTAGAGGCCCTGGAATACCCCATTCTCTCTCTCTTTCTCTCTCTCTCTCTCTCTCTCTCTTTCCTCTCTCTCTTTCTCACTGTCTCTTTCTCTCTGTGTCAAATAAATAAATAAAAATAAAATACAACCCTAGTTTAAATAAATAAGAAATTAGTTTTACAAGAATGTAAAATATCATTTGGGAGGGTAGGATGCAAGCAAACAGATAAACACTGGAAAGCATAAGTGGATAATGAAAGAGAAAAATGGAAGGCTTATGTTTTAACTCAACAATGGTTGAATTAAATATAAATGGTTTGAATATAGCAATTAAATGTGGAGATAATGATGCATAAAATTATGTAAATCAAATACATACTATCTATAAGAAACTCACTTTAAACAAAATGTAGGTGGAATTAAAAGGGAAAAAAGATGTCTTGCAAATATTACTCAAAAGAAAGCAAATATAAAAAAATCTACTATCAGTCAGAATTAATTTCCAGTCATGTCCAGTAACCAAGAACAAAGATGGTCATTCCATAATGATAAAGGTATCAATGCACCAAGAAAGTAGACCAATGAATATTGGGGAGATGACTTAGAAGATAATAGACTCACTACTCAAGTAGGAATACCAAAGTTTGAGTTCCATACCCTATATTTTATAGCTGGAAAAACTGATAGTTTCCTATACTCCCAGCCAGATGATGCTGATTACACCATGGAAGACAAAAATAGAATTTCCCAGAAGCTCAAGGTAAGCCCAGAAAAGAACAGAATGAGAATCCATAGCAGACTTAAATTAGGTATACAGGAGAGAACCCACCTGAAAGCTGTCTTCTGACTTCCGTGATTGTGCCTTGGTAATAAACATGCCCATATTCTCACATCAGCATATGCACACATACACACATACACACACACACACACACACACACACAAATGTACACACACATAAATAATAAAATAATTTTAAAAGATGTAGCAATCCTAAATATCAATATAATAAATTAAAGTACCTCAAATACATGAAACAAAAAATGAGAAAGTTAAAAAGAAACAAATTGCCTGGTCTAGGGAAATGGTTCAGAAGTTAAGGTGATTCTTGCAAAGCCTGAAGGTCAGGAGTTCCAGTCCTTCATGTAAATCCAGATGCACAAAGTAGCAGACACATCTATGGTGAGAGAAGGTAGGAGAGGGGAAATATACAAAACAAAAAAAGGCATGAACTAGTACTATTAAAAACGTTCTCTTTAGCTAGCTAAAAGATATAACCCTTTTAATAAGGGAGAGAGGGAGGGGTAGCTTAGGCCGAAGCACCCTGTGGAGGTAAAGAATGTTTTACCCTGAAAGTATGGGAAGTTGCTGGTAAATCCCAGTGCCAGATTTTGGTTACACCTCCATAGTGAGCTGTTGGTTCGCGATACCCATGAGGCCACCAAAAGAATGTGAGTCATTGCCAAAGTGCTTGGTTACCAAGCAGTTCTAAATGATAAGACCCTATTACTTAAGACACCACAATCTATTATTGCAGGACATTAAGAGATCATGCGGTGAGATTGGAAGCCAACTCCCCTACTGGCTATTTCTCATAGAGAAAGATGTTGGTGGATAATTGTCACCAACAACATGAATAAGCAGTGGGTTCTGCAAGCAAGTAAACGAGCCAGTCAAGATGTATCCAATGATTCGATAGAGACACATAGGCATTGGGGATAATCAACTGCTATCTCACTGGATATGAGGACCGCTCATTGGAGGGAATTCATACCTGGAACTGAAAACCAAGTCAGAAGCCTATAGCTTGTAAGGTCATATACCCTAAAGGGAACTTTCTGCTGTTTTTTTGGCTAAAAATAGATATTATGCTCATCAAAATGTCTTCTATATGTGTATATTTACCCCCATGGATATATTTATCCATTCTAATCCCACTCTTGTCTATATAATCTTCTTTTTTTTTTTTTTTTTTGGTTTTTCGAGGTAGAGTCTCACTGTAGTCCAGGCTGACCTCGAATTAACTATGTAGTCTCAGGGTGGCCTTGAACTCAAGGCAATCCTCCTACCTCTGCCTCCTGAGTACTGGGATTAAAGGCGTGTGCCACCACACCCAGCTCTAGAATCTTCTTTTAACAGATGTCAGCAAATACTGAGTAGACCCAGAACCCATCAGTATGACAAGAAAAGAAAGAGATGAGTTATCTGTATTATAGCTGCCAAAGCCAAGGAGCTATTACAAAGGAAGTGGCTGCTGTCATGGCTAGCCTGATAACCTCCTTCCAAAGAGATGACAGTAGACACTGAGGTGACTCAAACTCATCAGAAAATCAGAGGTTGCTGAATGCTTACACTAAAGGAGATGTATATATGCCCTCCAAGGCTCAGAAAACATGGAAGAGATGTCCAAAAGAATGTAAGAGCCACAGGATGGGAAGGTGTACACTGAGGCATTATTCCTTGCTGCCAGAGACAGACTGGTGCATTCAAGATCCGACAGTGATTACCAATAACTCCACTGACGAGGGTCATCGGTGTAACAGGTGCAGGGGAGAGGGTACATAAGAGTATAACCTGATTGGAATATGACCATTAGGTAATATATTCATACAATAAAGTTCTGAATTTTAAAAAATGGCTTCTAAAATATACATAAAGATGGAGCATGTCTTGGAACCAAAAAGAATTATGTCACATCAATTTATGAACCATACAAAGTTTGTTTCTTTCTTCCTTTCTTTGTTTGTTTTTCAAGGTAGGGTCTTACTTTATCCTAGGCCAACCTGGAATTAGTCTCAGGCTGGCAATGAATTCACAGTGATCCTCCAACCTCAGCTTTCCCAGTGCTGGAATTAAAGGTGTGTGCTACTACACACAGCCAGAGTACATTTCTTTATTAGTTTTATTATTTTATTTGACAGAGAGAGATAGAGAAAGAGAGAGGATGGGCCCACCAGGGCCTATAGCTATTGCAGACCAACTCTAGATGTGTGTGCCCCCTTATGTGTTTGGCTTATGTGGGTACTAGGGAATCGAACCTGGGTACTTAGGCTTCTCAGGAAAATGCCTTAACAGCTAAACCATCTGTACAGCGCTGTGGGTCCCTGGATCCTTGGGAACACAGTTCCCAGAGGCATCCAGGCAACAGTGGAGAGCAGGGTCTGGAGCCGCCATGAGTGCAATGAGAAGAAGTACACCTGGGAGATGACTTCAGAGAGTAGCTCAGTTTGTCAGGGGATTGAGTTTTTATAAGAAACTGAGAGAGAGTGGGAAGAGGATCCTAAGGGGATTGGTGGGTTCAAAGGTTTCTTGCCTATGCCTAGGAACATTCAGAGAGTCAGGTGATCTAAGTAGTGGTGGGAAGAGAGTCGCAGGGGGATGGACTGTATGAAGGCTGGTTGCTGATAAGGAGTTTCCTAGGCAACTAGCCAAAGGTCACAGGGCTATGAGCGAAGTCTAAGTCCAGGTGTGCCAGTCTTGGAAAAGGAGTGGCCTCCTGTAGCCCAGGGTCCCTTAGCCTTGCCTGGCAGCTCAGGCCCATTTTAAACCTCGTGGCCCAGGGCCCTAACATGTACTCCATAGAGCCTCAGAGTATGTTTCTTGATCACAAAATAATCAAATTGGAATTAAAATAAAGGATAACGAAAACTCATGAAACAAACTCTAGCAAATGAGCATAAGACAATATGAAACAATCCATGAGCAAAAGAAAAAATCACAAAGAGATAGCAAACATTAAACTAGATGAAAATTATGTGCAGCATTATGTGAAATGTTCTAAAAATTAAATTAATTAAATAGTTTTTATTTCAGAAAATAAAATCAAGAAATACTCTGAATTCATTTGATGAAGTTGGGGTTAACTTGCTGCCCAAAGAAGAGAGTAAACAGTGCAAAAAACCTCACACTGTATTGAGAAATCTTAGATGAAAAAAAATCTTAACATTGTATTAGAAAGTTTAGTCAACAATATAAAAATTAGGGACAATGCCAGTGATGAAGGCTTATGAGGTATGCTAAAATATATGTAGCATAAAATAACAAGCTATAAATGGAAAGCCTCATAATCACAACAAATGATACAGAGAACATATCTGAAAACTAAGCCTACAGATATATTTCATCCAGTCAGTATAGAACGCCTACAAGAAACAATATCAAAGACCATGATAGTTAAATACCTAAATGAATATTTTCACTCTGAAGAGAATACAAGGACATAGATGCATAAACTAGACATTTTGGTCAATGCTAGAAGGAAGAAAATAGCCAAGAAAGCAGAAGGGAAAATCTAATTGTCACAATTTGAATGTAGGAAACCCATGGAATCTAGAAAACTCTCATAATAATGAACTCAGCAATATAAAAGGACACAAGTTCAACATGCAAAAAATGTACTTTTGTATAATGGAAGTTAATACCTGGAACATTTTAAAGTATAGTGCCAAGGTTAATTAATTTACAACTGTCAATCATATTCCTATATATGGGCAAACAAAAAGTTGAGCTTTGAATTTAAAACACGTTATCATTTATATTGTCACCTTTCTATCCTTATACACCTATGTATAAATATAACAAAATGAGTATAAAAAACAAGTAATATAACTGTAAAACTCAAATACAAAAATTATAAAATGGAGTTATATCCCATGTTCATTGATGTTAAGACTCATATTGCTATGATACTAGTTCTTCCCTTCTTGATATATAGACAGAAATACAAAATGGTACATTCTCTTAGGATAGCTTCACAGTTTTGTTACAAAATTAAATTATTCCTACCATACAATCCAGCATTCATGCTGTTTGATATTTCTCAAAATGAGTTGAGAATATATCCATACCAAAGCATTCATACATTTATTTCTAGAATCTTCTTTATTCATAATTGGAAAAAAATGGAAGAAAACAGGATGTCCTTCAATTGACAATTTCATAAACTGCTACCAATAATGAGATATTATTTAATTTCTAATTTTTTACTTTTATTTATTTATTTGAGAGAGAGAGAAAAAGAGAGGGGGGGCAGAAAGAGAGAGAATGGGCAATACAGGGCCTCTAGCCACTGCAAACGAACTCCAGATACATAGGCCACCTTTTGCACCTAGCTTGTGCGGGTCTTTGAGAATCAAATGTGGGTCCTCAGGCTTACATATCAAGTGCTTTAACTGCTAAGCCATTTCTCCAGATCATTATTAATGTTTCAAAAAGAGCTATCAGTCCATGAAAGAAAGACAGATAGGGTTCTTAAATGCACATTATCATTATAAGTTAAGATATATAAATTTAAATGTCTGAGTGATTACAAAAATATGACATTCTGTAAAAGTCAAAACTATTAAAGCAGTAGAAAGCTCAGTGATTGTTTTTCAGGGGTATCAAAAACAAAGACATGAATGGATGAATAGGCACAACAACCAGACTATTGGGGCAGTGAAATTACTCTGTATGATATTAAAATTTTGGGTACATGTAATTTTTATTTTTCAAACCCAATCAAATGTATATCACTAACAGTATGCACCTGTGAAGTCTGTATTTGGGGATGATAATGATATGTTAAATATCAGTTCATAAATTAAAACAAATAGATCAATATAGTGTGGGATGTCAGTAGTGGAGATGGTTGTACATGTATGGAAACTTTATGAGAACTCTGTACTTTTCAGTCAATTTTGCTATAAACCTAAAATTGTTCTGGAAAGCAAGCTTATTATAAAAATAAATATAATGTTATTTATAATTGCTCAAATTATAAATAGCTAGCTGTGAATATTACAAAACATGTAAATTCCTTACATGGCAAAAACTACCAAATATTTTGTGATATTGGGATTGAACCCAGGACCTTAAACATGCTGAGCTCAAAACCCATAAAACGTTCATGTAGGGCTGGAGAGATGGCTTAGCAATTAAATACTTGCCTGTGAAGCCTAAGGACCCCGGTTCGAGGCTCAATTTCCCAGGACCCATGTAAGCCAGATGCACAGGGGGACACATGCATCAGGAGTTTGTTTGCAGTGGCTGGAGGCCCTGGCATGCCCATTCTCTCTATATCTATCTGCCTCTTTCTATCTCTGTCTGTCACTCTCAAATAAATAAATAAACATAATGTACTTAAAAAACCCTCATGTAATAAATCTCAATAGATGTAAAAGCAACAACCTAATAGTGATGACATTCTTCCCAAATTGACTTTTTTCATGCAACTCCTGACAAAATCTACTAATACTTTTGCATTCAGAACAACTTCTTCTAAAATTTATATTATTTCACATTATCTATGATGTTCACTAGTATTAGGTGAGCATTCTAGTACTGAGAAAAAGATAACATTTTCTTCACAGGCCTAAACTTATTAAACTGGCTAGTAAATTCTCATGTTCCTATGGACTTTAATGGCTAGAAATTCAAGCACGTGCCAGATGTACTAATGCAAACCTATAATCCCAGCACTTTGAGAGGTTGAGACAGCGGGATTAAAAGTTCAAAGCCAGCCTGGGCTACACAGTGAGGTCCTGTGTCATAATCAGCCATGCTGCCGGGATGAACCTCCAAACCGGGCACAGTTTATGGGAGGAACAGGATTTATTTTAAGCTTGCATATCTAGGGGAAGTTCTATAATGGTGGAATAAGCTGGCCCCCTTTAACAGATCCATGCAGAAAGAAAAATCAGCTTCACCAAAAGCAAACACCAAAAACTAACAGCAAAACAACAGGGACCCTGGCAGAACTCACTCTGCATATCAGGCTGGAATTCAGATTCCACCTTCAGTAATACCTTAAGGCTGGACCCCAGGATCCAGCCCATAGTGACACCTTTTCCAGCCAAGCAGCTAGAAATCCAAGTTACAAGCTTTAATAATAAAAAAAAAATGAGTCTATTGGGGGACATAAATTCAAACTACCACACCATGTACCAAAAAGGCCCATGCAAGCATTCAAAAATGTCAGAAAGTAAATGATATCAAGTATTCTGTTCCTTCACTTACCAAGGGCCAAAGCCAAAGCTGTATTAGGAAGATATAGTTTAGTAGAAAACTAAAGCAAAATTTTAGGCTTTCAAATTGTCCTTCCATAATGATTAAATTCACACTTGCTTAGTCAATATTTTCCCTTGTCCCTTTGATTTACTTCTTGAATTATACAACTGCATTTGTACAAATAATTACTTATAGTATTCCTATACTATTGTACCTTTTATATTACTGTAAAAGGCTCAGTAGTAATAAGAAAGTAACTATAGTGTCATAATAAAGTTGTAAACACAGACACATTAAAATTTTTATATGCTTACTATTAATTTCAGAGTAATGGAGTTTTCAAATACATTTTATATGTTAGCATATTTTCTACCCATGCATAATTTCAAGTTTCTAATAATTAGGCTAATTTAATTAAAACTGTGCTTAAAATAAGAACTGAGAATGCTTTGAGAGTCATTTCAAATTGTGAGCTGAATTATACTTTCATTCCCTTTAAATCATTCATAAGCATTCTAAAAATCTATGATGCACTCAATCTGGAAATTGAATTGGACTGAAACTAAATTTTATACCTGTTAAGCCAGCATTGTATCTTTTGAAACTGTCAAAAACTATAAAAGTTCTGAGATTTTATCCTATTTTCCAGGTAACATTTTAGCTTGGCACATTTTTAAGGATGCTGGCAGAAGATATTAGACTCCTGGATTCTGGTGGAATTCATAGGAATAGCAGAGTAGCATCACATAAAAGTTCCTTGAGTACTGTGTTACATAGGCCAATGAAAAGAGGGCCAGGTGACACCGGCTCCCTAAGGTTATTGTATTACAAGAAAGAAATATGAAGTTTAGAGAAGGAAATCAATTTTTAATAATGGGTTTGGTAGCATAAATTTAGGACGGCCACTATGACTTTCTGCCTTAGTTGTACTTTCTTTTTATAATCCCTAGGTTTGTTTTTACTGTGTTCCCATAACTTAATTGTATATCATAATAAGTTGACTTTAGAAAGGAAATTATCAAAGTGTGCCTGACCTAATCATCAGAGCCTGTAAACCTAGACTTCATAATCAGAGGCAAGTCCAAAATTTTTGAAAAATAAGAGGAATTTGACAAGGCATATATTCTCTATCAATCACTGGCTATGAAGATGGAGGTGGAAATGTGTCAAGGAATATAAGTGATTTATAAGAGCAAAGATCAGCCTCATGATAACCTGAATTTTCCAAACAGAATGAATGTCTTTGGAAGATTTTTCTCCAGAGTTTTAAAATAAGAATTCAGTTTGTTTGTGCTCAAGGCATAACAAACACAGAAATTAAGGCACAAATTAAGACATCCTGTATGGATGGGTAATACTGCTTTCAGAAGCCATAACTTGTTACAGGAGAATCTCAGTGCCAGGAATGGGATACTGCCCAGTGAGTTGTTGGTTATAAAGGTCCCTGAGGCTCTTCAATCAACAAAAGCTATTACCAGTGGTTTCTGTTTTGCACCAGAACTAGATGATAAGATCTTGTTACTGGAGATCACACAGAAAAAAATGAATAATGAAACAATGTAACTGAACAATACTAAAGACCAAGTGAACCTAATGTATAAGAGTTTGCACAGCAAAAATTCTCATCGTTTTCTAAGGTGCATATAATACATACACCAGGATAGACCACATGTGAGGTCATTATTATGACTGACTTAGGATGCCAGTTTGACTGGACTAAGGAAAATGCCCAGTTAATTGGTAAATGATTACTAGGTTTCAACACAACAGTAAGCATTGAGACAGTTTCCGTTCTGCTGAAAGAGAAACCCAGGTGAATTTTCTTTGGTTTAGAATGATTGTACTGTCCCATATATATTTGTGAAAATACTTCCAGAGGAATGGACATATAAGGCAGAGAACTGAGTGGGAAAATTCAGCCTTAAATGCTGGCAGGCAAAATCCAAAAATTTGAGCAAGCATACAACAAAGGTAGAAGAAAGATAAATTCTCAATTTCAGACCCTCAAAGCCCGGTTGATCTTTTACATATGCTCTTGGTGTCAAAATCCCCTGATCATTTATCTCTGTATTCTAGGATTTATATTAGCACCTCATTTACCAGCTGTAGGGCCATCAGCCTCAAACAAGTATGCTATCAACTTCAAAAACTTTAAGAGTCTCTAATTTGGATGCTTCTTTGGTTTGCCAGCTTGTAGATGGCCCATTGCGGTACTTTTCTGGCTCTATCATCAAGTAATACAACTCTTTTCACTTCTATCTATCTATCTATCTATCTATCTATCTATCTATCTATCTATCTATCTGTCTGTCTATCTATGTGTGTATAATTTGTTGTTGTTCTCTACCTCTTGAGAATTGTTACTAAAGCTAAAGCTGTCATAAACAAGTCTTAATGAAGTCAAAATCAAAATCATTCTTTTTTAGGGCTGGGAAGATTGTTTAGTGGATAAGATACTTGCCAAGTGTGAGAATCTAAGTTCAGATGTCCAGAGTCCATGTAAAAAGTCAGATGCTGCAGAAGGTATCTGTAAACCCAGTAAACCTATGGCAGTACAGAAGGAAGAGACAGGAAAATCCCTTGGAAACTCAAGTGCCTGCTAGCCTGGTAAATGAAATGGTAAATAATGAGCGATTGTCTCAAAAAAAATAAAAGTATAAGGCAAGGACTGACAACCAAGATTGTCCTCTGGACTCCACATGCACTGTTCATGGCATACACATGCCCCCTAGACACACACACACACACACACACTATTACGCACAAAAGAGATCATACTTTTCCAACCTTGTCAGCAATGAAACTAGGAATAAATAACAGTAAAGAATTAGAAAGTGTCCCAGTTTTATTTTGTACTATTTTATTTACTATTTTACTATTTCATAAAATATATTTTCATTCCTATTACCCTGTCTTGGCCCCTCCCACTCCCTCTGATCCTCTTGCATTTTCATGCTTTTTTTTTTTTGTAACCCAATGATTTTAATGAGTTTTTTTTTACATGAGCATGGCTGGTTACTTACAGGAACATAGGTAAATTACCAGTGCCTTCTACACTGAGGAAAATGCCTATCCCTCCTCACGCAAGCACTAACTGCAAAGAGCTCCAGCTCTTAAAAAGCCATAGTGTCAAAGATGAAATTCAAAAATCTTTTAAAATGTATTATGATAAATAAATACAAAGCAAAGCAGAGCAAAATTTATGAAATGCTAGAAAACCAGTGAAGAATCAGTAAACCTTTATTTATGCCACATATGTTGCTGGTGCCAAGCTTTTAAACACACACACACACACACACACACACACACACACCCCAATTACCATGAAAATCACAGAAGAAAAATGGCCTCACATATCTCATCTTGAATTCTGACTCTTACTAACTCCTTCAAATCTTTGATCTAGTTTATATTTATAATTGGCTCATAGTTTTGTGGATTTGTTTGATTTTGATTGCTGATATAGTATATTTTCCCTTTGCCTGAGAAACCTGTTCATCTCAAGATTTATTTATATCTCTGGAATTTCATAAAAATGCTCCTTTCATTCTTGAAGACACACATTCTTAGAAAATATTTGAATTATTTTACTTACATTTTGCTATTGTTGGCTTAGTCATATACCTTTAATGTTCAGAATAAGAAATACTGAAATATTGAGGTTTATACATGCAAGAATTGACTAAGACACATGTTATAATTATCTTAGTTACATAATGCCTTAGTTGTCAAACAATCAAATAGATGATAGCATGATTCAAAATGCTTCTTAAAATGAAAGCACTGACTAGCAAGATGACATCTTGATTCAGATCAGCTGTTTTAATGATAAAGACAAACTCCTATATGTTAAATTTTTGAAATTGCTTCTGAGCTATTAAATTATATGCCTTCTATGCATGGCATATAGTGAAATTCACAATGAGAAATAGTCAAGACAAATATATAGTTGTGTGACAAATTAAGGTTTACAAAACACTTTCACATGTAACCAAATTTAGTCTTCATACAATAGTATTAAATACTATTCTCCTTATTAATTCTGTGTTATCATTTCTAAAATAAATCCATTTAAATGAATTAGCCCAAGTCATACTAGGTAATTGCTATAGTTTCAACTCAAGCTAAGGTCTGATTCTAATGGTTTTCCCACTACTCCTGTCCTACAATCCACAGATATAAAATTATAACATTTCCAAAATTAGAGCATACCTCAAATAACTTATTAAATTAATTTTAATAAAACCTACATTAGGGCTAGAGAGATGGCTTAGCAATTAAGGCACTTGCCTGTGAAGCCTAAGGACCCAGGTTCAATTCCCCAGAGGCACAGGGTGGCACATGCATCTGGAGTTCCATTGCAATGGCTGCAGACCCTGGTGTGACCATTCTTTCTGTCTGTCTTTCCATATCTGCCTCTCTTTCTTTCTCAAAAATAAGTAAATATATTAAAATAAATAATAAACCTACATTATATTTTCATAGTTACTATTATGAATGATGGTCAGTTTTTTGGCATCATAAGATATACAGCAAAATTCCACCTCTATTGGAAATTTTATGGAAAAATATCCAAAACTATATTTGATCACATTTTGAGACAAATGAAAAAAAGTTTTGGCTGTCTTTCTGCCAAATAATTTTACTTTATTAAGTGACAACACTGGTTCACATCAGAAAATTTTAGATGTTCTTTACAGTCTGATTCTAGTTGTCAGAATCGATGGTAACTTTTTGTCACTGTTTTTTTTTGTAATTTTCCCAGGTTTCATAGTATAATTCATATTTCATAATATAATTCCCATGGGATCTTATTTGTTATATTTACTTAGTGCACATATGAATGTAACTATTATTTTGAATGTTTTCATGCATGAGCTGCCAAGAAAACACTCTACTATACATTTCAAATATTACAGATTCATTGTATGCAGCTGAACGAGTAAAGTTTCCTCAGAGAAGGAAATGTTACTTTGTCTAAAAATGTAGATGAAACTAATAAATACATGTTATATAATTATGTTATTATGTGGTATGGGAGTTTAAGACTTGAATGCTTATGAAATATTAATTACTGAATTTAGGCACATTAAGCACTGTCTGTGGGCTAACCTCTCTGATAATACTCCCAAGTAGAACAACTAGTATACTGCTACTAGCCCATACCCTGGATACTCATCTCAGATCTATTTTGTTTTCTTTTTCTTCTGGTGACCTGCTGAGTTGAATTAGGGTTGCTTATGTGAGCATGAATGGTGAGGTTATTTGCCATAGCATGGGCAACTTACCAGTGGCTACTTCAATGACCCCTCTCCTAGCAACGGTTAACTCCTTAGGGAGGGGTGGTGGTCTCATTATCTCTTCTACCATCCATGACAGAATTATTGATAGGCCCAGTTTTTTTAATACTATATTTTTATTTATTTATTTGACAGAGAGAAAGAGGGAGAGAGACAGAATGGGTGCTCCAGGGCCTCCAGCCACTGCAAACAAACTCCAAATGCATGTGCCCCATTGTGCATATGCCTAACGTGGGTGCTGGGGAATTGAACCTGGGTCCTTTGGCTTTGCAGGCAAATGCCTTAACCACTAAGCAATCCCTCCAGCCTTATAGGCCCAGTTTTGCACGGGTATTTGGCAGGTAATGACAGTTGCTGTGAGTTCATGAATTCAACAGCCATGACATCTACTTTTCATATGAAAAATTATCAAGTGCATCTTCCTTTTTTCTTCTGAACTACAGTATGTGGGACAAGTCAGGAAGGACATGAATGACTAACTACTGGAAAAGAGGAGAAATTTATTATTGAATATAGAAAGATGAGTGTGGTGATTTGAATGCAAAATGTTCCTCATAGTCTCATGTGTTTGTGAATAAGCCTTATATTTAATCCCCAGCTGGAAGAGCCTTTGGGAGGTGAAGCCTTGCTGGAGGAAGTGTTTCACTGTGGGTGTGCCTTGGATTTTATAATCCATCCCACTTTCTTGCCAATACTAGCAAGCTTATACTTGCTGCTTCTGCACAGCAGATGTGAGAAGATATGATACGCAGCTGCCTGTTGTGTTTCCCTTCCACATTGAAGCTTTCCACTCAAAATTTTGAGCTGAAATCAACCCTTTCCTTTCATAAACTGCTTCTGTTCAGATGTATAATCCTAGAAAAAAAGAAGGTAACTGATACAATAAGGCTCAAAGGTGACAAAAGGAGAACAACCCTAGTGGTGGGGAAATATGAGCAGGACACAAGTGAGATGTAACTGGCAAAGGGAGTAGCCCAGTGGAACATTGTAGTAGGTTTTCTAGAGCAAGTGATTTGAGGAAGATTTGGAGATTCAAGTGTATTAAGAAGGCTTTTGGATATCAGGTTTTGGAGTCTCCAACTTATTTGTTAATAAGTACAGTGCTAACACAAATGATAATTCAGGACTGAGGAGATGGCTCTTAAAGGCACTTGCTTGCAAACCTTGCCAGTGCTGGTTCATTTTCTCTGTACCCACATAAAACCAGACATACAAAGTGGCACGTGCAGATGGAGTTTTTCTGCAGTGGCAGGAGATCCTTGGGCAGCCATACTTTCTCTCGTCAATAAAAATATTATTTAAATAAAAAATTGAGGGGCCTGGGGAAATGGTTCAATGGTTAAAGGTGCTTGTTTACAAAGCCTGATGTCCTGGGTTGAATTTCCCATGCTCACGTAAAGCCAAATGCACAGAATAGTGCATGCATAACTAAGACTAAGCACACTGGACTGTGGTTTCTGGCCACCTTGGGGCCACTGCATATCAGTTTTCCAGGGGCATCCATGCAACTGTGGAGCAATGTCTTGAGAAGCTCTGATTGCAATGGGAAGAAACACCCAGGAGAAAGCTTCAGAGAACAGCTCATTTATTTGTTAGTGGAATGGGCTTATAAGCATTCATGTAGTGGCAGGAAAAGGTACGGGGTACAGGTCATAGGGGGATTTGCTGTGCAAAGGCTGCTAGCTGATACCTCATTAATGTATTGGGCCATGCTGGGCAAGTGACAAAAGGTCACAAGGCTCTGGGAAAAGCAAAACCTAAGTCTTGTCAGGATGTCCAGGCACCCCAGGTTGGGTGGAGGGAGTGGCCTCACTCCTGCTGGGCTGGAAGTGAGGTCTAGGCTTGCTGCAACCTCCAGAAGGAGGGAGCCTGCCAGTTTCAAGGTGAGATTATCAGGGTCTAGGCCTACTGCAACCTCTGGCATCTGGGGCCTTTAGTCATGCCTGACAGCTCAGGCCCACTTAAACCTCCAGGGGCCCAGGGCCCTCAGCCATGACCTACAACTCCCCCTTTGTTTTTATAATAGAGTGGCATCATCGCATAGAGCAAAGTCTTTGTAGCCTATCACAGTTTCAGACAGAGCAACGTTAGTTATTTGTTGTCTGAGAAATTTGATGAGGCAGGGGGCCAAAGTAATAGGGTTCCTATAGCAAGGAGGGGGCCAAGAAAGGGGAGAAGCCAAGTGACTAAGGAATTAGAGAACCAGGTGGTGGAATCGTCAGATTCATAGTGGTCATGTAGTTCCCTGTGGAGTGTTTTGAGAATTTTAACATTTTTAACAATATTTGATTCATTCCCCCCACAAAAAGTCTTCTCCCAAGACCACACATGTCCCCCATATTCAGAAGTGATGAGGTCTAAGGCTCTGCAATTTTGGAGTACCACACCCATGAGAGTTTAATTGTCTCTGAAGAGTCTTGAGTCCGTTGGTAGTAGATATCATGGCCTGGTCAAGCTTGTCTCAAAAGTCCCCTGTAAGGTGGTTGGTTTGGACAAGAGTGGCCCCTGCAGCACCAGAGGCACCCAGGGACAGCATCATGCCGAGGCCCACCAGTAGAGGCATGAAAATCTCTCTCTGCTGATGTGGGCAAAGTTGTGGGCCACTTCTTCTTCCTTCTTCCTTGTAGAGATACAGCTGTGGAACAATCAAGACTGAGGAACAATAAGTGGGAGAGGAAACATTTATGCATGGGGTGGTTAACCCTTGGCACCATAGGAGAGCAGGTGTTTTGACACAAGTGGCCCTGGTTATGGAAATATTGAGGAGGCATTCAGCTCTGGTCAGCTTGGAGCTGGACAGGCAAAGGGGCATACCTTGACCAGCACCAAATAGGGCAAGGCCTGTCCTTTTCAGAGCCAGAGACACAGTGCACATGATGGCAATGGTGGCAATGCAGGCTGGTGGAGATCTGGGCCCCCTGAGGGGTCAGAAATTTTCTTTCTAGGTTTGTTTTTGTTCTTAATATAAAGTCAGAGAGGGTTTACGCCATCTTTTGACCTCTCTCCCAGGAGGGGTTCTGACTGTTTGTGGAAAAACAGTTCTTTGGAACTGGACAAGAGATAAGGAAAACTTTCCTGCCCATTTTACCTTCAGGGATCCAGTCATCCCAACTCTACCCCCTTCCATTTCTCCCTCTCATGAGAAGACACTAACTGCTGTTAAAGGACAAAAGGGTGATGAAGTCAGATAGTTAACTATTTCATACTGAATGGGGCATGTAGTTGTGCAGTTTGAGTCTCTCCCAGAGGGGAGAACTACTCTGAAGGACCCTGGAAGTGTATTGATGGAGTGTAGGAAGATACACTGGGAAGAGAACATTGGGGAGAAAGAATAAAAGTAAGGAGTTAATGAGAAATGAGCATACATCAAACTCATCACCTTCAGGGCTATCCTTCTTATAGACTTCTAGACCTTGTGGAGCATTTGAGGGAACCCAGGTAGATGGAGTTGGATTGTCTCAGGACCATCTGAGCATGAGCTGGCTGACATTTTCTTCATCAAATGGCACAGTACTGTTTGATATGGCCTGAATATGTTTCCATATGGCTTGTAAAACAGACAAGATATTAGCAGAGTTAGCAGAAACATAAACACAACATTTAACCTTGATAATGGCCTTCCAGAGCGTACCTCTTTAAATTCATTCTGGGGCTAGCCTGGGCCAAAGTTGGTACCATAAAGCCACTGGATGCCATTAAAGGCTGTACAAATATGTTTTTGTCTCAGAACTTACTTAAGGATGTCCTGGAACAAGTTAGAAGAGATTCACCGTTGTTCCAAGTATAATTGAATTAAGCAACCTTTAGTCAGAGTCATCTATATATATTCCAGATTTGAAAATAACCCTCTTGACATCTATGGTTATTTGTCCTTATTATAGAATTAGAACTATTAGAGATGGGGAAAACATGTCTTAAGGTCTTGTTTGTTTCCCCTCTTGGAAAGTTCTTGTTGTATTACTTAATAGGCCATTCATATATTTAAGGTATCTCTTTATGTTTGGTTATACATTTCTCTCTGAGTGTTTAAGACCAAGCAGATAGCCAAAATTTAATCAAGGATTAATTTTGGAGGTCACTAATGGCTCTCTAAAGGCGACATTAGGGACCCAGGAGTAGCCCTATAGCTTACCAGTGTTTTCTGTCTGTTAGGAGTAGTCAGGGCATGCTGGCCAAGTTATTTCCCCTTCTTTGGGTAGCCAGGAGGACTGAATGTTCCTCAATTGTGACTCTCATGTTTCAGACTGTACACCATTTTTTTGTTTGGGTCTCCGTATCCTCCCTGATCAGGAAGACAGGTGACTTACCAGGGGGCCAGTGTAGAAGTGTTCCATCATCTCCAGTGGCCTCATGACCTGGGAGCACAGGTCAAAATATTGACCTTTTTGGTCCCATGATTCCAATTGGCCTTGGTTTATATATAGGTTATTAATACACTTAGAAATACACCACCCTGGATGTATGTACATATAGAGCACATTTGATTACTGAAATAGATTCAGTTAAAGAATGGTACAAGAGCTCCTTAAAATCATTTTGCCCAACCTTTTAAAATTTTGTTGTCCTGTGACAGCATAAGCCATATCTGAGGCATAGAAAGTAGGCATATAGCCTTTAAATATCTAATAGCTATAAATACGGGCAGAACCTGTTATCATTCTTGAAAATAATACAAAGTTAACCAATTAATTTAACCTAGAAATTGACAGAAAAGGACAAGTAAGATGGTATAAAGTCCTAGCACCTGTGTTTGAAAACGTCTTTAATTAGTTCAGATACCTGTGTGGGTACTAATTACCCCAGGAACATTGGAAACAGAACCACAGAGCTTGAAGGTATTTCTCTCAATGAGGACCATTGTTTGGGCATGAGGTTGTACCCTAAAGTAGGGAATATGTCCTAAGAGTTAATTTTAGTATAAGCACTGGACTTGAGATGCAAGAAATGAGACAGTCACATTATATACAATAGAGAATAATTTGGTCTTTGTTGAGCCAAAACAGCTAAATTCTAATATAACCCTTAACAAATCTGTTTTGAAAGAACAAACACCATTTGACAACCAATGATTTTAGCTTAATCATGATAGCCGCTGATTTTATGTACCATAGAAATTTTTATTAGCATAAAACAATTTTATGTTTTACCCATGACTTAAATTTCATAAAGCTTAAGCAAGCTATCCCAACATATGTTACCTAACAGGAGCATAAATGTCATTGTTACTGAAGTTAAATCACTTAAACCTAAGTGATTAAACCTAGTGATGACTGTTCAATAGAATTAGAATAAAACAGAAGGTACTTTAAAGTCACAATGTCTTTAGGTATGAGTACCTCATCTTTGAACACTGAACAGTTATATGTGAACCTTTATCTTAAGACTCAGTTTCTCCAGTAGTTAAAACCTTGATGGATAGAGGAACCTAACTTCCTTTACTCCCACAAGCCAGTTTTTATAATCCTTAAACCATAACAAATTAGCATCAGTGAGCTGTTATTGAGTGAGGCCTTGACCATAAGACTCAGTTTCTCTGATTAAAACCTTGGCATAAGGAGTGTATAACCTGATAAAATATCTTGACTCAGTTTGCCTATTTCACCTCTTTATCTAGTGAGAAATTTCATCTAACAAATGTGACATTAGGTGTTCAAAAGAGAAGGACTATAAAGAGAACCAGAGTCATATGCCGTTTGTCATTCCCTTTCCCTTGTCAGAGACAATTAGTCATTTTATCTCTGGACAAGGTCTGGGGGACACATGGCTTAAACTTGCATAGGGTCTGAGATAAAGGGTGCACCATCCCTTTCTCCAGCGTCCAGCTTTCCATGAATTTAAATAGCATATAACAGTAAGCAAAATCAAAACAAAATAACAGGTAAGAGAGCTAAGCATCCTGACATTCATTCAGACATTCATCCTGACATTCAACTCAGAAGTTGTTTGTTTTTACCTAGGAAATTTATTTTACTCATTTGTAATACACAAGGTGATAGGGTCTTGTCTATGTCTAATCTGGTTAAACCACCAAAGAATGTGAATTACACCTGTGCTTATGATATTGTGACCTATCTAACATAGAACATCATCTGTGTCTAATGTAAGCTGAAGTTAGATTATGTCTATATCCTTATATAAAACTTTTAGAGCATCCTTTAGAGTCTGTCATCAGTTGAAAAATCTTTAACTTTAGGCATGGTGTTTAGGTTTGATCTAAGTACCACTCAAAAAGCATTTTTAACAAACATTCTATGTCCAACATTGAAAAATTCCTTCCCAGATCCTTCAATTAAATCATCTCATCCAATAATTAACCATATTTCTTATGACTATTAAGAGAAACCACACCAAATTGATTAATCCTATTACTCACTGATAACCAAGTAGTCTAGATTAAAACAATTTTATGTCATCAGAAATCTCTACCTTACAACCAGATTTGCTTTATAATACAAGTATATATACCTACAGATTTTATATAACCCATTGATTTAAGATGTCTCCTATTAATAAACGCTATGATATACACTTTTTAAAGTTATAAGTCTATGAATACAGGCAAAACATGACAACCATTTGGGGGATAATCTTTATCAACACCTCTAACATACTTGAAAATGCTTTTATTAGGAGTAACTAAGGCAATTTTTTGTTTCTGTCTTGAGGCAGACTGGCCTAGAACTCAGGCCAGTTGCCTCCTCCTTTTAAGTAACAGGACATTTCAATTTTTAAAATAAGTGACAAATTATGAGTCACTACCTCAGAGAGAATTTTGTTGTTTTCAATAATTCTCTATGTAAGTAGAAGTTGACTTAGAACATAATCTCAGTAATTATATTTATGATATCATGTAACAAAGTATGGCATTGTTCACATAAAATTTCAGCTCACCATAGGCTTTAGTTAAATCTGACATTTTTTGGTCTTCACAGAGGCAGCAGTGGCTGCCCAGGAGGCAGCGGCCCCAACACCACCATCTTGAACAAAAGGACTTGGCACAGCAGTGGCAGCCAGGCAGGGCGGGAGTACACATAGATGTTTTCTAATTGTCAGTGAGGAGGCAGATGGAGAAGGGATGGTCAGGGGAATTTATCATGTTGGGGTTCTTTTGGCCCATGTAACATGAGTCTGGAGAGGTGCAGCCCAGATGGGGAGGTGAGTAAGGTGGAAAGGGAGGATAAAGGAGGGTGGGTTTGGAGAGTCTGTGTTCATTTTTAACCCACTACTGTCAGACAAGCCCCACTCAGCTCCCAAGCTCTCACCCATGGTCAGGTCTGGTAGGCATAGAGGCAGCAACCAATATGCTGGGCTGCCTGGCAGCCCAGGTGGTACATGGTCTTTGGGAGTGGAGAGGGCGCCTCCTGTGTCTGGCATCCTCACAGGGCAAGTATGCATCTGGAGCCAGATTCCTGAAGGGGAAAGGAGGGAGGAGGGCGAGGCCACCAGGGAGGGAAGAGGAGACACTGTGCCTGCATGGGCCAAGACGCCACTGTCTCGCTGATATTAGCCATGATAGAAAAAGAGTTGAGATGCCAAGACTAGAGTGCACCATATTCGGTCTTTAGCAATGGTGCACACTGAAAGTGAAGGAGGGAAGGGAGAAACTTCCCAGCCCTCAGTCATGGAGGAAAGGCCACACGGGGCCAATGTCCCTCAGGAGGATGATGTCCCTCCAAGGGAGAACTCATCTACTCTGGTGCAACTCAGAGGGTCCCTGTTTGGGTGCCAGCTGTGGTTCCTGGCTGCCCTGGGGCCACTGCACATCAGTCTCCTAGGGGCGTCCAGGCAACTGTGGAGCAGGGTCTTGAGTAGCCATGAGTGCGATGGGAAGAAAAACCCAGGGATAGCTTCAGAGAAAAGCTCATTTCTTTGTTAGGGGATTGGGCTTATAAGCATTCATGTAGTGGTGGGAAAAGGTGCGGGGTATAGGTCACAGGGGGATTGGCTTGAGAAGGCTGCTGGCTGATACCTCATTGACATATGGGGACATGCAAGGCAAGTGGCAAAAGGTCACAAGGCTCTGGGGAATGTGAAACCTAAGTCTTGTCAGGATGTCTAGGTATGCCAGTCACTCCTGCTGGTCTCAAGCTGAGATCTAGGCTTGCTGCAACCTCCAGGGATCCAGAGCCCTTAGTCATGCCTGACAGCCCAGGCCCACTTAAACCTCCAGTGGCCCAGGGCCCTTGGCCATGCTCAACACTGGGCCAGAAAGCAATGTAGACCAGACACTATATATAATGGCTCAATGTGAATCTGCATAAGGATTTGGGGATAAGATGCCCCACCCTACCAAAGCTTTGTGTCTAACTGTGCTGTCCTTACAGAAAGTTACTAGAACAAAGACTCTGACATTTTTTCAGAGAAGCCAACTTTCTATTCCTAATTAGTGTGTTTTGGGTTTCAGGAAATAATTTTACATAGAAGCGAGAGTAGGGCAGGAGCCTCTCCCTTTATAGCTACCTTGGGCTCTTGTCACAGTTTCTGCTCATAAAGTCAAGTTGCAGCAAAATCAGTGAGCTCGTGGACTTCCTGTCCTAACCCTTTTCCAGCTGCAAACAATTCTACCAATCAGTGTCAGGTTTGTCAGGAAATTTTGACACAAATGCCTGGCATGAGCACAGTGATTACATTCACACAGACAATTGAGAAGCTGTTGGAGAAATTGCACTATAAGAGGCATCCCAGAGATTTCAAGTCTCTTTGATAACTAAGACAGTGACCTAGATGCTAAAGTTTAGTGCCTTACTATATCTTGTTATGGACTGAAAAATTAATGCATGTGAACATTAAATTTCCAAAATTTTAAGAAAAAAACTCAATCATTATTTGAAGGAATCATCTCAAGAAATCCATAGCCTCAAACATGATTCCAACACAAGCTCCCTTATGTTAAATGCTAACTTCATTCATTTTTTTCTTTCATATGGGAGATGATTAAATGATTAAGCAAGTTTGTGCTACAGAACATAAAAGATTCCCAAATCTCAGTGACAATAAAAATTCATTTGCATTCTATGTCCTTCTAAGAAACAAGATACTCAAATCTGGAATCAAATATTAAGTCACTGAATTTTGGGGATAATTTGGTTAAGAGACATTCCCAAAGGGATGGACATAGAACACAAGGCTTGGAAGAAAATAGCAATTTCTTCACTCTCATATCAAACATTCCCCTGCTCCTTTTGAAGACTCCACTTCATGAGCACTTATGTGGAATGGTTCAAAAGATCTGAGGGGTATGGGCTAAGTGAGTCTTAATGTCACTATATGGTTTTGGTTTTTCTCTATTAATTGCTTCAGCATAAGGTAATGAAGGTCTCCAGTTGATTTTATATTGATAATTTTAATTATTGTAAGCACATTTTAATTTCCAAAAATTAATGGGATTCCATACACTCTAATTATATTCCCCTTAGCCCCAAAATATTTCCTAATTCTTTGAAATTTGTGGTTCTTTGTTTACTTCCAGGTCATTTTTTCACTTCCTTTTCAGGGAGAAATATGTGATGTAAGTCCTTCTGTTTCTAGCTTATTTCTCCTAACAAATGATATCCAGTCACATCCACTTTCCTGTAAATTATTTTATCTACCTATCGCATCATTATTCATTTAGATCTTTATTTATTTATTCATAAGAAAAGAGAGAGAAAGAGAGATGGGGGAGAGAGGAGAATGGGTGTGTCAGGGCCTCCAGCCACTGAAAACATCTTCCTATATGTAGGTACAGGAGAATCAAATCCTGGCCATTAGGCTATCTCCTCAGCCCATCATTTATCTCTTTTGTGTTATCATTGTGTGCATGCTATATGCATGTGTATTCATGTGTCTGAGTACAGGCATATACATGCCATGATATACATATGGAGATCAGAGGATAACTGTGAGTATTGGTCCTTGCCTACAACTTTGCTTAAGGCAAAGTTTCTTATTGATCAAATTGGTTGTATTCTCATAGTATTTTCCTCTTTCATTCTCTCTCCTCTGCCTCCATTCCACTGACGCCCTCTGTGGGGAAGCTGGAGAGATGGCTCCAGTTTGCTTGTAAAGCCTGGTGGCCCACATTAAATTCCTTAGTATCCATATAAAACCAGATGCAGAAAGTGGCACATGCATCTGGAGTTTGTTTGCAGTGACAAAGGGCCCTAACTTGCCCTTTCCCCCAGCCCCACCCCACTCTCTCTCTCTCCTTGCAAATAAATAAATTTACAATTAAAAAATCACTTTGGGGTCATGAGTATACTACCAGTTTCCTGTGGCGAGGCTTATGCCTCACAGTATGCCTTCGCAACCTGTGGCTCTTACATTTTTTGAGCTCCCTCTTCTGCAATGGTTCCTGAGCCTTAGGAAGGCATGTTATAAGACCCCTGTAGTGATAAGCTTTCAGCAGCATCTTATTTTCTGCTTTGATGAATTTTGAATCTTCCCAGTATCTCCTGTCATCTCTCTGGAGATGGTTCTCTAGTTAGAAGTGAGACCAGCACTCATTTATTTATTTGCAAGCAGAAAGTGATAGAAAAAAGAGATACAGAGAGAATGGGTATACCAGGGCCACAAGCAAATGCAAACCAAGACCAGACATTGGTCACTTTGTGCATCTGGCATTATGTGCATACTGGGAAATCAAACCAGGGTTGTTAAGCTTGACAAGACAGCACTTTAATGGCTGAACCATCTCTCCAGACCCCAGCATTCATATTTAGTTGAACACTTGCTCTGTAATGTTTCCTAGGCCTTGGCAGTGTGATGCATCCCATGAGTGACACTAGACTTTCTTTTATTGTCATCTTTATGGGTCTTAGGTCTGGTATTCACTGTCATCTGTAAAAAGCAGTTTCTCTAGCCAAGAGCAAAAGCAAAAGCAGCATTGATGAAAGGGGAAAGCACACATTCATTTGGAAGATTTCCTTTAGGCATAACCTATCCACTTAACCCAAGAACAGTGGATACTTCACTCGCAGGTCTATAACTTTGCAAGCCATATGTTTTTAACTTGGTTCTCAGTGACAGGCATGAATTCCTTAACAATGAGCAGGCCTTATATCCAAACAGAGAGCTATTGATTACCCAAATAATTTATGTGTCACTATTATACCAGTGAGTATTTGTGAGTCAGTACCAGTGAGATACCTGGCTGGTTGATTTTATAGTTTTTAGGATCCTCTGCTTGGGTACGGTGTTGGTGATATTTAACACCAACAGCTGACATAGCATTTTCTAGCACTATGAGAGTTAGCAATGAGGGAGCTGGCTTTCATCTCATTTCCAGCTTGATTTCTTAAGGTCCTGAAACCATAGTCTGTGCTGTCTTGAGCAACAGGTCCTTACCATCAGGTTCTGGTAAGTAACTAAGTGCTTGGATAATTTGATGATTTGACTCAGGTGTCCCCCATAAACTTAGGTGATCTGAATGTTAGGTTCCCAGCTGATGGAGATTTGGGAATTAACACCTCCAGGAGGCAGTGTATTGTTGGGGTCAGGCTTACGGGTGTTATAGCCAGCTCCCCCTTGATAGTGTTTGGCACATTCTCCTGTTCCTATTGTCCACCTTACTTTGGCCAGGAGGTGATGCCCACTGTGGTGGTTTGATTCAGGTGTCCCCCATAAACTTAGGTGTTCTGAATGCTAGGTTCCCAGCTGATGGGCATTTGGGAATTAATGGAGGGAGTGTATTGTTGGGGGTGGGCTTATGGGTGTTATAGCCAGTTTCCCCATGCCAGTGTTTGGCACACTGTCCTGTTGCTATTGCCCACCTTGTGTTGGCCAGGGGGTGATGTCCACCCTCTGCTCATGCCATTGTTTTCCTCTGCCATCATGGAGCTTTCCCTCGAGCCTGTAAGCCAAAATAAATCTCTTTTTCCCAGAAGCTGCTCTTGGTTGGATGATTTCTACCAGCAATGAGAACCTGACTGCAACAGTAAAGTGGTACCGAGGAGTGGGATTGCTGCTAGACACCTGACTGTGTGGCTTTGGCCTTTTGGAGCTGATTTTCAAGAGGAATGTGGGAGGATTTGAAATGTTGGCCTAAGAAATGCCTTGCAGTTCTGCAAGTACAGCTTGATGTACTATTCTGGTCTGAGCTCCAAGACCTGAATGCAGTAGGAACTATGGACTGTGAGGTTTGGCTTATGAGGGTGAGAAAGCTTAGCTTGGACTGGGCTAGCAGTTTGTGTGAGAAGGTTGCTCTTATGCCCATGTCCTGAGAAGTTGTGCAGGGTTGCTTTGTGTAGAAATGAACTGGTGTGAACAGAGGGATATGGCACAGAAAGAAAAATCTTTGGGAGAACTATTACCTGTTCAGCTGCAACTGAGAGATTACAACCTTTGAGACTGGGCTACATGACCTGTGCTGGAGCAACAGGAAGAATGTCGATTCTTTTGAAGGAGCCTGAGTGCTCAAGGAGCATTCTATTCTTCAAAGTCTGCTTTATTCCCCCCTGGATTAACAAATTGGCACCCTACCTCGTATTGTAGAGTATAAGAAATGCAGGAAAGAGAGGGTCATTGGGTTTGCAACACGGTCTTGTGCTTTGGAAATGGCCATGGGCAGTGTGAAGCATGTTTTGTTGGTTGCCTGCATGGAGACCCCATGGGGCCATGAGGATGAACCGTGGATTGCAGTGGAGAACCAGTGGAGATGCCGGGACCACAAGATGGCTGCCAAGGCAAACTGCTGGCCCCAATGAAGTTTTCCAGGACTGTGAGTGGCCTAGTTGGAGGGTCGTAATTGGAATGCCAGAGATTGTTGCTGGTTAGAATTATCGGACTGGGAGATTTGTCACGGGCTAGAGTTGTTGGACTTGAATCTACAGAGTTTGATGTTTGCCCTGGTTGTTTTAAATCTTGTATTGGCTGAATGTTTCTTTGCTATGCCCAATGCCATTTTTTGCAGTGTGAATATTTATTCTGTGCCATTATGGGTTTTTGAGGTTATTTTTTTGGTATTATGACTCAGTTATAGATCTTGGACTATGGGCATGTATGAACATCATTGGAATTGATAAAAACTATGGGACTTTTACAGTTAGATGAATGCATTGCATTTTACATCATGTATGGTTATCAGTTTATGGGGGCCAGGGGTGGAATGTGGTGGTTTGATTCAGGTGTCCTCCATAAACTTAGGTGTTCTGAAGGCTAGGTTCCCAGCTGATGGATATTTGGGAATTAATGCCTCCTGGAGGGAGTATATTGTGGGGGTGGGCTTATGGGTGTTATAGCCAGTTTCCCCATGCCAGTGTTTGGCACACTCTCCTGTTGCTATTGCCCACCTTATGTTGGCCAGGGGGTGATGTCCACCCTCTGCTCATGCCATTGTTTTCCTCTGACATCACGGAGCTTTCCCTTGAGCCTGTAAGCCGAAATAAATCTCTTTTTCCCAGAAGATGCTCCTGGTTGGGTGATTTCTACCAGAATGAGAACCTGACTGCAACACCCATCCTCTGCTCATGCCATCATTTTTCCCTGCCATCATGGAGCTTCCCTTCCAACCTGTAAGCCAAAATAAACCTCTTTTTTCCCACAAGCTGCTCTTAGTTGGGTGATTTCTACTAGCAGTTTGAACCTGACTACAACAGTAAAGTGGTACTGAGGAGTGGGGTTGCTCCTAGACACCTGACTGTGGCTTTTGCCTTTTGGAACTGATTTTCAAGAGGAATGTGGGAGGGTTTGAAACCTTGGGCTAAGCGATGCCTTTGCAGTGCTATAAGTACAGCTTGATGAACTATTCTGGTCAGAGTTGAAAGCAGTAAGAACTATGGACTATGAGGGTTGGCTTATGAGGGTGAGTAAGAGCTTTGTTTGGGCTGGACTAGGAGAAGTTTGTATGAGAGCTTCCTGTTATGCCAGTGTCCTGAGAACATGTGCAGAGTTGCTTTGCGTAGAAATGAACTGATGTGAGCAGAGGGATATGGCACAGAAATAAAAGTCTTCGGGTGAATTGCTGCCCATTCAGCTGAGATTGAGAGATTACAACCTTTGGGAGTGGGTCACCTGACCTGCACTGGGGCAACAGGAAGAATGTAGTCTCTTTTGAAGGGGCCTGTGTGCTCAAGGAGTGCCTTGTTCTTCCAAGTCTGCCTATTCCCCCTGGATTAACAAATTGGCACCCTACATGGTATTGTGGAGTATAAGAAAGAGAGGGTCATTGAGTTTGCAACACAGTCTTGTGTTTTGGAAACAACCATGGGCAGTGTGAAGCAGGATTGCTGGATGGCTGCATGGAAACCCGATGGAGCTGTGAGGATTAACCACAGATTACAGTGGAGACCCAGTGCAGATGCCAGGACCACAAGACAGCTGCTAAAGAAAGCTAACGGCTGGATGAAGTTTTCCAGGACTGTTAGCAGCCTAGCTGGAGGGCTAGAATTGGAACTCCAGAGACTTGTTGCTGGTTACATTTATCAGACTTGGAGATTTGTCACTGGCTGGATTTGTTGGACTTGAAGCTCCAAAGTTTAATGTTTGCCCTGGCTGTTTTAATCTTATATTGGCTGAATATTTCTTTGCTATGTCCAATGCCATCCTCTGCAGTATGAATGTTTATTCTGTGCCATGATGGGTTTTGGGGGGAATTTTGGTATTATGGCTCAGTTAAAAGATCTTGGACTATGGGGATGTTTGAATATCATTAGGATTGACAAAAACTATGGGGACTTTTTTCCAGGCATGCAAGTGCTTTTATTTATTTTTTATGTATTTGTTTATTACAGAGAGAGAGAGGGAGAATGGGTGCATCAGTGCATGCAGTCATTGCAAATGAATTCAAGATACATGCAACACCATGTACATCTGGCTAACATAGGTTCTGGGGAATCAAACCTGGGTCATTAGGCTTTGCAGGCAAGCACCTTCACCACTAAGCTATCTCTTCAGCCCCAAACAAGCACTTTAATTAATTAATTAATTTTAATTTTTTGAGATAAGGCTTTGCTCTAGCCAAGACTGACTTTGGTATAGTCTCGGGATGTCCTCGAACTCACAGATATCCTACTTTTTTTTTGTTTTTGTTTTTGGTTTTTTGAGGTAGGGTTCACTCTAGCCCAGGCTGACCTGGAATTCACTGAATTCACTATGTAGTCTCAGGGTGGCCTCAAACTCACGGCAACCCTCCTACCTCTGCCTCCCGAGTGTTGGGATTAAACGCTTGTACCACCACACCCACCACTACACCTACCCATGAGTCCTAGTGGGGATGTGCTTTCCAAGATCACAGAACAAACACTGGGGTCCTCTCCCTAGGCTCGTTTTTGCCCGGGCTATCCTGGAATTCACTATGTAGTCTCAGACTGGCCTCAAACTCACAGGGATTCTTCTACCTCTGCCTTCTGAGTGCTGGAATTAAAGGCATGTGCCACCACATCCAACTTCCTAGGCTCCTTTTCTGAAACATCCAGGCTCTGTTCCTTCACTACCTGTTCTGTGAGGCCTGGGCTGATTGGGCTTGGGGACAGCAGTAGATGCTGCTCTGCAAAGCCAAGCCATTGAGAAACATGCTACAGACCCTTCTTAGACCTAGCCCAGGCCATCTCCAGCCATTACTGACTCCTGAGCACATTAAGATTCCAGGCTTTAGCCTCATCAGGGGTCACCTCCTGAGCCAGTCACGTACTGGACTGAGGGCCTGCAAGGTCAGCCCCACAATGCTTTCTCAAGCTGTCTAAAGAAACAGTCCAGCTCAGGGGTTTCCTGCTTTGATAACCATCTTCCTTTCTCAGAGGCCCCCTCCCCACTTAGCTGCAAAGACAGGCCTCTATCTTCCCCTGTGCAGTAGAGAACCTGGGTTGGGATGTCGAATGGGTCTCTTGATAAGGAGGCTTGTGAGGGTCTGGGGATGGGGTGGGCTCCCTGTCTCAAGCTCCCAGGGATGTATGGGGCCTTGGAGTTGAAGCCTGCCCCACAGCTGGCTAAGGGTGGGCAGGGGGAGGTTGTGATCCAAGTTCAACCTTGGACACGCTCTGTGTGACCATGAGCAAAGGTGAAGGAGAGTCAGGCAAGACCCCAGAGACTCCCAATGCAAGAGGCTAAAAACGGAATGTGCCAGGTGTGTGATTCTTGTATCCATCCACTTAACCCCTTCTTCAAATCCACATAGTATGAATGAGCTCAAAGCCAAGGGTAAGAATATGTGCTCTGTGGTGCCTGCTGGGGCAAGCCTGGAATCCCAGTACTCAGGAGACTGAGGCATTAAGCTCTTTAGTTCAAGACCAGCTTGGTATACATGGCAAGGCCAGCCTGAGCTATATAATGAGACCATGTCTCAATAAGTAAATAAATGTGAGCTCTACATTTAAAGTCTGGCTCTTCAATTACTAGCAGGTGACTTTCAGCAAGTGATTTTGCCCTGTGGCCTCAGTATCCCCAACCTCTGGAGAACTGAGGAGATAGTGTGAGTGTTGTGCTTAGAATGGAGTCTGGTGCCTTAGAAACTCTCAGCACATATCCTTTAAAGCATGATGTTGAGGGCTGGGGAAAAAGCTCAGTAGTTAAAGGTGTTTACTTGCAAGCCTGCTGACCTGAATTCGATTCCCCAACATTCACATAAAACTGGATGCAAGGTGGCACATGCATCTCCCAACACATCTAAGGCAATGGAGGCGGAGTCAGGAGAATCCAGAGCTCACAGGCCAGCTAGACTGGTACATATGTCATAGCAAAAACAAGGGAGACCCTTTTTCAAGCAAGGTAGAAGGAGGACAACTTAAGGTTGTCCTCAGACCTTTTCGCATGCACCATGGCCCAAACGCATCCATACACACACATAATAAAATAATAATAATAATAATAATATGCCTCAGTGGTTGTGCACTTCCTGTGCAAGCATGCGGGCCTGAGGGGACCTGACACCACCAAAGTTCAAATCTCCAGACTCCACATAAAGAACTGGCCATTATGGACTGGAGAGATGACTCAACAGAAAAAGGCTTTTGCTTGCAAAGCCTACCGGCCTGGGTTCAATTCCCTGGTATCCACATTAAGCCAGATGCACAAAGTGGCACATGCATCTGGAGTTCATTTCCAGTGGCAAGAGGCCCTGGCCTATTCTCTCCCCCTCTTCTCTCTCTCTCTGCTCATAAATAAATAAAATATGCTTTTAAAAAAAAGAGCTGGCCATGGCTACATAACCCAGTAACTCCAGTCCTGCTAGGAAGCAGAGACCCAGGAATCATCCAGAGCCCCACAAGCTCTGGAATAAATAAAGAGACTCTGGCTCAAAACAAGGCTGGAAACTGGGCATAGTGGTGCATGCCTTTAATTCCAGCACTCAGGAAGCTGAGGGAGAAGTATCACTGTGAGTTAAAGGCCAACTTGGGCTATGGAGGAAGTTCCAGGTTAGTTTGGGCTAGAATGCATCTCTTCAAAAAAAGAAAACAGGACAAAAGATTAGGGATATGGGTCAACAGTTAAAGGCACTTACTTGTAAAGCCTTCTGGCCTGGGTTTGATTGCCCAGTACCCATGTAAAGCCAGATGCATAAGATGTTGCATGTGTCTGAAGTTCATTTGCAGAAGCAAGAGTCCTTGGTGTGCTTATACCCTCTTTCACAGATTAATAAAAAACAAGACTAGGTGAGACAGCAATAAAGCTAGACACCCAATGTTCTGCTCCAGCCACTGTAAGTGAGCATCACTTGCTGCAGGGTAGCTTAAGGGGTGTAACACCATACCACACTGGACACACACACACACACACACACACCACAAAACACCACACCAAACACATGTGTAAATATACACATGTAAATAAAATATAAGCATGATGCTGGAATTGTGAGGGCCAGTGGTCAAGAAGTGAGAG
The DNA here is from genome assembly GCA_036346955.1 of Dipus sagitta. Lineage (NCBI taxonomy): Eukaryota > Metazoa > Chordata > Mammalia > Rodentia > Dipodidae > Dipus > Dipus sagitta. Next base: position 35,171,490 of record CM070776.1, read on the forward strand.
TTGGGTATGCTGGCACACGCCTTTAATCCCAGCATTTGGGAGGCAGAGGTAAGAGGAACACCGTGAGTTCGAGACCACCCTGAGACTACATAGTGAATTCCAGGTCAGCCTAGACTACAGCGAGACCCTACCTGGAAAAAAAAGAATAATAAGTAAAGCTGTTTCTTGCAGAGCTTTTGGAAGCCAACCAGAAGGGTGGTGGGGACCCAGGAAGCTTCCTGCAGCCCGAGAAAGAAGGCCTACAAAGGCCAGTATTCTCCCTCCCAGGGTCTCTCTCTCTCTCTCTCTCTCTCTCTCTCTCTCTCTCTCTGATAGGATTTCATGCACCTTATACATCTTAGGCTGCCTTCAAACTCCCTGTGCCGCAAAGGATGACATTGAACTTCTTATCCTCCTTATCCTCCTGCCTCCACCTCCTGAGTGCTGGGATTTCAGGCTGTGCCACCATGCCCTTGGTGGGGATGGAACCGAGGGCTTCATGCATGCTGGGAAAACACTCTACCCACTGAGCAACATCCAGAGCCCAGGCCTCCTGTCCTTGGCAACATCTATTTTGTGATTTTCTGAGCCCCCCCCCCTCTACTGTCATGGATGCCCCACATGTATCCCTGGGCCCCCAGGCAAGCCCAGTCAGCATGGCTTTGGAGGCCATGTCTAGGCAGGTGTTGAGCTGTGTGACACAGGGCCTGTACTGCCCACTGCAGGACTCCTAGCCTCAAGGACTGTACTGGGCATGGAGCAAGCCCTCTAGAAAGCAATTTTTGAAAAAGTAAGTATTATTCCTTAACATCAGGCCACATAGGAACACTGTCTTGCAATGGCCACAAATGGGGGTTCTAATATCCACTGGCTAGAGGTCTATGGGGACTTTTAAAATTGGACTGAATGCATTGTCTTTTACACGATGTATGGATATCAGTGTATGGTGTCCAGGGGCAGAATGTGGTGGTTTGATTCAGGTGTCCACCATAAACTTAGGTATTCTGAATGCTAGGTTCCCAGCTGATGGAGATTTGGGAATTAATGTATTCTAGAGGCAGCATACTGTTGGGGATGGGCTTATGGGTGTTATAGCCAGATCCCCCTTGCTAGTATTTGGCACACTCTTATGTTGCTATTGTCCATCTTATGTTGGCCAGGGGGTGATGTCTACTCTCCGTTCATGCCATCATTTTCCTCTGCTATCGTGGAGCTTCCCTTCCAGCCTGTAAGCCAAATAAACCTCTTTTTTCTCACAAGCTGCTCTTGGTTGGGTGACTTCTACCAGCAATGAGAACCTGACTGCAACAGTAATAGTCTGCATTGATTTGGGGGCCTCAGGACCAACAGCTCACTCTGGAGTGTTACCCAATTCTGGCACTAGGATTAACCAGACATAGTCTATGGTTTTAAAGCAAAGCTTTCCCCACTCCAGCAGAGTGCTTTTGCCCAAAATATCTCTCTCCCTCTTTCTCTCTCTTCTAAATACAAACATCTATTAATTAGCTAATGAAGAAGTTGTTTCCTATAGTATTAATCCATGACATAATTAGTTTTGTATATGCTCTCTCCTCAGCTCCCTCATTTTCTCCTGTCCCCCATAGATCCTTCCGGTGCCTATAACCTGTCCCTCTACTTGACTATCATCTCCTCAAATCTCACCCTGCTGCTCCTTTCTCCAAGCATCATTCTAGCTTTCTGGTCCATACTACTGATGCTTCCTGCAACTTAAAATGAAAACTATTCCATGCTAGGATCCACATTTGAGAGAGAACAGATGGCATTTGTCTTTCTGATAACTTTGATAAAAAGACTACAATTCTCTAACATTTAAAAGTCTCCAATAATACAAGTTTCAGTGTAATTTCAGTACATTTGATAATATTTTAGAATTTTAACACTTTCTGGTGTGTTTATAAGCATATTGGATTGCTCTCTCATCAGAGAAGATGGAATTTTTTCAACAAATTCAATTAAATCCTTTCACTATTTAATAGTTATGATTAAAATATAAGCTTCATTAAGAAAGGGAAATTAATGATACTCTCATTCTATAGGAATTGCTATATATGATATCTATCAGAACTACAGAAATAAAGTCAAAATGAACTAAACACAGAACCATAACCCTGAACATAGCACTGTTAATTAATAACAAAGACCAAAAATTAAAGCACATTCAATCACATTGCTCACAATAGTTTGAACTGTTTGTATAGAATATAAATAAGGTTTTAAAATATTTTATGTCCCATGTTTGATCAGTGGAATTTATACAATTTATATACCTATTGTGTTTGGTATTATTATTTTAAGTGAGTAAAGTCCACTGGAGGAGATTGACTCATGCGCACTCATTAAAAGATACTCCTATTTCCGTCTCTATCATCCTTCCAAAAGGAGCTCTGTGGGAGAGTTAATTCCATTTCCACCAGGTAAAAATTCCAGTTGAAAGCCATTCCTGTAATTGTTCTCTGTAATAGGATGTTCTATGATCACTTTGAGATGTACATATCTAGACTCAACCTGATAATTGGAAAAAGTTATGTCTAATTAATGACTTATTGATTCAAACCATATTCATATCAGTACAGAGCAGCTCATCTGTCTTTCAGGAGGGTGACTGATAAGTTTCTTTTTGTTTTACAAGTCTTAATTGCTTTAGGTAACTAGTGCTATTTATAACCTTGTCAATGTCTAGTGAGTTTAGAGAATTTAGGAAGGGAATAGGAAGCACTTACTTGGCCTGTACTGTAGGAAAAGGTTTGCTTTTCCAGGGATGTTACATATTACTTGACTATATTCACAGATATATTCATATATATTTTGTCACATAATCTCCCTGTCATTCACATATATAAACATTATATATATAATATAATATATGATATTATATATTACACACACACACACACATATATATATATATATGTGTGTGTGTGTGTGTGTGTGTGTGTGTGTGTATGTATTCTCTATACCCACATATCCCTTTTCCTAGACCCTTTCTTATGAATTTCTTCTATCAACATGATGCATCATATTTTTCCAGCTGCTACTATTTTTTAGGGTTGTCAACTTCAAAAAATATCTCTAAGAATCTGAGAACTGAAACCAACTTAATTTTCTTCATCTGATTAAATGATACCTACACTGAGAATATTATATATTTCATTGGTAACACTGAAACCAGTGCTGAAAAAAAGTAAACATAACTCACCTACTAGTTATAGAATTTTCTACAGATAAAACATTATAGTAATAAAGAGTAAAGTATCACCTCTGGTTTATAAGATGGACACTTTTTTCATCAAGGTTCACTTCAAAATGCTTTCTTCTTCATAGCTCCCGTTCAAAGAATTTCTATAATTAACTCTACTTAAATCCCATTAACGCTTCAACTCAGCAAGAACCACGTTCACATCATTATACATAGGTTCTATAAAGCTCATGTATATTGTACTCTGACTTCCTCAGTTCTGAGAACCTATTAAGACTGTCACTTTCTCCCTAGGACAGTGAGTCTACCCAGTTTTACTTTACTTGATCTGCATTTGTTCACCTTACTGTAGTCTTACCTAGATTTCCTTGACAGGCAGATATGATTTGTGGTGTGTAAGAATTGACTTTGCCATGATTTTTTTAAATGTTATTTATTTACTTTCTTACTTATTTGTAAGCAGAGATAGTTAGAAAGAAGACAGAAAGACAGAGAGAATGAGTCTCCAGCCACTACAAATTCCTGATGCATGCACCACTTTCTACATCTGACTTTATGTGGGTACTGGGAAATCAAACCCAGGTAGTTAGCCTTTGGAGGCAAGCACCTTGGCTGCTGAGCCATTTCTCCAGCCCCCAACTTTGCCATGATTTTGACTTTACATGATTGAGTACTTTCATTGGACAAGAGTCAAGGTGGCTTGAAGCCACTGTTACTTGCTTTCCATTCAAAACATATCTAAAAATTTCAACAAAATCTTAGTGGCTCTGGCATAGTTACTTCTTTGCTCTCCTACATAACAACTACTCATTGTATTTTACTTGCCTTAATGGCTTCTAGTTAATAATGAGAGTCCAGTACATTCGGACTCGTAAACCTTAAATAACACATATCATAGTCCTAGTGGTTCTATTTAAACCATTCTTTTTAGATTTAAGGTGGGATCCAATCATTCTCACATCCCTACGTTAATACTGGTGTGTTTGGGGGAAATAATAGGTAGATATGACATCAGCTTTTTCTTTAAAAGTCATCTCCTCACACGTCTACTACTCAAAACCCAGTGAACAATTTATTGCCTTTAAAATGTTTCAAGGTTTGAAAATTTGTCAGCCTTTTTCTTTTAAATATGTGTTCTAAGGGCTGGAGAGATGGCTCAGTGGTTAAGGTACTTATGTGAAAAATCTAATAACTGGCATTCAGTTCCTCAGTACTGAAGTAAAGCCAGATGCACAAAGTGGTGCATGGATCTGGAGTTTGTTTGCAGCATCTTAGAGGCCCTAGTGTGCCCATTCTCTCTCTCCATCTCTCTTCTCTCTGCTTGCAAATAAAGATTTTTTTTTTAATTTGGACTCTGCTCTGGCTATGTAACTTTGGGTTATCATATTTATTGTACTCTAAGTGAAAATGTTCAATGTGACTTTGGGGTTTCTAATATTTGTCTTTATGCACTTATCCCAAGTGTATTGGATGAGAGACAAACTTTCATTATAAATGCATCTTCCACATTGCTTCATTATCACCTTGGTAGCTATTCCATAAAAGTCAGGCTAACTACTCTACCCTATTAACCACTCCATAAAGAAGAGGCAAGATAAGTGAAAAATAATTTTGTTTCATAAATAAAAGGTACATAAGTAGATCTTCCCTGCTTCTTTTGAAGGGTTCCCTTAGAAATTTAATGGGTCTGAATCTTCACTCCATCTTACTGATATACAAACAAAATATTTCCAGGAGTCAAATAGCTCCACATGCAAGTTCTCCCACTTCATTCCTCCTTGAAATATAGATACCTACAGAGATAGCTAATTTTATCCCTCTAGTACTTTGTGATTATAATGAGGGGAATCAATCATGCCTATAAATTGCCTTCTAATGGAGATGAGAAATTTTATTAGCTTTTCAAATCATATGAATTAACTATGTAAATGGCTACAGGTCTAATCGTTATGGTATAATAATAAGAAGGTATTTATGGTGAAATGAAAGCTAATATACCCTGTACTTATCTTACACATTTCTATGACTCAAGTGGCTGGTACTTCTTGTAGCAAGTCTATGAAAACCGGGGAGATACTGTACTTGGTTACATTTTGGAACACATGTAGCCAATGTTTATTTTATTGAAAATTATATGCTGTTAAAATAATTTCATGAACGAATAGTCTACCACTACTACTGATGCTTAGTACAGGTTGAACCAACTTATTTGTTAAAGTGTATTAGAATAGAATGTAACTCAGAGGTCTGGAATGGAGATTTATTTCCTGCATTCCTAACAAGCTCCTAAGAAATACCAATGTGGATGGGCCTCAGACTCCAAAAATGTGGCATAGAAAAATTCCAACCTACCCATGTGACTTAGGAGTTAGACCAGAATTGTGAACTCTTACAGCTGGAAAATTCAGAACTGATAAACCAAAATGCAATCAGTAATCTTTGTTTTAACTAGGTAAAGAGGCAACGCAAGAATCTAGGTCTTTTTTCAGGTACAATTTCAATTTGAGTTCTGTGGTGGTTTGAATAGAATAGATGGCCCCCAATATATTCAGTTGTTTGTTTGTACAGTTTGCATCTGCAGGCTGGAGTCAGTGCCATTGTGTGGATCTTAAGGTGTGGTGGTGGGTTTCAGATTTCAATCTAAAGATATGCAAAGTGTGCCTAGCTGGAGTTCCTGAAGTGTGCTGTGGCTTTTGACCTTTAGGTTTGTACTTCTCTCTCTCTGCTTGGTCCTGAGAAGGCAGGCCAGCTTCTTTTGCCATTTATAGAACTTCCCCTGGATCTGTAGGCTTCAATAAATATCCCTTCCTCCATAACTGTGCCTGGTCTGGAAGTTCATCTCAGTGAACCTGAAGCTGTCGGTCTTTTTTCAGGTACAATTTCAATTTCAGTTCTGATCTTCTTGATGCTTCCTGGAATTCATTCTTGCATTTGATCAAGTCTTCATTAAGCTTAATCAACTGATTATTGAGATCATCCATTTCTTTATTTTTAATCACCTTATATTTATTAATATCTCTTTGTAGGGTTCTTTTTCTTCAATCAAGTTAAGCCTACTGTCAAAAGCTGAAAGCTCTGGGAGATAATTCTGTTCAATTTCACTGATGCAATTGTTAGTTCTTTGATAATTTTCTTCCAGTTCAGCATTTTTTTTAATCAGTGTCTCATTGGTTGTTCTGTTTTTATTTTGGAAATGAATTTATGTTGATTTCTCTATGATTTCACTGGAGCCTTCCATTGTAGGACTAGGCATCCTTGGTGGAGACCTCTCAGTTTTCTGACTTTCATTGGATTTTTTGCATTCTTGTCTACCCATTTTGGGAAGACTTTTTTATTTTATTGAGGAGGAAGCAAGTTTTTGTCCTTTGGTCCATGTACCTTCTGACTCAGGTGAACAGGGATATTGGTACCCAGTGGCCAGTCAGGATACCAGAGCAAATGGCCTGATTCCACAGCTCACACATGGGCTAGGCCTCCTCCAGCAAGGCACAATGGGACCTACCAGAATCAGGGGACTGTGATGAGCCAAGGAACAGGAATATGGTCTACTTACTCTGTGCCACGCCTTCCAGCACACAGACTAGCCCAGGGAACTTGGACCAGGGAACTGGAAAGAGCCAGGAAGGAGGGTCTGGCCTACTCACTCCAACTGCCACCTTGCCCACACCCTGCCTGTGTAGGGAACCCAGACCAAGGAGGTGGGTGGAGACAGGAAACAGGTGTCTGGCCTACTCACTCCAGACCACTGAGCCTGTATGCACACTGCCCTCACAGGGAACCCAGACCAGAGAGGTGGGAGGATCCAGGAAACAGAGGTCAGGCCTACTCACTCCATACCTCTGTACCTGCCTGCACACTGTCCATTCAGGGAACCCAGGCCAGATGATGACTGTGGGATGTTTAATATTATTATTAACAACATATTTTGTATGGATACCTCATGTGTTGATACCCTCTTTTCCCTTGTCCCTGCCACCATTCGGCTAGGAACCCTCTTCATTGGGGTTGCAGATATTCCCTATGAGGATGTGGGTTATGCTTTGTGGGAGCAACAGTCAGTTATTTTGGTGGCTGGGAATGCCTCTGGGCATGATGTCTCAACCTGTGGCTCTTACAATCTTTCCACCCCAACTTGCACAAAATTCTCTGAGCTGTGACGGGTGAGTTTTAAGTCTACTTCAGTAATGGCCTCTTAGAAGCCTCTGGATCTCTGCTTTCCTACATGTTGAGAATCCTCAGGGTCTGTCTCCTTCACCCTGGCACTGATTATCAGGTTCAGCATAGAAGCATCATTATTGTTCATCTCCCCAGTTCCTCTGTGGTTTCAGCTGTGGCTTGACTGAAGTGCGAGGGGTAGTTTATCTCCTTGAGTCTCTCTACCTTCTGAAAAAGAAGAACAGATTCTCCAATGGAGAGTGAGGTTATCAAAGTTTAAATGGGATAAGCATTATTAATTTAGGGAGAATTTCATATATGTAACCACTCTTTTAGCCAAAGGCACTGGAGAACATAATCTTTGTCTTCACAGGATTCTGATCTGGTTCCCAATACCAGATATAGGTTCCTTTACACTGAGCAGATTTCTTAGCCAATCAGAAAGCTATTGGTTACCTACTGAGGTTGAATGTCATTACTACACTGACATATACGTCATATCAAATATGGTTGAGCAAACATCTCTGTAGTAAAACATGAAACATTTTAGATAAATGGCCAAGAAGGGAATAACTGGTTCTTTTGGTAGCTCTACGTTAATCCTTTTCAGGAATCTCCATATTGATTTCAATAGTTGTAGTACAAGTTTACATTCCTGCCAACAATGGATGAGCATTCCTCTTTCCACACATCCTTGCCAACATTTGTGGATTTCAGATTTTTTAATTATTGCTATCCTTAATGGAGTAAGGTAGAATCTCATGCTTGTTTTAATTTGCATTTCCCTAATGATTAGGGATGTTAAACATTTTCTAAAGTGTGTGTTAGCCATTTGTATTTCTTCCACTGAGAACTCCCTATTCAGTTCCCTGCCAGTTTTTGGAGTGGTTTATTTAATTTTTTATTGTTTAGTTTTTCGAGTTCTTTGTAGGTTCTAGATATTAGGCTTCTGTCAGTGGTATAGCTGGTAAAGATTTTCTACATTTCAGTGGATAATCTATTGGCTCTGCTTATGTTATGTTTGTCTGTGCAAAAGGTTTTTAGCTTCATGGGATCCCATTGGTTGAGTGATTATTTAATTTCCTAAATTACTGGGCTTTTGTTCAGGAAGTCTTTCCTCACTCTTATATCATGGAGAGTTTCTCCTTTTTTTTCTTCCACTAGGAGAAGAGTTTCAGGTCTTTTTATTATTGTTGTTTTGCTATTGTTTTGCAAGTAGGGTTTCACTCTAGTCCAGGCTGACCTGGAATTCACTCTGTATTCTCAGGCTTGCCTAGAACTCATGGCAATCCTCCTACCTCTGCCTCCCGAGTTTGGGATTAAAGGCATGTGCCACCATGCCCACCTGAGTTTCATGTCTTACATTGAGGTCTTTAATCCATTTGGGTTTGATTTTTGTGTATGGTGAGATGAGCGGGTCTAGTGTCATTTTTCTACATGTGGTTATCTAATTTGTCCACTACCATTTGTTGAAGATGCTGTTTTTTCTCCAATCTACTTTATTGGCACCTTTGTCAAAGATCAAGTAGCTGTAGTTACTTGACCTAAGGTCTGTGTTTTCAATTCTGTTCCATTGGTCTTTGTTTCTGTTTTGATGCCAGTGCCATATTCTGTGTTATTTTTGTTATTATGGCTTTGTATTATAGCTTTAGGTCAGGTATGGTGATACCTCCAGAGGTTTTTCTTATGCTGAGGATATGCTTCGATATCCGAGGCCTGCTGCCATTCCATATGAATTTTGTGATCATTTTTTCAATCTCTGTGAAGAATGATGCTGGAAATTCATTGGTATGAATTAAATCTGTATATTGCTTATGGTAGAATTGACATTTTCACAATATTAATTCTATCTATCCAGGAGTATGGGAGGTCTTTCTATCTTCTCAAGTCCTCCTTGATTTTTTTCTTCAGGTTTTGTGTGTGTGTGTGTGTGTGTGTGTGTTTTCATTATATAGGTCATTCACATCCTTGGTTAGTGTTATTTCAAGGTATTTAATTCTTTGTTGTTATTGAAAATGGGACAGCCTCACTTATTTCTTTCTCTATATATTTGCCCTTTGCATATTGAAAGTCTACTGATTTCTGTACACTTATTTTGTATCCTGATACCTTACTGAAAGAATTTATCACCTTTAGAAGTTTTGAGATGGAGACTTTCAGGTCACTTATATACAGGATCATGTCATGTGCAAATAGGGCTAACTTGGCTTCTTCCTTTCCAAATTGAATCCCTTTTATTTCTTTCTCCTGTCTTATTGCTTGGGCTAGTACTTCTAGTACTATGTTGAAGAGCAGTGGTGAGAGTGGGTACTCCTGTCTTTTTCCCAATCTCAATGGAACTCCTTCAGTATTTCTCCAGTATTATTTGGGCTTTAGGTATCTCTATTGTCTTGAGATATAAACCCTCCATGCCTATTCTCTCCAGCATTTTGATCAGGAAGTGGTGTTGTATTTTGTCAAAGACCTTCTCTATACCAATTAAGATGATAATGTATTTCTTATGATTAAGTTTATTTATGTGGTGTATTACATTGATGAATTACTGTATATTGAACCATCCTTGTGTCCCTGGGACGAAGCCTACTTGATCAATGTGAATAATACTTTGATATGTTATTGAATTCAGGTTGCAAGGATTTTGTTCAGGATCTTTTCATCTAAATCCATCAGGAAAATAGGCCTATAGTTTTCTTTTCTTATTGTATCTCTGTCTGGTTTTGGTATTAGGGTGTTGCTAGATTTATAAAAGGAGTTGGATAGGATTCCCTTTTCTCCAATTATGTGAAACAGTGTGAGAAAAACTGGTTTCAGTTCTTCAATTTAAGTTTGATAGAATTTGGCTGAAAAGCCATCCAGTCCTGGACTTTTGTTCTTGAGGAGGTTTTTTATAATGTTTAAATCATGGATGTGATGGGTTTGTTTAGGAGATTAATCTGCTCTGAGTTTAGTTTTGGTAGGTGATATGTTTCTAGGAATTCATCCATTTCTTCCAGATTATCCAATTTTGTGGAGTAGAGGTTTTGGAAGCATGTCCTGATGACTCTTCCAATTTCATGTCTGTGATCTCTCCTTTTTCATTTCTGTTTTTGTTAATTTGAGACTTCTTTTTTTTTTTTTTTTCCTTGATCAAACTGGCTGGGGGATGAGAGGTTGTCATTCTTGTTTCTTTTTTTCAAATAATCACCTCTTCATTTCATTAAGTTTTAAATTGTTTTCTTAATTTCTATTTCATTAATTTCTGCTCTGATATTGATTATTTCTTTTCTATCTGGAGCTCTTAGGGTTAGAGTCTTCTTGTTTATTCCAATGCCTTTAGGCAGTCAGTTGGGTTATTATTTGGGGATCTCTCTGTCTTTGTTAGTGCTATGAATTTTCCCTTTAGGAATGCTTCAATTGTGTCCCATGAGTTTTGGTAAATTTTGTCTTCATTAACATTCAATCTAGGAATTTTACAATTTCTGTTTTGATTCCTTCATAATGCAGTCATTGTTTAAAAGTGTGTTGTTAACTCCAGGAGCTGGTGGAGTTCCTAATGTGTCTCTTGTTGTTAATTTCTGCCTTTAAAGCATTATGATCTGATATGTTGCAGGAAGTTACTTCAATTTTCCTGAATTTATGAAGGAATGCCTTATGGCCTGCTATAAGGTCTATTGTGGAGAAGGTCACATGTGCTGATGAGAAGAATGTGTATTCTGTAGAACTGTGGTGGAAAGGTCTGTAGATGTCCATTAATTAATCCAGTCTGTGGTGCTGTTGAGCTCTATTATTTCCCTGTTGATTTTTCTGCTTGGATGATCTGTCTATTGTTGATAGTGGAGTATCGAAGTCTCCAACTGTATTAGTCCAGGTTCTCTAGAAGAACAAATCCAATATAATAAATTGTATTAAAAGGGAATTTATTGAGTTAGCTTATGGAAGTCCAACAATAGCACTTTGCAGGCCTGACAGTCAAGGAACCCGGTAGCTGCTCAGTTTACAAAGCTGGATTCCTCAGCAGTCCCAATGCAGCACTGAAGCCCTGGAGGCTTCCTGGAGAGCTGCCACTCTTCAGTCCATGCTGTTCTTCAGTCCACACTAGTATTGAGTCCACACTGGAAAGCATCAATCAACAAGCAGCCAGGTGGGAAAAACAGTACCATATATAGGATGCTGATTTAGAGCATGTACAGCTTGCTGGACGACAGTCCTCGAGCCCTCCAAACAATTGCCACCTAGTTGGCTCTGTAGCTGATTCTTTAAAAGGCCAGTCCACTGTTCTATCAAGCCATCTGCTTCAGGGTGGTGGGGCACATTGTAAAACCAGTGAATTCTATGATCATGAGCCCACTGCTCTACTTCTGTGGCAATGAAATTAGTTCCTTGGTCAGAAGCAGTGCTGTGTGGAATACCATAATGGTGGATAAGGCATTTTTAAGCCCATAGATGGTAGTTTTGGCAGATGCACTGCATTCAGGAAAGTATACCCAGAATAAGGGTCTATTCCAGTAAAGACATTGCCCTTTCCATGATGGAAGTGGTCCAATGTAGTAAACATTCCAACAAGGTGCTGGATGGTCACCCCGAGGAATACTACGATATTGAGGGCTCAGAGTTACTCTCTTCTGCTGGCAGATTTGGCAGTCAGCAGCAGCCTTAGCCAGGTCAGCCTTAGTTAGTGGAAATCCATGTTGTTGGGCCCATGCATAACCTGCATCTCTACCACCATGGCATCTTTGTTCATGGACCCACTGGGAAAGGACAGGAGTGACTGAGGAAAGAGGTTGACTGCTATCCACAGAATGGGGCAGCCTATCTACTTCTTTATTAAAGTCATTCTCTGATGAGGTCACCTTCTGGTGAGCATTAACACGGCACACAAGTATCTTAATATCCTTTGCCTATTCAGAGAGTTCTATCCACATACACCTTCCCCAAATGTCCTTCTCACCAATTTTCCAATTGTACTCCTTCCAAGTCCTGGGCCACCAATCCAAACCACTGACTACACCCCATGAATCAGTGTATAACTGCACGTCTGGCCAGTTTCCTTCCAAGAAAAATGCATAACCAAGTGCACTGTCCAAAGCTCTGCCCATTGTGAATATTTCCCTTTACAACAGTCCTTCAGAGTTGTTCCAGAAAGGGGCTACAGGTGTCCACTTCTGGGAGGTGCCTGCATAATTCACTGAACCATCTATAAACTATGTACTAGTACTCTCCTCCTCAATCAGTTGATCATAGGACACACCTCATGATGCCATAGGTGCATGTTTGGGGACAGAATGCATTGTAACAGGAGTAGAAGCCATAGGCATTTGGGAAACTTCCTCATGTAACTTACTTGTGCCTTCAGGGTCTGCTTGAGCCCAGTCATGTATATACCACTTCCACTTGATGATGGACTGATGTTGTGCATGTCCAACTTTATGGTCTGGTGGGTCAGATAACACCCAGTTCATAATGGGGAGCTCAGGTTGCATAGTAACTTGATTCCCATTGTCAAATGTTCAGTTTCCAATAAGGCCCAATAGCAGGCCAAGAGCTGTCTCTCAAAGGGAGAATAATTGTCTAAAGATGATGGCAGGGTCTTGCTCCAGAATCCCAAGGGCCTCTGCTGTGATTCACCTATGGGGGCTTGCCAAAGGCTCCAAACAGCATCCCTCTCTGCCTCTGACACCTCAAGTACTATCAGATCTGCCTGCTGGATCATATGGCCCAAGTGACAGAGCAGCCTGCACAGCAGTCTGGACCTGTTGAAGAGCCTTCTCTTGTTCAGGGCCCCATTGAAAACTAGCAGCTTTCTGTAATGTTAAGGAGTGACCAAGACCACAGAAAACCAATCTATGGCAAAGATGGAAGTTTTATTCCAGAAAAACATGAGCTTCCAGGACTGACTCTCAAGAGCTGAGCACAGTCAACTTTGAGATTACAGATAGTGGGCTATAAGAACTCCTTTGTTCTTTACATTAGCCATTTCACATAGCTATGGTGTGAGATCAGAAGTGACCAGGTTGCAGATAAGAAGGCAGGAAACCTACACCTTGGGCTTTGTTAGGCAAGGAAAGGACAATGGCTGGGCAGTTCCTTGAGGAATGTGGATGACCTGCTGTCCTCGGTGACTCCTTTTTGTCCTGACCTAACGTTTCAGCCTTTTTTCAGTGATAAGAGATGAAGGTTAATTTTTTTATGCTGACTATAGGGCAATGATTTCTTATGGGAGAGGCCGTATAATGTAGTCGATGGGTCTCCCTTCAGGGCAGGTGATGAGGAGGCAGTTTGATGATGGCTAGAGGTGGAAGAATTGTGAGATCAACAGCACCAGTGTAGCATGTTGTTACTTGGTCCTGAGTGAAGCAGAAACTTCCATCATATCATCCCTGTATAGAACTGGCTTCAGGGAAGTCTCTGTCAGACACCTGTTATAGAAAAGGTGAGGGAGATGGGTTCTTTGCACCCTGTGAGAAGGCAGAAGGGAGAATAAAGGGGCTTGTTACTCTTGTCAACACCTATGACATCAAAACTCCAAGAATAAAGGAAGGATGAACATTCAGAGGTGAGAGATAGAGGGCATGGGGCAAGAGGAGGAAGAGGGGCGTTTTGGAATCAGGGGGAAAGTAGGAACACAAGGGAGTTTAAGTTTGAGAATGCCCATTGGGGAGGCAGTGCACTTATTTTTGGGTGAGATAGAGTAAGGGCTAAGGAAGGAGCGGGCCCAAGAAATAGCTCTGATTCTGGCTAAGGCAAGTGGGAGGAGCTGGGGTCAGGGTAGGTGTAGTTAATCCAGGACAGGCAGAGGCAGAAGGTATGAGTTAATGTTAGAGTCTAGTATTTTAAATCAGCATCAGACAGGGGAGACTATTAGTCTGACTCATTGTTTATATTGTAGCTATACTTTGTAATTATATTTTTCTCATTGGGTGATTAAGACCATGTAGGCTGCCAGAATTAACTGTATATTTTTGAGGTCGATAATGGTGCTGTAGCAGAAACTTTTAGGGACATGTGAGGAGTTCTATGATTCTCAGCATTGTCATCTGCTAGGATAAGTCAAGGTCATGTTGACCAAGTGTCCCTCCCTCTTTTGGGAAGCCTAGAGGCTAATTTTCCTCTGATGTGACCCTCCTGTTGCAGATACAATGATTTGGAATTCATTTCTGGTTCTGTACATCTTCTCTGATCAAGAAGACAGGTAACTTATCAAAGGATAGAAGTCAGTACTGTCCCATCATCTCCTGTGGCCTTCTGATCTGGGAGCAGGAACCAAAATATTGGTTATCCTTTTAACTTCAGTGTTTCCAATTGATTTTAGCTTCTACATATGGTTATTACTCACTCAGAGAGACTCTAGATATCTGATTAGCAAAACAGATTAGTTAAAAGGGTGCAGAACAATTCTGGTTATCAAAGCAATTGTGGATAGAGAATGACACAATAGTTTAAAATCATTCTGTTCAATATTTAAGTTTAGTTGTCAGGTGACAGTGTAAGCTATATCTGGGACATAAAAAGAATACACATTTTATCTTTTAAGTATCTGTCAGTTATAAGTATAGACAGAACATTTTACTAGCCCTGAAAACAATGTTTTAACAATTATTTTATCAATAAATTTAAGTCAATTGATTTAATCTAGAAGTTGTATGCCAGGAAAAAGGCCATACAGTATAACAACTTAACATATGTGTTTGTTTGAAAAAAACTTTAGCTAGTCTGTATACCAATGCAAGTACCAATTACCCCCTCCCAAACTGGAAGTATAACAGCAATTTAAGATTATTATTTTAGGGCAGGAAACATGTCTTAAATATTAATTTTTTATAAGCAAGGAATTTAAGATAACAGAAAAGAGACAATTAATTAAGTAAAACTTTGACTGAGATTTATTATACATAGCTCAAGAATAAAATAAAACTTGCTCATGGTTGAGTTAAGCAAGCCCAATTTTGACATACATTAGAGACAATATAACAGACAGACATAAAGTAATTTCTTAAATAAGTATCTTTTACCACTGAACAATTTTAAGGCTTAACTAAAGAAAGAAATATTTATGACTGTTACATGAAGCTTAGACAAACTATATTAACATTGCTTGTATACAGTGGATTTTTCTAATACATGGGAAGCTTTTTCAGTTTTTCTAAGAACCAAATCACAATAAGTCACTTTTTATAAGACTTAGATTCTAACCTCACTAATAATCATCTAGCAAAATCAGAATGAACAAGACAAGAACCATCTTAAAATGACAGAGTATTAGTCACGCATGGTGATGCATGCTTATTGATAGCCAAACATCATGGACTTTGTATAAACCAAATTACAATACTCTAATATTCTGATATCTGGAAAAGTATGATATTAACAAAAGGTAGAATTTATATATTTAAGGGACATTAGGCTGTAGAGAGTAAACTATGAACAAGAGATATGCTGACAGAACATAAAATAAACAAGAACTCTATATTATGTAGTAACAATTTTGGCCTAAATATGAAGACATGAAAGTTTATATAATTTTTAACTTATTAGAATTGGGATACCTTTATACACATACAATTTTGAGAATATTTAGCACTCTTAAAAGCTAAATATGATGTCCATCCAATCTATAAGTCAGTTTCTGAAATTAATTTAGCTATATTTAACATACCCAAGGAATAGAGGAACTGGATTAAACTGCAATGATCTAATAAAAAAAGGAAACAAGACTCATGGAAAAGAGAGGGAATGGGCATGCCAGAACCACTTGTCACTGCAAGCAATTTCCAAATGTATGCTCCACTATGTGCAACTGGCTTTTGCAAATAAGTACCTTTAACTGCTAATTCAAAAAGAAATATGTTAATCTCTTCCAAATCAATTTTATAGAACTATATTTGATTCTAAACATACACAAAATTTCATGACACAATCTATAACTATTCATACCTTAACCAATGCTATAATTCTGTCTGTGGTACTTTAGTAAACTTGTTAAGTAATGAAGTAAATTAAAACTAGAATTTCCTTTTACTGTTCACCATGAAGTAAATAGTTTTTTAATTGTGTTACAGAGAAGTGCTGTTTAATGTTTCAAATGTGATCGATTTGCCTTATAAAATAGAAAAAAAAAAGAGTAAATAATTCCTCTGTTTTTTTTTTTTGAGGCAGGTTTTAGATATAATAACCTTAGGAGAGAATTAAATATTAAGTCAATTTTAACATTAAGATTTAATTAAAAGGTTTACAAATAGAGTAACCTAGTTAACTTGGTTGGGTACTCTAAAGTCAGTCTTTCATGACCATTATTATGACCAGATTATCATTAATGAGTTAAAGTTAATTTTACAACCTGAATACCATAGCAACCTGCTATAAGTTATACTTTGTTAGTCTAATGTAAACCCTAATCATTTTATATCTCAAGAAGTCTGTAATCTGATTAAGTACTTTGCCTTTAACCTTCTGTTTAAGATTACTCGTACCTTCATCTACATACTTTTACTTTATAATCTATGTAACCACTCTGTAACAATCTTTCTCATCAAACACTTAACATCCAACATATAAAGGTTTTTCTCCAGCTTATCTACTTTAGTCAGTTCATTTCATAACTACCAATAAAAACTTTTATACTGTTGTTGTCTTTACCATAACACTTTTAATATAACCATTTTCCCCTCAAATGCCCTTTTGAAATAACTTTTTTTTTAAGGAGTAGATCATATTTGCCTTATACTATTTACCCAGAATAAACATAGATTTTATCATTTATTGATTTTGGAACTTTGTTTCTTATAACTTTCCTGAAACATGTTTTTAAAAATATGAAAGCAGGGCCGGGCATGATGGCACACGCCTTTAATCCCAGCCCTCGGGAGGCAGAGGTAGGAGGATCTCCATGAGTTCAAGGCCACCCTGAGACTACATAGTGAATTTCAGGTCAGCCTGAGCTAGAGTGAGACTCTACCTCGAAAAACCAAAAAAAAAAAAAAAAAGAAATATATATATATATATATATATATATATATATATATAAGCAGATTTGAACATTATTAGTAATTTTAGATTTTTTCTTTACAAATTTATTATTGGGTACTTCAAAATTAAGCATAGATTTTGAGGCTGTTGTTTGTTAGTAGTTTCATAGAAACATAAAAAGATAAAGTAAACATAAAAACAGTTACAAATTTCTTATACGAAGTCCCCATCTGTTTATAGCAACTTGGAATTCATTCATCATCACGTTGGGGGCCAGAATCCTGAGATTCCATGTGCTTGTAGCCTCCTATCTCTGCAAGGCAAGGAAGCTAAGAAGGAGTCATTTTTTCTTTCTAAATTCCTGGCAGAGTTTTGGACTTCCCTCAGGGCTATAGGCCACTTTTTGACCCTGTCATTTTACAACTCTTTAAGAGTAGGTGAATCTTACATTTTTTTGTCTATGATTTTTTTGAGGTAGGGTCTCACTCTAGCCCAGGCTGACCTGGAATTCACTATCGATTCTCAGGGTGTCCTTGAACTCATGGTGATCCTCCTACCTCTGCCTCCCAAGTGCTGGGTTTAAAGGTGTGCACTACCGTGCCTGGCTTTTTCTATGATCTTAATTGTTTTTAGTGTTTCTTCTGGGGGACACTCAACAGTAAAAATTGGCTATCCAGTCTAGTACAATGGGCTTGGTAGAGAACATCCCCCCACAATGAAATGGCATTTCTCAGAACAGAAATCATTCTGCAGACTTAGGTCTGTGAGGCATATACATACACTCACACAGTGATTTCAAGTGCACTTTTCATATGGATTCTAGATAACCATTTCCCCTTCACATATTCATTTATTCATTCATGTATTTATTCAGAAGATATGAATTTTCATTTTAAATTTATATTCTACTTACAACTCTGGAGAGAAAATCAAACCTTGTTACCAGGCAGGGGGTCAGAAGAGGCTGAGGGAGCAGAAGTTGGAGGAACTGCTGAGGCGAGGTGGCTGGAAGGTGAGAAAAGCAGGTAGAGCAGAGAGAAGTCTGTGCATGCAGAGTGAAATGTAGGGTATTTCAGACCATGTGCCTGTACATGGGCAGAAGTTTTTTAAACCAGTGAGAATTTAGAAATCAAAAGTACCATTCTCAGGCCTTTTGGACCCATTGTCCAGTTTATGGACGTGGCCAAGCAGAGTTGCAGAGAAAGATAAGATGTTGTTCAAGAGTCGTAGAGGCTTTAAATCCTTAAGAAGACAGAGAAAGAGCAAAACAAGGGTGAGAGAAAAATAAACCAAGGCTTAAGCTTGGTTTACACAGAACATCAGTATGACCCCCTGGCCCATCATGGTGAATGGGGCCTGCACCTCCCACATGGGCAGAGGCCATATGTGTCACAACTGTTGGCTTTTTAGCCTGTTAGTGGGCAAGGAGGGTGACTGTGCTCCCGATGGCAAAAGCAGCTGGCTGTGGAACATTAATGTGGCTGGCAGAGGAAGATGAGAGCTTAGGAGGGAGAGAGAGAGAAGGAAGGGAGAGGGAGTGTCCCAAAATGGTAACTGAATCAAAAGGTGCCCCTTAGGGTACAGTATACCAGAAAGAAAGACCTGGGATGTCAAGAATGCATCTTTCTTGATATCTGGGTTTGGGGCCTAACAGCCAAGGGGTGTAGCCTGGTGTGCTGGCATGGCTTCCACAAGGAGGGCTGAAACCTGAGAGCAGGCCATCCCAAGAGGGACACTTAACAAGAAGGAGGCAGGAGATAGAAAAGAGAAGAAGAGTGAAGCCAAAATGTGATAGGTGTGAGAGCCTGTATCAGGCAGAGATGGTCCAAAGACTTCAGAGGGTCAAATGGCAGGTCAGTCAGTCAGGGGAAAGTAGGTCTGGCCACCCAATAGTACAACCAGACACCTTCCTATCTGACTCATGGCAACAGATGTAAGATTCAGGAGTGACTAAGACCACAGAAAACCACTCTGAGGTAAATATGGAAGCTTTTATTTGGGAAAAATATGAACTGCCAGGACTGACTCTCAAGAGCTGAGCAAAGTCAACTTTTAGATTACAGATGGTGGGATATATAGAGCTCTTCAGTTGGGGGAAGGTGAGGAAGGGAAAAGAACTCCTTTGTTCTTTACATTGGCCATTTCACATAGCTAGGGAGTGAAAACAGAAGTGACCAGGTGGGAGAGAAGGAGGCAGGAAAACTAAACCTTGGGCATTGTTAGGCAAGGAAGGGTTAATGGCTGGGCTGTTCTTTGAGGAATGTGGATGACCCACTTCCTTATGTCTGTCACCCTCCTGCTGTCCTTGGTGACTCCACTTGGTCCTGACCTAACACTTTCCTAGTCACTTTCTATATGGGATGGAGTAACACACCCAAAGGAGGAATGTGCTGTCTCCAAAATAGGCTCACTAGACATTTTCCTTCTTTGTTAGTGGTAGGAGCGGCCAGGTACAACAACTTATCCTTCACCTCTTCACCGTAAAAAGAATAACTCTGCATGTTCCACTGAGCTCCTAGAAATTTGGATGGATTTATTTCCCAGCCCCTGATAAGCATATGCTAAACCAGAAACTCCAGAGTGGTTGCCACTTCCTGCTCATTTGATCCAGTCAGCATAATGTTATCTATGTAATGGACCAATGTAACACCTTGTGGAAGGGACAGGTGATCAATATCACTACAATCTGAGCTATGACACAGGGCTGAAGAGTTAATATAACCATGAGGTAAAACAGTAAAGATGTACTACTGACCTTGCCAACTGAATGCAAAATGTTTCTGGTGGTACTTATGGACTGGTATGGAGAAAAAAGCATTGGCAAGATCAATAGCTGCATACCAGGAGATTTGTTAATCTGCTCAAGTAAAGAAACCACATCTGGAGACTTCCGGTCAAGATGGCGGCATAGGAACCACGCCTAAGCAGCCTAGGGGAGAAAAAGCCAAAGAAAACCCAGCAAAATACACAAGGGAGGTGTATAAGAGATTAAAACAGCAGCGGAGAAGTAGGAGATATCCAGAGCCCACACGGGCAGGCCGAAGCAGCTCCGGCAGCAGCAGCTCGGGACCCGGTAGCGGCAGCTCGGGTTCCGGCAGTGGCAGCTCGGGACCCGGTAGCGGCAGCTCGGGATCCGGCAGCGGCAGCTCGGGACCCGGTAGCGGCGACTTGGGCTCCGGCAGCGGCACCTCGGGACCCGGTAGCGGCGATTCAGACTCTGGCAGCGGCAGCGGCAGCACGGGCACCGGCAGCTGCATCACGGGCTCCGGCAGTGGCGACTCGGGATCCAACAGTGGCGGCTCAGACCCTGGCAGCGGAAGCGGCGGTGGAAGCCGGAAGCGGCGGTGGAAGCCGTGACTCCAGCCCCAAAAACACCATCAGCTGCTCCGGTACCGGCCACAGCGGCTTCAGGGCAGCGAATCCAGCAGCGGAGGCTCCAGCGGCTTCAGCGGCAGAGGCGGATCCCGCAGCGGCAGCACCAGTGGATCAGAGGCGGAGGACCCAGCAGCGGCTGCTCCAGCGGATCAGCGGGGGCAGACCCAGCAGCGGCATCTCCAGTGGTGGATCCAGCAGCAGTGGTCCCAGCAGCGGCAGCTCCAGCAGCAGCAGCGGGGATCCAGCATCAGGGGCGCCAATCTGCAGGGCCACAGTTGCCAGGCTTGGTTTGCCCCACAGGAAAAGCCAGTACCCAGTTCCAGAAAGCAGAACAGCGGCCCAACATCCCAGCCAGCAACTTGACTGAGACCAAAAGCATCCAAAGAGGTAACTGGGATTGAACCAGGGAAGGGTCTCACCTGGTCACAAGCTGACTTGGATCCCTCAACAGACCAGAAATCTTAACTTCTTTGTTGATAGAGGATCTGGTTTTTATAATACCTAATCTTGCATAAATGCTCGGTGCTGTTCTTGACTGAATGTGTATAGGGTTTAGTTAAATTTTAGAATATACCTGTATTTTATTCCACTCAACCTATTTGAATACCCCCATAGCAGGCAAACTTAACCCCTAGGACCACGTGTCTAGATACTCTGAGAGTGGTAAGAGCCACACCTAACATCTTAATCTCCTACATAGAAGATATACAATATCAGATCAATAGATACAGCAAAGGATACCCAGCTAACTGGAAAATCTAAGCAGTAACTTAATCCAAGATGCAAAAATATATACATTATAACACAAGAAACACCAAAAACCAAGGCAATATAAATCCACCAAAAAGCATCAATGCTTCAGAAATGACCTCTAGTGAAAACGAGTTAGAGAAAATGCCTGAGAAAGATTTCAAAAGAATGATTGTAAATATGTTCAATGAACTCAAAGAAGAAATCAAAGGAATCAGAGAAGATACAGGACACCAATTTAACGAAATAAAGAAATCAATACAAGACATAAATAAGGAAATAGAAATAATGAAGAAAAACCAGTCAGAATTACTAGCAATGAAGAACACAGTTAATGAAATAAAAAACTCTGTAGAAAATCTCACCAGTAGAATGGATGAAGGAGAGGACAGAATATCTAAGCTAGAAGACCAGGTGGCAGATCTAATACAATCCAACAAAGAGAAAGACAAACTAATAGAAAAGTATGAATGGGAATTTCAAGATATTCGGGACACTATGAAAAGATCAAATATAAGAATTCAGGGTATAGTAGAAGGAGAAGAATTTCAATCCAAAGGTATAGTAGGCATCTTCAACAAAATCATAGAAGAAAACTTCCCCCAAATTGGGAAAGAGGTGCCAATGCAGATACAGGAAGCATTTAGAACACCAGCCAGACAAAACCTGGAAAGAACCTCTCCTCGCCATATTATAATCAAACTACCAAACACACAATCCAAAGAAAAAATATTGAAAGCAGTTAGAGAGAAAAATCAAGTTACCTACAAAGGCAAGCCCATCAGGATCACAGCAGATTACTCAACACAAACTTTCAAAGCCAGAAGGGCTTGGAGTGAAGTATTCCAAACTCTGAAAGATAACAACTGTCAACCAAGACTACTTTATCCTGCAAAACTATCCATTCAAATAGATGGAGAAATAAGGACATTCCATGACAAAAGCAGGCTAAAGGAGTATTTGAAGACAAAACCAGCTCTACACAAAATACTTGAAAGAATCCTCCATGCCGAAGAGAAAGAAAAACACACATATAAGGAACCTGGAAAACAGCAAACAACACTCAAATACTAGTTAATATAAGAGAGCAAAGGTAGAACCAGAAACACACACACAAAAAAAAAATGGCAAGCATAAATACACATCTTTCAATAATATCTCTTAATATCAATGGCCTCAATGCTCCAACCAAAAGACATAGATTTGCAGACTGGGTTAAAAAGCAGGACCCTACAATTTGTTGTCTCCAAGAAACTCACCTTTCTACAAAGGATGGACATTATCTTAGGGTGAAAGGTTGGAAAACGGTGTTTCAAGCAAATGGACCCAGAAAGCAAGCAGGGGTTGCTATCCTAATAGCTGACAAGGCAGACTTCACTCCAACATTAGTCAAGAAAGATAAGGAAGGTCACTTTATATTGATTAAGGGCACACTCCAACAGGAGGACATTACAATCCTAAACATATATGCACCTAACATGGGGGCTCCCAAATTCATCAAACAAACACTGTTAGAACTAAGGTCACAGATAACACCAAACACAGTGGTAGTTGGTGACTTTAACACCCCACTCTCATCAATTGACAGGTCATCCCGGGAAAAAATAAACAGAGAGGCATCTGGACTAAACGAGGTCATAGAAGGAATGGACCTAACAGACATATACAGGACATTTCATCCAAATGCTGCAGAATATACATTCTTTTCAGCAGCACATGGATCATTCTCTAAAATAGACCATATATTAGGACACAAAGCAAATCTTAACAAATTCAGGAAAATTGAAATAATTCCTTGCATTCTATCTGACCACAATGGAATCAAACTACAAATCAATAGCAAGAAAGGATATAGAGCATACACAAAATCATGGAAACTAAACAATACATTACTAAATGATGAATGGGTCAATGAAGAAATCAAGAAGGAAATCAAAAAATTTATAGAGTCAAACAATAATGAGAACACAACATACCAAAATCTCTGGGACACAATGAAGGCAGTTCTAAGAGGTAAATTTATAGCTTTAAGTGCCTATATTAAGAAATTAGAAAGGTCGCAAATAAATGACCTAATGCTTCACCTTAAAGCCTTGGAAAAAGAAGAACAAGGCAAACCAAAAATCAGTAGACGGGAAGAAATAATAAAGATTAGGGCAGAAATTAATGAAATAGAAACCAAAAAAACAATACAAAGAATTAATGAAACAAAGAGCTGGTTCTTTGAAAGGATAAACAAGATTGATAAACCCTTAGCAAATCTGACCAAAAGAAAGAGAGAAGAGACACAAATTAATAAAATTAGAGATGAAAAAGGTAACATCACGACAGATGCCAGAGAAATTCAAAAAATCATAGGGACATATTATAAAAGCATATACTCCACAAAGTATGAAAATCTGAAAGAAATGGATGATTTCCTTGATTTATATGACCTACCTAAATTAAATCAAGATGAGATTAATCACTTAAATAGACCTATAACAAGCATGGAGATCCTAACAGTTATCAAAAATCTCCCAACTAAAAAAAGCCCAGGCCCAGATGGATTCACTGCTGAATTTTACCAGACCTTCAGGGAAGAGCTAACACCATTGCTTCTTAAGCTTTTCCATGAAATAGAAAAAGAAGGAATTCTACCAAACTCCTTCTATGAAGCCAGCATCACTCTGATACCAAAACCAGGCAAAGATAGAACAAAAAAGGAAAATTACAGACCAATCTCCCTCATGAACATAGATGCAAAAATTCTCAACAAAATATTGGCAAACAGAATACAAGAATACATTAGAAAGATCATTCACCCTGACCAAGTAGGCTTTATCCCAGAGATGCAGGGATGGTTCAACATACGCAAATCTATAAATGTTATACATTATATAAATGGGTTGAAGGACAAAAATCACATGATCATCTCATTAGACGCAGAGAAAGCATTCGACAAAATCCAACATCCCTTCATGATAAAAGTCCTACAGAGACTGGGAATAGAAGGAACATATCTCAATATAATAAAGGCTATTTATGATAAGCCTACAGCCAACATATTACTAAATGGGGAAAAACTGGATGCTTTTCCACTAAAATCAGGAACAAGACAAGGGTGTCCACTGTCCCCACTTTTATTTAACATAGTTCTGGAAGTCTTAGCCATAGCAATAAGGCAAGAGACATGCATAAAAGGGATACAAATCGGAAAGGAAGAGGTCAAGTTATCATTATTTGCAGATGACATGATTCTATATATAAAGGACCCTAAAGACTCTACTAGCAAACTGTTAGAGCTGATAAAAACCTACAGTCATGTAGCAGGATACAAAATAAATACACAGAAATCAGTAGCCTTCATATATGCTAACAACAAACACACAGAGGATGAGATCAGAGAATCACTCCCATTCACAATTGCATCAAAAAAAATAAAGTACCTTGGAATAAACCTTACTAAGGAAGTAAAGAATCTATACAATGAGAACTTTAAAACACTCAAGCGAGAAATTGCAGAAGACACTAGGAAGTGGAAAAACATCCCTTGTTCCTGGATTGGAAGAATCAATATTGTGAAAATGGCAATCTTACCAAAAGCAATCTACACATTTAACGCAATCCCCATCAAAATTCCAAAGGCATTCTTCACGGAAATAGAAAAAACAATCCAAAAATTCATTTGGAATCACAAAAAACCTCGAATATCTAAAATAATACTGAGCAACAAAAATAAGGCTGGTGGTATCACCATACCTGATTTTAACCTATACTACAGAGCCATAGTAACAAAAACAGCATGGTACTGGCACAAAAGCAGACTCGTAGATCAATGGAACAGAATAGAGGACCCAAATGTAACCCCATGTAGTTATAGCCACCTGATATTTGATAAAAATGCCAAAAATACTCATTGGAGAAAAGACAGCCTCTTCAGCAAATGGTGTTGGGAAAACTGGATATATATCTGTAGAAGGATGAAAATAGATTCTTCTCTTTCTCCGTGCACAAGAATTAAGTCCAAATGGATTAAGGACCTTAACATCAGACCTGAAACTCTGAAACTGCTAGAGGAAAAAGTAGGGGAAACCCTTCAACATATTGGTCTTGGCAAAGACTTTCTGAATACAACCCCAATTGCTCAGGCAATAAAACCACAGATTAACCACTGGGACCTCATGAAAATACAAAGATTCTGCACTGCAAAGGACACGGTGAAGAAAGCAAAGAGGCAACCTACAGAATGGGAAAAAATCTTCACCAGCTATACATCTGATAGAGGATTAATATCTAAGATATACAAAGAACTCAAGAAGTTAAATAATAAGGAATCAAACAAACCAATCAAAAAATGGGAAATGGAGCTAAATAGAGAATTCTCAAAGGAAGAAATACGAATGGCATATACGCATCTAAAAAAATGTTCTACATCCCTAGTCATCAGGGAAATGCAGATTAAGACTACATTGAGATTCCATCTCACTCCTGTCAGATTGGCTACCATCATGAAAACAAATGATCATAAATGTTGGCGGGGATGTGGAAAAAGAGGAACCCTTCTACATTGTTGGTGGGAATGCAATCTGGTCCAGCCATTGTGGAAATCAGTGTGGAGGTTCCTAAGACAGCTAAAGATTGATCTACCATATGACCCAGCTATAGCTCTCCTAGGCATATATCCTAAGGACTCATCTCATTACCTTAGAGATACTTGCTCAACCATGTTTATTGCTGCTCAATTTATAATAGCTGGGAAATGGAACCAGCCTAGATGTCCCTCAACTGATGAGTGGATAATGAAGATGTGGCACATTTATACAATGGAGTTTTACTCAGCAGTAAAGAGAAATGAAGTTATGAAATTTGCAGAAAAGTGGATGGATCTGGAAAGAATTATACTAAGTGAGGTAACCCAGGCCCAGAAAGCCAAGTGCCACATGTTCTCCCTCATATGTGGATCTTAGCTAGAGATAATTGGGCTTCTGTGTGAGAAGGAAAAAACTCAGTAGCAGAGGCCAGTAAGTTAAAAAAGGAGATAGAAAGGGAAGAGAAAGAAAGGGAGGAGGGCTTTTATTAGGTTGGTATTGTATATATGTAAGTAGAAAGATTGAGATGGGGAGGGGATATGATGGAGAATGGAATTTCAAAGGGGAAAGGGGGGAGGGTAATACCATGGGATTTTTTTTGTTATCATGGAAAATATTAATAAAAATGGAGAAAAAAAAAAAAAAGAAACCACATCTGTTACAGCAGCTGCAATTGGAGTCACCACTTGATTAAGTTTCCAACAATCCACTGTCATTGTCCAGGATCCATCTGTCTTTTGAATAGACCAAATGGGAATGTTAAAGGGAGATGTGGTGTGAACCACCATCCCTGTATCCTTAAAATCCTTTAAAGTGGCATTAATTTTTGTAATCCCTCCAGGTATATGATACTGTCTTTGGTTCACTATTTTCCCTGGTGGTTGGAGCCTTAATGGCTTCCATTTGGTCTTTCCAACCATAGTAGCCCCCACTCCACACATCAGGGAACCAATGTGGGAGTTCTGCCAACTCCTAAGCATATCTACCCCAATTATGCATTCTGGGACTAGGGAAGTAACCATGCAGTGAGTTCAGGGACCCTTTTCCCCAATGTACAGTTACCCTAGCAACAGGCCATAGGTCCCTCTGAAGAAGGATAGGACTAAGCTTAATTGAAACTTTTGGGGATTGTGGGAGGTTCATTCTTCAAGGGGACCTAGCCACCTTCACAATCAAGGGGATCAGGATCTGTAAACTGGCTCAAGTCTGGAAACTGGTTAAGAGGCCTTTAATATCTGTTTCTATAATTCAAAGTGGCCTTTTGTTCCTTTACTCTGGAACTTTTCTGCTTATACAGATCAAGCAGAAACTTACTAGGCTTCTTATCTATTTCACTTCTGGGAACACCAAGATTATTCAGCCAGTGCCAAAGGTCTACATGAGTCATACCATTATGAGCTTTGTTTGGCCTATGTTGTCCATTATGGTAAACATGCTCACCTCGCCTTTGGTGATTCAGTGCTGTCACTTGGCCCTTGTTACCCTGCAATGCAGTTAGACCCACTGAATCTAAGTCACCTAATGCAGCAACTGTGGCTAACAGCTAACACCTTTAAGTATGCTGGGGCTCCCTTTACAAATCATACAGAACAGAAACATAAAGGGGAACTCGGCACATTACAACAGGGACATTCTACTATTAGAAGGTTATAGGGAAGAAAAAAAACAAAACAAGCTTGTAAACAGGTCTGTTGGTCAATTACAGGAAATGCCTGAGAGTTTGAAGTAGGCCTGAGACCAAAAGTCACTGAATGTCCCACTTATCTGCCCTTAAGGATTTTTCTCAGCAATGCATGCTCAGGGTAATGCTATTCAGACCAGCAGGGCATCATGTATACCTACCATTTCCATCTGCTTAAGCAAGTGTTTCATTCCATTCTTTTATGAGCTCCTACAAGGAAGTTAATTCTATTTTTCTCTAAGCTTGATATAAGTAAGTGTAGAGAAATGTAACATTTTGATCTCTTTACAATTAACTGGGTGTACCTGTGTTTGGCAGATATAGATTTATGATTGTAATGTTCTCATGTTGGATCATTCCCTTGATGAGTGGTCTACTTTGTCCTTTTTGATTACTTTTTGTTTGATGTCTATTTTATCAAATATTAATATAGCAACACCTCCTTGTTTCTTATTTCCATTTTCTTGGAATATCATTTTCCATCCTTTCACCTTGAGGAGGTATCTGTCTTTAGTGGTGTGGTGGGTTTCTTGAAGACAACAAATAATAAAAGGGTCCAGTTGATTTTGATATTTTAGTTTTTTCATTTATTTGAGAAAGAGAGAGAGAGAGAAAGAGGCAGATAGAGGATGAGCATGCCAGGGCCAACAGCTGCTGCAAATGAACACCAAACACATGTGCCACCTTGTGCATCTGGCTTACATGGGTTCTGGGGACTCAAACCTAGGTCCTTTGGCATTGCAGCAAATGCCTTAACTGCTAATCTATCTCTCCAGCCCCAAGGGTCCATGTTTTGATTCATCCTGTGAACTTGTATATTTTGATGGGTGAGTTAATACCATTAGTATTTGAGGTTATAACTGTGACGTTTGATTTAATCCCTGCCAAGATGAGGTTTTTTATGGGGTTTGGTGCATTATTGTGTTTCATACTTTTTGGAGCCTTATCTAGTTTTGGTTATTGTGATCTTCTTATTGTTGGCTATTGAGATTGTTTGTTTGACTCTTCTGTGTGGAGTATTCCCTGAATTATTCTCTGTAGGTATAGCATTGTATTCATATAATCACAGAGTTGACTTTTTTACATGGAAAGTTTTCCATTTACCATCTGTTACAAGGGATAATTTCACTGGCTACATTAGCTTGGGTTGGAAGCCATAATTTTTTAGACTTTGAAGTGTTCTATTCCAGGCCTTTCCGGCTTTCAGTATTTCCACTGAGAAATCTGAGGTAATTCTGATGGGATGCCTTTGTAAGTAGTGAGTTGTTTCTCTCTTGCTGCTTTTAGCACTCTTTCTTTGTTTTCATTGTTAAGAGTTTTAGCTATGATGTGCCTTGGAGAGTTTCTTCTTTGGTCTTCTTTGGTCCTTTCTGTTGGTGTTCTGTGAGCTTCTTATATCTGGATGGGCCTCTGTTGTTCTATATGCCTCTGGCCTGGATTTCCTCTCCTTCTGGTATGATCTGGATGTTTGTTCATTTTATGGTTTCCCAGAGTTTCCTCATATTCTGTTCACATGATTTTTTTGAACTTAGTAAAATATCTGGCCTCCCAGTCAATTTCTTCTCTCTTGTCTTCCATGTTGGAGGTTTGGTCTTCCACATGAGTAACTCTGCTAGTGAGGGACTCTACAGAGGTTTTAAAAAGCTCTATTAGATTTTTGGGGGGGGAATCTAAAAAAGGTCCATGAGACTGGAAAATATAGGCTTCACGATAGGTGGTAGGGAAAATTATAGGACAAAGTACAAAGGTAAATAATGTTATTTATAGGATACAGCAGGGAACATGGGGGCAGAGATACTATGGAGGAATGGGAAAGGAAAATAATCCACAAAAATTAAATAGGTATGAAAATACCATATACAATATTCTTACTTTACAAGCTAATTTTAAAAACTGAAAATAAAATCTTGATAATTAAATAAAAATAGTTTATTGAGATCATAAACTATATGTGTATATGTTATTCAGTGTTAAAAAGACTAAAAAACACATTACTGTCAGATTTCAAAGTGATAAAGCCTACACTATCTACACAATGTATACATGGCATTCATTACTTAAATATATATGTTCCCAATATGTTCTCTGTTAATCAGCTATGAGTATGAGTAGAAAACTATCTGCACTGATATTTATCTTAATTTTCCTTTTACGGTTACAATTTTGGTTAACATTAACATAAGCTCACACATTTAAATTTTTGTTGTTGATTTCATCATCTCATACAATTTGATACAACAGATGTTGGATCCTAGTCAATAAGGTAGCAGTCATTAAGACATAAATAAATGACAAAATGTTGCAGTATTCTTTACATAACAAATAAGCACTATTGACTTGGGAATTTTTATTTTTTATATTTTTTTTGATTCTAATATTGTTATTCTACAAACTTACTGGAGTTTCCTTGTGATTTTTTTTTTTTTTGTTTCTAACCCTATGAATTTTCTGCTATTTCTAAATACTACCTAGAGAAAGTGTGTTGATTTATTTCCAACACTTCACTGTGATCTATGAAGATCAAGTGCACCTAGTGATTTACTTTCAGTGATATCCTTGGCAGATGGATCAAATCCTAGAAGTAGCAAAAAACTATTAATTTTCTACATATGTAAGTAATTCAAGTTTCCTCACTCACAATAAACAGCTTCACATTATGACATGGCTATTTGGAAATAAACCCTTTTCTTTTTGAATACTTAAAGAACAAAGATGCATATGGAAATAACAAATGTTTTTACTGTTTGTACAACATTCTGTTATGGAATTGTTAATAAAATTTACCACAAGATATATAAAAGTGTTTATGATTTTACTTTTTAATAGAGGATGGATGGATGGAGATACATAGGAGCTTAGGAGCACTGGGAACATGCCTATTATTTGTTATGGTTCCATGAAAATAATGCCTAAAGAAGCTGGGCTACAGCCAGTAGAACTAACAATTCTCTGTGATAAGGAATCAATGCTGCAAGGGAACTCATATCCTTTGTACTACACTATGAAATCCTGATTAAAATTTCCATAGCATTAAAAAAGATCTGTCACTTTTCAAGTATTTTTAAGTAGAACATTTCTTACAAGGAACTAACTAACCTTTATTGACAAACATATCACCCAGTACTTAAACACTGATTTTGAAAAATTATACCCACATAAACACATAATAATGTTAAAGAGATAGTTCTCCTGAGTTTTAAAGTTTGGCTGCTAAGAATGAATGACCATCAGGAAGACATTTTTAATTTTTTGGTACTTATCACTATGCAGACAATGAGGAAATTGAGGTTGCTTCTGTGGCTGAAGATTCTTTGACTATTTTGTATATCTCATAATATTAGATGCTATGAGAATATATTGAGATAAAATCTGAAACTTCACATTTTAGTCTTGGATGTTTTACATAACGAGCTCTATCAAAAATCTATTAGAAAAATATTGATATTTATATAAAAAAGATTCAGGTTGTTGGCACATAAAATATTAATTATTAAGTTTCTTTTGTCTTTGATTCCATGTTGCTTGAAAAAGTTTGACCAAGATTGCATGCTAATCTGTTTTTAGTTACAAGTATTCTAGGCAATCTCATACTTTGCCTAATGTAAGGATAAACCCTTCTTTAAAACATTCAGAATTCAACAGTGATTCAGAAGAAACATCCTGTCCTTAATACTGTCAGTTTGAAGCTGTCAACCTTAAATTCCTTGATAACGTTGAGAAGAGGTTGCCAGTGTATAATGAGTGCTGTGATGGCTAATTTTGATTGCTGACTTAATTGGATCAAGAATCAATAAGGAAAATTACAGTAGAAATAATGGTGCTAGAGGAATTTTTGAAAGTGTTGACACCATCTACTATAAAAATAATTCCCATATCCTACCAGGTTCTCTAAATGCTAACCCTACTAATAGAACTTGGGATTTACTAGAGTAACGTGAGAAATACAAGACAGAAGGAAAGACAGCACAGACTAATCTTTTTTAAAATTTTTATTTATTTATTTGAGACAGAGAGAGGAAGGGAGGGAGAGTGAGAATGGGCATGCCAGGGCCTCTAGCCACTGCAAACTAACTCTAGATGCATGCACCCCCTTGTGCATCTGGCAAACGTGGGACCTGGGGAATCAAACTGGGATCCTTAGGCTTTGCAGGCAAGTGCCTTAACCACTAAGCAATATATCCAGCCCCACAGACTATTCTTTATTGGAGTGAAATCATCTTTCCCTGGGTGATGTTGCCAGTGCTGCATTTGAATGTGGGAGAGAGTAGAGATCTATAGGGTAAGGGATGAGAGGGGGTATTTGGGAGAGAAGAATGGGGAGAAGGAAAGGCCTATTCTTTTGTGTACTAATCGCCTGTCCAAGGGTCTTATAGCTCTTAAGGCCAGATCTTTGAGTTCTGAGCTTGCTTTGTAACAGATATGCCTTATCATGCTATTGTCCAGGAAAATTTTATGGTCTACCGAAGTCAGTGGTCTGAGGGCAATGATTCATGAAGCCTTCATTCCAAACCCTGAAGATAAAAAAGGAGGGGGGGGGGCTATCCTCAGAGTTCAGAGTGAGCAGAAGTCACAGTTGAGTTGACAGTTGTTGAGCAGCTGGTTGTTTTGGTGTGACTTTTCTTTTGGCCTGTCCTAAGGTGGGAGCGGAAGACCTTAAAAGGCACGTGATTTATTCATGGGAAAGGGAAAGACATTTATGGTGGGTGAAGAGCAAAAAGAGGGTCTCCCAGTGGTACTATCAGGCCAAATGGTTTGAACTCCTGTCTTCTGAGATAGCCAACTAGATAGCAGGGGGTATTCTCTGGGCAGACTTTTTGGTGTTCCGTGGTAGGATGTTGAATTTCTGAAAGATGTTGCATTCCAGGCTCATTTATAGGTATTGAATCTGGGAAGAAGAGCTTGGTCTCAGGAGTTCTGGAAGCAGTAGCATTATTCCTGAAGGAGGAGAGGTCCAGGGTGAGCACAGACTGGAAGGCAGTTAGAGAGTTCCAAATCATTTGGAGTAGGAGCCGTTGAAACAAACTGTATTACTAGACAGATAAAAGACTGACTTGTGTGATTGGAAAATGAAAAGTATATTGAAAGAAATAAGTAAGATCTCAATGTCTCACATGCAAGTAAATGTCTATTAGCCCAGAACACCAAAAATGTGGAGTTTAGAATACCATAGAGACAATCTTGGGGGGTTTACAAAAAGTCATGCTAGAGCTATGATATTTCAGTCTTATTTAGGTGGGTCCTTGGCCTCTCAGATGAGTTAGCTCCAAGGGAGTGATGGTCCTCTTTTATCCAAGGAGTGGCCCATAAATCACCATAATAAAAGGGATTAACTCCAGGATCTCAGGCTCACTGGAGCATCAGTTTGTTTATTTATTTATTTATTTATTTATTTATTTATTTATTTATGGAAGGGAGTAGAAGCAACTCTGAAACCCAAATCCCTTCTTTCAAGTTTTGGAGTGCGAGTTCTAGTGGCATGTTAAAAGGAGAAAATGGGGGGGGGGGCTATAAAGAAGCCTCAAGATCCAGTGGCCCTCTCTGATGGAGCTGTGTTGGGAGAGCTGTAGGGCAGGTATCCTATCAGGATAAACATATCTGCATCTGAAAACACAGCAGGTTGGAGAAGGGCCTATCAATACAGAATAGTTAACAAGGAATAACTGAAGCTGTTGAACTAGAGGCCAAGAAGAGGCTAAACTGTGGGGGTGGAAGAGCTCTATCATATACTGGAATAAATTACTTGCAGGATACAGGATAGGTTTAACTTGAGGGGAGTATAGCTGTGAGATTTTTTAATTTACAACAACAGATATCTTAATTGGTCACAGAAAGATGTCAGGTCATATACAGACAAATAATATTATTGGCCATTATAAAGACTAATATAGCCAAAAATATTATTGGCTCTGGACTGGTAACATTTATTTCTGCACAATTGCTGCAGTCCATTGTTGAAGTTCTAGGCAGACAAATGTGGCTTCTGGGAGTCTCAGTTTTTGGATTCCCATTTGCCAAACTTCACTTTGTACTTTGTGCAAATTGCAGGCTTTCTCCCATGTGGTTCTTATGAACAGGCAAGATGGTAGCAGTTCAGGAGAGTGATACTAGTCAGAGGCTTTAGGAAAGAAACTCCTAGATTGTATTAAATCTACTAGCCATTAAAATATGGTTATTATCCATGTATGAATTTTCTTGTATATGACATAACATCTACAGGTGACAGGACTATTATATCTAAGGTTGAAAAATAATAAGCTGGGTGTGAGGGTGCACGCCTTTAATCCCATCACTAGGGAGGGAGATGTAGGAGGATTGCTGTGAGTTTAAGGCCACCCGGAGACTACATAGTGAATTCCAGGTCAGCCTGAGCCAGAGTGAGACCCTACCTTGGAAAACCAAAAAGGAAAAATAATAACATATGTAGTAAGTCCCAGACAAGAAGTGAACAGAAGACGACCCAAATAAAATTTTTATAGGAGACTGTTCTGAGAAAGATGGTGCCATAGAAGCCATGCCAAACCAGACTAGGGAGGGATTTAAGCAAAACCCCAGCAAAATACACTCTTCTTTCTGAAAAGTAAAGGATTATGGGTTATTCTTTGACACAGCAGAAAAGCTAGAGAGACAAAGGCCCACCAGAAAGGAGGGAAAAGGCCAGAGTCCCACTGAGACTCTTGCAGTCCACAATCCACGCATAACCTGGAGCTGTCCGGCCAGGTGTGCCAGGCTGCAGCAGCAGCACAGAAAAAGCAACAGATTTTTAAACTTCATCAGCCTTATTGCAAAGTTAAGAAATCTGATGGAAAGAAAGCTGAGATCAACTAAAGAGATACTGAATGTGGGAGCAACTCCAGAAGTCTGAACTCTCTCATTCCCCACCATCAGAACCATGAACCTCCAGCATTCAGCCCCCAGTGGCAGTGCAGCCAGCAGAGCTGATCAGAGGTACAGCTGCACAGAACAACACGGAGGGATCCAGGCGGGCACTCAGCATTGGTGAGATTGGAAGCCACCCTGAAAGGGAATGAGGCTGACAAAAAAAACAAAACAAAAAAAAAAAAAAAAAAAAAAAAAAACAGGTACACAGGCCTGCACTGCAAGAGCTAATCTCTCTTTCCTTTCCACGGCTGGTTATGGGGTATATATTTTTGGTTGGCTTTACCATTGTCAAATAACCTGTATTTGGAGATTGAATATTGTTGCCTTGGATGCTTTCATATATATAGGGCCTTTGTTTCTTGCTTCTGTCATTATTGGGGTCAGGGTCTGATCCAAATCCAGGTTGATGTGGAAACCAATTCAGAACAGAAATCTCTACCTCCCAGCTGACAAGATTAAGGGTGTAGAATAACACACACCCTTAGGGATTTTTGACTTTATATGACTCTGTTAGTTTTAATCCCCACAATTGCATACTTTGTGCTGGTTTTTATTGATTATGCATGTAACTTGGTTGAAGTTTAGAATTTGCCAGTAAATTATTTCACCCAGTCCACTATAATACTTGATTAGCAAGCAAACTCAACACCTAGGATTACTTCTGTGGCTTGACTGGGTGACAAGAGCTACACCTAGCACCTTGAACTCATATCCTGAGGGTATATAGAGGTGGATTGCCACATCTGGGAACACTGCAGATAAGTAGAAAACGTGAGCATCAAATCAATTAAGGATACAAAAGACACTACAATATAATACAAGAAACTCAAAGAACCAAGACAATTCAGTCCCACCAAAAACCATAAATCCATCAGAAATGATCACAAATGAGACTGTTTCAGAAGAAATGCCTGAGAAAGATTTCAGGAAAATGATGGTATCTTTGCTCAAAGAAATCAGAGAAAAAATGAAAGGAATCAAAGAAGAAAACAAAGGAATTAATAATAAAACAAACATCTGAAAGATAACACAGGAAATCAGCTTAATGAAATAAAGAGGGCATTACAAGACATGTGTAAGTAAATAGAAAAACCAGGATGAAATCCTGGCTCTGAAGAATATAGTCAATGAAATAAAAAACTCTGTGGATAGTCTCACCAGTAGAATGGATAAAGAAGAGAACAGAATATCTAAACTAGAAGACCAGGTGGCAGATCTAATACAGTCCAACAAAGAGGAAGCCAAGCTAATAGCAAGGTATGAATGGGAATTTCAAGATATCCAGGACACTATGAAAAGATCAAACCTAAGAATTGGGGGTATAACAGAGGGAGAAAAATATCAATCCAGAGGATTAGTAGGTGTTTTCAACAAATCATGCAAGAATTTTTTCCCCAAATTGGGAAAGAAATGACAATGCAGATACAAGAAGCTTTTAAAACACAAAATAGACAAAACCTGGGAAGAATCTCTCCTCACCATATTATAATTAAACAAATAAGCACACAAACCAAAGAAAATATAATGAAAGCAGTTAGAGAGGAAAAGCAAGACAGCTACAAAGGCAAGCCCATCAAAATAACTACAGATTACTCAACACAAACTTTAAAAGCCAGAAGGACTTTGAATGATGTATTCTAAGTTCTGAAAGATAAGAACTGTTAACCAAGATTACTTTATCCTAGAAAGCAATCTATCCAAATTGATGGATAAATAAGGACATACCACAACAAAAACAGGCTAAAGGAATTTAAGACAACTAAACCAGCTCTACAAAAAAATACTTAAAGTAATTCTTAATGCTGAATAGAAGTAAAACACACACACTAGTAAATATGAAAAAATAAACCACACTCAAATGATAGTTAAAACAAAGGAGTAAAGGGAAAACATGAAACACTACAAAATAAGAAGAATAGTGAGGATAAATGCATACCTTTCAATAATAACTCTTAATATCAATGGCCTAAATACACCATCCAAAAGACAAAGGCTTGAAGACTGGATTAAAAGGCAGGATCCTGCCATTTGTTGTCTCCAGGAAACTTACCTCTCAATAAAAGACAGATTCCACCTTAGGGTGAAAGGATGTAAAATGGTATTTCAAGCAAAGGGGCCTAGGAAACAAGCAGGGGTTGCTGACCTAATATTGACAGGATAGCCTTCAAACCAACATTAGTGAGGAAAGATAAAGAAGGTCATTTTATACTGATTAAAGAAACTTTCCAGCAGGAGATCATTACAATCCTAAACACATATGCACCTAACCTGGGGGCTCCCAGTTTCATCAAACAAACACTATTAAACGTAAGGTCACAGATAACATCAAACACAATTGTAGTGGGAGACTTCAATACCACACTCTCATCAATTGACATGTCATTCTGGCAAAAAATAAAAAGAGAGACATCTGAATTAAATGAGGTCATGGAACAAATGGACCTAACACATATCTACAGAACATACAATCCAAATGCTGCAGAATATACATTTTTCTCAGCAGCACATGGAACATTCTCTAAAATAGACCATATATTAGGACACAAAGCAAATCTCCACAAATATAGGAAAATTGAAATATTCCCTTATATTCTGACCACAATGGGTTTAAACTACAAATGAGCAACAAGAAAAGCTCCAGAGCATACAAAAATTCATGGAGACTAAACAGTACACTATTAAATGATCAATGGGCCATTGAAGAAATCAAAAAGGAAATCAATAAGTTCACAGAATTAAAAATTATGATAACACAACATACCAAAACGTTTGGGACACAATGAAGGCAGACCTAAGAAGGAAATTTTTACCTCAAGTGCCTATATTAAGAAATTAGAGAGTTCACAAATAAACATTTTTATGATTCACCTTAACGCCTTGGAAAAAGAACAGCAAGGAAAACCAAAAATCAGCAGATGAAAAGAAATCATAAAGATTAGGGCAGAAATTAATGAAATAGAAACCAAAAAGAAATCCAAAGAATCAACGAAACAAAGAGTTGGTTCTTTGAAAGGATAAACAAGATTGATAAACCCTTAGCAAATTTGACCAGAAGAAAGAGAGAAGAGACAAAAATTAATAAAATTAGAGATGGTAGAAGCACCATTACAACAGATATCAAAGAAATTCAGACAATTATAAGGACATACTTTAAGAATATATATGCCTCTAATTTTGAAAATCTGAAAGAAATGGATGATTTTCTTGATTCGTATGACCTACCCAAATTAAATCAAGATGAGATAAACCATTTAAATAGACCTATAACAAGTACAGAGATCCAAGCAGTTATAAAAAGTCTCCCAACTTAGAAAAGCCCAGACCCAGATGGATTCACTGGTGAATTTAGCAGACCTTCATGGAAGAACTAACACCAATCAGTAGCAGTGGCCCATAGGCTAGAAAAGACTATAAGGGAGTGAGGAGAAGGAAGGTCTTAAGGGGATGGGATTGTATATATGTAAGTAGAAGAACAGATTACAGGAATGGGAAAGGCTTAAGCAAGGTCAGGGAAACATATTGTATAAGAGAAAGGTGGGGGAAGGGTCAATGAAAATTCAAGATATTCTGAAAAAGACATAAAAATCTACTTTCTTAAATAATGGCACATCCAGAAGACATAGATTGTTACTAGAAAATTTTCAGTGTCTGGGATGGAAGCCTTTCCAGTGACTTGTTGGCCAGGGAGGTATCTGTTGCCTCCAAAACATTATAGGCTATTGCCAAGGCCCATTGTTTCCCATGAGAAGGTAAGTCCTTATTGCCGAAGACTTCACATGCCTGACTGGCAAAGTCACTGAGAAATCAAGCTAGTGCTGAGCTGAAAACATTCTTCCTGTAGCCCAGCCAACTGAAAGCTGCAAAAAGTTGCACTGTATGCAGTCTTATGAGAGACAGAAGTCATCATCAGTGAAAACAGTGGACACTGGAAATCTGAAGTTTGGCCAGACAGGCCAAATGACCGAATGGGTGCAATAGTGGCATGTCTGCTCTGAGGGAAACTAAATGCGCTCTAATTGGACTGAAGGCCCACTCTATGGGAGGGAATACATGCCTGGTACTGAAAACCAAATCAAAAGCCTATGGCAGGGTTGGTCATAAGCCTGAGGGGTATAAAGCCTGCTCTTTTCTGGATAAATGCTTATATTACTTTCACCAAATTGTCCTGAAAGCACTACACTTAATGTTCATACTCATATATTAATGCTACTCTGGGAAAAACCATGAACAAAGGGTGAGCTGTTAATCAACAGTGACTCTGACATGTGGCTGTGGAAGATAGCTGCCATTTTGTGATCTGGGGGCTGAGTCAGTTCCTGGAGAGATGTCCAAACATACCCAAACGTGTCCCTTTTGTGCGCTTTTGCCCCAATCAGAGACGTACATCTATAACTACTGCTTGCCTAGCCAATCACATTAGAAGATTAAGTAACCCACCTGGAATTCCCCTAGTTTTGTTTAAAAGGAGCATGCATGCTCCTCTCAGGGTCAGCATTTTGTATGAATGGTTGACTCCCGCATGCCGGCTGATTCTGCAGAATAAACGTTCTTTTTTTATTTATTTATTTTTTTTTGTTATTTTTATATATTTATTTGAGGGCGACAGACAGAGAAAGAGGCAGAGAGAGAGAGAGAGAGAGAGAGAATGGGTGTGCCAGGGCCTCTAGCCACTGCAAACGAAGTCTAGATGCGTGTGCCCCCTTGTACATCTGGCTAACGTGGGTCCTGGGGAATGGAGCCTCGAACCAGGGTCCTTTGGCTTCATAGGCAAGCGCTTAACCACTAAGCCATCTCTCTAGCCCACGTTCTTTGTTTTTACATACTATTTGAGTCTGGGGTCTTCAGCAATTCTTTGACCCTTACATTTGGGGGCTCATCCGGGATCACTGGTGACCCCCCGCCCCCAGACTCAATGGTTCAGGTTTTCTAGGGGGACAATGGTTTTCTGCTGATCAGTGAGTTGGGGCACTCCTCTGTGTTGTCTCTGTTCTCTGGTAAATCTGTTGTCCAGACACAATCTGTCTCTGTCTCTTGTTTCTCTGGTAAATCTGTTGTCCAGACACAATCTGAAGGCCCACAAAGGTCAGGTGGATGTGCCAATTAATACTTCTGGGGCAGGGCATCCCGAGGACACTCTGGACCCCCATCTGTTGGAGCCTGAGACCTCCAGTATGACTCTGGTTTTGATAAATACTGACGGGTCATGCCCATCTGGCAGAGCCTGTGCACTCGATAGGCTGCCTTCAGCATTGTTTTGGTTTTATTTTCATTTCTCAGGAAATTTGTTTCTGTGTGTGTGTGTTTGTGTCTTGTTTGTCCATTTTTTCTTTCTTGTGAGACACCATGGGACAGACAGCAAGTTCTACCCCAGTGGACCTAGTCTAGTCACACGTCAAGTATTTCTGATGCCTGTGAATAATCTGGCTTTAATGGTACATCTTTTGCAGGACTAACCATCTTTTGCAGGAATGAATGCCTGACTTTCAATGTGGGATGGCCAAAGGGAGGCACTTTCCACCTCCCCACCATTTACAAAGTTAAAGGTATTGTGTATGGGAATCCTCAGCATCCTTACCAGGTCCCATACATCATGGATTGGCAATATCTAATGGAAAGCCCCCCTCCATGGCTGAGCCCCGTTTTACCACCAGCCCCAGCAATCTTATCAGTCAAGGAGTCAGGACCACCAATGGACTTCAAGCCAGTGGTCTTGCCCCCTTCTGTCCCTGAGGAGGACCTCTTCCCTCTTCTGTATGTACCTGCCCTGTGCCAGACCCCATACCGCAAGTGGTACCTGCCAATCCAGGCCCAGGGGAAGAAGGATGAAACAGGACGAATCCTCGCCATACATGGGCCTGGACCACAAGACAGGCAGACTACACAACAATTGTCCTACCTCTGCAGGCAACTAGGCCCCCTGATCAAGATGGCCAATAGTTCATGACTCATATCCCTTTTTCTATTAGTGACTTATATAATTGGAAGATGCAGAATACAAAGTTTTCTGACATGCTCTCAGCCCTCCTAGACTTGTTAGATTACATACTGATAACCCATCAGCCCACTTGGGATGATTGTCAGCAGCTCTTACAGATTCTTTTGACTACAGAGAAAAGGGAGTGAATTCTACCCACTGCCCACAAGCTGGTTCCTGGACCTAATGGTCAGGCCACAACTGTTCAGACTGACATTGATGCAACATTTTCCTTAACCTGCCTGGATTGGGATCCCGACATCCCTGCAGGTAAGGAGAGACTGAGAGTCTACCACCAGATTCTGATGGGAGTTTTCTGAGAGGCTGAAAGGAAGCCCACAAATTTATCTAAGGTAGGACAGATTATACAAGGTAAGGTGGAAAGCCCAGGGGCCCTTTAAGAGAGACCAGTAGAAGCATACTGGACCTACACGCCCCTGGACCTGAAAGCAAGAGACAACCAGTCTGCTGTGAACATGGCTTTTGTCAACCAGGCAGCGCCAGACATCCACCCAAAACTCCAATGACTGGACAGTTTCACGGGTAAGCAGATTTGAGAACTTGTGGCATTAGCAGAAATATTTTATGATAATAGAGAGACTCCAGAAGATAAAGAAACTAGAGGCCTGGCCAAAATACTACTGGCCGCCATGGGAAAATCTGACCCAAGGGAATTAAAAACCATGGCTTATGGGAGAGGCAGGAGCAAACCAGCCCCACAATTGAAAGGTGAAGGACAATACCAACTCCATCTCCAAAAGGACCAATGTGTTTATTGCAAAGAGATGGGATATTAGAAAAATGAATGTGCAAAAAGACAAAGGGACAAAAATCCTAAAATCCTGGGAATAGGAGAACTCAGTGACTGAGGGTATCAGGGTTCATGTCCCCTCCATGAGCCCTGGGTAACCTTGAAGGTGGAGGGGAAACCAGTAGAGTTTCTAGTAGACATAGGGGCACAGCACTCTATCCTGAAACAACCTATGGGGGCCTTGTCTAACAAGAAAACATGGGTCCAGTGGGCCACCTGAACTAACCAATATTCATGGACTGCCTGAAGAGAAGTGGACTTAGGAATGGGTCGGGTAACCCATTCATTCATGGTCATCCCTGGGTGCCCATATCCACTCCTGGGGCGAGACCTTTTGACTAAAATGGGCTCACAAGTCCATTTCAGCCCCAAGGGAGCACAGGTTCTCAATCAGAATAGTCTTGTACATGTGTTG
Organism: Dipus sagitta; assembly: GCA_036346955.1. Taxonomy (NCBI): domain Eukaryota; kingdom Metazoa; phylum Chordata; class Mammalia; order Rodentia; family Dipodidae; genus Dipus; species Dipus sagitta. The sequence goes on from CM070776.1 coordinate 35,213,239, forward strand.
ACTGTGTCTCTGGAGGAAGAATATAAACTCTATACCTCAACTTCCCAAACTACCCCTGAAAGCCCATATCTGAGGGAATTATGGGAAAGGATTCCAGGTATATGGGCAGAAAGAAATCAGACCAGACTTGCCAAGCACCAGGCCCCAGTCATGGTCCAACTGAGGGCTAATGCTGGCCCAATCAGAGTCTGTCAATACCCTATGCCCCAAGAGGCCAAACTAGGTATAACATCTCACATAAACCGACTTTGGGAACAAGGGATATTAGTCCCTTGTCAGTCCACCTGGAATACCCCCTTTCTGCCAGTAAAGAAGCCCCACTCCAATGACTACCAATCTGTGCATGACTTGAGGGAAATTAATAAATGGATGGAAGATATGCACCCCATGGTGCCTAACCCATACACTCTGCTAAGCACCTTGCCACCTAAATGCAATGTGTACCTGTTGCTGGACCTTAAGGATGCATTCTTCAGTCTGCTGCTTGCCCCAGACATCCAGCCTCTGTTTGCCTTTGAATGGAATGATCCAGAACGTGGATTCAACAGGCAATTAACATGGACCAGATTGCCACTAGGATTCAAGAACTCACCCACCATTTTTGATGAAGCACTCCATGAAGATTTGGGTGAGTACTGTCAGGCCCATCCCAAAATAACCCTCTTGCAGTACGTAGATGACCTCCTTATGACAGCCTCAGATGAAGGAGCCTGCCACTCAGCCACAGAAGCCTTGCTGAGAGAATTGGACCGCATGTGATACTGAGTTTCAGCCAGAAAGTTGCAACTCTGCCAGAGGGAAGTAACTTACCTTGGGTACATAATCAAGGGGGTCCAATACCTGTTGTCTCAAGCCCACAAAAGGACAATCTGCAACATCCTCCCCCAAACCTGGCAACAGGTACGTGAGTTCTTGGGGTTGGGGGGGGTTGTAGACTCTGGATACCTAGATTCTCTAGGAGGCCATGAGAGGACAAGAAAGTTCTCTAGAATGGATCCCAGAAATGGAGAAGGCTTTCTTCTGATTGAAAGAGGCTCTCCTTGAAGCCCTGGCATTGGTTTTGCCAGATATCCATAAACCTTTCCATCTTTACATTGATGAAAACAAAGGCATAGCGAAAGGGGTATTGACTCAAACTCTCGGCCCTTGGAAGAGGCCAATTGCTTACCTATCAAAGAAATTAGACCCAGTAGCAATGGGATGGCCCCCTTGCTTCTGAATAATAGCAGCCACCCGCTTATTGGTCAGACTCAGATAAACTATCTCCTCACACTATTGAAGGAGTGCTAAAACAGCACTCTGAAAGGTGGATGACTAATGCAGACTGACTCATTACCAAGCTCTTCTTCTCAACCCCCCCCCCCCCCATGGATCCAATTTTCCAACAGCCAGGCCTTCAATCTCACAACGCTGTTACCTGATCCAGATCTGGACAGTCCCATACGTGACTGCTTGGAGATCTTGAGCAATTTAGAAGGGATCCAACCAGATCTCAAGGATGTTCCACTTAAAGGGACAGAGCTGACCTGGTATACAGATGGTAGCAGCTTCCTTAAAGATGGTGTCTGGTATGCAGGAGCTGCAGTGACAACTGAAGAGAAAACTGTATGATCAGAAGCCCTCCATCCAGGTATGTCTGCCCAGAAAGCTGAATTGATAGCCCTAACCAAGGCCTTACAGCTAGGCCAAGGAAAGAGACTTAATATCTATATTGATAGCCTCTATGCCTTTGCAATGGTACATGTTCATGGGGGTATTTATAAAGGACCAGCCTTCATCCCACAGGAAACCCAGGCCATAGTTCAAATTGTGGGGACAAATTGGAAACTCCATTGTGTGTATTGTCCCCAGAGTTCAGGATAGGTAGAAAGAATGAATCAGACCCTAAAGGAGACCCTAAGTACATTAACCCTTGAAACTGGTGGTGACTGGGTGTCTCTCCTTCCCTTTTCCCTTTTCTGAGTTTGAATCTCGCCCTATACCATGGGGATGACTCCCTTTGAAATCATGTATGCAAGACCCCCAGCCTTGTTGCCCAATATAAAATCAGAAATGTTAACCGAATTTGATGATGAGAGATTTCCTCCTCCTTAAAAGCTTTATTTCAGGTGCAAGAACGTCTCTGGCCCCAACTGCAGGCCATCTATGAAAAGACACCTTCACCTACAGCCCATGGGTTCAGACCAGGAGACCCAGTGTCTTCAAAAGACATCAGAAGGAGACTCATGAACCCAGCTGAAAGGGACTTTATACTGTGATCTTGAGTACTCCAACAGCCATCAAAGTAAATGAAATTTCAGTCTCGATATGTCACTCACACATGAAGCCTGTTGACCCATACATGGACCCAGATGACTACACACCCAAAGAGGAGCCAAAACTGTGGCAAGCTTTCACCCAACCTCAAGATCTACTCAAGCTGAGGATCTAAAACTCTTACCTTCCACACCTTCCACCATGCCCTAGAGACCAAAAAATGAAAAACTTTACCCACCTGATCCTTGTGATAGACCTTCTTGGGGTTCAGACCACATCAGACACTAACCTACACCGAGCTGTTACTACCAAATGGATACTTTGGGGCCCTGAGACTTCCCGGCGAGACCTAGGGATAAAAGTGCAGACTTTGACATTAACCGGTCCAGTGAGTACCACTTTTCCCATGTTCCACCTAGATCTTTGTGCCCTTGCCGGTTCCATATGGAGACATCCAATTCCAAAGGGCAGAAATTGTCGGTCTTATCAAGACCGAAAAATCACCTGGCAACCTGAGGAGACGACTGCCAGGAACAAAAACTCGCAACTGTGCAGTTTTATGTTTGCCCAGGGACAAATGACTATGGGACTTGTGGGGGAACAGAAAGTTTCTTTTGCTATAGATGGGGATGTAAGACCAATGCCCCCTGGATAAAGAACAATCAAGATCTTTTCAGGATCAATAGAGCAAAAAACCAAGCATCACAGGGAAAGAGAAACCCCATCACCATCTCAATGACAAAAATGGGACAAACTAGAAGAGGATGGGAAGCTGGAAAAATGTGGGGCCTAAGGTGATATGCATCAGAAGGAGATAAGGGTTCCTCTTTCAGATCCAGAAACAGGCTATCATGGCAGGGCCTACACCCATAGCTATAGGACCATCAGCTCTGGTTTTGCCCATTCTAAAACCTGCAGCAAAGGTCTTAGTTTCAGGCACTTAGTCCCCAAAAAACCCAGTCACCCACTGGTTAATCATGGCCAACCCCCCCGGGGTCCCTGATTCATCCAATTTATTTGGGTTACTCAATTTCACCTTTAATTTTCTCAATTCTACCACTAACGTCACCAGAGAAGACTACTGGCTCTGCTTAGACCCCATGCCCTCCTACTATACTAGCTGGGCTACCAAAGGAAATCTGTCAACTCCTTCAGAAAGCCCACCGAGACGCCCTTGGGGAAGGTCCCCAGTTCTTACCCATCAAGCTGTAACTGGAAAAGGGATATGTGTGATAGGAACAGGGGGAAAACTAGATAGCTTCCCTCACCTTAAGCATCTCTGTAACCATACTATCACCACAAATGCTAGTACGTCCTACTTTGTGTCCCCTAATGGAACCTGGTTTGCATGCACCACCAGTTTAACCCCTTGCATCTACATAGTGAATTCCAAGACGCTACCTCAAAAAAAGTAATTTCCCAAATAATCCATTTGCTCACCTGATATATTCATGACTTTTGCACAATGTAATTGTAATCCTCTGGCTACACAGAAAATAATTATTAATACTCAATGCCATATTAATCCTAATCTGTGATAAATACAATTTAGAGCAGATAATTTCTTTCTTAGAGCCTTCTTAAAGTCAATTAAGAGAAACTTAACACCTAGAATGATCCTCCAACTCCTTGTTGAAGTATCCCACTGTTCCTGTTGAAATTCTTGCCCAAATTACAACAATTAAATTGACTTTGAAAAATACATAAGCCCTAGTTTTCAATCTCCAGAATTGCAAAAGAAAAAAAAAAAACTTTGTTAACCTGGTGGTTCCTTACTAGAGGTCATTAAGAGAGAAAACAAACAATGGCACTTTCATCATTAATAAAAATATTAATGAAACCAGAAAGGAGCTGATGAACTGGTAGAAGTTAAAAATAGAGCACTCATAGTGACCATGAAGTGTAGTTTGTGAGGGACTGTGGTCAAGGAACAGAAAAGGGCAGACTTCAAAATGTTCCTGACAAACTATACTGAGAACTTATTATTTAATCTCAAAGAATAATTTCTAGAACTCAATAGGTTATATTCTGATTTCAGAGTAACTTTTATTTTAAAGATATAACTCAGAATATTCTTATAGTTTAAGATAAGTAATTATTTGTATCTCAATTCAGACAGAAAATTCAAGAAATGAAACTCTGGTGCTATAATATTTCTTCTTTTTCTGGCTGAACTTATAGGGGATAAAATAAGAGAACCTTAGACAAATAAGAATATTCAGGGTCTATTTTCTCTCTTCCCTTATAAGGTCCCCACAAATAAAATAAAATTCAGAGACCACCTTTCATTGCCTACTTATCAAAAAAGAGAAATGTCACTAAATACTCAAGTTGGTTTAAATTTAATCCAGTAAGACTGAAGGACATTTTTCACAAAACAGAAGATTAGATTTGGAATTAAATATTTAATTTCTACCTCCCATTCCCACTGCTAACATGAGTTATATGTTGAGAGGGGGATTGAGAAGCTCCCTGACATGAAAAAGAGCCATTTTATCAGAAGCAATGTCTTCTATTCATCTCATCTCTATCAAAATTTTTCTGGCTTCTATCTCTATCTTTAAGTGATATTCTCAGAAACAATGTCTTTCATTCCTCTGATCTCTACCCAATGTTCTTTTAAACCCAGATGCAGTTAGCTTTTGTAATAGTCATGGCTCAGTGCTTGATTGGTGGATCTGACCACATTTAACTTGCTCAATATGATGGAACAAAACCAGATCTCCACTGAGTATAGGTTGTAATTGATCACACATAATATTTGATGGCTTGAAAGCTACAGTAAACATCTTGGTAAGTGAGTAAGTGTGACATAAAAATGGAGTTTCAAAACTTCAGTGCTACATTCTGTCAGATCTCATTGTAAAATAAAATTCCAATGGACTTGTTCAAAGTTGGGGAAAAATACTGCCCAAGGAATGACCTTTCCCTAGCTCTCTCAATGGAGAATTAAAGCAGCAGGAACCTTCTCATCCTTTAATGTGATAATTATGTATCAAATATAGTCCTTCCTAATCATGAAACAGAAAAAAAAATGGTGTATGATTCTTTCTCCTACACCTTATTTTCCTTCTTCCTGACACGTCCTAAACACAAACAGGAAGTATTCACTATATTCCCCCAATACTGTTTTCTTTATACCAATTGGAAGTAAGTTTAGGAATCTAAAAGTTCTATACAGATAGAGTAAAGGACAACTATACAAATTGGCTTTCTTAGCTTGTTATTTTGTAGCCTGGGAGTTAGGAAAATATGTTCTAAACATAATAATGGCCTTGGAAAGTTATTACCAAGTGATAAGATTTAACTTAGAACATAGTCATCCATTGTTTAATTATAGAATATGTTGTAAGAGTGAGTAGATGGGCAATTTTACTGTGCATCCTAGAGTATAGTTTTATAATACTAAGATGGCTACAAGTCTACAATCTTATGGAATCCCTGTTTTATACATGGTTCATCTTTTATTAAAACTTTGTCATGCAGTACGTGATTATATTAATTAACCTCACCTAGATCTTCCATAGACTGGTACTCAAACAGATGAGTGTGTAAAGAAAATTAATTCAATTGTTCACAAAAGAAATAGAAAAAGAAGACAAATCGGAGAAAACTGGTAAAGAAATTAGAATAACACTATTAATTTGTGATAGTGAAACAAAAACAAGAACACTAGGATTTCTGACACTGTCTTATTATATTGGTCTGGGTGTTTCTTCAGGGGAGGGAAAAAGGTTTTCTGCCTTATTTAGAAAGGGATATTTTTCTGAGAGTGCTAACCTTAACCAAAGGCCTTTCACCCCAGAAAACTTGGAATCAAAGGACAAAATGAGTTGTTGTGATGATATAATATATGAGTTGATGGTAATAATATGTTTGAATATATTATTTTTGATTTATTAAAAAATATTTAAAATTCCTATCTTCTGGTAATCTCAATGAATAATTCTTTTCTTCCAATGTAAAGTCTGGTTTACTTACTCTGTAATTTTTGGCTCTTTTGAACTACTGTAAAAGTATAAAATAAATATCAGATAAGGTATGAGCTCTCTCTATCTCTCTTTTTTTCTCTCTCTCCCTCCCTCTTTCTCTGTCAAATAAATAAATAAAAATATTTTAAAATACCTTTTTGTCTTTAATAAAAATGCTAGCATAATATAAAGTATGACATCAAACATATTTGCACACTAAATATCCCTTAATGCTGTATAAATAGTAAATTTGACCAAAACATGACTTATATTCCACTTTATTAAAAACACAGTTTTCCACTTCATTAATCATCTCAAAAGTGATTTACACAAGCATGTCAATATAAAGTAATGTTTTTGTTGTTATTCTCTTTACATAAATTTCAAGGTTTGAAACTGGATAGCTCATACTCTGCTAGAAATAATATATAGTGATGGTCTGGAAAATATTTCCTTTCATTAGTTTTCATCTTCCCATTTTTTCAGTAGTATATCAAGCAGTGTGAACCTTAGATTATAGAAATATACTATCAACTGAATTATCACATTATATTAATGTGGAAAAAATATTTATACCTAGAGCCATAGAATATTACTTAGTGGATATATTTCATTTAATTGTACGTATTTATATGTACATGCACACAAATAACCTGAAAAATGATTACTATATCTGATCACAAACATCCATTTAATTAAACACCATAAAGTATTGTCTTTTCCACAATTACCATGGTTTTTCTTACTATAAAAGTATTTTGGTTAAGGTGCTTTCCTGCAAAGCCTAAGTACCCATGTTGGATCTTTCTCCAGATTCCATGTAAGCTTGACACACAAAGGTGATACAAGTACAAGGTAGCACATGTGCACTAGGTGGCTCAAGCTTCTGGAGTTTGATTGCAGTCGCTGAGGGCCTGGCATGCCAATTCCCCCCCCCCCCCCTCTCTCTCACACACACACACACACGCACACACTTTTGCTCTTACTCTCTCAAAAAATAATTATTATTTGTGTCCTGCCTCTACTAACGAAATTATAGTAGTAGTAATGAGTCTTTCTCAAAATTTGAAATGATGATGCCAGATAATGTCATTCCAGGCAACAATTATTGTGAAACATGATTATGAAAGGGCAATAGTTACAAAAGTTAATATGCTAACTCCCCAATGATCTGTGTGGCTAAGGTAGCAATCAAACCTTTGATTCTCAAAACCACACTGTGAAAGGTAGTCTTTTCAACAGATTCTACCGAACTAGACAGATTAACAATTTAAACCAATCTGAAATCAACTTGGTCCACTAGTCATAGTAATACATGTTCTTCAGTATAGTCTGCACATCAGATAAAAATAACACCTGAAGGACTACAAGCAACAGGTTAATAACAAACTCTTAGGAATTTAAACCAAAAGATCCAGAGGAGCTTTTAGTTTTTTCTAGAAACCAGCACTGATTTCAGAAAAAAGCAGATTCAGAAAAGCTTCCTACATTTTATAAGTAAGAAAGCAAACAAAAATACCCCTCATGTATCTGTGTAGATTGTGTTGTTCCCTGAAATACAAAAGAAGTTCAAATAGAATATAGCAGTGTTGTTTTAGGACAAAATCTGTAAATAAGCAAATCATAATGATAATAGGTATAGACTTGCAAGTCGTTATATTGTATAGTGTATGGTGATGTTGTTATGAAGGACATGGTCCTAAAAATGTGCTCAATGCATATAAGAAACGTCGTAAGTTTATAGGAATGCTAGCAAACAATAGACGTCCCATCCTAGAACTAGTAAGTTTCTTTATTGCAGAGGAAAATCAGTATTAACAGATCTGCAACTAATTTGACTCTATTTCATCAAAGAGTGAAATCTACTTTTCTACCATGCTAGCTTTTGAATATAAAATATTATTAGTGATTGATGGCTAACGAAGAGAATGTACTTGTAGTGGTACTCTATGACATCTGTGTCTTCAGTAGAAAAATCAATATGGCTTCTGATCACGATTTCTTTCTCAGGTCACCTGTGTAACAAAGATCTAGTCATGAAAAAAGAGCATGAGCAACTGTTTCCACTATAAATATCTGTCGTCCCAATCCCAACAAAAAACTGTTATAGCTACAAGATGCATAAGAAAAGCTTTGAAAGGGTTCCACCTACAAACATTATCTGAATGCAAAACCATAAGAAATTCCAAGTGAAATCCACCAAGCTGAGCTCAAACTCCAGAACTAGAATGAGATACTTAATTTTATTTAATTTTAAATGACTGCTCTTATTTTACACTACAAAGTATGGACATGGCTGTAGACTTTGGAATGATCACTGCAACAGTAGAATATATTGAGATAGTATCATTAGATGTGATTTATAAGAACGCTTTTGCAGGCTGGGGAGAATTTTCAGTGATTAAAAGTGTTCTTACAAAATCTGCTGGCTCCGGTTCAGTTGCCCAGTACCCATGTAAAGCCAGGTGCACCAAATGACACACATATCTGAAGTATATTTGTAGTTGCAAAAAACCCTGTCACCACAGAGACTTTGTCTCAAGTAAGATGGGCAATAGTCCTGAAGTTATTTTCTGGCTTCCACATGGACACACACATACATACACATATGTATACAAACAAACGTGCAAAATCCATCTGACGTGAACTTAGGCGGTTTAGAAGCAGCAAACTTTGATTCATAAGAGGAATATTCCAATGGTACTATATTCTAAATTCATCTGAGGTATGGCCCCAATGTAATTCCTCATAACAATGAATAATGTCTTGCCACAGGCCTGAAAGCAATGGAGCCAATGAATCATGGGCTACTGCCTCCAAGACTTTGTGCTAAAATAAACATTTTCTCTTAGTAAAGAAATTGTCTCAGATTTTTGTTTCAGTTACATCCTACTAATCCACTGGTAAATTCTGTAGTAGCATGGCAAATTATTGCCACTTATTTCTAACTTCCTGATATTTTAGATGATTTTTTTTAGAATTGAGTATTAAGACTTCTGTTCATACTGTTTATACTGATCAGCAGCCCATTTTAAAATAAAACATTCCACTGTCCTGAAATCTTCAAATAGGAAGGTAAATAGAGTTATATGATGAATTTAAAAAAAATTATTGAGAACTTTAATATATGAACATACTACAAGTTAGTCATATTACCATCAAGTTATCCTCTTCTTTTCCCCTCTCCCCCACCCCCATTCCACTGAGGGTCCTCCTCAGTGAGGTACTGGTAATGTCCATGGTGTTAGAAATGTACCAGTTGGTTACTGTGGAGAGGACAATGCCTCACAGTATGGCTTTCTTACTTTGTGTTTCTTTCTACCCCCTTTATTCCAAAATGTTCCCTGAGACTTGGAGAGCATGTTAGAAGTCATTATCACTGTTGAGCTCTCAGCAGTCTCTTATCTTCTTCATCAATGAGATTTGACACTGCTCAGTATCTACTGCCATCTCCATGTGGAAGGTTCTCAAGCTAGCAGTGCAAGCATCACTTGGTAATAATTACTGGTCCCTGGTAGGTGTGATAGAGATTACTCATTCAAGTGCTAGGAACTCTATGTGCTCTTCTTCAACAAAAGATATTACAATCCTCAACATATACACACCAAACATGGGTGCAGCAAGTTTTATGAAGCAAAATCTACTAGATATTAAGTCCGACATAACTGCTTACATAATAACAGTGGGTGTCATTAATAAACAGATCATCTAAACAGGAAATAGAGAAACAATCGATCTAAATGACACCATAGATCAATGGGAATTATCAGACATCTACAGAACCATACATCCAAGTTCTACAGAATACAAATTCTTTTGAGCAGCTCATGGAACCATCTGTAAAGTAAATCATATATTAGGAAACAGAGCAAGTCTTATGAAAATTGACATAACCCCTTCTATTCTATTTGACCAGAATCAAATGAAGCTAAAAATCAACAACAAGAGAACCAACAGGAAATACATCAACTAGACATTAAACACTACATTACTGAACAATGAATGGGTTGTTGAAGAAAACAGGAAACAAACAAATGAACAAAAACTCCTAGAACTAAATTAAAAGGAAATGCAGCCTTTAGAGTTTGTGTACTTGTTTCCTCTATTATAACTTCAGAAATTACTCTGCCCTCAAAAAGAGAAAAGAACTAAAAGGTGAAAATTTTTGTTGAACAAAAATATGAGTCGAATATAAGAATATCATAACCAACATATCATTAAAATAAGTCAGGACAAAAATCAAGGATGCAATGAAGGGTGTCACAAGCTATAAAAACAACCAATTAAGCATTTGCTTTCAAAGCCTGACAGCTTAGGTTCCATTCTCCAGAAACTACTGCATAAAACCAAAATAGTTTCAGAGTAGTTCACAGTATTATCCCATATAATCAAGTGGGGTTGAAAACAGCACAATGAGGGTTCAGAATGGGGACACTTGGACAGGATAAAGTGACCTTCAAAACCATCAGCTTTACCCCCAACATCTTTCGCCAGCACAGCCTAGCACTCCCCTCATGTTAAAACAAGTGGGCTATTGTGGGGATGCAAAGCTTCAGGTGGGAGGGGGCATTTCCGGAAGTGACCTTGGATGTGGGCGGGGCTTCTCCAGATCCGGAAGTGGAGGCGGGGCTGTTTTCCTGTTGCCTAGCTGTGCACATGTCTTCAGCCGGACTTGACTTGGGACTTCTTCAGGAAAGGCAGCTTCTGCTGTCTTGGCCTGGCTTCAAGGTTGGTCCCCATGAATGAGAGGTGTGAATCCCCGGTGGGTCCAGAATGTGTGTGTCCTTGAGGCCGAGTGTGAGAGACCGAGTCCCTGACCCTGGGCCCTGTTTTTCAGACCCCTGCTCATGGAAACGTCGAGGCCTTAGACCCTATGGTGAGGAAGGGAGGACGCCATGCCCACCGAGCCTAGATGCAGTGACCAGGGTGCGGGACCCACCGAGGCTGAGGCTCGTGAGAACCAGCCCCACGGCTCTCTCACCTTTGAGGACCTGCTCCTGCGCTTCTCCCCTGAGGAGTGGGGCATGATGAATGAGGATCAGAAGCGCCTGTATTGTAAAGTGATCATGTCCACCTTTGCAGACGTGCTGTCTCTGGGAATTCCACTCTCCAAAGACTCCCACCTGTCCGGGATGGAGCCACAGGGAGAATATCTGGGGTGTTTCTGGGGCGACACCACCACAGCCCAGGTTCCAATGATGGAGATTCAGCCCATCCCGGCTCTGTCGTCCTGTACAGAGAGCAGTGAGGGTGCCCCTTCTGAGCTCAGGCTTTCTGTAAGAGCACCCACTCCTCCAGCTGGACCTCGTGCTCCAGGGAGCCACCTCCCTGCCATGTATGAGTCCGACGTGAAGGAATTGTTGCCCCTGGCAGTGCAGCAGGGAATGTCCATCAGGGAGAGGAGGCAATATGCATTTGATTCACATGCCCGAGAATTCTCCTTTGTTTTGCCTCACGGTGGTACAGAATCCATTAGAAGGGAAAGGGGCCAGCGCCCATTAGTGACAAGCCACACTTTCCAAGGGCCAGACCAGGCCCTCACTGGCAGTGCACTTGTCCGTCACCAGGGCACTCATAGCAATGGGGGTAGGAAGGCCTCTGACAGTTCACAGACTTTCAGGTGCGAGCACTGTGGGATGGTTTTTGTGAATAAAGGTAAATTCCTTCAGCATAGGAGACTGCACTACGAACTAAAGTGTAGGCAGTGTGGAAAAGCTTTCTACTCTCAAAACTCCCTGTTTCAGCACAAGAAATTTCACACTGGAGAAAGGCCTTATGTGTGCGCTGATTGTGAAACAAGTTTCTCCCATAAAACTGTGCTCATTGCACACAAATGTCATGCTTGTAGGTGTGATGGATGTAGGAAATTATTATCTTCCCAAACTTACCTTGTTAATACACAGGAGAGATCACAGCAGAGAAAAGACTTATGTGTGCAGTGAATGTGGGAAGACCTTTATCTCCAAGTATGACCTTGCCCACCACAAGAAAGGTCATACTAGAGCAACACGAGTGAGTGGAAAAAATCCGTCCATGGAGACTCCAGCCTCCTCCACCAGGGAGGTCATGATGGAGTGAGTCTAGGTGATACTAGAAAACAGGAGCAATTTACCAGCTCATGCTCCACTTTGTTGAGCACTTGAATGATCGCACACGATAAAGATGCCATGATTACAGCAGTTTGATGGATCTTATATGCAGAATTTAGAACAGAAGAGCAACTGGGAAGGAGAGCTTAAGTGTACACAGCATGCGCACTTTCCTTGTGTAACTTTATGTAACTGACTGAATAGTTATTATATTAGCCATTCTGAGAGAGAGCCAGTAAGCAAAAGTTGAATTTTGTGTGTTTGGGCGTGCATGCTGGGGTGAAGATGTACAAGTGCCAGGAATGTGAGACACTCTCAGACTTCAAGTTTGCCCAGGTCCCTTTCTGAGTTATTTTCTTGCTAGTTTCTATTGTATAAGTAATTCCAGTTCTATAAGCAGTCAAGGGCCCACAGTGGTGGTCATTCACCACATTGTAACCCAGGAGGTAGAATCCTGCTGTTTTTCTCCCAGTCCTGCAGGGAAACTTCAAGTGATATAAATCTACTGGAGGCTGCTCATCCCTTCTCCTCTGCTGGCTTTCCTATGGACATGCCTCAGTTCTTGCTAAGAGTACCTAAACTGGAATCTCCTGAAAATTTCCAAATCCTTCCCATCTTCATTTACTATTGATTCTGTGTGATAGTCAAGGTAGATTTTTTTTCCAGCCTTCCAGCCAACCTGCCTTGGAATTTTCCTGCTCTATACTGGAACATGAAGAACTTCTTCTCTTATTTGCATATTAATGTTTAAGTTGTTACTGTCTTGTTATGGTGGGGTTGATTGGATAATAATTGGGCTTTGCCATCAGGAAGGGAGGGCATCCTTTTGTGGGGGCCCAAACATTTGCGTCTGAGAACAACAGAGAGCAGTTCTTTGGCTGTGGCATAATTTGCAAGGCAGCTAATCCTTCTTTGAAACTGATACAACTCTTTGTAGGACCAGGCTTGTGGTCTGCATGTCAGGGTCTTCTGTGAGGCCCAAGGTAATGAAGGTATGACAATCCCTTTTGTTTCATGGGGTAATATTTCACAGCAGGGTTTACTGAAAGTAGCTTTCTCCCAACAAAACATGCAAGTAACCTTTTCCGAATGCCAAAAGCTGATTGGAAAATAAGACTTTATGCAGCCTATGGGGGAAACATGATTAATACATTTCAGGCTTTAATAGATAGGATCTTGCCATATTTTCTAACACTCAAATTTATTAGCGTTAAATATGCAAGTGATATTTTCCTACCTTAAATTTTGGGGTTATTTAATATGCCTGTGTTAAAAGTTTTGTTTTTTCTTAGAAATGTTAAAGTAGGTTTCTTATGAGGGGCTGTATAGAAGATCATCTCCAGAGAGGAGGCTGTCCACGAGGGAGATGCAGGGTAAGAACGGAGGGGTCTCATCTGCAGAATCAAACTCAGAAGACAGGCAGTGGATAAAAAGCACTGGGAGTGGTTACTGGCACAGAGGAAGGAGAAGGGAAATCTGGTTCACAGTGCAGTCTACACCAAGAAAGAGGCATGCACACAAATGGAAAAAGACTTGAAAAAAGGAACTTCCAATGCCTTGCCCATTTTGTCTTACGAAGTTGTCCAAATTAGTGAGGATTTTTAATTTGGAAGTTCCAAATTGGGGTCAGATGTAGACAGCTGAATTAAAAGTTTGGCTTTGAGGTACAGGTTGGTAAGCTGGAGGAGGCTTTAGAGCAAGATCGAGATCCCAGGAGTGGAGAAGGACATCCTGAGTCTTCACCCTCTTGGAGGCATAGAGACAGAGGCAAGACAGCTGGAGGACCCCTGGGGTCTAGGATCATGACTGTCTAGGGAGCCACTAGACTGCCTTTGAGCCTTAACCCTAACTGTGTTTGGTGAGGTGTTGGGTGGATGGCAGATTCAAATGGCAAGAGATATCTGTGCTGGAAGTAGTGGTGGTTGGGGAAATAGGAACATGAATAAAGGGTGAAATGGGGGAGCAAAAGAATGAAAACTGAATTTAGTGAAAGAGGCAATAAAGGGGGAATGGTCGCCCAAGGAATCAGAGTTCAGCACCAGATGTTAGAATTCGGGATTGACTAGTGCAACGTGAGAAATACAAGAGAGAAAGAAAGCCAGCATAGACTGTTTACTGGAGGGACATCAGCTCTCCTGGCATGAAACTGCAGCTGCTGCATTTGAATGTGGGAGAAAGTAGAGACATATATGATGAGAGATGGGGGTGGGGCCTGTCCAGGGGAACTTATAGCTCTTGAAGCTGGATCTTTGAGTTATGAGCTTGTTTTGTAACAGAAGTCCCTTATCATGCTATGGTCCAGGAAAGTTTTGTGGTCCACTGAGGTCAGTGGTCTGAGGCCAGTTGTTCGTTAACCCTTCAACTATCATATCTGCTTCATTTATTTCCTCACATGTTTTTTCAAAAACTGTCATTATGGTAAAAAAATTTTAACATACATTTTTTTCATTTTGTTAATTGATTATTATTTTGGGTTTGTGGGGAGGGACAGAGTTTCACTATGTAGGCCTGAGTGGTCTGGAATACACATGTAGACCAGGTTGTCCCTGAACTTGTAATAGTCCCCTTACTTACCAAGTGCTGGTGTTACACCATACCTAGCTAAAATTTGGCATTTTAAAGCATATAATTTTTGTACAAACTTGTACATTCATAGAATTGTTCAACTATCACCATCACCTAAATCTATGATCTTTTCATCAACCTAAATGAGATCTGTTATCCAAATGGACATTTCTCATTCCACTCTCCTCCCAAGCCCTGGAAACCACTAATCTTCTTTCTGTTCTTTTGGTTTTACCTATCACAGCTATTTTAGAAAAAAAATGTGATCATACAATATGTAACTGCTTTTGATACTCCATATTTGATATATTTATACACAACATGGGCTGTTTTGCAGTATTTTTTGTTGTGTCCAGTTTACTTATAATGTTTTTATATTTAGGTCTCAGATTACTTTGATATTTAATCATAGACCTAATTCTCTGAGAGATAATACAGTCTATATTATGCCCTCTAGTAGTATGTTACACCAAGTATGTGAGTTGTCTTTTCATGGTCAAGACTGAACTGGTGGAATTGAGGAGTGGTAAGAGTGTAAATTAAATTACTAGTTCTCAGCCAAGCATGGTGGGAAAAGCCTATGGTCTTAATAGCCAGGAAGCTGAGGAAAGAAGATCATGAGTTTGAAGCTAGCACAGGATATATGACAAGTCAATCTCAAACAATAAAATGCCACACTTTCACAGCTTCTTTCTTCATTAAGTACTTTTGAGGTAAGTGGAAGTTCTTAAATGTTTTCCAGAGTCCTGGAAAAAAGGCTTTTGGCATTTTATGAGTGAACTGATTCACTGAATTACTGTAAGAGTTAATTGCTGAGGTGCTAAAACATATGTTTATCAGCAGATGGAAAAATACCAAAGAAGGAACTGTCCAGAAAGGGCCCAAAGGGATGAAAAGAAGGAAAGACAATTTAGGCTAAAACAAAGTAAAATGGGGTTCATTGTTAGGGTGCTCTGACTACAGAAATAATTGATAGGCAAATTGCCACATCTTGTTTGTTTACTTACCCCTCTGCTTGGCTATGAAAACTACAAAATGGAAATAAAATCTCAGCTTGGGGCCAAAGCTGCTTTGGAAGGCTACCTCAAGTTCCTTGGCCCCCCGGGTAATAAACTCTTCTACTTTCACTCACACTAGCTTTGGAGTGATCTTTCCAGAGAATTTCTATAACAGAAGGACAGATTTTTATAGTTCTCCACAAAAAGTTAAATTACTTTGTGATAATTTTTTGTTGGTAAAAATATGTCTGTAATAACCTTGCTTCTGATGCTTCTTCTAAGCCCAGTGTTTTGTGCCTTTTTGTTGTGTAGCAGATTCTTCCATATTAAAATATTCTCTCCTGAAGGAGGCTCTGATTCAGAAAATCAAGTCTCAGAGACCTGAAACTTGAAGATCCCCAAGGTTATGTTAATTAGAAACTGAAATATTTCTTGGTGGGGGAGATTTCTGGAGACTCAGGAAGTAAACACGTCTGGGAAAGGGTTGTAGAACCCCACACTAAGATTATATAAAGGGAAAACCATTGCTTGGAAGTACTTTCTGATTGAGCTGTCTTCGTCTTGTAGTGTGCTAGAGACTCTTCAGCCAGCTGAGCTGCCTGCAGGTTGTGCAATGTACTCCCAGGGATGCAGCTTCCAGGAGTCCTCACCTATTTGGGGAGGGGGGTTCAGTGTTGCAAATGCCTCTGAGTCATATATTACTCTTGCAAGCAACCCTACACCCTGTTCCATAAGAAGGTGGCTGATGTGTCTGGATTTCATTTGTAGTGACGGGAGGCCCTGGCACAACCATCCTCTCTCTCTCTCTCTCTGCCTCTAACTCTCTCTCAAAAAGGAAATAAATAAAATATATTTTAATAAGTAACTTAAAATGCCATAATCTGGGTGTCTCAGAATAACATAACATACAATCTCACAGTTATCTGGATGTTTGAAATTTGGTATTAGCATTCTGACACGGTGAAATTTTGTGAAGCTCTCTTCCATGTTTGCAGACAACTACAAACTACCATGGTGGAAAGAGTTTTCTGTGGACTTTGCTCCTACTCCTATGAAAGCATCCCCTCTATTAGATAGCAGCCATACCGATGCATGACCATTTAACCCTAATCACGTCTGAAAAGGCTATTTTCCAAAAGAAGTCACAGTGGGAGTTAAGGCTTCTGTATATGGATTTGGGTAGAGTGTGAACATTCAGTCCACAACAATATGAAATATTTTAAAAGGTTGTTGTAAAAAGAAAAAAAAAGATTGGTTAGACAATGTAACATGAGTTGGTGATACTTAAATCAAGAATCCCTGTGCATTTGATTAAGATATATTGTGAAAAAAAAATAGGCTTCAAGAAAGTATGAACATTTTCATTAAGATAGGACTCAAAGGGGCATGTATATATATTTTTAAATGAAGAACAACAAAGAGGTTGTTTACTCAAAAAATACAATTAGTAGTAGATTTTCAAATCAAATCATCATAATTTTGTTTATTACCAACTTTTGGCAGCAAAAGCTTAGTAATCAGCAGACTTCACAGATAAAAGCATGAAACTTTCTATGTAAGAAAGAAAATAATAGTCCTGAATAATAGCAGCTGGTAGTTTGTCTAGTTGCCTCTAGGCAGGCAATGATGCTTTTTTGCTGAAGATAAACATCACAGAGTATCATCACCATCTTCATGTTTATGGTTGATCAACACAAGGATAAATCCACTCTATAGTAGTGCAAACAAAAAAATTCCCAAAGCCAGGCATGGTGGCCCATGTCTTTAATCCCAGCACTCTGGAGCCCAAGGTAAGAGGATCACTGTAGGTTTGGGGCCAGTCTGAGACTACATAGTGAATTACAGGTCAGCCTTGGCTAGAGCAAGACGCTACCTCAAAAAAATAACTTCCCCGATAATCCGTTTGCTCACCTGATATATTCACGACTTTTGCACAATGTAATTGTAATCCTCTGGCTACCCAGAAAATAATTATAAATACCCAATGCCATATTATTCCTAATCTGTGATAAATACAATCCAGAGCACCACCAAATAGTACCACATTCAAGACCAAGCCTGGCATTTGAATGGCAAACTAGAGCATCTGTTGAAATTTGGTATTAAATGGACCAGATGAATTGGTTCAAAGTGTATATAATAAGTGCAGCTGAACATAGAGCCAAGTATATAATCCCAGCCTTAGGTGGCTCAGCCAGTAAGATTGCTGTAAGTTCATGAGACATAGTGATTTCAAGAAAAATCTGGTATATATTATATCTTAAAAAATGTAAAAGTAAAAATTATGTCGACCAGTGGCTGACATACATGGAAATGACTACTATTCTTGAAATGAGTACTGTGGTAGTTTGAATGTATAGCCCCCAATACATTCAAAATTTTATTAAAGTTTGTAATTTAGATCTACAGCCATTTGGCTGGAGGAGGTGTCACTGTTGGTAGATCCTAGGTTCCAGCCCTAAAGTGTGGATGTAGATTTGGAATTTAAGGATAAAGATAGGCAAAATGCCTGAGCTTTGCCTGGAATTGCTAAGTGTGGCTTTTGGGTTTTGACTTGTGGCTTCTTCTCTTTCTCTGTTTGGACCTATGAAAAAAGGCCAGCTTCTTCTGCCATTATAGAACTTCCCCTGGATCTGTAATCTTCAATAAATATCCCTTCCTCCTTAACTGTGCCTCATTTGGAAGTGACCTGAGGCTGTCTGCTTACAAGTACTTATTTCAGAAAAATGATATTTACTCACTTCTAGCTTTCTGGAACGTCCAACCAATGTGAGGCACTGAAGGAACACAAAGTTAGGACAAGCCAATTCAAATTATTTCTCCTGTGTCTCAGTACTTCTGGAAAAGTCTAAATTGACTTTTATTCAACAGCCTTTCCAGATCATAATGCCATGTTTCCAACATTTACTAACTAATCTTTAACACTGGGAATCGCCCTATATTTTTCCTCTGACCAAGGCTGAAAAATGCTTTCTGCTGTTACTAATCTTGGTGTTGCCTCACATGTTTCCATCAAATAAATAATGAATATTCACAACTACAGCCCTTCTGTTTAAATACTTTTTAAAAGAGTAATTTCTTTTTAAGTCCTAACTGAAAACCTGAAAGGATGGGAGGAAGCAAGAGTGGGTATAATCCATGAAAGCTAAACATTCCTTCATCATGGGCCTGCAGAAAACAGTTTATTTACACTGAGTACTTGAAGAGGATTGAATTAAGGTATCATTATTGAGTTGAAGAACAAATTTAGAAATTCGTTCAAAATGGTGATGAATCCAGAAACTACCAATATTTAGACTCTGTTCCCAACTGTATTAAGAAGACAAGAGAAGGTACTGGGGAAATGGCTTAGTGGTTAAGGTGTTGGCCTGTGAAGCCTAAGGACCCCAGTTTGATTCCCCAGGACTCAGGTAAGCCAGATGCACAAGAGGGTACGTGCATCTGGAGTTCATTTGCAGTGGCTGGAGGCCCTGGCACGCCCATTCTCTCTCTCTGCCTCTTCCCCCCCCCTCAATAAATAAAGAAATAAAATATTTTAATAAAAGAAGACAAGAGAGAACACAATATTATCAGCAGGTGTTCTGACTGAAAAATTGTCACTAAGCAGGAGTTGTGTTCACACGTAGGACATTAGTGCACTGTCAAAGCAGTCTTTCAGGTAAGGGTCATCAGGGAAAGGCAGAAGCTACCTGGGCTCTATCCACCCTTACACTTGGGTTTCCTGCCAACAACTAACCTTGGTAAAATACAATTACAAGTCAACACTCAAGAGACCCTTGTAATCCAGCCCATAGGAAATATCCTTCAGGGTGTATAACAGAGCAGGCAGAGGCTAAGACAGGATCTAGAGAGGCAGTGGGAGATTATTTCATGTCTCATTTTTTTTTATTAAGTAGAAACTTTGTATATATACATCATGTGTTGGATACCAACATGTCCCTCCTCCCTGCCCCCATTTCCACTGAGGGTGGAATCCCCAGTGGGATTGCTGGTATTCACCATATGGTTGTGGATTATGAATTGTGAGAGCAGCAGTCAGTCACTGTTGGGGGAGGGCAATGCCTCTGGATATTCCCTCCCACCCTGTGGCACTTTGAATCTTTTGGTGCCATCTTCCACAAAATTCCCTGAGACATGTAGGGTGTGTTTTAAGTCTACTTTAGTGTTTAACTCTCAGCATGTTCTGGATTTCTGCTTTGGTATGTGTTGAGCATCCTCAGAGTCTGTCTCCATCACCCTGATACAGGTTGTCTGGCTTGCCATGGAAGTAGCATTCTTGCTCATCTCACCCTATCTCTATCTCACCAGGGTTCACTTGGACTGTAGCTAATATGCCAGGGGTGATTCATCTCCTGCCAGGGAGCCAGTTCTCTTCTCTTGTCTTGTTGTTAGATTTTAGTTGTTTTCAATTATTAATGCCTTCTGAAAAAGAAAAACAGATTTTCCAAATGGAGAGTGAGATCAGCATAGTTTAAGATAAGCAGTGCTAATTTAGAGAGATTTTGATGGGTGTAGCCTCTCTTTTGGCTAAAAACTACAGGGTTTTTTCTCATTGGACACCATAATCTAGTTCACCATAGTATTCTAACTCAGATCCCAGTTTCGGCTATAGGTTGCTTTTCACTCAGCAGATCTCTTAGCCAATCAGAAAGCCATTGGTTACCCACCTTTGCACAGGTATGTATGTTTGTTTTTGTATAGTGGTGTCCCCTGCTTGCTCACAACATCTTTGGTTATTTTCCCTTAGCAGCTCATAAAGCGCTTTCCAGTACTATATGGGCAGTACATCTGGGAGCTGGCATTCTTCCAGATTCCAACCAGACCTCGAGATATTCTCAGTTGACAGAATGGGATGACCTCACGAATAAGGTCTTACCTTTTTCCTCAGGTGGGTAATCAAGTGCTTTGACAGAAGCCTGACTTGTTTTGAGGACCTTATAGGGTTAGGCTTCATCCTACCCTCCCCAGGGCCTTTCTTACCAGATGATCACCCCATACTCCTATTGAGGATTATATCTTTTAGTCTATTATACAGGAGGAAGGTTTCTATGGTACCAATTCATTATGGATTTAGTTTTGTGTGTATCTCCCTCCAGCCTCCTATTGCCCTCCCCCAAACACTTCCATCAATATAATCTGTCCCTCTAGTTGCCTGTCAGATACGTCTGCAACTCAAGCTGTTCCAGGTTAGGAATCACACTTAAGGAAAATCATGCAACATTTGTCTTTCTGTGCTTGTGTGAGTTCACACAATATGATCACTTCTAAGTCAGTCCATTTTCCTACAAAATTCATTACAACATTTTACTTACTGCTGAACATAATTCCATTGTGTAAATGTACCACATCTTCATTATCCATTCATCTAGTGATGGGTATCAGTGTTATTCCAGTTCTTAGCCATTATGAATTGAGCATCTATAAACATGGTTGAGCAAATATCTTTGCAGTGAAGAGTGGAGCCCTTAGGGTAGCTGCCTAGTAGAGGAATAGCTGAATCAGTTGGTAGCTCTATTTTCATATTTTAACATATATTTTATATTTTTCTACCTTTAAAATTTTGGGGTTATTTAATATGCTTATGTTAAAAGTTTTGTTTTTACTTAGAAATATTAAAGTAGGTTTGAGGAAGCATGTGTCTTGAGATAGCTTGCAGTGGCAGGAAACCCTGGTGCATCCATTCATACCCTCTTCTCTCTCTCTCATTCTCTGCCTCATCTCTAGTTTGCTAATATGAATAAATATTATTAAAAAAATTAAAAATACAGTTTAGATTGAATGAAAGAAGGTGGTGAGCTGATAGTAAATCTCATTGTTTGATCATTTTTTTTTATCATACTTGAGACCCTGGAGTCCATTGCCAGTGTGATACCAAAAAAAAGTAACAAAGAATTGTATGTAAAAGTATTAAATGTCCATATTTAATTGTATGACATGAAAATTTTGGAAACCTTCAGGCATAAGAATGCACATATGATACTACTGACATTTTTAGGGAAATGAGCATATTGCTAAACCCCAAGGACTTTTTATATACTTTTATTATCTCTTGCTCTTCTTCCTTTGTAATCCTCATCTGCATATCAAATCTACTTTCTTTTCATTATACATTACTTGGAGTTTTTTAGGAATGTGTGTAAATGTCTTTACTTTTTCATCTCCCTTTTTGTAGTAAGTACTGTTCTTTTCAAAAAATAAAAATAACCCAGCCTTAAAAAGTAAAGAAACTTTATGGACTTCATAAACATAGTCTTGCTGAGAAGGCGTCATGTAGCTTTGTTAGGCAGTTAGGGTGACTGGGCCCTTGAAAATAAGAAGCAGGTATGTCTTTGGGCCTATCTTTGCAGTCTGTACTTTGCTAGAGATCAAAGGATGGTCTGACTCCTTATGGCTTGCTTCATGGAGATCTGTTTTTTCCACAAACAACCTGAGCCCCTCCTGAGAGGGAGATATTTTCTAGGACTTAAATCTAAGCCTAACACTGTGGTTGGTCAAGTTCAGCCTCATAACTTGGTATCATGGCTAGCTTCTTCCTGAAACAACCCCTAGCCCAGACCAGTCAGCTGTCTATGTAGCTCACCTGAGCTGGAAGTCAGGGCCCACTACCATAAGGTTATAAATAATGTTATAAATATATTTATGTGGGGAAGGCAAGTTCTCTGGGATGCCTGATAACGCGCGAACCTCCATGTTCTAGGGTTTTTCCCTGGCTATCCTGAGATGAGGGGAGAACCTCCTGACTCCGACTTCCCACATGGGCTCTTTACTTTCTCTTTACCTCCACATGGCAGGATCTCTTTGTAGTTTCTTTCTTTTCCTCTCTAACTCTCTTTTATATTTCTTCCAGGCCTACCATGTGAGCTCTCAGACTATGTGGGTGTATTCATTTTCCTGCACTTGGTTTTGTACTTCCCTCAGTAAATAGAATAATTTAATAATTATCCTTCTCAGTCTTATTTTATTTAATTTTCCAGTTAAAAGTAGACATGAACCTAGGGACTGGAGTTCAAGGACATTCCTGAACTCCTGACATTCCATTTCATTACAAAACAAAGGCACTCCTCAACATGAAACCCACCACTTATATGGAATGGAGTTGTAAGATTTTTCTAATTTGTATCATGAAAAAAATCAGAAAATATTGGGGAAGATTGAAGTTTGTGGGCCCATGGTTCTAGAGGTTCTTGCCCTTGAGTAGTGGCTCCACTGTATTAGGCCACTGATTAGGCAGCAGCATATGGCAGAGCAAAGGGCTTGCCTCATCAATATAAGAAGGAAAAATGAAGAGACTAGAGTCAGCCAGTAACCTTCAAGGGCACATCACCTGTCATTACATGAGAAACTCCCTTAAGGTTCTATATATGTTTTTGTTTCTTCTTGTATCTTCTTTTCACTTATTTTTACTACAAATCTTATTGTTATGTAGCTCAGACTGCCCCCAATCTGTTCTCCTGCTTCACACGTCCAAGTAGCTAGGACTAGTATTATTATAGATTGTAGACATAACATCAGGTAGAATGGTCTACTAATGGTTCATAACAAGTCTTATCAGCACCATGCTAGATAACAAACCTTTAAGCCACACACCTTTCGGAGCATTCAGTAGTCAAATTAGAGTAATTACCAAGATTTTATATTAAATATACCAGATTAAACAGTTTGTAGCATAATAAATGCTAAAGTATGGAATGAGCAGTTGCTCACATAAAGTAATTCAAAAGCCTTAAATTATCAATGAAATGAGTGTAAGTATCTCGTAAGTATATTGCTGATAATTGCTTTTCTATCTTTCCCTGTCCTCTTACTTTTATGTGGGTTCAGCCAGTGTAGGGCGCCTAGAAGGTACACTATAAATACAGACTTCATTTTCCTCTGTGCTTCAGCTGGCCTTTCTGGAAATGACTGCATTTGCTGTAGCTCCAGTAGCACTTCCATATTATTAGCTCATAGATGCAACATTTACCAAATGATTTTGGTCCATGAAGAACAATCAAACAAGGCTAGTTTGTCCCTTCTCCTGGATGCTAACTGTATCTTACTGATCCTAATCTATATAAACCTGCTTCCTACTCATGGCCCTAGTCATGTAGACAGAAAAATTTAAATCTACCAATGATAGAGATGGTTTAAAATGACACTAAAACACCTTATAAATGTCCTGAGTGACTGGCTCAGGCTTTGGAAGTTATTCCTGTGAGTCTATGTCAACAGAAACAAATCTTCTCATTCTCAATTCTACCTCTAGTCTCTGTTTTTTGAGCAGCATTATATGGTGATGGACTGGGAAACGCTGTGCTGTGGCAGAACCTTTGAGCTACCATCTCTGCAGGACTCACCTGTGGCGTGAAGTAGACCAAGGATGACTGAGAGGCACAGCTGCCTGGTCTTTGTTTGGGATCCAGACTCTGTTGACTGTGGCTTATGCTGTCACTTTGTTCTGCCTGGAGGATCTGATGAGGAGAGTGGACAAATCATCTGGGACTTCAGGAAATGGTAAGACACCCAAGGATGCTCAGTTAGTCAGGCTCACAAAGTTGATAGAAGGGGAGCTTGATCACCTCACAGAATTTTTTTTAAATATTTTATTTTTTTTGAGAGAGAGAAAGAAACAAATAGATAAAGAGAGAGAGAGAATGGGTGCTCCAGGGCCTCCAGCCACTGCAAATGAACTCCAGACACATGTGCCACCTTATGCATCTGGCTTACATGGGTCCTGGTGAATCAAACCAAAGTCCGTTGGCTTTCCAGGCAAATGCCTTAACTGATAAGCCATCTCTCCAGCCCGACCTCACAGAAATTTTATAATTGTCTTAGTTAAGGCTGCCTCACACACAAATAGCCATCTAGAGTTTTTGTGGTAAAAGTATACTTGGTATGAATGTGTGTGTGGCTCCATGCCCTTGAAGATACTGAGTCTGAGGGGGCCCCAACCTGTAGTTCTGTGGTGTTTCATACAGCATATTAACTCACCTTCCATATTCAGAAGTGCTGACCTGGTCCTAGGGTTATATGGATGCATCTCTAGGCAAGATACACCTAAATCCTTGCAAGGGCAGAAGCCAACAAGTGAAGTGTGTTCTGTCCTGAGAAATGCCAGCCCAGGAGGTCTTTGTCTTCATTTCTGTTCTGCTACAATGGTACAGTGGGAGGTTCATCATGGGAGGGGTCCTCCTTTACGCCTATTATCCTAGACTGCGTGATCAGAAACTTCAGGAAGATTCAAGAGATTATGGTACTAAGATGACACCAGGGAAGTTGAAGACCCTCTGTGAGTTAGGATGGCCAGATTTTAATGTTGAGTGGCCCACTCCAGAAAGAACTCTGGATGTGACTATGATTAAGACAACATATCAATTGTTAATGGGACAACTGGGCCACCCATACTAGTTCCCATATATAGATTCTTGGGTACAATTGTCTTTGAGGCAGCCTCCCTAGATATGGTTCTGTGCTCATAGGCAGGGACAATACAAGAATATCATGGCAAAAACCCCGAGGCAGCCTAGAGAAAGAGCCCTGCCGTAAGACTTCTGCCATTAGGATGTTACCTCACCTGAAGAATCCAAGCAGATGGGGTGCAGCCTTTAGTCAACCCAGGACCAGCAACCTGGCCTTCATATGCCCTTCTGAAAGAATAGTAGCACCCACCATGTGGCAGAGGATGGAAGTGTCCAGGGTAGACAACCCATTTTTACTACCAGCCAACAAAGATTTACTTAACAGGAGACAAACCCAAAATTCCTGGGAGCAAGTGGATTTTGTCACATATGGATACCTAACTATTCATTAATAGTCAACCCCCTCTAGAAAATAATAAAAGAGGGAGAAAAAAAGAACATCTGATTGGGGACAGTAGCAACAAGAAGCATTTTTAATCCTGTATGCACTGCTCTTTTGGCAGAAAAGGAAGAGCCAAGGGGCCTATAAAAGTGAGGGAGTCTTTGGGTCATAGAACCAATATGATGATGGGCTGGCCCTAAGACAGATGGGGGAATCTCTTATTTAAAAATATTTACCCGCCCTTATCCATACTGAAATTCCTTCTGGTTCTTCCACTAAGCCTGCATGTGTATAAGTTCGCTAATCTCAGAAATTCCAGAGAGGTTAGCTTTGTCTATAGCCTGACTAATGGCACCTGACAATGAGAGACAAATGGACAGGCAGCCACAATCACTCAAGGGAATTTGAGCACAGCTGCTCTGGTTTCTCCATGTCTGTCCTACAACCCTGATCATGAGCCTATGCTCAACACACCAGTGCAAACTGCCTGCCTCCAAGATTTTTTTTAACTTCAAACAATGAGAAGACTTTACAAATCAAAAGATACAAAAGCAAAAGCAGTCTAGATTTAATTTCTTTCTAAAAGGAGCTACAAATTTAGAGACTAACAATTTGCTACCTTTTCTAATTCTCCAGGAAAATGAATATCTTTACATTCAAAGTCACAATTACAAGGGTCAATATGATAGGATGTTCAATTCTCTGTTCTATCATTTCTCTCATTCTTCGTAATATAAATTATACAAATAGATAACCATGTACTGTTTAAAGATGTTGCAAACTGACTTTAAGTTTGGGGTCAAAAACTCCCTTGCCTCAGATATGAGTTGTGTTAAATTAATTAATATGTTTCCTGAGACCTTCTTTTAAATCAAGAACAAAAGGGGAAACAAACAACACAAGGTTAATATAAAAGTATATTCTATCTTGCCTTTGATAGATCTCTATCAATTTGATAAATTTCTTTTATTCCTTACTAAAATGTAAGATTTTTGCTAGCCATAAAGGCAAAATAAGAAAACTAAGTCTTGTAAGATTAAAGTTTCTGAATGCTGAAACACTTGTTCATGCCAGTTCTGTCAAATGGTAATCACAAAATCTGTTTTTTATTTTTTTAAAAAAAGTTTCAGTCATAAAGACTTCTGTTTGTAAATGAGCTAAAGAAATTCCCCACGTTCATTTACAGTGGCTAGACACCCTGACATGCCCATTCTCTATCTGCCTCTTTCTCTCTCTCTCTCTCAAGTAAATAAATAAAAATTAAAAAAAATAAAGCCAGGTGTGGTGGCATGGTGGCGCATGCCTTTAATCCCAGAACTCAAGAGGCAGAGGTGGGTGGATTGCTGTGAGTTCGAGGCCACCCTGAGACTACATAGTGAATTCCAGGTCAGGCTGAACTAGAGTGAGACCCTACCTTGACAAATCAAAAAATAAAAATAAAAAAATAAAAAATATTTGGGGGCCATCCATTCAAATGACTACAATTGCCTAAGCTAGGATATCCTAACGGTTATAAAAATATTGTTTTATGTAGGTTAAAATGACTAAATAGCTAGAGGTGCTAACTTACAGAATTGATTTATGTGACTCAAAATGTCTCTGATGAGTTTTAAAATCAAAATGTTTTAGGTCAACAATGACCAGATTTTGCTCTATTCTTAAGCTACATGAGATTGGTCTTGGTCAAGATTTTACATTAAACAATTGTCTCAGTACTGATATATTGAGTAAATTAATTCTCAAAACATATTCCCTGCTCTGGGGTATAGCATCATGTTCAAATGATCTTCACATGAGAGAGAAATGCTCTTGGACTCTGTTGTTCTGCTTCCAGCTTTCCCTGGGTAATTGGTATGCACTCAAGTATACAGACTAACTAATGATCTTTTCTAAAACAAATGCTGTCCTGATTGAGTTTTCCTGACAATTTCTGGGTGAAATCATTTGATTTAGATTTATTGGTTAAAATATATATTGTTTCCAGGGTTGTTAACCTGTTCTGTCTGTATTTGTAGCTGACAAAGATTTAAAAAGCTAAGACATGCCTACTTTCTATGTTACAGATATGGCTTACATTGTCACCTGACAACTAAACTTAAATGTTAAATACAAGTGTTTTTAAGCTTTTGCACCACTCTGTAACAAGATCTGTTTTATTCAAGACTAATCTAACCAGACATATTCATTCTGTTCTCCAACACTGGTATACATGTTCTTCTGAATGCTTAATAACCATATGTAGAAGCCAAAGCCAATTAGAGACAGTGGGCTTAAAAGGGCAACCTATATCTTGGCTCCTGTTCCCAGGTCAAAAAGGTCACAGAAGATAATGGGAGACTTGTAGCATGTCCTATAACTCTGGTAACCCACCTGTATTCATGATTAGGGCAGACATTGAGACCCAGAAATTGGAACCGAGTCAGTGTACAATCTGAAAGAGGAGAGTCACAACACAGAAATGCTTCCAAAGGAAGCCACAAGGTCAGAATAACCTTGAGTTATCCTAGCAGATGACACAATGCTGAGAGCCATAGTGCTCCTCATAAGCCTCAGTTCCTAGTAAATGTACCCTGAGCTGGAATCTCCTGCAAGTTTTCAAATGTTTTCCTTCTTTCAGGGACTATTGACTGTGTGAGTAAAGATGAATTTTTTGAGCCTTCAAACCATCCTACCTTGGAACTTTCCTGCTGTACACTGAAATACAAAGGACTTGTTCTCTTGATTGCATATTAAGTCATAACTGTGCTTGTCACTGTAGGGTTGATTTGAAAAACAATTGGACTTTGTCACCATGAAGGGAGGGGCTCCTTCTATAGAGCCCAACACTTAGTGTCTTAGAAAGAACATCAGAGAAAAGTTCTTAATGTGATGTGGTTTATCTTGCAATGCTACCAAAACCTTCATAGGAAAAGATTCAGGGCTTTGTGGGACCAAGCTTATGACTTGCATTCCAGGGTCTTCTGTGCTCCTAAATGAAATGAGGGCAAGACAACCTCCAGTGTTTCTGAATCCAGCATGACTTTGGTCCCTTTTGTCCCATGAGATGATATTTTGCAACAGGATTTGTTGAAAAGTATCTTTCTTCCAAACAACCCACATGTTCTCCAAAGGCAAATAAGACGTATGCAGCCTAACTGGGAAACATGATTCATGTTTTAATAGATAGAATCTGTGATCTTTTCTAATGTTCAAATTTATTGATATTAAAAATGTAATTTATGGGCTGGGAAGATGGCTCAGCAATTAAGGTACTTGCCTGCTAAAGCCTAACAACCTGAGTTCGATTCCCCAGTACCCACGTAAAACCACATGCACAAGTGGCACATACATCTGGAGTTCATTTGCAGTGGCTGGAGGTCTTGGTGCACCCATTTTCTCTGTCCATCTCTCTACTATGTCTCTCTGCTTTCAAATAAATAAATAAAAATATTGAAAAAAAGAACACAGTTCAGATTGAATAACAGAGGGTAGTGACTTTTATCATTTTTCTGGTATGTGTGAGGTCCTAGCGTCCATTGCCAGTGTGATTACACAAAAAAGAAAAAATTGAGATTCACTCTTAAAAATAGATTTATGTTATTTATTTATTTATGAGAGAGGGAGAAGGCAAGAATAGGGTGTGCCAGGGCCTTTAGCCATTGCAAACTACAGGTGCATGCACCACTTTGTATATCTGGCTTTATGTGGCAACTAGGGGATGGAAACCGGGTTCTTAGGTGTTGTAGGCAAATGCTTTAACCATTGACATTTCTCTCCAGCCCCAAGATTAATATTTTTATTATTTTTATGTGACATATATAAATATGTTTATTATCTTATGTGAAACTAATTTATCTCTCAATAGTTTTATTTATTTAATAATAATCCAGTTAGTAGTACATATTTAAATTATACCATATGAAAAATTTGGAAACCATTGTGCATAAGAATACACATGTGGTACTATTGATATGATTAGGGAAATGAGTATATCCTCATTCCCCAAGGACTCTTTGTACACTTTAATAATCTCTTCCTCTTCTTCCTTTGTACTCCTCATCAGCATATCAAACCTACTTTCTTTATTCATTATGCATCACTTTGAGTTTTATATAAATGCCATACGTTTTTTCCTTCTTGTAATAAGAACAATTGTTTTGAGATTAGTCAATTTTGATAATATTTTTACTTCTGAGTAATATTTCTCTATGTAGATATACCTGAGTTTTATGTCATGCATCATTTGTTTATAACATGTGGGTTGTTAAATGTTTGGTATAAAAAAACAGCTTTAAAAAATAAAGGATCTCCCTCACTGGTATGAGACCTATAGCTAGAGCTGGGAAACAAGTCAGAACCATATCCAAACATAAACCCACTCTCCAATATCAAGCTACCGTCAATTGTGGGCTACAAGAGGGCCTACACCTATTAAATTCTCTATAAAAAAAAAAGGGTTATCTCATTTGTCCTGATGCTAACTTACTCTCCGTTGGAGAATCTGCTTCTCTTTTTCAGATAGATGTAGATCCTAAGGAGAGAGCCACCCCATCATACCTCCAAAGGGCCCTTGCTGAAACTAAGAAAAATTGGCAAAAGAAGCAAGGGGGCTGTTTTCCTGATGAACCGAATACCAGCACAAGGGGGAAAGGAGATGAGCACAGAGAAAAATCAACTCCTACCAAATCAGAAAGCCACAGCCTCAGAGGCCCCCAACACCTCATCACTGAAGCAGACCAAAAATGAACCCAACATGGCTCAGGGAAATTTTGCGGAAGAGGGGGCCGAAAGAATGTCAGAGCCACATGTTGAGTCATGATATGCAGAGACATTTAGCTTACCCATAACTGTAGGCTAACTCCACAATGCATGACCCGTATACCTCAACAAGGAGGGGCCAGGGGGAGGGGGTAGGTCATGAATGAGCCTAATAATGGTACCAAACAGACTGTAAAAAATAAAAATGAAAAAGAAAAAAAAAGTTTGGAATCTAAACAAAGTGTTTCATGGCTGGTTCTTTCTAGATGATTCTCAGAACTTATTGGTTAGCTATATACCTTACCTCAGGATTATTGCCCCATTTTTATATTTATCACTCTAATCTTAGTGTCATGCATCAAAATATCTTTTGTGCTCAAATTTATCTCTATCCCCTTTTAAATTATTTTTTCATTTGTAGGTGAGGTATGTGCATATCTTTGTTTGTAAGCATGTGGGTACATGTGCACCTATATGTATGTATATATGTATGTATGTATGTACATATGTATGTGGAGGCCAGAGGTTGATGTCATGTGCCTTCCTCAATTGCTTTTCATTTATTTACTGAGGTAGGGTCTCTCACCTGAACGCAGAACTCACTGATTTGGCCAGTCCAGCTGGTCAGCTTGCCCCAGGAAACCCTTGTCTCTATCTGAGCACTGGGACTACAGATGGGTTGCCACCATCACCTGGCACTTAAGTGGGTGCTAGGGATCTGAACTTAGATCAAGCTTATACTGCAAGCATTTTGGTCACTGAGCCATCTCCTCAGCCCCACTGTCTCCTTTTTAAGAAAATAGGATATTTCTGGTCACACTTAAGACTCATCTAAATAACCCAGTATAATGTCTCCATATCATAACCTTTAAATTAATCAAATCAGGAAAGTTCCCTTTGACATATAATGCAGCATTTATAGGTCCAGGAATTAGGACACAGAAATTTAGAAGTCATTATTTTTCTTAATATATATTTTATTTTTTTATTATTAGATATGGACATATTTTGTATGTAAACATCACATATTGGTACCATCCTTTCCCTCCTCCCTGCCCCTTTTCTGAAGAGGCCTTCCTCATTGAGGATTCAGGTCAACCCCATGGCGATTGTGGGTCATGCATTATGGGACAGCAGTCAGTTATGGGGGAGAGACAATGTTTCTGTACAAAATGTCCCAACTTGTGGCTCTAACAATCTTTCTGCCCCCTCTTCCACAAGATTCCCTGAGCCATTCTGGGAACATTTTAATTCTACTTCAGTGATGGGCACTTAGGAGCACCTAGACGTCTGGTTTAGTAGGTGTTGAGTGTCCTCAGTATCTTTCTCCATCACCTTTCTGCTGATATTAGCTTAACTGAGAGTGCAACATGCTTGCTCATTTCCCCAATTCCTCTGTGGTTTCAGCTGGGGCCAGGGTGGACTGCGCTGGTTCGTGTATCTCCTCAAGTCCAGTTCCCACCTGAAAAAGAGAAGCAGATTCTCCAACGGAGAGTGAAGTCAGTGCCAGTTAAATGGGATAACCATTACTAATTTAGAGAGAATTAAAAGGGTTTAGACACTTACAGTGTAAGGTTAGTGGGAGCTTCACAATGGAAAGCAGAATCATTATCTGGATATGATTCTGACTTCTTTCCCAGTTCCAAATATGGTTACCTTTCCACTGAGCACATCTGTTAGCCATTCCAAGAGTGGTACCATGGCTGTGTACCACTATTGCACTTGTGTGAGCATCACGTCAGGTTTTTTGCTTCTGAGTCACTTGGATTTTGAGTTGCTTGGAAAGACATTGGCCACTTTCCCCTGGTAGCCCATGTAGCACCTTCCAGCGCTAGATGGGCTAATTATCTGGGGACTGGCTCTCCTCTGAATCCCAATCAGTTCTCTCCATGGTCCATGCCAACAGCAATTGGTGTCTTCAGCAGTAGGGTCTTACTGTTAACCTCTGGTGGGTAATCAAGTGCTCTGACAGAAGTCTGTCTTGTTTGTTTTGGGAGATCTAGTAGGTCCCTCTAATCAACAGCTCATTGTGGATGTAGACCACATCCTGCTACAGGGAATTACAGGCCAGCACCAAGCGAAAAGAAACAAGCAAAATCTAGAGAAGAAAGAGAAACAGGAGAAATTTTAGGTTAGGTTGTGTCTCACTCTCTCTAGGTCCCTTTGATTCAGGTGCTCCCTCTAAGGTTTGATTGAAGGTTTCACCTTTTAGTCTGATTTCCAGGATATAGGATTCTAAACTCCAGTAGCCAAGGAAATTAAACAACCATTCAACCAATGTTATCTCATGAAGCTAAAAAGCTTTTGCACAGACAAACATACCATAAGCAGAACCAATAGATTGCCCACTGAATGGGAGAAAATCTTTGCCAGCTATAACACTGACAGAAGCCTAATATCTAGAATCTACAAAGAACTCAAAAAATAAACAATAAAAAAAATCAAACAACCCACTCCATAAGTGGGACAGAGAACTAAATAGGGAGTTCTCAGAGGAAGAATTACAAATGGCTAACACACACTGAAGAAAATGTTCAACATCCCTAACCACTAAGAAAATGCAAATCAAAACAACTATGATATTCCCCCTCCCCCCAGAAGAACAGCAAACATTAAAAAACCAAATGAAAAAAGTGTTGGTGAGGCTGTGGAGAAATAGGAACCCTCACTCACTGCTGGTGGGAATGTAAGCTGGTAAAATCACTGTGGAAATCAACTTGGAGACTCCTGAAAGGAATGAATACAGAGTTACCAGAAGATCTTGTTATTCCCTTATTGAGCATTTACCCTAAAAGCTCCACATCTCAGTGCAGAGATATTTGCTCAACCATGTTTATAGATGCTCAATTCATAATAGCTAAAAACTGGAATCAACCCATCGTTGGATGAATGGATAACCAAGATGTGGTATATCTACACGATGGAATTCTACTCAGCAGTAAGAAAAAATGACACATTGAAATTTGTAGAAAAATGGTCCAACATGGAACAGATCATTTTAAGTGAACTCACACAATCACACAGAAAGACAACCGTCACATGACCTCACTCATCTGCAGTTCCTAACCTGGATCAGCCCAAGTTGCTGACATAACTGACTAGCATATTGAGGCTTAGACAATAGGGATCACAGGGCTTGGGGGATGGGAAAGGATAGGGAGTGCACAAAATCTGGAGTCATTATTTTTTGAGGTGTGCGTGTATGTGTGTACATGTTTCTGTGTGTGTGTGTGTGTGGCATACATGCATATCTCAGTATTATTTGAGGTGTTGGTCCTCACCTTCCAACATGTGTGAAGCAGAGTATCTCAGTGTTCACCACTGTGTGCTTGCTAGCTGGTCTGAAAATCTCTAGGAGATTCTAGTATTACTACCACCAATCTCATCATAGGAGTACTGGAATTACAAATGCCTACCACAGCATCTGACTTTTGCATGGCCTCTGGTTATCAGGTACTCATGCTTGAGTGCAAAAGTTTTATCCACTGAGCCATCTCCTTAGCCATGAAAGTAATTATTTATCCCATTATCTATACATTATATATAGAATACAGCCTATCCCCATGTTTATTTATCATATGATATATAATTGCAATTAACACAAATATTTAAACATTATATGCAATATTTAGATGCATTTGCTTATTTATATTATAAATTTATGTAAATAATCTACAGTTACATTTGTGTATGTATATGATAACTGGCCCTTAATTTTAATTATGTAGACAACAAATGTGATCATTAGAACTCTTAATCAAACTTCAACAGGAACTTTAACTCTTCAGCAGATGGCCTGGAAATATAAAGCAGTGCTTTCTGATTTCTAAGAACTTTCCTGTTTTATTTAGCTTCCTTGAAGGATTATAGCCCTAAATATATGAAAATTTAACCTGGAAAATACATGAACTAGAATGAAAGAAGAGAAAGTGAACTTTGGACTAATTTACATTGAAAGCTTAAGTTTTCAGTAAATTCTTATTTTATAAATACTAAATTATCATTTTGGACCGATATCATATAGAAATATTCAGAAAGTAGCCACATTACTTAAATTCGTCCAATAACATCAACTCTTTCTTACAGTGATATTTCTCTTAGAAGTGCCAAGGACTTAAGACTGTGATAGATTTTTACAGGGCCATATATACTTACATTAATTATCTTGTGTTGCCATA
Organism: Dipus sagitta; assembly: GCA_036346955.1. Classification (NCBI taxonomy): domain Eukaryota; kingdom Metazoa; phylum Chordata; class Mammalia; order Rodentia; family Dipodidae; genus Dipus; species Dipus sagitta. The sequence goes on from CM070776.1 coordinate 35,247,813, forward strand.
ATAAAATATGGGTGGCTTAAACAACAGAATTTTATTTTTCACAATTCTGGACACAACAATTCAAGGATTAAAGTGTCAGTAGAGTTTATACCTAGTGAGAGTTCTTTACCTGAGTTGTAAATGTTCCTTTCCTTTTCTTTCTTTCTTTGAGATAAGGGTCTCACTAAGTACCTAGGCTGGCCCATGAACTAGCAATCCTCCTGTCTCAGCCTCTTGAGTGTTAGAATTAAAAGTCTTTGCTACCATGCTCAGTTTAATGACCACTTTTCTGATGTGTCCTCACATGAACTTCCCTTAGTATGTAAACTTGGATAGAGAAAGATCTCTTCCCTTCTTCATATAAGACAACTAAGGTTATTGAACCAGCAGCATACCCTTAAAGAATCACTTCATTTCCAAGTAGCCCTACCTCCAATGTAATCACATAATGAGTGACACTTTAACATATGATTTTTTAATTTATTTATTTATTTATTTGACGGGGGAAGAGGCAGATAGAAAGAATGGGTTTGTCAGGGGCCTCTAGCCATTGCAAACAAACTCCAGACATATGTGCCACCTTGTGTATCTGGCTTACATGGGTAGCGGGAAATTGAACTTGGGTCTGAGCCTTCTCAGGCAAGCACCTTAATCTCTAAGCCATCTCTCCAGCCCTAACACATGATTCTTTAAAAAAATAACATTTTTGTAGCTGGGCATGATGGCACATCAGAGAGAAGAGAGAGGAAGAATTGGCCCACCAGGGCCTCCAGCCACTGCAATCAAACTCCAAATGCATGCAGCCCCTTGTGCAAATGTGTGGCCTTGAGCATGTGCCACCTTGTGCATCTGGCTTACGTGGGATGTGGGGACTTGAACATGGGTCCTTAGGCTTCACAGGCAAGTGTGTTAACCACTAAGCCATTTCTCTAGCTCTCAACATATGAGTTTTAAAGGGACATAATACAATCTGTAACAGCAATAGACACTAAAATATTGTATCATAATATTAACTAATCCAAATGAAAACAAAATTTTGTATTTTGTTGCTATATATTGTAAATATGACCAAATAAGTCAAAGCAACATCACAGACTATTATAGTTACCTTCTCATTGCTGGCACAAAACACCAAACCAAAAGTAACTGATGGGAAGAAAGAATTCAATTTTAATTCATAGTTTCCATGGGAAGCTCAATGATGGCAGGGCAAAGGATGGCATGAGCAGAGGCTAGACAGCATCTCAGCCATAGCAGGTAGATCACCACAGCATGAGAGTGAGCCAAATACTGGCAAGGGGAAGCTGACTGACTTTAACACCCATAAGACTGCCCCCAACAACACATCTCCTCCAGCAAGGCTCCAATTCCCAAATTTCCACTAGCTGGGAATACATGAGTTTATGGGGGAACACCTAATTCAAACCACCACACACACAAATATGTACTTATGTTTCATATATATGTATGAGGTAAGAAAGACAAATTACGAACAAACATCTCTATGCAAATATGCAATCAGACTTATTGTGCTCTAAGCATAGAACAGGAACAAATACATATAATTTTCCTCCACATGTTGATGAATATTGGGATGCTATTTTTACTAAATTAAAGTGTTTTAGACATGCATGACACCCAGCATCCTGACAGACTTTAATTCCACAGCACTTAATAACACATACTTTTTATTGTGTGTGCATATTCATGTTCATATGTGTGACTGTCAGTGTATACATGCCATAGCATGGGTGTGGAGATCAGAGGTCAACTTCAGTTGTTCACCTTGTTTTGAGGCAGAGTCTCTCTTGTTCTTCACTGCTGTGTACACTAGGCTATTGGCCCACAAGCTTCAGAATTCTCCTGCATCCGCCTCCATTTTCTCTGCAGGTGTGCTGGGATTTAAGATGTTGTGCTATGTGTCCAAGTTTTATGTGGGTCCTGTGGATCTAAACTTGAGGTTTTGACTTTTACTGTAAGCACTGGACCCACTCAGCCATATCCACTGCTCCTACATCCTTTCTAAAGTTTAGAAAATGAATATAATATAAATGATACACTAGAAAAAGTAACTCAAGCAGTCAATAAATGCAGAAATTCAGAAAATCTATGAAATAAAGAAGGATCAAGTATTTCAAGAAATATCTCATATTTTAGAGTGACTTCTAGATTGAACTATAACATGAAAGTAGTCTTACTTCACCACCTGTGTTCTCAAATCTATAAAAACCTTAATAAACTGAAAATTGGTGGCTTTTCTTAAACTCATCAGAAAATTCAGGTGACAGGAAAGAAAGGTCACACTGAAGCCTGGAAAAAAGAGCTAATCCAGAACAGGGCATCTAAAACCTAGTCATCTGACATAGTAGCCACTAGGATGCTAAGTTTATAGGAATAACAAAATTGTAATAATAAAGTTTTAATATATCAAGAAAAATAACTATAATCTCTTCCTACCTATGGAAGTCCATTTCCCTGACTATCTCCCTATGGCCTTTCTGTCTCAGGTAAAACATGTCAGAATTGAGAAACACTTGTAAAGACAAAAGCTTAATAAAAGGCTGATATTTAATCATGCCAGTTCTATTACTCCTTACAGTATTACTAGACCAAAACATGTTACAATTACATTAAGTTACAGCAGAAAAAGCTATAAGGTTAAGACTCTACCTAGGAACAAACTACAGGAAAGTTCAAAACTAACAGAGACAAAAACATGATATTGGAGTTTGAAGCCTTTGGGACCTATAACTACATTACAAACAGCCTAATTCCAAATGAGGTTAACAAAATCCCTCATTATACAGGTCTGTTTATCTCATTCCCTATTTCCAGATAAAAACATTTCTGATTTCAATCAAACGTTTTAAGTTATACTAAAAGATTTAAAAAAAGCAAACGAAACATCAGTTTGAAGAAAAAAGCAAGCATCAGAACTAAACTCAGATATGACATACAATTCATAAGTAGCAAACTTAGAATTCAAAATAACTATAATGAATATGGTAAGGGGGCCTATGGAAAAAGAAAATAATATGTAGGAAGAATTAACACTAGAGACAAAGACATGAAAATCTAATAAAGAGGAAATGATAGATATCAAAAATAATAAAACAGAAATGAAGACTATATTTGATGACCATAGCAACATGCTGCACATTGCACAATTGGCGAGCTTCAAGATATGACAAAAACTATTGTAATGAAAATCAATTATAATAATGATTAAAAATAATAAAGCAGAACATTTAATAACAGTGGAACTTTCAAAAGGCTTAATATAAGTAAAATTATAACACCAGAACAAAAGTCAGAATATAAAAAATATTTGAAACAGTTGTGGTTGAAAACTTTCCAGAATTAGTGATGGGCATCAACCACAAGTTAAAGAAGCTCAGAGAGAAAAAAAAAAAAAAAACATGCAAGAAAAATTTCCCAAACTATCTTTTCCTGGAGGCATCCTGTTCATATTGTATGTATTCAATAGCAAGGAAGGTCTCCCATGTATTATTGTTGAATCATCTATTTTTTTTTCTCTTTAGGTCTGTTGGATTTTGCTCTGTTATGTGTCTATAGATGTTATATCTTACAGATATATTGACCCTGTATTATTATAAAACAATGTACTTTATCTCTAATCACATTTTTAAAGTATTTATTTATTTGGAGAGAGAGAATGGCACCCTAGGGCCTCCTGCCACTGCAAATGAATTCCAGGCACAAATGCCACTTTGTGCATCTGGCTTTACATGAATAGTGGAAAATCAAACCCAGTCTGTCAGCCTTTGTAACCAAGTGCCTTAATTGATGGACCATCTCTCCAGCCCCTCTAATAACATTTTTGTTCTAAGGTGTCTCTGTCTGAAGTAACTATAGCCATTCTAGATCTTTTATGGTTTGTATGTAATCGCTTTTTGCATCCTTTTACTTTCAGTCTATATATTTAAATCTATAATGTGTCTCTCAAAGCAGCTTATAATAATATTTCGTTTTGAGTCAATCTGACTGTATCTGGTTTTCATCAGATTGTTCAAGACATTCATATTCAATTTTATTATTACTATAATTAGATGCATATATAGTCTTTTAAAACAGATATGAGACTTAAGTTTTACTTGAAAATTAGGTGTGGTGGCACATGCTTATAATATCATCACTTGGGTGGGTAAGGCCCAAGGATTGGGGTCATGGATCTCACTGTATAACCCAGACTGACATCAAACTCCAATCAGTGAGGCCAAGCTCAGGTAGCCTGAGCCTGAATCATGTGAGGAAGAGCTTTACTATGTGAGTGAGGGATGGGTTAAGAGGAAGATCAATACTCTTTTCTGTACATTTCAAATAGCACTTTTGTACCTCAAAAGTAAGAAAGGTGAGAAATAGCAGGAGCCTGGATGTCCTGTGATGAGAATACAACTCCAATTTTCCATGTTTCTCCCTCCCTCTCTCTTCTCTTTCTATTTTATATGGCCTACCTTTTTCTTCCTACTTTTCCTTGGTGCTGGCCTATAACTCCCTATACCAGCATGTGGCTAATATCCACAATGAGCTGTTGACCAGAGAGACCTACAAGGTTTCCCAAAATGCCAGAGACGGCAAGCATGCCATTTCAGGATCACGAGGAATTGAGCACTGAAGAGCTGCATGACACAGTTCTAGCCCAGCTGTCTCTTCCTTGAAGTCCAATGTGGCCCCTCTATAGAAACGTCTTTGGCTCAATACACTACAGGTATCTGTGGTTTTCTGTATAATGTTTGTCTGTTTCTGTCTTTCACTTGGTGCACCAATCTCTAAGTTTACTTTTCCAGTAAAAAATCAGTGTTAGTGTACTGTTGGTCAATGTATCTGAAAGAGGCTCTGGCATAGAATTGGCAAAACAAGAAAACGTGTCGGAGATAATTGTTTTCCTTAAAGGCCTTAAAGAAAGTCAGACATGCAGTACAGTACACGTAGGAGGAAACAATGAACCCCCTGGAACAATGTAAAAATTGTTCTATGACTAATTTTTCTGAATGGTGGCAATTGCAGCAAACTATGACTCTTTACCAAGAATCCTTACAGGAAAAACAACTGAGGTCAGAAAGAGTTCAATTGGGGGGACCAAAGTCTAAGTATTGGAGAGACATGAAAAGGAAAATTCAAAATAAATGATTGAGGGATAAATGGATCTATTGGATCAATGATTAATGATGGGAACCCCCATTTGTGGTTGTTTTGTCTCTCACCTTTAATATAGTAATTAAAAGTAGAAGTTCAGGAAATCGCAAGTGCTTGACCGCACATACATGGGGAAAATGTGAAAACAGTTAATCATTATAGGGGCCTGATGACTTTATTTGAGGTGAATAATTATGGGATTGTTTGATGAAAATGAATAACAAAAAGTTCCTATGAATTCTGTGAAACTGTACCTTTCTTGAAGTTTGTTCTTGCATGACATGATCAGAAAATGAAAGACTGAGGCTAAGAGCTGGTGCAGTATAGAAGCAGGGAAAAACAGAGAACAGAGAAAAAGACAAAAAAATAGAAAAAGAGAAAAAGAAAAAAATAGTAAAAGTGAAAAAGAAAAAAAAATAGAAACAGAGAAGCAGAGAGAGAAAGATGGAGAAACTCAGCTGCCTTCAGTATTAGCCTGTCAGCTTGCACCAGAACTTGACTTCGAGTCATTATTGCGCCTCTCCCTTTCACACCTGTCTTCAGGGACCCTCCTTCAAGCCAGGGCTAGACCCCGGCACCAAAAGAAGACATATTTCTGTTAGAGTACTTGATGACCCACCAAAGGTTAGTTTTAAGACAATACTGCCAAAGACACCATATGCTATTGGTACAGAACATGGAGTGCCCTGGCTGCAATCTGGAAGAGAGTCAGTCCCCACACAGTTAGCTCATCTGGTGCCAGAAGGTGTTACATGAACAACTGGGGGAAAATGACCAACATCTGTCCAAGCAACTCATGGTATCAGCAACAAAAAACCTGACATGATACTCACACAAGTGCAATAGTGGTACACAGACATGGTGGGTAACCAAACACTCTTGAGTTGGCTAATGGATCTGCTCAGTGGAACAGAACCCATAGCTGGTTCTGGGAAATAAGTCAGAACCATATCCCAAAAACGAGCCTGCTTCCATTATCAAGATCCCACCAATCTTGGGCTACAAGAGGGCCTACACCTATTATATTTTCTCTAAAATAATAATGATTATCCCATTTATCTGGTACTGACTTCACTCTCTGTTGGAGAATTTGAATCTCTTTTCCAGATGGGTGCAGAACCTGAGGAGAGAATCAGCCTATCGCACCTCACCAGGGCCCCAGCTGTAACCATAGAGTAACTGGGAAAATGAGCAAGACTGTTGCTTTCTTGGTGAACCTCATACCAGCAGCACAAGCGCGAAGGAAAGAGACACAGAGAACACTCAACTCCTACCAAACCAGATATCCAGAGACACAGAGGTTCCCAAGACCTTGTCACTGAAGTAGACCTAAAACTAACTCAACATGGCTCAGGGAAATTCATGGAAGAGGGGGCAGAAAGATTATTATAGCCACATGTTGAGACATTATGCACAGAGACTTTGGCTCTTACCCATAACTGATGGCTAACTCCACAATGTATGACCCACATTCCCCAGCAAGGAGGGTTCCTGTGGAGGGGGGAGGACAAGAAGGAGGCTAATGATGGTACCAACATGGCTGTATACACATTGTGTGCATAACTAATAATAATAAAATATATATTTCTGATTTTAAAAAAAGAATACAGCTCCAAGCTTGGAGTTGGGGGTCAAACAAATCTTCATATTCTGTTCTATGCAGTAATTAGGAAAGAACATTGGTAACAAAAATAAAATAAAATAAAATAAAAAGCAATTTAAAATGGATTGGTAATAGACCAAGTTACAGCTTATTTAGTTCATACTCTCATTGTTCTAACCAAAATTGAGTAGATTATCTTCAGTAAATGTATCTCCTAATGGTTTTAGGAAAATGTCTAGAGACTTTAAAGCATTTTGGTCTTCTGTCTTCTCTCTGTGTCTGTCTTTCATTCTTTCCCTCTCTCCTTGCAAAATAAATACATATTTTTTACTTAAAAATGGGGCTGTAGACATTGCTCAGCAGTTAAGGTGCTTGCCTGCAGAGCCTAACAACCTAGGTTTGATTCCCCAGTATCTACAAAAAGCCAGATGCACATAGTGATGTATACATCTGGAGTTTGTTTGCAGCAGATGAAGTTTCTGGCATGGCCATTCTCTCTGTCTGCCTCCCTTCTCGCTATCTCCCTCTGCATGCAAAAATAAATAAATAAAAATTACTGAAATATTTTTGGTTTAGGGGCTAGGGAGATTGTTCAGTGGTTAAAGGTATTTGCTTGCAAAGCCTGATGGCTTGGGTTTGATTCCCCAGTACGCATGTACAGCCAGATCCACAGAGTAACCCAAGTGTCTGGAGTTCATTTACAGTGACAAGAGGTCCTTGTATGTCCGGTCTCTTTTTCTCTTGCCCCTCTCTCTCCACTTGCAATTTTTTTTTGGCTAAGTTGTTTTGCTAGGAAAAGATTCCAACATGTTCCTTATCCTATTGTTGTGGAAGTTGCAATTCCAGTGACTTGTCTACTCCTAACATATAGCTCATGGTTGATACTCAGTGTTTTAGACTTTTGTTGATATTAAAAGAATTAAATCCTCAGGAGAATGGCTGTTAAGCATTTCAGCATGACATTAATGTGTCCTGCACTGTCAGTTTTCCTTCCCCACACCTGACTCTGATTTGGAGAGTTGGGTCCTTATATTCCCCCTACATTAGGGGAAGTACTGATTATTTAGTGTATATAGGAGTGTGTATACAAGTGTATATTCACTTTCCTTCATGCAACTTTGTATTTAAAGATCCTGGGACCTTTAAAATTACCTAAAAATTCCATTCACAAATTCATAGGCAAGCCAAGCCTTAGCTACCTATCATACTATTTCCAAATTCTTTATATAAATATGAAATGTTATTGTATCACTCATCACTGAGTATGAACATTTCTTTCTTTCTGGCAAAACAAACTAAATTATTATCACCCTAAGAGCTTTAAGATTTTTGGAAGATTGAACTGATGCATTCTGGAATTATGGTTACTTCTGGCTAAATAAATCAAAGAAAAATATTACTATTCCTTAAGCTATTGTTCTGGGTTACTTCCTCTGGCTAAACCTAGAATAAATACATACGCGTGATTTTAGTGTTATGGGACTCTTTCCTCCTCTGAACTGCACAGTATGTTTTTGTTTTTGTTTTTGAGGCAAGTCCAATAGACTGGCTTTTTAATTTTATTTTTAAATATTTTATTTATTTATTTATTTGTCTGAGAGAGAGAGAAGCAGATGGAGAGAAAGACAGAATGGGCACAACAGGGCCTCTCCCACTGCAAACGAATTCCAGATGCATGTGACTGCTTGTGCATCTGGCCCTGGGGAACTGGAACTGGGTCCTTAGGCTTCACAGGCAAATGCCTTAACTGCTAAGCCATTTCCCGACCCCTAGACTGACCTTTTTTATGCAAAAGACAGACAGAGAGAGAGAGAGAATTGGTGCACCAGCACCTTCCGTCACTGCAATAAAACTCTAGATGCATGCATTCCCTTGTGTGCATGTGCAACCTTGCACAGCTGTATCACTGTGCATCTGGCTTACATGGGACCTGGAGAGTAGAGCATGAGTCCTTAGGCTTCACAGGCAAGTGCCTTAACCACTAAGCTATCTCCCCAGCTCCACAGTACTTCTTTTAATCCTGCTTAAAATGGTGATAAACAGAATGTTTTTAAATGTTGCTTGGTGTTTCATTGTTTATATTTTGAGAGTCATCACTACAATGCAATCAGTTCTAAAAAGAAAGGCATCTATAAACAGCTGAACTGAAATGCTAATAGGTCATGGTTCCCACATAACCTTATAGTTCTCTATTTTTACACAAATCAATGCTAATCATGGAAAGCAACTGCCTGATCTGTCTCAAGTCTGAAAAAAATTAACTTTATTTCATCTCTAAATTTATCATTTTTACTTATAGCTTCCAAAGTGTTTTCTTTCTATTTCCCTGTGTATATAAAATCTCAGTTAAATTCTTTTTTATGTGATAATACATGTTTCTTTTGATATGTTATTTTTTATTAAAAATAAATATATTTTTTTATTTGAGAGAATAGGCACACCAAGGACTCTAGCCACTGCAAACAAACTCCAGACTCATGTGCCACCTTGTTCATCTGGCTTACGTGGGTACTGGGGAATCAAATCTGGGTCCTTAGGCTTTACAGGCAATTGTCTTAACCACTAAGCAATCTCTCCAGACCTGATATGTTATTTTTAATTCCACAAAGGGTATCTACAAATATATTCTTAGGGCATATGCCCTTGGAAAAACAGATTCATTCCTTTTAAAAACACTAGTTCCTTTAGCTCTACTTAAAGTGCATAATGTTCTGATTTCAAAGAGTTGTAAGTTACATAAATGCCATTGCTGGAAACTGAGACAGGTAAGGACATCTTATTTAATGAGTGGTATTATAGGTCTTATAATATGCAATATCATGTCAGTGAATCCACATTAAAACTAAAGAGATGAAATTATGGTGATAAGGAAGGGCTGGTGTCACCCTAGTAAAAGATTTAGTTCCATAAAGTACTTACTGGTTGGTTTCCTGGAAGATTCATAACTACTGTCATCTTGTTGTTTCTCATGTTGACCTAAAATATACTGTTTTATGTTAATGTCAAAGAGAACAGCTATTTGTTTACATGCGTACAGCATTTTGTTACTGAAACATGTATAGTTGTTGTCCTTTTGTCCCTGAGATAGAAATGATATTTATCATGAGTAGTTTGACAACTAAATTATTAGGCATATGAGAAGGATTCTGAAGACATTAATTCAACTCTGGTCTGCTACCAGAATTCTGTAAAAGATTTCTAACTTTTGAATACTTCAATTCTTCAAATACAACAGTACAGCATTGGATCAAGGTAGCTTTTTTTGCAAGTAGTCATCCAGGGACAAAGGCCAAAGCAGAACATGGATGCCACCTTGCACCTGGCAGGACTAGAACCCTATCTGACCCAGTCTCATCCAAGATGGCTGCAAGTAATTCCTCATAAATAGCTTTCTGCTTCTTTATGTTTTCCCAGGCTTAGCACACCTGTGGGCTTGCCCTTCCTGAGTCAGCCTCTTGATCCCACCAACCAATCAGGTCTTATAATGAGGTGTTTGGTGTCCAGGAAAATCCTTTAACCCAAGACCCTAGGTTCATTTTTAATTTTAGTCAAAGAATTGAATAAAAAGACTGGGAAGAATAATTATTAAATTATTATGTTTATTGAGGGAAATACAGAGCCAAGGAAAGACAACCAAACCACATGGCTAGAGATCCCATGTGGAGGGCCTGAAAAACCATGGAAAGAAAAGAGAGAAAGGAAAGTTCAGAGAGCTCCTGCCATATGGGCAGCTAGAGGGGATAAAGAAGCAATGTGGAGAGTAAGGACTAGGAGGCCTTCCCCTCAGCTCAACCTGACTGAGCTTGGGCCAAGCCAGCTCAGGCCCAGCAGAGGAAAATCTTCACCCACAGCTGGAAGTTCCTATGTAGTCAGAGAGCCTTCCCTCCCCTTACAAAAGTATTTATAACCTTATAGTGGTGGGCTGTAGTCCAGCTCTGCTGAACTAGAGGAGAGGTAATTGGTTATGGCTAAGGGATTTCTTAGGAAGAGGGTAGCCCTGACACAAAGTTACAGGGGCTGAACATGACCAACCACAATGTTTAAATCCTATAAAAGATCAGGAGGGGTCCTGGTTGTTTGTGGAAAGACAGGTCTAGGGTACTAGGCAAAAGATAAAACGTCAGATTGTGGAGAGCCGAGAGAGTGTGATCGCCATGACAAGATGGCGCTGACATCCTGCCTCGGTCCTGGTGAACAAGTAGAATAGCGCATGTGCAAGTGGTGAAAGCGCGCCAAGTCACTGCCCAGCCCGGGGCGTCATATGGGGTGATGAGCGCGCAGCCAATCAGCAGAGTACACGCCGCCTAGGGGCTATATAAGTGGCGCCATTTCGGGGCTCTGGGTCTTCCTCTTTTCATCTGTTAACTGCAATAAATGCTTGCTGCAGAAGGATCCTGGTGTCCGTGTGCGTTCTTGCTGGCGAGACGACTACGCGGGCTACAGCTGGTGTCGAAAACCCGGGACGCCGGGTGCCTGTCATCGCCGGCGCCGAGGAGACCCCCCATTCACAGGGAAGGATTCAGAACTGCAGGACTAAGGTAGGTTCTGAGAGGCATGTTTGGTCTTGACCACAAATATTCGTGCTGAAGCCGTTTGCTGCTGTTGGGTACAGTCAGACGGACGTAGATAAGCCGCGGTGCCCCTCTCTGTGTGTCAGCTCCTCTCGTAAATAAGAGAGCAACATGGGAGCTTCACATTCGGAGCTACAAGACAGCATGTCAGAAACAGAATGGGATAAAAGGTTAGGGGCCCTTGAGGAAAAAGAAAAAGACGTCTCTAAGAAAAAAGGCCTTTCCGCGGACACTAAGTCCACAGAAAGAAAAGACCAGGGAAAAGACGCCCTGGGAGAGAAACATGAGAGGGAAAAGAGAAGTCCAAAAAGGAGGCCTCTTTATCCAATAAAAGAATTGGAGGCTTTAGGAATTGATAGCTCAGAGTCTTAGGATCTCAGTCCCTCCGAGGAGGAAGAATTAGATGGGGAAGCGGCTCGCTATGGGGAGGAGAGATACTATCTTGATGAGCAGCCGCTACCGCAAAATCGAAAGCAAAAGAAGATAGGAGATAAGAACCGCGCGGCTTTTCAATCTGCCGCCCCTGCCATTCCCAGTGCTCCTCCGCCTTATGCCGGCAAGCATTGTTCAGATTCCTTCCTTTCAGAGGGGGACAGAAGGAGGTTCTTACAAGCCTTCCCGGTGTTTGAGGCTGCGGATGGAGGCCGCGTCCATGCACCGGTAGAGTATGCCCTCATTAAGGAACTTGCTGAATCAGTTAATAAGTATGGAGTAGATGCTAATTTTACAGTCATGCAGCTTGAGAGACTCGCCACTATGGCAATGACTCCAAATGATTGGCAAGTTACAGTAAAAGCTGCTCTTCCTAATATGGGACAATATTTAGAATGGAAAGCCCTTTGGCACGATGCTTCTCAAACTCAGGCAAGGGCTAATGCCAATGCAGAAGATAATCAACGGCACTGGACCTTCAAAAACAGGAGTAGGGGCCTATGTGGTTAATGATAAGGTTATATCTAAACAATATCATGAAACCTCACCTCAAATTGTGGAATGTTTGGTAGTATTAGAAGTTTTGGAAAAATTCCCAGGTCCCCTGAATATTGTTTCGGATTCCTGTTATGTAGTAAATGCAACAAAAACTTTAGAGGCTGCTGGGTTGATTAAGGCATCTAGCAAGCTTGCAACAATTTTTCAAAAGATTCAGTTTGCCTTGATTAATAGGAGATCTCCTGTTTTCATTACGCATATCAGGGCTCATTCGGGCCTACCGGGGCCCATGTCCCGTGGAAATGACTTGGCAGATCGGGCCACGAAGTTTATCACGCTTGCTCTTTCATCAAAATTGGAGTTGGCTAAAAGTTTTCATAAAAGGTTTCATGTCACAGCTGAGACATTGTGTCGTCGGTTTGACATCACTAGAAAAGAGGCTAGAGACATAGTAACTCAATGTCAAAATTGCTGTCAATTTTTACCTGTGCCTCATGTAGGAATTAATCCCAGAGGAATTCGCCCATTACAAATTTGGCAGATGGATGTTACTCACGTCCCATCTTTTGGCAAATTACAATATTTACATGTTTCCATTGATACTTGTTCTGGAGTTATGTTTGCTTCCCCATTAACCGGGGAGAATGCAGCCCATGTTATTCAACACTGCCTCGAGGCGTGGAGTGCCTGGGGGAAGCCCAAAATTCTTAAAACTGACAATGGACCAGCTTATACTTCTCAAAAATTTGGACAGTTCTGTCACCAGATGGGAGTGACCCATTTGACAGGTCTCCCGTATAATCCTCAAGGACAGGGTATTATAGAACGGGCTCATCGCACTCTAAAGTCTTATTTAATAAAACAAAAAGGGGGAGTCGAGGAGGCTCTGCCCTCAGTCCCACGAGTGACTATATCCATAGCACTCTTTACTCTTAATTTTTTAAATTTGGACAGTCAGGGCCATTCGGCGGCTGACCGTCATTGCTCAGAGCCTAACAGGCCACAGGAGATGGTTAAGTGGAAAGATGTTTTGACTGGTCAATGGAGAGGCCCGGATCCTATTTTAATAAGATCCAGGGGAGCTGTTTGTGTTTTTCCACAGGAAGAAGACAATCCATTCTGGCTACCAGAACGCCTAACACGTAGACTTGTGATACCTGACGAATCATCGAGATCCTGTGCGGGAGCCGAAGAAGTGGACAAGATCCATTATGAAGACCCTAATATTGCTACTGAGTATAAGTCTCACATGGAACCTGGCCAAGACGGAACAACGATGGGGAATACTCTCAGTGTTCCCAAACCCGCTTCCAATTCGCCATGATGCGAAATTGGTCTGCTGATTTTGAAGCCGCCGTGAGAGAGTTGAGACTAGCCATGGTCCATGTGAATTCTACTAGAGTTGACCCCTCCCTAGCTGTGGGCCTGACATCCTGGATTTCTTCAGCCTTCTCTTTCTTTAAGGAATGGGTGGGAGTGGCGCTGTTTGGTGCAGCCCTATGTTGTGGCTTAGTGTTCCTGCTTTGGTTGTTCTGCAAGCTCAGAGCTCAACAGCAACGTGACAAGGTCGTTATTGCGCAAGCACTTGTGGCTATGGAACAGGGATCATCTCCTGAAATTTGGTTATCCATGTTGAAGAATTAATTAGACTGAGACCCTCAGTTGATGCACCTCAGGGGTTTAGCCCATTGCACTGAGTCGATGAGAGATCTAAGTCTAATCATCCCTTGCCTAAGTGGCTGCAGCACCAAAATATGAGATTGACAGCCCTTGCACCCCCAGGAACAATATTCCATTGCACGGGGATGGGTGTCAACTCCCCTTTTTGCCTCTCCCTTGGCCTTTGCACTCAGAGGACTTGTCTCCATTGCACCTGATAAGGTGAGGGAGTGAGCTCTTGATCGCTTATTCCCCAAGGAAGGAATTTGCTTGATCGAGCATAGGGTTGTTTGGTGCTGCGCTGGTTGGGCTATGAGGCAGTTGTCATCTTATAAAAGCAAAAAGGGGGAGATGTGGAGAGCCGAGAGAGTGTGATCGCCATTACAAGATGGCACTGACATCCTGCCTCGGTCCTGGTGAACAAGTAGAATAGCGCATGTGCAAGTGGTGAAAGCGTGCCAAGTCACTGCCCAGCCCGGGACGTCATATGGGGTGATGAGCGCGCAGCCAATCAGCAGAGTACACGCCACCTAGGGGCTATATAAGCGGCGCCATTTCGGGGCTCTGGGTCTTCCTCTTTTCATCTGTTAACTGCAATAAACGCTTGCTGCAGAAGGATCCTGGTGTCCGTGTGCGTTCTTGCTGGCGAGATGACTACGCGGGCTACATCAGATCATCTTTGATTTCTAACAAGTGCAGACCTTTCTGTCTTTCTTTACTTTCAGGGGTCCAGTTACCCTAACTGTACTGCCTCTCATTCTCTCCCTTATACCTTTTCCCTTGATTCAGATGATAGTCTCATCCTAAGTGGATGTTTGATCCTTAAATGGGACTGACACTTGTGAGTAAACGTACCTCCTGGCCCCTGACTGTCCTGGCTCTTGCTTCTTGACCCCATTTTGTAAGCATTTCCCCTTCCCAGATGGGAAAGGGGGAGAATTTCTCTTTGTTCTGGCACTTTCCTATCTTGTTTTAGGTGCTTTCCTTCTTTGCTATATGTGTGATCTTGCCTTAAGTACTGAGTACCATATTCTCTCTTAGTCTTCACTGACACCCTATGGAGCAGGATCTTGTGCCTTGGGTTTTCCTCATGTGTGCGTGTGTGTGTGTGTGTGTGTGTGTGTGCGCGCGCGCGCGCACGCGTGCGCGCAGTGCGCCTTCCCCAGAGGCTTCTACACCAAAGATGTGAGGGGAGATTTTCTACATCTCCCCTCCTTCCTCCCAGCCAGGCTTAAAAAAATTTGCATCATTTTTTTTTTGGTTAGGTGCTAGCTAAGCCCAGGTAGGAATTAGGTTCCATAAAAAGGCAGGCAATTTCAGGCCTGTGAACCACAACTTCAGGTCCTTTTCCAAGTTATCAACGAATTGAAAAAGTGGAAGAGAAATTTACTTTAGGGAGAGTTTGGATCTAGAGGGAAGGCTAGTAGGAGAGCCCAAGCCAAAAGAGGTTCTCCCTCAACCCAGTACAGCTGCACCATATGAGTTTATTGGGGTTACTTAGAGATCAGGGTGAGTAGTTGCTTATAAGAGCAATAGACAACTGAAAGGTAGCTTCATCACCAAAAAAGCCCAGCACAAACAACAGAGGTGGAAACTCACAGAAGCTTTAACTCTGGACAGTGCAGGATTTGCAGCTCAGTAGGGTCAGTGTGACAGTCTCTCTGCAAGCAATTATTTACCCTTTTTATAACCTTAGGGAAGGGTCTGGTTTTAAGTTTCAGTTCTTCCAGACTTGTTAACCTCTTGATTTTCTCCTCTCTCCATGAGGGAATATTTCAATTCAGAGGAATTTGCT
Organism: Dipus sagitta; assembly: GCA_036346955.1. Classification (NCBI taxonomy): domain Eukaryota; kingdom Metazoa; phylum Chordata; class Mammalia; order Rodentia; family Dipodidae; genus Dipus; species Dipus sagitta. The sequence continues at coordinate 35,263,507 of CM070776.1, forward strand.
ATACAACATTTGCCTCCTAACTTTTCTGATTACAAATAAAATAGAAGTATACATGCACGGTCATATTTTTCTGAATTTTGGAAAGATTTTATTATAGAGATTATAGATAGAACTTAAGAGAATGAAGGAATGAAGATCTCTTGCCCAAGACGAAGCAATAAGAGGATTGTGGAAAATTGAAAACCCTTCCTAGAGACTGAGATTGTGGTCATTTAGAGCTTAAAAGAAGGAAAACTATACAGATCACGTGCTCAAGAGGAGGCAGGTGCAGGGTTCATAGAAATAGGAAAAAAAATGATCAAACTTTAGAGCACTTTTTCAAAAGCACTTACAATACAATGTGAGCAGTAAAAATTAACAATTATATTTTCAAACAAAATAAACTGCAAATATTAAGTTTTTGGGTTAAAATGTAGATTAAAATGTCTTCTTTTGTTAGGAATTAAGTAGGCCTATAATATGCTACTAATTCAGTTTATGCTATCTATACACATTTACTACAACAGTTTGGACTAAAAGTGCCTAAACCCTGAAAAAATCAGGACAATCATCTCTGTGACATAAAAGATGTATTTAGTATACACTCTCATTGCTACTCCCAGACAAGTGTGGTGCTACAGGCTTTCAATCTCTATCTACATAGGAAGAGATTAGATAATCACACATAACCATGGAGAAAATACCTTCCCTGTTTCTAAGTCAAAGACTAATTTAAGGATAAATTATTTGCAGAAATTGAATTTATTGGACAATGAACAGTATGAAGATGAAGATAAGGAGAGATGGACAGTGTCTGAGCCTGAAAAATACCTTAAATTATCTTTAAAGGATAAGCAATTGTGGTTGTTGCATACTCAGAACAATGTAATCACTAATGACAGTGGCAAAATATTTAAGTTACTTTGAGCAAGATTATGGACCAAATAAGAGAAGGAGAATGTAACAGTTGATTTCTTTCACACTCTTTAGAAAACTGGATGAAGCACTGACAACATTTTTGCTAATATTAGGGGCCACACTGTATTCATTAAGGCAGATCAACATTAAACTTTATATTCTTATTTTAGTCACATTAAATATGGATGGGACTAAGGATATAGTTCAATGGTAAACTGCTTGTCTAGTATGTGCAGGTCTTTGATTTCATTCATCAGCACTGAAATAAATAATAACTAAATAAGCTGCATGAAGAAAGTAAATGTAGATAAGGTATCACATGTTTTTCAAACTATGTGTTCAAATAATTGAACTAGAAATAGTTCTAAGCTTTCTTAACATATGAAAGACCATATTTTCATCCCATAATAATAAAAACTAAAATAGTTTGGTGTGGTGGAACATTTCTATAATCACAGGACTCAGGAGGCTGAGGCGAGAAGATTGCCTTGAGTTGAAGATCAGTCCATACTACTGTTGCAGTCAGGTTCACATTGCTGGTAGAAATCACCCAACCAAGAGCAGCTTGTAGGAAAAAAGAGGTTTATTTTGGCTTACAGGCTTGAGGGGGAAGCTCCATGATGGCAGGGAAAACTATGGTATAAGCAAAGGGTAAACATCACCCCCTGGCCAACATAAGGTAGACAACAGGAACAGGAGAGTGTGCCAAATACTGGCAAGGGGACACTGACTATAATACCCATAAGCCCACCCCTAACAATAAACTGCCTCCAGGGGGCATTTATTCCCAATTGCCACCACCTGGGAAGTCTAGCATTCAAAATACCTAAGTTTATGGGGGACACCTGAATCAAGCCACTACATTCCACCCCTGAACCCTATAAACTGATAAACATACATGATGTAAAATACAATGCATTCAGTCCAACTTTAAAAGTCCCCATAGTTTTTATCAATCCCAATGATGTTCAAACATCTCCATAGTCCAAGATCTTTTAACTGAGCCAAAATATTCCCCAAAATACCATAATGGTAGAGAACAAACTTTCACACTGCAAAAGATGGCATTGGGCATAACAAAAGAATATTTGACCAATACAAGATTTAAAACAGCCAGGGCAGACATCAAATTCTGTAGTCCCAAGTCCAACAGCTCTCTAGTCAGTGACAAATCTCCAAGGCTGATAATTCTAACCAGCAACAAGTCTCTGGAATTCCAATTCCTGCCCCTCCAGCTAGGCTACTCACAGTCCTGGAAAACTTCATTTGGGTCTGGCATCTGTCCTCAGCAGCCATCATGTGGTCCCGGTGTCTCTGCAACCCGTGGTTCATCCTCATGGCCCTATCAGGTCTCCATGCAGGCATCCAGCAAACCTACTTCACACCACCCATGGCCATTTCCAAAATGCCAGACTACATTGTAAACTCAATGACCCTCTCTTTCCTGCATTTCTTATACTACACAATACCAGGTAGGGTGCCAATTTTTAATCGGAGGATGGGTGGGAAAAGCAGACTTTGAAGAACAGGACACTCCCTGAGCACTCAGGCCCCTTCAGAAGAGTCTACAGTCTTCCTATTGCCCCAGTTCAGGTCAGCTGGCCCAATCTCAATGGTTGTAATCTCTCAATTGCAGTTGAATGGGCAGCAGTTTCACCCAAAGATTTCATTTTTTCTGTGCCATATCCCTCTGCTCACACCAGTCTGTTTCTATGCAAAGCAATCCTGCACAACTTCTCAGGGCACAGGTATAACAGCAAGCCTCTTGCACAAACTGATCCTAGCCTAGTCCAGGCAGTTATTTCTCACCCTCACAAGCCAAACCTCACAGTCCTTAGTGTTTAGTGCATACAGGTCTTTCAACTCTGACCAGAATAGTCCAGCAAGCTGAACTTACAACATTGCAATGTGTGTCTTAGGCCAAAGTTTCAAATCCCTTCACATTCCTCTTGAAAATTAGCTCCAAAAGCCCAAAGCCACACAGTCAGGTCTTTAGCAGCAAATGACACCACTCTTTGTGACCAACATTACTGTTGCATGCCCAAAATGCCCTTGTTGTTATGCCCAATGCCATCTTTTGCAGTGTGAAAGTTTATTCAGGTTCGCACTGCTGGTATAAATCACCAAATCAAGAGCAGCTTGTCGGAAAAAAAGAGGTTTATTTTGGCTTACAGGCTCCAAGGTGAAGCTCCATGATGGCAGGGAAAATGATGGCATGAGCAGAGGGTGGACATCACCCCCTGGCCAACATAAGGTGGACAACAGGAACAGGCCAAACACTGGCAAGGGGATACTGGCTATAATACCCATAAGGCCATCCCCAATGATACACTGTCTCCAGGAGGCTTTAATTCCCAATTGCCATCAGCTGGGGAGATTAGCATTCAGAATCAAACCACCATAAATGCATAAAAGTACCATGCCAGCTTGGGTTTCAACAACAAAACTGCCTCAAGAAACAAGCAAAAAATAAACTCACCTAATCCAGTAAATCCACTCTGTGTCTTTATATATATGAGAGAAAATATCTGTTTTAATGCTATCATAACATTATAAAAACATAAACATGCAAATAATTTTTATGTATTTACTATAACTATGATAAAAATGCCAAAAAATGACAAAATAAAAATCATGATAAAATGGCAATATCCACAAAGGAGTAGTACAAATATCTCACATAATTCTGAATACTTTAATGGTAAAACTAAAATTGGAAATTATAGAAGAATTTTATGAGAGAAAACTGAGTTACTACAGTTTAAACACGAGTTTTAATCTAAAGCAATATAAAAGTGAGATGCATAGGCTTACCTACATGTCTAGACAGGTAGAAATTCTAAAGATAACTAATATTTCAACTAAGGTCAAAAGAACTGGAAAATGAACTACCTAAAATAGAATGGAAGCAATAATAATTGCTAATATAACTGCAACTGTTTTAAAGCCACCAAATAGATCATTAAATTTGAATTAGTGGGTTTTGCAAGAGAACATACAACCAAGAAAAGCACTACTTTTTCTTTTTTTTTTTTCTTTTTTTTTTCTTTCTTTTTTTTTTTTGGTGTTTTTCGAGGTAGGGTCTCACTCTGGCCCAGGCTGACCTGGAATTCACTATGGAGTCTCAGGGTGGCCTCAAACTCACAGCGATCCTCCTACCTCTGCCTCCCGAGAGCTGGGATTAAAGGCGTGCGCCACCAGGCCCGGCTTACTTTTGCTTTTTAATATTTATTTTTATTATTATTATTAACAAAATGTTTCGTATGGATACATCATATGTTGGTACCTTCTTTTCCCTCATCCCTGACCCCATTCCATTGGGGACACTCTTCAGTGGGGTTGCAGGTATTCTTCATGGGGTTGTAGTTTATGATTTGTGGGAGCAGTAGTCAGTTATTTTGGGGGGGGAGGGAATGCCTCTGGGCAGGATATCTCAATCTGTGGTTCTTACAATCTTTCTGCCCCCTCTTCCACAAAATTCCCTGAGCCGTGGTGGGTAAGTTTTAAGTCTACTTCAGTGATGAGCTCTTAGGAGCCTCTGGATCTCTGCTTTGGTAGGGGTTGAGTATCCTCAGGGTCTGTCTCTTATACCCTGGTCCTGATTATCAGGAACACCATGAAAGCAGCATTCTTGCTCATCTCATTCCTCTGTGGATTCACCTGTGGCTTGGCTGGAGTGTGAGGGGTAGTTTATCTCCTCCAATATCTCTACCTTCTCTCTCTCTCTCTCTCTCTCTCTCTCTCTCTCTCTCTGTGTGTGTGTGTGTGTGTGTGTGTGTGTGTGTGTGTGTGCAGGACCACATATGTCATACACACACCACTTTGTACCCAGCTTTATTGTTGCTGGAGAATTGAACCCAAACCGACAGGATTTACAAGCAACCACATTTTTTTAAACTGCTGAACCCAGCACCTAGTTCTGTTTTCTAAAGAGGATGGTGGTACTAAACAATATAACTAATAAAAATGGAAATGAAACTTAAAAAAATTTAAAGCAATCTGAGCAGAGTGGCAGATGCAGTTAATTTCAGCACTTGGGAGGATGAGATAGGATGATCATTATGAGTTTGAGGCCAGCATGGACTACAGAGTAAGTTCCAGATAAGCCTAGGCTAAAATAATAGTCAAGAAAATAATGGAAAACTACCTTGAGATTAGTAATGTGACAATCAAAATAGATAATAAAAATAAAAACTTAGTTTAATTATACTTGAACATAGAGACAAAAATCAAAATAAATCATCAGTAAAATGTAAGTTTATTATAAAAAGTTATATCTGATGGGTTAAGCTTGAGATTGCAAATATAATAGCAAGTTAGAAAACTTAACATTATTAGTTCACTAAAATAAATTAAATGAGAGCAATATTTTCTCAACAATAAACACCAGTATAATATTGGCTAAAATATAAAAACCATGCATGACAAACATTTTTAGAAAAGTTAAGTTAGCCTTATAAATTTGTCTACCAGACAGTTATAATATATATATGCATATATTTATGTGTACATATAGTGAGATATGAAATTCCAGAATAATTTACTTCAAAGGTAGGAGATAAAATATCATCTTTAATCGTGACATTTTAATAAAGGTCCTAGATGCAACAATAAAGAAAATGAGGGCTGGAGAGATGGCTTACCAGTTAAGGCACTTTCCTGTGAAGCCTAAGGACCCCGGTTCAATTCTCCAGGTCCCTCATAAGCCAGATGCGCATGGTGACGTATACGTCTGTAGTTCATTTGCAGGGGCTAGGGGCCCCGGCAGGTCCATCTTACTCTCTGTCCCCCTCTCTCTGTCTCAAATAAATAAATAAATAAATAAATAAATAAATGTAAAATCTTTAAAAAAGGAAAAAAAGATGCATAAACTAGTATAAAGAAATAATGATTTGCAGCAAACATAATTATTTACACAGCCAATGAAAAATAATCAAGTAAAAATTTAAAATATGGAAAAATCAGCAGTAAGACATATATTTATGTTGACATTTATTTACTATTTGTGTTATTTTACTATAAGTGAGAATAGCACACAAAGATAGAGTGGAGAGGGATGAATTGTCCTATAGCATTGGTTTGTTAGTTGCCTGTGGTTAAGAAACAATAGTTTAAAGATATTATGGAACTCATTAATAATAATTTAGATAATTATAAAATGTAAGGTGTGAAAACAAGCTGAGAATGCAAAAGAAAGAAAAGCATTGATTTTGATATCTCTATGTGGCTTCTAATCATAATGGGAGTTATAGCAGAGGATATAATTTTATGTTAAAATGTTGGAGCATTTGAATTTAATATGTATAACAGTCCTAGACAATGAATAATGCTGAGACAGACTTGATGGGTGAACAAAATGGAATGGAGCTAAAAGTAAATGAATTTAAGAACAAAGAATTATAAAAGTAAGATAGCAATTTATCAACCACGTAGGCATGGATTCCAGTCAAGATTATATTTAGAAGATGTGAGGCATCAAGCAATGAGATGGCAAGACCAAGAGATGAGTAAGGACTTAAGCACTGTTTAGCTAAATGTCATTGTTCTCAGAGCAAAGGCCATTTTTTGACTTGGCTAGAGGTGTGCTTTAAGAATTATCATGAAGTTTATTTTCCTTAATGCAAAACATTTGACAGCAAATACAGAGGTAAATACATAAACTAGAGCGTTGGTGTGAGCTGATAAAAGAGAAGATCAAAATAAAACCTATAAGACTCTGTCCCAAAGAAGTAAATTGAAGAACCTCAGAAAACCATGAAAAAGTGATACAAAATGAAAAAAGAAAAGACGCTAGAACACAGAGACATTGGTGTCTTTGGTACACAGCCACACCCAGCAAATTAGCATTATCTCCCTGTGTCCAGCTCTAAGTTCTCTGCTATAGAGAAACAGCCTGGGACTCCCAGGCCCTGGTGCTACTGAAAAAGCAAAACTGAAGCTGAAATGTTTCCTGAAGAGCACAGGCAAATTCCAGGCTAAAGGTTGAGATATTAGAAATGAAGAAACTTCTGAGCAGCCCAAGGGATGCTTCCCAATGCAGAGGGCATGCTCCCCTTGGAGCTGACAGCCAGGGCCTAGAAAGATAGGACAACTCAGGCCAGAGAAATGACTAAAAAAATTACAGAGCTCTTTCTCACCTCAATGACCCACTCACAGCCAGAATTAACAATACCTAAATCTTTGTATGCTAATTAGAATAAATAAATAAATAAATATTAAAAAAAATAGAAAGCTACCACAAACAAGGCATATCATGAACAAATGACAGTTGTATATTTAGGACACTATTAACTTCAGTCTCAGTGATAAATTACTTTGTGTATGCAAATGATACTGAAGAGTCTCTTGGTATAAGATGCCTGAAAATGAAAAATTGTGAAAATTTCTAGCCACAAGTCAAGACCCTGGGGAAATTGATACACGTTAACATCTTAATTTTATTTTTGTTCAATCCATATATATCTAAACTTATTAAATATTTTTCAACCTATACTGCACATAAGCAGTTTAAAAGGGAACGTCCATGTAAGATATGCAAATAAAATAAGAAGGTATAACTAAAATACAAGCATCACTCCTTTTATTTTAATATGCCATTCACAAAAAATCATTTGAAAATCTCCGAGGAAGAGCTAGTTTCCTTAGTGGAACAAAATGTCCTCACTAATAAACTAATTTGCTCAGATCTCTTATTCAAAAGAATATAGATTAAAGAATGAAAGAGTGAGGAAGTTATGTTCAATGTAAAAACAAGGTGGCAGCAGTAGAGATACTATTTCAAGAATAATTTGTAACTATTTTTAATCTTTTCATAAATGATTATGAAAATAAATAGACATTTCTTTGAGTTGACAAGGACATTTTACCATTCCATAACATAAATTTTTATCTTGTAGCATCTTGTTTTAATGTACATATGAATAAAACAGATCAAATGAAAATTCATTTTTCATATGGAAATGAAAAAGAATGAAGAGACAGAGATAACTACATATGCTTTACCCATCCCTGCTGCAACTCATTGCCCAACACTGAAAACATCTGTAATAGATTTTAAGCTCACTGATTGATGAGTTATTTTTAGTATTCTTTCTTTTGGCAATGTAATATGCAGATACATAATTAACTCATTTATCACATACAGAAACACTTAAAAGGACAAAAATCAAACAGCTTTCTAGCTTCATGGTATTTTGACAACATTTGGAAAAGAAATTATAGTATTGATTTGCCAGTAAAATAAAACAACAGATGTGGGTTTCCTTATTTATTCATCTTCAGCTGCAGGGCAATCTAAATTATGGAGGTGATAAAGACGGTAAAATGAGTCAATGCCAAAGTCAACTATCTTACAAATACTTTATTTTTAAATATTCCAGGTAATTTTATCTACATATTACAATACCACTTTTATATAACTCATGAATTTTGAAAGTTTCTCCTTGTGACAAGCTACTAACAATGATCCAGATCTCTTTTAATTTAGAAAATCAAGTCTACTCAAGGTGGCCTGCATTTTGAATGTTAGCCAGCAAGTACCAAAAATAAATGAAATTGGGCTGGAGAAATGGCTTAGCGATTAAGGTGCTTGTCTGCAAAGGGAAAGGACCCAGGTTCAATTCCCCAGTACCTGCCTAAGCCAGATGCACAAGATGGTGCATGCATCTGGATTTTATTTGCAGTGTCTGGAGGCCCTGGTGCGCCCATTCTCCCCACCCCCCCACCCCCGTTAATCTCTCTGTCTCGCTTTTCTCTCAAATAAATAAATATGTAAAATATTCAAAAATAAATAAATGAAATCCTATCTTGACAGATAATCTTGGAAGATTTTGAAAGCAACCATAACTCACAAAGTCAAACAATAACAAGTAGGATTGATTTTACTTCAATAACTGTATTTTTCTTGGATTTCTGAAATAAAAGATTTATTTTAGTCTGTATATAAAAACAATGAATTCAACTTCAGTTTTAAATTACTAAATAATCTCATATATATATGTATATATATATATAAATTATGAAATACTATTTAGAATCATAGGAACTGGGCTGGAGAGATGGCTTAGCGGTTAAGCGCTTGCCTGTGAAGCCTAAGGACCCTGGTTCAAGGCTCGATTCCCCAGGACCCACGTTAGCCAGATGCACAAGGGGGCGCACGCGTCTGGAGTTCGTTTGCAGTGGCTGGAGGCCCTGGCGCGCCCATTCTCTCTCTCTCTCTATCTGCCTCTTTCTCTCTCTGTTGCTCTCAACTAACTAACTAAATAAACAAAAAAAAATTTAAAAAATAAAAAAAAAGAATCATAGGAACTGGTTCAATAAACCAGGTTAATTTTCTGTACTTCCTACAGTCACAGTAGATAAATTGCACTATCGTTGAAACAATTATTCAGCCTTACAGAGTAAAGACAGAAAATATTCTTGTATATCTCACAATACAGAGAAAATAACTTGTTGTTTATGCACTTAGGAATATTAATTTCAAAAGATAAAAGAACACATGCCCTCAGAATTGGTGCCACCTAGTGCTGAACACACAGCAATTGCACTGTCTGGTTGTCTCTGTTGCAAAGGAAAACAGAGTACAGAGCCACCTAGTGACTACCCTAGCACTTCAAAATAGTAATAATCTGTTAGGCTAGATCAATTGTGCTAAATATCAGATGCTCCATAAATCTGAAATATTTATAATTTATATTATATCATTTTATTCCTTAAATCTTGAGTTGCTAAAACAAAACTCTGTTGACTTCAGGCCAAATTCAGCCTGCTATATGTCTTGGTATAGTGTGTAAACTAACATTTTTATGTAGTTGAGAAAAATCATATTTTGGAAGACATGAAAGTTGTATAAAATTGTTATTGAGGGCTGGAGAGATGGCTTAGCGGTTAAGCGCTTGCCTGTGAAGCCTGAGGACCCCGGTTCGAGGCTCGATTCTCCAGGACCCACATTAGCCAGATGCACAAGGGGGCGCAGGCATCTGGAGTTCGTTTGCAGTGGCTGGAGGCCCTGGCGCGCCCATTCTCTCTCTCTGTATCCGCTTCTCTCTCTCTCTGTCTGTTGCTCTCAAATAAATAAATAAAATAAAAATAAATTGTTATTTAATTTCTATAAATAAAATTTAAATTCAACCATGCCTATGAAGCTACAATGAAAGAGTTAAGCAGTTGAAACCAAATGAGGACTGGGCTTTGCACAGTTTAGATGATTTTCAAACAAAGTTCATGTAGTGACAACAAGTTGCAAACCATTGTTTGGCATTTACAGAATATTAGCAAAAGAGATCTTTTAGCATTTCATGAGGAGATGAGGCCAAGCCCCTTCTTTCTTATCTAGAGAGTTTGATAATATAATGTAAGAAAATAAAGATATTGGGCTGGAGAGATGGTTTAGTGGTTAAGGCAGTTGCTTGCAAAGCCAAAGGACCCAGTTTTGATTCCCCAGGACCCACATAAACCAGATGTACAAGGTGGCACATGCGTCTAGAGTTTGTTTGCAGCACCTGGATACCCTGATGCACCCATTCTGTCTCTCCCTCTTTGTCTTTATCTCTCTATCTCTGCCTCAAATAAATAAAATATTGAAAAAGAAAAGAAAGATGTCAATGGTAAAGGGTAGAAAATTCCAACAAATTTACTCTGAGAAACACATAGACATTGTGACCTTCTTGTGACCTTAAAGGAAGGAAAATATAAAAGTTTTATTCCCTTTTAATATTTAATAACTCATTCATTATTCAATAGTGTGCTGTTTAATCTCCAGGATTTGGTATATTTTCTGTTGTTTCTCTTGTTTTTGATTTCTATATTTATTGCATTATGGTCAGAGACAATGCAGGGAGTTATTTGAATTTTCCTTGATTTGTGGAGACTTGCTTTATGCCCTAATATATGATCTGTTTTATAGAAGGTTCCATGACCTGATGAGAAGAATGTTTACTCCATAGAGTTTGAATGACATATTCTGTAGATGTCTGTTATGTCCATTTGATCTATGGTGCTGTTTAGCTCCATTGTTTGTCTATTTTCTGTTTATATGTTCTGTTTATTGATGATAGTGGGGCATAATTATCATCCACTATTATTGTGTTAGGATTTACTTGTTAGTTAATGTCTAGTAGATTTTGCTTTATAAATTTTGGTGTGCCTGGTTTTGGTGTGTGTGTGTGTGTGTGTGTGTATGTATAAATATATATATATATATATATATATATATATATATATATATATATTTCCTCTTGTTGAATCATTCCCTTGATGAGTATGAAGTGGCAGTCTTTATCTCTTTTGAATACTTTAGGTTTAAAGTCTATTTTATCAGATATTACTGCAGCCATATCTGCTTGTTTCCTATTTGCATTTGCTTGGAATATCTTTTTCCTTCCTTTTGCCCTAAGATTATGTCTATCTCTAATTGTAAGGTGAGGGTCTTGAAGACAGTACATGGATGGATTTTGGCCTTCTGATATTTTTCCTCCTGTCTTATCCTCAAGCCCTGATAGTCTGTTCTCCTCATAAACTATTCTGTTTGTGAGGCTTTCATGGGAACCTTTTAAACAGGTTATTTTCATTTTTGTTTTTCATATGGTTTTTCTTCAGCATCTGTATCTCCTTATTGAATTCCACTTTCATTTATTGATTTGACTTTCTTCTTGTCTCTTGGAATTCATTCCTGCTTTTGATCATGAACTTGTTGAGTTTATCCCACTGACCATTGAGTTCATTTTTGTTGATTCTCACCCATTTTATTTGTCATCTATTGGGTTATTTTTGATTCTCTTTCATTTTATTCTGCCATCAATTGGTATCTTTTGTTGATTCTCTTACATTTCATTCAGCCATGTATTAACTTCTTTTTGTCGAATAGCTTCAGTTTCATTCAGCGATTTATTCAAAGCTTCATTAAGTTTGTTGAATATGCGTATTGTAATTGCATTTTGGAATTCCTTGTCTGGAGTTTCCTCTAAGTAGTTTTCATTAGAGGCTTTCATTATGGGACTAGATACTCTTGATGGGGCTATCTTGCCTTGGTTTCATGTGTTATTTGTTTTGCTTTGGTGCTTGCCCATCTTAAGACAGTCATTTTGTCTTGATGAGAATGTAGAAACAGCAACACTTGAGCCTATGTTGAGTAGCATAGTCAGCCTTAATGCAGGTGGGCATGAAATGAAAGTCTATCCATGTGTTTGGGTTATGCATGCTGAAAGCTTAGTGGGTTTCTCCATGTCTGTACAGTCTCTAGACCTATATGGGTGGTCTCTGGACAGCATGCCCTACTCAGTTCCTTGGGCTATAGAGTAAAATCAGCTCTTGAGAACCTACTCAGTGAGGGACAGACTGGTCAGCCAGGGACTGAGGTTAGTACCAAATGTGGCTGATCCTCAATCCCAGCAAGAAAGGGCCAGAGTTGTGGGGAAAGAGCACTTTCCTGGGCCCTGTGCAGTGTGTTTGGCCTACTCAGTGCCCTGGGCTAAAGACTGTGCTCAGCTTAGACTCAGAAGTCCTTACTCTGGCAGAGTGAAAACACAAGTTCTTTAAGAACAAGGTTTTTATTGCCATTTCTGATGCCTGCAAGCCACATTCAACATTATTAGTACCACAGTGGTAAAAGGCACCTTAGGTATTTTTCCATCTCTTTCTACACTTATATACATATATATATATATATATATATATATATATATATATATATATATATATGTGTGTGTGTGTGTGTGTGTGTGTGTGTGTGTGTGTGTATAATTTTTATTTATTTATGTGTGTGAGAGAGAAAGGAACAGATAGACAGATGATAGGGAGAAAGAGAGAATGGGCTCATTAGAGCCTCTAGCTACTGCAAACGAACTCCAGAAGCATGTGCCACCTTTTGCATCTGGCTTACATGGGTCCTGGGGAATTGAACCTGGGTCCTTTGGCCTTGCAGGCAAGTGCCTTAACCTCTTGACCATCTCTCCAGCCCTCTATGGTACTTTTTAATTTTTCTTGTGTATATGTGATCTTGTTAGTTGTAAAACATATGTACCTTCTTTTTCTGTCTTGAATTCCATGCTTATGTACCTCCAAATTTCCACAGTTCCTAGAAAATAATAATACCTAATAAGTGCCTATTAGTCAAGTCCTCTCTATTTTATGCAAAAGAATTAAGACCCTGAATGTTTCATGTGACTGCCAATGGCTTACACAGGTACTCAACAAAGTAGCTGAACCCTACGAATGCCCAGGAAAAGTCTTATGATGTTTATTTACTACTTTGGATTTTAATCTTAGCTTATTACCTGTTGTGATCCTGAACAAACAAGCCATATGTTATGCTTCTAGAATACTTTGTTAAATATTCCATGTGTTTATTTTCAGTCCCAATGATTATCTGGGATCAGTCTCAAAAGAAGGATTTTTTCAAAAGCATATGGACTACCTTATTCTAATATTTATGTTATAAAAGTATTTTTTGAGGCAGGGTCTCACTGTAGCACAAACTGACCTTGAACTCATAGGGACCTACTTACCTCATGCTACCAAGTACTGGGATTATAGATGTGATTCACCACACCTGCTAGCCTGATCTCTTCCTCCAGGGAGATGGTGGTAGACAAACAGAAAATTAGAGGCTGCCAAGAGCCCTATAAGGGTCAGGGAATATTGTGGAGGAGGGGTGGAAAGAATAGAGCCACAGGGTGACTCTGAGTCATTGGCCCTCATCTACAGAGGTAGACTTGTGCATTAGTTGCTTTTCTCATTGCTGTGACCAAATGCCTGAGCAGGACCATCATAAGGAAGGAAGGAAGGGGTTGATTCTGGCTTCCAGCTTCAAGTAAATGTATTCCATCATGGCAAAGAAAGCAGGGGGATAAGAGAAGGAGGAAGGCCCATCACATTGTAGCTAGTGTCAAAAAGCAGAGAATGAAAAGGAACTGAGGCTAGGCTATAAAATCTCAAGGCCAGCCCTCAGTGACCCCCCTTCCTCCAGAAAGGCTCTACTTTATCATGGTTGCATTATTTTCACAAATAGTTCTACCAACTGGGGACCAAATGGTCACACACACCATCCTGTAAGGGATATTTTATATTCAAACCACACCACTACCCCATGGTTCATCTTATCAACCATGCTCCTTCTGTTGCAATAAATGAAATTTACTAAATAGTAACCTAAGGCTAGGGTTAGAAGCTAGGTCTTTAGAGTCTCAATCTAGGGAATGCCCTAGAGCCATTTGAAAAGAGTCCCTAGGATAACAGTTTCAGTCAGGATGCCTCAGTTTAGAAAGATGATAACTTCTCACAAAAATACCCATACAGAGTTCATGCTTCCTTCCACAGTGGTTAATTCCAATGCCATGCTCTTTCTTAATCTCTTAGCCTGAGCCCAGGAAACAAAATTAGAGTTTCATAAAATTTACTGCTCATAACCCAGATATAAATATCAAGTGAGATAATGCATACTGGAATGCTTTGTAGAGAGCAATTGATTTGCCACATTATTAACGAGAGCCCTTTACAAATGAGCACCCTCAGATAAAGATGAGAATCTTTGCTTCCCATGGTGTCTTCTTAGACATGAAAATGACACTGATGTCTTAAATTGTCATTAATATTTTTCAACTGTCCTATAGGGCTCAGTTATAATGAACAGGTAAGTTGGCAAAATTTTGGCTTCAGTGTCTGTTTTCATGTTTGCTTAAACACTCTGGCTGGAGTCTGCAGTAGGCATTTTTCTTTTCATATATTTTTAAAGATTTCTTTTTATTTATTTATTTATTAGAGACAGAAAGAGGGAGAGAGAAAAATATATAGAGAGAATGGGCACACCACTGCAAATGAACTCCAGATGCATGTGCCACCATGTGCATCTGGCTTACGTGGACCCCAGAGAATCAAACCTGGGTTCTTAGGCTTTTTAGGTATGTGCCTTAACCACTGAAACACTTCTCTAGCCCCATTTTTCTTTTCTTTAACACCCCAAGAATGAGGTTGTCTCAATAGACTGTGAACATGTTCTACTTGGCAGGCACAGATGTAGTCATCCTGGCTGTTGAACGCCCAGAACATGACGAGAACCTTTTCTGAGTTGTCCTCCTACATTGGCTGGAATTCATTTTCCCAGTAGAATTTTGACAAGCCTCCAATGAAATGGGCTCTTTCAAAATGAGCATTTAGTGAGTCATGTTTTTCAAACGGAGTCATTTAATTTAAAACTGATAAACATAGCTGTTAGAGAGGAGTGAAATAGGAGATCTTTCTGTGAGCTATACTACAAAGGCAGCCAATAAATACTTCAAAACTCATCTCCCAAAAAGCACATGGCTTCCCAAGTCTGAAAAATAGAAATGGTAGTGTCTGAAAGCAAGACAACTCTCACAGTCACCAGACACCCACTTCCCCATCTTAGCCAAGTCAAACAGCACAGAGAAACAGACTGAACAGTGCAGAATGAAGCCCCGCTTCAGTGAAGTTAAAATTTCCCTTTCTAGCCTCATGAAGCAGTGAACATATTATCCCCAGATTGGTCTGAGGAATTCTCCAGGCTATAGACTGAGCAGTGAGCAGCTGCAGAGCCATCCACAGATGCTCTGGAAGAACAGATTTCTCCTATGACAGCAGTGTTTCCCTCAAGTACCTGCCACTTTCCACAGACTCCCCATTGTCATTCTGCACAGAGATCTCCATTAGTCAGATGAGCTACAGAGTCAGATCAAGTTACTGCTTGCAGGGTGACCGGGCACCCCATATTCTCTGCTGACACAAGCAACAGGACAAACACACTTGACCGCAACCCATGTGGGCAAATATGGTTGTTTTCATGTACATAACTCTGCAGCAATGTCAGCTGGTTGAGGGGAGAGGTTCACGTGAATTTTGAGATACTTCTGACTGTGAAAAGAGAAATGCAGAAAAGATACAATTTATGTTTATTCAGACCAACACGATGCAGAACTGAATCTTACTTGAATCAGATAATTAAAGAGTTATCTCCACTCTGAGGTGGACTTTCAAAAGAGTCAATCTTCATTTAGCATATTTTTTTCTGGTGATTTCCCATGCTACATTGGAATTCTCTAACTTTCAGCAATGAGCATTTGTCCCTGGAACACGGGCCTTCGGTTACAACTTAGGGAAATATTTGCCTTTGGAACAGCAAAGATCAAGTGAATTTTACAGGCTGTTAGTGGAAGCCTATCAGATGTCATTTGGCCATTTGCCTGCTGAACATGTGGTGACCTCCTGTCACTTTTAGGATCATGTGGTCAGGGACCTAGTGGCCCACAATGCTGACAAGTTTCATACTATGATAATGTGTCTGACCTCAAGGATCTCAGTTGAAATCACCAAATCTCAAGAAGAGCTTCATAAGAAACTTTCAACAGTGTGTTCTAAGTTGGGAAATGCTGATGTACACACCCCTTGTGGTAATCAACCTTTCTCTTTGCCATGACCAAATATCAGGGAAAAATAAATTAAAGGAGTGAAGGTTTACTTTGGCTTATGGATTCAGGTTTCAGTCAATATCAAATGGACCTGAGGTAAGTCCTGGCAAGTATTTTGTTACTGTACATATTTCACATTTATATTTTTGCCTATATTTATTTGCCTTTATGATAACATGGAAGCAATACACATTAAGCACAAACTTTATATTGAATTTAATTTTCAAATTTTTAAATACTCTTTAGTGATGTTGGACAGCATTATCAGTGAGCTATAGCTCACAATCAGCCATGTAATCATGAGTGGATAAAACTGATATCCTATGATGTGCTGTATCACTAAGCTATTAAGGTCAGTAGATAAGGTATATTAAATGTATTTTTTAATTATTTATTTAAGAGAAAGACAAAAAGGAAGCAGACAAAAAAAGTGAGTACTGGGTGTGCCAAGGACATGTGCCACTGTAAACAAACTCCAGACATGTATGCCATATAGTGCAACTAGCTTTACATGGGGAATCAAACCCAGGCAGCCAGCTTTGCAATCAAGCATTTTAATCACTTATCCATCTATACATCCCTAAATGTTTTTTGAAACAATATTTTCAACATATGATGAGTTTATATGAATACAAATGAAAACATACCTTTATTGGCAATTCTGATTCTAAAGTTTATATGAAGAAACAAAAGACTAGATTGCCACAAAGATATTGAAGAAGAGTAAAACTGAAAGACTTGACAGTACATGACACTACATGACTTACTATGAAACTACAACATTCAAAATGGTGTGATTATTTTTGGGAAATAGATCAATGTAACAAAGACAAGGGTCTGGAAATAGACTCACATTAATATAGGAAACTTACCTTTGCAAAAGAGCAAAGATAATATAGAAAACCCTTCATATAAGTTCTATCTATGATTTAATAAAACCTCTAAATGTAAAAAATAATGACAATGTAGCACACAAAGCATTATTTACCCAAATCCATGGAACATACACAATAAAAAGGGAAGCTTAATGTAAATTATAGACTTTTGGTGATAATGTTGTATCAGTGTTGGGACATTGAATGCAGCAAATGCCCTACTCTAGTAAAGGAAGTATGCAACTGTGGTGTAAAAATAGTAAAGCCTGTTAGTTTGAGAGATGAGATATAGATAGCTTTGAACCTTTTTCATGCAGAAATAAAAGTTTTTAAAGTTTTAACTATCTTATCATCAAGCAATTCCACTTCTGGATATATATCCTAAATAACTCAAACAGACAAGACATATTTGCACACTAGCATTTATAGGAGCACAATTTACAGTAGTCAAAGGTAGAAATAACAACAATCACTACTGACAGGTGAAATATCCATACAATTCAGTATTAAAACAGGCTGTTAGGGATTGCAGGAAGGTCCTTGAACCCCAAACCCTTGGTTTACAATTGCATTTAACCAAAGAATTGGGTGAACCAATCTGAGAAGGATAATTATTAAATTATATTTATTGAGGGGAAGTACAAAACCAAGGAAAGAAAAATGAATACACACACATGATCTGAAAGCCCATATGGTAAGCCTAGAAAAACCATAAAAAGAGAATTAGAGAAGAAAGAAAATAAAACAAAAAGAGGTCCTGCCATGTGGAGGGCAGGAGGAGGTAAAAACCCATGTGTAAGTAGGAGTTAGGGAGTTCTCCCCTCATCTCTGCCCAGTTGGGCCAAGACAAGAGGAAACTCAACAGAACCTGGAGGTTCACGAGTGGAGAATGGCCCTAATAAATGTATTTGTAACCTTATGGTAGTAGGCCCTACCTTACGGCTCAGGTGAGCTAGATAGAGAGGTTGAACTTGAACAACCACAATGTGAGGATTAGATTTAAATCCTAGGAAAGAAGACCTCCCTCCAAGGAGGACCCCAGGTTGTTTGTGGAAAAGCAGATCTAGGGAAGAGACAAGAAGTCAGATCATACTTTGATCTCCAGCAAAGTGGAGACTGTAAGGATACTTTCAAGGGCCCAATCAGCCCAACTTCCTAACAAAGCTACCAAACTCCCTCTCAGTATCATTAGAAAACAATGATGCATGTGCCAATGTAGATGAACCGTGAAAAAAAAAGTCAGGAACTAGATGACAGATATTATCATTAAACTTATATGTCATACCAAAAATAGACAAAAAAAATTAACAAAAAAATGACAACTGAGCCCTGAAAGGAGGGTGCCTGGGGAGTTGATCTTCAATGGCCAGAGTCAAGTTTGCGATGATGAAAGAGTTTGGTGTTTCATATGGTGATAGTTGCAAAGCAATGAAAATGTGGTTAATGCAACTGATTTATGCATGCAAAAGGGATTCAATAATAAATTTTATGTTCTGTATACCTTTTCACCACGTAAAAATTATATGATGTCATTTGAGGTTCTTCCCTAAAATATCATGAGGATGACAGTTGCACCTACGTTTAATATAAATGACCATTTTATTTTTTTATTTTTATTTTTTGGATTTTTGGTTTTTTTGAGGTAGGGTCTCACTCTAGCTCAGGCTGACCTGGAATTCATTATGAAGTCTCAGGGTGGCCTTGAACTCATAGTGATCCTCTTACCTCTGCCTCCTGAGTGCTGGGATTAAAGGTGTGTGCCACCATACCCGGCTTAAATGACCATTTTAATACAGAACCAAATATCAATTTAAAAATAATAGTACTTTGGGAAAATATTTGAATTTTGAAAGATCATGAAAACTGAGCTGTAGGAATCTTCCAGGGAACAAGATATCATTGCTAATATCTGGGACCCAATAATATAATAATTATGATTAGGAGCTACCATATGTCAAAGATTATATATTAGGTGAATTGTTTCTTTAATCCTTAATCCTTAGTGTTAGTTAATGATTTAGGTACACTCTCAATTTATGGAAGAGAAAATGAAGATTAGTGATGTGCTCAAAACCATAGTCCATAAATTACAGAGTGAATAATTTATTTTTATTTATTTATTAGAGAGAAACAGCAACAGAAAGACAAAATGGGCACGCCAGGGCCTCTAGCCACTATAAATGAACTCCAGACGCATGTGTCACCATGTAAGTCTGACTTATGTGGGTTCTAGGAAATCAAACCTAAGTCCTTAAGCTTCACAGGCAAGTGCTTTAATTGCTAAGCCATGTCTCTAGCCCAAGAGTGAATATTTTAAGCCAGGCATGGTGGTGCATACCTTTAGTCCCAGCACTCAGGAGGCAGAGATAGGAGGATCGCTGTGAGTTCAAGGCCACCCTGAGACTACATAGTAAATTCCAGGTCAGCCTAGGCTAGAGTGAGACCCTACATCGAAAAACCAAAAAAAAAAAAAAAAATGTGAATAATTTAAAGCTAACCTGGTTGGAAACAATTTCCATTCTTGCACAGAAGATACTGGTTCTTTTGTTTGTCAAAGACTAAATCTGAAAGGAAAAAAAAAGTGAAGTGCATTATGTGGAGATCAAGCTGTGTCCTGCTCTAAATTACTCACATTGTGTGTGAAACAGTGACTATCAGGGTGTGCCTTGTGGTGAGTGACTCCATTTGTTGAAGAAGCACATGACTCCATTTCTAGTGAAAATGCTGACACAGAATTAATCCGCATCCTGTTTGTGGATACAGACAACACCACCCTTCTAGCATGAACCATGAGGCACAAGCAAACTGATAATTTATTCATGAATGTAAAGAGATATCTATCACCGTGTGGACTTAACAAAACAGACTGAGGACAAACATATGAATACATGGATATATTAAAATCATTTCAGGAAAATAAGACTAATTGAACACATCAGACCAATGAATGATGTGTTCCCATAAAAGGAGAGACACTTAATATGGTGATGGCAATAGTCCTATTGGCCTTTCATTTGACTATCCACTTTGTACACCAAGGGACAGGCAGACAGAACTTATGACTGTCTCTGGAGCTTCAGCTCATCATGGTCCCCTCTGCCTGGTGCAACAAACTTGAATTTGAATTGCCATAAGTACATTTGTCCATTCAGTGGTATATGCACCCAGACTCAGGCTTGTACCTTACCAGAATACTCTATTGTGCTGACTGCCACTAGCTCTCCATCTGGAGTCTTTAACATCCTATATAATCACCTTCAGTGATTATTTGCATCTATATCAGCTCCCTGCTTATGCATTTATTAATGCTTTTGAACATTGTGGCCTCTTTAATCCATTTCTATCCACATAGCAATAAGAAATGTAATGTATGATCTGAGAGTTAATATTAGTAATATTGGATAAAAGAGACTGTGATGGTAAATGAGCACTCTACCAAGGGAACTTGGAATTATCTGGTCAATTGCAGCCAACAATCCTGATGTAGCTTTCAATACTTTCATACATGTATAGTATGAATTTTGATTTTATACATCCCAATTACCACAAAGGTGTCTACTTACGTTTCTGACATAGCACACTCATGATAAATATGTTAAGGAAAAGGTTGGAAAATATGATTCAGGGACGAAAGAAGAATGACATAAAGCATTGATCTTTATATGGTTTATAGGTAGATATTTTTCTACCTGTTTGTTTGGATCTGAAAGAGCTGACATTCTGAATTTTGACAAAGAACACCACTACATACTTTACAGATTAACTTGAAAAGATGAAATCTAGAGGTGGGTGCTACACTAAAATAAAGGATTTATTTTCCATCAGTCACTATTCCCTAGCACTTTTGATATTTAAAACCCCCTTTGAGAAACCTCAGAGGGTAATAGGTTGACTGCATACCTATAGAATTATGTTTAGAAATTGTCCTAGGTGCACATTTTCTTTTATATTTTTACCTTCAGCCTTTCTGTAAATTATGTGAAAGCACATTATACTTGAAATGTAAATTTTGGGGTCCATATTTCCAATTTTTACATGTGAGTTCTTCAAGCAACAATAAGAAGGACCCCCACAGTGGTGGTATGTTAGATGTCCCCCATAAAATCATGTGTTATGAAGCTTGGTTCCAAGCTAGTGGCAATTTTGGAGGTGGAGCTTTGTTGGACAAAATGTGTTGCTATGAGTAAACCTTGAGGTTTATTAACCCTATCTTGCCAATATTAGTTCAGCTCATTCTTTGTTGCTTTTGTCCACCTGCTGTTGGTAAGTAGGTGATGTCCAATCTCTGTTTGTGCAGGGCTGTCACCTGTCATCATGGAGACTGTAAGCCAAAAATTAAAACAAAAAAACTTTCTTCTCATTAGCTGTTTTGGGGCTGGGCATTTTGTGACACTAATGAGAAGGTAACTGCAACAAAAAATTCATACCATGGAGTGGGGTTGTTGATGTTAGAAACCTGACTGCATGGATTTTGGCAATTTAGAATAGTTTTTCAAGAGGAATGTGGAAGGATTTGAAATGTTTTTTTAAATAGATGTCTTACAGTGATGTAAGCAGAGTTTGAGAGACCTCATGCAGTAATAACTGTGGACTGTGACATTTGGCTAATGAGAGAAAGAAAGAGCTTTATGAAGACTGGAGTAGAGGCAATTTGTTTAAGAGGCTAGCTGTGCTCTTCCCATGTCCTGAGAACTTGTACAGGGTTTAGGGGTGTAGAAATAGACTGGTGTGAGAAAATGGATGTGGCACAAAAAGAAGTTAAACCTTTGAACTAAAACTACTGCCTATTCAACTGCAAGTGTTTGAAAGATTGCCATGGTTAAGATTGTGCCAGCTGATCTGCACTGGGATGGCAGGATGAATGCTGACTCTTGAAAGTAAGGGCTTGAATGCTGAAGGAGTGTCCTGTTCTTCAAATTTGGCTTTATTGCTTCCTGGATTCACAAATTTGTTAGGCCACCTAGTACTATAGGAGTATAAAAAATATAGGGCCGTTAGATTTGCAAAATGATTTGGCTTGTTAGAGCCCATATGTAGATGCTCAATGAAGCTACGAGGATGAACCATAGATAGCAGCGGAGGCCAAAGGATTTTATTGAGATTCCAGGACTGCAAGATGGTTGCCGCCAAGTAGAGCTGCTGCCTCAGATTGAGTTTTCCCCAGGCTGTGAGCAGACCAGCTGGTGGACAGAAATGGAACACTAGAGATGTCATCACTGGTTACAGATGTTGAATTTGGAGCTACAGGATTTTATATATATATATATATATGTGTGTGTGTGTGTGTGTGTGTGTGTGTGTGTATAATGTTTTGAGGCAAGCCAAATAGACTGCCTTTTTTATGTGACAGTGAGAGTGTGAGAGATAGTGAGAAAGAGAATTGGTATGTGCCAGGGTCTTCAGCAACTACAATTGAACACCAAACATCTGCACCCCCTTGTGCACATGTGCAATCTTGAGTTCTTGCATCGCTGTGCGTCTGGCTTACATGGGACCTGGAAAGTCAAAAATGACTCCTTAGGCTTTTCCGGCAAGCACTTTAACCACAAAGCAAATGCTACAGCCCTTGTTTGTCCTTTTTGGTTTAGATCTTGCGTTGGTTCAAGCTCTCCTTGCTAAATCCATTGCCATCTTTTGTAGTGTGAATGTTTACTCTGTGCCATTATGTATTTTTGATTTTACAGCTCATAGTCAAGAGACACTGGACTATGGAGATGTTCAAATAATTTAACTAATGTTAAATGTTTGGATTGATAAGAATTATGGGGACATTTAAAATTAGACTAAATGCATTGAATTTTACATAATTGATGGTTGTAAGTTTATGGGATCCAGGGGTAGAATGTAGTGGTTTGAATTAGATGCTCTCCATAAACTCATATGTTGTGAATGCTTGGTTCCCAAATGGTGGAAATACTGAAGCTAGAGCCTTACTGGAGGAGGTGAGTTTCTGGGGGGTGAACCTTGAGGTTTATTAGCCCTGGCTTGCTTGTGTTAGCTCAGCTCACTCTCTTGTTTTTCTTGTCCATCTGAGGTAAGTAAGGAGGTGATGCCCAGCCTCTTCTCATGCCATGCTGTCCCCTGCCATCATGGAGATTCCCCTTGATACTTTAAACCAAAATAAAAACTTTCCATCCCTCAGCTGCTTTTGGTTGAGTGCTTTGTCCCAGCAATGAGAAGGTAACTACAATTCTCCCCAATCCTGCTCAGTCTATAAATAAATATATTTCCCCATTATATTTTGTGTGCTTTTTCTTTACCCCTCGTATAAGTCAGGTATTTATCCCACATTCAGGCCTTTTGCACAGACCTGGTAGCACTACAACACTCTGATTTTGAAAGGATTTGACTAAGTACATGTTTCTTCTTTTGTCTTTTTAAAATGTTTTATTTATTTGACAGAGAAAGAGGGAGAGAGAAAGAAAGGGAGAGAGAGAGAAAGGGAGAGAGAGAGATAGAGAATGGGTGCTCCAGGACCTCCAACCATTGCAAACAAACTCCAGATGCAAGCTCCCCCTTGTGCATCTGGCTAACATAGGTCCTAGGGAATCAAACCTGGGTCCTTTGGCTTTGCAGGCAAACACCTTAATTGCTAAGCCATCCCTCCAGGCCTTCTTTTGTCTTTTTTATCTGTAAGTGCCTTGATTCAAATGTGCTAGGATTAAAATATCTATATGAAATTCTATGAAATCTCACCAGAAGTACACAAAATCACTTCACATTGTTAAATTCACAGTCATGAAAAAGGCTGAGCTAACCAGCTCTGAAGACAGCAGGAGAGAAGAGTAAGTAATTCCCAAGGATGTCTTCTGATGCTCCCTTCTGCATTTACTCTATCTTCCTTTGTCTGTGCTCAAGTCAGTACCTAGGTCATGATTTAACAGCAAGTCCCTGCTAACTCTATCAAGCATAATCAAGTTTTAACTATCATGTATTATATTGCATGAACAAAGGGTAAGGAACTTTCGACCTTGGATAATCCTTAAACATTTGTTAAAGGAAGGGATTTAAGGATGTGACATGCTGGACTCTGCTGATCCAGAGCACACAACACACATTCACTCTGATCACAAGAGCAATCACAATAAGCCTCCCTGTTGTCTTCAACAGATCTATAGGACCTTAGTTACTGACCTCATTGTCTTCCGTACTCTGATTAGCACTTCTTATTCATGTATGATTGTTCTGAGCTGAGAGTCCAAGCAGGCCTCTGAGAAAAGGAGTATAGATCTTAAAATCAGTCAGCATCTCTAAACATTGCTTGTCAATATTGATCATCTGTGCTGTTCAGGCCAAAGGTTCACCAAGGCAGAGGAAAACTAGTCACATTGATTTACGCAGGTAGATTACACTGTTGTAAGATAAACTTTCAAGCAAGTTACAACTAATTTAGCATCTCACAGCAATCATATCACAAAAGCTATTTATAGGAGCCATAAGAAATATTCCAATAGTTCTTTCTCATAGCTAATTCCCAAAGTTCATTCCCACAGTTTGTTCTTATAGTTCAACTCCACAGATGATGAGGGGTTCAAGGTAAATCTCAGGGGCATACTGACCTCAATGCCAGTAGGAGCTACAGGAAACACTATCTCAAAAACAGAAACAAGGCTGGAGAGTTGGCTCAGAGGTTAAGGTGCTTGTCTACAAACCCTAACAACCCAAGTTTGCTTCCCTAGTACCCATGTAAAGCCAGATGCAGAAAGTGGCAAATGTTTCTGGAGTTTGCTAGCAGCAGCTAAAAGTCCTGGAATGCCTATACATTCATAGTCTCCCTCTCTCTCTCTCTCTCGCTCTCGCTCTCGCTCTCTCACTCTCTCACTCTCGCTCTCTCATCTCTTTCTCCTTGAAAACAAATAAATCAAATTTTAAAAAACACCAAAAAGAAATAGATGGAAAAGATATTTAAAATTAGTCTCACTAAGAATATTCTTATTCCCATCATCCTTCTTCCTGAGTATACGAAAAGTACATCATTTTTAGGAAAACTATATGAATTTTGAACCTAATCATTCTCCTCTCTAATCTTATAGTGTTTACACTTTGACCAGTTATTTCCTTTTCTTGTGGGTGACTATTATAATACCATGTATTATTATGAAACTACAATTTACTTTAAATGAAATATATAATGTGAATGAAAACTTAAATTTATTTAATCTAATTTATTTAACAATGAAATGCATTTCATTATCAGAAATAACATTCACAAAATGAATTTAGTGTGGGAGACATGAAGTTAATTCTAATACTTCTCTCTTCATCTTTTTCCCACTCCTTAATTTTTTGAAACAAATTCTCCATATGTACCTCTGACTGGCCTAAAACTGACTATAGCCAAACATAGCCTCAACCTTGTGACAAGCATCCTGAACATTTCTACCTACTGCTAGAATTACAGGTATGACATCTTCCATCAAGAGTGCTTGGGCAAAGCACTCTTAGTTAATTCCTAGAGTATTTTTTTCCCAAAAGTGTTTTCATGGAAAATAATTGTTAAGAATTTCTTTTGTGTTAATAACTGGTTCCTTGGTTTTTGTTTGTTTGTTTTTACTTCTATGCAATTTAATTTGTTCCTGTTAGTGAACTTTCTACCACTATATGACAAAATATACAAGATAATTACCTTAGAAAGTTGTTTTGGCCCATTGTACCAGAGGTTCCAGTCCAAAATCAGATGGACTTATTGTGATTCATACTCTATGGAAATGTCAGATGGCAATGGTCAGGAATGCTTAGCAAAGAAAACAGCTTACTTTATGATGAAGAAATGAAAAGTGAGAGAAGAACAGACTAATCCTCCATAATCCCCTTTAAGAACCAGCCCTCTATGATGGTTTAACTTAAGCATGTCCAATAAACTCAGTTTCTGAGTGCTTGGTCCTTACCTGGTGGCAGTTTTGGAGGTGGAGCCTTGCTGGAGGAGGTATGTTTGTTGGAGGTGGGTTTAGGGATATTATAGCCAGCTCCCCATTGCCAGAACTGGGCTCACTCTCCTATTGCTATTTTACACCTGCTGTGGCAAGGAGATAATGTTCAGCCTCTGATCATAACAAGTTTTCCCCCACCATCATGAAACTTCCCCATGAGATTTTATTTATTTATTTCAGAGAGAAAACAAGAAAGAGGCAGAGAGACAGAAAGAAATAGAGAGGGAGAGAAATGGGGATGCTAGGGTCTCCAGCCACTGCAAATGAACTCCACATGCATGTGCCACCTTCTGCATCTGGCTTTACATGAGTACTGGGAAATCAAACCTGGGTTCTTAGACTTTGCAGGTAAGTAATTTAACCACTGAACCATCTCTCTAGCCCATACTTTTGTCAAGAGTTCTTCATATTTGGATTATATTTGATAATATATGGTGCAGACTTTAGTAGAGAAATGAGTTAGTAGAATTTGGCTTTTGTTGTCAAAATAGTTTAGTTTTTAAATTTTTGATAATAACATTAAGAAAATTGTATGAAGCCGGGCATGGTGGCACACACCATTAATCCTAGCAATTGGGAGGCAGAGGATCACCATGAATTCAAAGCCACCCTGAGACTACATAGTGAATTCCAGGCCAGCCTGAGTACCTCAGAAAAACAAAAACAAAGAAGAAGAGGAGGAGGAGGAGGAAGAGGAGGAGGAGGAGGAGGAGAAACAAAGAAAGAAAAGAAGAAAAGAAAATTTTATGAGTAAGGTAAAGCAGAATAGAGCATCTCAATACACAGTTTATAATAACCCAGAATGAAATAAAATGAAACACAAATGGGGATTGGTGGCTAGGGGTGAACACTTTAATTAAAGGGAATAATGGCAAGGAAAAGCATTCACCATCTAAAACAGAAACTTATTAAAAGGAAGGTAATAGAATTTTTAAGAGAAATAAAACTCTTAACTTTGAATGCTTAATAAATTTTGTTAATGATTACTTTTTTTCAAGGCAAGGTCTCACTCTAGCCCAGGCTGACCTGAAGTCCAATATGTAGCCTCAGGGTAGCCTCAAACTCACGGCAATCCTCCTACCTCTGCCACCCAAGTGCTGGAATTAAAGTCGTGCACCACCATGCCCAGCTTTGTTAATGATTATTTCTAAATGTACTTTACAAAGCTACAAGTGTAAGTCCATGTAAAAGGAGATATCACAAACATAGTCACCTCATGTAGGGTGAAAATTTTTATGTTCTCTAAGGAATTGTTTTCAAGGTAATAATTGTGATAGGGGGCACTTAGCCTTTTTTGTCCAATTGGGAGGCCAAAAACTGGGTTGTAAAATCCAGGTTAAGGAGCTCATAGTTTTCCAGACTTTTTATTTTATTTATTTGAAAGAGGGAGAAAGAGGCAGAGAGAGGGTAAGAGAGAGACAGAGACAGAGAGCATGACAGGGCCTTCAGCTGCTGAAAATAAACTCCAGACACATGTGCCACCTTGTGCATCCGACTTATGTAGGTCCTGGAGAATCAAACCTGGGTTCTTTGGCTTTGCAGGCAAGTGCCTTAAGTACTAAGCTATCTCTCCAGCCTGCAGACTTCTTTATGAAAGATACTGAAGTAATTGGCCTGATGATAATAGAAATACAGGAGATACAAGTTATTTGACTTGTAAAAAATTAAAACCATTATAATTAGTATTATAATAAGCAAGGGTTACTCTAGGTCACCTAGAACACAGCTTCTTAAAGTGTGGATGCACAATGTGGCACATGTGTCTGGAGTTCATTTACAATGGCAACAAGCCCTGGCATCCCCATACTCTGTCTCTCTTTCTCTCTCTCTCTCTCTCTTTCTCTCTCTTTCACTCTCATAAATAAATAAATAAATAAAATATTTTAAAATTTACAATTTCCATTGCTGACTTGGATTTCATAAATATTGTTAAATGAAAAAGAATGTCAAGAGGCTGAGCCACGATGTTCCGGATCAAAGGCCTCGCTCCGAAGCTGGACCCGGAGGAGATGAAACACAAGATGCATGAGGATGTGCTCTCCTCCATAAGGAACTTCCTCATCTACGTGGCCCTGCTGCGAGTCACTCCATTTATCTTGAAGAAATTGGACAGCATATGAAGATGGGCAGTTGCATGAAAATATATGACATGAGTAACATGGCTACAGTTTCTACCCTATCCTTAATGAACTGGCCCAGAAAGGTGTAAGAACTGCTTGAATGGACAAAAAATTCTGCTTGCAAGAACAAGTAGGGCTGTGGTAACTGGCCTTCATAGTTAAAATATAAATAATTTGGGAAGTACAAAAAGATGTTGGGTGCCCTTATTCCTGTGATATTTGGCCTCTGTGAGTGTTGATATAATTGTAAATAATGTCTGACTCTGCTTTCTAGCCAGTGTGATTTTAAAGGGATTGTGTCTGGAGCAGTATTGTCTCAGCAGTTGCTTCTGCCTACATTTCACTTCTGTGCAGAGTGTATTTGTGAAGATGAGTTTTATGGACATCAGAACACACAATGACACAAAAGGACAGAACCATTAGTCTATATTTTTAATAAACATACCAATGCAGAAAAAAAAGAATGTCAAGGACTGGAGAGATGGCTTTAGCAGTTAAGGTAAAGCGAAGCCTAAGGACCCAGGTTTGATTCCCCGGAACCCATGTAAGCCAGATGCACATGCATCTGGAGTTCATTTGCAGTGGCTAGAGGCCCTGACATGTCCATTTTCTCTGTCTCTCTCTAATAAATAAATAAAAATAAGATAGTAAAAAAGAATGTGAAATGTTAATTGTTAGATTAGGATTAGGACAGAACATCTAACAATTTCCAAAGTAGCCCTAAACAAACTTCTGCTATTTTGTACCACATGTTGATGCAAAGCAGTGTTCTCAGCATTGATAAGCATCAAATCAAAATATCAATCAATTATGAAAAATCTTGAAGATTCTCTGTGTCCTTCATAGCAAATATTTAGCCAAAATTTCATTATTTATGTAAGAAACAAACACATTATCTCATTAGTATACAAATGTGCTTTCAGCCTTAATAAATAGCAAAAGATATATAGCAAAGGATTGCTTTAAAATAAATTTCTTGGGCTGAAGAGATGATGTAGAAATTAAAGCGGTTGTCAGGGAAGCCTAAGGACCCAGGTTTTATTTGCCAGTACCCACGAAAGCCAGATGCACAATGTGGCAAA
Source organism: Dipus sagitta (assembly GCA_036346955.1). Taxonomy (NCBI): domain Eukaryota; kingdom Metazoa; phylum Chordata; class Mammalia; order Rodentia; family Dipodidae; genus Dipus; species Dipus sagitta. The sequence continues at coordinate 35,292,830 of CM070776.1, forward strand.
TACATCTGTAGTTCCTCCATAGTGGCTAGAGGCACTGGAAAACTCATTCTGTGTGTGTGTGTGTGTTTCTCCTTCCCTCTTGTAAATAAAAAATATTTAAAAATAAAAGAAATTCTTACCTGGGAATGGTGGTGCATGCCTTTAATCCCAGCACTCAGGAGGCAGAGGTAGGAGGATCACCATGAGTTCAAGGCCACCCTGAGACTACATAGTGAATTCAAGGTCAGCTTGGGATAGAGTGAAACCCTACCCCCAAAAAACAAAAATAATAATTAAAAAGAAGAAATTCTTTATGGTTTATTATTATCAGGAAGTATACATTTGACTTTACCTATCTTACACACTGATACACTCAGGGTCATAACAAAATTTCTCAAATGAAAAGAGGTCCTGAATGGGAAGAGATCAAGAAATGATTTTGGCTATTTCCTTGAAGATTTTTCTGGAACAAAAGAACAACTGGAAGGAGTATACAGTCATTTAAAAAGTCAATGCCCTTGTCCCAAGCATAGGTGATTGCCCCTAAATGTACCTCCTTGGAATAAAGCAAAACCAAAGTGAGATACCGTCTCTCTCCTGTTAAACTGCAGTATAGCAGAAGATACAGGCCAGAACTACCACCAAAAACATAAGGTGTTGGGCTGGAGTAATGGCTTAGTGGTTAAAGCACTTGCCTTCAATGCCAGAGGACCCAGGTTCAGTTCCCCAGGACCCATGTAAGCCAGATGCACTAGGTGGCACATGCATCTGGAGTTTATTGGCAGTGGCTGGAGGCCCTGGTGTGCCCATTCTTTCTTTCTCTCTTTTTCTCCTCTCTCCCTCTTTCTCTCTGTCAAATAAATAAAAATAAAATGTATATTTTTGAAAGCCCCAAGGTGTTACTTATCCTTTAGAGAACATCACTCACATAGCCAGATGCTTGTCCTCTTTGTAAAAAGGGATTTAAAGACAACCCAGTATGAAGCACAGTTGATTAAGAGGAATATTAACATGGGATGAGAAGGAGAATCCAATAGATCTATACTTTTATATAGGAAGCAAAACGTTTTAAAATATTTTCAACATCTATTAGCTTCTTGCACCCTTTCTATCTGGTTTCAAATTGTAAAGTAATAATATTCTTAACTTTCCAGATAATTGCCTTATGTGAACTTAATACTTCTTGAGTCCCAAGATAATAAACCTAAGTTCACCAGGGTCTATGGAAACAGGCCAATACAGTAGGAAGTAAGCCTAGATCCCCCGACACAAAATATCATTTGATGCCACTCCCAGACTTCTTCACAAAAGTAGTGTTTTAAGTAAGCAATGTGTACAACATTTGGAATTCAGATTACAAATAGACTTCATAAAGGTAGGCAAATCTGTGAATCTTTTCTAATAGCCAATACATTTGCAGGGTTTTTTTTTTTTTCTGTTACTTTAAAAAGTTTTCCTGTCTTGGGCTAGAGAAATGGCTTACTGGTTAAGGCACTTGCCTGAAAAGCCAAAGGACCCAGGTTTGATTCCCCAGGACCCACATAAGCCAGATACACAAGGGGCACATGCATCTGGAGTATGCTTGCAGTGGCTGGAGGCTCTGGCATGCCCATTCTCTCTCATTCTTTCTCTCTACCTGCATATTTTCTCTCTCTCCCACCTTTCTCTCTCACACAAATAAATAAAAATAGTTTTCCTGTCTTTGTGTGTGTGTGAGTTTCTCTGACATATTTCTTTGAAAAGCCATTAATTCTTGGGTAGCACCTTTCATGAGACAAGATCACTCACACTGACCAGAAAGTCACTGTATAGCTCAGATAGACTAGCCTTAAATGAGCAACAATCCTCTTGCCTCAGCCTCTCAAGTGCTAAGCTTACAGGCATGAACCACCATGTCCAGCTTCGGGTAGCATTTTAATACTGAAATGGCTCTTTATTCCTTATGTAATAAAAATTAAACTAAAATAGTGGGAAAATAAATAGTGGTCTAATATTGAGCATAGAATATAATAAATATCCCATGCAGGAAATTGATATTCATGAAGGAAAGAAAATGCTAGAAATTCTTCAAAAAAACCAAAAAATCCAGGCAGCATCCTAAAAATCCTTCAGTGAGTTAGCAATAAAGTATTACTTAGCCCTCAATATCAGGGCATCTAATTTTTGATCATGTGGATATGTTCTTTTAATTGCAGTTGTCCCCAACATAAGCACAGTGCATTAATTTACCATTCTATTTTAATGGGTATATGTTGGCTATGGAACTCCAGGTCTTATACATGGTAGACAAATACTCTACCTCTAGTCCACATCTCCAGTATTGCTTTTTTGAGACAGCATTTATCTGTGTATCTGAGATGGTCTTAGTATTGTCATTTAGCCCAGGTTTGACTTGAACTCACCATCCTCCTGCTTTACTATTCCAAGTGCTGAGATTACAGGCTTGTGACAATAGAACCAGTGACTAACAACCATGTTACATTCAGACTTCAGCATGTATAGTATACATACAGTTAAAAAAAAAAGATAACACTACTCATTTGTGTGTGAATACAAGGCATTTTGCTCTTGGATAGCAGTAACCGAATCAAAATCCAGTGTATTGAGACTCAATATTTCTTCTAAATAAAAATCAAGAAAACTCCCAAATGACATAATAATAAAAGTTCAGACAGCCATTACTTATATAAAAAGTGGTAAAACAACATTGATGTATTAAGATAAACTTGACCTAAATCCATTCCAAGGAAGAACAAATAATAATTTTTTTACCTTGCTTATAGTGGCTCATGATAACAAATCTAACCCCAATCCACTATTCTGCAGAAAAAGAAGTCTTCCCCATGATATATAGAGATATTTCACAGAAGTAATCAGAATTCATGCCAAAGTTACCCTGTGTGATAAATATATGTACACTCAAGGAGAATTTTTTTTCTTTTTATACAAGCGTAATAGTTTGAATGTAAATGCCTCGGGTATTTAAGCTTCCTGCTTTGGTCTCCACCTGCCTCCTGGAGGGGGCTTGTCACGGGAGGGTGGGTAGATCTGATTCCAGCCACAAAGTGTAGAAAAAGCAGGCTGACCTCTGGCAGATTGTGTATTGATTTACTGGTATTGGTTTTGCTTGCTGCAGTTTTTCTCTCTGCATGGATTTATGAAAAGGAGCCATTTTCTTACACAATTGATGGAAATTTCCCCGGATTTGTAAACTGAAATAAATCCTTTCCTCCCATAAACTGTGTTTGTTTGGAAGTTCATCCCAGCAACATAGAGCTAACTGCAACAATAAGTAAGGGTGCATTTCCATTACATATTTCTTTAATTTAATTTACTTGTGTGTGTTTGTGTGTTCATGCCAGGGCATCTTGCTGCTGCAAACAAATGCCAGATGCTTGCACCATTTTTAAAATATTTATTTTTTTATTTATTACGAAGAGAGAATGAATGGGCATATCAGGGCCTGTAGCCACTGCAAATGAACTCCAGACACATGTGCCACCATGTGCATTTGGCTTATGTGGGTTCTGGGGAATTGAACCTGGGTCCTTAGTCTTCTCAGGCAAGCTCTTCAACTGTTAAGTCTCCCATCCCTGGAACCCTTTTATATATCTGACTTACGTGGGTGCCTTGGGAATTGAACCTGGGCTGGCAGGCTTTGCAAGCAAGCACCTTTAACTGCTAAGCCATCTAAGCACTTCAATGACATTTTAAGTCATATAACAGAAATTTATAGATTGTTTTTAAAATCCTATTTTGCAGAAAATGTTTAATATTTTCATTGTACAAAGAACATTTGAAACTTAATGGGAAAAAGTGCTTTAAAATGAATTAAGTGTGATGGAGAGATGGCTAAATGGTTAATGCACTTGCCTGCAAAGGCAAAGGACTCAGGTTTGATTCCCCAGGACCCAAGTAGGCCTGATGCACAAGGGGGCACATGTGTCTGGAGTTCATTTGTAGCAGCTGGAGGCCCTGGAATACCCATTTTCTCCCCCTCTATCTGCCAAAATCACTTTTAAAAAATGAATTAAGTAAGCAATTAATCTTACTTAATTGTAGAAATGCATATAGAAAATAGAGATTTCTCAGTATCTTTTAGTATCTAGATTAGAAAATGTCACACCCCAATGAATATTTCCATCCTTCTTTGAGACTATTAGGGTTCAAAAACTAGAAGACTGAGACCATGCTTTTGGGAAAAGGGAGTCTATTAATTGCTCAGAATGGGAGTTTTAGGCAAGAGGCAGGGGCCAGTTGCTGAAAGAATCATCAATGGAATGCAATGCTGTTGAAAGAGACCAGACAGTGTGCATTGAGTGAAGCAAGGGAGAAGAACTGAGTATGAACCAAGAAGAGAGGGAAGAAAGAGAGGAAAAGTGCATTCAAAAGAGAGAAATACAGAAAGGAAAGCAGATGAGAAGTAGATGAGATAGACAGAGATACAGAAGTCACAGAGAAATATGGTGTAGAGAAATATGTACCTTACTACAGGAAAGAGGGGCAAAAAGGAGAGAACAAGAAAATGCCACCTGGCCTTTTATGCCCATGTCCTTAGGGTATTGCAGCTCACATAGCAAATACACCACCCATCTATGCAGGTTCTTGTAGTTCATGTTGTCTGCACCAGACAATGGAGGGGAGGGCCTTGTGGAGGTGTGTGCTAGTGCTCCAGGAAGGAGCCAAGTTGACTAGATCTCCTGTTGAGTTTTGGCCTAGGTCGTAACAGGAAAAGGGGATGGGAAGGAAGCTCTGAGACTCTGACACCTTCCACCATTTGGAAGTATAGCTATCTACAATCCTGATTGCAAGCATGGCTGAGTGAGGAAGTCAGTGAATTACCTTCACAAGAGGCAATAAAAAACTGAATAAAACTGTCAGAAACATTTCAGCAGTCTGGAAATTGACAAAAGGCATACAAATTCATTTCATACAAATTGGCTTTGTTCAAGAAAACGAATGGCACTTTGGAGCATTTTTAGTCTAATCTACTCCTACACTGCTTCCATACCCCCAGCTCTAGGGTTTGTAGTTCTATTGGGATAAAGCAGTCTATAAAGACTAATAGCTAATAGCTTGTGTGATATAGAGGGCTAATTTTAACTGTCAAAAACTTTCTGCTGAGGAGTATTGTTGAAAACAATAACTATTACATTAGCAAAAGTGGGATTCAACATTGATAGTTAAACTGGAGTGGTAATTAGGGAAACCTACAGAGAGAAAAAAACAGCTATGAAATTAATAGAGAGATCCAATAAAACACATTAATAGGCCATAATTACATAACTACACTTTCACAGATACCAGCTATTATGTTAGGCTATGTTCATTCTCCAGGATTATAAGTTGTCTAAACTAGCAACTTGCCCTTGGGTGAACATGAGGCTTTGCACACCATGGGAGATTTGTAAACTCCTTTAACTTTAAATGCATTTGCCAATTCTTATCCACAGAACCATCAGGAGAGACTAAATGTTCATATACCCTCAAAATTGATTTCAGCACTCATTGTGAATACTTTAAAAGCTGGGGTCTCTATGAAGGTCATAAAAGTAGGGTTCTCACTTAATAGGATTAGTGTTCTGTTCTTTTTCTTTTTTTTTTTTTTTTGAAGCAAGCCCAACAAACTGCCTTTTTTATTGGAGTGTGTATGTGGCAGGAAGACAGAAAGAGAGAGAATTGGTGTGCCAGGGCCTCCAGCCACTACAACTGAACAGAAGACAAGTGTGCTCCCTTGTGCACATGTGCAACCTTACGCAGTTGTGCCACTGTGTGCCTGACTTATGTGGGACCTGGAGAGTCGAATGTGAGTCCTTGGGCTTTGCATGCAAGTGCCTAAACCACTAAGCAATTTCTCCAGCCCAGGATGAGAGCTCTCTTGAATAGACATCATCTCTCAGTACACCAATAGCCACCTCCACCTCACAAAATACACATCTCTAGCATAAGAAGACCTAGCTAGAAGGTGACCATTTATATGATTCAAAGTTGTAAGAGGATGGGGCATAGGTGATTGGAGACTCCTGCTTACCCCAATAAGGGGATCATCTTTCAGTCTTTATGGGATGAGAGTTCTGTGCTCAGTTTCATTTTGTTAATATCAAAATAACTTTATTGCAAACAATGGTCACAGGGAAAGGAAAAATGAATCAACCTTCTAGAAGTGCAATGTGGGTACCTGGCCAGGTGACCTGGGGAAGCCTCTGCCATAGTGGGATATTCCTAGCTCAGTCTCCTTGATGCTATTTGCCAGAATGAGACTGTCAAAGAGATACTAGTCATCTATGGAGTCCCCATCTATAGCCCCTACTTGGCTCAGGTTGTTCAGGTAGCAACTCATCTCCTCAATGACTTCAAACTGCTGGTACAGACAACATGAACTACAAGAAGCTGCATACATGGGTGGTGTGTTTTCTATTAGCCAGATGGTGCAGATCTAGCAGGTTCTGGTTGAGGGTTAGCTCTAGGTACATAGCACCATTGAGCTACCAAGCCAGTTCTCATAGACTGATATAGCTTATGTCTCTTATTAATCTCATAAAGCTTTATTTATTTAAATAGCAGCTCTCCTTTATGACTTCACTGAGGGAGGGGGTTAGTATACCATGGAAGGGTACATGACAGGGTTCTTCTGAAGCCAGTTTTAAGGAGCAAAGGGATGTCTTTTTTATTTTTATGAGTTTCTGGGGGAACAATGCGTCTGGACACAGACTGACTACGTGAGACAAGCCATGGAGGCAATGGAGGAGAAAGTAGGAAATAAAGAAGACCTCCAGTCCTTCAACATCTCTAAGGGAAAGGACCTGTTCTGCCCTGCCTCTCTGTCCTACTCCTGGTAAGAGTGGAGTGGAGGTTGTGAGAAGGCACTAGATAAGGGAATAAAGATATAATTCAAAGTGGACTAGTCTTGGGCAGGGGGCCCTGAGCTTCCCCATCTGGCTTTAAGCCTGTGTACTCTAATCATCACAGTGGGGATGTTGTCAGCTCTCTGGAGAAGGAAAAGCTATAAGGAGATGGGCATGGCTTAATCTATGGGGCCATATCTTCTGTTCTAACATTTTGAACCTTTTAGCTTATATGAAGTAAAAAGAAAAAAACTTTATAAGATAGGTTAGAAAGATATAGAGCCCAAGGGACTTTTGGAGTGTCCACTCAAACTCTGACTTCTTCCTACTGAAGTGAGACATTGTGGACGGTGTAACTAGGTCTCCACTAGGCCTCTTATCTCCTTCTTCTGTGCCAGTCACTGTGTTCTGTGTCCACACAGTCTGAAAGAACTCTACCAACTGAGCTACAACTCCAGCCTGGCCCCCACTGAAATTTTAATTTTGCAACAATATTAAAAGTTTTCAAAGCATTGGTGGTATAGACAGATCCTCACATGGAATCCTGGAAAGACAAATAGGCAATTTGGGAGCAGAGGCACCTGGGTTGGGCAGGTCTGAGAGGACCCCAAGCAGCACTAAAAGTAGGCAGTGGTAGCCTTAATGGGTGGATACACTGAGGGTTAGTTGTCAGGGAGTGAGAGAAGAAGCATTAGTGCTGAGATCCTCAGCAACCTTGGCAACTCTGAAAAGACCACTAAGTCTGAGACCTCTTATAATATTTCCTGAAGTTCTCTGTGAATGAAGACTTTTTGAGTAAATGATCTTGATGGCTTCTTTATGAAGATTATTTGGATATTACTCAGGTGTGCTTGTTTCATTAAATTTAGTGCTTTTGTAATATTTTAACTTAATATATAAAGCTTTATATGAATGGTACCTCTCATCCAAGACTAAAATGCCTAACTATACTTGAATAATTATCAGGGATTGGTGAGGAGTCAGAGGTCATAAGTCCTGAGTTCTATGAGCAACCAGAATTAATAAGTAATGATTTTTTGCCCTATATTCATATATATATATATATATATATATATATATATATATATATATATATATATTCATGAGTAGAAGCACAATATGTTTAAGCAAATAAACTACATGGTATCTGACAGAAAACAAAAGCTCATATTCATCACATCTTACCCTCTGCTTTTCCCTTTCCCTCTGGATTCACTTTGAAACCCTAAATGGCCCCCCTTATGCTTTCTGATATTAGGATTCTCTTTATAAGCTTGAACTCTTAGTTAGCTCAGTGCTTCAGCTTCCATCCCATGGGAAGGTTGTTGCCCCTCACTGTGCTTCAATAAACAGTTTCTGTCAGTTGAGATCAAGACTAGTGGTTTCCCTTTACTTTTCTATTTCACTTTCCCTACACGTGCAGCAGTTAACAATGCATCACTATGCCCAGCCAGAATGGTTTTTTTTTGAAACAAATACTTGAATTATTTACAACCTTGTGACCTTGTCAATAATTCTGTTAACTTTTTCTCTGATATTCAGACAATTTTTTGTTATAGCCCTCTATTCTCCATGGCCACAGTAATATTCATCATTGTGGCTTTCATTGATCAAATATATCAGTCATTTTAGAATTAGTGCCCCCTTACGAAAATGTATTTCATTTTGGTTGCATAGTTTCCATTTTATATAAGAGGAAACAGGTTCCATGAACTACAAGGTCATATAACTCATATAACTAAAATGGAGAAGTGCTTTCCGACCCAAAATGTGGTGTTATGTTAATGATCCATATTCATGAATTAATTGCATTTTTTGGTGAGATGGGAGACTTTAATATCCTTTCTCCTGTGTGGTGGACATCACAGCTCTTCCAGTAAATTACTACCTTCTGATTTATTTCTAACTATTAGATTTACCTGTAATTTTATTTCCAAGGTAAATTCAATCATCTATGCCTTGTAATATGTGAGTGGTTATTATGTTAAAAATGGGTAAAATGTATGAAGATACAGTAGGATGAACAGAGGTATTAGCACAGTGACTAGCCCATATTATTATAAAACAACTGATATATAAACTTTGGATGTGGTCATACTAAAAATGAGAAAGGCATTTTGCAGGGCATGTTGGTACATGTGTATAAATCAGAGCACTCGGGAGGCCAAGGTAGAAGGAACCCTGAGAGACTACATAGTGAAGTCCAGGTCATCCTTGTCTAGAGCAAGACCCTACCTAAAAAGAAAACCAAATAAGAAAGCCATTTAGTGTGGTTTATGAGACTGTCTTCAGTTCATCATTTCCATTTAATCAGGAAAATAACTTTTAGGGAAGCAGAAACCACCACTGACAGGGAATGTTTCATAATGTCTGTAAAAGGACATGCAGACAGGAAGTGTTTGAATTATAAAATATGTAGGAAATGCTATGGAATAACAATAAAACTTATGCTTTAAAAATATTCCTCTTTGTGCTGGAAAAAATGACTCAGTGGTAAAAGGTATTTGTTCGCAATTCCTGATGGCCAACATTCAATTCCCCAGTAGCCATGTAAAGCCACACGAACAAAGTGGGACATGCATCTGGAGTTTGTTTACAGATTGGAGCACACAAACACATTCTGTCTGCCTCTTGCTCTATGTCTCTCTCTGTCTCAAATAAATAAATAAGAATATTTTAAAGAAATCCATTCCTGTTTGTCTCTTTTTTCACAAAATACTCATCTAGCATCTAGCTTGTTCTCTATATATATTGTAGTTACTAGGAAATTGTCACAATGGAAAAATGTAAAATAATAAAATACATATATGTAAGACCTTAAATTATAACACTACTAGTACAAAAGAGAACATAGAGAGAAAACCTTTTGATATTAGTATACAAATTAACTTCTTGGGTATTATATACAATGCATAGCCCATAAATGCGAAAGACAAGAAGGAACATCAAATTTCTTCACAGTAAAATAAATTAATAGAGCAAAAGGAAACCTGTGAAATTACAATAATTATTTGAAACTACTTATCTGAAAATGGCTTAATTCTGAAGGTATTAAATCTTAAATGGTCTCACAATAAATATACAAAGAGAATAAATGAAATATGCATTACTTTCAAAATATGCTAAATAAATATTGACGTTGTTAACACCAAATTGTATTTGAAACAAATATCTCTGAGGAAGTTTTCTTGCACTGGAATGAAAGAAGAAAAAACAGACATTATTTTGGATGCAGATTTCACATTTTGATTGAGAAGTATTGCTATAATTATTTCATTAAAATTTTTATTTACCTGGAGTTTTGCAAGTTTCTTTTTTTCGACACAAAAGCAGGAGTTTAAGATTCAATTTGTACTGTAACTGACATCACTACAGAGTAATTCTGCTTTTATTAAAGGTTTAATGTATTTTTACATATAATTGCCATATCAATGTTCTGCTCTTAATGCTAGAAAAATGTGAGAAGCATACATGTAAATGGTGAGCTCATAGTTGACAAAACATAAAATATTAGTCAAGACAAAGCAGAAGTTCATTAGAAAATGTTTGTAAGAATTAGCTCTTGTATTTATAGCTTTTGACCCAAATTATGTTCACTCATGGCAGAACTGTCACCATATATATTTTGTTCAATTTTGAAATAAAAGCAGAAGATAACCAAGTAGTAAATTGGAAATTATCTAGTCATTTTCATCATCATAATCTTCATCCCTTTTTTGCATAATCAACTCATGAGCTTTTAATACTCTTGGTATAGGAGTGCTGACCTTATCAAAATCCCATCTCTTTCTCATAAATAGCTTTTCAAGGATGCTTGGCATACTATAGCCCTTGCTTACGATGAAATCTTTAAAGGCAATTATTCCATAAAGATCATCAATAATGTCTGGTTTACCAAGTCTTTCCAGTTCATATTCAAGTAACACCTTGGGGTCAATCAAAGGCTCACCATCTACTAGCTTTTTCCATAACTTGGGCTTTAGGTACCATGCTCCATACCTAAACTTCTCCTTGATGGGTTCATAAACATTTGCTTGTAGGATTTTCTTTTCAAAATTTGATTCCTGTAAGGAGAATCTGATCTGCTTCACTCTGCTCAGCCTCCTGCAGTACGTGAACTCAGAAGGAATCAGGCCAATTTTCTTGATGGCAGTATCTTCATAGGTTGGTGTGCACTGGTAGCCAAGGTCAAATTGTTTCACTATGAAGTCTTCATCAATGCCCATGTCTCCAAATGTTTCAACCCATTCACAGAAGTGAGAGACTCCTTTGGGTACTAATTTATAATATACAGTATGGATGGATCTCTTGATTTCCTTCTTTTTGGGTTTGTTTGAAGGAAGCACACCGTATTTACGTGCCCCAGGAAACTTGGCAGGTGGCTGGTAAACAGTTGTATCAGTGGGTTCTTCTTCCTGGGTGGGCAGCTCAGGCTCAATTAGTTCTTGGTGACCTTCATAGTAAGCCCGACTTTCACAGTAAGCCCACTTGTCCTCCATCTTCTGGTCTGGATCCAGTTCTTCCAGCACCTCTAAGAAGAGAGGTTCAGGAATATCTTCTTCCAGCGGCCACAGAGCCAAGGGATGCAGTGTCAGATGTGCTTCAGTGTTCTCCACAAAGACCTTGCGGTCTTGCTGGGCCAACGATGAAGTGGAAAATGGGTTTGCATTCTTGGGCCAGTTTTTCAGACCCTTTTTGTAGTCCAGTCTGGAGGTCTTGTGAGAAATCGTGGGGAGAAAACTCTTCTTGGCACCACAAGTGATTAGGCCTTTACAAGGTGGAGGGAGTCCTCTCCTAAAATCATCTAGCCCTTCCTTCACAAATACCCAGCGCCGGCCATCCAGGAAGGTGGGAAACTTTATCTGTTCCTGCCTTTGCTTTGCAAAACACCGAGAAGGCAGCCGACTCTGAAACTGAAACCGGGGCTTGCTGTTCATGCCCAGGGACATTGGCTTAAGTACCTGCCAGGGCCGGTTCCATGGCAGCCAGTCTTCCCCCATGGGGCCCCTGAATCTGAGGCCACAGCCAGACCTCAAAAAGCTTGCTTCCTTCCTTCCTGAAGGCCACTGTAGTTGCTAGGAGACAGGACCACATTCCTAGAATTCTACTGGAGGCCCCGCCCCAGACAGAACCTTGCAGTTGGTTGACCAGTGTGTGAAGTAAACATACGTTATTAATCCACTGACCTTTTGATGAACTTTCTGGTTGTTTCCTTCTTGGACTAGTTAAGAAATCATGTCTACGAATATTTTTATTTACATTTTTGTGTACACCTATGCTTTCACTGCACTGACAACAATGCTGAATTTTCTGACCAATGAAAAAGGTCACTTGTGTATATGTACTTTTATTTGTCTAGGCTTTATCTTGTAGTTTTTTGTGTATGTCTGTCACATATTCTTTTTACCCTCCAGTATTTACTCTAAATACTTCCTGATTTTTTAAAATATTATTAGGAGTGATATTGAGAATAAATTTTGAGGAAAGCAATTTACTCTACAATGTTTGCTTGGGATGAATTGGTTCAATTTTAGACAGTGACACATGTATTACTATTTAGCCTTGGCTGGCCTCCATCCTCCTTCTGCTCTTATTTGGACTTGTATTTTTATTTTTACTTTTTCTTTGAAGCAGGCTGACCTGGAACTCATTCTCTGGTCCAGGCTAGCCTTGAACTCAAGACAATCCTCCTATCTTAGCCTCACAAGTGCAGGGATTAAATTCATGCACCATTATTCCTGGATTATTTTTGTTTGTGTTTTATTTTGTTTTGGTTTGTTTTCATTTACAGTTTTTTTTGTTTTCCTTTTATTTATTTGTTAATTAGTTAGAGAGAGAGCTTTATTATGTCATGCTGGCTGACCTGAACCTCACTGTGTAGATAAGGCTGGACTGGAACTTATCTGTACTCAAACGTACTAAGATTACAGGTGGTCTTGCCTTGATTTTTGAAAGATGATTTCTCTATGTGTAAAATTCTAGGTTAGCATTTTCTGTTTTTTTCTACCATAATTTTGAACAAGTGACACCACTCTTCTCACTTGCAGTGTTTTCATGAAAAGTCTGTTGTGACTCTGTCTTTTGTGTCTCTGTATCCAGGCTGTTACATTTTTCCTTTAGTTGGTCAGAACAGATAATCTTCAATGTCCTGTGTGGGGAAGGAAGAAGTCCAATAATCCCTGCTTACAGATCATATGATTCTTGACTTAAAAAACCCAATGGAATCTACAAAAAACTCCTAGAGTAAATAATGGTATTCAATAAAACTTCAGGATTCAAAATCATCCCACAAAGATCAGTAGCTTTTATATGTACCAAAAAAATGAACACATGGACAGAGAAATCAAGGAAAACAACCCATTTAAAATAGTTGCCAACAAATTAAATACCTAGGAATAAACCTAACAAAGAAGGAAACTTCATGAGACTAAAAACATAGATAAATAAATTTTTAAAAAAGAAAGAAGAAATGAAAGAAGACACCATCACATGAAGCAAAGGCCTTCATGGATACTGGATTAGTGGGATTAACATTGTGAAAATGGATATCCTACCAGAAGTAATCTACAGATTCACTGCAATTGTATAAAAACTCCAATGATGTGACTCATGAAAGACTTGCAAAAGGGGAGGACTCCCCGGGCTCTGTCTCAGGAAAGGCGGCACCCCAAATCACTCAGGAGAAACGGTCTTGATGCAAACAGCAAGAGGATTTTTATTCCAGGGCGCTGGGGCCCACAGTCGTACACCACACAGGGGTAGAGGGCTAAAGGCCCCGCGTGCAGAATCAGGGCAGCTTTTATAGGGTTACAACAAAGCCCATGCATTGTGAACCAATCATTTTGTAACATCAAGAGCCTGCGCAATGTTGACCAATCCCCTTATGACACTCTATGATTTCTAGGCCAATTATTTTAAATTGTTCAAGCCCACGCACTGTGGACCAATCTATTTGTAACACACCACGATCTTTTTCCCATGGTCCCAGAGGTCAGTATTTGCGCCGGCTCCTAGGTGGAAGTGGCAATAGTCAGCTCATTTCCTGTTATCTCACTAGGCCAGAGTCACGTACTCAAAGGCCTGCTCTGTGTCTCTTTTTAAATTTTTAATTTTTTCATCCTTTCACTCACAGATAAAATAATCCAGAAATTTGTACAGAAGCACAAAAGACCATAGATCACCAAAGCAACCCATAACAGGAGGTGTAACAACGCTTGACCTCAAATTATAGTATAGGGCAATAATAATATGAACAGCATGGTTTTAGTACCAAAACAGACATATAGACCAGTGGAACAGATTGGTCACTTAATCTTTTGACATACAGGCCAAAAATATTCAGTTTAAAAAAAGACAGCTTGTTCAACATATGGTGCTAGAAAAACTAAATAGCATCTGCATAAGAATGAAATTAGAAACATATCTTTCCCTGTACAAATATCAAGTCAAAATAAAAGACCTTAATCTAAAACCCGAAACACAGAAAGTGCTAGAGGAAAAAATAGGGAACACTCTCTAAGATATAGATATAGCAAAAACTTCCTGAACAGGACTCCAGGAGCACAGGAGTCAGCCTCATGAATCAACAAATGGGAATGCATGAAATTAAAAAAAAAGTTTCTTCACAGCAAAAGAAACTAACATCAAAGCCAACAGAAAGCTTACAGAATAGGAGAAAATCTTTAACCCACAATTTTTTCTTCCCACTCCAGATGTTAATCACACGTATTTTCCCAATGTCTATACAATGTGGTTACAAATTTGAGGTTTCTGCAAACCCTCCTCAGGTACAATAGTGTTGCTAGATCAATTCACAATACTCACAGAACCTTACTTTGCTTACTTGTTCATTATAAAAATATATGAATGACACAGGTCAACAGTCAGATAAAATGATACATAGGGAAAGCTGTGAGAGAATCAGCAATTCTACACATGACTTTTGTAATGCCTTCATATGTTCAGAAACCTGAAAGTTCTCCAAAATCTCCAGGCAACATTATAGAAAAAAGATCAAGCATGCACTATCAATTATTAAATCAATCTCTGTCCTTCTCCCCTTCCTAGAGGACAGGTGAAAGTTGAGGTTGAAAGTTCCAAGCTTTTAATCATGGATGATCAGTCCATACCCATATGTTGACCAAGATTCACATCACTTTATCAAAAGATCCTCCTATAACCCATGAAATTCTAGAAGAATGGGAAGGTTTCTAATACAAAAAGAGAAATATTGAAACAAAATATGTACCTAGCTCTAATATCAGTCTGAAAATAATAAGTATTTTAGGAGCTGAAAATAATGAGTATTTTAGTATGTTAGGATTGGAGGCACAGACAAAATATATAGTTATAATGATTGCCCAGGCTGGAGTGATGGCTTAGCAGTTAAAGCACTTGCCTGCAAAGCCTAAAGACCCATGTTCAACTCTGCAGATCTCAGGTAAGCCATACACACAAATGTGAGGCAAGCGCAAGGTCAGATGTACCTACTAGGTGGCACAAGCATCTGGAGTTTGATCTCAGTGGCTGAGGCCCTGGTGCGACAATTTTCTCTCTCCCCCCCTCTGTCTCTCTCTCTCTTTTGCTTTCTCTAAAATACAAAATAATAATAATAATAATCTCAAAATATCACAATCTCCTACAAAGATCAATTTTAGTACAAAATATATGTGAGAATGTCATAGGTAGCAAGCATTAGACTTAGAAGTCCATGAAGAAAAAGACCTCCCACCTCCTATTCTTCTGGGAACATTAAAATGGGAAAATGGGAAGAGATACTTCCTCCAGACCAGAGGACATTGTTCCTGGGAGACTGTCAATTATTCACCTGGTCTAGAGAAAACCCTTCATATATAAATATGCTAAAGCAGTGGGAGGAATAGTTACACCATTAATAAGATAATGTACTATATCCCCCACCCCCCACAAAACCCTCTCTTAGCATAGCTGATCACAGATACTCACTGCTGAGCCTGCCTGGTTTTTTTTTCTTTTTTTTTTCTTCATTTTTTTGAGTTTCTAACTCAAAAGTGCAAGATTTTCTTTCCTTTTCCATTTCTTTCTCTTTATTGGATGTTGGTGGTGTGGCAGAAAGTTGGGTTCAAGTCAGTTAGAAAGGCAAGCATAACTCAAAGAGGATTGGAGAGCTCAATAATTTATTAGCACACAGTAGGCTAAAGGGAAGCTCATGCTCCAAAACGTCCTTCAGCAGTCTGAATTTGTGTCACTCTATGTTATTATAGACAGTTTTGAGAAATGGAAACTTAGGCAACAAGCAAGCTTCCAAAAGTGGGGAGGGAACTGTGTGAACTTAGATAATACACTGTAAGAAGGACACAACTGTACATGGAGAAAGCACCAGAGTCATGTTATCTTATTCTTGCTGTTGTCATTTTCAAGGTAGAGTCTCACTTTAGCCCAGAGTGACCTGTAACTCACTCTCCAGCCCAGGCCAGCCTCAAACTCTGGTGGATCCCCCTATCTCTGCTTCCTGCGTGTTGGGATTAAAAGCATATGTCATTACACCAGCTTCATGTTATTTTTAGTATGAACTAGAACAATAGCAGACTGATGCACAACAGGATGTGCTCCCTATAGCTTCCTCCCTCATTACTCTTGAAACTGGTCCCTGCAGTTGGCAGCAATAGCTTTCCCACCACTCTCAGCTCACACCATCAAAAAAGAAACAAACAGGAAAAGGATCACAGTCAGGTTTCTAACTCAGAAAATGTACACATGTTTTTTTCCCTTTTTTATTCATCATATTCTCTCCCTTGTGATGCCATTCTAATTCTCTGAGGCATCAGTTTTGGGATTATTTGGATCTAAGGTCTTGTACATTACCATGTGAAGTTTGTGGTCCTCCATGTGGGAGTACACAAACATTGTGAGGCAATTTACTATGCATGGGCCTAATAGTATAAACAAATCATGAAGAGCATGCCTATCAGGGGATGAAGCCAGGATATCCAGTTCCATACATTATTCCAGAAGTTCCATGAATCTGCCAACCCCTGTCTTCTTTAAGCAATCCACTCATTCAGTTATCTACATGTATCTGACTACCCCTAGTTGGGTTACATAAAAGCAAGTTTCTTCATGTAAATACAAGAAAAGTCCTCCCATTTTAGCAGTAAGAAGATCTCATCCTCTCATATTTTGGAGAACAACAATGGTGAGACAATCAAGCTGACTCTGAAGGACCAGCAGTGAATAAAACATATGTTTGAGGTCATTTTTAATATCTTAGGGAAAATTCCCTGATATTAATTTCAGAGGTGATAAGGCTTCTGGCCCCTAGGCTTATGCTGGAAGCAATGCCCAATCCTACTAGAAAGGGAATCAGGATAGGAGCACATTTTTCTTGGATCTAGGCTGGTATGGGCAGTTGTTGATCTCTGGGCAGTACATCTATTTGGGAGCTCAGGAGAGCTAGGGAACATATGCCTGTCCAGTCTGATGACAAACATGAATAGGCAAGGAGCACACAGACAAATATAGTGTCTGGGTAGTTTTCATACCAAGGGCCCCGTTGATCTCTGCAGCTTAGATGGGAGGAGCAGTTGGTGAATGAAATGCAAGAGGTTTTGAATAAGGCACCCATCTGGGACTTGGGGTCTCCTCTAGGCCCTCTCATGCAGTTATAGGCCTGGGTGTTCAATTTAAATTTATCTGCAACTGTGCTCATAGAATCAGAGGAGATTCCAGGGGAGGTAAATTCTGGGCCTGAGGTATTTAAGGGACTGGTGAGAACTTGATGGATTCTACAGTCTATGCAGATCCAGCACTTGGCAACCAGGGTTTGGTTCCTGGTGGTTAGGAGGAGGTGAGTGTCATTAAGAACATGCATAGTGGGCTTGGGAAATCACTTAGTGGTTAAGGTGCTTGCTTACGAAAATGAAGGACTGAGGTTGGTTTCATTCCCCAGGCCCCATGTAAGCCAGATGCACAAGTTGGTGCATGCTTCTGGAGTTCACTTGCAGTGGCTGGAGGCCCTGGTATGCCCATTCTCTCTCTCTCTCTCTCTTTTTCAAATATTTTTTCTAAAAAACTGAAAAAAAAAAAAGAACATGTATGGTCTTGCTGGTAAAGACCCATAGTAATGAGCCTGGAGATCCATAAATTAAGACTTTTTATCTGCTTTATTATCAGAGATGAGGTCTATGATGGGACTTGAGACTGTGGCACCAGTGGGGCAGGAGGAAAAGGAATAAGTCCAAGTATAGAGGGTTCCAAATAGCAATAACACCTGGAGTACTAGCTGCTCCAGTATCAATAGTTTTCACCCTGGTAGATAGAACCCATTCCTCCACCTAGGAGGAAGTTCCCAGGTCCTGGTAAGAAGAGCAGGGGCAGGTTTGGGGAAAAGCATGTCAGCTGACCACTGAATATAAGAAGGGGGTATGTGGAGTCTGTATAAGCTCCTCTGCAAACTTTTATGATAGCAAACAAGGCAGTTAGGCTCTAACATGATGACATAGATTTTCCCAAATGGCCTGCAATAACTAAGACTTTATTTGAAGCATGAGGCATGAAGTCCATTGCTGCTGTAGAGATAATATTAACAATGGCATGCTGGTGCAATGGTCTTCCCATTGCTCTGAAACTGAGGCATAGTAAGGCATATCATTACAAGAAACAGATAATTCCCCCCAGTTATGCTTTCTACGGTTATATAGAATAAGGCCAAGGCTATTAAATTTCCTTTGGCCCTAGTCTTGTGGTGCTTTTGCCATCAGATCCACAGGGAACACCAGCAATAATAGTATTCCCAGAACTTCCAGGATGGGATAACATCATGACCATGACCCAAAAGTGACCTTCACTGTAATCCTCAGGCTTCCATAGTGGGTGTGTAAACCAATCGGCTTCCAGTTTTGTGACTGGCACAAGAATGTAAAGTCCACAATCTTCTCCCACTCATGTACTGAGAATCCTCCGGGTTTGGTCATATCAGGGCTAAACACTCCTCAAGATTTGACCATGTGTAGATTACACAGCCTGTTTAGTGACCAGAACAGAGCTATAGTCCTTTCTGGCAGCAGTGTGTGTACTCTGTATCTTGATTTTGAGAGGACTCTCTGGGTCTCTGGAAATTCACCAGCTGACAAAGTCAGCTGAAGTGCTGCCTTCTTGACCTGGTGTTGTGAATCCAAGGGGTGATAGCTGTAACTTTAACAGTGCTTGGTGTACTAGCCCCACTAGGTGAGGTCCTGTCCATAATGGTTGGAGAGGTTCTTTTTTCCAATCATTTTTTAAAGGTTTTTTTTTTAATTTTTTTTGTTTATTTATTTATTTGACAGTGACAGAGAGAGATAGATAGAGAGAGAGAGAGAGAGAGAGAGAGAGAATGGGTGTGCCAGAGCTTCCAGCCTCTGTAAACAAACTCCAGATGCGTGCGCCCCCTTGTGCATCTGGCTAAGGTGGGTCCTGGGGAATTGAGCCTGGAACTGGGGTCCTTAGGCTTCACAGGCAAGCGCTTAACCGCTAAGCCATCTCTCCAGCCCTTTTTTTTTAAAGGTTTTTGAGGTAGGATATCACTCTAGCCCAGGGTGATCTGGAACTATGTAGACCCAGGCTGGCCTCAAATTCATAAGGATCCTCCTACCTCTGCCTCCCAAGTGCTGGGATTAAAGGCATGTGCCACCACACCCAGCTTTTTTTTAGATCTCTTTTCCTCCTGCCATCAGCAATCCCTTTTCTTTGTAGATGGACCCCCTTGACATGTAAAGTAGTGAAGGTATATTTTGAGTCCATGTAGATGTTGACTCTTTTTCCCTCCACATATCTCAGGGCACAGAGCTCAGCTAGCAGGGCTGACCATCCTTGGAGCAAGGCCTCTGCTTCTACTACTTCGTGAGATGATAAATCCAAGATATTTGACACTACATTGACAAACTTGGCCCTTCTTCCAGGAGACATTGTATCTGATGACAAATAAGAGTTAGCAAGGCTTTTGTTCCTTTCCAGAAATCTTCTTGGGTGGGGCAGGCCAGAAGTAGGTTGTCCACATACTGGAGTAGGGTACAGTTGAGGGCTTCCCCAGAGTCAAGAAAGCATTTTTATGATCAAGTCAGGTGAAACAACTTGCCTGTTGGAGTAGAAGACCCAGGAAAGTATATGAGTTTGGTACCACAGGGTGTAAAGTGATAGCAGCATTATTAACTGCTATAAGTCCTGTACAGGCCAATGGTCATTACATTCTACCTTCTTCATTGGTTTTAGTGGAGTGTTCTAAAGGGACTGGCATTCTATTAATTTTCCTGCATCTTTTAGTCACTATATATGATCTTGGGTCTCCAAGAATGCCATTCGTGAGACTAGGAATTGTTTTTCCTTAACCAGGAGAGCCCCAGGTCTAAGATCCACTATAATGGGTCCATGGTTATAGGCAAGGCCTAGAGGTCCTTTCTCTGTCCATACATCAGGGAAGTCATCTAGTAGGCTTTCTGCTTTGTCTTTCTTTCCCTGTCTTTGGGGATAAAGCTGCCATTAATTCTTCCCAGGAAAGTCATTGACATTATCAAAGATATTGGTCCCTTTAAGGTGACATTCTCAGGCTTCCTCAGGTTCAAGGTGATCTGGGTCCTGAGTTTCATCAGGAAGGGAATAGGGAGCTCCAGTAAGTACAGGAATTCATGACTCACCAGATGTCCTCCCAGTTTGCAGGTCTGGGACTGGCAGAAGGGATAGTCAGCCTGTCTCCCTGTAGTTCTGATGATCATGGCCTTTCATCTGATGAGGGGAGTCACAGATGTGGTCACTGTTATGTCAGGGCAAAATAGAGTCACTAAGGACAGCAGGAGAGCAGATGACAGAGACATAAGGAAGTAGGTCATCCACATTCCTCAAGGAACCAACCAGCCATTATCCCTTCCTTGCCTAACAATGTCTCTGGTCTAGGTTTCCTGCCCATTTATTTTGCCCTCTTATCTCCCAAATCAGGTCACTGTTCTGGTCTCACACCCTAGCTATTTCCCTTCCTCACCTTCCCCCAACTGTGGAATTCTATATAGCCCACTATCTGTAATCCCAAGTCAACTGCTTCACTCTTGAGAGTCAGTCCTGGCAGCTCATGTTTTTCCCAAATAAAAGCTTCCATCTTTGCCTCAGAGTGGTCTCCATGGTCTCGGTCACTCCTAAGCCTTACAGTCACTACTGAGTGTTCTGCACCACTATCCACCATAAAAATCATTGATTGTGGGCTGGACAGATGGCTTACGGTGTATGCCTGCAAAGCCTAAGAACTGAGGTTCGCTTCTCCAGGTCCCATGTAAGCCAGATGCACAAGGTGGCAAATGCATCTGGAGTTCATTTGCAGTGGCTGGAGGCCCTGGCATGCCAATTCTCACTCTATCTCTCTCCGTCTCTCTGTCTCAAATAAATAAATGAAATGTTTTTTTAAAAAATCATTGATTGCCCCACACACTTTTATTTTGACTATAGTCTCTCTGGGTCCAAGTTGCATAGAGCCCAGTCTCTCCTATTCCAATCAAATCCTGGCCAGACCCATGAGATCTTGGGTGTCTGGCTCTGTTTTTCAAGCATTTAGGGTTTGAGTGGCCCCTATTTTGATTTGTCAGGGGACAATCAATTTTTCAATGTCCAGTCCCTGTGCAGTACCCACACTGGTCTCATTACAAGGGGGAAATCACCTCCCTGTGGCCTTCCTTTGTGCAAGTGCATCTGTCATCTGGAGGGTTTGGGATTGCTCAGAGTGGCTGCCAGCAAAGACACGTTTTGCGTCATTTGTTTTTCTGCCCTTTTCTGGACTTCTCTGTCCCAATTTACATAGACCTTATTTTCAACCTCAAGAACTTGAGTAGCATTCATTCTGGCAAACACTTCAAGTTGTTGTAGTTTATAAGGAATGTTGGCCTGGGACTTGGAAACAAAGGCTACATTGACCATCCACTGCATTTTGGGTGCCTCTGAATCAAATAAGAGTATATACTTGGAATGCCTTACACAGTCTCTTACAGAAATCTGTGGGTGGTTCTTCTGGTTTCTGGAGGACTTCTATGGTCTTGGACATATTAGTTTGCTTTCTGTCTCTGGCCCTCACTCCCTGAAGTAGTGCCTCTCAGTAATCAGGCAGGGATTCTCATCTGGTCTCCCTATGGAAGTTCCAGTTTGGTCTGGTCTCAGGAGCTGCCTACAATAGTCTACTCTCAACAGAATAGCTACAGGGTATCCTGTTAACAACAGAAGCAAATACTTACCACCCAGTGATTTCCATACTCCCTTGGGCTCTCACTTCTCTCAAAGTGTTCACAATGGCCTTCAGCACTCTTTTTGATCTGGTCTGTGCATATCTCTTAACTTGTACATATCAGGTACACTCTGTCCTCAGATCAGGAGCATTTTTCTCTTCCTTTTTTCTCAAACTCTCCCATACCCAGATCTCCCCACATTGTTCTCTTTTATCCTCTACATGTCTCTGCTTAAAACTCAACTTCTCTCCAGTATTGTCATATGGCCTGTAGTCCTAGCTACTTTGGAGGATGAGGCAAGAGGATCACCTGATCCCAGTTGCTGCTCAAGGTCAGCCTAGACAACATGTCAATCATTATCTCACTGAAGCATACTATAATGAGCACTTTTAATTTATATTGCCTTTCACAACACACACACACACACCGAGAGAGAGAGAGAGAGAGGAGGTAGTATGGTAGTTACCCTCACATTGCTGGGACAAATACCTGATCATAAGTAACTTATGAGATGAAAGTATTCAGTTCAGGCTTTCAGATTCCAAGGAAAGCATCAACATGGCAGAGGAAACTGAATCACTTCATCATACACCCATAGCAAAGAGAAAACTGCCAGCATGAACAGCCAGAGCTCAAGCTGGCTCTCCACACACTTAGTAGGGTTGAACTCAAGATCTGCCCCATGACTTATCTCCTCCAACAGGACTCTGCCTGAGGAGACTTAAGTAGGACGCTGAATCTTAGTCAAAATTACTTCAGGCTATAGAGGACATACATGTACATTTAGACTGCCAAAGTTAGATTCTTCCTTCTCAAGTCTCTTTTCCCATTGGCATTCATCACTACTTTACACTACACAGTAATGGTTTTCATTAATTTGTTTACTATATGTCTTCTCTAGTAAATTATAAAATCTGGAAGTACACTGATTTTTGCCTTGTCTATACTGTTCATTATTCTCACGTAAGCCTGAACTATAACCAAAGTGAATATTCATATTAACTTTCCAATACAGTTAGAATTATGCCTTTTTTCTATTATTGTTTGAATTAGGTGTCCCCTATAAACTCATGTGTATGCTAGGTCCTCAGCTAATGATGGTTTTTTGAATTGAAGTCTCCAGAAGAGGGGTGTTGTTGGGGTTGAGCTTATGGTTGTTATAGCCACCTTCCCCTTCCCATTGTTTAGCTCACCCTCCCGCAGTTCATTGCCACCTGATGTGGTAGAGGTGATGCCCAGCCTCTGCTCATGCTACAAAGTCAGTTATAAGCTGTTGTAGTTATCTTCCTGTTGCTGGTACAAAGCACTCTACCAAAAGCAGCTGATGGGAGGAAAGGTTTTTATTTTGGTTTATAATCTTAAGGAGAAGCTTCATGATGGCAGGAAAAAAATATGGCATGAGCGCAGGCTGGACATCACCTCTGCCACAGCAGGTGGAAATGGCAGAAAGAGAGTGACCCAAGTTCTGGAAAGGGGAAGCTGGCTATAAAACCCTTAGGCCCACCTCCAGCAACACATCTTCTCCAGCAAGGTTCTACCTCCCCAACTGCCACCACCTTGGGACCAAACATTTGCAACACATGAGTTTATGGTGGACACCTGGTTCAAACCACCACACCAGCAAGATCCATAGACACTGCTCCTTCTCTGTTAATGAGGGAGTTCAAGATACAGATTATACCAGACTATAGTGGTAAAAAGCCACTAACCCAAATAACAATGGCTCTCCTTGTGGCCACTTATAAAGAGACAAACATACTCCAGAGAAAGAAACAAAAGAGATTTGGAAGATGTTTCAGTATATCAACTTTTATAGATGCATCTTCAGCATAGGTGTCCCTACACTGTATCTTTACTCACTGGGCTTAAGTACAGTCTAGAAAGTGCCTTATATGCAGACTTTCTTGCTCCAAGATACAGAAAATTACATGCCATGTCAGCATTGTTCGATGTCATGGGACCACATGTGCTGAACTCTTGATGGGGGCATGATCTGGGGGCCACCAGGAACTTGCTTTTCTATCTAAATAAAAGTGCCAGACAAGGCTATTAAAACTTTAAATCAGGATTAACATTCTCAGATTGACTTTCTTTTTTTTTTTAAAGGCTATTCTTTTTTTTATTTTTTTGTTTATTTTTATTTATTTGAGAGTGACAGACAGAGAAAGAGGGAGAGAGAGAGAGAGAATGGGGCGTGCCAGGGTTTCCAGCCACTGCAAACAAACTCCAGTTGCGTGCACCCCCCCCTTGTGCATCTGGCTAACATGGGTCCTGGGGAATCGAGCCTTGAACCAGGGTCCTTAGGCTTCACAGGCAAGCGCTTAACCACTAAGCCATCTCTCCAGCCCCTCAGATTGACTCTCTCTTTTCCTCTCACTCATTCTAGCTCACTGTAATGTAATTATATTAAATATTGTCATATACTGGTTAAATTCCTGGAAAGGTGGATTCTGAGAAGATTGGGCACCCACTTGATCTCAGACCTCAAGTAGATTGACCCATATGTTCCCCCGAGAACCTTCTCTTGAGACAGGCTTGGCCAACTGGCTCAGTGACAAAGGAAAGGAGAGCAAACAGCATATAAAGAATTTACATCTCTAGCCAGACATGGTGGCGCAAACCTTTAATCCTATCACTTGGGAGGCAGAGGTACGAGGATTGCCTTGAGTTCGAGGCCACCCTGAGACTACATAATGAATCCAGGTCAGCCTGGGCCAGAGTGAGACCCTACCTCAAAAATAACAACAACAAAAAATATCTCTGTTTTCTCTCTTGTCTTTGGTAATTTTTAAAGCAGATCTCTCCCACGTCAAGAGAGTTCCAATGTCTTGCTAGGATACCTTTGTTACAAAGTGACTATATGCCCCTTAAAACAATGAAATGATTTACCTAAAGCTTACAGCAAACTAGAATTTTAAAATTTAACAACATGTGAACAGGTAACTTAATTTATTACATGATATTATGAATGTAATTAAGATTCAGCTTTTTTGAACAGGTTAATAGTTTTGTTTATGTTAATATATTTCATTATGTTAAGGTTAGAATTCACTTCACTGGTGCTGATTTGCTCATGATGCCAGTTATGAAAATTGGCTTTATGATGCTTAATTAAGATCACCATGTTTCTATGTTAGGCTTTTTACTACTGGGGAAGCTGAGTTTTAACAAGATCAAGGTTTATTAGTTACTGACTTTTTCTTATAAAGGTACATTTAATATCATATCTAAGAATCCTAGTTCTACTAGATGGCCATTGCTGGGGTTATCATTTAGATGTTGTAGATAAAATAATCTAGCCTCACTCATTGTGTCCTTAGTTCTTAGGGAGGCAAGGAAGACTACCCCACACTCTGATAACCTGTGTGCTTTCTCAAGTTTTGAGAGGTTCCATTCCCAATTCCAGAGTAAAAGTGAGTTAACCCCAAGTTGTAACACTGTAATATGGTATTTACAAACAATGATATTGAGACATATATTGTTGGGTATCTTGTCTAAGCCTTGTTATAATAGTAACAAGAATGATGAGACATAGGATTTCTTTATATTAATCGCTGTAACCCTAAGAGATGTGCATTAGATTGTTTACTATCAATTTCTATTTCAGGATTAAGTTTGTGTCTAGCCCACTTTTGACAAAAAGAGGGTTAAAACTGTTTAAAAATGTACACAGGTGAATAGCTATATTTCAAAGTGATGTTAAATGACTAGAAATAGCTTGTATGTTTTCAACTGTAAAATAGAAAGTACTGTTTATGCTTGTTACAACAGTAGACAGATGTTCTTAACTATAAACAAAATGCCAAACTTCAACTCTGCTTTTTTAGATTTCCTTACAAACTCAATTAAAAGGTCAAAATTGATATGGTTTTAAAGGCTTATTATACTAATTTACATCTTTGAAATATTGCTTGATTTGGGTTTGTTGATAGAACACAAGACTGTTATTTTACCAATGGTTCCAGCTGTTAGATGTTCAAGGTACAATATAAATGATTTATATGCTCCAAAGTAATAGAGTTTTAAAAGAAAGGATAAAAATGAGAGTTGAGGGCTAGAAAGATGGCTCAGCAGTTAAAGGTGCATGTTTGCAAAGCCTGATGGCCCAGGTTTGATTTTTCAGTCACATAAACCCAAATTTAAAAAGTTGTGCATACATTTGGAGTTTT
The DNA here is from genome assembly GCA_036346955.1 of Dipus sagitta. Lineage (NCBI taxonomy): Eukaryota > Metazoa > Chordata > Mammalia > Rodentia > Dipodidae > Dipus > Dipus sagitta. Next base: position 35,319,035 of record CM070776.1, read on the forward strand.
TTTGCAGCAGTAGGAGGCTCTGGAACACCGATTTTCTCCACCGCTCTCCTTCTCTCTTAAATAAATTAATATTTTTTTACATTTTATTTTGTTGCAATTTTTATTACAGAGAAAGAGCATGCCACGGCCTCCAGCCATTGCAGTCAAACTCCAGATGTGTGCACCACCTTGTGTGTATGTGAAACTTTACACACTTGGATCACCTCTTGCATCTGGCTTATGTGGGACCTGGAGAGTTGAACATGGGTTCTCTCTAGCCCTATATTTTATTTTTGTTTACATGTTTATTACTGAGGGAGAGAGAGAGATAACGGGCATGCAAGGTCTTTAGCCACTGCAAACAAACTCTAGACACATGCACAACCTTATGCATATGGCTTAGATGCATTTCAGGGAATCAAACCTGGGTCCTTAGGCTTTTCAGGCAAGTGCCTTAACCACTAAGTCATTTCTCCAGCCCTAAATAAATATTTTTAAAAAGAATAATGGCCCTCACATGTTGGGTCATGATATGCAGAGACATTTATCTTACCCAAAACTGTGGGCTAACTCCACAATGCATGGTCCATATACCTCAACAAGGAGGGGCCAAGGGGAGGGGGTAGGTCACGGACGAGCCTAATAATGGTACCAAACTGACTGTATTTGCTGAATACAAAACTAATTAATTAAAAAAAATAAGAAATTAAAAAAAAGAGGTTAGTGGGAATGTGAAGGGGATAAGAAAGGATAATGGAAGTGTATATGATCAAAATACATTATATACATGTATGAAGTTGTCAAAATTTGAATAAAAATAAATCAAATGACTTTTAAAAATAAGAATAATGGCCTAGAAAGATGACTCAGTGGTTAAAGACACTTGCTTGCAAAGCCTGACAACGTAGGTTCTATTCCCTAGTATGCATGTAAAGCCAGATCCACAAAGTGGCACATGCAACTGAAGTTTATTTGCAATGGCAGAAAGCCCTGTCGCACCCATCCATACTCACGATCTCTCTCTCTCTCTCTCTCTCTCTCTCTCTCTCTCTCTCAAATAAAAAGTATGTTTTCAAAAGAATGAAAGTTGATATAAAAATGTTACAAAATTAAACTAAAGAAGGTTTGCTGTTCAATGACAAAAGTCAATGTTATTTGTCCCATATTCATGTTTGGGTCCCCCAATGTATAAATTATATCCTTCTCTGTGCCTCCACAGAGGAGACTTCACAAGAGAGTGATGAAACCCTTGTTAATTTAATTACAGAGGAGTTCTTCTTCTTTTTCTATTTCCCTGGGGACATCATGCCTCTTCCCTACATCTTTAAGAACAGATTCACAGAGTTCATAGATTTACTATGAATCCATTGACTTTATGTTTGATTGTCATCTTTTTAAAAACATATTGTATTTATTTACTTATGAGAGAGAGAGGGAAGGCAAGAGCAAGAATGGGCATGTCAGGGCCTCTTGCTAATGCAAACTAACTCCAGATGCATGTGCCACTTTATGTGGGTACTGGGTAATGAAACCTGGGTCAATAGGCTTTGCAAGTAAGTGCCTTTCTATACTGAGCCATCTCTCCAGCCCCAATCTTTTTTTCAACTATGAAGTATTAAGTGTATTTAGGGAGAAAACACGAATTATGAGGTTATTGTGGGGGGGGGATTTAGATCCAGGGAAGAGGTTAGCTGAAAGACTCAAACCAGCGGAGATTTCTCCTTCTTGCCTGGATGTAAAGGGACAGGAAAAACAGATAGAATCTCTATCACAGAGGTACATGCACCCACACTCACTTGGAAGACAAAGCATAAAAACCAAATGATCCTCTAGAAGTAAAAGACCAGAGAGGATTAAGAAATATTGAAGGACTAAGAGATCAAGGAAAAATCATACATATAATTAAAGTGAGAAAGTACCCCAAAGCATGCCACAGATAGAAGGCAAGCAGAAAAATACCCAGGCTGAGAGAAGTGGTGTCTTTGTCCCAGCCTGGCTGAGAAGAAGAGAGACAGACCTACATGCATGTTTCCAGCCCCAGTCTTTTGAAATTGCAATTTCAGCTTTATTGGGGACACACTTCCTCCTACATGAGATGGGGGCATCACCCTGGTTTTCTTTACCATAGATAGCAAACCTTCTGGGAGATAAGGAAATCTGGGCTCCTAAAGGGGCAAGCTAGACCAATTTTTCAGGAGGAGATGGAAGTGGAGTAAGGTCTTCTCTATCCAACTATTTTCTATCTCCAAGATGATCCAGAACTGACCCAAAGCTGTATGTCAGACCTTCAGACTTCTCAATCTCCTAGCAGGTAGAGTCTATAAAGCTCCAAGGTCCAGGATTTAACCATACGAAGATGCTATAAAACATCAATTTTTATTAGGAGAGACTGGGACATTAAGTTGAGAGGCGTTGAGGCCTATTATGTCCTGCTCACTCCCTGGGACCCTCAAGAAATTTAAGAGATTCTTGAGAATTGCAAGGTTCTGCTAGTTATGGTAAATATACAGCAGTAAATAATTGTTCAAGAGGCAGTTGCAAAAAAAAAAAAAATCAGGAGTCTGAGGCCAGCCTGCCTCCAGACACTGACAGAAATGGCTCTTTTAATTCCAGAGGTGACTAAGTTAACTTTGGGGAAAGTCGTGACTATGTATGCACCATGATGTTAGACCTGTTATCTTCCAAGGGAAATTTGTGGCTGGTATTATCACCTGAGATAATAGGTTGGCTTCCTAAAAGTTTATTTCTAAAACAAAGAATCCATAGGGCTGGCTAAGCAGTAACCACTCTCAATGAGATGATTAGAAGCATAACCCTTTTCTTAGGCAGTAATTCTCATCTAACAAAGCTAGTGGCTCTCACCAGGGCATAGGAACTAAGCAAAAATCAGAATTACTATTTACACTGATTTTAAATAGGCCATTCTTCTCCTCTATGCTTAAAAAGAGGGTGGAAAATGTACCCTTTCACAGAAACATGCATTAAAACTAGGGGTGGCTCCAAACAGAGAAAGAAAATTTGCTCTTACTTGTGCCTCATCAATACAATTGGTCACAAAACAGAGATGCCACGACTTTATTCTGCTTTAGTTGTTTTCTTATCAAGATTTCCAGATGTTCAAAATTTGTTGGTAAAATTGCCCCCAAAACTGTTAACAAACATGCTTTGCCATTTTTTACAAAAGTAATTTCAAAATTAAGATGTATGTTTTCTATTTTTTAAAAAATTTATTTAAGAGAGAAAAAGACAAAGAGAAAAAGCAGAGAAAGTGAGCATGGGCACACCAGGGTCTACTGCCACTGCAAACTCTAGATACATGCACCACTTTGTACATCTGGCCTTATGTGGCTTTTAACTGAGTTATTTCTCCAACCCTGTTTTCTATTTTTAGATGTGGCTTAACACATTACCAGACAACTTAAATTAGATGTTACAAAATAATGTTAAGGTTTTATGCCATCCTTTAGTTAGGTCTGTCTTGCTAAAGACAAAGGTACAAATATGTCCTAGAGTCCCACTTTTCTTCTGAGTATCCAACAACCAGATGAAGCAGCCAAAACCAATGAGGTCATCTAGGCTAAAAGGACAGACAATAGTTTCATCCTATCACCCACATTAAACATGCCTCAGGAGATGATGGGACAATTCTAGAGGGGCCTATAACTCTGGTAAGTCACCTTTACTCTTGATCAAAGAGGCTATGAAGGCCCAGAGGTTGGATCACAATCAATGTACAGTGTACAAGAAGAAAGTCAGCCGAGGAAGATTTCATCAGTGCTTCCAAGGGAAGATACGTGGTCAAAACAGGTCTAACTCATTCCAACAGATGGTGTAAATTCTGAAAGAGACACAAAACTCCTCTTGAACCCCTAAAAGTCTCTCCTAAAGGACTACAACTGATAATGTGTATACATATATCTTGGCTAGCTACTTGGTCTTAAGCACAGAGCAGAAAAACCTTTAAAAGCTTTAGGCAACATAGTCCAAATAATTTCTCTTCTTAATCTCAAAGGTGGAATGATAAAAAGAACCACTGTACAAAACAGCATAGCTTTATATGTGCTTGCAGCGACTCAGAGTGACACCTGGGACATTGTCAAAATTAAATCACACACACACACACACACACACACACACACACACACACACACATATATATATATATATATATATATATATATATATATATATATATATTCCTGATAATTCTGCTAATGTATCACATGCTTTACAAGATTTATAAAAACAGGTTCAGACCATGTCAGACACTACCATGCCTTTTTGTACAACTTTGGAAATGGATTTCTAGATCTTCATGGTGAAAGAGACCTATATCTATCATTTCTGGTACTAGTAATTTGGTTAATTTTTAGACATGTGCACAGCTGCTATTTTAACCATATCTATTCTCTTTATAGTCAGTCCACACTCAGATGGTCTTGTGACAATCTAACTTCATCTGTCCAAGTTCCTTCATTGTCCTCTAAGGCTTGAAAGTCTACAAGAATAGAATCTTAAAGAGCCTCAATTTATTCAGTGCCCACTTCTCCTTGATTTTATTTTTAAAAATTATTTCTTTATTTGAAAGACAGAGAGAAAGAGGCAGACAGAGAGAGAATGAGTATGTATTTCCAGGGTCTCCTGCCACTGCAAATGAATTCTAATACATAGTGTTTATTTCATGTAAAATTATACTATTTTAAACAGAGGATTTTTTTCATGTTAAGTCCTTTGATAGACCCTGCCTTTAAACCATGGGTCATCTCCTTGTGCATAATCCCAGAATGGAAGTTTAATATCTATTTGAAATCATGCTTATCCACTTACCTAACTTACCTAATTACTTGTATGTCTGGAGGTAATGTAATAAAAGTAAGAATGACAAAAATTCTGATTTTTTTTGAGGTAGGACTTCACTGTAGCTCAGGCTGACCTAGAATTCAGTATGTAGTCTCAAGGTGGCCTGGAACTCACCACAATCCTCCTACCTCTGCCTCCCAAGTGCTGGGATTAAAGGTGTGAGCCACCACGCCTGACCAAATTCTGATTTTTTGAAGGCTTGTATGTTGATTTTCTGGGTTTCTTTCCTGATGAATGCCATACCACAATTTTATCATTTCATTTCTAGTGATGTTACCCATGTGGTTATCTTATAAAATTGTTGCTGGTGCTGCTAGATTCCACCATATCAAAGTACATAGGAAGCAATAAGATCATAATGAGTTGTGAAATGTATTCTATAGACTTTATAGAACACTTACACATATTAGTCAGGAGGATAATATTTCATCAAATCTTTAAATTGCATCTTATCTGTATATCAACTTCTCAGTCTGCTTGCCTATATATTGAGTTAGTTAATTAGCTATGTTTCATGCCACTAAGTAAAACTGTTGCATATTGGAATAATTAAGACATGTAAATCACATCACTGATATCTTCTTCATTACCCATCTTACTTAGTTTCTGAAAAATTTTACTTCCATTTAATAAATTTATTTCTTAAAAATCTAATAAAATTATTTTTATAATAAAACTATAGTCTACCTAATTAAAAATTTTGATAAAACCAACTTTATACATCAGACATGGTTAGCTACTATGTACCTACTAAAACAGCCTACAAGGTCAAATAATAATAGTTAGACCTAGATTGAACTCCAATTACTAAACTCCATATTATAAAATATTTTAATTATTCTTCCTTTTTAGTTTCAAACTTATACTGAGTAAAAGCTCCCTCATAGACAGTATGTTGTCATTTTGTCATTAAATCTTTGATAATGCAGTCTTAAAATTCTAAATATAATTACTTCAAAATAAATAATTTAAATGCTTGCTATTTAACAATCTAAAGCACACAAATCAACTTGAAGTGAATAACCTCAACCCAAATTAAAAATTATTTAAGTTCATTTTTAGTCTTTAATATTTGCATAATTACATAGTTTTTGAAAGTTGTAATAATAAAAGTCAATCTCATTTTCAGGTATTTCAATTTCCCAAGAGAAACAAAAATATCAGTGTTACCTTCCTATTCCCAATATAATACAATAAAGAGATAAGTATATTCATCCCAGTTCGTATTATATGAAATTCATATATATGTTCTCAACAAACAAAATGGTCAATAAACATTCTTAAAAGTGTTCAATATTTCTAGTCATTACTGAAATGCAAATTAAAATTGCTTTGAGATTCTCACCCCAGTCAGAATGGCTATCCTCAAGAAAACAAATTACAACAAATGCTGGCAAGGATGTGGGAAAGAAGTACTCTTATTCACTGTTGATGGGAGTATAAAGTGGTACACCTACTATGGAAACTGATGTGGAAGTTTCTAAAAAAAAAAAGTAAAAATAAAACTAGAACTGAGGAAGATGAGGAAAAATAAGGGAAATGGGAAGGACAAGGACTTCCTCACCCTACAGTTCTGCAGAAGTCTCTCATCAGCTATGAGTCATGAATTTCAATACTTTTAACATTTGCTGTGAAGGTTGCTGTCACACAGACAATATTTCTTTTATACAGAGATATTTTCAAATAAGAATGTTTAAGGAGTAATAATCCATGCTTAAGGCTTGAGTGTTTATGACCTTAAGTATAACCTTACTCCTTTCCAGATATTTTCTGGGGATCTCAGAAACACCGTTAAAACTTTTAAAAAGTGTGTGTGGGAGGGGGCCTCTTGTTTGAGGTGGTTTAATTGTGGAATGTCCTCCATAGCCTTAGGTGTTTAAGGGTAAGCTTCCTAATTGGTTCTTAGCTAGTGGAGCCTTTGGGAGATGGAGCCTTTGCTGGAGAAGGTGGGTCACTAGGGACAAACCTTGAGGTTTATTGGTCTAGCCCACTGGATGTTGACAGATAGCTTGTGCTTGTTGTTCTCTTTCTGCTGATGATGAGCAATGAAGTGAGCCAGATTCCTCCACCATGAAGCTTCTCCTCAAAAAAAAATGTAAGCCTTAAATAAACCCCTTTTCTCTTATAGGCTGCTTCTGTGTGTTTTTTTTTTTCAAGTGCTTTTCTTTACCCAGCAATGAGAATGTAGTTGCTATACTACTGCAAATGAACTCCAGATACATGTGCCACTTTTCCCTCTGGCTTTATGTAGAGAGAATCAAACATGGGCCAGCAGAATTTGCAAGCAAGCACCTTTAACCATTTGCATAATTTCACCAGCCCTAGACTATTATATTTGTTTGCCCTGAAACCATCCTAATTTCCAATGCAAACCCTGTGATCTAGAGTGTTTCCTTAATGGCTATAATCCTATCTGATGTACACCAAAAACCACTCTCTGATCTAATTTAAATTCCTTAGCAAACCTTTAAAGATATAACTGATATGATAATTATAAGATGTCTTTGAGAGTGCTCCAAGGTGCCAGATGCTCAACAGTCACACAAGGTTTCCACTGAGTCATTGGCCTTCCAGGATATTACCTTATGAATTTTGAAATCAACAGACCAAAGGATAAAGTTTACACAGATTTTATTATAGAGCATATATCATTTGTACTAATAGAGCTTAAGAGAAAGCTTAAGAGTAGGAACAAACACAGAGCTCCTTCACAACTGGGCAAGAGTGGGACTCCTAGAAAATTAGAAAGTCCACATAGATACCCAGATCAGGGCTGTTTATGGACTGGATGAGAACTGAATTGGTCAGCACATCCCTGTCATCAGGTGTCTGAATATTTCCAGATTCTTAGGAAAGGAGTGATCATTCTCTTCTAAAAAAAAGTGATAAGACTGGAGGCACTTATTCATATCCTCTGGTAAGGTTTTATGGGAAAGAGATAAGGAAAGAAAGGGAAAAAAGGCTCAAGGACATTCCTTGCTTCCACTTTTTGGAGGACCCTAAACTGTCTCATAATTTAAGCCAAGTTTGAAGGTTCATGTCTAATTCCAACATTAGGGATGTACAGGCAGGAGGATAATGAGTTCAAGGTCGTTTTTACCTACATAGTGAATTTGAGGCCAACCTGGGCTACATGTGACAGTAACGGAAAACACACACACACACACACACACACACACACACATATATATATATATATATATATATATATATATATATATATGCTTTCAGAACTCACCAAGAGCTTATATATGGTTTTTGAAAAGATAATGAAGTATGATACTCTCTTGATAAGCCCACACCCACACTCTTAGGTGTGTATTGTCCTTTCCCAGAGCATCATTATTTCTATTAACCCCTATGCTCAAATAATTATTATAAATTATTTTTACAAGCACATATTTAAATTTTATTTCATACAAAAGATCATAGTCAGCGCGTCTAGTGCCAGAAGGTGCTACATGGGCGACTGGGGGAAAATGACCAATATCTGTCGAAGCAACGCATGGTCTAACCTACTTAGCAGCAAATAACTTGTTGTGATGCCTACACAAGTGCAGTGGTGGCACAGAGCCATGGTGGGGAACCAACTGCTCTCAATTTGGCTAACTGATCCCCTCACTCGTATGGGACCCATAGCTGGAGCTGGGAAACAAGTCAGAACCAGATCCAAACGTAAACCCACTCTCCAATATCAAGCTACCATCAATTGTGGACTACAAGAGGGCCTACACGTATTAAATTCTCTATTAAAAAAAAAAGTAAGGGTTATCTCATTTGTCCTGGTGCTAACTTACTCTCCGTTGGAGAATCTGCTTCTCTTTTTCAGATAGATGTAGATCCTAAGGAGAGAGCCACCCCATCATACCTCAAAAGGGCAATTTAAAATTTTATCACAAACAATTTTTGCCATTTTTTTCTCAGCTGAACATAATTCACATGCATGAGTTCAAAATGCTCAATACTTTCTTTAGACAATAAAATACCTTTTCTTTTTCACAAAATAATAAAAACAAATTTACTAATGTACTGGATACTACTATAGACGCTTCACCTTTCCATCTTCAACTCTGCATCTGTAGGAATGTTTTATTATTGTTGTTTTTACTCTTATTTATTTCTTTTCTTAATTTGCAAGGAGGGAGAGAGAGAGAAAGAAAGAAAGAAAGAATGAAAGAAGGAAAGAAAGAAAGAAAGAAAGAAAGAAAGAAAGAAAGAAAGAAAGAAAGAAAGAAAGAGAAAGAACTTGAGCACATCAGGGCCTCTAGCTGCTGCACATTACAGAAACATGTGACACTCTGTGCATCTGGCTTTATGTGGGTACTGGGGAACTGAACCCAGCTCATTAGGCTTTGCAGACAGGTGCCTCAACTATTGAGCCACCTCTCCAGCCCTATAGGAATGATTTTAGTTTTCAATCTTCCAACAAGATTTTTCTTCACATAAATGTCTTTTTTTTAATAATCTTAAGTGAATATATGCAAATCAAAAACTGACTCATGATAGCCTCATTTATTAGCTTTTTTGTATAAGATGTCAAGTATAGGGACACATTTTAAACATAAGACACTGAATTTGATCTGTTTCTCATCAACCCATCAAAGATATGCAGTTATGGTTACATCGGTCATTTCCACTGGTTGCCAGGAAGCTCTTCTACCAGTAGCTCCATGGTTTCCACTGCAACATTTTTCTTGCCAGACTTAGTTCTTTCTTAGCCTGAAGAATCACTTCTATTTGGCCACCCTGAAGCTGGTCTTCTAGTTTTTTAACATCTGATTCTGCTCTAACCATACCTAGATTCTCATTTGTAATCTGTTCTGTATATTTCCTTTATGGTGCATTTTTAGGGATTTGATCAAGAACATCAAGAAACATTGTGTACAATATTCTGAGTCTTTCATGTGGAGTGTCACATACTGCTAATTCCATCAGCCCAATGGTATTCTTCAGTACACCCGCTGGCGTGGACAGCCCTCTGGGAGCCTCACTGAGACCCTCTCAATCCTAAAAAAAAAAAAAAAAAAAAAAAAAAAAAAAAAAAAAAAAAAAATGCTTTAAATAAACACAACTCTGATTCATTCTGGCACATTTTTTTCTTTTTCTTTTTTTTTCTTTTTTATTTTCTTTTACAGTCAGTTTGGTACCATTATTAGGCTCATCCGTGACCTACCCCCTCCCCTTGGCCCCTCCTTGTTGAGGTATACGGGTCATGCATTGTGGAGTTAGCCCACAGTTATGGGTAAGCTAAATGTCTCTGCATATCATGACCCAACATGTGGCTCTGACATTCTTTCGGCCCCCTCTTCCGCAAAATTTCCCTGAGCCATGTTGGGTTCATTTTTGTTCTGCTTCAGAGATGAGGTGTTGGGGGCCTCTGAGGCTCTGGCTCTCTGATTTGGTAGGAGTTGATTTTTCTCTGTGCTGATCTCCTTTCCCCTTCTGCTGGTATCCGGTTCATCAGGAAAACAGCCCCCTTGCTTGTTTCTCCAATTTTTCTTAGTTTCAGCCGGGGCCCTTTTGAGGTATGATGGGGTGGCTCTCTCCTTAGGATCTACATCTGAAAAAGACAAGCAGATTCTCCAACAGAGAGTAAGTTAACATCAGGACAAATGAGATGACCTTTTTTTTTTGTAGAGAATTTAATAGGTGTAGGCCCTCTTGTAGTCCACAATTGATGGTAGCTTGATATTGGAGAGTGGGCTTATGTTTGGATATGGTTCTGACTTGTTTCCCAGCTCCAGCTATGGTTCCCATACCAGTGAGGGGATCAGTTAGCCGAATTGAGAGCAGTTGGTTCCCCACCATGGCTGTGTGCCACCAATGCACTTATGTGGGCATCACAACAAGTTATTTGCTGCTAAGTAGGTTAGACCATGCGTTGCTTCAACAGATATTGGTCATTTTCCCCCAGTCGCCCATGTAGCACCTTCTGGCACTAGACGCGCTGACTGTCTGGGGACTGACTCTCTTCCAACTTCCAGCCATGCCATTCTAATTTGCATGTCAATCACATAAGGTGTCTTCAGCAGTAGGGTCTTATCACTAGCCTTTGGTGGATCATCAAGTACTCTGACAGAAATCTGTCTGTCTTTTAGGAAACCTTGTAGGTCTCTCTGATCAAAAGCTCATTGTGGATGATAGCCCCATGCTGGTTCTGGGAGTTACAGGTCAGTGCCCACTAAGAAAATGAGGAAAAAGGTAACTAATGTACAAGAGTTAGAGATAAGAGAGAGGGAGAGGGAGAGGGGAAGTGAGGGAGGGAAGATGTAGAAGATTAAGGTTAGTCTTGATCTTACCCTCTCCATTGTCTTGTGGTTCATGTGTTCCCTGTAAGGGCCTGATGAAGGATCAGCCATTTGGTCTGTCTTTTAGTAATTAGAAGATTATGGTACCATTGCCATTTGGGTCTAGATTTGTGTTTCCCACCCCTTTGATGCCCTTTCCTCCCTCCCCTTCCATCCTAGTGTCTAGTCTAGGAGGTGCTTGCTGGGTATGTAAGGTATCTTGGGTAGATTCAGGTTAGGTGCTGTAGATGAGTGAGACTATGTGACGATTTTTTTTTTCTGTGATTGGGTAAGTTCACTGAGAATGATCTGTTCCAGGTTCAACCATTTTTCCTCAAATTTCATTGTGTCATTTTTTCTTACTGCTGTATAGAATTCCATTGTGTAGATATACCAAGTCTTAGTTATCCATTCTTCTAGTGATGGACATCTGGGTTGGTTCCAGCACTTAGCTATTACAAATTCAGCCACTATAAACATGGTTGAGCAAATCTCTCTAGCCTGTGGTTTGAAGGTTTTAGGGTACATGCCCAGTAAGGGAATAACTGGGTCTGTTGGTATCTCTATACTCAGCTTTTTCAGAAGTCTCCATATTGCTTTCCAAAGTGGTTGTACCATCCTACATTCCCACCAACAGTGGATGAGTGTTCCTACTTCTCCACATCCTCGCCAGCATTTATTTTTATTTGATTTTTTGATGTTTGCTATCCTTATTGGGGTAAGGTGGAATCTCATAGTTGTTTTAATTTGCATTTCTCTGATGATTAGGGATGATGACATTTTCTTAAGTGTATGTTTGCCATTTCTATATCTTCCTCTGTAAAAATATGGAACGCTTCATGTATTTGCGTGTCATCCATGCGCAGGGGCCATGCTAATCTTCTCTGTATCGTTCCAATTTTAGTATATGTGCTGCAGAAGCAAGCACAATCATTCTGGCACATTTTTTAAATACCATTCTATGATAAAGTCAAGAGGCCAACTTCACGTGAATGGTTGTCTCTGAGAAGAAAGCTTTGGTCTGCCATAGGTAGCATTGTGGAGCTGTGATTCTAGCCCATGTTCTACTACTTCTGAAAAGAAATACTGTATAACTTAGCTACATCACAGCTGAGTATATACTTGAAGGATTCTAAGTCAACATACAATGGGAATATTTGCATAGCCATGGTTTCTTATTCCAGTATTCACAATAGCTAAGAAATGGAACCAGCCATGTGACCATCAACAGATTAATTGACTAAAATTAATAATACATATACAGAGTGGACTTTTATTCAACCATAAAGAGAAGTGAAATCATAAAATTTTCAGGAAAATGAATATAACTGGAGATCCTTATGTTATGTGAAATAAAACAGACTTAGAAATAGAATACCACACGTTTTTCTTATGTGGATTAAGGGTTTTAATTTGTGAGAGTGTGTGTGTGTACACATGCACACATGTGCGAAGTAGAAAGAGGATTGTGAGTTGGAATCTAGAGATATTAATAGAGAACATCAAAGGAAAGAAAGATTAATGGGATACATATGACATGAAAGTAGAAGGGGGCTATTGGTGGTAGGAAGAGATTCAATAAGAGAGAGAAAGAGAGAGCATTGGAGGAAGAAGATCAATAACAAAATACAATGACATATAAGATGTGTATAAAAATTTCACGAATAAAATTGTTGCTTTGTATACTAACTTATAATATCATAAAATTATTACACAATACATTGTAAATATTATTTAGAATAGTATAAATAATATATATTGTACACTGTACATATATCTATAGCCATATTGGAAATATATATCAATGTTTATGAAAAAATCAAACACAACTTCATCTGTACATGTTACTGATTTTTTTGGAAATTTTTTTCTATCAATGTTAGAAGTACATGGTCATGTGAAAGTCTTAAAGTTGTTAAATAAAAGAGGTCCTCATGAGGGAGCAGTTTTTCTATTAAATTATAATAGGAAACAAAGATAATTCATACCTATTCCTACCACTTACCAGAGGCTGTCTTAATTTATTAAACTCTGTCCAAAATTGGTGCTCTGAAGTCATACCATATAATTATAATTATAATTAAAATCTCCAGGAATCTAATGACCATGTAGGTTAATGTTCCAACTGGCCAATCTTGACACTTACTATATAAAAAGAGTTCTGCTTCAATAATGATTAAAGCAAAAGAAAAGTGTAGACTTATAAATATGAGAATACACCTGAGAAAAATTGAGTGTTAAGTATAATAAGTCAACAATTGCTATCATTTTGAGAAATGAATTATTTTACATAGTGTAAATTATGTTTTAATATTATGCTCAAGCATAAAATCTACCATGATTTCTGTAGCAGCTACATTTAGTAAGTGAATGCATTAAAATGTAAAAATAGGGTTGGGGAGATAGCTCAATGATGAAAGGCACTTGCTTAAAAAGCCTGCTAGCCTGGGTTCAATTCTCCAGCCACTCACATAAAGCAAGACAGGCATTAATTTCACCATCAGGAGACACTGGCACATGCACTCATACACACATATGCAATTGAATTAAATCAGTAATTTTTAACTAAAAATATAAAAATAGTGCTGGAGAGATAGCTTAGCAGTTAAGGCACTTGTCTGCACAGCAAAAGGACACAGGTTCAACTCCCCAAGACCCATGTAAAGCCAGATGCACAAGGTGGCACATGCGTCAGGAGTTTATTTGCATTGGCTGGAGGCCCTGGCATGTCCTTCTCTCCCTCTTTCTTTCTCTCAACTAAATAAATAGTATTTTGAGAATGTACCAATATAAACAATATTAAAGTCAATAGCTGGCTTATGGAAAAATATGTGGCCTATATGAAAAGAAGTGATATAAACATATTACTACCTTTGAATATATATATATTAATTAAAGCATGTATAAAATGTAAATTTTGAGTAATGAAAACTCACATAAAATTCCTGAATTGACATTTTTCTGTAAAGTCTTATTCTTAGTTCTCAAAGTGTATACATACTTCTATTAGGAAGTATATTATTCTTTTTTAATAATTAGTTTTGTATTCAGCAAATACAGTCAATTTGGTACCATTATTAGGTTCATCTATTACCTACCCCCTCCCCATGGCCCCTCCTTGAGAGGTATATGGGTCATGAATTCTGGAGTCAGCCCACAGTTAGGGGTAGGATAAATGTCTGCATATCATGACCCAACATGTGGCTCTGACATTCTTTCCTCCCCCTCTTCCGCAAAAGTTTCCTGAGCCATGTTGGGTCCATTTTTGGTCTGCTTCAGTGATGAGGTGTTGGGGGCCTCTGGGTCTCTGGATCTCTGATTTGGTAGGAGTTGATTTTTCTCTGTATTGATCTCTTTCATCCTTGTGCTGGTACCTGGTTCACCCAGAAAACAGCACCCTTGCTTGTTTCACCAATTGTTCTTAGTTTCAGCCAGGGCCCTTTTGAGGTATGATGGGGTGGCTCTCTCCTTAGGATCTACATCTATCTGAAAAAGAGCAGCAGATTCTCCAATGGAGACTAAGTTAGCACCAAAAAATGAGATAACCCTTACTTTTTTTATAGAGAATTTAATAGGTGTAGGCCCTCTTGTAGCCCACGATTGGTGGTAGCTTGATAGTGGAGAGCGGGCTTATGTTTGGATATGGTTCTTCTTTGTTTCCCAGCTCCAGCTATGGGTCTGGTACCACTGAGGATATCAGTTAGCTGAATCAAGAGCAGTTGGTTTTCCACTATGGCTGTGTGCCACTATTGCACTTGTGTGGGCATCACAACAGGTTATTTCCTGCTAAGAAGGTTAGACCATGAGTTGCTTGGACAGATATTGGTCATTTTCCCCCAGTTGCCCGTGTAGCACCTTCTGGCACTAGTCACGCTGACTGTCTGGGGACTGACTCTCTTCCAGCTTACAGCCATGCCACTCCATTTTATGTGTCAACCACGTAAAGTGTCTTCAGCAGTAGGGTCTTACCACTAACCTTTTGTGGGTCATCAAGTACTCTGACAGAAATCTGTCTTTCTTTTAGGAAACCTTGTTGGTCTCTCTGATCAAAAGCTCATTGTGGATGATAGCCCCATGCTGGTTCTGGGAGTTACAGGTCAGTGCCCACTAAGAAAAGGAAGAAAAAGATAAATAATATAAAAGAGTTAGAGAGAAGAGAGAGAGAGAGGGAGAGAAGCTGTAGAATATTAAGGCCAGTCCTCATCATACCCTCTCCAGTGTCTTGTGGCTCAGGTGTTCCCCGTAAGGGCCTGGTGAAGGTTCAGCCGTTTGGTCTGCTTTTCACAATGTAGAATTTCATGGTATGATTGCCGTTTGGGTCTAGATATTTGTTTCCCACCCCCTCCATTGCCCTCCCCTCCCTTCCCACCCATCCTATTGTCTAGTCCACGAGATGCTTGCTGGGTATGTAAGGCATCTTGGGTAGATTCAGGTTAGGTGCTGTAGATGAGTGAGACTATGTGGCGATTTTTTTTTCTGTGGTTGGGTAATTTCACTGAGAAAGATCTGTTCCAGGTTCAACCATTTTTCCTCAAATTTCATTGTGTCATTTTTCCTTACTGCTGTATAGAATTCCTTTGTGTAGATATGCATCTCAGTTATCCATTTTTCTACTGATGGACACCTGGGTTGATCCCAGCTCTTAGCTATTACGAATTGAGCTGCTACAAACATGGTTGAGCAAATCTCTCTGGCCTGTGGTTTGAAGGTTTTAGGGTAGATGCCCAGTAAGGGAATAACTGGGTCTGCTGTTATCTCTATAGTCAGCTTTTTCAGGAGTCTCCAGATTGCTTTCCAAAGTGGTTGTAGCATCTTACATTCCCACCAACAGTGGATGAGTGTTCCTACTTCTCCACATCTTTGCCAGCATTTATTTTCATTTGATTTTTTGATGTTTGCTATCCTTACTTGGGTAAGGTGTAATCTCATTGTTGTTTTAAGTTGCATTTCCCTGATGATTAGGGATGATGAACATTTTCTTAAGTGTGTGTTTGCCATTTGTATTTCTTCCTCTGTGAACTGCCTGTTCAGCTCTTTGCCCCATTTTGTGAGTAGGGTGTTTGACTTTTTGCTGTTTAGATTTTTGAATTCTTTGTAGATTCTAGAGATTATGCCTCTGTCAGTTGGATAACCAGCAAATATTTTCTCCCATTCTGTCAGTAATCTATTGGCTTTGCTTATTGTATGCTTGTCTGTAAAGAAACTCTTCAGCTTCATGTGATCCCATTGGTTGAGTGACTGTTTGAGAATGTGAGTTACTGGGGTTTTGTTCAGGAAGTCTTTTTCCAAATAATACTTAATGAAGACAGACTGGAGGAATTCCAATTAAGATCAGGAACAAGAGAGTGTTGTCCACTCTCACCTCTGCTCTTCTATATAGTACTGGAAATCCTAGCTCAAGCTGAGACAGGAGAAGGAAATAAAAGGGATAAAATTTGGAAAGGAGGAAGTTAATTTAGCTCTATTCGCTGATGACATGATTGTATATGTAAGAGCCCTGAGAGACTCCATCCCAAAACTCCTGAATGTGATTAACTCCTATAGCAAAGTAGCAGGATACAAAATCAATGCACAAAAATCAGTAGCCTTTCTATATGCAACTGACAAAGATACAGAGAAAGATATAAGGGACATAGTCCCATTTTCAATAGCGACAAAAAAAAAATACCTTGGAATAATGTTAACCAAAGAAGTGAAAGCTCTATACAATGAAAACATAACACAACACTCAAAAAAGAAATTGAGGAGGACTTGAGAAAATGCAAAGACCTCCCATGCTCCTGGATAAGCAGAATTAACATAGTGAAGATGGTAATCCTACCAAAGGCAATATACAGATTTAATGGAATTCCAATTAAAATCCCAACGGTGTTCTTCACAGAGATAGAAAAAAATGATCTCAAATTTCATATGGAAAGGCAGAAGGCCTCGCATATCCAAACATATCCTTAGCAAAACAAATACCTCTGGAGGCATCACCATACCTGATCTAAAGCTATATTACAAAGCCATAGTAATAAAAACAGCATGGTACTGGCACAAAAACAGGAGTATAGACCAATGGAATAGACTTGAGGACCCGGACTTTGGGTCAAGCAACTATAGCTACTTGATATTTGACAAAGGCCCTAACGATATAGGCTGGAAATAAAGACAGCATCTTCAACAAATGGTGCTGGACAAACTGGATAACTATATGCAGGAAATTGAAACTTGATCCACACATTTTGCCATGTACTAGACTCAAGTCCAAATGGATCAAAGATCTCAATATAAGACCAGAAACTCGAATACTACTGGAAGAAAATATAGGAAGTACTTTCCATGATATAGGAAGTATATTATTCTTGGGTAAGTTTATCAAATTTACTAGGTTTCAAGCATGGACTGAAGTTTCTTTTGTTATTAACAACAGTAACACTAATTATGCAATACCATGTTTTCATTTAAAGCCAACTCTGTGCCATCTACAGTCATGGAATAAATAATGATTGTTATCATAAGATACCTAAACTTTGCTTTTTTTTTTTTTTTTACATATTTGGAAGTACTGGATACATGAAGGGCATTATGTAGGGCATTTGCACACCACATGGAAAGTGGTGTACAAAGCATAGAAAATCCAAGCCTATCTGACCCCACAGTCAATGTTCTTAAATACCACTCTGTGCTCAGTCTCTCACCAAGCCCACAAACTGAAATTGGTCAGTTGTGATAATCAAAGTCAAGGGGTACTTACCCACATAAAATACCATAAATAAATTAAAAAAACAAAGACTTGGGTCAAAGACCATGCCAGAGATGCACAAACATATATAACTTTCCCAAAAATGAAATTTATCATTGATAAATGCAGTACATTTGATATAATGATAATTGTAGCATGAATCTAATATAATGATATATATTTTTTTAATATCTTTTCTTTTTCCTTTTTTCAAGGTATGGTTTCACTCCAGCCCAGGCTGACCTGGAATTCACTATGTAGTCTCAGGGTGGCCTTGAACTGACGGTGATCCTGCTACCTCTGCCTCCCGAGTGCTGGGATTAAAGGCGTGCGCCACCACGCCCGGCTCAATATTTTTTAAAATATGTGAGGGCTGCGGAAATGGCTTAGTGGTTAAGGCACTTGCCTGAGAAGCCTAAGGACCCCGGCTCGATTCCCCAGGACCCATGTAAGCCAGATGCACAAAGGGAGCACATGCATTTGGAGTTCTTTGCAGTGGCTGGAGGCCCTGGCGTGCCCATTTTCTCTTTCTCTCTATCTGCTTCTTTCTCTCTCTTTCTCAAATAAATAAAAAAAAATAAATATGCAAGTGACTAACAGATATACTAAGGTCTAATTCAACAAAAAGTTTCCATACAAACAGCTAAGTTCTTGCTTTTATTTTTTCCAGTGCAATTTACACATATTAGAGCAAAAGGATACAAAACAAAATTAGCCAAGGAAAAAGGCTCATGGTGCACACTTAGGGGGAAGTCAGGTGCAAACTTTCCAGAAGCTTCTCCACTGGAGGCCCACAGGACACAATTATTCCAGCAACCATTTGTGACAGCTCTTGAGACACTGTGTACCACGAAGGCTCACTAGTGTCTTGATGCCCAAATTTACTATAGGAAACTGGTCACATACTTCTGCCTTTCATAAACTAAAATGACAGACTCTTGGAGGAAAGTAGATGTTAGCACAAATCACATTGGTTGTGAGGTTTAGGTGTAGGGAGTCACTCATCATTTGGAGAATGTTTCATGTCAATGGAAGGGAGCCAGCCGAGTTCCCAGACATAAGGTTTTCTAAGAATAAGAGTCTCAGACTGTTCTAGTAATATATGTAGGCATAATTATGAGTAAAGTGCATTTTTCCCTCTGATTTTGTTTCTCAGTTTTTTTCAAGGTAGGGTCTCTCTCTAGCCCAAGCTGACTTGGAATTCACTATGTAGTCTCCTCAGGGTGCCCTCAAATTCATGGCACTCCTCCTACCTCTACCTCCCTAGTACAGGGATTAAAGGCATGTGCCACCACACCCAGATTTTTTGTTTTTGTTTTGTTTTTGTTTTGCACTTTGAAACAGGTTCAAGCTATGCAACCATGGCTAGTCTGGAAGTCACTATCTAAACTAGACTGGTCTTAACCATGCATCTGTCTTCTAACCTCTGCCTTATGAGTTCTGGAATTACAAGCATATGCCATCCCACCCAGCTTCTGTCATATTTTTTTACTTGATTGTTTCTGATAAATGAGAATGAATTGTTTTTTTAAAATGAATTTGATATTAGTAATTTATTAAAATAAAACACCTTATCCAAAGAGTCTCTTTTTAAAATTTTTATTGACAATTCCATAAATATAAGCATAATATACCATGATCACAATCCCCTTCTAGTACCCTCCCTTTTTCCCCTTCCCCACATACTGAATACTTTCTTCTTTCCAATTAGTCTCTTTTCAATTTTGATGTCATTTTCTCCTCCTATTAGGAAGGTCTTGTATAGGTAGTGTCAGACACTGTGAGGTCATGAATATCAAGGCCAATTTGTGTGTGCAAGACAGCTTTGTAAACAGTCCTCCTCTTCCTTTGGCTCTTGCATTCTTTCTGCCACCTTTTTCACAATGGTCCCTGAGCCTTGGAGGGTGTGATAGAGATGTCTCATTTGGGCTGATCACTCCACTGTCACTGCTTCTCAGCACTTTGGTGATTTTCAAGTCACCCTAGTGGGTCACTACTATCTGAAAAGAGAAGCTTCTCTAACCAAAATTGAGAGTAACATTAATACATGGGCATAAACGTGAGTGTTTAGAGGACAGTTTGGTGGGCATAATAAATCCATTTAGACAGACAATAGTACTAATTCCACCCCTAGGGCTTATGACCTCCCAAGCCATAGATTTTTCATTAGTTTTTCAGTGCCATGCAGGAATTCCCTCCCCTGGAGTAGATCTCAAGTCCTAACAGAGAGCAGCTGATTTCTCCCATAACAGAAATGCCACCATTGCACCAGTTGGTACATTTGGCCTGGCTGTACAAATGTAAAACTTGCAGGGGCCACTACTAGTTAAAACTGTTGATGAATTTTCTCATGGAACTCTTTCCAGCATCCTGATAGCTAGTCAAAAGGGAGGAGGCTTTGAGCTCAGCGCCAGCTCGATTTCTGTTACCTGCAGCCCAAGCATGTGGAATCTTCAGAAATAGGGTCTTACCATCTAATTCTTTTGACTATCCAAGAGCCTTGGCAGTAGCCTGTAATGTATTGGGGGCATCAGGAGCCTCGACGGCCAACAACTCGTTGGAACCCACCCCTGCTACTGAAATTTTCTATTAATCTATGGCTCATCGGCACAACATTATCCACCTCTACAAGATACTTCTGTAACTTCTCTCTTTTTAACATATATATTATTAGTTCACAAAGAAGTAGGTTTCCATATGGCTTATTCATAAATCTGAATTTTTGATTAACTCTCCCCATCCCCTTAGACTATTTCCCCCAGTATTCTGACCTTCTACTTACGTATCTCCTATACCATCCCCATAAGCCCTCCATTTCTCTCTCATAGCCCCCTTTTTTTAAGTTGTCTAAGTAAATTAGAATGAGCTGACCACATTGGCACATTGAAATTCTATCAGGAGAACTAGATCTAATGAGACACACCAGACTGAGGAAAAGAGTTCACTTATTTTATTTGGACCCCATAAAGAGGAGAGCACACTAAACACTCTGAAAAAAAAAAAAAACAGCCCTGCTAAATTGTCATTTGACTACCTAGTGTGTGATTCAAAGGTCTGGCAACCACAGAACTCCTGTCATAATGACTTCATCTTCACTTGGTACCCACAATTGTCATAACCTACTCTACTTGTTCTTTGTTTACTGTCTGGAACTGCTGTCTACCTGTCCACTTGGATCTAGATTTGTTCTTTACCTCTGTAGTCTCCATGATCCTGCACTTATCTGCTGATGCTTTGCTCAAATGCCTGCCCTGAAGAGCCCTGATGCTATAGTAGCAGCAGCCTCAGCACCTCCTATAGATCTTGAGCCAGGTTAGTTATATGATTCCTCCAGAGACTCCCAGCTCCCATAGGTCTTCTAGTGTTGGCCTCTTTGACCTCTTTGAAATTCCTAAAACTCTGCTGTAACCTTTTTAACCCTTTACAGCCATCCTGCAATGTAACATACATACATACATACATATGTGCTATGTGTGTTCCACGTTTTATTTGAGAGTTAATATTAGTAATTAAGATTGGAATAAAGAACCCATGTTTGTCTCACTCTGGCTATTAAGGAAAGCAGGACTTCTTGGCAAATTACTGCCAAAAAAATGATCATACTTTGTGAATTTATGGTTGTCAAATAAATTCTAAAACTGCAGAAACATGTGTTAGACTATGTTTATAACATAGTGTATTCATGAGACCCTTCATAAAGAACAGTTCATAAATTTTATGAAAAAAGTCTACATTTGTAAACAGAAAATAAATTGTTAATACAGTAACTTTTTGAGGTTGGGGACATAAAGTATATGAAGAACACTTAGTTTTAGGTAAATTGTTGGTGTTTAAGAATTATCCACTTGCAGAAGCTAGATTGGTAGCCATTGTGCACGAAAGAGTTTAAGATACCATGCTTGAAAATGATATCCTTATAAAGGTATTTTCAAGGATGGCTTTTGGATGACAACTTGGATTCTACTACTATTCCAAGAACTTTTTAAATGTGTGTGTGTGTGTGTGTGTGTGTGTGCCCATATGCATGTGCACACTAGATTCTCTTGCCACTGCAAAAGAAGCAAAAGAACACCAGATGCATGCACCACTTTATGTGTAGCTTTGCATGTGCATGGGGGAGCCAAACCAGAGCCAGCAGGCTTTATAAGTATGCACCTTTAACCATGGAGTCATCTCCCCAGCCCCTATTATCAGAACTTTTAAAAGTGGCTCAATTATGCTTAAGCTGTTTGTGCTGGCAGTGTGCTTAATGCTAAAAGCCTACTGTTCTTTTGAAGAGTATAGTAATTTGGTACATTATAGACACAGGATATCTACATGACCAACCCCTAATAAAAAAAAAAAACATGGTACTGGGGCTGGAGAGATGGCTTAGCAGTTAAGCGCTTGCCTGTGAAGCCTAAGGACCCCGGTTCGAGGCTCGACTCCCCAGAACCCACGTTAGCCAGATGCACAAGGGGGCGCATGCGTCTGGAGTTCGTTTGCAGTGGCTGGAGGCCCTGGCGTGCCCATTCTCTCTCCCTCTCTCTATCTGCCTCTTTCTTTCTATCTGTCACTCTCAAATAAATAATAACAAAAAATTAAAAAAATATAAAAAAGAAACATGGTACTGACTTTGCATAGGACTGTCTTGAGTGGGGGTATGCACATGTTGCCAAATTTTTGGGTGACCCTCTCATGGGAGAGAGAGAAAGAGGAGCAATAGAGAGGTAGAAATGAATGGAATTCTGTGCTTGGATTTGTCCACATTCTGCTTGTGTCTTTACCCCTTGTGATCTAGCCATGTCTCCATACTGTATAAATCTGAGTCAAGTCTACAACTATATACTAAGTTCCATGAGTTTTTCTAGTGAATCTTCAAATGTTGAGTTGGTCCTAGAAACATTGGCCACAACCACTTTCTATAAGAATGTTGCATCTACGGGCTTTAAATAGAACTGCAGGATGAATGCATTTCATCACAAAGTGGTTAAATGACTTGGCATTTTGCACCTTTGTTGATAAGATAAATAAGACTCTGATTTATAATCTGTGATTTTCAGTAACTCAGCAACAAACATTTCACACAGTAAGAGACTCTGGAAGGAAATCCAGAAAGCAGTGAATGCACACAGTAGAAACAATAGTGCACTTTTAAATAAAAATAAGTACAAGTGTCATTGTTTCTTCAGCCTCAGAGTACAATTATTCTTTGTTTTGAGTACTGTGAGGGGGGAAAAAAAAAACCTAAGAAGCCATGCAAAGATCTCCTGTGGAGATTCAAAAATAGTAAGTAAAAGAGAAAATGTACAGAAATAAAGAGGAATCATGTTATTAATGAAGATCATCTTTCAAAATTGCCAAAATATTTCCCTTACTGTGATGTTGATGTGCTTTTCCTTTAAAACAACAAAAAAAAAAAACAACTAATACTTTGTTCTTATTTAATTATTTATTTGAGAGAGAGAGAGACAGAGAGAATGGGCATACTAGGGCCTCTAGCTACTTGCTAACCAACACCATACGAATACACCACCTTGTGCATCTGGCTTATATGGGTACTGGGAAATAAAACCTGGGTTCTTAGGCTTTACAGGCAAGTACCTTACTGTTGAGCCATCTCTCCAACCCTAATGTATTTTGTTTTTTCTTAGATCGTGGGTAGCTGCTGAATATTTGTGCAAAAGGAAGGGAAATAGTCAGACTGTTCTTTTTTGAAACTGAATTGAAAGCAGAGCATTCATGGAGATCATCATATTCAAGACAAATGTTTCTGAGTTCGAGAGATGGATTAGCAGTTAAAGCTCTTGCCTGTAAAGCCAAATGACCCAGGTTCGATTGCCCATGTAAGCCAGATGCACAAGGTCGTACATGTGTCTGGAGTTTGTTTGCAGTGGCTGGAGGCTCTGTCCCTCTCATATTCTCCTCTCTCTCTTTCTCTCCCTGTTAAATAAATAAATATAAAATAAAATAAAGAAAAAATTCTCTGCCATCAAATTGAATTAAAATGCCAATATAATAAACATGTCACAAAGAGCTACATGATACAAAATGTTGGAAATCAATAAATCTGTACATTTTCTGAGCACCATGGTAATTACTTCTCATCCATTAAAGTAATGTGATGTGCTTGAGAATGCATAAAACACAATGTTATGATAATTTTGGACACATGTAGTTTCATCAAGTGTTTACAGAAAATAAGCAGTCATTTATGAGAGGTTTAATCTATTGAGAGTATGATTCCAAATTCTTTTTTTCTTCAAGATTCCTATTACATGTATATCATAGGCATCTGTTCCCGCTTGTCTTTACCCTTGCCATCCACTTATTTTTGTCACAAACTAATGGCCTTAATTAAAGAGAAGTTAAAAGACTGTCCAAAAGGGAAATGCATTATGAAAGAAAATTGCAAGCATACGGGATTCAAAAAAGAAAGACAATGAGAATGATGAATAGTTTGAGAACAGTAGATTGTTTGCACAAACATAAAGTTACTCTAATTGTGATGTGATGCCCATCAATATCATTTGTCACTAAAATAGAAGTGATATATGCATAATTATGCATATAAATAATTTTAATAGTGTCATAAAATAAATCTTTCTCAGTAATCTCTGGGTTGTCAGAAAATATAAATCATTTGTTGTGAAGACATTTATGTTTCTGTTGCACACCTCACTGAAATAACAAAATTCTTCTTAAGAATTGGGTTTAGAATTCATTAAAACAGGGAAGAGAGCACATTACCCTTCTGTTAAAATTTTCTTTTCTCCTGCTCAGACTCTTCTCAATGCTTACCCCATGATGAGAATTTGAAAAGCAAAAAGGTATTTGAGTGATAGAGATGGTTTGCTCTGGTTGTTGCTGTATTTTAAAATTACATTTTTTAATTTTTGAATTAACAATTGACAAGTATGTTTCAGTTTTATATGATTAAGTTATAAAATTTCCATTAGGTTCTTTTTTAAAAATGTATATGTCTACTGTGTGTGTATGCATGTAAAATTCAGTCCTCACATTCCACTTTCTTTGAGACAGTGTTTCTTGTTTGCCTCTGTGTTTGTCAAGCTAGCTGATCCATAAGTTTCAGGATTCTCTTGTGTTTGTTTGTTTGCTTGTTTGTTTGTTTGTTTGTTTTGTTTTGTTTTCAAGGTAGGATCTTGCTTTAACCCAGGCTGACCTGGAATTCACTACGTAGTTTCAGGGTGGCCTCGAACTTACAGTGACCCTCCTACCTCTGCCTCCCAAGTGCTGGGATTAAAGGCATGCAGGGCTGGAGGGATTGCTTAGTGGTTAAGGCATTTGCCTGCAAAGCCAAGGGACTCAGGATGGATTCCCTGGGACCCACATTAGACAGATGCACGAGGTGGTGCATGTGTCTGGAGTTCCTTTGCAGTGGTTGGAGGCCCTGGCGTGCTTGCGCTCGCTCACTCTCTCTCTCTTTCTCTCTCATAAATAAATAATATTTTTAAAAAAGGCATGCACCACCAGGCTCAGTTTAGGATTCCCCTGTTTTAGCCTCATATTTTGCCATATGAATGATGCTTACACTAAGTGTCCAGCTCTACTTGGGTGCTGGGAATCGAAACTGAGTCATCAGGCTAATCCATATCCCAAACTTGGGTTCTTTTTCCATAGTACCTATGCATTTTCCAAGATTCCATGTCCTTATACTTATTGTGAGGGCATTTTCATTTACTTCTTTGGGTATAGTTAAAATAGCATCTTTTAAAAATATTTTTATTTATTTATTTATTTGAGAGAAAGAGGGAGAGAGAGAGAGAGAGAGAGATTGGACACAACAGGGCCTCCAACTGCTGCAAACAAACTCCAGATGCATGCACCACCTTGTGCATCTGGCTTACGTGGGTTCTGGAGAGTCAAACTGGGATCCTTTGGCTTTGCAGGCAAGTGCCTTTGCCGCTAAGCCTTCTCTCTAGGCCCCTAAAATAGAATCATTAATTAATAATGACTTGAGCCTCTAATTCCAGCATCCAGAAGGCTAAGTAGGAGGATTGCTGTGAGTTCAAGGCCAACCTAGGGCTATAAAGTGAGTTCCAGATCAGCCTGGACTAGAGTGAGAACCTGTTTCAAATAATAATGATAATAATAATAGTAATAATTTGGAAAAATATATTGTCATACTGTTTATCTTAGTTTTTAGCTGGGAATATAGCTCAGTTGGTAGTGTTAGAGTAGCACAAATGGGTTTGATCCTCAGAAACACAGAAAATCAGTCATGATGCGGCACACCAGTAATCCTAGCACTGAAGAGGTCGAGACAGGAGGATCAGAGGTTCAAGATCATCCTCAGCTACATAGCAAAGTCAAGGCCAGCATGGACCACATGAGACTTTGTTTAAAAATGTGGTTTTCCTCTTTTCATAATTTACCCTGGATATTTTAAATGTTATATAGTAGAGATTTTGTGGTATACTCTCCTAAAGAAGTGATTTTGATGTGGCTTTGTGTGAAATTGCATAGACTGAATCTCATGAAGTGGCAGGATTACAAACCAAGAATCTTTGTTTACACTTTTTATTGACAACTTCCATATATATATAGATAATATGCAATGACAAAGATACAGACAAAGAAATAAAGGACATGATCTCATTTTCAATAGAAACAAAAAATAAAATACCTTGGAATGATGTTAATCAAGGAAGTGAAATATCTATACAATGAAAGCATAAAAACACTCAAAAAAGAAACTGAGGAGGACTTGAGAAAATGGAAAGACCTTCGATGCTCCTGGATAGGCAGAATTAACATTGTGAAGATGACAACCCTACCAAAGGCAATATACAGATTTAATGTAATTACAATTAAAATCCCTACAGTGTTCTTCACAGAGATAGAAAAAAATGATCTCAAAGGCAGAAGGCCTCATATATCCAAGCATATCCTCAGCAAAGAAATACCTCTGGAGTCATCACCATACCTGATATAAAGCTATATTACAAAGCTGTAGTAATAAAAACAGCATGGTTCTGGCATAAAAACAAGAGTATAGGCCAATGGAATAGAATTGAGGACCCGGACTTGGGGTCAAGCAACTACAGTTACTTAATATTTGACAAAGGCCCTAACAATATAGGCTGGAAAAAAGACAGCATCTTCAACAAATGGTGCTGGACAAACTGGATAACCATATGCAGGAAATTGAAACTTCATCCACACATCTCACTATGCACAACACTCAAGTCCAAATGGATCAAAGACCTCAATATAAGACCAGAAACTTGGTTACTACTGGAAGAAAATATAGGAGGAACTTTCCATGATATAGGAATGGAAAAAAAGACTTCCTGAACAAAACCCCAGTAGCACAGGATCTTAAACAATCGCTCAATCAATGGCATCACATGAAGCTGAAAAGGTTCTTCACAGACAAGCATACAATAAGCAAAGCCAATAGATTACCCACAGAATTGGAGAAAATATTTGCTGAATATCCAACTTACAGCGGCCTAATCTTTAGAATCTACAAAGAACTCAAAAACCTAAACAATAAAAAGTCAAACAACCCACTCACAAAATGGGGCAAAGAGCTGGACAAGCAGTTCACACAGGAAGAAATAAAAATGGCAAACACACACTTAAGAAAATGTTCATCATCCCTAATCATCAGGGAAATGCAACTTAAAACAACTAAGAGATTCCACCTTACCCCAGGAAGGATAGCAAACATTAAAAAATCAAATGAAAATAAATGCTGGTGAGGATGTGGAGAAATAGGAACACTTATCCACTGTTGGTGGGAATGTAGGATGGTACAAGCACTTTGGAAAGCAATATGGAGACTCCTAAATATGCTGACTATAGAGTTGCAAACAGACCCAGTTATTCCATTACTGGGCATGTACCCTAAAACCATCAAGCCTCAGTCCAGAGAGATTTGCTCAACCATATTTACAGCAGCTCAATTCGTAATAGCTAAGACCTGGAATCAACCCAGATGTCCATCACTAGAAGAATGGATAACTAAGATGTGGTATATCTACACAATGGAATTCTACACAGCAGGAAGAAAAAAAAAAGGCATAATGAAATTTGAAGAAAAATGGTTGAACCTGGAACAGATCATTCTCAGTGAACTTACCCAATCACAGAAAGATAATCACCACATAGTCTCACTCATCTACAGCACCTAACCCGAATCTACCCAAGATGCCAACATACCCTGCAAGCATCTTGAGTACTAGACAATAGGGTGGGTGGGGGAGGGGAGGGAAAGGGAAGGGGTGGGGGTCACAAATCTAGACCCAAATGGCAATGGTACCATAAAATTCTACATCCTAAAATGCAGACCAAATGGTTGAACCTTCACCAGGCCCTTAGAGGGAACACTTGAGTCACAAGGCACTGGAGAGGGTACGATGAAGACTGACCTTAATCTTCTACAGCTTCTCTCAATATCCAATTATCATGACTGTCCTGACCTATGCTTTTTAGAACTTTAAGCTAGAAACACTATATGATTTCTGTCATGGTTTTATTTTTTTTTCTTCTTTTTTTTCTTTTTTCTTTATTAGTCAGCTCTGTATTCAGCAAATACAGTCAGTTTGGTACCATTATTAGGCTCATCCGTGACCTATCTCCTCCCCTTGATCCCTCCTTGTTGAGGTATATGGGTCATGCATTGTGGAGTTGGCCCACAGTTATGGATAAGCTAAATGTCTCTGCATATCATGACCCAACATGTAACTCTGACATTCTTTCCGCCCCCTCTTCCGGAAAATTTCCCTGAGCCATGTTGGGTTCATTTTTGTTCTGCTTCAGTGATGAGGTGTTGGGGGCCTCTGAGGATCTGACTCTCTGATTTGGTAGGAGTTGATTTTTCTCTGTGCTGATCTCCTTCCCCCTTGTGCTGGTATCCGGTTCATCAGGAAAACAGCACCCTTGCTTGTTTCTCCAATTTTTCTTAGTTTCAGCCGGGGCCCTTTTGAGGTATGATGGGGTGGCTCTCTCCTTAGGATCTACATCTATCTGAAAAAGAGAAGCAGATTCTCCAACGGAGAGTAAGTTAGCACCAGGACAAATGAGATAACCCCTACTTTTTTTTTTTTTTGGTTTTAGATACTCAATGTACAATCATTTCTATTATGTCATAGGGTTACACTTCGTTGCTTCTTTCAAGTTTCTTGACTCTTCCAGAGTCTACCTGTTTTTATGTGGTCTCCTAAGCTTCTCAATCACTATTTTAGACTCTTTTTTTACATTTTCCCAGAATTTTTATTATTTATTTATTTATTTATTAAAGAGAATGTGCATACCAGGGCTTCTAGCCACTGCAAATGAACTCCAAACAAATGTACCAGCATGTGCATCTGTCTCATGTGAGTTCTAGGGAGTCAAACCTGGGTCATTTGGCTTCACTGACAAGTGCCTTAATTGCTAAGCCATCTCTCCAGCCCCCAAAATTTTAAATTATGTCTTGTCTAGGTTAAACCTGGTGTGATCATATGAAAACGTTACAACTCTATAAAAATGAACCCAACATGGCTCAGGGAAATTTTGCGGAAGAGGGGGTGGAAAGAATGTCACAGCCACATGTTGGGTCATGATATGCAGAGACATTTAGCTTACCCATAACTGTGGGCTAACTCCACAATGCATGACCCGTATACCTCAACAAGGAGGGGCCAAGGTGAGGGGGTAGGTCACGGATGAGCCTAATAATGGTACCAAACTAACTGTATTTGCTGAATACAAAACTGACTAATAAAGAAAAAAAAATTATACTGTTCCCTGTAAGGGCCTGGTGAAGGATCAGCCATTTGGTCTGTCTTTTAGTAAGTAGAAAATTATGTTACCATTGCCGTTTGGGTCTAGATTTATGTTTCCCACCCCTTTGATACCCTCCCCTCCCTCCCCTTCCATCCTAGTGTCTAGTCAAGGAGATGCTTGCTGGGTACGTAAGGTATCTTGCGTAGATTCAAGTTAGGTGCTGTAAATGAGTTAGACTATATGGCGATTTTTTTTTTTTCTGTGATTGGGTAAGTTCACTGAGAATGATCTGTTCCAGGTTCAACCATTTTTCCTCAAATTTCATTGTGTCATTTTTTCTTACTGCTGTATAGAATTCTATTGTGTAGATATACCACATCTTAGTTATCCATTCTTCTAGTGATGGACATCTGGGTTGATTCCAGCACTTAGCTATTACAAATTGAGCTGATATAAACATGGTTGAACAAATCTCTCTAGCCTGTGCTTTGATGGTTTTATGGTAGATGCCCAGTAAGGGAATAACTGGGTCTGTTGGTATCTCTATACTCAGCTTTTTCAGAAGTCTCCATATTGCTTTCCAAAGTGGTTGTACCATCATACATTCCCACCAACAGTGGATACAGGGAACACCTGAACCACAAGACACTGGAGAGGGTAACATCAAGACTAACCTTAATCTTCTACATCTTCCCTCCCTCACTTCCCATCTCCTCTCTCTCTCTCTCTCTCTTATCTCTAACTCTTGTATATTAGTTATCTTTTTCCTCATTTTCTTAGTGGGCACTGACCTGTAACTCCCAGAACCAGCATGGGGCTATCATCCACAATGAGCTTTTGATCAGAGAGACCTACAAGGTTTCCTAAAAGACAGGCAGATTTCTGTCAGAGTACTTGATGACCCACCAAAGGTTAGTGGTAAGACCCTACTGCTGAAGACACTTTATGTGGTTGACATGCAAAATAGAATGGCATGGCTGGAAGTTGGAAGAGAGTCAGTCCCCAGACAGTCAGCGCATCTAGTGCCAGAAGGTGCTACACAGGCTACTGGGGGAAAATGACCAATATCTCTCTAAGCAACTCATGGTCTAACCTACTTAGCAGCAAATAACTTGTTGTGATGCCCACACAAGTGCAATAATGGCACACAGCCATGGTGGGGAACCAAGTGCTCTTAATTTGGCCTAACTGATCTCCTCAGTGGTACAGGACCCATGGCTGGAGCTGAGAAACAAGTCAGAACCATATCCAAACATAAGCCCACTCGCCAATATTAAGCTACCATCAACCATGGGCTACAAGAGGGCCTGCACCTATTAAATTCTTTATAAAAAAAGTAAGGGTTATCTCTTTTGTCCTGGTGCTAACTTACTCTCCGTTGGAGAATCTGCTTCTCTTTTTCAGATAGATGTAGATCCTAAGGAGAGAGCCACCCCATCATACCTCAAAAGGGCCCCGGCTGAAACTAAGAAAAATTGGAGAAACAATCAAGGGTGCTGTTTTCCTGATGAACCGGATACCAGCACAAGGGGGAAGGAGATCAGCAGAGAGAAAAATCAACTCCTACCAAATCAGAGAGCCAGTGCCTCAGAGGCCCCCAACACCTCATCACTGAAGTAGACCAAAAATGAACCCAACGTGGCTCAAGGAAATTTTGTGGAAGAGGGGGCGGAAAGAATGTCAGAGTTACATGTTGGGTCATGATATGCAGAGAAATTTAGCTTACCCATAACTGTGGGCTAACTCCACAATGCATGACCCATATACCTCAACAAGGAGGGGCCAAGGGGAGGTGGTAGGTCACGGATGAGCCTAATAATGGTACCAAACTGACTGTATTTGCTGAATACAAAACTAACTAATAAAGAAAAAAAATATTATACTGTAAATGAATTTGTGACTGTAAAGTTACTATGGAAATTTTTGCTAATGCAATATTATAATAAGTTAAACAATGTAGCTAATAAAGACACCAAAGGCAACTTTTCAAAAAAGGCATTTATGTTGAAAACTAAGTTTCAAAGACCATAAAATCCAGATGGAGGGCTGCAGAAATATCCCAATGGATAAGAACACTTGCTACAAGAATGAGGGTGTGAGAGAGCCTGATTCTGATCCGCAGGATCCAAGTAAATAGCTGGGTGTGGCCACACAAGCCTACAACTCTAACTCTGTAGAGAATAGAGACCAAAGAATCACTGGGGCTCATGAAAACCACAGTTGCTCATTTCTCAAAGAAATATGCAGATGAGGAAGAGCATCTGACATTTGCCTCTGGCCTTCACTGTCCTGCAAGCCTATTGCACATACACATGCATAACACACACACACAAATGGAAATAGTGGTGCAAGCC
Organism: Dipus sagitta; assembly: GCA_036346955.1. Classification (NCBI taxonomy): domain Eukaryota; kingdom Metazoa; phylum Chordata; class Mammalia; order Rodentia; family Dipodidae; genus Dipus; species Dipus sagitta. The sequence continues at coordinate 35,350,957 of CM070776.1, forward strand.
TTAATTCCAGCTCTTGGGAAGCAGAGGCAGGATGCTAAGGAACTCAAGGCCAGCCCTGGCTCACAATGAGTTCCCAGACAGCTTGAGCTACATAAAACCAAGTCTTAAGACAACAACAAAATACCACAAAATATAAAAAAAGAGGAAGTTATTTACTTGGCAATTGTATTATACATTAGGAATATTTGAAGGAACAAAACAACATTACAGAACCCATAAAAAGAAAAGTAAATAGGAGAACTTTATAATTTTAAGTCATTATACATAAAAGCATTAAACATCAGCATATATTTTGTACCTTTAAATCTGATATATGTTGGCAGGGCTTCTCCTACATTTGGTGACTCAGGGATCTAGTTTCCCACTATCTTGTAATCTTGCCATGTAAACATGTGGCTTGCATAACCATTGCTACAGGGAAAGAACCAGATAGGCCAGATCTGTATGTTATTTTGTCTTTCTATTAGGTAGAACTTAGTGAAATTGCCCTAGTACATCTGCAGGGGAGATCAGAACAACCATTTTTTTTTTTCTTTTCTCTTTCCTGCTTTGAAAACTGTGTTCACTCTATAACCCAGGCTGACTTGGAACTTGTTATACAGTCTATATTGACCTGGAACTTGCAGCAAGGGCTCAAATTGCATGGATGAATCATCACAACAGACTTGAGAATTTCATCTTAAAAAATATTCCTTTTCATTTATTTGCAAGGAAGTAGGGGGAATGGATGTGCCAGGGTCTCTTGCCACTGCAAACAAACTCCAGACACATGCTCCACTTTATGCATCTGGCTTTACATGGGTGCTGGGAAATCAAACCCAAGCTATCAGGTTTCACAAATAAGCACCTTTAACCACTGACCCATCTCTCTATCTGGAGTGTGCCATCATTTTATGTTTCTACAAAAAGAAAATGGGGTAGGAGGATCGCTGTGAGTTCGAGGGCACACTGAGACTACATAGTAAATTCCAGATCAGCCTGGGCTAGAGTGAGACCCTACCTCAAAAAAACAAACAAACAAAAGAACAAAAAGAAAATGGTATGGCAAACACATGGTACTATGTACCCCATGTTTTTTTTTTTTTTTTTTTTTTTTTGGTTTTTTGAGGTAAGGATTCACTCTATTACAGGCTGACCTGGAATTCACTATGGAGTCTCAGGGTGGCCTCAGGCTCACGGTGATCCTCCTACCTCTGTCTCCCAAGTGCTGGGAATTAAAGGTGTGCGCCACCACACCTGGCTCCATGTTCTCCTTTTAATATAGATAAGAACAAAGGAAAAAAGACATTATTTTACCTCACATTTCAGCAAGTGGAGATGTATTAATTTCTTTCTGCACTGCCATTTTAAAAAATATATTTTTTTCATTTGAGAGAGAGAGAGAGAGAGAGAGAGGCAGCTAGAGAGAGAGAATGGGCATGTCAGGGCCTCAAACCACTGAAAATGAACTCCAGACACATGAACCACCTTGGACATCTGGCACTATGTGGATACTGGGGAATCAAACCTGGGTCTTTAGGCTTTGCCAGCAAGCTCCTTAACCACAAAACCATCTCTCCAGTCCCTGCACAGCCACTTTTTGAGTTAAATTATCAAGAACATTAATAATAAGATTCAGAGATTCCAAAAAGGAATGAAAAGCTATAGTTGGAATAACTTGGGAGTTTCTAATGCTTTACAAGATGTCTTTTCAGCTCCTTCTTTTCAGAACTCTTCACAACCTACTTTTTATTAACACAACAACATAGAACATGTAGTGTTTGTGTAATAAAAGATACAAGCCCTTCAATTTCTATATTAAAAAGGTAATCTACAACCTTTCCTTAAGAGAGGCACATTGGAGACCTGCCGAGGACTGGTACAGTGGAGGTCTCCATGGTGCTGCTTAGCTTGTAACTTCAGGGAGACTGCAGGCTGACTTCTGACTTTTCTTAGAGCATGTGGGAGAATAACATTCTCTGAAACATCTAATTTAATGTTTCTCCTCTGCTTAGTAAATGCATGGCACATTTAGTTTTATTTTTAGACCACTTTGATAAGCACAAAGAGGAAGATAAACAGACAAAATATAAATTATATACAGTATAGTATTTTTTTTCAGAAATTTACCAAGTATAATCATTCATATTCCTTTCACTCATTCATGATTTAAAATTTAGGAATTGGGCTGGGAAATGGCTCAGCAGTTAAGAACACTTGCTTGCAAAATGTGATGTCACAGGTTCCTAGTACCCACATAAAGCCAAATGAGCAAAGTCACCCATGTGTCTGGAGTTTGTTTGCAGTGGCAAGAAGCCCTGGCAAGCCTATACTCTCTTTCTCTTTCCCTCCCCCTTCCTCTTTTTCTCAAATAAAGAAATTAATAAACAAATATTTGTGCTGATATAAGCTTAACTGAGAGATCAGCATTCTTGCTCATTTCCCCAATTCCTCCGTGGTTTCAGGTGGGGCTGGGGTGGATTGTGCTGGGTGGTTTATCTATTCAAATCCAGTTCCCATCTGAAAAAGAGAAGTAGATTCTCCAAAGGAGAGTGAAGTCAGCACCAGTTAAATGGAATAATCATTATTAATTTAGAGAGAATTATAAGGGTTTATATACTTTTATAGTGTAAGGTTAGTGGAAGCTTGACAATGGAAAGCAGAATCATTATCTGGACATGATTCTGACTTGTTTCCAAGTTCCAGATATGGTTACCTTTCCACTGAGTGGATCTGTTAGCCAATCCAAGAGCAGTTGGTTACTCACCCTGGCTGTGTGCCACTATTACACTTGTGTGAGCATCACATTAGGTTGTTTGCTTCTGAGTCGCTTAGACTTTGAGTTGCTTGGACAAATGTTGGTCACTTTCTCCTGGTAGCTCTTGTAGCACCTTCCATCACTAGATGGGCTAATTATCTGAGGACTGGCTCTCCTCTGGATTCCAATCGGGTCTATCCATGGTGCATGCTAACAGCATTTGGTGTCTTCACCAGTAGGGTCTTTCCATTAATTAATTAATAAAGTGCTCTGACAGAAGTCTGTCTTGTTTGTTTTGGGAGATCTAGGAGGTCTCTCTGATTAACAGCTCATTGTGAATGTAGACCACATCCTGGTAAAGGGAATTACAGGCCAGCATGAAGGGAAAAGAAACAAGCAAACTACAGAGAAGAAAGAGAAACAGGAGAAATTTGAGGTTAGATTTCATCTCACCTTCTCAAGGGTGCTTCGATTCAGGTGCTCCCTCTAAGGTTTGCTTGAGGGTTCCACCTTATAGTCTGATTTCCAGGATATAGGATTCTATGGTACCAGTTCAATTTGGGTTCAGATTTTGTGTTCCCCTCATCCCACCCATTCCCTTCCACCAAGCCCTGCCCTCTCTGGTGTCCAAGCCTCAAGATGCTATTCAGTTTTGTCAGCAACTTGGGCTGATCCAGGTTAGGAACTGCAGATGAGTGAGATCATGTGACGATTGTCTTTCTGTGATTGTGTGAATTCACTTAAAATGATCTATTACATGTTGGACCATTTTTCTACAAATTTCAATGTGTCCTTTTTTTTCTTACTGCTGAGTAGAATTCCATTGTGTAGATATATAACATCTTGGTTATCCATTCATCCAATGATGGGCACCGGGGTTGATTCCAGTTTTTAGCTATTATGAAATAAGCAGCTATAAACATGGTTGAGAAAATACCTCTGAACTGAGTTGTGGAGCTTTCAAGGTAAATGCCCAACAACGGAATAACAGGGTCTGCTGTTAACTCTATATTCATCCTTTTCAGGAGTCTCCAAATTGATTTCCACAGTGGTTTTACCAGCTTACATTCCCACCAACCAGTGAAGGAGGGTTCCTATTTCTCCACAACCTTGCCAATATTTGTTTTCATTTGATTTTTTAATGTTTGCTATCGTTACTTGGATAAGGTCGGATCTCATAGTTGTTTTAATTTGCATCTCCTTAATGGTTAGGGATGTTGAACATTCATTAACTGTGTTAGCCATTTAGAATTCTTCCTCTGAGGACTCCCTATTTAGTTCTCTGTCCCACTTATGGAGTGTATTGTTTGATTTTTTATTGTTTAGTTTTTTGAGTTCTTTGTAGATTCTAGATATTAGGCTTCTGTCAAAGTTATAGCTGGCAAATATTTTCTCCCATTCAGTGGGTAATCTATTGGCTCTGCTTATGGTATGTTTGTCTGTACAAAAGCTTTTTAGCTTCATGAGATCCCATTGGTTGAGTGCATGTTTAATTTCCTGGGATACTGGAGGTTTGTTCAGGATGTCTTTTCCAAGTCCTATATCATGGAGCGTGCTTCCTAGTTTTTCTACCAGTAGTTGGTGTTCTGGGTCTTATATTGAGGTCTTTAATCCATTTGGACTTGATTTTTGTATATGGCAAAATGAGTGGGTGTAATTTCATTTTTCTACATATGGTCATCCAATTTGTCCAACACCATTTGTTGAAGATGCTCTCTTTTCTCCAGTCTACATTATTGGCTCCTTTGTCAAAGTTTAAGTAGCTGTAGTTGCTTGCCCTGAAGTCTGGGTCTTCAATTCTGTCCAATTAGTCTATGTTTATGTTTTTTTTCCACTACCATGCTGTTTTTGGGACTATGGACTTTGTAATATAGGTATAGATCAGGTATGGTGATACCACCAGAGGTGTTTCTTTTGATGAGGATATGTTTGTATATCTGAGGCCTTCTGCCATTCCACATGAATTTTGAGATCTTTTATTCAGTCTCAGTGAAAAATGATTCTGATATTTTTACTGGTATTGTATTAAATCTGTATATTGCTTTTTTTAGAATTGCCATTTTGATAATATTAATTCTACCTATCCAGGAACATGGCAGGTCCTTCCTTCTTCTTAAGCCATCCTCTATTTCTTTCTTGAGCATTTTTATGTTTTCATTATATAGTTACTTCATATCCTTTGTTAGTGTTTTCCACGGAATTTAATTTTTTTGTTATTGAAAATGGGACAGTCTCACTGATATCTTTCTCTGTATATTTGTCCTTTGCATATAGAAAAGCTACTGATTTTTGTGCATTGGTTTTGTATTCTGTCACTTTGCTGGAAGAATTTATCACTTTAAAAGGTTTGGGATGGAGACTTTCAGGTCACTTATATATAGGATCTTGTCATCTGCAAAATAGGGCTAAATTAACTTTTTCCTTTACAATTTGAAACCCTTTTCTTTCTTTCTCCTGTCTAATTGCTTGGGCTAGTACTTCTAGTACTATGTTTATGAGTAGTGGTGAGAGTGGGAACCCCTGTATTTTTCCTGATCTTAGTGAGAACTCCTTGAGTTTTTCCACATTAAGTATTATTTGGGCTTTAGGAGCTTTATAGATAGCCATTATTGTGTTGAGATATAAACCGTCTATGTCTATTCTTTCCAGTGCTTTGATCATGAAGTAGTGTTGTATTTTGTCAAAGTCCTTCTCTGCATCAATTGAGATGATTATGTATTTCTTAGGGTTATGTTTTATTTATGTGGTGTATTACATTGACTGATTTCTGTATGTTAAAACAACCCTGCATCCCTGGGATGAAGTCTACTTGATCAAAGTGGATAATGCTTTTGATGTGTTGTTGAATTCGGTTTGCAAAAATTTTTGTTCAGGATCTTTGCATCTAAGTTGATTAGGTATATAGGCCTATAATTTTCTTTCCTTTTTGCACCTCTGTCTGGTGTTTTTTTTTTTGTATTAGTGTAATGCTAGCTTCAAAAAATGGGTCAGGGAGGATTCCCTGGTCTCTGATTATGCAGAATACTTTGAGAAAAATTGGTTTCAATTCTTCTATGAAGGTTTGATAGAATTCAGCTGCGAAGCCATCTGGTCCTGGACTTTTCTTTTGGGGGAGGTTTTTGATTACCTTTTCAATCTCCATGGATGTGATAGGTTTGTTTAGGAGATTAATCTTCTCTGAGTTTAGTTTTGGATATGTGGTATGTGTCTAAGAATTTATCCATTTCTTCCAGATTATTTAATTTTGTGGATTAGAAGTTTTGGAAGTATGTCCTGATGATTCTTCCAATTTCACAGATGTCTGTAATGATCTATCCTTTTTCATTTCTGATTTTGTTAATTTGAGAATTCTCTTTTTTGTACTTGATCACTTGGGTTAGGGGTTTGCCAATCTTGTTTATTTTTTCCAAGAACCAGAACTTTGTTTCATTGATTTTTAAAATTGTTTTTCTAGTTTCCAATCCATTAACTTCTGCTCTAATCTTGATTGTTTGTTTCCATCTGGAGCTCTTTGGATTGGATATTTATTGTTTTTTCAGTGCCTCTAGTGGACTGTCAAGTTATTGATTTGTGATCTCTTTGTCTTTTTAATGAAGGCATTTAGGGCTATGAATTTTCCCCTTATGACTGCCTTCATAAGTTTTGGTAGGTTGTGTTTTCATTATCATTCAAATCTAGGAATTTTACAATTTATTTTTTGATTTCTTCCATGACACATTCATTGGATAAAAGTGTGTTGTGGGCTGGAGGGATGGCTTAGCAGTTGAGGCATTTGCCTGCAAAGCCAAAAGACTCAGGTTCGATTCCCCAGGACCCACTTTAGCCAGATGCACAATGGGGCACACACATCTTGAGTTTGTTTTAAGAGGCTGGAGGCCCTGGCACACCCATTCTCTTTCTCTCTCTTTCTCCCCCCTCTTTCGCTCTCAAATAAATAAGTAAAAATAAAATATTTTTTTAAAGTGTGTTGTTTAGTCTCCAGGAGTTGGTGACATTCTTGATGTGTCTCTTGTTGTCAATTTCTAGCTTTGAAACATTGTGATCTGTCATGGTGCAATAAGTTACTTAAATTTTCCTGACATTATGAAGGCATGCTTTATGGCCTAATATATGGTCAAGTTTGGAGAAGGTTCCATGAGCTTTTGAGAAGAATGTGTATTCTTCAGAGTTGGGGTGGAAATTTCTGTAGATATCTTTTAGGTCTAGTTTATCTATGATGTTGTTGAGTTATTTCCATGTTGATTTTTGGCTTGGATGATCAGTCTATTGATGATAGTGGAGTATTGAAGTCTCCAACTATGATGATGTTGTTGTTTATTTCCTTTTATTGTCAAGTAGATTTTGTTTTACAAACTGTGCTGCCCCCATCTTTGGGGCATATATATTTATGATTGTGATGTGCTCATGTTGGATCATTCCCTTGATGAGTAAGAAGTGACCTTGTTTGTCATTTTTTATTACATTTGGTTTGAAGTCTATTTTATGAGATATTAATATAGCAATACCCGCTTGTTTTTTTTATTTTCAATTGCTTAGAATATCGTTTTCCAACCTTTTACCCTGAGGAGGTATCTGTCTTTAGTGGTGAGGTGGGTTTCTTGAAGACAGCAGATAGAAGGCTCCAGTCTTTTGATCCATCCTGGTAGCCTATGTCTTTTGACCATTAATATTTAAGGTTATTACTGTGAGGTTTGAATTAATCCCTGCCATGATGAGGTGTTTTATGGGGTTAGGTGCATGTACTGTTTTGATCCTGGTCTATTTTTGTTATTGTGATCTTCTTCTTGTTGGCTCCTGAGATTGGTTGTTTGACTATTCTGTGTGGTATATTCCCTCAAGTGTTCTCTGTAGGTTTGGCTTTGTGTTCATATAATTATAGAGTTGACTTTTTTTCATGGAAAATTTGTCTTTCACCACATATATTATGAGAGATACTTTTGCTGGGTAAAGTAGCTTTGGTTGGAAGCCATAGTTTTTCAAACTTTGAAGGGTTCGATTCTAGGCCTTTCTGGCCTTCAGGGTTTCCATTGAGAAATCTGATGTTATTCTAATGGAATTGCCTTTGTAAATTGTGAATTTCTTCTCTCTTGCTACTTTTACCATTCTTTCTTTGTTTTCATTACTAAGGGTTTGAACTATGATGTGTCTTGGAGAGTTTCTTCTTTGGTCCTGCCTGTTTGGTGTTTTGTGGGCTTCGTCTCTCTGGATTAGCCTCTGTTTTGCAAGATTCAGAAAATTTTCTTCAATAATTTTATTGAGTATGTTTTCTATGCCTCTGGTCTGGATTTCCTGTCCTTCATGATCGAGATGTTTGGTCATTTTTGAGTGTCCCACAGTTCCCTCATATTCTGTTCACTTGATTTTTTTGAACTTAGCAAAGATTTTGGCTTCCTATGGGAAGGGGGAGAAATGGGTCTGGCCTACTCACTCCAGACAGCAGCACCCGCTCTCACACTGACTGAGCAGGGAACTCAGACCTGGGCTGTAGGAGAGGGAAGAAATGGGTCTGGCATACTCACTCCAGACTGTCCTGCCCGCCCTCACATTGACCGTGCAGGGAACTCAGTCCAAGGCTGTGCAGTGGGGGGGGGGGGGAAGAAATGGGTCTGTCCTACAACAATTTTTTTTTTTAATTAGGAGTTTGGATGGGGAGATTGCTCAGTGGTTAAAGGTACTTGCTTGCAAACCTTGGCAGCCCCAGTTCAATTTCCGAGCCACCCACTTAAAGCCAGAGTGGTAGTCACATTCAGCAGCCAAGGATCCTGGCATCCACACACACACACATACATACACACACCTCACACAAACTCACAAATAAATAAATACAATTTTAAAAATTAGAATTTTGTGCTGAAAGTTTGATATCTATAAATTTGAATCAATAAATCCACTGAGAGGGAGTCAGGTATCTTTGTTAGGCAGTTTAGGGACCCTTAAAGTAAAAAGTAGGGATGTCTTTTTCAGGCTTTGCCAGAGATCAGAGAGGAAGCTACTTCTCCATATTTCTTTTAGAAAGGAGTTCCCTAGATCTGTTTTTCCACAAATAACCTGAGTTGCTCCTGGGAGAGAGGTCCCCTGGCCTAGAATTTAAATCTAATCCTGACATTGTGGTTGGTCAAGTTCAGCCCCCATTTCAGCCTCATAGCTGGCCTCTTTATGAGCCAGTCCCTAGCCCAGACCAATAGATTCTTATTCTGGATCACCTGAGCCAGGAGGTAAGGCCCACTACAGTAAGGTTATAAATCCATTTAGGAGGGGAGGGTAAGCTCTCTTAGCTGCTGGATCATCACGCCTGAAGCTCCAGGTTCTGGTGAGTCTCCCTCTCATCTCAGTCTAGGGATCGGGGGAGAAAGCCCCTGACCCTTCTCTACCCCGTTCTTGATCTTCATGTAGCAGGATCACTCTGAAATTTCTCTTTTTTTTCTCTCTAAATCTTATTTCCTGTTTCTGCTCAGCCCACATGGGCTGTGGATGTATTCATTTTCCTTCCCTTGGTTTTGAGATTTCCTAAAATAGATATAATAATTTAATTATTATCCTTCTCAGTTTGGTTTGCCCAATTCATTGGTTAAATGCAAACACAAACCTAGAATTTGGGGTTCAAAGACTATTACTGAATCCCTAATACCCTGTTACACCACTATAAAATCATGAATATCTGTTTAACTGAAGAGTTTGTTGATATAAGTAGAGTGACTGTAAGATTGAAAACTGGTATTTATAAGAACATTTAGTTGTTACTAAATAATTGGAATATAGTTAAATGTGATAGAGTTATAGTTTGAAAAGTTTTCTAGGGACTGGGAAGATGACTCAATGGTTAAAGGCACTTGTCTGGACTGAAGAAATGGCTTAGCAGTTAAGGCACTTGCCTGAAAAGCCAAAGGACCATGGTTCAATTCCCAGGATCAATGTTAGCCAGATGCACAAAGTGGTGCATGCATCTGGAGTTCTTTTGCAGTGGCTGGAGGCTCTGGTGCGCCCACTCACTCACTCCCTCTCTCATAAATAGATAAACAAAAATAAAATATTTAAAGATGCTTGCTTGCAAAGTCTGCTGGTGTGGGTTAAATTCCTAAGCCACCCACATAAGCCAGATTCAAAACATCAACATGAAGAATTATTCAGTTTAATTTTTGGATTTTTGTTGTGACAGGGTTTCATGTAGGCCAGGCAAGTAACCTTGAATTCCGAAGTGCTGGAATCACAGGGTGCCACTACACCTGTCTTTCAGTTTCCTTATGGAAAGTAAAACTTTAGTCTCTAATTAAGCAGAGTAGCATGTTTTGTAATGGCCATCAAAGGTATTCATAACCATTCTTTGAACCTATGAATATATCACCGAATATTGTTAAAAGGGAGTTTTCAGATCTGATTAAGTTAAAAATCTTGAGATGAGGTGATTCAAATGGTTTATTCCAGTGCGCCTTAAATGTAATCACAGTGATTCTTACCAGAAGGAAATTTGGGGACTGGGTAGATGGCTCAGTGGTTAAAGGTACTTTCTTGCAAAACTTGTCAACCTGGGTTCAATTCCCTAGCCAACCACATAAAGCTGGACTCCAAAATGGTACAAGTGTCTGGCATACTGTTTGCAGTGGCAAGTGCCCTGGCATGTACATGTATGGACAAACACACAAACACACACAGAGATAAATAAAAATTTACAAAAGAAGGAAATTTGGCAACTAAAGACCAAAAAATATTACAATGGGGGAGGATTGCTCAGTGGTTAAAGATGCTTTTGAAAGCCTGCTGACCCAGGTTCGATTTTCCAGTATCCATGTAAAGCCAGATGTACTATGTGGCACATGCATCTGGAGTTCATTTGCAGTGGCAAGAGGACCTGGCACACCATATACACACAATCTCTTTCTCTCAAAAAAGAAATTGTAATGATGTGAGGAATGGGATGAATGAGATCATTAACAAAGAAATGCAGGGAGGTCTCAGAAACTGGAAAATGCAAGGAAACAGATCCCTTACTGAAAACTAGAACAAAACAGAACCTTGAGAACACCTTGATTTTAGTAATTTTTGGATTTCATATAATTTTGACAGCTAGAAGTTTAATACAATAAATATGCATTCCTTCCACTTTTTGTGGTGATTATTTGTGGTAATTTGTTGGAGATTGCTCTAAGAGAGCAAAAATAAAAAACTAATAAATCAACCCAGCTTGAGTAGGTCCAAATGCTAAAAAAATGAGGATATATATGTCTAATATTTGATATGTTACACATTTAATACAAATGGGAAATACAGCAGATTCCTCTGGAATCATATGAATGTACTCATATATCCATTATGAGTATGCCACTATGAAACAAAATTCAAATATATCAGATCTTTAACTGAACTCAAAGTAGGTGTTATTCAATTGACAATTTCCATTTTCATTAAGAAACACAACAACCTTGTAGATTTAGATTCCTAGGCAGTAATATTCATACCTGTTTCTGATCCCACCAGTTAAGCGTTTTCTTCTAAGAATGGTGGCATTTGTTCAAAAACTATTTAAATCATGCCTGTGTAATTTGGTGACAAATAAAATTCATAGACTTCTTTTTCAGGTAGGGTCTCAGATTGGCCTCAAACTCACAGCAATCCTCCTATCTCTGCCTCCTGAGTGCTGGGATTAAAGTCATGCACTACCATGCCTGGCTTCATGCACATTTTTTAAAAAAAAAAAAAACATTTTATTATTTATTTATTTATTTGAGAAAGAAAGGCAGAGGAGAAGAAAGAGAGAGAGAATGGATGCACCAGGACCTCCAGCCACTGCAAACTCCAGACACATGCACCACCTTGTGTGCATCTGGCTTACATGGATCCAGAGGAATCCAACCTGGGTCCTTTGGCTTAGCAGATAAAAACCTTAACTACTAAGCCATCTCTCTAGCCCCCATGCACATTTTTAATTATAATATTTGAATAAGTTTCCATACAGTTGTGAAATAATTTGGGAAGAAAACTGTTCTCTACATTAACATCTTATAGGAAGTTTAAATATTGAAATTTTATTGAAATTGTTATGTATGTGGAGATAACTTAAAAGTTTTGAAAGAAATCACAAGAATGTAAAATAATTCTGTACTTAGATTGCTTCAAAAATGTCTTCAGTTTCTTCAGTTTAAAGACATAGAAATGAAAATTCTGTTATAATACTTATTCATTGTTGATGGGAATATGAATTTTTCCTGTCACTATGTATAGCAGTTTCCTCGGAATTGAAGCATTCCATCCTGGAGGGAGGTGCCTTAGAAAGTTCTAATTTGAAACTTAGGCTCTGAACATTTAGGAAGCTTTAAGGATAAGGATATAAATACCTCTCAAGTCTCAGGAAGCTCTTGAAACTTATAAGATTCATAAACGCCCTCTCCATGGTTACATAAAGCATTAAGAACTGCTTGGGAGGAGAGAGCCTCTACCAGGCGAGCTCCCTTCACGTTGTGCAGTGAGCTCTCTAGAGATGTAGCTTATGTGAGCTGTCACTTAAACTGTGGTAGCCCTTCTTCTGTAAGTAACGCCAATAAACCCATTGGTTCACCAAGTTGGACTTTAATGTAATAGTTAGTTAGTGCCCTATCTTGGGGGTAAATAGACATTTCTTCATAGCTCTCCAGCAAATATTAACATATCACTATAGAAATCATTATAGAACTTCCTCAAAAAATATAGTACTTATATATCATCCAACCATAATACTTCTAGGTATACACACAAAACAATCAAAATCAATTTACTATACAGATACGTGCATATTTTATTTTAGAGTGTCATTATTTACAGTAGCCACAGTATGGTATTAGCTCAAATGATCAACATTACATGAATGGATACAGAAAATGTGGTATATGTACATAACAGCATTTTATTCTGCTATGAAAAAAATGAAGTTATTCAGGAAAATTGATGGAACTGTAAACCAACATGTTAAGTGAAAAAAGACAATATGACAAAAATAAGTATCATGTTTTCTCTCATAAGAAGCAAGGTGTGGTAATTTGAATCAAATGATCTCCATAGTGTCATATACTTTGAATGCTTGTTCCCCATCCAGTGATGATTTGGGAGGTAGAGCCTTGCTGGATGTGCCGCTGGATTTGAAGTGTTCTAGCCCAGCTTCCCCCTTTGCCTGAGCTCAGCTCATTGTTGTTGTTTCCTGTGCCAAGATGTGATATTCAGTTCTACCATTCTTTCCTTGTGCTGAAAATTCCCCTCTAGACTGTAAGCTGAAGCAAACCCTTTCATCTCATCAGCTGCTTTGGGCTGGGTTGTTTGTAACAGCAACACAAAAGTAACTATAGCACTAGATAAAAGAAAGAAAGGTATGAAACTACACAAAATGTAGAAGTCAAAAGGGGAAAGACAGGAATATGTAAGCATAATAGAGGGATTGAATATGATCTATGTATACCATATGCATGTATGGAATGTAATAATGAAATCCTTTACTTTGTACAATTAAAATAGGTTAATGGAAAAATAATATAAAGCCAGATGTGGTAATATACGTCTTTAATCCCAACACTTGGGAGGCAGAGGTGGGAGGATTGCTGTGAGTTTGAGGCCATCCTGAGATGACATAATGAATTACAGGTCAGCCTGGGCTAGAATGAGACCCTAACTCAAAAATAAAAAAAAACCCTAAAAAAATAAGTTGTTACATCCAATGAAGGATTAACAATAGTATAAATTGAATGAAGGTTCAACTATTATAAGAATATGATTACTGAATATGAGTAAGAATATATAGTTTATTAAAGGTTAGTTATCTGAAGTATTTCTTGGTGGAGCCACATTCAAAGAAGAGGCTTGGGACTTATGTTTTATGTGATGTTAAAGCTGAAAAGTAAATATATTTGCAGATATATGTTAAATTAAAATTTTCAATTATCCACTGAAGCTATCTATGCCAAATAACAAACTAATTCCAAATTACTTCTTTTTAAGGTTAAATTATGAAAAATTTATTTGAATAGAGAATGAAAATAAGGGAGAACAAAAGCTCCCAAACCAAGAAGGGTTCACACCTCCCAGCTGGGTAGGGTCCCAAGAAGAAAAGAGTGGGAAATCCATGTGACAACCTGGATCTAGTCTTTTTAATCAATTAGTCATCCAAGAGAGATGACCAGCATTGCCAAGTTCAAATGTTTATGGAGGATTTTAACTGATTGGTTGATTGGTGGGACCAGGAGGAGAGATCAAACCCAGGTAGGGCCCACCAAGAGTGGGGACAAGCCCAGGAAAAGTTCAAGATGAACTTTTCAGGAAGAACCAGAAAGCTTCTCTTTATTGCCATTTTTATCAGATGTAATCAGGCTGGAGTTCTAGTCTTGCCACAGCAGAGTGACATCCAGATTTTTTTCTTTTATTATTCTTGTGTATGTGTACCATGTGTGCTTGTGCAGGTCAGAGGACAACTGTGGTTGTTTGAATGCAAATGTGTATTACTGGTAGCCTCAGGTATTTTTTATTAAGTTTAAATTTCCTGTTTAAGTCTCCAGCAGCCTGCTGGAGGTGTCACTGGGGACCAATCCTTTAGTCCAGCCCTAAGGTGTGAAAAGGAACAGTTTGTGCTGTAACTGTTCGTGTTTGCTGGCTGTTGGTCATATCTCTCTGCTATGGATCAGTGGACGTGAGCCAGCTTCTTCTGACCTGATGGAACTTCCCCTGGATTCTGTAAGTCTGAAATAAACCCTTTCCTCTCATAAGCTGGATCTGGTCAAATGTTTGTCCCAGTGATGAGAAAGTAACTGCAACACACTTGGGATGCTGGTCCTCTCTTCTTCTTACACCTTGAGACAAGGAAGGTCTCTCTCTCTCTCTCTCTCTCTCTCTCTCTGTCTCTCTGTCTCTCTCTCTCTCTCTCTCTTTAAGGCAAGGTCTCCCTCTAACCTGGGTTGTTCTTAAACTCTTAGCGATCCTCCCACTTCAGCCTACTGAGTGCTGGGATTAAAGATGTAGGCCACCATGTCAGCTCTCTTGTTGTTTGGTCACTAAGTAAGCCAGGCACCTGGTAAAGGAGCTTCAAGATACTTCTGACTTCACTTCCCATTACTGTAGATACATTGAGATTGTAGGCATGTGCCATTGCATGGGTGCTGGGGTTCTGAATTAAAGTCAACAGGCTTGACTTAGCTTCCTATTCACTTCTGATAAAGGGTTCTTCTATAGATTGTTTTACATTTCTATAAATTAGGGCTGAGGAGATGACTCAGTCTGTAAATTGCTTTCTTTGACAACACAAATATCTGAGTTTGATCCTGACAACCCACATTTTGAAACAGTCAGATAACTCCAGAAGTGTGCACCACCTTGTGCATATGTGCGACCTTGCATGCTTGTGTCACCTTGTGCATCTGGCTTATGTAAGACCTGGAGAGTCGAACATGGGTCCTTAGGTTTCTCAAGCAAGCGCCTTAACTGCTAAACCTATCTCTCCAGCCCCCTTCATGCATTTGTTATCATTAAGAATCTAAAGCAATAAAAAAAGTCTGCTTACAAACTATAACATCTTGTCTCACTTTAACTCTACTCTTCTGGCCTTTTATGAAGGCCAAAGACTGTTCAAATTGAGGTTGCTTTTAGTAGCTTGGCCTGCTGCCAAATATTTCATAGGTTTTCATCTCTGTTGCTACCTTACTTTACAGAATGATACTAAAATGAATGGTGTTAAAGCTACCCTGACACCTTGCCTATTTTATTACTCTAGGTCAACAAGAGAAGCCTACTGACCAGAAGTGAAAGAAATGAATCACTACCTTCTGACAAAAGAATTCCCTTTTCTTCTTTGAAGTTGCAATAATTACTTCTGATTATATGATAAATGTTTTAGCAATTAGGAATTTGCCTTTTCTCAGATGTTTTATGTTGGAAAATTGTACTTGTTGGGGAATAAAATATTCCATTTGGGGGAATTGCACTGGGAAATAGTACCTACAAAGTCTACAGACTTTGATTAGAAGGAAAGACCAAGTAGGAAGGAAGAAACTATCACTATAATATTTTATATTGGGTTCTATTGATCTCCTTTATAGAAATTAAACCAGACTTGACCCCTCATCTCCCTCTCTAAAAGACTTAGGAGAATTAACTCAAATTGACCAAATGGCCAACAAAAAGACCATGTAGAGAGCAAATAAGAAATGTCTATATTGCCTCTATTTTCTATTTATAATGTTGAATGTTTGACTAAAAGCATTTGGGGTTCAATTATAGGTTAGTTTGAGAATCATAGCTTTTAACATTGAATGGGATATACACACTATGTATTATCAGTGCACACAGTGAAGTATGTGAAGGCCTGAATGCTAGTCTCAGCTTCGTCATGTATGCAAGTGAACTGGTGAAGAGTCTTAACCTCATACAGAAGAGTGAACTGGGAACAACTTATTGGGCTGTACTCTAGAACCCTGGGAATGATGTTTAATGCTTTTTATCCTTCAATTTACAAACTAATGATAGTAGTACCAAAACACTGTGGGCATATGTTATGATTACATAGAATAATCACACATTAGCTAATTAATAATTAATTTTAATGGAGTACTTTGTTATAATATCATAACATAGTGATAAATATTTATGTGTTTAAAACATATCAGTGTATTTGGCATAAGTATGCTCAACAGTGATTATTTGAAATTCAATTATTTGTGAGGTAAGTTAAAGAGACTGGCAGGAAGCAATGCATGTCAAGTTGGCAGCATTATCTAATTAAAGGGTGTTGCAGTTGCCTTCTCATTGCTGGAGCAAAACACCCAACCAAAAGCAGCTGGTAGAAGAAAAGGGTTTATTTTGGCTTTGTGGTAGCAGGGAAAGAATGGTGCTAAAGCAGAGGCTGTACATCATGATTTTGCCACAGAAGGTGGAAAATAGAAGCAAGAGAATGAGCTGAGCTCTGGAAAGATGCCAAGAGTAAGAATGCTATTGTAATTACGAAGGAGACAACCACTGAGTATCTAGGCTCAGCTCCATTATATCTACCTCTTTTGTTCTTTGTGTTTCTTCCATTCTGGTTTTCTTTTCTTGCTCTGTTTTTCCTGATGTTGATGTTACAGTTCATAAATAGATGCTACAACTTCAGGTACAAAGTGTTACCAATTGTCCCTTTCTATTTTAAGTCCCACAGAGAAGTAATATGATTGACCCAGGATGAATGAGATTTTCCATCCTGATCCAGTTAGATAAAGTATGTGGTACTTTGAATGTAAAAGGTCCCCTTAGCCTCATGTGTTTATGATTAAGCATTAAAGACTTTTGGGAAGCAGAGCCTTGCTGGAAGAGGTATATCACTGGGGATGGGCCTTGGGGTGCTATAGCCCTGTCCCATTTGCCACACTCAGATATCTCATTCTCTATTCTTTTTGCCTGATGCTACAGAGATATGATGCCCTGCTGTCTCCTCCTTCCATGTGTTTCCTCACCCCATGATAAAACTTTTCCTTGAAACTGCAAGCAGGAAATAAACCCGTTCCTTCCATAAGTTGCTTTTGGTCAAGTGTTTTGTCTCAGAAATGAAAAAGTAACTGTTATTGTGTATGACAGAGAGAGAGAGAGAGGAAAAGAGAGAAAGTTTAGAGGTTCCATAGGTCAATGAAATTATAATACAGGGGGATAGAATATAGAAATCCATATCTTTATGGTGCTACATAAGGAAAAAAACCCAACATTTTGAAAACTAATGATTTAGGTGCTGTGAATTTTTTATGTTGTATTTATTTATTTATTTGATAGACATAGAGAGAATGAGACAAAATGGGCACATCAGGGTTTCTAACCACTGTTAATACACTCCAGACATATGTGCCACATTGTACATCTGGTTTACATGGGTACTAGGGAATCAAACCTGGGTCATTAGGCTTCACAGGCAAGCACCTTAACTACTAAGAAATCTCTCCAGCCAAGCTGCTGTGATTATTATTATTTTTGTTTTGTTTTGTTTTGCAAGGTAAGGTTTCACTCTAGCTCAGGCTGAGCTGGAATTCACTATGTTGTCTCAGCGTGGCCTCAAACTCATGGCAATCCTCCTACCTCGGCCTCTTGAGTGCTGAGATTAAAGATGTGTTCCACCAAGCTCTGTGATGCTGTGATTTTTATAAAAATAAATACTGTGATATATATACAGTAAAAATAAGTACTGTGATATATATACATGATTGAATTCTACACAGCAGTAAGGAAAAACAACACAGTGAAATTTGAAGAAAATTGTTCGAACCTGAAACGGACCATTCTCAGTGACCTCACCCAATCACAGAAAGATAATTGCCGCATAGTCTTACTCATCTACAGCTCCTAACCTGAATCTACCCAAGATGCTGACATACATAACAAGCATCTCGAGGGTGGGTGGGGAGAGAGGGGAGGGTAAGGTTAGGGGTGGGGGACACAGAACTGGGCCCAAATGGCAAAGGTACCATAAAATTCTACATCTTAACAGACAGATTAAATGGTTGAACCTTCACCAGGCCTTTAGAGGGAACACCTGAATCACAAGGTTCTAGAGAGGGTATGATGAAAAATGACCTAAATCTTCTCCTGTTTCTGTTTCTCTTTCTCTCTCTCTTTCTCTCCCTCCCTCTGCTCTCTGTCTCTTTTTATATTACTTATCTTTTTCTTCCTTCTCTTCTTGGGCACTAACCTGTAACTACCAGTAACAGCATGTGGGCATCATCCACAATGAGCACTTGATCAGAGAGACCTACAAGGTTTCCCAAAAGAAGACAGATTTCTGTCAGAGTTCTTGATGACCCACTGAAGGTTAGTGGTAAGACCCTACTGCTGAAGACACCATATGCTGTTGGCATGGAACATGGAGTGACATGGCTGGATACTGGAAGAGAGTCAGTCCCCAGACAGTTAGCTCGTCTAGTGTCAGAAGGTGCTACATGAGTGACTGGGGGAAAATGACCAATAGCTGTCCAAGCAACTCGTGATCTAAACTACTCAGCAGCAAACAACATGACTTAATTCTCACACAAGTTCAATGGTGGCACACAGCCATGGTGAAAAACCAACTGCTCTTGATTTGGCTAACTTATCTGCTCAGTGGAACAGATCCTAAAGCTGGAGCTGGGAATCAAGTCAGAGCCATATCCAAAATGAACCCGCTCTCCTTTACCAAGCTCTGACCAATCGTAGGCTACAAGAGGGCCTACACCTATTAAATTCTCTCTAAAAAACAAAGGTTATCCCATTTATCTGGCACTAACTTCACAGTCTATTGGAAAAATTGCTTCTCTTTTTCAGATGGAAAGCAGATCCAAAGGCGAGAACCAGCCCATCACACCTCAAACAGGCCCCAGGTGAAACTAAGAGTCATTGGGGAATAGAGTAAGAGTGCTGCTGTTTTGGTGAACCTGGTACCAGCACAAGGGTGAAGGAGATAAACACAGAGAACACCCAACTTCTGTCAAACCAGATATCCAAAGATACAGAGGCTCCCAAGACCTCATCACTGAAGCAGACCTAAAATGAACCAAACATGGCTCAGGGAAATTTGAGGAAGAGGGGGCAGAAAGAATGTCAGAGCCACATGTTGGGTCATGATACAGCAGAGACATTGCCTCCTACCCATAAGTGATGGCTAACCCACAATACACCACCCATATTCCCCAAGGAGGAGGGTACCTGTGGAGAGGAGAGGACAGGGAGGAGGCTAACAATGGTACCAAATTGAGTGTATTCACTGAGTACAAAACTAATTAAAAAATTACTGTGGTAGGAACAATTATGTTCCCCATAGGTGTCCACATGCTACTAATGGAATCTGTGAAAACACATTACTTTACAAAAGGAATTAAAGTTATATACACAATTAGTGTTGTTTATCAGCTGACCTTCAGATAGCAGATTGTTATAGACAACTCCATGTTGCTGGGATAAGCTTCCAAACCAGGCACAGTTTAGAGGAAGAAGGGTTTTATTTCAAGCTTACCAATTCGGGGAGGGGGGCAGAGTTTTATCAGTGGTAGAAGAACTGCTTTCATACATCCAAGCAGAGAGAAAAACTGCAGCAGACAAAAATCAGCACCAGCACACACACTAAAAAGCAGCGATCAGAAGGGACTCAGGCAGAGCTGAAGCCTCTCTACATACCTTTTGGCTGGAATTCAGATCTGCCTCCAACACACTTAGGGCTGGACCCCAGTGACACCTCCTCCTGCAGGTGTCTGGGGACAAGCTTTAATAAAGCACCTGAGTCTATGGGGGGCATACACTGAAACTACCATAGAGATTATATAGGATTTTCTGGATGGACCCAAATACAATCTCAGGGGTCTTTAAATGTGGAAGAGGTAGACAGAAGTGTCATTATCGGTAATGATTCTTGAAAATGGGAAAGCCATGATTCTTGAAAATAGAAAGAATGCCAGGCATGGTGGCACAAACTTCCCTCAGCTTTTAGAAGGCTGAGGCAGGAAGATCATAAGTACTAGGTGAGTGTGTGCTACATAGTGAGATCCTATACCAAAAGAAAAGAGCCTATATCAAAAGAAAAGGAAAAGAACAGAATACAGCCTCCGGAAACTGGAAAAAGTATGAAAAAAGGGATCTCCCAGGGCTCCAAAATGAACTCAACTCTGCAAAAAACATATCTCTCTTTTAGCCTAGTGTGACTCTTTGTAGACTTTAGTCTCCAAAAATATAACATAAAAGATTTGTGTATTAGGTCACTAAGTTTGTGGTATGATTTTCTTTGTGTTTATATATGTATGTATGTATTTGTGCATGTGTATATATGTGTATATGTGTGTATATGGAGGTCAGGGGACAACCTCAGGGTATTGGTCCTCTCTTCCCACTGTAGTTTTATACTGGGAAGGCAGGCTAGCTGACCCAAGAACTTTGGAGTTTTCCTGAACTTGTCTCCCATTGCCATAGGCGCTTATGGAGCTAGCTCATGGAAAAAGAACTTTTAACCACTGAACCATCACCCTAGGCCTAAGGTATGGTTTTTAAAAGCAGCTATAATAAACAAATATGGACATTGTTAAGAAGATTCATGAGGTAGAGAGAGACAGACAGAGTGAGAGGCAAACACAGAGAGAGGCAGAGAAACAGAGGAGAGATCAGCCAAATATAATTCTAAAGCTATATTCCCTTAAATACAGATATCCCATGAGGAGTATCTTTTGTTTTTGTTTGTCCAGGACTTTTGCCTTCTTCTGAAAAAAATTCATTTAAGAAAATTTCAAGCTGGGCATGGTGGCACAGGCTTTTAATCCCAGCACTCAGGAGGTAGAGGTAGGAGGATCGCCATGAGTTCAAGTCCACCCTGAAAATACAAAGTGAATTCCAGGTCAGCCTGGGCTACAGTGAGACCTTACCTCAAAAAACCAAAAAAAAAAATCTCTTTATGTTTTTAACCATGTGCTTCTAGAGGGGTTCCCATGTTTTATATACACTTTGTCTCCGGGAATGGTTATGCTATTCAGACCTACCCTAGCAAACTCTTTACCTAGTGTTTTTGTTGTTGTTATTGTTGTTGTTTGGTTGGTTGGGTGGGTGGTTGGTTTGTTTTTTGGTTTGTTTTTGAGGTAGGGTCTCACTCTAGCCCAGGCTGACTTGGAATTCACTATGTAGTCTCAGGGTGGCCTGGAACTCTCCATGATCCACCTACCTTTGCCTCCCAAGTGCTGGGAATAAAGGCATGTGCCACCATGCCCAGCTCTTTAGCTAGTGTTTTAAAACCTAGAAGTGAGTGCTGGAGAGATGTCTCAGTGGTTAAAGGAGCTAGCTTGCAAAGCCTGATTACCCAGGTTCAATTCACCAGTACCCGTGTAAATCTAGATGCATAAAGTGGTGCAAGCATCTGGAGTTCATTTGCAGTGGCAAAAGGGCCTGGCATGCCCATTGTCTGTCTGTCTCTCTTGCTTGCTCTCTCTAAAATAAAAATAAAAATAAAAGAATTAAAACTAGAAGTGAGGGATAAGAGACATCTTCCATTTTTGTGGCTACATGATAGGCTTCAGCCTATTATTTGTCAGAGGCAATGATTCCAAGCCTACAGTATGTGACTTTGGGAGGTTTTGAAAGAATGAACCTGTCTGAGAGAGGCAAGATTTAGAGCCTGAGTGGAATTCGAAGCATTCTACTTTCTGATTTCATGTACTCCCAAGGCTAGGCTAATAACAGACTTACCCTTTCACAACATGGGTTACACAATAACTTTTTCATTTTCCTTAAGCCACTTCAATTTAGTATTTGTTACTTCCACTAAAATAGCATGACCAATTCAGATAGCAAAAAAGAGAACAAACCTAGTAATCAAATTAAAAATAATAAAACCCACATTAAATCCTCTATTAAATTATCATTATTGATCCATTGTATGTAGAATATTTTACAAGTGAAATGAAAAGGACAAAGTTTATTCATCCTATGAAATCTAGGTCTGTATTTGCCATCATACCTTCCAGCAATAAGCACTTCCTTTAATCTCATTATGCTTGTTTGATGAGTGAAAGTAGACATGCATTAAAGCAAGCCTGCTTTGTAAAATACACAAATGAAAGAACCACAAAAGCTAATGGGAAAGATTTCAAGTTATTCAGATCTTTAATGACAATTATCAGATTCTATCATATGATATTCCAGTCACAGTTAAAATACTGGGAAAGGCCTATGAGTGTAACCCTGTGATATTTTTGTGAAGGAAGTCAGATGTTTCTTATTTCCATCATGACTAAAGTAAAAAGAAGAATGGGAATTAGTTTGGAATAAATCATTTCCTTTCCACACACTATTCACTGTGAGTGCACTCAGGTGTGTGTGTATTTTAATAACTGATCTGAGGGCATGTGAGATGCCATCCCACAGCCGACCAGAGTCTAAACAGGAGAGCAGAACTTAAATCAAAGCACATATGCAGTATGGAATAACAAAGTTAGGTTCCTTGAAATGTTCACTGTCAGGAATATTCAATGCATTAAACAAAAGTCAACACAACATGGTCTTATGTTGTATTTCTAAGCGACCTAAGGTTTAAATTCTACTGCCCCTCCCCAAGAAAGAGTCAAAGATGCGTCTTATTTCATAAACTCTTCTGCTTTTCAAGATTTTTCAGGTGGGTTTGATAAAGAGAATGTTGTGATGACATAAACCTGTTGTTAATCTTAGTACTTGGACAGTGAAGCCCGAGGATTACTGCAAGTTTGAAGGTAGTGGGCCTTCAGAGATATGTAGGCCAATCAGTGAGGGCTACAGAGCAACGGTGTGTCTGGGGAAAAAAAGCAAACAACAACAACGAGACATTTTTTCACTATTTTATTTGTTTATTAGGAAATTATTTGGGTTTCCTAGTTTTGGAAATAAACAGGTAAGAGTATAATTTTTTAGTTTGGCATAAAAAATAATTTTTATAACAAGATGTTCTAAGCAATTTTTACGGTCAGTTAAAATATAATTCAAGTATATTTTGTCAAATTTCTAAGTAAATTTAATTTAATACAGGGCATAATAGTACAACTTATAAGAGAAAGCAGTTTCCAAAAGTTGTTTGTCTTAACTACAGGCAAAGGACAATTCCTTGAGTTGTTAGGAATAGTCATCAATCCAGGTCTGGGTTTGCATGTAGACCTTCCCAGGCGGTCTGTAGATGACAAATTTCCATGCCACTAACTTCAAGGCTAAGGATTACATGCGATGAGGAGAGAAGACAAAGAGTAATATGTATTGAGAGGAGGAAAGGGTGGCATGTGTGGTCTGAAGAGGAGCCAGGATTTGCTGCTTGGCCCTGTGACAAGTCAGGATTGTTTGGGTAGATGTGGAGACACACAGTGAGGAGCTGTCAGCTTTTCTTTGTTATACATGAACATCTAAAGTGGATGGATCCTGTCAAAAGATCTTCCTGACAGATACAACAGAGGTTCCCTTTTACGTGCTGGGACTGGCGCCCTCCTGGTCCCGCCCGTTCTTTCCTAACCCCGCCCTAGTCGCTCTTTTCTCTTCCCACTGCTCTTCCCATTGGCTCCCGTCTAGGCAGTCGCGGGAGCGCGCAGGCGCAGCGTGCTGCTAGCAGAGCGGGGAGTAGCGGAGCTGGATCCGAAGTAAGAGTGGCGGCAGTGCGGGTTTTCTCTCCGGGAGTACGTGGTTGAAGCGTCCCAGGAGCGATCCGGGTGTGTGTCGCTGACTTTGGCCCTGTTAAGAGAAACTGATCAGGCGTGGAGCGGTGTTGGTGTCGGCGTTGCCTGAGGTTGTCGGGCCGAGGCGGTGGGGAGAGGAGTGAGTGGTGGCGGGAGTGGACATAAAATCGGAGGAAGGGAATCTGGAGGCTGGAAGTCCACACACAGGCTTGGCAAGATTCGGAGGTTCTCTGAGGGCGCTGGAATGTGTCCCAGCTTCAAGTTCTGTCCCCCTGCTTGGTGTCCCTGAGCTTTTCCCCATTCCGTTCTGCTTTCTCGGGGTGAAGAGATGCCAAGAATGTTTCCCATCGATGGGCAGAGGATTTAGGAGAGGTGGGCTGTTCCCCAGGCTGTTTGTTGCCAAAGAGGGTGTGGCACTTCTGTGACTTTCCTTAACCCCCCGCGCCCCCCGGAATGTGTCCCTCTCTGGGTCATTGTGCCTGGACATTTTAACAAAGACTGTGGCTGTTTTGTAGGCAGTGGCGGGTGACAGTGGGGCGGGTGTATGTGGGTGGGTGCTGGAGAAGTCACGTTGCCGCCCTGGCAGGGGGCGGTCTGGAGGGGGACTGGAGTTAAGAGTGGAAGGGCAGGAATAGCCTTCCTGTTTCAGTTTTTTCCTTGTTCCTCTGGTCGGCTGATTTTGATCAGTGGTAGAAACATCCCCCAAAGGAATGTGACTGGATATTTGTGTTATGTTTGTCCTCTGGCTGCAGCCATTGCTTTTGTGATTGTGTTATTCATACATTTTATAAGAAGCCCTTTGGGGAAAAAAACAATACTAATGGAATGAGAGACGAAATAATTGGATGAAAGGGAGAGGAGTTTCAGTAATGAAATAATGCTAGATGAATCCCTTATGATGATCACAATGTACGGCCATACTTTGAAAGATGTGAAGTTGTGCAAGTCAGAGTAACTGAAAAATTAGGTATTGTTTAGGCGTATGCTGCTACCAAGCATATGGGCAGGCATACTTTAGAAACTTTAAAAGTGAAATTAAGGGGCTGGAGAGATGGCTTAGCGGTTAAGCGCTTGCCTGTGAAGCCTAAGGACCCCGGTTCGAGGCTCGATTCCCCAGGACCCATGTTGGCCAGATGCACAAGGGGGCGCATGCGTCTGGAGTTCGTTTGCAGTGGCTGGAGGCCCCGGCGCGCCCATTCTCTCTCTCTCTCTCTCTCTCTATCGGCCTCATTCTCTCTCTGTCTGTCACTCTCAAATAAATAAATAAAACAGAAAATTTTTTAAAAAAGTGAAATTATGGCTATAAAACGTGGGCTGGAGAGATGGATTAGCGATTAAGGTGCTTGCCAGCAAAGCCAAAGGACCCAGGTTCAATTCCCCAGGACCCACGTGAGCCAGATGCACATGGTGGCACATATGTCTGGAATCCGTTTGCAGTGGCTGGAGGCCCTGGAACACCAATTCTCTCTCTGTCTCTTTCCCTCCCTCCTTCTCTCTCAAATAAGTAAAAAAATAAAATAAAATATTTTTTTTAAAGAATATGAAAGCACTAGGGCAAGTATTGTAATATCAGATAAAGATCCATAGGCTTTCAATTTCAGGATGTTGTATGTTGTGTTTATGGGTGGTGTGTTATATGTATAGTGTATGCATGTGTGTGCAGATGTGCTCACTCATTATACAAGCATTCTGAGGCCAGAGGAGAACATTAGTGTCCTCCACTATGACTCTCCTGCTTTCTTTCTTTGAGATGGACTCTCTCTCAGCCTGGAGTTGGCAGGTTTTATTTATTTAGTTTTGGTCAGACTGGCTGTTCATTGAGTCCTAGACATTCTCCTGTTTCTGCTCTCCTTAGAGCTGGGAATATAGGTCTCTTTGGCCACTCCTAGCTTTTCACCTGTGTCCTGGGGATCTGAGCCATCTCCCTCATGATCATTTTTTTCTTCTGTTTACTTATTTATTTTGAGGTAGGGTCTTACTCTAGTCTAGGCTGACCTGGAATTCACTATGTAGTCTCAGGCTGGCCTCAAACTCAGAGTATTGACATTCAAGGCATGTACCACCATGCTCCCTTATGTTCTTTTATGAGAAAATGGTAGATATGTCCCCAAGCATAGATGTTTATGTTTTTACCTATTTGTTTTAACTTAACACAATGAAACAAACTGAACTTCCTCCTCCTCCACCCCTTTCCCTTAATTGTTAATCCTGATTTATAAACATTTACTTTCAGATGTAAAATATATTTTAAAGTACAGTTGCTCCACCTCAGGTATAAACTGAACCTAATTTCTTCCTGTTTTCTTGTTATTTTATTTCTTTTCTTTATTTCCCAGTTATTTAAAGAGTTTTGGTGGTAATATTACCAAATTTGAGAGTGGGGTGTTAGGACTGCCCTTTCCCTTTTCCAGTAATTGGTGATTCCTATTCATCCTTCCAGACTCAGCCCAAGTGACTTTCTGGAAAAATTTGCCAACTTCCCCAAAATTAAGTAATCACTTCCTTTTTTTATTTAATTGATATTACTAGCCTTATTTTCTCTCTTGCTATTATAACCTTAGCTTTCTGTGTTACCCCCAAGCCTATGGCTGCCTTACATGTGGCGAAAGTCTGCTAAACTTACAGTGGCATGCTAATAAAAACTTTTAGAAAAATAAATCATTCCTCACAGAGTTCCCAGGGTAATAGAAGAAATTCTGAATACTGGAATTATATTCAATATTTGAGCAAATTATTTTAAAATGGATAAGGAGTGAGAACACACACACACTCCCATACATCAGTCAAAATTTTAAAAAATATTTCTTTTTATTTTCAAACAGAGAGATACAGAGAGAAAGAGAGAGAGAATAAGCATGGACGTGCCAGGGCCTCTAGCCACTGCATGCAAACTCCAGATGCATATGCCACTTTGTGCATCTGGCTTATATGGGTACTGGGGAATTGAGCCTGGGTCCTTAGGCTTTACAGGCAAGTGCCTTAATCTCTGAGGCATCACTCCAGACCATCAGCTAAAATTTATCCTTACAACAGAAGTGTAAAAACTCTTCAGATAAAGAAAAAATAAGGATCAAAAATTTGCTAAGTTTTTAAAAGTCTGACTTCTGAGACCAAACCTAGTGAAAAGTCAACATAAGATGGAAAATTTACCATTCACAGAAAATCATAAATGGGGTGCTACTGGAATTTAGGAAGTACCAAAATGGAACAGGGCTTATTAGACAGTGTCTTCTAGAGGTTAATGTAGCTAAAGAAAACTTTAACCTAACAAATTGTGTTATACTCCTAAATTTTGAGGTGGTTTGACTCTTTAGCTAATAGGTCTCTTTCTATTGCATTTCCATTAGGTTGGTCTGATCATCTCTGTTCTCTTGCCTTTGATGTCTCTTAATTCCATGGGCATCACTTGGCTTGAAGTCAGGTTTGGCTCCTAATATGAAGTAACTTACTCCTATTCCTCATCAGATCAACCGAATGCCATTCCCCACCCCCAGTAGTCATCTCCCGAGTGGATTTTCCCAGATTTGTAAAAGAACAGAACATACTGTTATAATTTTTAATTTTTTTTATTTGAGAGAAAGATGACTGAGAGAGAGAAAAAAATGGGTGAGCCAAGGCCTCTTTCCACCACAGAGGAACTTCATATGCTTCTGCAACTTTGTGCATCTGGCTTTACATGGGTACTACATAATTGAACCTGGGTTGACAGACTTTGCAAGCAGGTACCTTTAACTGCTGAGCCATCTCCACAGACTAACTGATAGAAATTTTAATGTATTTTTATGTTTATTTATTTATTTGTAAGGGGAGAGAAAGAGAGAGAGAGAGAGAGAGAGAGAGAAGAAAGAAAGAAAGAAAGAAAGAAAGAAAGAAAATATGAATAAGTGTGTCAGGGCTTCCAGCCACTACAATCAAACAATAGACACATGTGACACTTTGTGCATCTGGTTTTGAGTGGGTACTGGGAAATTGAACTGGGGGTTAGGCTCTGCAGGCAAGTGCCTTAACCGCTGACCCATCTCTCCAGCCCCAATTTTTAATGTTTTTTTTAAATTTCACGTTTTATATGTTAATTGCTGATATTGTAGGAAACCTGTCAATTTGTTTATTATATAATGCAATCTTGTTATACTCAATTATTACATTTATGGATTATTTTTATCAATTCTTTGAGATTTGCTACTTAGTCATGTCATGTGAACAAAGGTAGCTTTATTTCTTAGTTCTCAGCATGTTTACCATTTATTTCCTTTTTTTATTAATCCAATGAGGTAGGATTTCCAATTTAATGTTGAAAAGGACTGGTGAAAGGGGACATCTTTGCCTTGTTTCTGACCCTAGAAGGAATGTTTAAGGTTTCTCAGCTTAAATATGATGCTACCAGTAATTAGAACAGACAGTCTTTATCAGTTGAGGAAGTTCTTTTCTCTAATGGCTAATTTCAGTTTTCAACTTGATTGGGTTGAGAGATGTCTACACGATAAAGCACACTTCTGGGTATGTCTTTAAAGGCATTTTAAAGACCATTAATTAATAGCAGTTTCTTCATTGGTGATGGGCCAAGATGAAATGAAGTAGAAGAAGGAAGTTGTTAGCACAAGCACATATTCTTTGTTTCCTAGTAAGAGTGGAGGTGTATTCTTCTAGAACTAAACTCTGTTGCCATGATATTCTAACTTACTACAGGCCCAGAAGCATGAACTTGGTTGACTAATGACTCAGACCTCCAAAAGTATGAGCCTTTAGTTAATTCTTTTGGGTATTTGTTACAGCAATGGAAAAGAAAAAGTCTAACATAGAAAATAGGTAACAGAAGAAATGGGGTTGTTACTGTGGCTAACTGACCATGTGGTTCAGAAACATTTGAAACAGGTTTGGAATAGGTCTGTGGGAGGAATTTGAGGGAAAATGGAGATAGAAGATGGGAAAAGCCCCAGAATTCTGTAAGCAGAGCAAAATGGGTGATTCTGCTGAGAGCATAGAAGATTTCTAAAATGGTCATAGGAATGTGGGTGTTCTCATGAGGTTTCAGATGGAAAGGAAGATTCCATTGGAAATTAGACTGGACAATTTTCACATCATGTGTGACCAAAAACTAGTCTATATTTTATCCATGCCTTAAGACTTTATGAGAGGTTGAAGTTAAAAATGATGAGCTAATTAATCTGGTGGAGGATATTTCCACATAGCACAGCACAGTACTGTTGTACAGGTGTTGCTGGCTTCATTTAATCAGATTTGCAGTAAAAACTGAGAGCAAAATAAATTTAAAAGTTGCAGTTTTACCAGAAAAAAAAGTTCTGATAAAATTTGGGATTTAATTGTTGCCCTGTTTAGGGTCCATCTTGTTTTGGTCGCATTTACCTTTCTTTTTTAAAAAAATTATGTATTATTTATTTACAAGCAGAAAGAGAAGGTATGGGAGAGAAAGGGGGAGGAGGAGAGGAGGGGAAAGAGAGAAAATAAACGGGTACACCAGGGCCTCTTGCCACTGTAAAGGAACTCCAGATGCCTGTGCTGCTTTATGTATCTGGCTTTACATGTGTACTGGAGAACTGAACCAGGGCAATCAGGCTCTGAGACCAACTGCCTTTAACCACTGAACCATTTCTCTAGCCCCTTACTCATTATTTTTTTCTCTCATCCCCTTTTAGAATGGAAATGTTTTACTCTGCCATTTATTAGAAACAGATATCTTGCTTTTTGGTTTTTATTGGCACTCAGAATTAGGAATTAGATATTTTAAGGCAAGGATGGCTCATCATTTTAGGGTGCTTGCTTGCAAAGCCTGCTGGCCTGGGTTTAATTACCCAGGACCCAAATAAAGCTATATGCACAAAGTGGCACATGCATCTGGAGTTTATTTGCAGTGGCAAGAGGCCATAGTGTGTCCATTCTCTCCCTCTGTAATTTAGAAAAATAAATACTGAAGAATGGTATTGGACAAAATGAAGGCTTAAGGAACCTTAGGGATGAGGGGATCATACTCTTTATAATGCTCATAGTTGTTTTGCTTGCTCTATTATTGTGTGGTAATATTTGTTATAGCAATTTTCAAGCTCATTCAAATACTGGTGATGAATTTTTGATAACATGCACTACCTACTTAAAAGGCCTGTCAATTAAATGTGCCCGAATTGAAGTGACGATTTGAACTTTTAGATACATTTCAGTGCTTCAGAATTTATGACATAGGATTTATCAATGATAATGTGTTATTGGGCTAGAGAGGTGGATTAGCAGTTAAGGTGCTTGCTTGTGAAGCCTAAGGACCCAGTTTTGGTTCCCCAGTGCCCATATAAGCCAGATGCACAGGGTGGCACATACATCTGGAGTTCATTTGCAGTGGGTAGAGGTCCTGATGTGCCTATTCCCTCTTTCTCTCTCTCTCCCTCCCTCTCACCAGTCTCAAATAACCTAATGCCTCCTAATTCAGTAACAAAGTCTTCTTATCCAAAGATCTTTATATTCTGTGAAGCTCCTAAGATAGTCTATGGTTTGTTATCTAGTCTTAGACATTCCAATTTTGGAAAAATCGACATGAATATGTTGCCACAATAATCTACTCTGACATATCTGCTTTAAGAGAAAGCAGGAAAAGTGAGAAACAAAAAGCAGTGACTGAAAAAATATTATAGTTAATGAAATATACATTAAGTTTTGTTTCTTATGTTATTATTATTTATGAGACCGGAATATTTATGTTGACAAGAATATTATGTTTTATGTAATTTTATACCAGTTGAGTATATAATTCATTTTCCTGTTTGATTTAACAGGAAAGTAGGGTTATATTTTGCCTAAGGTTCACAAGAAGTCTAAAAATAGACTTTGTTGCATTATATATGAAAAATATTTGAAGTGAAAATGGTACTCATATTAAATATTAATATTATTTTTGTATTTTATAAAATTGACCTCTGCCAAGTTTTGAGTAGTCCATTCCTACTATTGTTATCCTACTTCAGTGTCCCTTATTTCTTTTCTTTAACTGATATTCCTTAGTCATTTATTGCCTACTTTTAATCCAAATATACTCATCCACAGATAGTGAAAGCCTCCAATTTTCAATATGACATTTCGCAGTTATTTTTTTATTAGTTATGTATATAGTGTGTGTGGTGGTTTGAATAGAATAGATGTCCCCCAATATATTTCAGTTGTTTATTTGTTTGTAGTTTGCATCTGCAGACACCTGTCTGGAGGCAAGGTCACTGGGTAGAGCTTAAGGTGTGGTGGTGGGTTTCAGATTTCAATCTAAAGATATGCAACGTGTGCCTGGCTGGAGTTCCTGAAGTGTGCTGTGTGGCTTTTGGGCTTGTACTTCTCTTTCTCTGCTTGGTCCTGTGAAGGCAGGCCAGCTTTTCCTGCTATTATGGAACTTACCCTGGATCTGTAAGCTTCAGTAAATATCTCTTCCTCCATAACTGTGCCTGGTCTGAAAGTTCATCTGAGTGAACCTGAAGCTGTCTGCTACAGTGTGTATACAGCCATGATGGCACCATTGTTAGCCTTCTCCCTGTCGTCCCCTCCCTGTGGATTGGGGGTATTGCATTGTGGGAGTGGCCTTCAGTTATGGGGGAGAGGCAATGTCTGTGTGCATAATGACCCAATTTATGCCTCTAACAACCTTTATGCCCCCTCTTCTGCAAATTTCCCTGACCATGTTGGGTTCATTTTAGGTCTATGTCAGTGACGGGAGGTCTTGGGAGTCTCTGTGTCTTTGGATATCTGATTTGGTAGAAGTTGAGTGTTCTCTGTGTCTTCACTGAGAATCTCTTGCTCATTACCCCACTAACTCTATGGCTTCAGCTGGTGCCCAGGTGGGATACGATGAGCTGATTCTCTCCTCAGGTTCTGCAACCATCTGAAGAAGAGAAGCAAATTCTCTGATGGAGAGTGAGGTTAGTGCAATACACGGATACCCATTATTATTTTAGAGAGAATTTAATAGGTATAGGCTCTCTTGTAGCCCACTATTGGTGAGAGCTTGATATTAGAGAGCAGGATAGTTTTTGGATATGGTTCTGACTTGTTTCCCCATTCCAGGTATGGGTTCTATTCCACTGAGGGCATCTGTTAGCCAAATGAAGAGAAGTTGGTAACCCACCATGGCTGTGTGCCACTATTGCACTTGTGTGAACATCATGTTTGGTTGATTGCTGTTGAGTAGCTCAGACCACGAGTTGCTTAGACAGATTTTGGTTATTTTTCCCCAATTGCTCATGGAACACCTTCTGGCACTAGACATGCTAACTGTCTGGGGATTGACTCTTCTCTAGTTTCCAGCCAGGTCACTCCATGTTCCGTTCCAACAGCATATGGTGTCTTCAGCAGTAGGGTCTTACCATTAACCTTTGATGGGTCATCAAGTACTCTGACAGAATTCTGTCTTCTTTTGGGAAACCTTGTAGGTCTCTCTGATCAACAGCTCATTGTGGATGTTACCCACATGCTGGTACTGGGAGTTACAGGTCAGTGCCAAGGAAGAAGAAGGAAGAAAAATATAGGTAATGTAAAAGAGAAAGAGAGAGAGAGGGAGAGAAACAGGAAAAAATTCAGGGTAGTATTCATCATACCCTGTCCAGGCCCCTGTGAATCAGGTATTCCACTAAGCAGCTGATGAAGGTTCAACTCTTTATTATGTCTTTCGGATGTAGGATTTTTTTTCCTTTTTTTTTTCTTTATTAGTTAGTTTTGTATTCAGCAAATACAGTCAGTTTGGTACCATTATTACGCTCATCCGTGACCTACCACCTCCCCTTGGCCCCTCCTTGTTGAGGTATATGAGTCATGCATTGTGGAGTTAGCCCAAAGTTATGTGTAAGATAAATGTCTCTGCATATCATGACCCAACATGTGGCTCTGACATTCTTTCCACCCCCTCTTCCAAAAATTTCCCTGAGCCATGTTGGGTTCATTTTTGGTCTGCTTCAGTGATGAGGTTTTGGGGGCCTATGAGGCACTGGCTCTCTGATTTAATAGGAGTTGATTCTTCTCTGTGTTGATCTCCTTCCCCCTTGTGCTGGTATCCGGTTCATCAGGAAAACAGCACCCTTGATTGTTTCTCCAATTTTTCTTAGTTTCAGCCGGGGCCCTTTTGAGGTATGATGGGGTGGCTCTCTCCTTAGGATCTACATCTATCTGAAAAAGAGAAGCAGATTCTCCAATGGAGAGTAAGTTAGCACCAGGACAAAAGAGATAATCCTTACTTTTTTTATAGAGAATTTAATAGGTGTAGGCCCTCTTGTAGCCCATGCTTGATGGTAGCTTAATATTGGCGAGTGGGCTTATGTTTGGATATGGTTCTGACTTGTTTCTCAGCTCCAGCCATGGGTCCTGTACCACTGAGGAGATCAGTTAGCCAAACTAAGAGCAGTTGCTTCCCCACCATGGCTGTGTGCCATTATTGCACTTGTGTGGGCATCAGAACAAGTTATTTGCTGCTAAGTAGGTTAGACCATGAGTTGCTTGGAGAGATATTGGTCATTTTCCCCCAGTAGCCCGTGTAGCACCTTCTGGCACTAGATGCGCTGACTGTCTGGGGACTGACTCTCTTCCAACTTCCAGCCATGCCATTCTATTTTGCATGTCAACCACATAAAGTGTCTTCAGCAGTAGGGTCTTACCACTAACCTTTGGTGGGTCATCAAGTACTCTGACAGAAATCTGTCTGTCTTTTAGGAAACCTTGTAGGTCTCTCTGATCAAAAGCTCATTGTGGCTGATAGTCCCATGCTGGTACTGGGAGTTACAGGTCAGTGCCCACTAAGAAAATGAGGAAAAAGATAACTAATACACAAGAGTTAGAGAGAAGAGAGAGAGAGAGGGAGAGGGAGGGAGGGAAGATGTAGAAGATTAAGGTTAGTTGTGATCCTACACTCTCCAGTGTCTTGTGGTTCAGGTGTTCCCTGTAAGGGCCTGGTGAACGATCAGCCATTTGTTCTGTCTTTTAGTAATTAGAATTTTATGGTACCTTTGCCGTTTGGGTCTAGATTTGTGTTTCCCACCCCTTTGATGCCCTCCCCTCCCTCCCCTTCCATCCTAGTGTCCAGTCTTCGAGATGCTTGCAGGATATGTAAGGTATCTTGGGTAGATTCAGGCTAGGTGCTGTAGATGAGTGAGACTATGTGGTGATTATCTTTCTGTGATTGGGTAAGTTCACTGAGAATGATCTGTTCCAGGTTCAACCATTTTTCCTCAAATTTCATTGTGTCATTTTTTTCTTACTGCTGTATAGAATTCCATTGTGTAGATATACCACATCTTAGTTATCCATTCTTCTAGTGATGGACATCTGGGTTGATTCCAGCTCTTAGCTATTATGAATTGAGCCGCTATAAACATGGTTGAGCAAATCTCTCTGGCCTGTGGTTTGAAGGTTTTTGGGTAGATGCCCAGTAAGGGAATAACTGGATCTGTTGGTATCTCTTTACCCAGCTTCTTCAGAAGTCTCCATATTGCTTTCCAAAGTGGTTGTCCCATCTTACACATCTTACATTCCTACCAACAGTGGATGAGTGTTCCTACTTCTCCACATCCTCACTAGCATTTATTTATATTTGATTTTTGATGTTTGCTATCCTTATTGGGGTGAGGTGCAATCTCATAGTTGTTTTATTTTGCATTTCTATGATGATTAAGGATGATGAACATTTTCTTAAGTGTGTGTTTGCCATTTGTATTTCTTCCTTTGTGAACTGCCTGTTCAGCTCTTTGCCCCATTTTTAGAGTGGGGTGTTTAACTTCTTACTGTTTATATTCTTGAGTTCTTTGTAGATTCTAGAGATTAGGCCTCTATCAGTTGGATAACCCACAAATATTTTCTCCCATTCTGTGTTTAATCTATTGGCTTTGCTTATTGTATGCTTGTCTGTAAAGAAACTCTTCAGCTTCATGTGATCCCATTGGTTGAGTGTCGGTTTCAGTTCTTGAGCTACTGGGGTTTTGTTCAGGAAGTCTTTTTCCATTCCTATATCATGGAAAGTACTTCCTAAATTTTCTTCCAGTAGTATTCGAGTCTCTGGTCTTATATTGAGATCTTTGATCCATTTGGACTTGAGTGTAGTGCATGGTGAAATGTGTGGATCAAGTTTCAGTTTCCTGCATATGGTTATCCAGTTTGTCCAGCACCATTTGTTGAAGATGCTGTCTTTATTTCCAGCCTATATCGTTAGGGCCTTTGTCAAATATGAAGTAGCTATAGTTGCTTGACCCAAAGTCCGGGTCCTCAAGTCTATTCCATTGGTCTATACTCCTGTTTTTATGCCAGTACCATGCTGTTTTTATAACTATGGCTTTGTAATACAGCTTTAGATCAGGTATGGTGCTGCCTCCAGAGGTATTTCTTTTGCTGATTATATGTTTGGATATGCGAGGCCCTCTGCCTTTCCATATGAAATTTGAGATCATTTTTTCTATCTCTGTGAAGAGCACTATAGGGATTTTAATTGGAATTCTATTAAATCTGTATATTGCCTTTGGTAGGATTGTCATCTTCACAATGTTAATTATGCCTATACAGGAGCATGGGATGTCTTTCCATTTTCTCAAGTCCTCCTCAATTTCTTCTTTGAGTGTTTTTATGTTTTCGTTGTATAGATCTTTCACTTCCTTGGTTAATATTATTCCAAGGTATTTTATTTTGCTTGTTGCTATTGAAAATGGGACTATGTCCCTTATTTCTTTCTCTGTATCTTTGTTATTTGCATATAGGAAGGCTACTGATTTTTGTGCATTGATTTTGTATCCTGCTACTTTGTTATAGGAGTTAATCACCTTCAGGAGTTTTAGAATGGAGTCTCTCAGGTGTCTTACATATACAATCATGTCATCAGCGAATAAAGCTAACTTAACTTCTTCCTTTCCAAATTGTATCCCTTTTATTTCCTTCTCCTGTCTTATTGTTTGAGCTAGGACTTCCATTAGTATATTGAAAAGCAGACATGAGAGTGGACAACCCTGTCTTGTTCCTGATCCTAATGGGAATTCCTCCAGTCTCTCTCCATTAAGTATTATTTGGGCCTTTGGAGCTTTGTATATTGCCTTTATTAGGTTAAGATATGTCCAACCATGCCAATTCTCTCCAATATTTTGATCATGAAGTGATGTTGTATCTTTTCAAAGCCTTTTCTGCATCTATCAAAATGATCATGTGGTTTTTATGTTTAACGTTGTTTATGTGATGTATTACATTGACAGATTTCTGTATGTTGAACCACCCCTGTCTTCCTGGGATGAATCCCACTTGGTGAAGGTGGATAATGCTTTTGGTCTGTTGTTGGATTCGGTTTGCGAGGATTTTGTTTAGGATCTTTGCATCTAAATTCATCAGGGAAATAGGCCGGTAGTTTTCTTTTCTTGTGGCATCTCTGCCTGGTTTTGGAATTAGGGTGATGCTAGCTTCATAAAAGGAGTTGGGTAGCTTTCCCTGTTCTGCAATTGTGTGGCACAGTTTGAGGAAGATTGGTTTGAGTTCTTCCATGAAGGTTTGATAGAATTCAGCTGAGAAGCCATCTCTTCCTGGACTCTTCCTTTTTGTGAGGTTTTTTTCAATCTCCATGAGTGTGATGGGTTGATTGAGGTGATTAATCTGCTCTGTGTTTACCTTTGGTAGATGGTATGCATCCAGGAATTTATCCATCTCCTCCACATTATCCAGTTTTGTGGAGTAGAGGTTTTTGAAATAAGTCCTGATGATTCTCCCAATTTCACTTATGTCTGATGTGATTTCTCCTTTTTCATTTTGAGTTTTGTTAATTTGAAGCTTCTCCTTTTTTTTGCTTGATCAGATTGGCCAGGAGTTTGTCAATCTTGTTTGTTTTTTCAAAGAACCAGCTCTTTGTTTTGTCAATTGTCTTAATTGTTTCCTTGGTTTCCAATTCATTGATATCTGCTCTGATTTTAATTATTTCTTTCCTTCTGGAGCTCTTTGGGTTGGATTTTTCTTGTTTTTCCAGTGCCTTTAGGTGGATGGTTACATTATTGATTTAGGACCTTTCTGTCTTTTCTATGAAGGCATTGAGTGCTATGAATTTTCCCCCAAGGACCACCTTCATTGTGTCCCACAAGCTTTGGTACGATGTGTTCTCATTGTCATTCAATTCCAGAAATTTTGCAATTACATTTTTTTATTTCATCCACTATCCATTTATTGTTTAAAACTGTGCTGTTTAGTTTCCAGGTACCGTTGGGATTCTTGGTGGGTCTTTTGTTGTAAATTTCTAGCAATTAGCATTGTGATCTGATATCATGCAGGGAATTATGTCAATCTTCCTAAATATGTGGAGGCAGTCTTTGTGACCCAGTATATGGTCTATTTTAGAGAATGTTCCATGGGCTGCTGAGAAAAATGTGTAGTCTTTGATTTTGGGATGGAAAGCTCTGTAGATGTCCATTAGGTCTAAGTGATCTATGGTTTTGTTGAGCTCTCTTACTTCCCTGTTGAGTTTCTGTTTGGATGATCTGTCTATTACTGATAATGGTGTATTGAAGTCCCCAGCTATGATGGTGTTGGTGGTTATTTCTGTTTTATTGTCAAGTAGGTTTTGTTTTATGAACTGTTGTGCCCCTGTGTTGGTGCATACAGATTTATGATTGTAATATCCTCTTGATGGATCGTTCCCTTGATAAGTAGGCAGTGGCCTTCTTTGTCTTTTTTGATTATTTTTGGTTTGAAGTCTATTTTATGTGATATTAATATAGCTACGTCTGCTTGTTTCTTATTCCAATTTGCTTGGAATATTGTTTCCACCCTTTCACCCTGAGGAGGTGTCTGTCTTTCGTGGTGAGGTGGGTTTCTTGAAGGCAACAGATTGAGGGGTCTAATTTTTTGATTCATCCTGTTAGATTGTGTCTCTTGATGGGTGAATTAAGGCCATTAATATTTAGTGTAATGACTGTGAGATTTGATTTGATCCCTGCCATATTGTGATGGTAAATGTGGGTTGGTGTTTTCATGGATTTTGAAGTTTTTTGTGCCTACTCTGAGTTTGGTTGTTGTGATCTGTTTCTTGTAGGCACTTGGGTTTTATTATTTGTTTCTTCTCCGTGGAGAATTTCCTAAAATACTCTCTGTAGGTTTGGTTTTGTGTTCATATAATTGTAAAGCTGAGTTTTGTCATGGAATGTTTTTCTTTCACCATCTATTATGAGTGATAATTTTGCTGGGTACAGTAGTTTGGGTTGGAAGCCATCGGTTCTTAAACTTTGCAGTGTTTCATTCCAGGCCCTTCTAGCTTTCAGGGTCTCCATTGAGAAGTCTGAAGTAACTCCGATGGGGTTGCCTTTGAAGGTGGTGTGCTGTTTTTCCCTAGCTGCTTTTAGGATTTTCTCTTTGGTGTCAATGTTTAGAGTCTTAATGATAATATGTCTTGCAGAGTTTCTCCTTTGGTCCAGTCTGTTTGGAGTTCTGTTGGCTTATTGTATCTTGATGGGCCTTTCTTTTAAGAGACTGGGGAAGTTTTCTTCAATTATTTTGTTAAATAAGTTCTCCATGACTTTGGTCTGAATTTCTTCTCCTTCTGGTATTCCAATGATCCTGATATTGGGACGTTTAAGTGTATCCCACAATTCCCTCATTTTATGTTCACAGGAGCTTTTGAACTTACTGAAATTTTTGAACGCTCTAACTGTTTCTTCCATCTTGTCTTCCAGATCAGAGTTTCTATCCTCCACTTGGTTGACTCTATTCTGGAGAGCTTCTACAGAGTTTTGGACTTGTTCAATTAAGTTTGCATTTTCTACTGCTTTTCTATGTATAATTTCCATCCCTCTGTCAAGCTCCCTTTTCACATCATTTTCTGATTTTCTTGATGATTCTTGGAATTCATCCTTGCATTTCTTTATGTCTTCATTTAGCATGGCCAGCTGATTTTTAAGGTCTTTTTTTTCACTCTCCCTCAAATCTCCTAACTCTCTTTGAACTCCTTCCAATTTCTTATCTATTAGTTCTAGTTTAGTGATGGCAGCATCCACATGATTATCGGTCCTTTGTTGTTTTCCTGCAAGTTCTACCAGTAGGTTGGTCAGGGTTGCATTGCTCATAGCTTCGATCTGGTGTTCTGATCCTAATGGTTCTTCTGTGTTTTGGTTAGATGTATTCATTGTAGGATTGGGTGATCTAACTGGATTTTCTTGCATTTGATTTTTCATGTTATTTCTTTTT
This sequence comes from Dipus sagitta, assembly GCA_036346955.1. NCBI lineage: Eukaryota > Metazoa > Chordata > Mammalia > Rodentia > Dipodidae > Dipus > Dipus sagitta. The sequence goes on from CM070776.1 coordinate 35,389,957, forward strand.
GGCTGTGGTCTGCCCATGACAGTGTATTGCCACGTAGGTGGGCGTTTCAGCCTGGGCTGAAGCACAATGGGAATCTGAAGCAGCCTGGGGCAGTTGCCAAGCAGCCTGGGCTTTGGCTCTCACTTGCCAAAGCCGCCCATCTACTGCCTGTCAGGGGCGCCAAAGTTGCCTGAGTTCTCAAGCGGTAATGTGCCAAAGCTGCGTGCATTCGAGCTAGGAGTGACACTGAGGCACCAAGCACTGAAGCAGCCCAAACTCTGGCTGGGAACACTGGGACCCGGAAGCAGTCTGCGCTCCCCTGCCACAGGACAATGGCGGACGGCCGGCGCGGCAGACAGGTAGGGGATGGTACCTGAGCTGGCACAAGTGAGAGACACAGTCTGAGCTTGTGTGCCAGTTGCTGTGGGACTGAGCTCACTCAGTAAGTGGGCAAGTGGACGAGTTTGCAGAGCAGTCTAAGCTTCTGCACACAGGCATCGATCGACATGCTGTCGCGCAGCTGCAGCAGTGGCGGGCTCCGGTGGCAGCTGTTGCGCTGTGGACATGGCAGTTATTTGGGGGGAGGGTTGGGCTACCCACCTGCGAGGGGATCCACGATTCCCTGTTTCTCAGCCTCTGTGCCCTCCCAGATTTCTCTCCCCTAAAAGCCCCAATGAACCCTTAATATCTTGCCTTTCTTTCCCTGGGATTTGCAGCACAGCTAGGCAGTCTTCATCTTGGCCGGAAGTCCAAGATGTAGGATTTTTAAGGTACCATTTCCATTTGGGTCCAGTTTTTTGTCCCCCCACCCACCCTTACCCTCCTCTCCCGCCCCATCATCCCTATTTTCTAGTCCTCAAGATGTTTATTAGGTATGTCAGCATCACAGGTAGATTCAGGCTAGGAGCCACAGATGAATGAGACCATGCCATGATTATCTTTCTGTGATTGGGTGAGTTCACTGAGAATGATCTGTTCCAATTTTGACCATTTTTCTTCAAATTTCATTGTGTCATTTTTCCTTACTGCTATGTAGAATTCCATCGTGTAGATATCCCACATCTTAGTGATCCATTTGTCTAATGATGGACAGCTCTTAGCTATTATGAATTGAGCAGCTATAAACATGGTTGAGCAAATGTCTCTGAGCTGAGGTTTGGAGCTGTTAGGATAAATACCCAGTAAAGGAATAACTAGGTCTGTTTGTACTTCTATAGTCATGTTTTTTAGGAGTCTCCTTTATTAGAGAAAGAGAGAGGCTCTCCCTAAGCTCTCCAAAGGGCCTCTTGCCACTGAAAACGAACTCCAGACACTTGCATCACATTGTACATCTGGTTTTACATGGGTAGTGGGAAATCGAACCTGGGCCATCAGGCTTTTCAAGTAAGCACCTTTAACCACTAAGCCATCTCTTCAGGCCCCACAGTGCTTCTGAAAAGCCCCATCTTATATCCTTGCAGAACAAACTGGTCAGTCTGTCAGGCGTTGTTTGTGCCTAAACTTTCTGAATTGTACATGCCTAACCTTTCTTCCAGTTTTTCATTTGAGTCCCTCATTTGCTTTTCAGTCCTGGGGAGTTTAACTGGGGATAGTTTTTTGCCAAAATTTCAGCTCTGTTAGAGCGTCTGTATTTCCTTGGTGTAGTTCTCAGTACAGTTCCTACCATTGGAAATCAGGATATGCAATTTCTCTTGAATCTTTGCCACTATAGTGGGTAGACCCTAGGCCAATTCTGTTTTCCTTTCTTCTGCCTGACAAGAGAAAAGGGATATCAGAATCCTCAACAGGACAGGAAGGTGCCTGGGGAAAACCTTGTGTAGAATGAGATTTTTGCATTTTCCCCTGGAACTCAAACCCAATCTTCATATCCCTGTTCTTCACAGGAATATAGTGATAGTATATTTTTCAAAAGATGAGTCAACTTATTTTTTCTCTGAAGCAACTCTTGACCTTATAGATCCCTTAATGATAATCATATTAAGCCCTGTGAATTGTACTGAGTGTTTTATTTAAAAAAATAATTTTGCTTGCAAGTAGGGAGGGGGGAAGGGAATAGATATGCCAGGGCCTCCAGCCATTGCAAATGAACTCCACATGTATGTGCCACTTTGTGCATCTGGCTTTATGTGGATGCTGAAGAATCGAACTCAGGTTGTTAGGTTTTACAGGTATGTGCCTTAACTGCTGAACTATCTCTGTAGCATGGTGTTATATTTTAATTATTTTTCTACCCTGTAGAACAGAGGTGTCCAACATTTTGTCATTATGATGATATGATGTTGTTTTCATGTTGTACCACATTCGTATCTATCTTGGGATGCATTGGGACCATGTTGCTCAAGTTCAACATGCATGTATAGAATATATCAGTATATAGAGAGGACATTTCAGTTCAAAGGATTTATGTGCTGCCTAAAGTCACTTAGGGGGTATATGCTAGAACTGTAATTCCAGTCTACGTTTCTCTGATATTAAAAGATTGGCATTTCATTTCTCAAAAGGCTTTACTACATCAAGCATATTTATGGGCTATCCTTTCTTTGTTTCACACATTAAGCACAGTAAAACTCAGTATTCATAAAGAGAAATTTATATTGTGTATCCATTTCAGGTATCTAGTGTTATGTCACTTTCTTTTAACTAACTCAGGGCCGTGCTGAAACACTGAGCATCTCCTCAGTAATTGCTCAAAATCTTTGAATTAAATCATTATAATAACTTGTGATTCACAGGGAACCAGATAAATACAGTATGGTATAAATTAGTTTTACTGTGAAGTACCCTGACAACTTCATATAGGCCATAGTTGCAGAGCTAACCCATGTGTACCACAAGGCTATTTTTCACCCATTTCCCAGTTTCAGTTGAGTGAAGAACTTTCTACCTTAAACCCTGTGACAATACAACTATAGGTTTTTGTGTAATCTTGGGTTTAATTTAGTGGTAGTTGTTGAATAATAGCATCAGTGATTGCTTGGGCTATTATCTGGTCCCTCCTGTTTAGTGTAAAGATGTGGAATTAGGTACTTGTGCTGATTTCCTTTTTGCTACCTATGTAACCATCAAATTGTCTCCTTACCAGCAATAACAGCCTAAATGTGTTAAGCTAACCCAACAGCTGCACATAGGTCTATTGGCCACTATGTTGCTGCTTTAGAAATATTTGTGTGACAAAGTGGAACTCTTACTGACCAAGCACCTAGCTGGCATGTATATCGTGAGATATTCTTTGAGTATTGTACTTGTTTCTGGTCAGAATGGGACCCTCAGTTTGACAGGTAGAAGCTAGGGCTTTCTATTGGAATTTATTTGGATTGCTTTTCTCACTTTGCCAGATCAAAGAACACCATTATTGAAAAGTCTTATCTACACAATTAGAAGGATTATGGTAGTACTGATGCTGCTCTTCTATATGCACTCAGTAATGGCAGGAAAGAAATTGTAATGGTACTATTTAGACCTACTTAGAATGTTTCACTTTAAATATGTACTTGCCTCCTGTTTATCCTTCTTGCAATCTCTTTAGTTTGTGATGTTGTGGGTCAAAAAGAAACCAAATAGGTTTCCAATATAAATAAATGCAGCCATTCTTATTCTGGTACTATATGTGAAAAATAGTAAGAGGCAACATGAATGATATTTTCTAGGTTTTATATATGTATGTGTGGGGGGTGTATTTTATTTTTAATTTTTTAAATTTTTTAGGAGAGAGAGAGAGAATTGGTGTGTTGGGACCTCAGCCACTGAAATCAAACTCCAGACTCATGCACTGCCTTGTGCACATGTGTGACCTTGTACATGCATCACCTTGTGCATTGGGCTTACATGGGGTCTGGAGAGTTGAACATGTGTCCCCAGGCTTTGCAGGCAAGCTCCTTAACTGGTAAGCCATCTCTCCAGTCCCTAAATTATATATTTTTTGATAAATGTTTCTGTAATACTTGTCAATTTTGCATTATTCTTTTCTAGCTGTCATTTAAAACTTTAAGTTTCCTTCTATGTTCTATTTTTACTACCATTTAGTCCAAAATGTTTGTCTTAGTTATCTTGTAATTTATTCTTCATGTAATGATTATTTAGTCTTATATCACTTTTCAAATAAACTTTTCAAAAAATTTGATTTTTACACACACACACATACACACACACACACACACACACAGACTTCTGAAGTAGGGTTTCATAGTGTAGCCTAAGTTAGCCTGGAAATCATCTTGTTGCAATAGCTTACTGAGAGCTGGGATTCCAGCATGTGAAACCACACCTGGCTTCATATTGTTGTTTCTGAGGAAAATGCTAATGCAGCATGTCTGATTGCAGACTTATTTATGTCTTCACAGGAAATTGGAACCATGGTTGACTCTTGGTCATCCCTTGAATTAGTTCATTTGCTCTTCAGATGTCTTTTTTATGTTAATGTTTTTTTCTCATAACTAGAGGAATAGTACTCTATGTACCTGTTGGCCAGAATTGTTTTGCATGCACCTGAAGACTAATGTTGTATACCTGGTTTCTCAGTTTTGTTTACCATGGTTTGTTTGTCAAGTAGAAAGGAATGTGAAGCTGGCACATGCATCTGTGATTTGTTTGCAGCGGCTGGAGGCCCTGGCATGCCCATTCTCTCCCTCTCTATCTATCTCTCCTTGCAAATAAATAAACAAAATATTTTTAAAAGAAAGGAATGTGAAAATGATCAGTCTTTCACTAAAGCCATGAATACTGACATCTAAATACTCTTGTATATTGCCCAGGCAGAGATATTTTGCACATGTCCTTATATTTAGCTTCTAGACAGAAATCATGTATAATAAGCCTGCTTTTGACTTCTTTGGGTTTACCTACTTACTTTAGTCTATTTTATTTCATTATAGCTTAATAGCACAGACTAGATAATTTATAAAGATAAAAGATGTACTCAGTTTATAGCTTTGCAGGCTGGAAAGTTGAAAATCGAGGAACTAGATCTGGTGAGGGTCTTCTTGTTGTTGAAGGTGTGTTGTAGAGTCTCAAGGCAATGCAAAGCATTATATTTATATAGAGATGTTAGAAGCAACCAGCCACCATCATTATATTCATTACTTTTCCACAAATATTCAGAGGATTTATGTAGAGTCACCAAATCCCTTGCTTCTCACAGAAGATGAATTAGGATTACTAAAAGCATCCTGTCTTGCATAGTTCTTTAAATACTTCACACTGTGGATTATCAGTGCTTTCCTTGATACCAGAAGAGTCCTTAGTAATTGTTGGTTTAGTTGAGTTGGTGAGCCAGCTCCAGATAATTCCAAGCCCAGTATAGAAATTTATCCTTACAATTCTGTTTCTCTAGAACCACTCCTAGTACCACAATCTGTACATATTTGTCAAGTCTCTCTAGAGGAGCAGAACTGATAAAATGAATCTATATCACAAAGGTGATTTATTAGATTGTTTTGCATGATATGGTCTAGACAGTCAAAAATGACTGCAGGTTAGAGAGTCTGAGAACCCAGTAGCTGCTCAGTTATGCAGCCCAATTGATGTGATGAAGGCCTGGAGGATTCCTGGAGAGCTGCTGTTCTTCAGTCCATGTTGGAATACTTAAGCTGGGTTCCAGTGTCAGCAAAAAGTGATAACACCAGTGTAGGTACATCCAGAAGTAAGTAGCAAAGGCAACCAGGCGAAAATGGCCACTTTTTCCTGGGATCTCTTTATATTTAGGATGCCACCTGAAGAACAACCCACTCTTGGGGAAGGTTTTCCTCCCTCGCTTAATCATTCTTGTATATATCATGATAGAATTGTCCAAGACACATGTCTCTTACTTGTTTCCTGATCCAATCAAGTAGATGGTAGAAACTAACCTTTGCACCATCCAATGATTTTTAAAATAATCATCATGTGTACATATAGTTAAAATTGAGTGTCTTGTTCACATATCATTTCTTTGGATTTTTACCTTCTTTCAACCTCTACTTCTTAATTGGACTCTAGTCTAGTGATCTTTATTATAATTATTGATATGTTAAGGCTTAGGACTAAAGTTTTATTTTTTATTTTCTAAAAGTCTCTTGTTTTTGTGTTATCACCTTCTCTTTACTGTGGGTTTTCATTTTTTAATTTTTTATTCCTTTATTTATTTGAGAGAACAGAGAAAGAAGAAGATAGAGGGAGAGAGGGAATGGGCATGGTAGGGCCTCCAGCCACTGCAAAGGAACTCTAGGCACATGTGCCACCTTGTGCATCTCATCTGGCTTATGTGGGTACTGGAGGATTGAACCTGGGTCCTTTGGCTTTGCTGACAAGTACCTTAACCACTAAGCCATCTCTCCAGTCCCAATTTTCTTTTTTAGGTATTGTAATGAATTTTCTATTTCTATTGTATTGGAACAAAAATTTTTACTTTATGTTCTCTACTGATACTTCATCTGTTCTTTTTGTGTTGTATTTATAGTGGTTACTTTGGTGATTACAATATTCAGCCATGACTTTTCACTGTTTATTTAATTAACAATGTACTACTTAAAGTAAAATGTGGAAATCATACAAATGTATGGGCTCATACATCTCTTGATTATGTTATATTTAAAACATGTCCATAGGCCATAAGATTAATCATTATTTTTGCTCTAAACAGTAATTTGGTCAGAGTTCACGCTTTGAGGTCACTCAATTACAAACTTTTGTCCCATCAATCTTCTACAGTCTTTATCTATTCATCTATCCACTGACGGAAACTAAGTTAAGCTCAAATATTGTCTATTATGAATAGTGTTACAATGGACATGGAAGTGTAAATATCTCTCCAACATACTGATTTTATTTCCTTTGGATAAATACCGAATGGGGGGTTGCTGCATCATATCTAAATTTAATTTTCTGAGGCACTTCTAGGTAGTTTTCCAAAATGGTGGTAAAACTTAAATTCCTAAGAACTGTATAATCATTCCCCTTTTCTTGAAATCACTTATCTTTTTTTTGTTTATTTATTTATTTGAGAGCGACAGAGAGAAGGAGGCAGAGAGAGAGAGAGAGAATGGGCGCACCAGAGCCTTCAGCCTCTGTAAACGAACTCCAGATGCATGCGCCCCCTTGTGCATCTGGCTAACGTGGGTCCTGGGGAATTGAGCCTCGAACCGGGGTCCTTAGGCTTCATAGGCAAGTGCCTAACCGCTAAGCCATCTCTCCAGCCCCCACTTATCTTTTTAATACTAGCTGTTCTAACAAGATTTGATATCTGGTTGTTTTAATTTGCACTTCTCTGACAAATTACACTGTGGGGAATTTTTCATACGTGTGTCGGCCACTTGTATGCCTTTTGTTGAAAAATGTCTGCTGAGATTTGTTGCAATCAGCTCTACATTTCTGTACCAAGCATCCAACCAGGCACAGATTATGGGAAGAAAGGGGTTTATTTCAGGCTGACAGTGTCCAGGGGAACAGCATTAGTAATGTAAGAAGTTGATTACTTCCATAGATCCAAGCAGAGAGTAACAGTTGCAGCAAGCAAGCACCAACACCAGCAAGCATGAAGTGCCAGAGCTCCAAAACTGCTCTCCACATACCTAGTAGGGCTGGATTCAGGATCCAACCCAAAACACACCTTAGAGCTGGACTCTCAAGATGCATTCCCAGTGACATCTCTCCCTCCTCCCCCATGTTGCCTATACTTTTGCTATTTAACCCTTATCAAATGTATGATTCGCAAATATTTTGCCCCTTTTGTACTTGTCTTTGACTGTTTTTCTTTGTTGTTGTTTGTTTGTTTTTGGTTTGGCAGTTATCTTCTCACTGCTGGAACAAAACACCTGGCCTAAGTATCTTATGGGAAGAAAGTTCTTTTTTTATTTTTGGATTAGAGTCTTGAAGGGAAGGTTCATTATAGCAGGGGTGGGGGGATCATGTCATGAGCAGAGGCTGGATATCACATCTGCAACTGTAGGTGGAAAACAATATCAGGAGATTTTGCCAAATTAACAGGGCTAATAAAACAGAAGGTTCTCCACCAGCAACATACCTTCTCCAGCAAGGCTACAACTCCCAAACTGCCATGAGCTGGGAGCACATGGTTTATGGGAGACATCTGATCTAAACCACCAGTCTGGTTATAAATAATCTATTTCTTATTGTTTGAGGCAAGGCATCCATAAAAATCATTGTCTAGAGTAATGTCAGTGAGCTCTCTCTCTTTTTCCTAAATAGTTTCTTCATTTCAGGTGGTAGCTTTAATCCATTTTCTACTTATTTTTATATGTGGTATGAGATTGAGACCAGATCCAATTTCATCCTTCGACTTAATGGATAGCCAGTTTACACATGCCATTTTGATGCAGGATTTTGTGTCCAGAGAAGAATTAAATTCAATAAGAATTCAGGAAATTCCTGGTCCATCGTCCCCAACTTTTGGAATTCTTGTCCAACATAGTAAAGAATTGAAAATGCAGACTCAGAGAATAAATTAGGAATTATAAGGTTTATTGTAGGGAGAGTTAGGATCCAGAAGGAAGGCTAGCAGGGAAGCTCAAACCACAAGAAGGCTAGGAAGGGGGAGGGGAGATGGAAAAAAATCTGCCTCATACTGAGTCCACAGAGAAAAGTCTTGGTGTGCATGTGTATATGCATGCATACACACACACACACACACACAAACACACGTGTGCACGGCAGAAAACAAAGCAGGAAAACTCGAGCCAAAATATGCCATTCAAAATAGGGGGTCAGACAAGACTTAGAGATAATAAAGGACTCACAGCTTAAAGAGAGATCATACATGTAACAAAATAAGAAAGCACCCACAATAAAGCACATGCAAAAAGCAAACAGAAAAATGCCAAGGCAGAAAAGAAATCTTCCCCTTTCCCAGCCTGGGAAGGGGGTAGAGAGACTTATACACATGTGCCAAAAAGGATCCAGAGGAAGAAGAAAACAGATTCACACATATGCTTGGATTTCTATATGTGAGTACAACAAGAGGGGCCAGCCCACAGGTGTGTTAAGCCCAGAAAAATTGGAAAAGAAGCAGGAAGTTGACACTGGAGTCGTTGCTCGAAGCCATCTTGGATGAGACTGAGTCAGATGTGGGTTCTAGTCCTGGAGGACAGGCAAGGTGGCATCTTCTTGGGCTTCTGTCCCTGGCTGACTACCTATAAAATAACTATCTTGTTCCTATTCTCTATCAATTTATTGTTTATTGAATGTCATTTGTATTCATGGTACCTATGTGGAGAATCAATTAACTGTAAATGCATGAGTTTATGTCTGGGCTGGGTATTCTGTTACATTGATTGGTCCATATGTCTGTTTATAGGATAGTACCATACTACTTCATTTATTTCCTTTACGTTAGCAGCTAGTTTTCTTGGCTAAGCTTGAACAGAAAACTCTGAACAAGTACCTTTGTTGAATGTTTTGGCACCTCTTATCTCATTTCAGTTCTTTTATGTTTAGTTGAGAAACTGAAAGTTTGGTCTGCTTAAAAAATGGTTCTCAGTTTAGTCAGGGATATGAATACATAGGATTTAAAGTTCTACTCTTTATTTCTCTTCAATTATTATGACTTCCTGGATTATTTTTATTTGTTTTTTGTAGGCTTGAATAGCTGAATGTTTTTTTCCCCTCTCTCTATTTTTTTAAAGATTTTATTTTTATTTATTTATTTATTTATTTATTTATTTATTTGAGACAAAGAGACGGGGAGAGAGAGAGAGAAAGAGAGAGAGAGAATGGGCATGCCAGGTCCTCTAGCCACTGCAAATGAACTCCAGATGCATGTGCCACCATGTGCATCTGGCTTACGTGGGTCCTGGAAAATCAAACCTGGGTCCTTAGGCATTGCAGGCAAGTGCCTTAACTGCTATCCCTCCAGCCCTGTTCCCTCTATATTTTGACTATATATATTCAAACACAAAGGTATACTACTCTGCTCCACCAAATGAGTACAAACACTCCACCAGTGCTTCTCTTCTCACGTTCATATTTTCAGGGTGGAAATTCTCATCTCAATAATGATTGAATCTATTCCACAGAAACCAGGTTCAGTATTTAGCTGGAGATGTAGATCAACAATGTTTGGAGATTCATTCTTTGGCTTTATTCCCTCTGGGATTCCCACACTCTATTTAGTACTTTCCACTTTGACTTTCCTGGTTCTCTAGGCCAGCAAAAAATGAGAGACCCCCTCTCCCATGTATTTCCTCTCTTCCAATAGCTGCTTTCACTGCAAGAGATGTCCATAGTACAAGATAAAAGCCAAGGTGGTGAAAATGTGATATGTATGGCTTTTTGTCTCTTCCATTCCTCCTAGATGTTGTAGATTCCTTTTCAGAGTCTGTATGCTTGTGTCTTGTATATGTATGTATGTATGTATGTATGTATATCTTTTTCTTGTGTATATATTTTATGTTGGGGGAATTCTCCAGGTTCTGAGTCAATCATACATTATCATTCTAGAAATGGAAAATTTTGAGGACTATTTCCCAGAGGGCAAACAAACAAAATCAAACAAAGGAAACAGCCACCACTTTTCTACTGCATCATCTCTTAGAAACCATATTTAGAGATTTTTGGTAATGTGGTATCTTGTGATATACAAACATTTTTTTCTTCATATTACAGGAAGTGGGTGTGGGTAATTTTGGTGATCAGAAAAATCCTTTGGAGGTTATGGACAGCATATGTAATCTCATCTCTCTAAAATGTATTGAAATTCAATAACTTTAAACAGAGTCTGAAGTAGTTTGAATGAAAAAGAAAAACAAAACTGTTTGTTGCTATCTTGAGCCAAATGCTTGCTTTTTAAAAACTTCCTTAACACAGTCTGCTGTGTGAGGTTGGGAATTCAACACATGTTAGCTAAGTGCATTAAGTATACATTAACTGTAACAAATTATTCAGTGTTAGAAAAATAGCTAAGTATAGATATTTTGCTCATCTTAGATATAAGATGACTTAAAAATTATATTTTTTTTCTTTTTGAAAATTAGACAGATTTTATTATAGAGTTATAATGGAGCTTAAGAGAAAGGAAAGATGCCAGAGCTTTTGTAAAGCAGGAGGGGTTCCAAGTGGATAATTCCATATTTTTTTTCTTAAGTTCATGTAGTTACCTAGTTAACACATCCCAAACAATTTGAAGCAAAAAAAATTAACCTATCATGATGTACTTTGTTTTATATATATAGTGCTATATAAATTAATTGTTTTGAGTGAATCCCAGTAATGATAATTCTTACTTCTTGCTAACTCATTTGTTGAAGGACTGTGGGAAATAGTAATCTAGGAATTAAATAAAGTGCATTTTGTAGTTTCTGCATTATATAATGGCCAAAGTAAATGAGATTATTAACAGGAATATCTTAAAAATACAGAGATTTGAGGGCTTGTAGAAACTATCATGGAATTAATAGTACAGTATAGCAAAAAAGCAAAGTTTCTCTGATTTGTAAGTTACAGGTGTCCATTAATATTCATTAAAATTCAACTCATAATACTCTTGATTTAGGCTCATTATCCTCATGTTAATTAACATGTAAAAGATCATATGTGATCTTGATAGCATGGTCAAAAATAGGTCTTACTGTACTATTTGGTGTTGAATAGGAATGAAGTCAAAGCAGCCTTTCTGATCTTCACTAAAATAAGAAGCTTGACATTAACTTGTCAGGTTGAATATTATAGGAAGGATGTTAGTATGGAACTCTTTTCTGGTATCCACCTAAGTATTCAGCCTCATGACTCAGAAACTGCCTTCAGTCCTTCATATTAAATCTCTACTTAGTGATAAAGGGAATGGTGGAAATACTTGGAATTTCTGAGTTTATTACGTGGCTATGGTAGTATCTTGCTGTTGATTGTAGTGACCCATAGCTACCTATCAACCTATTTATAAGCTTCCTCTTTCTCCCACATATCCTGGTTTGAAATAAGTGCTCAAAGCTGCTTTGAGGCTTTAATTGCATGGATGAGAACTGAAAATGTGAAATACGATTTTAGAGCAGAATAAGGCAATAAGGCTGAAGAATATTTTATGAATATTCATGCATTTTTCCAGTGGGATACTTTTTCAGGATTATTTAAAAAATATTTTATTAATTTGTTTGCAAACAGAAAGAGAGAGAGATGGGGGGGTGAGTATGGGTGCACCAGTGCCACTAGTTGCTAGAAATTAACTCCATATGCATGCACCACCTTGTGCCTCTGGCTTTATGTGGGTACTGAGGAATCTAACCTGGGTTGTTAGGCTTTGCAGATAAGCACCTTAACCACTGATATTTCTCTCCAGCCCTCTAAATGATTATTAAAGATCATGTATAATTTGATGTGTTTTTGTTGACTCTTCCACTTGCATTCCTGTTGATTCTGTACAAGACTATATTAATAGAAAGTAAGGTATTATATTTCCAAGGGGTTTGTCTTATATTTCAATGTCTGTGTATTACATAGATAGGGAGAAAGTCTGTTTTTGGATTAATAGTACATGATATAAGATATTACACCTCCACAATGTGTATGAAGTTTAGCAAAATGTTTCACCAAAAGGAATTTTGTTTTTCCAATTAATAGTTACATTTGGCAGAGCTTTTCCTAAGATTCATTTTCCTTGGTATCTAATGGTGCAGCAAGATATTTCAGAATCAGTCTCTAAGGACATGGATAGATGTTGAGATTAATTCATTGGGCGGGGGGGTGTTAGATTTTTCCATTGGGTTAATTATTTAAGGCAACTGGATCCTGAATGCTTTCAGAGGCTTTGAAGCTGTGCATTACATAGTGTACCTATTAAATCTCCAGGGATCTTTGCCAGATATGTAACTGCACTGAGATTTTTAATGATCACAAATGACAACATGATGCCATCCTTTATTCTAGGACTGAGGTAATTAGTACATGGTAAGGAATAAGAGTAGGTTTGTTTTAGTTTGGAAGACTTTGATGATCAGACAAGGTCAGATACAGCAGCATATCTGAGATATTATGTAGCGACTGAGTTGTGACTAGTTGGTTGTTGAAGTAGCTTTGAAGATGTCTGTAAGAAATATGGAATAGCATAGATTAATATTGCTCTCAGCTTTGGAAAGAGAAACTTCTTTTTCTTTACAGTGGGTGGTAAGTAGACTTAAGCTTCATCAGTGTATTGAGAATAAGTGATTATTGAGTGTTTAGCATTAAATGGGACATCTAGGTCCTGGAGAGATGGCTCAGTGGTTCAGGCGCTTGCCCGTGAAGCCTATGAACCCAAGTTAGAGTATCAATGCCTAAAGACCCGGGTTTGATTCCCCATTATCTACGTAAGCCAGATGCACAAGGTAGCACATCTGGAGTTCATTTGCAGTGGCTAGACGCCCTGGCATGCTCATTCTCTATGTGCCTTCCTCTCTCTCTCAAATAAATAAATGAAAAAACGGGACATCTATATCATCCTCTCCAAGACCCAGGGAACATTGTGGAAGAGGGGGCAGAAAAAAAGTTAAGAGCCAGAGGAAAGGTAGGAGTGCTTTGTAATACTGTAATTAGGGCATGACATGGCCATTGCATCCATGAGCTTACAGCAGCTGTCATGTCATTACCTACACAAGACTGGGTCCATCAACATTACTTTGTGGGTGGTGGAGGAACTCACAAGGCTCCTATCCCTTCCTGAGTAGTAATTGGCAGTTAATGAGTACTGAGAAGGGGAAAGCCATTTTATTCTGTTGTGTAGCCACCCACCAGTTACCTGCCCAAGCTTATGCAAGCAATCCTAAGTAGACACAATGGGTCACAAAAAAGGACATCAAAGTAGAAGTGGACATGAAAGTACAAGTTCAGAAAAAGAAGAGGTTCATCAGGAGAGGGTGGGGTCAAGAGAAAGTGATGGGAAGTGAATATGATCAGAATACATTATGCACATGGACAAAAATAAATCAGTTTTGAAAGTCTGGGGCAGGTTTTAATTGAGTTCTGGAACAGTAGTTGGCTATAGTAAAACCTTATTGATTTTTGTTGTAAGGACAGGAAGTTACATTCATTGCAATGTTCTAGATTTCCATATGTTTTTAGCATGAGAATGCGGCGGGGGGTGTTGAACAGAAGGCAGAATATGGTGTGCTTTCCTTTCTGCTCCTCGTAAGCAACTCTTCATTTTTCATAATCTTTTGTGATGGTTTATATTTATTGTTAACTTGACAGGACTTAGAATTTCCTATGAGAAATTCTTTTTTTGTTGTTGTTATTTTTATTTATTTATCTGAGAGTGACATACAGAGAGAGAAAGAGGCAGATAGAGAGAGAGAGAGAATGGGCGTGCCAGGGGTTCCAGCCACTGCAAACGAACTCCAGACGTGTGCACCCCCTTGTGTATCTGGCTAATGTGGGTCCTGGGGAACCAAGCCTCGAACCAGGGTCCTCAGGCTTCAGGGGCAAGCGCTTAACTGCTAAGCCACCTCTCCAGCCCAGAAATTCTTAATTAGGTTAATTGAGGTTAAAAAACCCTTAACTCCAGGTGCCAACATTGTCTGGTAAGGGCCCTGGACTGTATAGAGAGGAGAGAGCTGGCTGAGCAGGATGCATTCATGACTGTACTCTGCTTTCTCACCTTGGACTATTCTGCTGCCATGCTTACCCCACCAGGATGGACTATATCCTAGAAATGTAACCTGAGACTGACCCCTTAAGCTGATTTTTGTCAGGTATTTTGTCTCAACAAAGAGAAAGCAGTGAGCTAGGTGGGGTGACAAATGCACTTGGGAGGCTGAGGTAGGAGGATCATCATGAGTTTGAGGCTACCCTGAGACTACATAGTGAATTCTAGGTCATCTTGGGTTAGAGCAAGACCCTACCTCAAAAAAAAAAAAAAAGAAAAATCAAAGAGAGACTGGTGTGTGTGGTGTGTGGGGGGAGCTGGAGAGATGGCTCAGTGGCTAAGGCATTTGCCTACAATGCCTACCATCCTGAGTTTGATTCCCCAGTACTCACATAAAGCCAGATGCACAGTGGCACATGCATCTGGAGTTCATTTGCAGGGGCTGGAGGCCCCATTGCACCCATTCTCTCTATCTCTTCTCTCTATATCTCTCTGCTTGCAAATAAATAGGTAAAAATATTAAGAAAAAGAGAAAGTAGCTAATACATCTTTTGGGGTACAACTGAATTTACCATTCTTTGCAAAACCCACTCTTTCTTTATTTTATACACCATCTATGATGTGATTATTGAATTTTAAATGTGTACCTGCCTTTCTCATGCAGTAGACTGCCTTTATTATGCAGTAGAGAGCCTAAGTATTGTTTACCTGTCCATCCTTCCAATATTAGTAGAAAGTGGTCATAAGCAACAGGAAGTGCAATTAATATAGACTTAGGTACATCTGCATCTATTTTATAGAGTGGATTTGGAAATAAACAGCTCAGGTTAAGTGTCTTCAAGGATGCATATTTCTTTCTGTTTCTTTAGTCAGCAAAGTATAGCATATGGTTCTTATTGTTATGATTGAATAGTAGCAATTTCCATATTTTACATCTGTATGCCAGGCAGGCAGGCAGGAAGGAAGGAGGCAAATAGTAGAAGGGTCTGTCTTAAGTACACCCTCTTAAAAATTTTCTTTTGGGCTGGAGAGATGTCTTAGTGGTTAAGGGTCTTGCCTACAAAGCCAAAGCATCCAGGTTTGATTCACCAGTACCCACATAAGCCAGATGAAGAAGGTAGTGCATGTCTGGAGTACATTTGCAATGGTTGGTGGCCCAGGCACGCCATTCTATCTCTCTGTCTTCTAGCTCTCTCTCTGCTTGCAAATAAATAAATAAAATATTTTGGGGGAAAAAACAAAAATAACCTTTCTTTCCAAATTTCCAGCCTCTATACTAGAGAAAGGCAGGGGACAAAGGTATTATGGTAGATTTATGTAGGTGATCTACAGTATCATGTTTATAATTGGACCTTTCCTTAAAATGGTCTGGTATATGTCCAATTATGTTAAACATATTTTACAAGTAGACTTAGTATGTTAAATCTCAAGGACAACATCTCTGTATTTTTTATTACTTCAGATGCTTTTGTATGTGTTTTAAAAGGTTGGTGTGGCTTATGGTTTCATATTAATCTTCCTTTGGCCATTCCCAAGATGGAAGGATATATATACTAAGAAGTGGAAATAAGCAATAATATATAGGAATATGACTTCAAGAACTTGGACTCATTAGAATGGAAAGGAGTTAATTATGTAAGTACTGAACTCCCTAAAAGACACCACAATATGAAAAATGTTAATACTGTAAATGTTAAACTCATAAATATTAAAATAATCTCTGTTTTTCCTAGGATTCTCTAAATTCTAGATTACATGTAGATTTCAATCCCTTCCTCCTGGCTGGCAGTATTTGGTCATCTCATTTGCAGTATGAGTTTCTTTAATCTGTGAATTCAACAGAGTCTGTGGTTATCAATAATATACCTTCTTTAATTTGGTTAGAATGCAGTTGGGGCCAATTTTTTAAAAAATTTTATTTACTTATTTGTATGTGAGAGAAATGTATGTGAGAAAGAGAGAAAGGGCACATGCCAGGGCCTCTATCTACTTCAAATGAACTCCATACATATGTGACACCTCATACATCTGGCTTTATGTGGGTACTGGAGAATCGAACTCGCATCCTTAGGTTTTGCCAGCATTTGCCTTTGCTGAGCCATCTCTCCAGCCCCACTTTTTATTCTATCCCCTGTCCTTACTAACTGTTGCCTTCTTATAGCCATCATTCATATATTTTTTGAGTTCACATGTGTGCTTTATGCATTCTGTGAGATAGTTGTTGATTTTAATTTTTCATTCTTTCTTCAAATATAAAACAAATTCCCTTGTCCTGACTAAATTAACAGGGAACCGTCATGTTTACATCTACTAGACTAATCCCTTTCCTCAGAGATTGAGCATTCCTCCACAGACCTTCTATTACTGTTGGGAAGGAAGAGCTTTCTGGAATTCACTAGAATTGTTTCTAAGAAATTTATGTTCAGTTGGATACCAGAGTATGTTTCCTTTGTGTGGTAAACTGAGGGAAAAATCAAATAAGATCACATACATTATAGCCATGGTTTAAAGCCTATGAAACTAAACATTTTAAAAATAAGTTATTTATTTATTAGAGAGAAAAAGAGAGAGAGGATGGGCATACCAGGGCCTCTAGCTACTGCAAATGAACTCCAGATGCATTTGCCACCTTGTGCTTCTGGCTTATGTGGGTTCTGGGGAGTTGAACCTGAGTCCTTAGCCTTGACTGCTAAGCCATCTCTCCTTCCCTCAAACTAAACTTTTGTTTAATGCTGGTAACCAAAGGTTGAAGTTCTCCACAGTCCTTCACAGTCACTCAAGAGTGTTATGCCTTTCTGAGAACATATAAAATCAGTATGGGAAAACAAGTATGTACTTGTAAGATTTTTGAAAAAAAGATCAAATATATAAAGTTCCTTCTAAGAGAATAGTTCTTTTGAGTAGTTTTTTTATTAGAAAAAATGTTCTTGAATGCCTTTTAAATTTAGAACAGAGAATATGCATATCCATGAAGTATAGAAAGCATTAATGTTATCCAAAAGCTCTAAGAGGGAAGGCTAGTTTTCATAGTTTAGATATCATATAGTTTATATATTATATGGTATTGCTTACTGGAGATCAAGGAATTATGAACTATAGTAAGAGGTATTTTTATTTTTCATATATTTATTTATTTTCAAACAGAGAGAGAGAATGAATGGATATGCGAGGGCCTCTAGCGACTGCAAACAAACTCCAGATGCATGTGCAGGTTTGTGATTCTGACTTTAAATGGATGTTGGGGAATGGAACCCAGATTGTTAGGCTTTGCAAGCAAGTACCTACACTTTTGGGCCATCTCTCCAGTCCCATCAGGTATATTGAAATAAAGTTGAAAATGTACTGATGCTCATTGCCGACAAATTTGCAAATGAGGCAATGCTGTAAGGAGGTGTGTGGTTTGTTTGTTGGTCTTGAGCTTTGTCTCCAGGGCTTACCTGATACTCAATATATATCTTATGCTGCCTTTGAACTTGTAGCAGTCCTCTTACCTCTGCCTCCCATGTGCTGGAATGACAGGTATGTGTCTCTATGCCTAACAAAAAAAAAATTAAGAATGACAAGCCAGGCATGGTATCCCATGCCTGTAATCCTCTAGCAGAAAATAGCAATATTAAGAGAAAACTTGTATTGGGTTATAGAAACCCCCACAGGCCAGAAGTTACCAACAGAGAGTAGATATAAGTCCATGGTTGCTCTTGAGCCACCCATAGGGAGAGAGCAGAGAACAGAGAGATAAACTCCCACTTGCCCACAAGCCTTCACAAGGGGAGACCAAAGAACAGAGGGATAAATTTCTTGTCCACAAGGAACAACCAGGGAATTAAAATAAGTTCCTTGCCCATGCTACAAGTCACTGATAGTTTTGGGGTGGCTGGAATAAAAAATTACAAGAAATTTAAACTATGTAGCTGCCCATTCACACCACATACACTTCTGTAACCTTGCATGCTTGTAAGAAGAAACATATAAAATGCCACTCTTGCCTAATCTCAGGGATAATGCCATTACATAGTGATCTGGGTATCAGTCCACTGGCATGAACAAATCTTCCTCTTCTCTGTCCAAACGGCTCTGAGTCTCATTAAGGAAATTCCCACAACATTTCTTGGAGGCCCTAGCAAGATCAGACTGCTAGACTGCTCATTAAACAGAAGGGGCCACTGCTCTTGGGTTCTCTGTAGTGCAGCCCACTACAGCCCCTGGGACCAAGAGGTACACACCTCTGATGCGATTCTAGGGTCTCCTACCAGGAGGCTGGGAGGAGGACTGCTAAGCCCTGGACCATGTTACCCAAACAGAGGAGTGAGATGAAGAATCAAGAGCAGCCAGCTGGAACAGATAGGAAACCTGGGAAAGGTAATACAAGAGGGAGCAGGCATGGCCTGCTCTCCACAAGAGGAATCCCTGAGCCTTGACGCTATTCCAAAGTGATGGCCCCTTCTGCCAGGCTATTTCAGTCTTGATATCTAGCTAGAACAGGATTATTAATGTGACTAAACAGGAAATTGTTTAAACTCTGAGTGGCTGAGCATGGATGTGAGAGTGAATGTGGATGGCTCCATGGGTCTGAGGCTACTGAGTTCTGATTGGGCCCTAACCTGTGGTTCTTCTGGGGTTGTTCCACCTAAAAAGGCACTCAGCTCCCCGTAATAGGGAGCTCTGTCCAGGCATGGGGTTTATACATGTGCCCCTCACTGATAAGACCTCTTAAGTTGCTGCAAGGCTGCTGACCAGGTGGGCATCTGAGTGAGGGAGAGTCTCCAGACCCTCCACCCCTCCCTGTGCATACACCAAATATGTCCTAGGTACATATAAAATGGCTTCCTCCCAGTCAAAGCAGTGGATGGTGCTCCAGACTATGTTAGAAAATTTCAAGGTAGGATATTCTGGTAATTTTGGTATCAAGCTGAAACCATTAAAGTTAAAGACTTACTGTGAAATTGATTGGCCATCCTTTGGTGTGGAGTGGCCACCAGAGGGCAGCGTAGACCTGGCTTCCATCTGCCAAATGAGAGAAGTTTGCACCACCAACCCAGGCCATCCTAATCAGTTTCCATACATCCATAGCTGGTATGCACTGGCTTTGTGCCCACCTGACTGGCTCTGCTTCCATGTACAAAGAAATTCAGCTACAGTGCTGGCCACATGAACCACCAAACCAAAAGAGAAACCCCCAATTCATCAGACCTCTGAATAAGACACTGAGCCCCCACCCCCATATCTCCCACCTGTGAACTCATTGCCTCATGCAGGCAGTACAGGACCAGAGGCGCCACAGCCTTCCATTTATCTAGCCCTGCCACAGGAAGAGAATCAGGATCTCACTATGCCAGTAGCACCCCTTCCAGCTGAGGATCTCTTTCCACTAGCAACAACCCCTCCAACTGAGAAATAGGAAAGATCCCCAAACTCAGGCCACCAGACAACCAGAGGGGAACCAGTACCCCTCTATCTTCTGTGACAAATCTCTGGCCAGTCCCTCTCCAGGGCAGACTTAATTTATGGGACTGGCCTGATGCAGTATGCCTATCAGCCCCTCACCACCACCAACCTCCTGAACTGGTGTCACCATACTCCGCCATACTCAGAGTAGCCCTAAGCCATGGTAGATCTTTTGGCCACTATCATGCATAGTCACCAGCCAACTTGGGACAGTTGCCACAGCTGCTTATCCACCCTCTTCACCTCTGATGAGAGAAGGTGCATTTATCAAGCTGCCCAAGCCGGTTGATTACGCCCCCCCCCCACCAGCCAATCCACAGACATGGCAAACCCTGAACGATTTGCAGATGCTGCCCTCCCAAATGGACACCCAAACTGGGACCCCCAACATCCAAAATGGGATGGAATCCTTCATCCGAATGAGGCAAGCTGTGGTGGTTTGAATAGAATAGATGGCCCCCAATATATTCAGTTGTTTATTTGTTTGTAGTTTGCATCTCTAGCCATCTGGCTGGAGGCAATGCCACTGTGTGGATCTTAAGGTGTGGTGGTGGGTTTGAGATTTCAATCTAAAGATATGCAAAGTGTGCCTGGCTGGAGTTCCTGAAGTGTGCTGTGGCTTTTGACCTTTAGGCTTGTACTTCTCTCTCTCTGCTTGGTCCTGCGAAGGCAGGCCAGTTTCTTCTGCCATTATGGAACTTCCCCTTGATCTGTAAGCTTCAATAAATCCCTTCCTCCATAACTGTGCCTGGTCTGGAAGTTCATCTCAGCAAACCGGAAGCAGTCTGATACACAAGCTATCTTAGAAGGAACCTGAGCAAGCACATGGGGAGCCACCAATTTTACCAAAGTGAGTGAAGTGACTCAGAGGCCAGATGAGTTGCCCACTCAATTCTATGACAGACTGTGTGATGCATACAGATGCTTCACTCCATTCGACCCTTAGGCGTCGTAGCACTAATCTATGGTAAACACAGCCTTTGTCCAGGAGTAAGCTTTGGATGTGTGCTGAAAACTACAGAAGTTAGAAAACTTTAATGGAATGAATATCAATCAACTCATCTATATCACAGCCAGGGTGATGCCTAACCAGGAGGAAATAGCACACAAAGAAAAGGAGAAATACCTGGAAAAGAAGACAAAGATTATAGCACTAGCCCCCAGAGATGAGAGGGCCACTGATAGACCAAGGCTGCCACCTGCCAGTAGGGGAACCCATTACAGGTTAAAAAGAGACCAATGTGTATGCTGTAGGGAGAGGGGCCAATGGACAAATGAGTGTCCTAAGAGGAGAGAAGATCAAAGAATACAAGGTTATAAAGAGAGTAGGCCTGCCATGACTGCAGTTTCCAAGCAGACCTGCCCACCCAAGGTCAAAGATCCAGGATGGGAGACTGAATCTGACTGAGGGCGACTGGACTCAATGGCCACGAAGAGCCCATGGTCAAAATAAACCTGGAGGGCCAAGCTGTGGATTTTACTTTAGATACTAGCATGGCCATTAGTGCACTGACATTTCCCACTGGCAGGCTTACTAAGGACTCCATCATAATTATTGGGACTACAGGGACCACCAAAAAGTACAGATTTTGTGAACCGAGAGATTGCTCAGTAAAAGATCAGCAAATCTGCCACCGGTTCCTGTATGTGCCTGAAGCTCTGGGTCCCCTCTTAGGAAGAGACATGCTATCTAGGCTAGGCACCACATTAATGATGGACTTGGGCCCTGCCACCAACCCTGGTTCCCTGCCAGTGCTGACTTTGGAGGTCTGCCCTGAGCAAGAATGGAAACTGCACTCTGAGGCCCTGGCAGGAAACATTCAAAATTCATGCCAACTTATCTGGTATTTGGAGTGCTGTGCCAAGGTGTGGGACATACATAAGGAGATCGGCCTTGCTAAAGGCCGTCCACCTGTGGTGGTAACCCTCAAGAAAGGCAATACCCAATCCCTCTGGAAACCCAGCTTAGGATATCCCCCCACATCAAGAGATTCAAAGAAGGAGGAATTATGCAAGGTATTCAATATCCATGGAACACCCCGCTGCTTCTGGTAAGGAAGCCAGGGACCAATGACTATCAGCCTGTGCAGGATCTCCGCCTAGTCAGTGAGGCTACTGAGACTCTACACACAGTGGTCCCCAATGCATACACTCTGCTGAGTTTGATACTTCCCATGGCAGAAGTTTTCACTTGTCTGGACTTAAAGTATTCCTTCTTCTGCTTACAGTTAGCAGAAGCAAAGCAACCCTTGTTTCCTTTCAAGTGGGAAGATCCAGAAACCAGCACAAAAATCCAGTGAACATGGACACGGCTACCACAGGGGTTCAACCCCCACCCCCGCATCTTTCAGAAAGCACTGGCAAAAGAGCTAGAGAACTGCCAACCAGTAGGGTGCACTATATTGCAATATGTAGATTACCTGTTACTGGCCGCCCCCTCTAGAGAGGCCTATGAAAAGGGCGCCTATGAACCACTGCATTTTCTACAATAGGCAGGATATAAAGTATCCAAGAAGGCCCAAATCTGCAAGGAGGAAATCACCTACTTAGGATATCATCTCAGCTGGGGAAGGAGGAAATTGGGAGGATGGAAACAGGTGATTACTCGGTGCCCCTGCCCCAACACTAAAAGGCAACTTCTGGAACTTCTGGGGTCAACCAAGTTCTGCAGGATTTGGATTTCAGAATTTTTCACCATAGCAGCGCCCCTCCACCACACCCTCTGCGGATCTGCAACAGACCCCTTGGAATGGACATAGGAAGACAAAGCAGCTTTCAGCCAATTTAAAGAAAGATTGAATAAAGCACCCACATTATCCCTTCCAGACTTCACTTGGCCTTTCATCCTGTATGCACATGAAAAGAAGGGAGTTCGGCTAGGGGTGCTGACCCAGCAAATGGGACCATGGAATAGGCTGGTGGCATATTTGTCCAAATGACTGGACCCTGTGGTGGTGGGATGGCTGCTTTGCCTCTGGGTGTTGGTGGCCACTGTACTGCTGGTACAGGAAGCTGATAAACTGGTGTTGGGACAAGCCATTACACTCAGAGTTCCCCACCAGGCCACTTCTCTACTCAATGGGACAGCTAACTACTAGATGACTGGGGGTGAATGGCCCAATATCAGGCTATGCTGAGAGAGAATCCCCTGGTGCAAATTGAGGCAATGCAAACCGTGAATCCAATGACATATCTACCAGAAGACAAGAAGAGCCTCTCCATTTCTGTGAAGAGGTATTGGGAGAAATATTTTCTTCCCAGCCTGATTTGAAAGACAAACCACTCCCTAACTCAGATTAAGGAAAGGAGCTGAAGTTTACAACAAGGAGATTGCTGGACCAGCTATGTAGTGATTACTGCTAATGAGACTTTGGAGGAAGGAAGTCTTCTTAGTGATTGGTTGGCTCAAAGGTCTGAGTTGCATACACTCACCAGAGCCCTCCTGCTTGCAGAAGGGAAGCGAGCTATGATCTACACTGACTCAAGGTATGCTTTTGCCATGCTCCATATTCATGGAGACATTAACAAAGAGAGAGTATGATTAACCTCAGGGGAAAAGGAAATTAAAAACAGAGACCATATCCTCCAACTTTTGGAGGCAGACTTGGCCCCCAAGGCTATAGCAATAGTTCACTGCCAAGCTCACACTTGAAACTGACATAAAGTGAGCCCAACAAACTGAGTTACAGACCAGACAGCCAAGCAGGTAGCCCTCCTTGAGAAAGTGAATCATGCCTGTCCCCTTCCTTTGGGACTGAAAAACTGTGCTTTGCCCTCCCAGTCCTCCCAGGGCAACCCAAATACCACTTCAAGGAAAAGGAGGAAACATCGAAGTGGGGAGCAACTCAAAATTCAGAGGGGTGGCTGAACATCTAAGATGAAAGAATAATAGTTTCAGAATGTGCAGCACCTGGCTTAGTCAAACAGGTCCATAAGGTGATCAACCTGGGAAAAACAGCCTTGCAGGCCCTGCTACAGAGATACATGGTGGTCCCAAGACTGACAATGCTAGTTGAACAAGCTTGCAGATCACATCTGCAATGTGCACAGCACAATCCCAAGCAAGGGCCCTGAGCACTGCTGCTGCCTCAGGAACAAGGATCCTATCCATCTGAACCTTTGCAAGTGGATTTCATGGATATTCAGCCTAGTAAGAGCTATAGATACTTGCTGGTCTGCACTTTCTTGGGCTGTGTAGAAGCCCTCCCTACTTGTACAAAGAAAGCCCAAGAGGTGTCCTGCACTCTAGCTAGAGAAATCATTCGGTGCTTTGGAATCCCAATGAGCATGGGATCCAACAATGTTCCTGCTTTTGTCAGCATAATTGTCCAGCAAATATCAAAGGCAGTAGGACTAACATGGGATCTGCATACATGGTACCATCCCCAGTGCTCAGGCAGACTTGAAAAGATGAAGAGAACCCTGAAAACTACCATGGCTAAACATTGCCAGGAGACAAGCCTGACTTGGCCAGAAATCTTTCTGTTTGTGTTGTTCCAAGTACACTGCACACCTTCAAAATGTGGGTTTTCCCCTTTAGAAATCCTGTTTGGATGTCCTCCCCTATTGTTCCCGAGGGACTGTGATGACCTCTTGGAGAACAGACAAGCCCACCTCCAGTGGTTTCTAAAAGACTTGGTCAACACTGCAAAGGAGATAGCTGGACGCTTAAATCTCTCACCTCCCTCCATAACTCAAGGGTCCCTTCACCCCAGGAATCATGGAGATTGGGTCTGGATCAAGGTCCCTGTGAGGGGAAACCTGGACCCAAGGTGCGAGGGGCCATATCAAGTTATACTAGCCACTCCCTTAGCTCTTAAAGTTGCAGGTGTCAGGCCATGAATACACCATACACCTGCCAAAACTACCGCAGATCTGAGCCAGGAGTGGATACTGGAACTTCACCTGGACCAATCACTAAAGCTGACCTTGTCCAGACAACCTGGAGATGACCCTTGGGAATCAAATCTGGCTGTGGACAACCCTACTGTTCTTGAACCTGAACTGGCTGAGCAAACTCTACTCAGCCCTGCTGCTGGTGCCTCAGACTCATAAGCTAGTCTGGGAGGTATCCCTCTAGTATGGACTAGCACTAATCAACAAGACTAAGTGTCTCCTTCAGGGCCCTCGTCTCATCTCTTTCAGATAGTGTTTCTCAGGGGGATCTAAGAACCTGATAATCCTCCCTACCACAGCTCAGAAGTGCTGCAGTGTTGAGCCCTGCCCACATTACTACTATGGATGCACAGGAAATGATTGTATGGGCACATACCAAGGAACACTGAGGACTGTCGGTGGGGGGCATCCTGATCACACCTTAGATATTAGTCCTATGTGGACTTGACACTCCAGGGGCTTGGAAGGGAGCCCCTATAAAAAGACAAGGAGTCTTGGTGTCTGATAAAAATGCCTGTCCTGAGCTAGGGAAAACCAGAGTAAATCGAGAACTGACTATAGAGAGGCTGCAACAATGGGGCTCTCAAAACTTTGGGATGGGTTGATGTCTCAAAAGCCGTTGGCAGGGAGCACTGAGGTCACACTCAAGCTAATCATCAAGCCTGCCAATGTGTCACTACCTGTGAACAGAGTCAACATACTTGATCCCTGGGCCCCCCAGCCAAACCGACCCAGGAACCCATGAGAGGAACGCTAACCCTCCTAGGTTCAACCCAGATGCCACCTGATAAAAATGCTTCAACTGGCAAACAACAGTCATGTGTTGATAAGGCAAACAAACCTAGAGCTCAGGAAAGATTGCTGGATCTGCTTAAGAGCTAGCCAGATGTCCTACACTGGGGTAGGAATTACCAACCTAACTGTTCAACATGACCTAAGACAATTCAGCTACCAAAGATGGCAACTGTGTGGCAGGACCCTCAATACAGACTCTGGAGGAAACAAACTACGTAGAATGAAAGGACAACTGCACCAAGCTGGCTCTTAAGACTAGAACCTCAGACAGTACCTATTTTGCCTCTCAGGATGGTACTTATACTTGCTACCCAAGGGGCGATGGCAACATAGTCTTCTTGACCCCTGACTTAGAAATACTCCCAGGAAATGAGGTCTCTCAATACCTGTCTAGCCACTCCAGACAGAAGAGGAGCCCACTGGAGCAACTGCTATAGGGCTCCAATAGTTACAATATAGTTCACTATCTAATCGTATTAAAGAGGAGTTCAGCCTAGTCCAGCAAAACAAGATAGATTCCTTGGCCTCAGTTATGCTGTAGAAATGCAGAGGACTAGACCGGATGATGGCAGAGAAAAGGGGAATTTGTATTGTCATGTGGAAAAAATGTTTTTATGCAAATCAGTCAGGAGTAGTAAGACAAATGCCAGGCAACTCTTGGAAAGATTTAAGATGTGGGAGAGAGCTGGAATATCTTATTGGCAGAATGTCTGGAGCTCCTGGTGCCCTTGGATGGTACTCCTAGCTGGTTCTTTGTTTATGGTTTGCTTGGCTTTACTATTTGTCCCTTGCTTGATTAACATCCTGATTCAGTTCATCAGGAATCAACAGGCCATTAGAAGAGTCATAAGGGCTTATGAACGTGAAGAGGAGGGGATCTAACAGAACATAGCAATATTAAAAGATAACTTGTACTGGGTTACTGAGTGCCCCAACAGGCCAGAAGCTATCCACAAAGATAAGTCCCTGGTCACCCTTGAGCCACCCACAGGGAGAGACCAGGGAATAGAGAAATAAATTCCACATTTTCCCACAAGCCTTCACAGGGGGAAACCGAAGAACAGAGAGATAATCTTCTTGCCCACAAGGAACAACCAGGGAATGACGATAAATTGCCTGCCAGTACTGCAAGTTACTGATAGTTTCAGGCTGATTAGAACAGAAATTACAAGAAATTTAAACTGTGTAGCTTCCCGCTCATGCCATGTATGCTTCTGTAACCATGCTTGCTTGTAAGCAGAAAGATATAAAATCCCCACTTGCCTAAGCTCAGGGCTGATGCAATTACAGAGAGATCTGGGTGTTTGACCACTAGCAAGACCAAATATTCTCCTCTATCCAAAAGGCTCTGAGTCTCATTCAGGAAATTCCTGCAACATTCACAGCACTCAGGAGGCAAAAGCAGGAGGATTGTTGATTTCGAAGCCAACCTGGAAACAGAGTGAGTTCCAGGTCAGCCTAGAGACCCTGCTGTGGAAAAAAAAAAAAGACAGAAAAAAATTAAGAATGAAAGATTAAGATACCAAAAAATATGCTGGTATGATAGAAATTTCTGTACCTAGCATTTTATTTTAAATGTGTTTTTCAAGGCCTAATCTTTCCTAATTTCATTCCCTTCTTTTTACCCAAAACAAAATTTTATTTATTTATTTGCAAGCAGAGAAAGAAAGAGACAGAGAGAGAGAGAATTGGCACACCAGGGCCTCCAGCCTCTGAACACAAACTCCAGACACATGTGCTACTTTGTGCATCTGGCTTTACGTGAGTACTAAGAATTGAACCCCTCTCCAGCCCATTTTCTTTTTTCTGCTTCCAGTCTCCCCTTCTGTCCACCTGAGGCAACCACTTTTGAAGTCTTTCTGGATGGTGGTGTATAGCATAGTCCTCTGAATTGAAATACTCCCTCTTAGAAGGTAGAGGGACTCAAGAGGTCAAAAAAGTCTAGGAGAGTTGAAACTTAAAAGATCACAGGAACTATAACCCCAAGGTTATAGGAGCAGTCAACAGCTCTGACCAATTTTGTGTAGCAATTTTCTTTGAATTGAAACTACCTAGTGAGTAGAAGTTGGAGTCAAAAGCTCAACAAGTCTGGGAGAGTTAAAACTTAAGCCTCCTGCCTAAGGGTAAAAGGCAAACAACTGTTGGGGAAGAGGCTCTTCCCACCTGCCCTGTCAAGCTGCCTGTAAGTCTTGCAGTGTGCTTCAGATATGCAGTTTCCTTGATTTATCATTTATGCTGGGGTAGGCTTTTTGGTGATGCAGCTGTTTTTGAGTCACCCATGCTCCTGTAAGTAACCCCTCACCCTGCTCTGTAAGTAATCCCAATAAACTTGTTGGTTCACCAAAACTGGTACAATTGTATGTTGGTCTGTCATCTGAGGAATATCTGGGGTGAATAGATGTTTCCCATGACAGATGGGAAGTTACTGGTAATTGTTCACCCTAAAAATCTAATCTCATAAATAATAAGATTTATATAAAAATATAAGTATTTTCTCCATTATTTATAATGAAAAACAATGATACCAGTACTAAATGAACACTAATAAAGGGCCAGGAAAATAAATGAGAACTGTGTATACAATAGCTTATGAAGCAGCAAGTAAAATTTATGCATATTTTCAGTGTGTTATCCTTAAAGGCTGTAAATATCCATAATTTTGGTGAATGGAAACTTTTTTTCATACATCTCATAATATCATCTACATTCAATTCAATGTTAACATGTATGGTTTTATATTAAGGATAAATAGAAAAAGAATAAAGGGAAAATTGGAAATAAATGATTGGGATACTGGAGGTACTGTGTACAATGGTATACATGTATGAAAATTTAATGATCAAACCTATTTCATATGTGAACTAAAAAATTAAAAATATAAAAAATGACTAATGTGTTATACACATTTACTGTTTATTAATAAATGGGAGCAATAATTGGTCAAGTGGAAAAGAAAAATTAGTAGAGTTTATAGATATAATTAGGTAGTGAAGTAGGTAACTGGTTTATTTAGACTGTTCATGGCATTTGGTATCTTGGCTATTAGTTACTGAGCATTCTTTGTGCCAGCCCAATGCTGGATAGTAGTAGAGCAGAGGCCAAGACATGGCCTCATACCTCAAGTAGCTTTCAAGGTGAAGGAAATATCAGGCAAAGTTAAAAACATGATGAGCATTTGTATGTTATTTGTTTATATGTTATTATATTTATATTTAATACTCATTTTATAATGGCTGTTAAAGATATGAATCCAGTAGAAAATCAGAGAACAGGGCAATTGTGTTCTGCTGGTCTGATGGAGAT
Source organism: Dipus sagitta (assembly GCA_036346955.1). Classification (NCBI taxonomy): domain Eukaryota; kingdom Metazoa; phylum Chordata; class Mammalia; order Rodentia; family Dipodidae; genus Dipus; species Dipus sagitta. Next base: position 35,418,914 of record CM070776.1, read on the forward strand.
GCGCATCTAAGGAGGTGAAATGTGTTGTTATTATTTGTCTATAATATGCAAATAAGCCAGAAAAGGTCCAGCATATTTAAATAAAGGGCACTAGTTGGAAATTATGCAGATTGGTAAAGAGCTAGATTGATTCAGTTGTAATATTTTTGAAGAGCAAATCAAAGGGGCTACATTTCTGAAAGCCTTGGCTCAGGACTATGATTTAGGTTTGCATGCCATTGTACATAATGTTTTTAACTACACATTGCAAAACTAGCCTTTTACATATTAGAATCGTGAGTTTTTCAGCTGTGAAATGATTTTATTTTATTTTTCCTAGTCTTGGCTTAGTACTGTAGTACAGACAGCATTTGTGTATGAATCATACTTGGAATGTGGTAGTAATTCTAATCAAGTAATGGCTTTGTGATCAAACCAAACCTAGGATTCCTTATTTGTAAAACAAGTATATTAGTAGCTGTTCTGGACTTAATAGTGTAATCATTATCCTATGCTGAAGCCCTGGCAGGAGAGAAGGTATTCTAAAGAGAGACACCCATGCCCTTATTTCAGCTATCAGACTACCACCCTTTTTTACACTTCAATATTAGTGTGTTTAGCAGAAATTCTGAAATCTAGGACTTGAAGGTGACCTCCTCCAATGAAATGATACAAAAGGGTTCTATTCTACACCTATCAAAGGAGCAACTTTATGAACAAAGTACTCTGTGAGGCCCCAGTGGGTGGGATTCCTACAATCCCAAGGATGCCATTCTTTTCTCTTTCTCAGAATGGAAGATTTCTGTAATCACATTTTCTCAATTTGGAATCCAGATCCTCCTCTTCTCTCTAGGAAGGTTAGCCTATCTCAGTTAAATTTATATATGGTCCAGTCTTTGTCTCATGACTATCTGTAAATGGTAAGGTCAGGCACAGTGGGGAGGAAATTAGAACTCCCTCTGTGGCCAAACTACAAATAAATCCATTTTCCTTTATTTTTGTTTTATAATTCATTTGGAATATAGGTAAACAGAGCCAGTGAGTTTAGGAACCCAAGTGCCTGATAATAATAGATTTTCTTTGTTTTGTTTTATTATGTTTTGGATAGGGTCTTTATATGTAGCACAGGCTACCCTTGACCTTGCAATCCTCCGGGCATCAAGCTGGGATTATAAGCATAAACATGTACTGACAATTCTGGCTTCCTGGTGCTGTTAATGTGAAAAATGGTATAAATGTTACTGTGTTTTTTTTTTAATTTATTTGCAAGGGGGAGGGAGAATATGAATGAATGAATGAGTATTCCAGGGCCTCCTGCCACTGAAATGAACTCCAAATGTATGTGTCAGTTTGTGCATCTGGCTTTATGTGGGTACTGGGAAACTGAACCCAGACCATCAGGCTTTGTAAGCAAGTGTCTTTGACCACTGAGCCACTCTCCAGCCTGTATGTGTTATTCTTAAGGGAACAAATGAAAAAAGCAATGCATCATTTCTTCACCTCAACTCTGATCAATAGGTATGTATATCTAAGAGAAAGGAAGAATTTATAGATATTTTAACTCACTTGACATTAACATGAGAAAAGTCCAGAGGAAAGTTTGAGACACATAAGTGAATTTTTTCCAGACAGATGGATTTCAAGCTAATGTGTTGGGGTTATTTTGTATACATAAATTTACGATGGCCAACATCCTGTTTGGTTTTGGTTGATTGCTTCCAGGGCTGTATGAATTTAAAAAGAAAAAAAAAAAAAAACAAGTTGCCATGCTATTTACAATTTGCTGCTGGTGGGTAGTAATTCTTACAGATCCAAGGCTATCCCCAAATGAACTGTAAACTTTGCCCTTAATATTTTAGGATGGAATGACATTCTAAATTCTCTTGGCCCATGGTGCTTGCTTATCAGCATTTCTTTCATGACTGCTTGTTGCTCTTTTTGGAGAATTACCAGCAGAATGAGTCAGATCTTTTAGGTTTTCTTTATATAATGATCATCAGACATTTGTCTGGATCAGTTTAAGTATAAAGCTTTCCCTTTGTCATGACCATTCCACTGGATGTGATTTTAATTGGGTATCTTGTCAGTTTTATGAAGCTACCTAAGTGGACTAATTTCTAAATATAAAAATATAGTTTATATTGTTTCCACTCTATTTTGTCATTGGCTAACTTATAAGATAGCAAGATAATTGTATTAGAACATATGTTTCTGTATGGATATTGAAGGATATTTCAATGTACTTCCTTTAAAGATACCAGGGTAATTTTTTCCACTAATCCCAAATCATAAGTGAGGAAGCCTCCAAGCAGATTGTCTATTTTTATGTTAGTGATACCATTGCTTATGTAACTAATTATGTTTCTTGGCATTGGATACCAAGAGGTATATATTTTCTTTCATCAGTGTTACAGAATGTTTCAGCCAGAATGTTTTTACAAACTTGAATTGTATTTTTGGCTTTTTTATTTTTATTTTTGCCATATTTTCTTGAAATGCTTTGTATTTTAAAAATTTATATTATTTTCCTTTCTTTTTAAATTTTATTTCTTTATTTTTATTTTTTTATTAATTAGTTTTATACTCAGTAAATACAGTCAAGTTGGTACCATTGTTAGGCTCATCCATGTCCTACCCCCTCCCCCTGGCCCCTCCTTGTTGAGGTATATGGGTCATGCATTGTGGTGTCTCTGTGTATCATAACCCAACATGTGACTCTGACATTCTTTCCACCCCCTCTTCCGCAAAATTACCCCAAGCCATGTTGGGTTCATTTTGGGTCTGCTTCAGTGATGAGGTCTTGGGAGCATCTGTGTCTCAGGATATCTGATTTGGTAGGAGTTTATAATTCTCTGTGTCGATCTCCTTCACCCTTCTTCTGGTACCCAGTTCATCAAGAAAACAGCACCCTTGCTTGTTTCGCCAATTATTCATAGTTTCAGCTGGGGCCTTTTTGAGGTATGATGGGGTGGTCCTCTCCTTAGGATCTGTGTCTATCTGAAAAAGAGAAGCAGATTCTCCAATGGAGAATAAAATTAGCACCAGACCAATGGGATAACCCATATTTTTTTATAGAGAACTTAATAGGTGTAGGCCCTCTTGTAGCCCATGATTGGTACTAGCTTGATAATGGAGAGCGGGCTCATGTTTGGATATGGTTCTGACTTGTTTCCCAGCTTCAGCTATTCCACTGAGCAGATCAGTTAGCCAAATCAAGAGCAGTTGGTTTCCCACCATGGTTGTGCATCACTATTGCACAAGTGTGAGCGTCACAACAGGTTATTTGCTGCTAAGTAGGTTAGACCATGAGTTGCTTGGATAGATATTGGTCATATTCCCCCAGTAGCCCATGTAGCACCTTCTACCACTAGACGTGCTGACTGTCTGGGGACTGACTCTCTTCCAGCTTCCAGCCATGTCACTCCATGTTATGTGTCAACCGCATATGGTGTCTATAGCAGTAGGGTCTTACCACTAACCTTTGGTGGGTCATCAAGTACTCTGACAGAAATCTGTCTTTCTTTTACTAAACCTCCTGTGTCTGTCTGATCAAAACCTCATTGTGGATGGTAGCCACCTGCTGGTAGTGGGAGTTACAGGTCAGTGCCCACTAAAAGAAGGAAGAAAAAGATAACTAATATAAAAGAGTTAGAAGGAAGAGAGAGAGAAACTATAGAAGATTAAGGTTAGTCTTGATCCTACCCTCTCCAGTGCCTTGTGACTCAGGTGTTCCCTCTAAGGGCCTGGTGAAGGTTCAACCATTTGGTCTGCCTTTTAGGATGTAGAATTTTATGCTACCATTGCTGTTTGGGTCTGGATTTGTGTCCTCCACCCCCTCCCTTGCCCTCCTCTACCACCCCAACAACCCTATTGTCTAGTCCTCGAGATGCTTTCTGGGTATGTCAGCATATTGGGTAGATTCAGGTTAGGTGCTGTAGATGAGTGAGACTATGTGGCGAATATCTTTCTGTGATTGGGTAAGTTCACTGAGAATGGTCTGTTCCAGGTTCAACCATTTTTCTTCAAATTTCATTGTCATTTTTTTCTTACTGCTGTATAGAATTCCATTGTATAGATATACCATATCTTAGTTATCCATTCTTCTAGTGATGGGCATCTGGGTTGATTCCTGCTCTTAGCTATTATGAATTGAGCCACTACAAACATGGTTGAGCAAATCCCTCTGGACTGAGGTTTAAAGGTTTTAGGATACATACCCGGTAAGGGAATAACGGGGTCTGTTGGTAACTCTATAGTCAGCTTTTTTGGAGTCTCAATATTGCATTACAAAGTGCTTGCACCATCTTACATTCCAACAAACAGTGAATGAGGGTTCCTATTTCTCCACATCCTCACCAGCATTTATTTTCATTTGATTTTTTAATGTTTGCTATCCTTACTGGGGTAAGGTGGAATCTCATAGTTGTTTTAATTTGCATTTCCCTGGTGATTAGGGATAATTAACATTTTCTTAAGTGTGTGTTTGCCATTTGTATTTCTTCTCTGAAAACTGCCTCTCCAGTTCTTTGCGCCATTTTGTGACTGAGTTGTTTGCTTTTTATTGTTTAGGTTTTTGAGTTCTTTGTAGAGTCTAGAGATGAGGCCTCTGTCAGTTGGATAATCAGCAAATATTTTCTCCCATTCTGTGGGTAATCTATTGGTTTGCTTATTGTATGCTTGTCTTGAAACTCTTCAGCTTCATGTGATCCCATTGGTTGACTGACTGTTTAAGATCCTGTGCTACTGGGGTTTTGTTCAGGAAATCTTTTTCCATTCCTATATCATGGAAAGTTCCTCCTATATTTTCTTCCAGTAGTACCCGAGTTTCTGGTCTTATATTGAGGTCTTTGATCCATTTGGACTGGAGTATATTGCATGGCAAGATGTGTGGATCAAGTTTCAATTTCCTGCATATGGCTATCCAGTTTGTCCAGAACCATTTGTTGAAGATGCTGTCTTTTTTCCAGCCTATATTGTTAGGGCCTTTGTTAAATATCAAGTAGCTATAGTTGCTTCACCCAAAGTCCAGGTCCTCAAGTCTATTCCATTGGTCTATACTCCTGTTTTTATGCCAGTACCATGCTGTTTTTATTACTGTGACTTTGTAATATAGCTTTATATCTGGTATGATGATGCCTCCAGAGGTATTTCTTTTGCTGAGGATATCCAAGGCCTTCTGCCTTTCCATATGAAATATGAGATCATTTTTTTCTATCTCTGTGAAGAACAATGTTGGGATTTTAATTGGAATTGCATTAAATCTGTATATTGCCTTTGGTAGGATTGCCATCATCACAATGTTAAATCTGCCTATCCAGGAGCATGGGAGGTCTTTCCATTTTCTCAAGTCTTCCTCAATTTTTTTTTTTATGTTTTCATTGTATAGATCTTTCACTTCCTTGGTTAATGTTATTCCAAGGTATTTTTTTGGTGTTGTTGCTATTGAAAATGGGACTATGTCCCTTATTTCTTTCTCTGTATCTTTGTCTTTTGAATATAGAAAGGCTACTGATTTTTGTGCATTGATTTTGTATCCTGTTACTTTGCTATAGGAGTTAATCACCTTCAAATGTTTTGGGATGGGGTCTCTTGGGTCTCTTATGCATACAAAGCGTATCACTTTTGTTTCCTTGTCCTGTCTTATTGCTTTAGCTAAGACTTCCGGCACTATATTGAAGAGCAGAGGTGAGAGTGGACACCCCTCTGTCTTGTTCCTGATCTCAATGGGAATTCTTCTAGTGTCTTTCCATTAAGTATTATTTGGGCCTTAGGAGCTTTGTATATTGCCTTTATTTTGTTAGGATATAAACCAACCATGCCATCTCTCTCCAATGTTTTGATCATGAAGTGATGTTGTATTTTATCAAAAGCCTTTTCCGCAACTGTCGAAATGATCATGTGGTTTTTGTGTTTAACCTTGTTTATGTGGTGCATTACATTGACAGATTTCCATATGTTGAACCACCCCTGTGTTCCTGGGATGAATCCCAGTTGATCAAGGTGGATAATGCTTTTGATGTGTTGTTGGATTCGTTTTGTGAGGATTTTCTTCAGGATACTTGCATCTAAGTTCTTCAGGGAAGTAGGCCAATACTTTTCTTTTTTTCTGGCATCTGTGCCTGGTTTTGGAATAAGGATATTAGCTTCATAGGAGGAGTTGGGGAGTTTTCCCTGTTCTCCAATTGTGTGGCACAGTTTGAGAAATATTGGTTTGAGTTCTTCCATGAAGGTTTGATAGAATTCAGCTGAGAAACCATCTGGTCCTGACCTCTTCTTTTTGTGAATGTCTTTTATTACTGTTTCAGTGTCAATGAGTGTGATAAGTTTGTTTAGGAGATTAATCTGCTCTGAGTTTAGCTTTGAAAGATGGTATGTGTTCAGGAATTTATCCATTTCCTCCACATTATCCAGTTTTGTAGAGTAGAAGTTTTTGAAGTAAGTCCTGATGGTTCTCCCAATTTCACTTTTATCTGTTGTGATCTCTCCTTTGTCATTTTGAATTTTGTTAATTTGGAGCGTCTCTCTTTTTTTTTTTTTTTTTTTTTTTGCTTGATCAAATTGGCCAGGGGTGTGTCAATCTTATTTATTTTTTCAAAGAACCAGCTCTTTGTTTTGTCAATTTTATTAATTGTTTTCATAGTTTCCAATTCATTAATTTCTGCTATGATTTTAATTGTTTCTTTCCTTCTGGAGCTTTTTGTGTTGGATTCTTCTTGCTTTTCCAGTGCCTTTATGTGGGCGATTAGGTTATTGATTTGGGATCTCTCTGTCTTTGTTATGAAAGCATTTAGTGCTATGTATTTTCCTCTGAGGACCACCTTCATTGTGTCCCATAAGTTTTGGTACTATGTGTTGTCATCATCATTCATTTCTAGAAATTTTTTCAATTTTATTATTTATTTCATCCACTAACCATTTATTGTTTAAAAGTGTGCTGTTCAGTTTCCAGGTGCCAATGGGATTCTTGGTGGGTCTTTTGTTGTTAATTTCTAGCAATATAGCATTGTGATCTGATATCATGCAGGGAATTATGTCAATCTTCCTAAATATATGGAGGCATGCTTTGTGACCCAGTGTATAGTCTATTTTAGAGAATGTTCCATGGGCTGCTGAGAAGAATGTGTGGTCTGTGGATTTGGGATGGAATGTTCTGTAGATGTCCGTTAGGTCTAAGTGATCTATGGCTTTGTTGAGCTCTCTTATTTCCTTGTTGAGTTTCTGTTTGGATGATCTGTCTATTACTGATAATGGTGTATTGAAGTCTCCAACTATGATGGTGTTGGTGCTTAATTTGTTTTATTGTCGAGTAGGTTTTGTTTTATGAACTGTAGTACCCCATGTATTTGGTGCATACAGATTTATGTTTGCGATATCCTCTTGATGGATTATTCCCTTGATAAGCAGGAAGTGGCCTTCTTTGTCTTCTGCATTATTTTTGGTTTGAAGTCTGTTTTATCTGATATTAATATAGCAACACCTGCTTGTTTCTTATTCCATTTTGCTTGGAATATTGTTTTCCACTGTTTCACCCTGAGGAGCTGTCTTTCTTTAGTGGTGAAATGGGTTTCTTGAAGACAACAGATTGAGGGGTCCAATTTTCTGATCCATCCTGTTGTCTGTGTCTCTTGATGGGTGAATTAAGGCCATTAATATTTAGGATAATGACTGTGAGGTTTGATTTGATCCCTGCCATATTGTGTTGGGTATATATGGTTTGGTGTTATCATGGACTTTGATGATTTTTGTGCCTTCTCTGAGTTTGGTTATTGTGATCTGCTTCTTGTAGGCACTTGAGGTTGATTATTTGCTTTTTCTTTATGGAGAATTTCCTGAAATACTCTCTGTAGGTTTGATTTTTTGTTCATATAGTTGTAAAGCTGAGTTTTGTCATGGAAAGTTTTTCTTTCACCATCTATTATGAGGGATGCTTTTGCTCGGTAAAGTAGCTTGGGTTGGAAGCCATAGGTTCTTAGACTTTGCAGTGTTTCATTCCAGGCCCTTCTTGCTTTCAGGGTTTCCATTGAGAAGTCTGAAGTGATTCTGGTGGGGTTACCTTTAAAAGTGATGTGCTGTTTTTCCCTAGCTGCTTTTAGGATTTTCTCTTTGGTGTCAATGTTTAGAGTCTTAGTGACAATATGTCTTGGAGAGTTTTTCCTTTGGTGCAATCTGTTTAGAGTTCTCTTAGCTTTTTGAATCTTGATGGGCTTTTCTTTTGAGAGAGTGCAAAAGTTTTCTTTGATTATTTTGTTAAATAAGTTCTCCATGCCTTTGGTCTGAATTTCTTCACCCTCAGGTATTCACATGATCCAGATATTAGGACGTTTAAAGGTATCCCACAATTCCCTCATATTCTGTTCACAGAAATTTTTGAACTTACTGAAACTTTTGAACTTTTTGAAACTTTTGAACTCTTGAGGTGTTTCTTCTGTCTTGTCTTCCAGATTAGAGTTTCTATCCTCCATATGGCTGACTCTATTCTTGAGAGTTTCTAGAGAGTTTTGGACTTGTCTAATTAGGTTTGCATTTTCTACCATTTTTCTATGTTTAGTTTCTTTCCCTCTGTCAAGCTCCCTTTTCACATCATTTTCTAATTTTCTTGATGCTTCTTGGAATTCATCCTTGCCTTTGTTTATGTTTTCATTTAGCATCGCCAGTTGATTTTTGAGGTCCTCTTTTTTTTTCACTCTCCTTCATATCTCTTAACTGTCTTTGAACTCCTTCCATTTTCTTATCTATTAGTCTATTATTTCTTATTAGTTTATTATTTCTTATCTATTGGTCCTTTGTTGCTTTTCTGCAAGTTCTACCAGTAGCTTGGTCAGGGTTACATTGCTCCTAACTTCATTTTGGTTTTCTGATCCTAATGTCTCTTGTATGTTTTGGTTAGAGATGTTCATTGTAGGACTGGGCGATCTTACTGGATTTACTTGCATTTGATTTTTCATGTTATTTTTTTTGTGCTGTGGTTGCCCATCACAGTGTATGGGCTGGGAGAATAGGACTGTGGTCTCGATGGGCGGGGGAAGTGGTGCCTCTTGGGGGAGTTGGGCTGAGCTCGCTGCAAGCAGTTGGGCAGAGTGGTCCTGAGGTAACATGTGGGTGGGTGGATCAGCCTGTGCTCATGCACAGCTGTTAGCTGAAGCAGCCTGAGGCCAAATGCTGAAGCGTTCTGAGCTCTCACTTGGTGGAATGACAAAGAGCCTGAGCTCCTGCATGGCAGGGGTGCCAAAGTAGCCTGAGCTCTCAAGCATTGATTTGCTGAATTCTACTACTAATCTATAGTCCAAGCCGTATAATAATTTTGGGAGGATGCTGAGTATTGAACCTAGCAAAACAGTCTTTATTGAAGCAACTGTAAATCTTGTTTATTTAAGAACTCCATCCTTCAAAATATACATTATTTGCAATTATGGCTAGTGTTTTAATTGTTTATGTCAGACCATTAAATTTTGGTTCTCATTAGCTTCAACGTAATATGCTTAAGTATTTCATTACAGATTTGTTAGATACTGATGTAACAGTAATACATGTCATTGAAAATCACTTTGATTTTAAGACCTCAGAGGTGTATTAGATTTGTCTCATGCAATTTGTAACTATTACTCCATATCCCTTAACTTTTTTTTGAGGCAAGCCCAATAGACTGGTCTTTATTATTATAGAGAGAGAAAAGGCATATCATGCCAGGGCCTCCAGCCACTGAAGTTGAATACCAGACTCATGTGCCACCTTGTGCACATATGCGACCTTGTGCACTTGCATCATTGTGCGTCCAACTTATATGGGATCTGAAGAGTTGAACATGGGTCTTTAGGCTTCACAGGCAAGCATGTTAACTACTGAGCCATTTCTCCAGCCCTCCATGTCCTTTTTGTAGCATGCATATACAGTGGAGAAAATTTTACATATGATAATATATGTCTTCTAGTTTAATTGCTTCTGTTGGACTCTTGAGTTTGTTACATATGACTCTTCTTATTTAAAAAATTAGAATATCTTAACTTTTTCTATGACTGCATTTAAAACACATCAGTTTGTTATATTCTGGGGTAAAATCATATACTGTGATTATGTCCAAAATATTAAAACCAAAACCACATTGTTTATTAATCTACTTTTTCATGCACATATGGTGTCCATTATGCATTGGTCCTGTCCAGCAATATTAACTTTCTTTAACCTATTGTTCTTCTATCTGAAGAATCTTATTAAAATTTAATAAGTAAACTAAAAATAAACAGCTAATATCACAGTACATTTACTCCTAAAAGAACATAAGAAATTAAAACCTAATGTAGGCTTGTGAGGTTAAAGGAAGGGTTCATATATACTTACAGACTATTAAAGTGTATGTATAGTACCTGTTTTTGTCCTTGTGATATAAGGGTACTACTTAGAGGTGATATGTTATTCTATTTGCAGAATATTTACTCTTTTAGCCTAATAGCACTGAACTGCCCTAAATAACACAGCACTATAGAACAAGATGAAAGACCATAAATGCCCTATCTTTTCCTCAGAAAACCTTTCTGGATAGTGATTAAGGTTAACATGATTCATGTGATATTTTCTGTATTGTGGCTTGCTTAAAAGATGTGAATTCTACCCACAGGCATTGTCTTCATGATACCCCCCATCTCATTTTTGCTTTAAGGGTTCCATTTGCCTTGTAGCTTTTCTAGTTTTCCATCTCAAAACATTTGTTGATTTAGAAGAAATACTGGACCGTGTTCTACTAGGTATTTTAATATTATTTTTTATTATTAGTTATTTTTCTTTTCTTTTTAATAATTGTTCTATTGCTCAAAGTCATTTGTTTTTACAATATCATAAGGAGCTCATTAGTTTAGAATATTATCTTTTGTTGATCTTAAAAGTATATGCTTCAGTAGACAAAACCTGAAGCACACAATGTATTTTTATATTAAGATGGTTAAGAGGTTAGTATACAGAAAATTTTTCAAATTTATCGCTCATTGGGAAAATACACAACATGATACCACCTCCTTCTGCCAGAAGATTAAAAAAGCCAATACTACAGATCTTCTGAATGCACATAAATTGGACCTTTGCTTGCTGCTGCTTGAATTATAAATTGGTACAACTACACTAGAAAACTATTTAATACAAGTAAATAAGTAATTCTAGTTCTAGGCTTTACAAAAATAGATATAGAGGTTAATTAAAAGATGTTTATAAGAATGTATTTATAATAAATCTAAATTTGAAGTAACTCAAATGTCAACAGCAGAAAGAATAACATATCTAACATGGTATCAGTTGTGAGAATGAACTCTCAATATATATGATGTACATCAATCTCACCAACATGATGTTTAGCAAAAGAACTTTTATTTAAATATGTGCATATTATGATGACATTCATGTGAAGTTCAAAAGCATGCAAAAGTAAATTGGGCATGTTGGCTTTTTTTTTTTTTTTTTTTTTTTTTTTGGTATCCCAGTCCTTGGCTAGGCAGGGGAGGGAGGTAGAAGCAAAAGGATTGTGATTTTTGAGGCCAGCCTGGGTTATATAGTAAGTTTAAGGATAGCTCAGGTTATGTTATTCTTTCTCAACAACTCCCTTCCCCAAAACATGCAAAACTAACCTATGGGTATAAGGAAACATCCTAATCAGCCTGATAGCTACGCTTGTTGTGAGGAAGGTACTGGACAAAAGGAGCAATTCTGGGGTGCTAGCAAATTTCTGATCAGTACCTTGAACTGGATGTGATGGTCACATGGGTGTGTTTATTTTTGTGAAAATTGAACAAGGTTCATTCATGACTTTTACACTTTCCTCTGTTACCAATCAACTGGCTGGGTACTTTTGCTCTACTCAGAAATTGTGAAGAGGCAAGGAGTGGCTCTTCTGTTGTTGGCAATACTAGGCTATTCAGTGCCAAAGGCCTAGGGGTAGACTAGCATACCTAGGAGCTTATAGTACAAAATCCTGAAAACCAGAGACTTATTGTTCCATGCTTTAGATGTCAGAAACTTACAGTTCAAACCAGTGACCCTGGCATCTCACAACTATTATAATCCTTGGCTTCTAGCAAAAGTGAATGCTAAGAGCAGTTAGCATCTGCTAGTGTTAAATTGGAATGTTGGGACCATTAGCCACTATAGTGTCTGGAGTTATAGCTCTTGAGCCTTGGGTTTTGAGAGCTTTCACATCTATAGTAACTAATGCTACAAATTCTAGGTCTAGAGTGTTGAGACCCTTGACCCTTGACATCAGTTAATGTTACAACTATAGTACTGAGATCCTTGGCATTTAAAGATATGCAGTTCCCTGGAAGTCTTCCATTGACTTGTATACACAGTTTCTTATCTGAAGCTCTTCACATACTACTTTGGCTTTGCTACCCATTGCTTCCTACCCTGATTACTCTCTGAAACTCTTCATCTACCCTCTAGACACTAATTGTTACTGCCTTTAAAACTATTTATTTATTTTTATTTGAGAGAGAGAGAGAGAGAACACCAGATAGAGACACACAGAGAGAATGGGTGTACCAGGGCCTCCAGTCCTACAAACGAACTAACGCATGTGCCACCTGGTACGTCTGGCTTATGTGGATCCTGGGGAAATCTAACCTGGGTCCTTTGGCCTTGAAGGCAAGTGCCTTAACTGTTAAGCCATCTCCCCAGCCCTGTTACTTCCTTTTAATGGGGTTAATGTTGCAACACCAGGGAGGCAGTAGTGAAAGGAATATACCAACTACCTTTGAAAGGCAAAAAATTTATACCATCTGACATTACTTTGAAAGTATTCTCCTGCTTAAATATGTATAAACACTAAAGCTCTCTCTCTCTCTCTCTCACTCACTCACTTACACACACACACACATTCACCAGGTGAGAGGACTAAAGACTAGAGCAGCAGTATATAAAGTGGAAGGAGCAGGTTAAATCCTGGCAACAGAAGAAGCAGGAATAGATCACCTGAAACATGGAGAGTTTGGGGTTTGAAGCCCTATATCTTTCTAAGGAAAGCTTCTTGTTAAAACCAGATTCTGATCTAGATAACAAGGTGAGGTGATTATAGGCAAATATTGAGTTTTTGCCTCCTTGGTTTAATCTTTCTCAGGAAGATAGTGGTCCCAAATGACACCTCTTAATTCAATGACGCCAACCTCTGGAAAAGCAATTCCTCCTAGGAAACCTTGCTCCACAGCTCTTTTGTGGTTCCCACTACTAAAAAAACTGCAATAGGCTTGCTTCTTTTCAAAGAGACGATTAAATATTAAAGAAGGACAAGCAGTACATAAATTTTAAAAAAGTCTTGCCAGATGTATCTAGTATATCTGATATCACTGTTCCCAGCCAACTTACTCTCATCCCTTAGTACTCCTTTGCTTTCAGTGGCCACAGATCTCCTATTAAAATGTCAACTCAGCTACATCACTTCCTTACTTAATTCTTTCATGTCTTTGTTGCAGAAATTCTCTGGAAAGATCACTCCAATGCCGGTATGAGTGAAAGTATAGGAGTTTATTTACCTGGGAGCCAAAGAGCTTGGGATAGCTCTCCAATGAAGTTTACTTACCCCAAGCTGAGATTTTATTTCCATTTTATAGTTTTCATAGCCAAAGGGAGGGGTAAGTGAACAAACAAGACATGGAAATTTGCATATCAATCATTTGTGTAGTCAGGCCACCCTAACAATGAACTTCCATTTTACTTTTAGCCTAAACTGTTTTCCCTTCTTATCATCCCTTTGGGCTCTTTCTGGGCAGTATTCTCTTTGGGATTTTTCCATCTGCTGACAAAGATATGTTTAGCTCCTCAGCAATTAACTCTTATAGTAACTCATTTCAACCTTTAGCTTCTTTTCTATTAATCTTCACTTGATATGGACTGCTCTTTATATTTACTTTATTATGCTTAAGTTTTTTTGCATGTGTGTGTGTATATGTAGAATATGTGTAGTATGGTGTCTAATGTATAGTGTGTATATATGTGGTATATGGACATGTGTGTACAGATGTGCAAGTATCATGTGTGTGCATGGGAAGGCCATTGGGTGGTTGTCCTTCTCTATTGCTCTTCAGCAATTTCCTTCAGAGAAGATCTCTCCCTCATCTCAGAGCTTCCAGGTCTTTTTTTTCTTTTTCTTTTTCTTTTTTTTGCCAGTCCCTGGCTTACAGAAATGTGTAGTCAACCCCAGTTGTGGGTTCTGCAGCAGTTTCAGGCCCTCATGTTTAAGCAGCAAGTGCTCTTAAAGGCTCAGCTATCATCTCCTCAGCCTTTTGTTGTAGTTTGTTGCTTTTTTTCCTGGAATGAGAAAGTTTTTATAATTAAATTTGCATAATGATTATTTTTATTTTTCTCATTTGGCGTAGTTTACAGTGAAAACTTTGATATTTGGGGAAAGTGATGGGTCTTCCTATAAATATAATATTTCATCTTTTTCCTAAAGCTATCCCAGAATAGTTTTACCTAAAGGGTTGGGTAACTGGACTTCAAACTGGGTTTCTGACGACTACATATACCAGCTACTTCAAAGAGAAATCCCAGTTACTGGGACTACAGCTTCTGTCCTAATTCAACAATTAACGTATTTTATAAAATGGTGTTTTTCATAAGATTTTTGTGGGAACTCTGGCTGCTTTCAAAAGAAAATTGAGTGACGAGAAAATATTAGATGATTTCTAAAGATCATTTTAGCTCCCAAATTCTGAGAATATATCCCCTTCTGTCTTGATTCACTTTATGTTAATTTTGTTTCATATAATTAAAGGCTTACTAGAAAATAATAGGATTTAAGTTACTAGAGGATTCAGCAGTTATCCTGCCCAGTTTCCCAAAATGAGCTCCAAAGAATTAGATTCCTGAGAAATATCACTTAAAACAAAAGGCCAAATGGATTGAGACTATATTTTTGTCACATTTCTCCTTGTTATTTTAAAGGCTCTGAGAAGTCTTTTATAACAAGGCAAGCTTATGTCAGCATTTCCTATATTTGTTTGATCAAAGACCTTTGCTTTTTAGTAGCATCCTGTAGAATATTATTTAAGAAATACACATAGAGGTCAGCTCTTTCATTTTGCAAAGAACTTGAAATAGAAAGCTGTTTAACAAGTAATACACAGCTAGTTATCAGGTCTCAGTCTAGCATTTATTTTGTGAATGCTCTTTCTTAAATTATATATCTCATAAACTTACTTCTCATGTGTGGATGCTTGGTTTCATATCGGGAACATGACAATTATCTAGGAAATAGTAGCTGTGTGATTGAAACTTGTAAGAAAATAAAGAATTTAAGTATGAATTGGCTTCTCTGTATATGTCCTTTTTCTCCATCTTCTGTAAAAAGAATTTCTGTTTCCCCTATACATTCTCCCTCTGCAGTTATGATTTGTTTTTCTCCAAACTTTTTTGTTGTAAGTTGTCCAAGAACATTGATTCATACTCTTTATTGGAAATGACACTGTGGGCTGCTCTGCCTCAGGGATAATTTGATTAAGGGCCCTGCTATGTGACACCATTCAGGAAAATGTTACACTGTAAAGGGCATTGGATTGTCGCAGAATGATATTGAAGAAAGGAAGAGACAGGCAAGTTAATAACATGCTAGCCTGATTATTAACATTGGGCCTTTGACATTTTTGCCTGTCATAATTTGTTTGTATCACTGCCTTTCTAAGAGATAAGCATATGAACAATTTGATGAGTTTTATTTGGCAAGGGCAAAACTAATAAGAGATAAAGAAGGTCATGGTAAGTTGATGTAAATCTCATAAAGCTTTCCAGAATACTGTTTTTGTCCTTTGAGATTAGGTATCTGTGATACAGAAAACAGTTTGTAGGGAAGCAAGGTTAGAATGCAGTGAAATGAAACATTCACATTGACCACACCAGCTGTAATGGTGTGTATCTGATGTAGTGAGTCACCATCTATGAATCTGACTGCTATGTGCTCTGCTTTGTACAGGGGATCGTCATCCAGGACCTACTGAGGCCACAGAAAAAAATGGGAAGGGGTAAGTTTCTCTTTCCTGTTAAGTGATATAGATTCCATAGTAATCCACTGTAGCAATGACATTAAATTTGAGACTCAAAGTATGCTTGTAAATGCATAAATTGCATTCCCTCTCTGGGCTATAAAGTTTTTCTTTGAATCAGGGCTGTGGAAAGAAAGTCTGATATACCACATGTTGCTCTCTGGGCCTGTGTGTATGTATCCTGCAGGATTGGGAAACCAACTTAAATTTGACTTTATATTGTTCTGCCCAAGTCTTAATTTCATGACAACTGTTGGCAAAGTTACTCATATGCCTCAGTGGTTTCTTAGTTTTGTTGATAGTAACACACACAAGAAAGGGTTCCACTATATGCTATCATTGACAGTAGTAAAATGTGAATCTATGAGGTTGATTTGTAAATGATTCTAATTTCTCTTAAGATGGGAAATGGTGCAATTACCTTCTCCTTGCTGGGACAAAACGCCTGACCAAAAGCTGCTTATGAGACAAAAAGGTTTATTTCAGGCTTACAGTTTCAAGGGGAAGCTTCATCCTCATAGAGGCACATGGCTTCCTTCATCATATATCCACAGGAGCAGAGGGAACCCAGCAAGCACCAGCAAGTACAAGATGGCTTTGAACACACAGTGGTCTGGAGACAAGATCTACAGCCCAGTGTTTCACCTCCTCCAGCAGTGCTCCATAGGCCAGAGATTAAGTAGGAAGCTTGGTCAAAAATACCTGAAGCTGGGTGTGGTGGCACACGCCTTTAATTCCAGCACTCAGGAGGCAGAGTTAGGAAGATCACCTTAAGATCAAGACCACCCTGAGACTACATAGTGAATTCCAGGTCAGCTTGGGCTAGGGCAAGACCCTACCTTGAAAAAAAAACACAAAAATAATACCTGAGGCTAAGGGGACATTTATATTCAAACCACCACAGGAAAGCTAGGCATTAAGAACCATTACATGAATTCTTTGTGTTTATTTTTGCTTTCTCACAATGCTATTTATGGACAGTGGAAAAGAGAGAAATTTAAGGTCATTTCCTTGTTAATATGGGCTCTCCACCACAGTAACTTTATATATAATTCTAATCAGTATAAATCATAAAATAAGAGTGCCATAAAGGACCTTGTATAAAATTTTATATGGTATAATACTAGGCAGAGTCAAAGACCTGAATTCAAATTCACACATGTACTACCTCAGTCAAATCTCTTAGCCTCCCTAAACTGATTTCTTGATCTCTGAAGTGAAATTAATGCATCCTGAACTTCCAGCCTCAGGAGGTTTCAGTTGACATAATGTGATAAAACATGTGAGTATTCAGAACTGTAAGTTATAATGGAATAGAGCAGCCATGTCAGCTTATTGCTATCCTTATAGAATAAGTGTGTGTGTATAACCAAGGAACCTAACCATGTCCCCAACTTATCAAGACTCAGTGTAAGGAAAGATGGTTTACAAAGAGAACCACAAATCTCTATGCTCTGACTCACTGCTGAACTACACTCTGTTGAGGCCACTTCTACATGTTAATACTAAGCATAAGGCTTCATATTTTCAAACAGGATATGAATCTTCAAACATATATGCCTTATACAGTGTTACTCTCATAATGTACTATCTAATTTTATTTGATAGCTCCATGGTTTATATAGTTATGTGAGAACATACATTTAAAATAATTTTTCTATTTTCTTGCCCTTGTGTCATATGCATAGATGTGTAGTTTAGATGCTATCACTAGCTAATTATAAACATTTATGGTGATAATTTTATAGTAGTAATACAAATATGCTTAGGGCTGATACCTATTTTTTTTTCCTGGCAAGTGTTTTCCACCAAAAAATAAAATTAAATAAAAAGGGCTGGAGGGATGGCTTAACAGTTAAGGTAATTGTCTGCAAAGCCAAAGGACCCAGGTTCAATTTTCCAGGATCCATGTTAGCCAGATGCACAAGGGGTGCATGCGTCTGGAGTTCGTTTGCAGTGGCTGGAGGCCCTGGCACGCCCATTCTCTCACCCTCTGTCGCTCTTTCTCTGTCAAATAAATACATTTTAAAAATAAAATAAAATACTAAAATTAAAACAAAATAAAATAAAAAACTGGGCTAATTCAGTGAAATGCAACTTAAAATTCACTGTAGTGAAAATTTATCATTGATAAAGTCCTTTCTACGTTTTACATAAATTTTAAAAATACAAAATTTGATGCATAAATTTTTAATAGTTTCTCAATTTCAACATTTTTACTCTTTTAATTTAGGTAAAATCCCTGTAACATAGACTTGGTCATTATATATCTAATTTGTTCAGTGGTGTTTGTCATATTTATCACATTCAGTGGTGTTTATCACATCAATTTTCAAAACATTGTCAGGTGTAACCAGTAATCAGTAACTTTATATTCCTTCCTCCTCCTAGACCCTGAAAACTTCAAGAATTTACCTATTCTGGATATTGCATATAAATGGAATTATAAAACATGTGATTTGAACTTCCTTGATGACATAGGCTGTAGTACATGAGGTGTTCATTAAATTGTTTGGGCCATTTGCTATTATAGCCATTTTTTATTCTTGAATCTTAATAGTTATTTGTACAATAGGTATAACAGTGTTTTCTTTTGGAATTGTTTGGTGTGTGTGTAGTGTGTGTATGGTATGGTATGTGTATGTATAGTGTATCTACATGGGTGTGCAGATGCAAGCACCCCACACACATGAGTGTGGGGACCAGAGTAGAACATCAGGTGTCCTTCCCTTAGTGGTTTTACACTTTGTTTCCTTGAGACAGTTTCAATGAACCTAGAGCTGCTCTTTTAATCAGATTGGCTGAACAATGAACCCCCGCAATTTTTCTGACTCCACTCCCATATATGGCAACTCCAAGCTGTTTATGTGGATGCTAAGGATTGAATTTAGGCCCTCTTAGGCCCTATACTAGTGTAGCAAGTGTTTTTACCTTCTGAGCCATCTCTCAGCCACACTTTCAGAATTTTATGATTCAAGTTCTTAATATGTAGCCCATAGTAGCCTGGAACTTAAAATCCTGCTGCCTTACTTTGTATAACAATCTTTTATTACATGTGTTTTACAAATGTTTTTACCTATACTATGATTTGTCTTTAATCCTTTTAATATAATGGTGCTCTTCATAGAAATATTATGAGTTCAAGGCAGAGCAGTGTGTTGTACTAGAGATCAAGATAACTCAGAGCAGTATAATCAGCTATCTGTGATTTTGGTTAGGTCAATTAGCCTGTACATTTTATTTTCTAATCAATTAAATGAATAGATTCAGATTGATGGGTGGTTTCCACTGTATCTTGTCTTTAGAAGCAGATGTGGGACAATAAACCTATTAATAACAACTGTTCTCTCAAATCCTTAGACTTTACAGTATGATGAGATCATTTTTGCAGCTTCAAATTACTTTTTTCTGTTTTATAAAACCTAGAATTTTCTTTATTAGATCTGGACATATTTAGTACATAAACAGCATATGTTGGTACCATCCTTTTCCTCCTCCTTGACCCATTTCTGAAGATGCCTTCCTTGTTTGGGATGCACTTAAACCCCATGGGGATTGTGGGTCACACACTATGGGGGAGCAGTCAGTTATGGGGGAGAGACAATGTCTCTGTGCAAAATGTCCAACTTGTGGCTATAACAATCTTTACGCCTCCACTTCTGCAAAATTTCCTGAGCCATCTTGGCTGCATTTAAACTCTACTTCAGTGAAGGACACATAGGAGCCTCTGGATCTCTGGTTTGGTAGGTGTTGAGTGTCCTCAGTGTCCATCTCCTTCAACCTTGTGCTAATATGAGGTTCATCGAGAAAGCAGAACTCTTGCACATTTCCCAAGTTCTCTGTGGTTTCAGCTGGGCCCAGGGTGACAAATGCTAGGTTGTTTATCTCTTTAGATCCACTCCCTTCTGAAAAAGAGAAGCAGAATCTCCAATGGAGAGGGAAATCAGCACAGACTAAATAGGATAACCATTATTAGTTTAGAGAGGATTTAAAGGGTATAGACCCTCTTATAGCCCAAGATTAGTGGGAGCTTAACAATGGAAAGCAAAATCATTATCTGGATATGATTCTCACTTGTTTCCCAGTTCCAGATATGGTTTCCTTTCCACTGAGCAGATCCGTTAGCCAATCCAAGGGCAGTTGGTTACCCACCATGGCTGTGTGCCACTATTGCACTTGTGTGAGCATCATGTCAGGTTATTTGCTTCTGAGTAGATTAGACTTTGAGTTGCTCGGGCACATGTTGGCCACTTTCCCCCGGTAGCTCATACCACCTTCTAGGACTATATAGGCTAACTGTGTGAGGACTGGCTGTCTTCCAGAGTCCAACCATGTCTCTCCATGGTGGTTAATCAAGAGCTCTGACAGAAGTCTCTCTTGTTTCTTTTGGGAGATCTAGTAGATCTCTCTGATCAACAGCTCATTGTGTATGTAAACCCTCCCTCTTGTCCAAGCTTCGAGCTGCCATTTAGGTATGTCAGCAACTTGGGCTGATCCAGGTTAGAAACTGCAGATGAATGAGACTATGTGATGATTGTTTTTCTGTGATTGTGTGAGTACACTTAGAATGACCTGTTCCAAGTTCTACCATTTTTCCACAGATTTCATTGTGTCATTTTTTTCTTTCTTTTTTTTTTTTTTTTTTTTTTTTTTTTTTTTTTTTTTTTTTTTTTGGTTTTTCGAGGTAGGGTTTCACTCTAGCCCAGGCTGACCTGGAATTCACTATGGAGTCTCAGGGTGGCCTCGAACTCACGGCGATCCTCCTACCTCTGCCTCCCGAGTGCTGGGATTAAAGGCGTGCGCCACCACGCCCGGCTTGTGTCATTTTTTTCTTACTGCTAAGTAGAATTCCATCATGTAGATATAACACCTCTTGGTTATCCATTCATCCAACGATAGGCACCTGGGTGGATTCCAGTTTTTAGCTATTATGAATTGAGCAGCTATAAACATGGTTGAGCATATATCTCTGAACTTAGGTATGGAGCTTTTAAGGTAAATGCCCAATAACGGAATAATAGGGTCTGTTAATAATTCTATATTCATCCTTTTCAGGAGTCTCCATATTGATTTCCATAGTGGTTGTACCAGTTTACATTCCCACCAACAGTGAATGAATGTTCCTGTTTCTCCACATCCTCACCAACATTTGTTTTCATTTGATTTTTAATGTTTGCTATCCTTACTGGGGTAAGGTGGAATCTCATACGTGTTTTAATTTGCATTTCCCTGATGGTTAGGGATGTTGAACATTTTCTTAAGTGTGTGTTAGCTATTTGTAACTCTTCCTCTGAGAACTTCCTATTTAGTTCTCTGCCCGACTTTTGGAGTGTGTTGTTTAATTTTTATTGTTTAATTGTGTGTTCTTTGTAGATTCTAGATATTATGGCTCCTGTCAATGGTATAGCTGGCAAAGATTTTCTCCCACTCAGTGGGTAATCTATTGACTCTGCTTATGGTATGTTTGTGCAAAAGCTTTTAGTTTCATGAGATAACATTGGTTGAGTGCTTATTTAATTTCCTTGGCTACTGGGGTCCTGTTCAGGAAGTCTTTACCCAGTCCTATATCATGGAGATTGTCTCCTATTTTTTTTCCAGTTGTTGAAGAAGTCTTATATTGAGGTCTTTAATCCATTTGGACTTGATTCTTGTGTATGACAAAATGAATGGGTCTAATTTCATTTTCCTACATATGGTCATCCAGTTTGTCCAACACTGTTTATTGAAGATGCTGTCTTTTCTCTAGTCTACATTATTTGAACCTTTGTCAAAGATCAAGCAGCTGTAGTTAATTGACCTAAGGTCTGTGTCTTCAATTCTGTTCCATTGGACTATGTTTCTGTTTTTATTGCAGTACCAAGATGTTTTTGTCACCAAGGCTTTGTAATATAGTTTTAGATCTGGTATAGTGATATGGCCAGAGGTCTTTCTTTTGCTGAGGATATATTTGGATATGTGAGGCCTTCTGCCATTCCATATGAATTTTGAGATTGTTTTTTTTTTTAATTTCTGTGAAGAATGATGCTAGTATTTTTATTGGTATTGCATTAAATCTGTATATTGCTTTTGGTAGAATTGCAAATTTCACGATATTAATTCTACCAATCCACGAGCATGGGAGGTTGTTCCATATTCTCCAATCCTCCTTAATTTTTTTCTTGAGTTTTTTTTTATGTTTTCAATATATAGGTCTTTCACATCCTTGGTTAGTGTTATTGCAAGGTATTTAATTTTTTTGTTGCTATTGAAAATGGGACAGCCTCCGTCATTTCTTTCTCTGTATATTTGTCTTTTGCATATAGAAAACGTACTGATTTTTGTGCATTGGGTTTGTATTCTGTCACTTTGCTGAAGGAATTTATCAGCTTTAGAAATTTGAGATGGAGATTTTTGGGACACATATATAGGACCATGTCTTCTGCAAATAGGGCTAACTTGACTTCTTCTTTTCCAATTTAAATCCCTTTTATTTCTTTCTCCTGTCTTATTGCTTGGGCTAGTACTTCTAGTGCTATGTTGAAGAGCAGTGGTAAGAGTGGGCACCCTGTCTTGTTCCCAATCTCAGTGAGAACTCCTTGAGGTTTTTCCCCACTAATTATTATTTGGGCTTTAGGAGCTTTATATATAGCCTTTTATTGTGTTGAGATATAAACTCTCCATGCCCATTCTTTCCAGCATTTTGATCATGAAGTGATGTTGTATTTTGTCAAAGACCTTCTCTGCAACAATTGAGATGATCATGTAGTTCTTACGGTTATGTTTATTTATGTGGTGTATTACATTGACCTATTTCCATATGTTAACCCATCCACTCATCCCTGGGATGAAGCCTACTTGGTCAAAGTGGATGATGCTTTTGATGTGTTGATGAATTTGGTTTGCAAGGTTTTTGTTCAGGATCTTTGATTTATGTTTATTAGGGATATAGGCATATAGTTTTATTTCCTTGTTGCATCTCTGTCTGGTTTTGGTATTAGGGTGATGCTGTCTTCATAAAAGGAGTGGGGGAGGATTCCCTGGTCTCCGATCATGCAAAATAATTTGAGTAGAATTGTTTTCAGTTCTTCAATGAAGGTTTGATAGAATTCAGCTGAGAAGCCATCTAGTCCTGGACTTTTCTTTTGGGGGAGGTTTTTGATTACCTTTTCAATCTCCATGGATGTGATAGGTTTGTTTAGGAGATTAATCTGCTCTGGGTTTGGTTTTGTTAGGTGGTATGTGTCTAGGAATTCATCCATTTCTTCCAGATTATTCAATTTTGTGGTATAGAGGTTTTGGAAGTATGCACTGATGATTCTTCCAATTTCATTGATGACTGTTATGACCTCTCCTTTTCATTTCTGATTTTGTTAATTTGAGACTTTGCTGCTTTTTGCTTGATCAAATTGGCCAGGGATTTGTCAATCTTGTTTATTTTTTCAAAGAACCAATACTTCATTTTATCAATTTCTAAAAAAAAAAATCTTAATTTCACTTCATTAATTTCTGTTCTAATCTTGATTGTCTCTTTCTGTCTAGAGAACTTAGGGTTGGATTCTTCTTGTTTTTCTAGTGCCTTTAGGTGGACAGTCATGTTATTAATTTGGTATCTCTCTGTCTTTGTAATATAGGCATTTAGGGCTATGAATTTTCCCCCTAGAACTGCCTTCATTGTATCCCATAAGTTTTAGTAGGTTGTGTTTTCATTATCATTCATATCTTGAAATTTTACAATTTCTTTTTTGATTTCTTCCATGACCCATTCATTGTTTAAAAGTGTGCTATTTAGTCTCCAGGATCTGGTGGAGTTCTTGATGTGCCTCTTGTCGTTAATTTCTAACTTTAAAGCATTGTGATCTGATATGATGCAGGAAGTTACTTCAATTTTCCTGACTTTATGAAGGCAATGTTTTATGGCCTAGTATATGGTCAATTTTGGAGAAGGTTCCATGGTCTGCTGAGAAGGATGGGTATTCTGTAGGGTTGGGGTGGAAAGTTCTGTATATATCCGTTAGGTCTAGCTGATCTATGATGTTGTTGAGCTCTATTATTTCCCTGTTGATTTTCTGTTTGGATGATCTGTCTATTGATGATAGTGGAGTATCGAAGTCTCCGACTATGATCATGTTTCTGTTTATTTCTGTTTTATTGCCGAGTAGATTTTGTTTTACAATCTGTGGTGCACCTGTGGTTAGCACATATATATTTATGACTGTGATATGCTCATGTTGGATCATTCCCTTGAGTAAGTGGCCTTATTTGTCCTTTTTGATTACTGTTGGTTTGAAGTCTATTTTATCTGAAACTAATATAGCAACACCCACTTGTTTTTTTTATTTCCATGTGTTTGGAATATCATTTTCCAACCTTTCACCCTGAGAAGGTGTCTATCTTTAGTAGTGAGGTGGGTTTCTTGAAGATAGCAGATAGAAGTGTCCAGTTTTTCAATCCACCCTGATAACCTGTGTCTTTTGATGGGTGAGTTAAGACAATTAATATTTATGGTAGTTACTATGAGGTTTGAATTAATCCCTGACATGATGAGGTGCTTTATGGAGTTTGGTACTTCCTTGTGTTTTGTACTATGTTGAGTCTGGTCTATTTTGGTTATTGTGATCTTCTTCTTGTTGGCTCTTAAGATTGGTTTTTCTGAGTGTTCTGTGTGGAGCATTCCCTCAAGTCTCCTCTGTAGGTTTGGCTTTGTATTCATATAATCATAGAATTGGCTTTTTCATGGAAAGTTTTTCTTTCACCATGTATTATGAGGGATACTTTTGCTGGGTAGAGTAGCTTGGGTTCCAAGCTATAGTTCTTTAGACTTTGAAGTGTTCCATTCAAGATTCAAGGCCCTTCTGGCTTTCAGGGTTTCCATTGAGAAATCTGATGTAATTCTGATGGAATTACCTTCGTATGTTGTGAGTTGTTTCTCTCTTGCTGTTTTTAACACTGTTTTTGTTGTTGTTGTTGTTGTTGTTGTTGTTATGAGTTTTAACTATGTCTTTGAGAGTTTCTTCTTTGGTCCTGTCTGGTGTTCTGTGGGCTTCTTGTATCTGTATGGGCCTCTCTTTGAGAGATTCGAAAATTTTTCTTCGATAATTTTGTTGAATATGTTCTCTATTCCTCTGTCCTGGATTTCTTCTCTTTCTGGTATACCCATGATCTGGATGTTTGGTTGTCTTAGGGTATCCTACATTTCCTTCATATTTTGTTCACTCGATTTTTTTGAACTTAGCAAAGTTTTTGGCCTCCTGATCAATTTCTTCTGTCTTGTCTTCCACTTCAGAGGTTCTGTCTTCCACATGAGTAACTTTGTTGGTGAGAGTTCTATAGAGTTTTTTGTTGTTGTTGTTTGTTTTGTGTTTTGTTATTTTGCATTGTGTCCATCTCTTTTTTGAGATATAATTTCAATTCAAGTTCTGTTTTTTTTTCTATCTTTTTTTTTCTTTTTTTTTGGGGGGGGGGGGGTTCGAGGTAGGGTTTTGCTCTAGCCCAGGCTGACCTAGAATTCACTATGTAGTCTCAGGGTGGCCTTGAACTCACAGCAATTCTCCTACCTCTGCCTTCCAAGTGCTGGGATTAAAGGCATGCGCCACCACACCTGGTGAGTTCTGATTTTCTTGATGCTTCCTGGAATTCATTCTAGCACTTGTTCACGTTTTCATTAAGCTTAATCAACCAGTTGTTGAGATCTTCCACTTCTTGACTCACCTTCAATTTATTCATATCTCTTTGGAGGGTTGTAATGTGTTTTTTTTTTCAATCAAGTTAAGCTACTGTCAAAATCTGAACACTCTAAGAAACGATTCTGTTCAATATCATTGAAATGATTGTTGGTTCTTTGATGGTTTGCTTCCAGTTCAGCAATATTTTTTTTGATCATGGTCTCATTGGTTGTTTTGTTTCATTTTGGCAATGAATTTCTCTTGATTTTTCTATAATTTCATTGGAGGCTTCCATTGTGGGACTAGGAATACTTGATGGAGATCTCTCAGTATGCTGACTTTCATTGGCTTTTTTGTGTTCTTGTCTACCCATTTTAGGAAGACTATTTTATTGAGGAAGAAGCAAGTTTGTGTCCTTTGGCCCATGCACTCTCTGATTCAGGTGAACAGGGATGTTGGTACCCAGTGGCCAGTTAGGATACCAGAGCAATATTCCTCATACCACAGCTCACACAGGGATCAGGCCTCCACAAGCAGGGCACAATGGGACCTACCCAGTCCACCAGGAGAATGGGAGGAGACAGGGAACAGGGACCTGGCCTATTCAGTCTGTGTAGCACTTGTCCACACAGAGTCTGGCCCAGGGAATCTGGACCAGGAACTTGGAAGAGCCAGGAAACAGGGGTCTGACCTACTCACTCCATGCTTCTGTCCTCACCAGCACACAGACAGGCACAGGGAACCCACACCAGGGAGCTGGGTGGAGCCAGGAAAGAGGAGTCTGGCCTACTCCACACTGCCATGCCAGCCAGCACACAAACTTGCACAGGGAACCCAGACTAGGTAGCTGGGAGGGCCAGGAAACAGGGATCTAATCACTCTATACCACCACACCCGCAAGCACACTGTCCATGCAGGGTACCCAGACCAGGGATGTGGGAGGAGCCAGGAGCTTGGGGTCTGGCTTAATCACTCCCCACTGCTGCACCCTCTAATTACTTTTGTTTAAATCATTGAACTATTTTTATTTTTTTTAATATTTACTTGTTTGAGAGAGAGTGAGAGAAAGAGAGAGTAAGACTGTATATGGGCGTACCAGGGCCTCTTGACACTGCAAATGAACTCCAGATGCAAGTGCCATTTTGTACATCTGGCTTTATTTTGGTACTGGGAAATCGAACCAGTACTAGTAGGTATGCAAGCAAACACCTTTAACAATTGAGCCATCTCCCCAGCCCACTGTACTGTTGAATGAGTTTCAACTTATGTCATAGAGTATATAATACATGCTTATAAAGAATTAAAGTTGGCAACAACCTCCATGGATACATGAGTACTATCATACAATAACTTTTGAATGATAAATACACCACTATGTAATTTCCATATGTAATTTTGAAATAAAATTTGGAAATATTGTTTTGCTAACATCCTAAGTGAAGACATGAATATAATCAACACAGCATCTTTGTAGCTCATTTAATTTAATTCTTTTAGTAAATGTAATGTCTTTTCACATTGTGAGACTTTGTTTTCCTAGGGAAAGTTATTTCCATCAGTCTGATAAGAAATACCTGTTTAACATCTATGTCAGCAGAAAGAAATAAGCTTCAAGGCAACATATGCAGATACAATTGAATCATTATAATCATGGTGACTTATAAGGAAGAAAAGTAGAGCAGGAATATGTATGTCCTGTTTACAAATTTGAGGTCTTTCTCCCATACCATCACTCTTGTCCTACACTTTCACTTGCCTCAGTACAAGGTTGGTGAAGATAATGAATGGATATTAACACTCCTGAACTTCAATAATACATTTGAAGCAAGTAAGCACCTTTTACCTAAGAGCAATCTCTCCACCTCTAACAATAGTTTTCAAAAGGCAATTCTCATGTGACAGTCAGAAAGCCTAAATAAGCAGATAGCTTTACATCTACCCAGTTTTGTATGATAAAGTCACAGCTAAACAAGCAATAGACCTTTTCAGAAAAGAAAGTCAACTTTCTGGTTAGTATATGGACATCAAGGCCTCTTACCACTGTATATGAACTCCTGATGCATGTACCACTTTGTGCATCTGGCTTTATGTGGGTAATGGGGAATCAAACCAGGACTAGTGGGCTTTGGAAGCAAACACCTTTAACCACTGAGCCACCTTCCTAGCCCACTGCACTCTTGAATGAGTTTCAACTTATACAACATATAGTACATATTTATAAAGAATTATATTTGACTCAGACTCATGGTGATCTTCCTTCTTCTGCCTCCCAAGTGCTGGGATTAAAGGGGTGTACCACCATTCCCAGTTAATGTCTTACCTTTTAATGTGCTTTAAAAAATGACTGGAGGGCTAGAGAGATGGCTTAGCCGATAAGCGCTTGCCTGTGAAGCCTAAGAACCCCGGTTCGAGGCTTGACTCCCCAGGTCCCACGTTAGCCAGATGCACAAGGGGGCGCACGCATCTGGAGTTCGTTTGCAGTGGCTGGAAGCCCTGGAGTGCCCATTCTCTCTCTCTATCTGCCTCCTTTGCTCTGTCTATAGCTCTCAAATAAATAAATAAAAATGAACAAAAAAATTTTTAAAAAAATGACTGGAGATAGAGCTCTGTATTAGAGAGTTTGCATAGCATGCATAAGGTCCTGAGTTCATTCTGGTCATATCAAAACCAAAACAAGATGCTTTTATAAAAATTATTATATTTTACCTGTAGGGGTTATGGAACTGTAGCTCAGTTGTAGGCACTTGGATAGTATGCCCTGATTTAAATGCCATGCAAATAGTTAATTTACTGCCACTGTAATCATTATCTTGAACAATATATGGTCCTTCATTGGTTATTCACACTGAGATTAATTAGCTTTCACTACTTGTTCCTATCAAGATATTGATCTCTAATTCAGTTTAACCCATTCCTATTCCACTTTTCATTTTCCTGTTCAGTATGGCTTTCAAAACTCATAGCCTAGTTAGAGGACCTGAACAGAATAAACTGACCCATGATTTCTGTAAGGGTGTTGGCACTCTGCTATATGTAAAGCATACCATGAACTCTAGCACATGCCCTTGATAATCTCTCATTTCTTTTCTTATTAAGAATATAATTTGTATGAATGAATCATGTGTTAGTACCATCTTTTCCCTTCTCCCTGCCCCCATTCCACAGTGGGTACTCCTTAGGTGGGTTGCTGGTATTACCCATGGTGTTGTGGATTATGCATTTTAGGAGCAGCAGTTAGTTATTGTGAGGACACAATGGTCTGGGTATGGCATCCCAACCAATGATTCTTATAGTCTCTCTACCCCTGCTTCTGTAAAATTTCTGGAGCCTTGGTGGGTGTGTTTTAAGTCTACTTCAATTATGAGCACTTAGGAGCCTCTGGATCTCTGCTTTGGTATGTGTGGAGTATCCTCAGCTTCTGTCTCCTTCACACTGGCCTCTGATTGTCAGGCTCACCATGGAAGTAGCACTCTTGCTCACCTCCCTAATTCCTCTGTGGTTTCACTTGGTCCTTGGCTCAACTACAAGGGGTGGTTTATCTCCTCAGGTCTGGCTAACTTCTGAAAAAGACAGATTCTCCAACAGAAAGTGAAGTCAGCATGGGTTAAATTGGATAAGCATTATTAATTTAGGGATAATTTGATGTATGTAACACCTCTTTTAGCCAAAGACTACTGAGACTCGACATGAGAGAACATAATCTTTGTCTCCATAGGATTCTGATCTAGTTCCCAACTACAGATATGTGTTCTGTTCCATTGAGCAGATCTCTTAGCCAATCCAAGCCATTGGTTACCCACTAAGGTTGTGTGCCACCATTGCACTAGTGTGTACTTGTCAGTCTGGTTGCTTCTGAATAGATTAGACCCTGGCTTGCTCACAGTGGTGTTCACCACTTTCCCCCAGTAGCTCATGTAGTGCTTTCCAACATTTGACAGGCTGTCTGGAGACTGGTTCTCTTCTGGATTTCAGCCAGGTCTCTCTGTGTTCTGTGTCAGCAGCAATAGGGTCTTAGCTTTTACCTCAGGCAGGTAATCAAGTGATTTGACAGAAGCCTGTCTTGTTTTGGGGACCTGTTGTTATCAACAGTTCAATGTGGGTAGCACCGATTCTGGTACAGGGAGTTCTAAGTCAGAACCATTTTTTTTTTAAGGTTAGGCTTCATCCCTCCCTCTCCAGAGACCTTCTTTTCAGGTTCTCTCCCCATACTTCTGCTGAAGGTTATATCTTTTAGTATACCTTCAAGGAGACTGGTTTCTATGGTACTAATTCATTTTGCATTTACTTTTGTGTTTATTCCCCAAGCCTTCCCTTATCCTTCCCCTAAGCCCTTCCATTCCTATTTTCTGGGCCTCAAGTTGCCTATTTATTATGCCAGCAACTCAAGCTGAACCAGGTTAGGAGCCACAGATGAGCAAGAACATGGGGTATTTGGGTTTCTGTAATTCTGTGTGTTCACTGAGTATGATCTGTTTTAATTCCATCCATTTTCATACAAATTTCATTGTATCACTTTTTTTCTTAATGCTGAGTAGAATTCCGGTGTGTATGTGTACCACAACTTCATTATCTATTTGTCCAATGATGGGTATCCAGGTTGATTCCAGATCTTAGCTATTATGTATTGAGAATCTATAAACATGGTTGAGAAAATATGTCTGTAGTGAAGCATGGAGCATTTATGATAAATGCCCAGTAAGGGAATAACTGGGCCTGTTGGCAGTTCTATATTCATCTTTTTCATGAAACTCCATATTTATTTCCATTGTGGTTGTACAAGTTTGCATTCCACCAACAATGAATGAGGGGTTTGTCTTTCCCCACATGTAGTAAAGTAGAATTTCATTGTTGTTTTAATTTGCATTTCCTTGATGGTTAGGGATATTGAACATTTTCTTAAGTGTGTGTTTTCCATTTGTATTTCTTCCTCTGAGAGCTCCATATTCAGATCTCTACCCCATGTTTTGAGTGGATTGTTTGATTCTTTATTGTTTCATTTTCTGTGTTGTTTGTAGACACTAGATATTAGCCCTTTGTCAGTGGTAGAGCTCGTGAAGATTTTCTCCCATTCTGTGGGTAATTTGCTTATCTGTGCAAATGCTTTTAAGCTTCATGAGATCCCATTGCTTGAGAGATTGTTTAATTTCCTGGGCTACTGGGTTATTGTTCAGGAAGTCCTTCCCCAGTCCTATATTTTGGAGAGCTCCTCCTATTTTTCTTCTAGTAGTTGGAGTTTCAGGTCTTATATTGAGGTCTTTAATCCATTTGGAGTTGATTTTTGTGTATGGTGATATGAGTGGGTCTAGTTTCATTTTTCTACATGTGGTTATCCAATTTGTCCAGCATCATTTGTTGAAGATGCTGTCTTTTCTCCACTGTACATTGTTGGCACTTTTTTTTAATTAGTTTATTAGTCAGTTCTGTATTCAGCAAATACAGTCAGTTTGGTACCATTATTAGGCTCATCCGTGACCTACCCCCTCCCCTTGGCCCCTCCTTGTTGAGGTATACGGGTCATGCATTGAGGAGTTAGCCCACAGTTATGGGTAAGATAAACGTCTCTGCATATCATGACCCAACATGTGGCTTTGACATTCTTTCCGCCCCCTCTTCCGCAAAATTTCCCTGAGCCATGTTGGGTTCATTTTTGGTCTGCTTCAGTGATGAGGTGTTGAGGGCCTCTGTGGCTCTGGCTCTCTGATTTGGCAGGAGCTGATTTTTCTCTGTGAGGATCTCCTTCCCCCTTGTGCTGGTATCTGGTTCATCAGGAAAACAGCCCCCTTGCTTGTTTCTCCAATTTTTCTTAGTTTCAGCCGGGGCCCTTTTGAGGTATGATGGGGTGGCTCTCTCCTTAGGATCTACATCTATCTGAAAAAGAGAAGCAGATTCTCCAAAAAAGAAAAGTTAGCACCAGGACAAATGAGATAACCCTAATTTTTTTTTTTTATATAGAGAATTTAATAGGTGTAGGCCCTCTTGTAGCCCACAATTGATGGTAGCTTGATATTGGAGAGTGGGCTTATGTTTGGATATGGTTCTGACTTGTTTCCCAGCTCCAGCTATGGGTCCCATACCAGTGAGGGGATCAGTTAGCCAAATTGAGAGCAGTTGGTTCCCCACCATGGCTGTGTGCCACCACTGCACTTGTGTGGGCATCACAACAAGTTATTTGCTTCTAAGTAGGTTAGACCATGCGTTGCTTCGATAGATATTGGTCAGTTTCCCCCAGTCGCCCATGTAGCACCTTCTGGCACTAGACGCGCTGACTGTCTGGGGACTGACTCTCATCCAACTTCCAGCCATGCCATTCTAATTTGCATGTCAATCACATAAGGTATCTTCAGCAGTAGGGTCTTACCACTAACGTTTGGTGGGTCATCAAGTACTCTGACAGAAATCTGTCTGTCTTTTAGGAAACCTTGTAGGTCTCTCTGATCAAAAGCTCATTGTGGATGATAGCCCCATGCTGGATCTTGGAGTTACAGGTCAGTGCCCACTAAGAAAATGAGGAAAAAGATAACTAATATACAAGAGTTAGAGATAAGAGAGAGAGAGACAGGGAGAGGGGAAATGAGGGAGGGAAGATGTAGGAGATTAAGGTTAGTCTTAATCTTACCCTCTCCAGTGTCTTGTGGTTCATGTGTTCCCTGTAAGGGCCTGGTGAAGGATCAGCCATTTGGTCTGTCTTTTAGTAAGTAGAAGATTATGGTACCATTGCCGTTTGGGTCTAGATTTGTGTTTCCCACCCCTTTGATGCCCTCCCCTCCCTCCCCTTCCATCCTAGTGTCTAATCTAGGAGATGCATGCTGGGTATGTAAGGTATCTTCGGTAGATTCAGGTTAGGTGCTGTAGATGAGTGAGACTATGTGGCGATTTTTTTTCTGTGATTGGGTAAGTTCACTGAGAATGATCTGTTCCAGGTTCAACCATTTTTCCTCAAATTTCATTGTGTCATTTTTTCTTACTGCTGTATAGAATTCCATTGTGTAGATATACCACATCTTAGTTATCCATTCTTCTAGTGATGGACATCTGGGTTGATTCCAGCTCTTAGCTATTACAAATTGAGCAGCTGTAAACATGGTTGAGCAAATCTCTTTAGTCTGTGGTTTGAAGGTTTTAGGGTAGATGCCCAGTAAGGGAATAACTGGGTCTGTTGATATCTCTATTCTCAGCTTTTTCAGAAGTCTCCATATTGCTTTCCAAAGTGGTTGTACCATCCTACATTCCCACCAACAGTGGATGAGTGTTCCTACTTCTCCACATCCTCACCAGCATTTATTTTTATTTGATTTTTTGATGTTTGCTATTCTTATTGGGGTAAGGTGGGATCTAATAGTTGTTTTAATTTGCACATCTCTGATGATTAGGGATGAAGAACATTTTCTTAAGTGTATGTTTGCCATTTCTATTTCTTCCTCTGTGAACTGCCTGTTCAGCTCTTTGCCCCATTTTGTGAGTGGGGTGTTTGACTTCTTACTGTTTAGATTTTTGAGTTCTTTGTAGATTCTAGAGATTATTCCTCTATCAGTTGGATAACCCACAAATATTTTCTCCCATTCTGTGGGTAATCTATTGGCTTTGCTTATTGTATGCTTGTCTGTAAAGAAACTCTTCAGCTTCATGTGGTCCCATTGTTGAATAATGGTTTAAGTTCATGAGCTACTGGGGTTTTGTTCAGGAAGTCTTTTTCCATTCCTATATCATGGAATGTACTTCCTAAATTTTCTTCCAGTAGTATTTGAGTTTCTGGTCTTATATTGAGATCTTTGATCCATTTGGACTTGAGTGTAGTGCATGGTGAAATGTGTGGGTCAAGTTTCAGTTTCCTGCATATGGTTATCCAGTTTGTCCAGCACCATTTGTTGAAGATGCTGTCTTTTTTCCAGCCTATATTGTTTGGGCCTTTATCGAATATCAAGTAGCTATAGTTGCTTGACCCAAAGTCCGGGTCCTCAAGTCTATTCCATTGATCTAGAGTCCTGTTTTTATGCCAGTACCATGCTTTTTTTATTACTATGGCTTTGTAATATAGCTTTAGATCAGGTATGGTGATGCCTCCAGAGGTATTTCTTTTGCTGAGGATATGTTTGGAAATGCGAGGCCTTCTGCCTTTCCATATGAAATTTGAGATCATTTTTTCTATCTCTGTGAAAAACACTGTGGGGATTTTAATTGGTATTGCATTAAATCTGTAAATTGCCTTTGGTAGGATTGTCATCTTCACAATGTTAATTCTGCCTATCCAGGAACATGGGAGGTCTTTCCATTTTCTCAAGTCCGCCTCAATTTCTTTTTTGAGTTTTTCTATGTTTTCATTGTATAGATCTTTCACTTCCTTGGTTAACGTTATTCCAAGGTATTTTATTTTTTTTGTTGCAATTGAAAATGGGACTATGTCCCTTATTTCTATTTCTGTATCTTTGTCCTTTGCATAAAGGAAGGCTACTGATTTTTGTGCATTGATTTTGTATCCTGCTACTTTGCTATAGGAGTTAATCACCTTCAGGAGTTTTGGGATGGAGTCTCTCGGGTCTCTTACATATATTATCATGTCATCAGCGAATAGAGCTAACTTAACTTCCTCCTTTCCAAATTGTATCCCTTTTATTTCCTTCTCCTGTCTTATTGCTTGAGCTAGGACTTCCAGTACTATATTGAAAAGCAGAGGTGAGAGTGGACACCCCTCTGTCTTGTTCCTGATCTCAATGGGAATTCCTCCAGTCTCTCTCCATTAAGTATTATTTGGGCCTTCGGAGCTTCGTATATTGCCTTTATTAGGTTGAGATATGAACCAACCATGCCATCTCTCTCCAATGTTTTGATCATGAAGTGATGTTGTATTTTATCAAAAGCCTTTTCCGCAACTGTCGAAATGATCATGTGGTTTTTGTGTTTAACCTTGTTTATGTGGTGTATTACATTGACAGATTTCCGTATGTTGAACCACCCCTGTGTTCCTGGAATAAATCCCACTTGGTCAAGGTGGATAATGGTTTTGATGTGTTGTTGGATTCAGTTTGCGAGGATTTTGTTTAGGATCTTTGCATCTAAATTCATCAGGGAAATAGGCCGGTAGTTTTCTTTTCTTGTGGCATCTCTGCCTGGTTTTGGAATTAGGGTGATGCTAGCTTCATAAAAGGAGTTGGGTAGCTTTCCCTGTTCTGCAATTGTGTGGCACAGTTTGAGGAAGATTGGTTTGAGTTCTTCCATGAAGGTTTGATAGAATTCAGCTGAGAAGCCATCTGGTCCTGGGCTCTTCTTTTTTGGGAGGTTTTTTATTACTTTTTCAATCTCCATGAGTGTGATGGGTTGATTGAGGTGATTAATCTGCTCTGTGTTTACCTTTGGTAGATGGTATGCGTCCAAGAATTTATCCATCTCCTCCACATTATCCAGTTTTGTGGAGTAGAGGTTTTTGAAATACGTCCTGATGATTCTCCCAATTTCACATATGTCTGTTGTGATCTCTCCTTTTTCATTTTGAATTTTGTTAATTTGAAGCTTCACCTTTTTTTGCTTGATCAGATTGGCCAGGGGTTTGTCAATCTTGTTTATTTTTTCAAAGAACCAGCTCTTTGTTTTGTCAATTGTCTTAATTGTTTCCTTGGTTTCCAATTCATTGATTTCTGCTCTGATTTTTATTATTTCTTTCCTTCTGGAGTTCTTTGGGTTGGATTTTTCTTGTTTTTCCAGTCCCTTTAGGTGGATGGTTAGGTTATTGATTTGGGACCTTTCTGTCTTTTTTACGAAGGCATTGAGTGCTATGAATTTTCCCCCGAGGACCGCCTTCATTGTGTCCCATAAGTTTTGGTACGATGTGTTCTCATTGTCATTCAATTCCAGAAATTTTGCAATTTCATTTTTTATTTCATCCACTATCCATTTATTGTTTAAAAGTGTGCTGTTCAGTGTCCAGGTGCCTTTGGGATTCTTGGTGGGTCTTTTGTTGTTGATTTCTAGCAATATAGCATTGTGATCTGATATCATGCAGGGAATTATGTCAATCTTCCTAAATATGTGGAGGCAGTCTTTGTGACCCAATATATGGTCTATTTTAGAGAATGTTCCATGGACTGCTGAGAAGAATGTGTAATCTGTGGATTTGGGATGGAAGGTTCTGTAGATGTCCGTTAGGTCTAAGTGATCTATGGTTTTGTTGAGCTCTCTCACTTCCCTGTTGAGTTTTTGTTTGGATGATCTGTCTATTACTGATAATGGTGTATTGAAGTCTCCAGCTATGATGGTGTTGGTGGTTATTTCTGTTTTATTGTCAAGTAGGTTTTGTTTTATGAACTGTGGTGCCCATGTGTTTGGTGCATACAGATTTATGATTGTGATATCCTCTTGATGGATCGTTCCCTTGATAAGTAGGAAGTGGCCTTCTTTGTCTTTTTTGATTATTTTTGGTTTGAAGTCTATTTTATGTGATATTAATATAGCTACGTCTGCTTGTTTCTTATTCCTATTTGCTTGGAATATTGTTTCCACCCTTTCACCCTGAGGAGGTGTCCGTCTTTCGTGGTGAGGTGGGTTTCTTGAAGGCAACAGATTGGGGGGTCTAATTTTTTGATCCATCCTGTTAGCTTATGTCTCTTGATGGGTGAATTAAGGCCATTAATATGTAGGGTAATGACTGTGAGATTTGATTTGATCCCTGCCATATTGTGATGGTAAATGTGGGTTGGAGTTTTCATGGACATTGAAGTTTTTTGTGCCTACTCTGAGTTTGGTTGTTGTGATCTGTTTCTTGTAGGCAATTGTGTTTGATAATTTTTTTCTTCTCTGTGGAGAATTTCCTGAAATACTCTCTGTAGGTTTGGTTTTGTGTTCATATAATTGTAAAGCTGAGTTTTGTCATGGAAAGTTTTTCTTTCACCATCTATTATGAGGGATACTTTTGCTGGGTAGAGTAGTTTGGGTTGGAAGCCATAGGTTCTTAGACTTTGCAGTGTTTCATTCCAGGCCCTTCTAGCTTTCAGGGTTTCCATTGAGAAGTCTGAAGTAATTCTGAAGGGGTTACCTCTGAAGGTGGTGTGCTGTTTTTCCCTAGCTGCTTTTAGGATTTTCTCTTTGGTGTCAATGTTTAGAGTCTTAATGATAATATGTCTTGGAGAGTTTCTCCTTTGGTCCAGTCTGTTTGGAGTTCTATTGGCTTCTTGTATCTTGATGGGCCTTTCTTTTAAGAGATTGGGGAAGTTTTCTTCAATTATTTTGTTAAATAAGTTCTCCATGCCTTTGGTCTGGATTTCTTCTCCTTCTGGTATTCCAATGATCCTGATATTGGGACGTTTAACTGTATCCCACAATTCCCTCATGTTCTGTTCACAGGAGCTTTTAAACTTACTGAAATTTTTGAACTCTCTAACTGTTTCTTCCATCTTGTCTTCCAGATCAGAGTTTCTATCCTCCACTTGGCTGACTCTATTCTTGAAAGCTTCTAGTGAGTTTTGGACTTGTTCAATTAAGTTTGCATTTTCTACTGCTTTTCTATGTATAATTTCCATCCCTCTGTCAAGCTCCCTTTTCACATCATTTTCTGATTTTCTTGATGATTCTTGGAGTTCATCCTTGCATTTCTTTACGTCTTCATTTAGCATGGCCAGCTGATTTTTAAGGTCTTCTTTTTTTTCACTCTCCCTCAAATCTCTTAACTCTCTTTGAAATCCTTCCATTTTCTTATCTAATCCTTCCAATTTCTTATCTATTAGTTCTAGTTTAGTGATGGCAGCATCCACACGATTGTTGGCCCTTTGTTGCTTTCCTGCAAGTTCTACCAATAGGTTGGTTAGAGTTGCATTGCTCATAGCTTCAATTTGGTGTTCTGGTCCTATTGGTTCTTCTATGTTTTGGTTAGATGTATTCATTGTGCGATTGGGTGATCTAACTGGATTTTCTTGCATTTGATTTTTTATGTTATTTCTTGTGCGCTGTGATCTGCCCATGACAGTGTATGGGCAGATAAGTGGGCGTATCAGCCTAACTCAAGAACAATGTGAATCTTATGCAGCCTGGGGGCGTTGCCAAGAAGCCTGGGCTTTGGCTGTCACTTGCCAAAGCTGCCTATCTACTGCCTGGCAGGGGCGCCGAAGTTGCCTGAGTTCTCAAGCGGTAATGTGCCAAAGCTGCCTGCGTTCGATCTAGGAGTGGCACTGAGGCACCAAGCACTGAAGCAGCCAGAATTCTGGCTGGGCACGCTGGGAACCGGAAACAGTCTGTGCTCCCCCGCCACGGGACAATTGTGGACAGCCGCACGGCAGACAGAGGGCGAGTGGACGAGAGTGCGGAGCAGTCTAAGCTTCCGTACGCAGGGAACAATCTCACTTGCCAAAGCCGCCTATATACTACCTGGCAGGGGCGCCAAAGTTGCTTGAGTTCTCAAGCGGTAATGTGCCACAGCTGCCTGTGTACGAACTAGGAGTGGCACTGAGGCACCAAGCACTGAAGCCACCCAGACTTTGGCTGGGAACGCTGGGAACAGGAAGCAGTCTGCGCTCCCCCGCCACAGGACAATGGCGGCCCGCCGGTGCGGCAGGCAGGTAGGGGGTGGCACCTGAGCTGACGCAAGCGAGAGATACAATCTGAGCTTGTGGGGCAGCTGCTGTGGGACTGGACACACTTAGTAGGTGGGCAAGTGGACAAGGGTGTGGAGCAGTCTAAGCTTCCGCGCGCAGGGAACGATCGGTGCGCGGTTGGCAGCCGTGCGGGCTCCGGAGCAGCGTCAGCGGCAGGGGTGGAGCTTTGAACACGGCGGTTATTTGGGGCGAGGGGTGCCTACCCGCCCGAAAGGGGACCAGCGATTCCCTTTTCCCCCACCTCTGTGCCCTCCCAGATTTCTCTCCCCTAAAAGCCACTATATACCCTTAATATCTTGCCTTTCTTTCCCCGGGATTTGCAGCGCAGCTAGGCGGTCGCCATCTTGGCCGGAAGTCTGTTGGCACTTTTCTAAAGATCAAGTAGCGGTCGTTAATTGACCTAAAGGCCAGATCTTCAATTCTGTTCCACTGGTTTATATATTTGTTTGTTTGTTTGTTTGTTGCCAGTACCGTGCTATTTTTGTTACTATGGCTTTGCAGTATAGCTCTAGTTCAGGTATGGTGATGCCTCCAGAGATGTTTCTTTTGCTGAGGCCTGCTGCTATTTCATATGAATTTTGAAATCATTTTCTCTATCTCTGTGAAGAATGCTGCTAGAATTTTTATTGGTATTGCATTAAATTTGTGTATTGGTATTGGTAGAACTGCCTTTTTCACCTTTAGAAGTTTTGAGGTGGAGACATTTTGGTCACTTATGTATAGGATCATGTCATCTGTAAGTAGGGCCCATTTGACTTCTTCCTTTCCAATTTGTATCCCTTTTGTTTCTTTCTCCTGTCTTATTGCTTGAGCTAGGACTTCTAGTACTATGGTGAAGAGCATTGTTGAGAGTTTGCACCTCTATTTTGTTCCCAATCTCAATGGGAACTCTTTCACCATTAACTATTATTTAGGCTTCAGGTTCTCTATATATAGCTTTTATTGTGTTGAGATATAAACTTTCCATGCCTATTCTCTCCAGTGTTTTGATATGAACTGATGTTGTATTTTGTCACAGGCCTTCATTGCATCTATTGAAATGATCATGTGGTTCTCGTTATTTATGTGGTGTATTACATTGATTGATTTCTGTATGTATGTACCATGCCTGCATCCGTGGGATGAATCCTGCCTGATCAAAGTGGATAATGCTTTTGATGTGTTGTTGAATTTGGTTTGTGAGGATTTTGGTCTGGATATCTGCATCTAAGTCTATCAGGGATATAGGCCTGCAGTTTTCTTGTTGTACCTCTGTCTGGTTTTGGTATTAGGGTGATTATAGCTTCATAAAAGGAGTTGGGAAGCATGCCTTGTTCTCTAATTGTATGAAACAGTTTGAGAAATTTTGGTTTCAGTTTTTTTTTTTTTTTTTTTTTTAATGAAAGTTTGATAGATTTCAGCCAAGATGCCATCAATTCCTGGACTGAATTTTCTTCTGGAGATGTTTTTGGTTGCCTTTTCAATCTCAATGGATATGATAGGTTTGTTTAGCAGATTAATCTGCTCTGAATTTAGTTATGGTAGGTGCTCTGCTTTGACGACTTCATCCATTTTTTCCAGGTTATTCAATTTTGTGGTATAGAGGTTTTAGAAGTATGTTCTGATGATTCTTCCAATTTCATTGATGTGTGTTGTGACCGTTCCATTTTCATTTCTGATTTTGTTAATTTGAGAGCTCTCTTTGTCCATTTGGTCAAATTGGCCAAGGGTTTGTCAATGTTGTTTATTTTTTTCAAGGAACTAGCTCTTCTTTTCATCAATTTTATTGTTTTCTTGGTTTCCAGTTCATTAATTTCTGCTCTGATCTCGAATATTTCCTTCCATCTGGAGCTCTTAGGGTTGGATCCTTCTTGTTTTTCCAATGCCTTTAGGTGGATAAGGGAAATAATTTGGGATCTCTTCGTCTTTGTTATGAAGGCATTTAGCACTATGAATTTTCCCCTTATGACTGCCTTCATTGTGTCCCTCATTTCTAAGTTCATGAAACTTGGTTCATTTGAGTGACAAATAAATGAGTTACTACTACTTTTAATATTCACAATGATTATGCAAATTGTCATACAGCCATCTGTATCATCAACCTAAGGTTCAACAGAATATAATGTAACTAATATATTTTCTGCTACTTATTTTCCTCATGGTTCTAAGTCTTATCAGGACCATGATAACATATCTGACAAATTATAGTAACTTTGGATTTAAAAAGGATATTAATCTTCTCACATATATAAATTCCCATTCTATCCAAGCTTGTTGTGCCAAATGGATTTGGAAGAAAGAGTAGCAAAACTTTAGAGTTTTTGGTCAGAGGTTCCCATATATTCTCAGTTCATTGTAACTTTGTCACCCTTATTTTTTATAACAGCTGCAAGCTAAAATAAATACCTGACAATTCCATTTATTAAATACTTAGCTCCAAAAATGAGTATTTATGTTCTGAGAACATAGTTATTTGAAAAAACTGCTGTTCAGAAATTTAAAAGAGCAATACATTAATCACTACCTTCCATAAACATGTGAGGTGTGTGCCTGTAGGACTATGTACAGCTTTTCAAATCTTGGCATCAGATTGGATACTGTAGCACTTTTTCCTTTTCCACAATGATTTTTAATAAGGTGCCTTTTATTCAGTTTGTTTAAATCAGCAGAAATTACAACTTTGCAGGGATAAATATAGAATAATGATGAAATTGTGAAGTACTTCTACTTGAAGTATATGTGGTGTCTGAAAGATGACAAATATTACTTGCTGCTTTTCTTCAAAAAATCACTGAACTCCTTTAAAATAATTATATATATAATGTGTATATACATATATATACATATATATATATATCTGTATTTGCACATACATACATACTGTGGATTCTCTTCAGATCACATAAATCTTTCTCCTTTTACTAAAAAGTGGAAAGTCTGTTGCACAAACTCAAAGGTTGTTAGGGAGATTTTCTGCACACTTTCGGAACCCAGGTGCTACTTCCTTGATAAAATACAAGGCATCTGGCTGGCCCTCTTCCAAGAACAGGGGTGTTTACCTACTCTATAGTGTCATAACTATGAGAGAAAACAGATCCTTCTTATGTAACAACAACAAAATGTGTGCACCAAGGGTAATGTGAATTGAAATGATCTCTAATATTCAAGTGGTAGCTTCTTTCTACTGAAAAGGAAAAGAGCAGTTAGGTCCCACCTCCTAGAAATTTTGGTATGAATGTATTTTATATAGCATATAAATACATTTCACATCCATGTATTAAATTTGTAATACTACTTCATAATTATAGGTATGGTTTATAGCCTATAAGTTTCTTTTCATTCAGTCTTCCTCTCTCCCATTATTCCTTTTCATTTATTTTGCACTTACTGAATCCTATTCTGTACCAAGATCTTCTGTAGGTGTTAAAAAGGAGGTTAGAACAAATATTAATAGTGCATTGGTTCTGCACTCAAGAAATTTATTTTCTTGTGGGGAACCTGAGTTATATCAAAAATTATAACAGTTTAATTTTCCAATCAAATTATATGTAAACACTTAGAATCCATAGTAGACCTAATATAAAGTAAGAAGTTGAGTTGGAGGGAGCAGAGAATATATCAGATGAAAAACAATGGAGTCCTAAAGAGCCAATTTGTGGAATTATGAGGTTGGCTTTGAGAAAAAAAAAAGTGAATGGTGTGTGAAATAGCCAAAAAAGATTATATCATAATCATATCTTTCATGTTTGTCTTTTCTGTTCCTTTTGCAAACACTCTACTGCATGATTTCATTATCTTTGTTTTTTTTCACCAGGTTTAAATTAAGTAGCCTTTTCTTGGTTTTTACTCCTCCGTTTCCCTCTCATCTTATAGTGACATCTAGTGTGTAACTACATAGTAGGCTAGTACTGGTCTAAGTCTTGATTAGCCGCCAAATAGTTCAAATGTTTTAACCTAAATTAAGTGCCTCCATGACATGGCAAATAGCCACTATGCCAGCTTCATTTCTAAGTTATCTGACCCCACTACATTTATGCCTCTTGGTTTGATAAATTCCAAATGCTCACTGTTTCGTTTTCCTAGGATATCTTTTCTTACAATCTTCCTATACCTCAATATTGCCACACCTTAAAAAGCCAGCTCAAGTGCTTTCTAGGAATCCTTCTTCCTCCTCCACACATAACCCACATTCAAGTAGAAGTATGTCTGTCTTCAGATCTCAAATAGAATCCATTGTTTTCTGTTTTGCAATAGAGTTCTCTGTATTTTTTTTTTATTCTTTGTTACTATTTGCTCTGAAGAACAAAGGAAGATTTAAACTA
Organism: Dipus sagitta; assembly: GCA_036346955.1. Classification (NCBI taxonomy): domain Eukaryota; kingdom Metazoa; phylum Chordata; class Mammalia; order Rodentia; family Dipodidae; genus Dipus; species Dipus sagitta. Next base: position 35,461,420 of record CM070776.1, read on the forward strand.
CTATTCATCTTAATCACTTGTCAAGTTCTCATTTTACATAATTTTATTCAGTAAATCTGCCCTAAGGAAAAAGTAAATTGTTCACTTAAAAAATGTAATCATTGTAGCTGGGGAAATGGCTTAGCGATTAAGGCATTTGCCTGCAAAGCCTAAGGACCCTGGTTCATTTCCCCAGGACCCATGTAAGCCAGATGCACAAGGGATCACATGTGTCTGGAGTTTTTGCAGTGGCTTGAGGCCCTGGTGTGCCCATTCTCTCTTTCTCTCTGCCTCTTCTCTCTCTCTTTCTCAAATAAAGAAATAAAAATATTTAAAAATGTAATCATTGGTCTGAGGAGAAGCCTTAGCAATTAAAAGTGCTGGCTTACAAATCCTTTTGTGCTGGGTTTGATTCCCGAATACCCATGTAAAGCCAGATGTACAAAGTGGCACATGAGTCTGGATTTGGTTTTTACAGGCAAAAGGCCCTCTGCCCCCTGCCCTCCCACACACTCTCTCTCTCCTCACAAATAAATAAATAAGAATAATATAAGCATTAACTAGTGGTTCATTCAGTGAAATCAGGCCCAAGGTACAAAAACTAATTAGGTAATTGGAACAGAGATATGTCCAGCTGCCCCTATTAATTTTCAGGGCTTATCCTCTGGTATTTCTCAGTTAATTTAAACATTTTATTTTACTTAGCTAAATATTATTTGATATTTACACATTTAAAATGGCATTTTTATTAACTTATAATACATGAAATATAAAACAATATTGCTGAAGTGATGACTTTGTAGTTAAGGTGCTTTCTTGCAAAGCCAAGGAACTGAGGTTCAGTTCCCCAGGACCCATATAAGCCAGATGCACAAGGTGGCACATATATCTGGAGTTCATTTGCAGTGTCTGGAGGCCCTGACATGCCTATTCTCTCTCTGTCTCTTTCTCTCTGTCTCCATCCTTCCCTCTTTCTCTCTCTCAAATAAATGAATAAAAAATAAAATATTTTTCAAATATTACATAAGTAAATGTTTTGCTTTAACTCAGTTAATTTAGAGAGCTACTTGAAAAGCTTTCTTATTTCATTTATATTATTTTATTTTGAAGGGAATGCATGTATCTTATTTTAAAATTATAAACAAGTTATGTATTTTTAATAATATACTTGTTTTGTGAACATATATGTTTCAGTTTTAGATTTGAAATATTTTCTGTACTAACTAACTGAATATGATGGAAAAATTAAACTTCATAGTTCCTTTGTGAAAAATCTGCATGTTTTAAACAGTATTTTGTTGTTGGGTTCTTAAAGCACCTTAATGTTATATGTACTAGTTATTTGGGTTAACACACAGAGTTCAAGAAGAAATAGGCAAAGGAAGTGATCAACTTAAATTTCAAAGACCACTTCTTTAGTTTGAATTGTGTGTGTGTGTGTGTGTGTGTGTGTGTGTGTGTGTGTGTGTTTTAATGTGTGAGTGCTGTCACCATGACACACTTACAGTGGTCAGAGAACAACTTCAGGTAATAGTCCTTGCCTTCTACCATATTTGCTCCATTCCACTGAGGGTGCTCCTCAGTGAGGTTATTGGCATTCACCATAGGGTTATGAATGCATCAGTCACTCTCTGCCGGGGATAGGGAGCAATGCCTCAGTATTCTCCTTCCCATGCTGTGCACCCTATGGCTCCTACACTCTTTCTGCTTCCTCAATGTTCCCTGAGCCTTGGTGGGTATGTTATAAGCCTACTTAAGTGTTAAACTCATTGCCACCTCCGGATTTCTGCTTTGATGAATTTTGAGTATCATCAGTGTCTCTCACCATTTTCCTGGAGCAGGTTGTCAGGATAGCAGTGATAGCAGTACTCATGTTTAAATTGCCACTTCCTCTGTGCTGTCTCCTGGGTCCTGGCTAGAGGTAGCTGACCTCATTCTAGGCAGTTACCTATGTTTTCTAATCATATGCATGGATGTTGATTCTCCCAGGTTTTCACTGCCAGTTGTTTAAAATATATTTTCCAACCAAGAGTGAGAGAAGCATCAATTAGAAGGAATAACCATAGTTATTTAAGAGACATTTTGATGGGTATAGCCACGATTTTTGGCCAAAGACTAGTGGGAGCATCTCTCTGGTGTCTCTGACCATCATATCCATAGGATTCTGACTTGGTTCTTAGGACCAGGTATGAGTTCTCTCCCTCTGAAGTGGTCTCTTATCCAATTAGTGAGCCATTAATTACCCACATAAGCCATGTACCACTTTTTCAGGTGTGTACATTTCATCAGGCTGGTTGCTTTCATAGCTTGAATGGTCCCCTGCTTGTTCATACTGTTGGTGGCCATTATCCCTCAGCAGCTTGCATAGCACTTTCAATCACTATGAGGGTTAGCCAGCAGGGAGTTTGCTTTATTATGCATTCCATCATGAGCTCTTGATGTTATGTGTCCATGGCCTGTGTTATCTTCAGCAAATAGGGTCTTACCATTTAGTTCTGGTGGGTAACCAAATGCTTTGGTAACAGCCTGCATTGTTTTGGGGACCTAATAGGTTTTTTGGACCAGCAGCTCACTGTGAGGTGTAACCTAGTTCTAACACTTGGAATTACAAGCCAGAACCTATGGTTTTAGGATTAAGTTTCCTCCACCCTCTCTGGGACTCTTCTGCCTGGACCAAACTACTTTTTAAAAGATTGTCAAATGTTCTGCCACCATTTCTTATTCCTTAATTTGTGACAGACATAACTACACTGTAATGCTGTGTGTCCTGGTCAGATTTTTATTCCAAGTAGTGTCTTCTAACTTGCCATATTTGCCAAGGAAATAAAATCTACTGAGCATCAACTCCGACTAGAGTTCTCAGTATTATATTGTCTTGCCAATTGGTAGAATAAATACATAGGAGATGTTGATGTAATGCTATTGGTAACTTGGTTAATCTGGTATTAAAAGATCTGTGTCCTCCAGAATCACCTTCCAGTTGCTTACCCTTTTCAATTAGTTTGGTTTCTGGTGTTAAAAGTTAGCTGCTGTCTATGACTTTCTCGTTCTATTTAGCTAGCATATGAGAAAATAATTTTCTCTTCATAATATTTTGCTACTTTCCTGTTAAAAACTCAAAATACATAGTTGATTTATGCTTAAGAAAACTGGCAGAAAATTCAGTGTTATCTTAAATTGCATTTACATACATACTGTGTCTATAAACATGGAAGATGAAAGTTTTGATGAAATTTGTGCTTGTCTGACTTCACTCAGCACAGGACACTATTTTGTGAGAGAATGCTGGCTCAAAATCATATCTACATTATGACAAACAAGTGAGGAAAGACGTACTTATTTTGGAAGAGAATAACCCCAAGAGAAATCAGTTACTGTGTATTTTCCTATATTATTTGGAGAACACCTATATGTTATTTTAGAAACTATAAATATGACCAATGGCTACACAGTTATAATTTGATGAAATGTGTCTGTGACCATAGTTGAACAAATAAGACAAATGCATATACCATTTTCTTTGCAAGAGAGAAAGTTACTTAGTAAAAAGTAGAGTAAAAGATCTTTATTAATCCAAGTATTCTATAAACACTTTCCTCAGAATTCATTTCCTCAGGGGCTGACATAAGATCATGCTGGTAGCCAGGCGTGGTGGCACACACCTTTAATCCCAGCACCCGGGAGGCAGAAATAGGAGGATTGCCGAGAGTTCAAGGCCACCCTGAGACTCCATAGTGAATTCCAGGTCAGCCTGGACCAGAGTGAGACCCTACCTCGAAAAAAAAAAAAAAAAAGATCATGCTGGTAACATCATCATCATCTGGGAACTGATTAAAACGCAATTTCTTGTTCCTGGACCCAGGCAATTAAATGGTAAACTAAGGATGAATATCAGCAATCTATATAATAATGAGAATTATTGTTACTTTCTCATTTCTGGGACAAAAACACCTGACCAGAAGCAGCTTATGGGAAGAGTTTATTTCAGTCTTAAAATGTCCAGAGGACGCTTCATCAAGGCAGAGAAAAGCAACTGGCTCACAACATCACATGTCTATAGTAGAGAGAATAAAAGTAAGCATGAGCTGGCCCTGAACACACAATAGGCTAGACTTATCAAACCCAAGCTCTGCCCCCAGAAACACTCTTCCTGTAGCAAGGCTCCACCTCGCAACACTGCACCAACTGGGGACTAAGTAAGAAGCTTAATCATAAACACCTGACATTATTGATTTCATTTGCATTCAAATCACCACACTGAGTCCCCAAGAATTATAGTATTAAAATGTGAGGACTGGTAGTAAATTCCAACACAATAGCACCCTTTTGCTTATTTTTATTCCATTTTCATAATTGTATTTTCAAGATATCTTATAATGATCCTCTATGACTCAGTGATTCCTTTTTTAGGTGGTTCTTATAATGAAGTCTGAAAGAAAAGAACTTTCTTTAATGCCAACTACATTTTTCAAACTAGTATAAGTGCCACCTGGCTTGTACAAATTTGACATTTTAAAGAATCTAAGTAATGAAACCATGCTTACATAAAGTGAAATGTACATGTAAATTATGAAAAAAAGACTTAGTTTAGTATTGTCATCATTTTTACAATAATTTGTATTGTTTTATTTATTTTGGAAAGTTCTTTGAAATACAGTCTTAATTTTACCATCTTCAAAGGACTGTAATAGGCCTTTTACCTGGGGAAACTATAAAATCAAGAAATGTTATAATATTGTTTTGCACCAGCAAAGAATAAATTCTGGTGGCATTACATTTACACCTATAGATAAGCAATATACTTTTAAGAAAACATCAAGCTTAAAATGATCTTGTACATAAAAATAAAATGAATCTCCTATAAATGTAAATATACCTGTTGCCTAATTTCTTTGCTTTTATTGTCCTTTATTTATAAGCTCTTTAGTTTTGATTAATACTTCTCCTACCAACTGCTCTTCTCCATCCACCTCCTATGACCTCATTTATACCACTCCAGCCTCAATATTCCTCCCCTCTACTTACTTACTTACTTACTTACTCACTTACTTACTTACTTTCTATCCCCTCCCCTTAAGTCCTCCCTCTCCTACCTCCCTCATGACCCATTTCTAGTTTCCTGGCCTCTCCTACTGACTCGTACTTCAACTCACAGACAAATGTAAAAAATTGAAGTTAGGATTCACATATTGCAGAAAACATGTGGTGTTTAATAACTTTCTAAGCTTGGGTCACCTTGCTTAGTAGAATTTCCAGATTCATTCATTTCCCTGAAATTTTCATAATTTTATTTTTCTTTACAGCAGCACACAACTTTATTGTGTACATGTAACACTTCTTCATTATGCATTCATCAGTTGATGGGCATCTAAGCTTCCATTTCCTAACTATTGTAAATAGAGCTGCAATAAACATGAATGAGCACACATCTCTGTAGTAATGTGTAGAGTCATTAGGGCATATGCCCAGGAGTGGTATAGCTGCTGTCTCAGAAACCTCCACATTGATTTCCATAATGGCTGCACTAATTTACATTCCCACCAACAATGAAGAAGCATTCCTCTTTCCGCACACCCTTGCCAGCATTTGTTGTCATTAAGATTCCATTTGATAGCCATTTTGTCAGGAGTGAGCTAGAATCTCAAAGGAGTTTTCATTTGTATTTCTCTTATGGCTAAGGATGTTGAACAATTCTTTTTAAAATACTTGTTGGCCATTTGTATTTCATCTCTTGGGAACTCTATTCAGTTCTATAGCCTATTGGTTGGTTGATTTTTTTATTGTTTAGTTTATCTAGTTCTTTGTTTATCCTAGATATTAGTCCTGTCAGGTGTATAGCTGGCAAAGGTTTTCTACCATTCTGTAGGCGCCTCTTTGCACAGTTAAGTGTTGTTGCAGTCAGCTTTGCAGTGCTGGCAGAAAGCACCCAACCAAAAGCAGCTTGTGGGAGGAAACGGTTTATTTTGGCTTATAGGCTTAGGGGGAAGTTTCGTGATGACAGGGAAACATAGCATGAGCAGAGGCTGGATATCACCACTGCTACATACCTGGCTAACAGCAGCAGAAGGGTGAGCTATACCTTGGCAAGAAAAAGCTGGCTATAACACCAATAAGCCTGCCCCCAACAACACACCTCCTTTGGAGACTCCAATTCTCAAGTTGCCATCATCTGGGGATAAAGCATGTAGAACACATAAGTGTATGAGGGACACTGGAATCAAACCACCTCTGACTCCCATTATTTCATAACCATTTGTGTTGTAAAATGCAGTACATTCAGCCAACTTTAAAAGTCCCCATAGTTTTTATCAATCCCAGTGCTATTCAAACATCTCCATAGTCCAAGGTCTTTTAACTGAGCTGTAATACCAAAATAGTAAGGATAATGGGACATAATAAGCATTCACACTGCAAAAGATGGCACTGGGTATAGCAAATAGAGATTGATCCAATACAAAATTTGAAACAAAGAAAGCAAACATCAAATTCTGTAACTCCAAGTCCAACAATTCTAACCAATGATGAGTCTCTGGAGTTCCAGTTCCACCCTTACAGCTGGGATCTTCACAACCTGTGGAACAATGCATCCAAAACTGGCAGCTATCCTGGGTGGCCATCTCACAGTCCTGGAATTTCACTGGGTCTACACTGCAACCTACAGTTCATCTTTATGGCTTCATTGGGCCTCATGCAGGTAATCCAACAAGCCTGCTCCACATGGCCCATGGCCATTTCCAAAACACAAAACTGGATTGCAAATTCAATGACCTTTTTCCTGCATTTGTTATACTCATTACTACCAAGTGGGCTACCAACTTGTTAATCCAGTGGGGAAGTAAATTCAACTTTGAAGAACAGGATACTCCTTCAGCATTCAGGCCCCTTACCTTCAAAAGAGTTCACATTTTTTCTTCTGGCCCAATGCAGATCAGCTGGCCAAATCTCAATAGTTACAATTCCTCAAACAATTGCAGCTGAACTGGCAGCAGTTTGGGCCCAAATATTTCATTTCTTTATGTGTCATATCCATCTTGTCACAACAGTCCATTTCTACACAATGCAATCCCACACAAGTTCTTAGGACACAGGTAGGCAGAATGTAGCAATCCTCTCACACAACCTGCTTCTAGCCCAGTCCTGACCAAGTTATTTATTCCTCTCATAAACCAAATCTCACAGTTCATGGATTTTATTACATTCAGATCTTTCAACCCTGAGCAGAATCTATCAGTCTGTACTTACAGCACTGCAAGGCATCTCTTAGGACAAGATTTAAAATCCTTTCACATTCCTCCTACAAATCATTTCCAAACAACCAAAGCCACACAGTCAGGTTTCCAATGGCAATGAACCCCACTTCTCAGTACCAATTTTACTATTGTAGTTAGCTTTTCATTGCTAGTACATAGCACCCAACTAAAGGCAGCTGATGAGAGGAAAGGGTTTATTTTGGCTTTTAGACTCAAGGGTAAGCTCCATGATGCAGGAAAAAATGTGGCATGAGCAGAGGCTGGACATCAGCTCCTAGCCAACATCAGGTGGACATTAGTGGCAGGAGAGTGTGACAGTCACTGCCAAGAGGAAGCTGGCTATAACACCCATAAGCCCACCCCCAACACCATACCTCCAACAAATTTTCAATTCCCAAATTGCCATCAGCTGGGAATCAAGCATTCAGAACACATAAGTTTATGGAGAAAACCTGAATCAAAGTACCACAAATATCCTTTGCACAAAACCTTTTTAATTTCATGAGTTTGCATTAGTTGTTTAGTGGCCTTATTTCTGACCTACTAGGGTCCTATTCAGAAAGTCCTTGCCTATGGCTGTATGCTGAAATGCCTTTTCTAATTTGTCCTCTAGCAGCTACAAAGTTTCAGGTTGAATGGTAAGGTCTTTAATATATTTGGAGTAGATTCTTGTGCATGGAGAGAGATAATCTATTTTCATCCTTCTACACATAGATATCCAGTATCCCCAGCATCATTTGTTAAAGAGGGTATCTTTTCTCCAGTGAATATTTTTGGTATTTTTATCAAAAATAAAATGACTGCTTACAATAAAGTTCACAATGAATAAAATAATAAAATAAAAATAAAATTTTAAAAATTAGATTATCTGGTTTGAGTTAGGTAACTCCCATAAACTTGTGTTCTGTATGCTAGGTCCCCAGCTAATGGCAATTTGGAAATTCTAGCATCCTGGAGGTAGTATATTGTTGGGGTCAGGCTTATGTGTGTTATACCCTGCTTGTTCCCCTTGCCAGTGTTTGGCTCACTCTCCTGATAATGTTGGCCAGGAGGTGATGTCTAGCCTCTGCTCATCCACAGTTTCCACTACTATCATGAAGCTTCCACTTGATTATATAAGCCAGAATAAATGATTTTCCTCCCATCAGCTGCTTTTGATCAGGTACTTTCTGCCAGCAACTCGAAACTGGCCACAACATAGCTGTTGCTGGTTTTGAGAGTTCTGGGGCATTTCTCAGATCTAAGTGGGCTTAGTTCAGTCTAGTGGTACTCAACAGTCACTAGAATTCTCCAAGCTAGTTGCTCTCAGTGTCTCTTTTGAGTCTGTTCTCTTATTACCCACAAGGAATTGACAGGTGTACACAAAGTAGAAGGGCAAGTTAAGCAAAGCTTTATTCTTAGAAAGTAAAGCTGAACCCCCCAAGCTTGGAGGCACCCAAAGGGATAACCCACTTGTGATGGGGACCATGGGTTTTCTTATAATCTCAGGGATGTAAATTGGGTCAGGATGAATTAGATTGTGAATTTGAGTGTATATATAGAATTTGATGTTTTCTGTCTTTGTTTTAAATCTTGGAATGAATCAATCTCTATTTGCTATACCCAGTGCCATTTTTTGCAGTGTGAATGCTTATTATGTCCCATTATCTTTTTTTTTTTAATATTGTGGTAGTTTGAATAGATGGCCCCCAATGTATTCAGTGCTTTATTAATTTGTAGTTTGCATTTGCAGCCACCTGGCTGGAGGCAGAGTCACTGGATGGATCTTAAGATGTGGTGGTGGGTTTGAGATTTCAATCTAAAGATATACAAAGTGTGCCTAGCTGGAGTTCCTGAAGTGTGCTATGCTATACTGTGTGGCTTTTGGTTTTTTGGCTTGTGCTTCTCTCGCTCTGCTTGGACCTGTGAAGGCAAGCCAGCTTCTTCTGCCATTATGGAACTGACCCTGGATCTGTAAGCCTCAATAAACCCCTTCCTCCATAACTGTGCCTAGTCTGGAAGTTCATCTCAGCGAACCTGAAGCTGTCTACTACAGAAGTTGGTACTGAGGTGTAGGGTGAGATGAACCTGACCATGTGGGTGTTGATCTTCTGGAACCTTTGTTTTAGAGGAATGGGCATAGACTTGGTGCTTGCAACTAAAGATGCCTTCTGGATTGGTAAGCCAAGTTTTATGGACTATTCTGATGAGAGTTTAATAATGCTAATTGCACACAGTATTGAACTTGGAGTCTCAGCTTACCGAAGGGGAAGGAAAAACTGCAGAGGACTTTGTTGGAACTGGGCTACTGGCATAAGGCTGGCTGTGCCCTGCTGCCCAGGCCCAAAGAGTTTGATCAAGGTTAAATTTGTAATGGATTGATATGCTTGGCTAAAGATAGTTGGACTGAGAGATTTAAGAATTTTAAACTGGAAAACATCTAGTAAGTTAAAATTACAGCCACTGAGACTGGTCTTAGGTTACTGAATCTGCTATTGTCAAACACATTAGCAATCTTAAGGAAGGTGGCCCAACTGCTTTACATTAAAACAATAGAAAGATGCCTGAGGCAAAACTATTATAGAAAGGCAAACTCTTTTGGAAAGAGTTGACTGGAAAAGGAACCTGCTTTTCAACATTATGATTTATTTCGTCCCTGAATTAAGAATAAGGCTGTGGGGCTGGAGAGATGGCTTAGCGGTTAAGCACTTGATTGGGAAACCTAAGTACCCTGGTTCAAGGCTTGATTCTCCAGGACCCACGTTAGCCAGATGTACAAGGGGGCACACACATCTGGAGTTCGTTTGCAGTGGCTGGAGGCCCTGGCACGCCCATTCTCTCCCTCTATCTCTCTCTCTCTCTCTCTCTCTCTCTCACTCTCTCTCTCTCTGCCTCTTTCTCTCTCTGTCACTCTCAAATAAATAAAATGAACAAAAATTTTTTTAAAAAAGAATATGGCTGTGTCCTGCACACCTGGTATTTGTTTCAGAAGCATGAAAAATGAGAAGCATGGTTGTGAATTGCACGCAGTTCAAGGAGCTGCTGCTGAGATGCAGCATGAGGCAGGGCCTGATGCCCTGATAGGCTGAAAGAGCCTTTGGAAGATGGACCATGGCTTGCATGAAGACCTGAAGATGCTTTGGATATACCAGGACTATGCAAGGGCTACCATAGAGCGCACTGTTTGTCTAGGATGGAAGTGTTCCCTGGCTACTCTGCCCAGCTCGAGGGACAGAATTGGAAAATCTGGAGACTGTCAGTCTCTGGTTATATTGAACTTGAACTGCACAAGTTTGATGATTGCTTGATTGTGGTTGAGTTTGCATTGTTTTAGTCTGTCCTTGCTTTGCATTATACCAGTTGAAAATACTTACTCTGTGCCTTTATATGTTGGAAGTATTTAACTTGCTTGATTTTACAGGACTATCTTAAATTGGTCAAGACTGTGGGGACCTTTGAAATTGAACTTAGTACAATTTACAATGTGCGATTGTTATAAATGTATTGGGGGCCAGGGGCAGAATATGGTAGTTTGAATAGATGGCTCCCAATATATTCAGGGTTTTATTAGTTTATAGTTTGCATCTGCAGCCACCTAGCTAGAGGCAGTGTCACTGGGCAGATCTTGAGGTGTTGGTGGGTTTGAGATTTCAATCTAAAGATATGCAAAGTGTACCTAGCTGGAGTTCCTGAAGTGTGCTGTGCTGTGTAGCTTTTGGCTTTTTGGCTTGTACTTCTTTCTCTCTCCTTGGACCTGTGAAGGCAGGCCAGCTTCTGCCATTATGGAACTTCCCCTGGATCTGTAAGCTTCAATAAATCCATTCCTCCATAACTGTGCCTGGTTTGGAAGTTCATCTCAACAAACCTGAAGCTGTCTGATACAGGTATTATGGCTCAATTAAAAGACCTTGGACTATGGGGATATTTGAATAGCATTGGTATTGATAAAAACTATGGGGAGTTTTAAAGTTGGACTGAATGCACTCTTGAGTATGGAAATTAGGCCATAAATCAGGGTGGACTGGATTGGTTAATTTGAATATATATGAGGACTCTTGGTAAAAAAGCAGCAAGAGGGCTGGGGAGATGGATCAGCAGTTAAAGGCACTTGCTTGTAAAGTCTGCTAGCCCAGGGTTTGATCCCCATTATCCATGTAAAGCCAGATGAACAAAGAAGTACATCTGAAGTTTGTTGGTAGTAGCAAAAGACCCTGGCACACTCATATTCTCTCTCTCCCTTTCTCCTATAAATTACATATTTAAAAAAAAAAAAAAACAAGAACACAAAAGCTGGTGGATAGTCAACATCTTGGGTCAGTGCTTTTTGCAAGTCAGTCCCCCAGGACTCTGTTCTCTGGACTAGTCATTAGAGATATTTTGGGGGAGGCCTTTGATTATCACTATTAAAAAATGGGTACTAAATTACTACTAATTCCTATCAACATCTGGGTCTCGTATTCTGATCTGTTGATCTGCATGTCTGTTTTTGTGCCAGTGCCTTGTTTTTCCTGTGGCTCAGTAATGTACCTTAATATCAGTTTTGGTGATACCTCCAGACTTTTGTTGCTAAAGATTGCTTGGCTATCTGAGGGTTTTTTTTTTTTTTTGTGCTTCCAAATTAATTTCAGGATTTCTTTTATTATAGTGAAGAATACCATTGGCATTTTGATAAGGAATTGCATTAAATCTTTAGATTGCTTTTGGTAAGACAGACTTTTTTTTAAGTTTAGTTTTATTTATTTATTTATTTGAGAAAAAGGAAGAGGCAGATAACCATCTCTCTAGCTTAATACTTCAAGTGTTTTTGCCATTTAGTATAATGCTGGCTATAGGCTTGTCATGGATAGCCATTATTAAATTGAGATATGTTCCTTCTATTCCCAATTACTTCAGGACTTTTATCATGATGGGATGTTGGATTTTTCAAATGCATGTTTCTACATCTATTGATGAAATCATGTGATTTTTTCCTTGCAGCCATTTCTGTGGTATATCATATTTATTGATTTGCATATATTGAACTATCCCTGCTCCTTTGGAATAAAATCCACTTGATTAGGGTGAATGATATTTTGATATGTTCCTATATTTAGATTGCAAGTATTTGTTGAGGTTTTTTTTTTTTTTTTTTTGCTTCTGTGTTCATGTGGGAGAGGATAATATTGACTTAAATGATTTAAATAGTATTCTTTACTTTTGAGAAGCATTGGTGCTACTTCAGGTCTTTGAAGGTCCAGTAAAATTTGCCTTTGAATATATCTGATCCTGAATTCTTTTTTAATTAAAAAAATTTTTTTTTGGTTTTTCAAGGTAGGGTTTCACTCTAACCCAGGCTGACCTGGAACTCACTATGTAGTCTCAAACTCATGGTGATCCTCCTACCTCAGCCTCACAAGTGCTGGGATTAAAGGCACATCCACCACACCCAGCCTGGAACTTTTTAGTTGAGAGAATTTTTATGATTTCTTTGATCTCATTGTTTTTAATAGGTCTACCTAAAATATCTCATTTTGGTTTAATTTTAGTAGGTCATGCATATCTAGAGATTTATACATTTCTTTAAAATTTTTTTACATGTATTATTAAATTTATTTCAGGTCATAGAATGACAGATTTCATGTGTACTTCAGATGCCCAAATAATGAGTCTCAAATTTCAGTCCTAAAATTCCATATTTTTATTTTTATTTCTCTTATTAGTTATGTACACATTGTATATACAGCCATATTTGTACCATCATTAGCTTCCTCCCTCTCCTCCCCCCTCTGTGGGAACCCTCCTTGTTGGGGAATGTGGGTCATGCATTGTGGGGTTAGCCATCAGTTATGGGTAAGAGGTAATGTCTCTGTGCATAATGTCCCAACATGTGGCTCTAACAATCTTTCTGCCCCTCTTCCACAAATTTCCCTGAGGTATGTTGGGTTCATTTTAGGTCTACTTCAGTAATGAGGTCTTAGGTGCCTCTGTGTCTGTGGATATCTACTTTGATAGGAGTTGAGTGTTGTCTGTGTCTATCTCCTTCACCCTTGTGCTGGTACCAGGTTCACCAAAACAGCAGCACTCTTGCTTATTTCTTCTATTAATCTTCATTCCATTGGGGCCCTGGTGAGGTGCAATGGGCTGATTACTCAGGATCTGCGTCCATATGAAAAAGAGAAGCAAATTCTCCAACGGAGAAGGAAGTCAGTACCAGATAAATGGGGCAGCCATTATTATTTTAGAGAGAATTTAATAGGTGTAGGCCCTCTTGGAGCCCACAATTGGTGGGAGCTTGATAATGGAGAGCAGGCTCATTTTTTGAATATGGTTCTGACTTATTTCACAGCTCCAGCTATGGGATCTGTTCTACTGACCAGATAAGTTAGCCAAATTAAGAGCTGTTGGTTACCCAACATGGCTGTGTGCCACTATTGCACTTGTGTGAGCATAATGTCAGGTTGTGTGCAGCTGAGTAGCTTAGACCACAAGTTGCTTGGACACATATCTGTCATTTTCCCCCAGTCACTCATATAACACCTTCTGGCACTAGACGAGCTAAGTGTCTAGGGACTGACTCTCTTCTGGGTTCCTGCCAGGTCACTTCATGTTCCAAACCAATAGCATATGGTGTCTTCAGCAGTAGGGTCTTACAACTAACCTTTGGTGGGTCATGAAGTACTCTGACAGAAATCTGTCTTCTTTCGGACTCTCTGTAGGACTCTCTGATCAACAGCTAATTATGGATGTTAACCACATGCTGGTACTGGGAGTTACAGTCCAGTCCCAAGGAAAAGAAGGAAGAAAAAGATAGGTAATAAGAGAGAGAGAGAGAGAGAACAAAACAGGATAAGATTAAGATTAACCTTTATCATACCCTCTCCTGGGCCACATGATTCAGGTATTCCCTCTAAGGACATGATGAAGGTTCAACCACTTAGTCTGTCTTTTAGGATGTAGAATTTTATGATACCATTGCCATTTGGGTCCAGTTTAGTGTCCCCACCCCCACCCTTACCCTCCCCTCTTACCCCACCCTCCCTATTGTCCAGTCCTCAAGATGCTTATTAAGTATGTCAGCATCTTTGGCAGATTCAGGTTAGGAGCCACAGAAGAGTGAGACCATGCAACAATTATCTCTCTGTGATTGGGTGAGTTCACTGAGAATGATCTTTTCCAGGTTCAAACATGTTTCTTCAAATTTCATTGTGTCATTTTTCCTTACTCCTGTGTAGAATTCCATCTTGGTTATCATTCACCTAATGATGGACATCTGCCTTGATTCCAGCTCTTGGCTATTATGAATTGAACAGCTATAAACATTGTTGAGCAAATCTCTCTGAACTGAAGTATGGAGCTTTTAGGGTAAATGCCCAGTAAGGTAATAACTGGGTCTGTTGGTAACTCTATAAACCTTTTTAGGAGTCTCCACATTGCTTTCCATAGTGGTTGTACCATCTTACATTCCTACCAACAGTGAATGAGGATTCCTTTTTTTCCATACCTTCACCAGCATTTGTTTTCATTGATTTTTTTAATGTCTTCTATCCTTACAGAGGTAGGGTGGAATCTCATAGTTGTGTCAATTTGCATTTCCCTGATGATTAGGGATGATGAACATTTTCTTAAGTGTGTGTTTGCCATTTGTATTTCTTCCTCTGAGAACTCCTTGTCCAGTTCTTTGCCCCATTTTGTGAGTGGGTTGTTTGACTTTTTATTGTTTAGGTTTTTGAGTTCTTTGTAGATTCTAGAAATTAGGCCTTTGTCAGTTGTATAGCCAGCAATTTTTTTTTCCCATTCTGTGGGTAATCTATTGGCTCTGCTTTTTGTATGTTTGTCTGTGAAGAGATAAGATAAGTTAAGCTTCATGAGATCCCAATGGTTGAGTGATTCTTTAAGTTCCTGAGCTTCAAACTTATAGTGATCCTCCTACCTCTGCCTCCCAAGTGCTGGGATTAAAGTCATGTACCACAATGCTCAGACTGGAACTTTTTAGTTGAGAGAATTTTTTATGATTTCTTTGATCTCATTGCTTTTAATAGGTCAATCTAAACTATCCCATCTTGGTTAAATTTTAGTAGGTCATATATATCTAGAAATTTGTCCATTTCTTTAAGATATTGTTTTAGTTTAGTGGAGCATATGTACATAATGTATGTCTTTACGATTTTCTGAATTTCATTGGTACCTGTGTAATGGTGTCCTTTTCATATCTGTGGTGATTTGATTTAGGTGTCCCCCATAAACTTAGGTGTTCTGAATGCTAGATTCCCAGCTGATGAAGATTTGGGAATTAAAGTCTCCTGGAGGGAGTGCATTGTTGGGGGCAGGCTTATGGGTGTTACAGCCAGTGTCCCCTTGCCAGTGTTTGGCACACTCTCCTGTTCCTGTTGTCCACCTTATGTGGTCCAGGGGGTGATGTCCACCCTCTGCTCAGGCCATCATTTTCTCCTGCCATCATGGAGCTTCCCGTGGAGCCTGTAAGCCAAAATAAATCTCTTTTCCCACAAGCTGCTCTTGGTTGAGTAATTTCTAGCAGTAATGCGAACTAGACTGCAACAATATCCAATGTTATTAATTTGTGCCTTTTCTCTCTTTTGGTTAGTTTTGCTAAGGGTTTATCAATTTTGTTTATCATTGCAATGAACCAACTCTTTATTTCATTGGTTCTTTGTATTACTTTTTAAATTTCAATTTCATTTATTTTCTGCTTGATCTTCACTATTTCTTTCCATGTACTTGTTTTAGTTTGGCTTATTCTTTTTCCAAGGCCTTAAGGTGTATCATTGGTATTTATTTGTGACCTTTTTTAATTTCTTAATGTAGGTACTTAAAGCTATAAAATTCCTTCTTAGGACTGCTATCATTGTGTCCCATAGGTTTGGGTATGTAGTTTTTTCATTGTCATCTGGTTCTAGATATGTTTTAATTTCCTTCTTGATTTCTTCTACCACTCAGTAATGTACTGTTTAATTTCTATAGTTTTGTGTGTTCTATAGTCTTCCCTGCTATTGATTTTTAGTTTTATCCCATTATACTCAGAAAGAATAAAATTATTGTTTCAGTTATCCAATACTGGTTAAGATTCCCTTTGTGTTATAGCACATGATCTATTTTAGAGAAAATTCCATATACTGAGGAAAAGAATGTGTATTCTATAGCTTTTGAATGGAATGTTCTATTTGTTGTGTTACATCATGTTATACAGATGCTTCTCTACTTATTTTTTGCTAAGATAATCTGTCAATTGGTGAGAGTGGGATATTGAAGTCACCCACTACTATTGTGCTTTGGTTAATCTATGACTTTTCATCTAGTAGTTTTTGTTTAACTAAATTAGGTACACCCATGTTTGGTGCATATATGTTTAGAAATGTAATGTTCTCTTGTAGAATTGTTCACTATAAAAATCATTTTTATAAACAGTGTGAAATGACCTTCTTTATCTCATCTGAATAATGGTTTAAATTATTTCCTGTCAGATATTAGAACAGCAGCACCAGCTTGTTTTCTTATCAATTTACTTGAAATGTCATTTTTGATCCTTTTGCTGTAAGGTTTTATCTGTTTGGAGAGATGAGTTTCTTTGAGGCAACAAATACAAGGATCCTGCCTTTTAATCTGTTCTGCTAGTCTGTGTCTTTCCATTGGAAAAGGATACCATTAATATTCAGAATTATAATTGAAAGTTTGTTGTAGTTACCTAATCAT
Organism: Dipus sagitta; assembly: GCA_036346955.1. NCBI lineage: Eukaryota > Metazoa > Chordata > Mammalia > Rodentia > Dipodidae > Dipus > Dipus sagitta. The sequence continues at coordinate 35,478,315 of CM070776.1, forward strand.
TGCTGGGGAAAAACACCCCACCAAAAGCAGCTGATAGGAGGGAAGGTTTTCATTTTGGTTTATAGTCTCAAAGGAAAGCTGCACGATGGTGGGTAAAACATAGAGCAGAGGCAATAGCAGCAATAGAGTGATCTGAGTTCTGGGAGCTGGCTATAATACCCTTAAGTCTGCCCCTCAGCAAAGCAAATCTTCCAGCAAGGCTCCATCTCCCAAACTGCCACCATGCAACATGTGGTGCTATATTATGACTAACTCCTAGTACCAATTTTTTTGTTGTACTTATTGCTGCTGGGACAAAACAATTGACCAAAAGCAGTTGATTCAAACTGTCACAGAGTTGTTTATTTTTTCCTATCATTCTTGTTGGCTTTGAAATGCTTGATATTTTTCTATTCCTATCTTCTATTAACTATTATTAACTATTAACTAAAATACATGGAGTATTTTTTTTCCTGTGGCCTAGTGTATATGCCTTTCCTTCTCTTGTTCAACGGACCCCTTAAAGTATTTTATAGAGAGCTGTCTTCGTGGCCATGTGTTCCTTTTGCCTGTTTTTTTTTTTTTTTTTTTTTAATCACGTAAAGTTCTTATTTCTCTTCCACTGACAACTGATAGCTGGCTATATTAGTCTGTGTTGGCAGTTGTTGTCTTTCAGAACATGAAATATATCATTCAAAGTTATTTTGGCTATTAAAGTTTAAGTTGAATAATCTGCTATTATCCTGATGGGATCGTCTTTCTAGGTAAGTAGGTGCTTCTCTCTTACTGCTCTCAATATATTTTCATTGGTTTGTGTGCTTAGTAGTTTAATTATAATAAGACAAGGAGAAGTTCTTTACTGGTTTTGCTTGTTTAGTGTTCTAAATTTTTCCTACATCTGTATTGCCGTCTTTACCCTATTTTGGTAAAATTTTCTTCTATGATTTTGTTGAAAATACTTACTTATGCCTTTAGATTGAAATTCTTCTTCTGTCCCCTGAATTAATGTGATATCTTTATAATGCCCCAGATGTCTTTAAATTTCCACTCATACTTTCTTATTCATTTGTCTTTCTTGTTGAAATTGTTGTCCATGGTTCCATTCTATTGATAAAACTTTCTATGGAGTTTTTATTTGACTTACTGTATTTTTTCCTTTCTAGTAATGCAGACTTTTTTTTTTTACTATTTCTATTTCCTCACTCATTCCTTGTATCAAACTCCTTATTTCATTAAGTCGATATCCTATGTTGCCCTTCAGGGCTTTGTTTTCTTCTTTGATTCCTTTGATTTCTCTAAGCATACTTATTGTTGCAGAAGTTTAAATACAAATGTTCTGAAACCATACCTTTTAGGAATAAGGAGTTTAAGTAATGGCTTGGAGTGGAAATTTTGGGCAGAGGGGAAGGATTGAGGAGCCAGAGATTCCTTGGTGGATTACAGGCTGCCAGCACAGAAGTGACAACTTGTGCTAAGTCAGCAAAGGGGAAGAGGAGAGAGTGAGAGTGGTACAGAGTGGGGAGGGAGAGAGACACAGAGAGGTACATATCTGAAAAGAAGATAGAAGCAATGGCACCAGGCCTTTTATGTCCATGCACTTGTGGCATGGCAAACTTGCCAGTAAGTAGAGGGGCTTGTGGGTTTGTGGGCTAGTACTTAGAGAAGGACACAGACTAGATTCTCTGTCAATGAGAAAGCCCTTTGAAGACTTCATTTTGACCTCTGAGACTCTAACACTTATAATCATTCTTTGGAATTCATTATCTGGCATATCTTCTAATCCAGTCACACTCAAGGTCATTTCTGTGGGACTCATGACTTTTTAAGCATTATGCTGTCTTCATTTTTTGTGTTTCCTGTATAACTGTGCTGGGATTTTAGCATCTTGGATTATTTCATTGTTTGGATTTTTTGTTTGCTTTATCAGCTTTGAAGCCAGGTTTCCTTTTTGCTTGTTTCACATGGCTATATCAGTCAGAAGTTTGAATTAGCTGCTCTAAAAGGTTGGGGAGGACGTGGGAAGATGGGATCCCTTGGCTTCCTGTTGGAGCATAAGGAATAGGACACCCTGGAATGCTTTCTTAGAGGCACCATGGAGCAGCAGGTCCCCATTGTTCTCTCCCCCAAGTTTCCTAAATCTTGATCTTGATCATGTAGATGTAAGTAGGGAGTGCTCTCAAAGTTACTGCTGTTTCAGACAGGGAATGGGAAGGGGAAGTACTTCCTGGTGCCAGATCCTAGATCCTTGATGATTTATAGCAGCTCCTTCCCTCCCTCCACATAGGTCTAACCTGGTTTGTGGATCTTGACTTTTGCAGAAAAAGGGCTTTTCTTGTGTTAAGTTGCCTCCTCCCCCCCCGCCACCAACAAGTTTCTTTGGCAAAGTTTCTATTCCACCATTTTAACTGCAAGTCCTTTTTATTCCTTTTTTTGACAGTATTGACACTTGAGCCCAGGACCATTCATATCCTACAAAAGCATATTATCACTGATCTATATTCTCAATAAAATGTTTGCTCTGAGTCATGGTCTCATTCAAGGTGATGTTGCAATTGCTATAACTGTTGCCTAATTTATTTCAGTAGCACTTGTGAAAATCAAGTGTACTTTGAAAATTTATTTGAAATATTGCTATAAAATCATGAAAAGGAATTTTCCTTTCTTCAGTAACAGTGAAATGAGTTGGGTATTTAAAAGAATCACTGTACCTTATTTAACTTAATTAAATTTAAATTTAACTAACAAAATAAGTCTTAGTATCCCTTTGGAATAGATTGTGGTTAAATTTATCTATAATCTCTCATTTATTTCAGAAAGTTATTTTGAAGACAGTCTTTGTTTTACTATTTTGAAAAGTCTATAATGTGCCTTTATACTATTTTAGAAATATTTATTTATTTGAGAGAATACAAAAGAAAGTGAGAATGGCCTCTTGCCACTTCAAATGAACTCCAGATGCATATGCTCACCTACCACTTTGTACATCTGGCTTTATGTGGATGCTAACGAATTGAACCTGGACCAGTAGGATTTGTTAGCAATTAACCTTTGACCACTGAGCTATCTCCTCAGCCCTTAAGTTAGAAATTTCAATGCAATTTTTTGTAGATTTACTTATTTTTTAGTTAAAGGACAGAGACTGATAGTCGAGAGACTGGGTTTTGATTTGGTTTCAGCTGTCCAAGAGTAGAATACCTTGGGATATCCACTTACAGTACTGAATATACATAGTGCTATCTTTGTTACTATATTTAAATATCCATGGTGTTCAGGAATGTGCTAAAGTCTGAATATAACATGGTTAATTATGTCACTGTTCCTGCCCAGAGTAACTTGAACTAAAAGGACATACTTAAATGATGAGAAAACTAGCAGAATGCCTTGGTTTGAAGTTAAGCATTACTTCACTTCCCAGTTCATGGAAAGAAGATTAGGATGTTTCCTGTGTTTTCTAAAGAGCGTCTGGCATTTTTCTTCTTGTATATTAACTTCCAACATGGGCTTTTAATTACTTTTTAATGCTTATTATTATCTCTTTTTAGTTTTTCTCACAGGAGAAAGGGCCAATTCAGTATTAAAACGCTACCCAAGAGCTAATGGACTTTTTGAAGAAATAAGACAGGGGAATATTGAGCGTGAGTGCAAAGAAGAAGTCTGTACATTTGAAGAAGCCAGAGAAGCTTTTGAAAATAACGAAAAAACTGTAAGTATATTCAGAATTTTAAACATGTTCACAGATTTGTCTACTTTGTTGATGCATATTTGAGATGTGTACTCCCAAACTGCATGAATTTCTGTCAATTAAGGATTATATTTGTGGAGAAGTCTCGAAGTGGTATCTAATAATCCATTTGGGGAGAACTAGATTCACTTCCCTGTGTGCTGATATGTCTTTGTGAGTCATATTTCCATGTGACTCTGCTCAACTAAGATTTGATATAGTGACAAGGCATCTAGTTCAAACAAGGTTAATAATGTGTTTAACTTACTATGCCTAATCAGAGATAAGAGTGGAAGAAACTAATGGACACTGATAATGTCTTGATATGTTTTACTTCTAGGATGGGAATGGAACTCAGGATAGTATATTGGCCTCCCATGCTTAAGGATATATTTTCCATCCACAGTACCACAGAAACATTGGTTTACTTCTCATGCAAAAGTAGATACCTGTGGACTCGTTACCCTCATTTTACAAGACCACTTCCCTTTACTCACACTAGGCTATTCAAGAAGAGTAGGGATGAGAAAGCACAAGGCAACTGTGTAAATTTTACAGATGTGCTCCACAGCCTAATGTTATATCACCATAGGTAGCTGTAGTGTAAAGATCTACTCCTGTGCACCATGACAATAATACTGGATGTGAAACAAGTGATGTCTGATGTGCTACAAGGACATCAAATATGTTGCAGGGACAGCAAGTACTTAAGAGTTTTAATAAAAAGAGTTGGGTATTTTGTTAGTAAAGTAAGGTTCCAAAAATAAGAGAAAGGAGCTCAAGGCAATATGATAAGAGAGACAAGATTGCTATATTCCAGTGTACAACAAAAACACAAAATTTATTTATAAACTTAATAAGCTGTGAAATTCAGTAGCTTTTACTGATTTACTTGGAGCTTATTGTTATATATGGTATGTATTATGAATCTTATTTTTCCACATGGCTGTCCAGTTGTCAAAACATCTTTCAACAAAAAGCTCTGCTTCGCTATAGTAATTTTAGTTGCTAGATAAATAATTTACCTATTTTAGTTATTAGATAACTAATTTCCATATGTACTTATTCTATTTCTGGATTTTCTATTGTAGTGTGCCTGCTTACAGAAGACAGGTTGCATGTTTTACTATAAGTATAAATTGGAACTAGATCTATCTTACATGGTATTCTTTTTTAGCAGTTTGTGAACTGTTCTTGTGCACCTACTTCTCCATATAAATTTTAGTGTTTACTTGTTAGCATCAGAAAAAAAAATACTTCATCAGTATTTTGTTGGAATTTTTTTCAGTTTGCACTCCACAAATAGTCTACTCTTAAAATGGTAAGTAGTAACTTCACCCATCTACCAAATTGCAGATCTCCAAGCCTTGTTGCCATCCCTCATTCTTCTCTCTTTTGCATATTCCTCATTGCATTTGTGAATAGTTGGTTCTAACATGAAAATATATTTGGAATCTAGTCACTTTTCTCAGTCTATCCACTTATTACCACTTGACATTAAAACTAATAATTTGGCTATGTATTATCCCCCACAGGCTCATGTGTTGAAGATTTTGTATCTACCTGATGGTAGTAATTTAGGAGGCACTGGAAACTTTTGAGTAGGTAGAGCCTAATTGGAGGAAGTAGACCCTTTGGGATGTGTCCTTAAAGGGTATTTTTTTCCTGGCCCCTTCCTGTCTCTCTCTCAGCTTCCTGGCCACCATGAGGTGAGCAGCCTCTGCCACACTTTCCCACTACTATTCTGCTTCAGCTCAGGCTCAAAACAATGTATCCAATCAACCATGGACTGAATCTATAAACCAAATGTAATCTTTTCCTTTAAACTGCTTCTCTCAGGTATTTGTCACAGCAACAAAAAGTATGACTAGTGCAGTACCTTATGTGTGTGATTTCCTGATCCCTTTCACATACATACATACATACATATATATATATATATATATATATATATATATATATATATATATATAAACTTTTAAAACAGTAGGCTATAATGAGATTTTAAAAATTTCTTCAGCAGTTATGGTGATTTATACCTGTAGTCCTAGTACTCTGGAGGAAAGGAGGATTGGGAATTCAAGGCCAGCCTAGATGACATAGTAAGTTCTAGACTAGTCTGGATTATATTAGTGTAAACCTGTCTCAAAAACTGTAAATAATGCAACATGCATCCTTTCTGTGCAATGGCTTCTTTTCTCCCTTAATGAAAGCCAAACAGTAGTTATCTGAATGCCATTCTGAAATCATCTGTGAGAATCAGGTGGATCTGATTTGGCATCTCAGCAGCAATAAACATGACTGAGTAAGTATCTCTATACCCTTTTGTTCATCCACATAAATATTGAGATTACTTTTTTCTAATTCTGTGGAAAATGATACTGGATTTTTGATAGGAATTGCATTGAATCTGTATAAAGCATTTGTAAGATGACCATTTTCATGATATTAATTCTTCTAATCCATGAGCATGGGAGATATTTACTCTTTTTTTGTCTTCCTCAATTCCTTTCTTTAGTGTTTTAATGTTTTTATTGTAGAGGTCTTTCACTTACTTGGTTTGCAATATTCTAAGCTTTTCTTCTGGCTCTTATAAATGAAACTATTTCCCTGACTTCTTTCTCAGACCATATTGGAAAAACTTCAAGATTTCCCAACTTAGTATGATATGAGCTTAAAGTCTATTGTATATAGCCTTTATTATGTTGAGATATCATCCCTCCATCCCTAGTTTCCAGTATTTTTGTGGGTGGTATTGGCAAAGGCCTTTTCTGCCTCTATTGAAATTATCATGAGACTTCTGTCGTTAAGTCAATTCCTGTTATTTATTTCACTTATTGATTTCTGCATGTTGAAATATCTCTATATCCCTGGGATGAAACCTATTTGATTGAGGTAGATGATACTTCTGATGGATTTTTGGGAGTACAAGTTGCTCGGATTTTATTGAGAATTTTTGCTTCTAAGCTTGTCAGGGATATTAGTCTATAATTTTCTTGTTGTATCTCTGACCTTTTTTCATTTAAGTAGTCTAGGAACATTCCCTTGTTTTTAATTTTCTGAATAACTTGACAACTAGTGTTTTTAGTTCTTCTATAAATGTTTGTTAGAATTCTACAGTGAATCCATCTGGGTCTGTACTCTTTTCTTTGGTTGGGAGGCTTTCAATTAGTCCTTCAGTGTTGTTAGATGTTAAAGTTCCATTCAGACACTTGATCTCTTCTGGGTTTGGTTTTGGTAGATGAGTCAATTAATTCACCTATTTCTTCCATTTTTTTAAATTTTGTGTAATATAGGTTTTTAAAATATTTCCTTACGATTCTCCCAATTTTGCTGTTATGTGTTGTATTATCTTTTTCATATTTTTTTTCATTTTATGTTGATAAATTTGGCCAGGGGCTTACCATCTTGTGTATTTTTTTTAAGAACCAGCTCTCTGATTCATCATTTTAAATTATCATGTCTAATGTATTGATTTCTGCCCTGATTTTCTTTCTTTTTGTCTGATATATTAAGGTTTAGATTCTACTACCTTCTTATGAATCATTAAGTTCTTTATTTAAGATCTATTTTTTTGTAATGTAGGTATTAACATTAAGCTATAACTTTCCCTCTTAGGACTTCCTTCATTATGACCTAGAAGTTTTGATATGTTGTATTTTCATTCCCATTCAGTTCTAGGAATATTTGTTTGTTTTTGGTGAACTAGTGAGTTTATTGGAGTTACTTACAGCGCAGGGTAAGGGGTTGCTTACAGGAGCAATGGATGACTCAAACATAGCTTTACCATGAGAAGTCTTACCCATCCTGAATGACGACCTCCCCATAGCTGCTTCAACTCGAAGGCAGCTACATTACCAGAAAGCCCACCCCAGCATAGGTGAGAACTCACGGAAGCTGCATCTCTGGGACACACTGCACCACTTGCAAGCAGCTCAATCAAGATTCTTGAACACACATCATTGGCAGACCAGTTCCTGGGAATTTTTGGTTTTCTTTTTGATTTCTTCAATGACCCATTTACTGTTCAATAGTGTGGTATTCAATCTCCAGGAAATTGTATGTCTTCTGTTGTTTCTCTTGTTAATTTCTAGCTTTATTGCATTGTGGTCAGATATAAGAAGTTAGAACAATTTTTCATAAATTTGTAGAGACTTGGTTTGCTTCCTAATATATGACCTATTTTATAGAAAGACTATGAGCTGCTGAGGAAAACGTGTGTTCTGTTTAGATGATCTATTGATAATAGGTTATTAAAGTTAGCCACTATTATTGTGTTAGGATTTATTTCTCATTCATTCTCTAGTAGATTTTGCTTTATAAAATTCAGTGAATTTATGTTTGGTTCGTGTGTTCATGATTGTAATAACATCTGGTTAAATTGTTCCCTTGATGAGTATAAAGTGACCTTCTTTATTTCTTTTGATTGTTTTTGGTTTAAAATCTATTCTGTCAGATATTAGTATAGCTGCCCCTGTTTAATTCCTACTTCCATTTGCTTGGAACATCTTTTTGCACCCTTTCACCATAAGGTGGCATCTGTCCTTAATGGAAAGGTGGATTTCTTGAAGCTAGCAAATGGATATATCCAATTTTCTGATCCAGCTTGTTAACCTCTGCATTTTTATTGGGAAGTTGAGTCCATTGATATTCAGTGTTGTAATTGAGAGGTGTGAGTTAATCCCTGCAAAATTGATGATTTTATGTAGTGTTTTCTCAACCTTCATGTACTTTCACAACTATTCTAGTTTGATTTTTTTCCCTTTCTATAGCCTCTTGAGTATGCTAATTATCCTCTTCAGTATGTATTCCATCTAGTATTCTCTGTAGGACTGTCTTATTACTCATATATTTTTAAAATATTTATTTATTTATTTACAAGTAGAGACAGAGAGTGGGTGAGTATGGGCATGCCAGGACCTCCTGACACTGCAAACGAGCTCCAGTATGCATGCACCACTTTGTGCATCTGGATTTACGTGGGTACTGGGGAATCAAACTCTGGCCATCAGGCTTTGTAAGCAAGCCACTTCAACCGTTGAGTCATCTTTCTAGCCCTTCCTCATATATTCATAAAGTGACTTTTATCATAGAAACTTTTTTCTTTCTCCATTTATGAGGAACAATTTTCCTGGGTTAAGTAGTTTTGGTTGGCAGTCTTTGTCTTTCAAAATTTAAATACGTCATTCCAAGCCCTTTTGGCTTTTAGAGTGCCTATTGAAAAATTAGATGTAATTCTAATGGGCTGGGGCTCTCTTAGGTAAGATTCAGAAAATTTTCTTCTATAATTTTATTGAAGATATTGCCAGTGCCCGTGGCCTGTAGTAGTTCTTCCCCTTTTGGTGTGCTCATGATTCAAATATTTAGTCTTTCTTTTTCTCTCATGTTGTGTTCATACTTTTTGGTACTTGTCATTAACTTTGGCTTCTTGATCTATTTCCTCTGTTTTGTCCTAGATCCCCATTATACTCTCCTACATGTGCCTGCATACTGACCTCTCTCTCTCAGAAATGACCTGAGATATTCAAGACACATAGAAAAGCTAACATTCAAATAAAGCTTTATGTTATACATTCAATGACATTACAAAACACTCCCTAATTGGCATGTGCCATCCTCCCACTTACAAAAGAATACTACTGGTTAACTAAAAAGATAAAAGGAAATCATGATGAACAAATAGAACTAATTTGGAAGGAAAAGGAGACACAGTACATAAAACAGAAGAGAACATTACCAAAAAGTTCAAATTCACATTCTCAGAATTGAAAGATGATAAGTTCATAAAATGAAAACTGGCTATGACAATATTAAACAATAAAGGACAAGTACTTAGATGATACAAATGTTATTGCAAAAATAGAAATTCAGTAATGTCCAGTGTAGCAATTACATTTGCATTGCTGAAACAAAATACTCAACCAGGGCTAGAGAGATGGCTTAGCAGTTAAGGCGCTTGCTTGCAAAGTCAAAGGACCAAGGTTGGATTCTCCAGGACCCATGTTAGCCAGATGCACAAGGGGTACATGCATCTGAGTTTGTTTGCAGTGGCTGGAGACCCTCAGTGCCCATTTTCTATCTGCCTCTTTCTACTTCTCTATCTCTCTCTCAAATAAATAATATTGTTTTAAAAAATTAAAATATTTTTTTAAAAAAACACACATGACTAGAAGTAGCTTATAGAAGGAAAGGGCTTATATCCAGATTTTAGTTTTGAGTAGAAGTTTCATTATGGTGGGGAAAGTATGGCAAAAACAGACAACAGGGCTTCACATCTTGTCACATTAGTAGGAAGGAAGAAACAAGAGTAAGCCAGTCATCTGTGAATGCCCATTGAGCCTGGAGTAATAAATTCCAAGGCCTACCCTCAACAACACAACTTTCCAAGCAGTGATCTACTTCCCAAGAGTCCACCAGCTAAGAACCAATATGAGGCTTAATTACAAATACTGGAGGCTATGGGGGACATTTCTTTCAAACCACCACAGCCAGACTATGCAAGGTTGTCTAGGTAGCTGACAGAAATCATTTATTTTTGCCTACTTGTAACTTCCCCTAACCTATCCCTCAGAAATGAAATGAAACATTCAAGTAACATAGAAAAAAAAAAAAACTACCATTCAAATAAAGCTTTACGTGACTAAGTTAATGACATTACAAAAGTAGTGCCTTTAATGAAACAGTCATTTAGGTGGTATTTGAAAAGCTTCCTTTAAAAAAAGTAGGGCTAGGGGTGTATCTCAGTAGGAAGAGTGCTTACCTAGCATGCAGGAAGCCCTGGTTTCAATCCCTAAAACTATATGAAGTGGCATGGTTCCCTAAGCCAGTAATGCCAACACTTGGAAGGTGGAGGCAGGAGGATAAGAAATTCAAGGTCATCCTCAACTATACAGTGAGTTTGAGGCCAGCCTGAGATACAAAAAAAAAAAAAAAAGAAGTGGAAGGAGAAAAGAGAAGTAGTAGGGAAGAAATAATCATCCAGACTTAAAAACTTTTCACTTTAGCTGGGTATAGTGGCTCATATGGTTAATTCTAGCACTGAGGAGGCTGAAGTAGGAGAGTTGCTATGAGTTCAAGGCCAGCCTGGGCTATAGTAAGACTCTGCCTCAAACCTATATCCCCAAAATAAAATAAAACTTTGCTCTTTATTCATAATAAGTTTTAAAAATGTGTAAGTTAATCACTACAGGGCAACCTAGGTTGCTGAGAAATTTAGGACTCACCCCCTGATTCTTAAAAAACCACCTGACCTCTGACCCTTAACAGATCATGCCCCTACCACTGCCATTACCCATTTCCATTGCTGCCTTAGACTGGTGTTAGACAAGCCTCAGACCCTCTGGCCAGGCCTTCCCCACATACTACAGGGAGTTGCCTTGAGGGCTCTGCCACCATCATCAACATCACTGCTGCCCACCATTTCAAAGCTAGTATTGGCTATCCACTGGTGATCATGCCACTGGCTATCATGGCCTTCTCAAGTGCATCAGAACTAACACCCAGAGTGTGAAGCTGCATCAACAGCCATATCCAGCTGCTGCTCTATGTCTCCCACATCTACTTGTCTATGGTCTTCTACTGTGACATTGATGACATGACCCAGGGGCACTTCTCATGCTTCTTCCTGAGAAAGTCTCATGAATGGTCAGCAACCACCAAAATGTTCCTAGAGCTTCAGAACTGGAATGGTGGCTGCATCATTTTCTGTAACATTGAAAAAAAATGACCACAACAACTGGGTTAGTGGCCTTGCATCAGTGGAATTGCCATCCACCTGAAGCTGACCCTCTGTCACCACTTACTGGACCTATACTAGATGGCCATCAAAAAAGATGATGCACATCTGTGCAGCTTCCTGAAAAGCTGTTGTCTGCAGCATCAGTACCAAGTCATTGAATAACTGGGCATTCAATAACTGGGCAGTTACATGATAAACCTGCACCAGACACCAGATGGGAGCCACAGAGATGGCATGGCCAAGTATATCTTTAGCAGACTACACCTGGATGACATCAACAAGAACTGATTTAGGACTGTCTCCATAGTTGCATGTCTTCCCTGAGTCACCAGGCTGGTCAGCACATTCCCCTAGTTTTTCCTTTACTGTTTGCAATAAAATTACTTTGTTCTCACGAAAATGAAAGTGTGTGCTTGACCTTTGTGTGCAAAACTGCAAACGTTAAATTCTCACCTTTAAAGGATGAGAGCAGATCTCCTTGCAGGTGTAAAATGAATATCCAAGAGACTCTCCATATATCCTTCCCTGGCCTTCTTGCAGTTGAAATCTTCAATTGGTGGCAGGGATTGGGAATTACATTCAGTGCCCCTGGAAAAAATAACAACATATACTATTCTTAGAAACCATGTAAACATGGTGGGGGAGTTCTGGTGGGGGTATGACAGGGTGCATAGTCTCAGGCCTTGGTGCTTGTGGTGATGAGTGTAACCACATGGTGTCTCTGGGCCCAAAGTAGAATAAATGAGATGTGGCAGAGATTAAAATAAAAGGCTTCAACTATAACTCAGTAATGGAGTGCTCACCTGGAAAATGAGGCCCTTGGTTCAGTTTCTAGCAACAAAAAAAAGAAAGTGTTCAACTTTACCTGAAGACCTTTATTAAAATGCTAAATTTTCTTGATTCCAGGTAGCAAAAAAGAGGCCATGGAAAAGTATGTGGCCAAAAATATTTTTTGAGAAGGTCATCAACGGTCATGGTGACAGTTGGACTGATCCTTTAACTTGGTATCCCCATAGCCACAGGGTAACTTACTGTGGTCACAGTGAGAGCATACATATTACCGTCACAATACTTGCATTTCTGTTTCTTTCCTAATATACCAAAAATCCTTACCCCTTAGATGGGTTGAAAATCCTGAAGTCATAGATGAAGATACTATCTGTGCTATTGACTAAAAGTATAAATTCCCACTAAGTACTAAGTTCATGACCTGGATGTTGTAAATCATATAGTGGGGTGGGAAGAGTTGAAGCTAGGAGACCAATTAGCAACTATATAATGATGAGAGAATTTATTAGATATACTTGTAGGATCAAATGCTGGAGTTTGCTACAATGGCCATCTGCATCTGAAGAGCTGGAATAACCATTGCTACTCAGAACAAAAGGCTGGAAACCTGTAAAGAAGAAGGATCAGTGAAGCATCCTTTGCCAAAGGGTGAAAGCTTGAAAGGCCCTCCATACAATCAAAGTTCAGAGGCTGGAAAATCTGGAGTCTGATGCCTGCGGGCAATTATAGCAGCAAAATATTAAGACAAAAAAGTCAAGTTTATGCACACATGTGAGCTTCTTCCTACTTTGGCTCTTTGTTCCCCTAGGGTCTTATCCTAATTGATGGTGCTGTTTACATTCAAGGGGGGGGGGGTCTTCCCCACCTAAGGTGCTTACCCTCATGCCAAACCTCTTTAAAAACATCCTCACAGACACACCTAGACTGGTGCTTTTCCAATTGTGTAGGCATCTCCCAATCCAGTCTGGCAACAAACTCAAAGATAATGTATCCAGTCCAGGTTGAGAGACTAGTATGGCTTGAACTACAGTGGTAGTGGAAGAATTGCAGAGAAATTTGTATATTACAGATGGATTTTGGATATGCTAATAGGATTTGCTCATGAATGAGTAGTAATGAATGTGAGATGGGGGAGCAATCTAAGTTTGGCAATTTGGCCATAAGCACCAGATTTGGTAATATTCCATCATTGACTTGGGAATGTTCTGAATGGGCACACATGGGCTAGAGGGGCAAGGAAGGATGCCATGTAAAATTTGATATTCCTATTACAGTTAGAAGTGGAAATGTAGGGCTGGAGAGATGGCTTAGCGGTTAAGCGCTTGCCTGTGAAGCCTAAGGACCCCGGTTCGAGGCTCTACTCCCCAGGACCCACGTTAGCCAGATGCACAAGGGGGCGCACACATCTGGAGTTCTGTTTGCAGTGGCTGGAAGCCCTGGCATGCCCATTCCCTCTCTCTTTCCATCTGCCTCTTTCTCTCTGTCTGTCACTCTCAAATAAATAAATAAAAATAACAAAAAAAATTTTAAAAAAAGAAGTGCAAATGTAATGACAGAGGCTAAAAAATAAATATATCATCTCCTCAAAGTACATTGTCAGGTTTTGGAACAGACATATAAGAGACACTATTCTATGATACTACAGATACCACATGACTGCTCAAGCTCACCATAAAGAGAGCCTAGAGAGAATGGTAAATATAGCCAAGCCAAGGGAGCTGACATTTAGAGGAACACCGAGAGACCTTTCACCCTGACCGTTACCTTATTTTAGACTTCATGATGGAATTCACTCCCAGTGTGCCCTAGAATGGACTGATCTTGACTTCAGAGTAGCCTCTGATTTCTTGTGGGGAGGGGGTGTAGGGAAGAGTTTGCATTTTATTTTGTCTCTTGGCTATGTGTAGAAAGTTATTTATTGGTACAAAGAAGATTTATTTTACCATAGATGTGTATTTTTCCATGTTGTTTGATAACAGTCTTCTCTATTTAAATTCTAAGATGGTATATGTTTGTGGGAAAAAAAATACTCAGAATGCTTTGTTTCTTCTGTTTTACTTGTAGATTACAAATAAAAGTTTAAAATTACAGATTTAATGTACCATATCCAGCCACAGTGGTAGCTTGAGTATTTTTTAATCTAACTGGTTGGAATGTTGAGTAAAACATGAACAAGGTTAGCTATGTAGCAATTCCCTTTCACATTTTCGACTGTGCTTTATTTTTATGTTGATTAGTATGCCTGTTTTAAGTCAAGTTGCATAAAATGGTCTTGCCCCTTTACTTCTCTTAGTCTAACTTGGTTTTCTGATCATGTTTCTCTGTCTGCTTTTACAACTTGTGTTAGTCAGACATTTTGCTTCAATAACCAAATACCTGAGAAAAGCAATTTCAAAAGAAAAAGGATTTATTTTGGCTAGCATGCATTTCTAGGCTGAGGGGCGGCAGATTGTCATGGTTAAAGGGTGTGGTGCAGTAGAGTTGCTTACATGATGGCTGCCTGGAAACAGAGAGAAAAGGGGTTGGGAGCAAGATAGATCTTTCCAGGGCAGCCATCATTGACTCACTTTCTGTAGCTGAGCCCTATTTTGTACCTTTCACCACTCCTAATAATGCCATAATAATTTGAATATAAGAAGGATTAGTCTATTAATTAGTTCAGAAACCTTAAGATATAATCACTTTCAAAAATCCTGGCAACTACACTTCCAATACATGAGCCTATGGACAACATTTCATTCTCTCTCTCTCTCTCTATGCACATATGTCAATACACTGCTTTCCTAGATACGAGGGAAATATTCATATATGTATATTTAAAGCTCATGTCACCTTGGATCATTCTTGCTTCCTTATTTTGAACGGGCAGTTTGCTATTGTTGTTCCTAATCCACAGATTGCTTGGGTACAAGTCTTACTTTAGCCACTTACTCTCTTAAGTGATTTTAGGTAAGCCTTTTAATACCTCTCCCTCTATTTCCTTAATGTAGAATGAGATGGTAAAAGCATTAACCTCATTTTATTGTTTAGCCTAAACAAGTTAATGTGTGTAAATAATATAGAAGAGTGTCTGGCACACTGTAAGTATTTTGTTATCCATCCTCCATTCTCATCATCATCACCATCACCTTACACAACTTATAGGTTTCTTTTTTGTGGGGGGGGATATCTGCTTTTACAACTTGTGCTAGTCAGACAATTTGTTTTGTGGTATTTACAGTTTAGGTAAGAGTTCATGCCTATACTTTCATTTCTACCAACCATATCACTCTGCATACTTAAAAGGAAAAAGAAAAATGGATAGAGAGATGGCTTAGCAATTAAGGTACTTGCCTGAGAAGCCTAAGGATCCAGGTTTGATTTACCAGCACCATCCATGTGCAAGATGGTGCCAGATGTGCAAGGTGATGCATGTGTTTGCTAAAGGCCCTGGTGCACCCATATTCTCTCTCTGTCTCTCTCTCTCTCTCTCTCTCTCTCTCTCTCTCTCTCCCCCTCTCATAAATCAATATTTTTTTAAAAAAGGATAAAAAACATATGTTGCTGCTTTCTTATAAGGTGCTAAGGCCCAGGATAGTATATTGCTGTCCCAATTCTGTGTCAAAAGCCGCAGGTGAATTTTGCTGTGGTACTTTTGAATGGTCATCTCCCCTTTTTATCTACACTTGTTTTGTTTTTCTTTAAAAGGAACCTGGAACACAAGTTGCTTGAATATCTGCTTTTATTCTGAACACCCAATCCGTACAATTGAAAAAAATAGCAAGTAGATGCAATGGGAACCGTGCTGTCCTCAATATTTGGAACTGTAAGGGACAGCAATGAGTGGATGCTCAGGGTTAGAGGAAGAATGAGGAAAAGGGCTACTGAGGGCTGCAGAGATGGCTTAGCAGTAAAGGCCCTTGCCTGCGAAGCCTAAGGACTTACATTTAACTCTCCAAGTCCCATGTAAGCCAGATGCATGAAGTGACACAAGTGCACAAGGTCGCACATGCACACAAGGTGACACTCATTGCTCGAGTTTGATTGCAGTGGTTGGAGGCCCTGGTATGCCAGTTCTCTCCCTCTTTCTCCCACTCATAAAAAGTCAGTCTGTTGGGCTTGAAAGGGATTACTGATACCATCATAACTAAAATTAATAAGTTACTATGAGCTTTGGCACAAGGATTTTTAAGATATGCTGCATGTTAGAGTGACATGAAGAACTTTGGAAATCTCACTGCCTGCACCCATCTCTGACTGAATGCATCAGCCCCTGAGGTACAGCATAGTTAGCCCAGCTACTGAAAACCAGTTCTTGCATCATATGACTAAAAGAATGGTCTGGACCAGCAGCACTCTTCTTACTTGAGAGCTTGCTAGTAATCCAAACTTTCAAACCCCATCCTACAAATTCCTGAATCATAATCACAGCCATTACTATGCACCCTGGTATTTGTGAAGAGCTCTTTAGCACCCCGGCTGTCAACCATGGCTATAACTTGGAACAATCTAGGATTCTGAAAAATCATAGTGATGCTTGAACTTAAACAACTTAGTCATACCCTGATTAAACCCTAAAAACTTACTGACTCAACAGTTGAGTTGACAAATATCCAAGGAGACTTGAAAACCCTCTCTGCTTTTTTATTTATGTTTCATACATACATATTCTAACACTCACACTTTTAACCATTCTGCTTTATAAGTAGTTTGGAAAACAATTTGTTTCATTGCAAACATGAACTGGGTAAGCATTGCTTACAAGCCAAATTTATCCCATCTGCTCTTGTAAATAAAATTTCATTTGAACAGATGCATGGCCATTTGTTTATATATTGTTTGCTACTGTGCTGTGGCAACAATGGTGGAGTCAGCCAGTTAAACAGAGATTTATAACCTACATAATCTAAAATATTTACTATCTAGTTATTAACAGGAGATGTATGCTATTGTGTTTTAGAGTAACTTGTAACAGGCTGCAAATTTTCCTAAACCTGCCAAAAATTTCAGGTTCACTTTGCTAGCAGAAAGCACCCGAACAAGAGCAGCTTTGGGGGAAAGGGGTTTATTTTGGCTTACAGATTCGAGGGGAAGCTCCATGATGGCAGGAGAAAACAATGGCATGAGCAGAGGGTAGACATCACCCCTGGCAAACATAAGGTGGACAGTAGCAACATGAGAGTGTGTCCAACACTGGCAAGGAAACACTGGCTATAGTACCCATAAGCCTGCCCCCAACAATACACTGCCTCCAGGAGGCATTAATTCTTAACCCTCCATCAGCTTGAAACCTAGCATTCACAACACCTAAGTTTATGGGGAAGCCTGAATCAAACCACCACATTGCACCCCTGGCCACCATAAATTGATAACCATCCATGATTTAAAATGCAATGCATTCAGTCCAACTTTAAAAGTCCCCATAGTTTTTATCAATCCTAATGTTGTTCAAACATCCCCATAATCCAAAGTCTTTTAACTGAGCCATAATACCAAAAAAAAAAACTTCAAAAAAAAACCCATAATGGCACAGAATAAAACATTCACACTACAAAAGATGGCATTGGGCATAGCAAAGAAATATTCAAGCAATACAAAATTTTAAATGGGAAAACATCAAACTCTGTAGCTCCAAGTCCAACAACTCTAGCCAGTGGCACATTTCCAAATCCGATAATTCTAACCAGCAACAAGTCTCTGGAGTTCCAATTCCACTCCCTCCAGCTAGGCTACTCACAGTGCTGGTAAACTTTATCCAGGGCTGGCAGCTCTCCTTGGCAGCCATCTCATGGCCCCTGGCATCTCCACAGGGTCTCCACTGCAACCCACGGTTCATCATCTCAGCTCCATCAGGTCTCCACGCAGGCATCCAGCAAACGTGCTTCACACTGTCCATGGCCATTTCCAAAACACAAGATAATGTTGCAAATTCAGTGACCCTCTCTTTTCTGCATTTCTTATACTCCATAATGCCAGGTAGGGTGCCAATTTGTTAATCCAAGGGAGTAATAAAGCACACTTTGAAGAATAGGACACTCTTCAGTATTAGGCCCTTCAAAAAGAGTCAATATTCTTCCTGTTGCCCCTATCTCAAAGGTTGTAATCTCTCATATAATTGCAGCTGAACAGGCAGGAATTTCACTAAATATTTCGTTTCTGTGCCATATCCCACTGCACACACCAGTCCATTTCAATGCACTGCAACCCTGCAAAAGTTCTCAGGACATGGGCATAACAGCAAGCCTCTCACAAAAACTGCTTCTAGCCCTGTATAGGCAAAGTATTTCTCACCCCCATAAGCCAAACCTCACAGTCCATAGTTCTTACTGCATTCAGGTCTTTCAGCTCTGACCAAAATAGTCCATGAAGCTGTACTTACAGCAGTGCAAGGCATCTCTTAGGCCAAGGTTTCAAATCCTCCCACATTCCTCTTGAAAATCAGCTCTAAAAGATCAAAGCCACACAGTCAAGTGTCTAACAGCAAATGATACCATTCTTTGGTACCAATATCACTGTTGCAGTCAGGTTCCCATTGCTGGCAGAAATCACCCATGCAAGAGCAGCTGGGAACCTAGCATTCAGAACACCTAAGCTTATGGGGGGGGGGGACCTGAATCAAACCACCACAACATATCTTCATCAAGTAAAAGTATGGCAGACAGTTGGCTACTTACATATATATTTATATGTAATACCTATACTTACTTTCAAACTGATGTGACAAAAATACCAAAGAATCAATTTAGGAGAGGAAATGTTTATTTTGGCTCATGGTTTTAGATTATTTCAGTCCATAAAGGCAGGGTTGGCATGTCAAGGAAGCTCAGTTCATGATGGTGGGAGCACATAGTGGAAGCTGTTCATACCACAGCATAAGAAAAGAAGAAATGATGAATTCTCTTACAAACTCCTTTCTTTGTTAAACAAATCTTTTACATTGTACTTGAAGTTTTTGTTTAAATATGTCTAACCTTTTGTTATTTTATTGTCCACAAGTTTTTATTCCCTCTAAAGCACTACTGTACTAAAGTCTTGAAATTATTGGATCTTTATGAATATTTTGGCTGCTTTCACTATAATAATCTACGTATTTGGCTTACAGAGAGAAAACTGAGTCTGTTTCTTTTAAGAAGAATAATAATATTGGCCTTAATTTCAAGTGAATCTTTGTCTGTTCTTCTGACATCAAGGCCAATGTAATCTATTTTCCAAATTAATAAATCTATAAGTGCATCTTAATTCAATTGTTGTTAAGTCAATTGAAAATACTTTATCTGAAAAATATGTCGACTTGCTTTTGTTACACATTAACCATAAAGGGGGCCTGGAGAGATGGTTTAAAGGTTAAGGTGTTTGCCTGCAAAGCCAAAGAACCCAGGTTCAATTCCCCATGACCCATGTAAGCCAGATGTGCAGGGTGGAACATTCATCTGACATTTATTTGTAGTGGCTGGAGGACCTAATGCACCCACTCTCTTTCAAAAAATAAAATAAAAGTCTGGTTATTTTTTCTTTAATTTTTTTAATCAACAAGAGTATTTGCTTGAAGATTTTCACTTTTCCAGCATACCAGTGTTACAAGAGGAATCAAATGATATATGCAACACATGTAAAAATGACTTATTTTCATGTATAGTTCAAATGCTTAGTTATTTCACAGTGATGTGGATAATATATAATAAGCACATTTTTTGTGTTTATCTAAGTTCAATATTATACAATTACTTGAAATTACATATATTGTTGCAGTTACCTTCTTGCTTGAATGGAACACTCAACCAAAAGCAGCTTATACGAGGAAAGGCCTTATTTTGGCTTTACGGTCTTGAGGGGAAGCTACGTGGTAGCAGAGAAAAGATAGTAGAGTAGGTGCTGGACATCACCTCCTTGCCACAGCAGGTGGCCAACAGCAGCAGGAGAGTGAGCTGAATTCTAGCAAAGGGGAGCTTTCTATAACACCCCAAGACCACCCCCAACAACTCACTTTCTCCAACAAGGCTCCACCTCCCAAATTGCCATCAGCTGGGCACCAAACATTCAAAACACATGATTTTATGGGGAACACCTAATTCAAATCTCCACCTATGCTTATTGACATTCATGGATAAGATGAAATAGAAGCAGAAAATGTGGTATCTGAGGGACTAGAAAGAGAAGGTAAAATTGTACATGCACACAAAAGAAAACTGACTCAAATACATACCTGGTATATTTACAGAAGTATATGAATGACATTGTATTCCACCTAATTCAGTGTGACTCCAATTTTTTGAAGCCATGATTGGTAAAATAACATGCTGGAAAGAGTAAATGTTTTACATAACTTATACTACAATATAAATAGTATTTACATCTTCATGTTGAAATGGCAAGTGATATGTTTTCTTTTTTGGTTGTTTCTGTATTAGTGAAAATTTACTTTCTAAAAGTTATTTTATATAGTAAAATTGGCAATTTTAAAATTAGCTTTCACAAAATTATATAATTATAAAAGCCTATTTTTGTTTTAAAAACTTTATATGTGAGGATAAAGCTCACTAAAAAAGTGTTTACCTAGCATGTATGAGGCTTTGTATTCCATCTCTAGCACATTAAAAAAATCTTCAAACATATGCACTTCATGAGTTTTAATTTATGGTCATAGTGTTAACATTTGTGAAGCAATTCAGTAGATAGTGTTAAGATTTTAATATCATCCTATAATGAATATTGTATGTCAGTGTATTTTTTGTACTCTTGACTTATTTTAATATTTGACCTGTTATATTCTTACTTGATTTTTAAAATATGATTCAGTATGAATATTTACCAAATAAACTGTAAAAAATTTCTCACAGTATAATCTCAATCTTTTTTCTTGTGCTTTGATTTATTTTTCTTTTCTTTTAATTATTGACAGGTTTCCTACATATACATGATGTTTTTTGATATGAACATTTTCTTTTTCTTTTGTTCTCTGTCCATGGAACCATTTCTTTCATCTTTACAACTAGTCCCTCTTCTATTTTTATGTCATTTTTACCTTCCTCCACCATCTGTGACAATATTCAATCAATCTTAGAATCTTAAAATGTTGCAGTAATAATGTACCTTAGCATAAATATACATCTGCATCTTTGCTATGCCCACATGTACTTTAAAAGATTGTATGACTAAATATTTATGGGTGTAAGATTATAAAAGATGAAGTTTTAGAGCCCAGGGTCTTACTTTGGACCAGATTTATTGGTTTATGTAAGTGCCATCATCCCAAGGGACATCTGAGTTTGAAAACTTGATGTATTCCCACTCCTTAGATTGGCCCACTTGGGTAAAAATAGAATGCATTTCCCTATTCTTATTTTCAATTTTGATTCCAAAGACTTCTTCCCTTATTCTAGTGATTTATATAATATCAGAGATATATAATGCATGCAAAGAAATATGATTGAAAGAAAAATTCATACTGGCTAAGTTTAATTATTGAAAAATGGAGTTTTTTCTAGAAATATAGGTCAGTAGAGCACTTGTCTAGCCTTCACAAGATCCTAGGGTCTGTTCCCAGTACCACACACAAAAAAGGAAGTGCTACAGCTTGAATATGAAGGTTCCCCCAAAATTTCATGTGTTGAAAGCTTGGTCCCCAACTGGTAGAGCCAATTATTGATAGGTGATTGGATCAAGAGTGCCCTAACCCATTCAGTATATTAGTTCATAGATGAATTCATAATTTGAGGATGTATTTAGGAGAAACTTTAGGAAGTAGAGCTTAATGAGGGAAAGTAGATCATTTGTGGCATGTTCTTCAAGGCTGTATCTTGTGTAAGGATACCTTTTTCAGATGACTTTCTGCTTCTCAGCTGCCGTAGGGTCAGAAGTTCTGTTCCACCATGTCCTTCACCATAATGTACTGCCTCACCACAAGCCCAGAAACAATGGAGCCAATAATAATGGACTGAAGACTCTGAAACCACAAGACAAAATAAATCATTCCTTCTTTAAATAGTTTTTCTTGGGACCAAAAAGTGACTAACATGGGAGGGAGGGAGGGATGGAGGGAGGAAGAGAGAGAGGGAAGGAAGGAAGGAAGGAAGAAAAGGAGGAAGGGAGGGAGGGAGGGAGGGAGGGAGGGAGGAGGAAGGAAGGAAGGAAGGAAGGAAGGAAGGAAGGAAGGAAGGAAGGAAGGAAAGAAGGAAAGAAGGAAAGAAAGCAAACTGGTACAGGTAGAAAAAGGGAGGAGAGGAGATGCAAAGGAAGAGAACAACATTAAGGATAGTCTTTGTGGCCAAGTATGGGATACATTAATCATTTTGAAGCACACTTCAATATAATATATAAAAATGATAATCACCAGGATTGAGTTTATATGCCTGGGACTTAATGTGATGTATATGTTATTTCATTTAATATTCAGACAACTATAAGGTAGGTTAGTAGTATCCCATTTATTTATCAGATGAAGAAGGCTGAAAGTAGTAACTTGTCCAAATATTGTAAACAGTAATTATATCAAGTTTCCTTTGTATCTTAAGTATTTCACCCACAAACATTAAACATTTGAAATACTAAGTCACTTTAATTTAGAATTAAAAGTCAGGTTCAAAAGTATCTGATAAAATTTCTATGCCACCGTCAGGTCTCTCCTCAGAATAATATGTGATTTTTGTTTTTGTTTTTCAAACTAGGGTCTCACTCTAGCCCAGACTGACTTGGAACTCACTCAGTAGTCCCAGGTTGGCCTCTAACTCACAGCAATCCTCTTACCTCTGCCTCCAGAGTGCCAAGATTAAAAGCGTTCACCACCACAGCCAGCTAATATGTGATTTTGATCTTTAGTCAACAGCTATGTACTAAACATTGCAGTTATAAAATTGTTGAGGAGGAATATTTATTGGAAGGGGATCCTCAAACAGAACCATTAAAAAAAGGTGATATTTCAGAAGTGTTTGACTACTGATAGTCTACAGCAAACATGACTAGCACATACTATTAATCATGATGCAGATCATATGATGAGAAAACCTAAAATTTGGATATGGAGAGTGACATTTGGCAGATATATATATATATATATATATATATATATATATGTATATATATATATATATATATATATATATATAAATATAAAATTTCAAGTGCTATACCACTGAGCCATAGCCTCACCTTCTTGATTTATATTTATTTGGGTAAAAGTATCTTGTATGATCTGGAAAGGGAAAATCCTGAGACCTTAATTTTCATTTTAAAATGTCATAGCTGAAATTGTAAATAACTCCAAGTCATAAAAAAGAGCCTTGATGTGTAACTATTATAGTGTGCATCCATAGTGAGCACAATGATGTACAGATAATCCTCAAGTAAAGATTGTTTGACTTATAATTTTTCAACTTTTTCAGTATTGTAGAAGTGGTATACATTCAATAGAAACTGTACTTAATTTTAAAAAAATATTTATATGTGAGGAGAGATACACAGAGAGAATGGGTGCCTCGGGGCCTCTTGCAATGGCAAAGGAACTCGAGACACATATGCAACTTTGTGCAGCTGGCTTTAGGTGGGTACTGGGGAATTGAACCTGGGCCAGCAGGCTTTGCAGGCAAGTGCCATTAATGCTGAGTATCTCCCAAGTACTGTACTTCAATTTTTGACCCTTTCCTTAACTAGCGGTACGTAGATGCACCAGCAGGGAACTGGAACTCTTTGTCAACTTCCAGTCAACCATGCAATTACGAGACTACAGAGTACTGGATCATAAGCTGTGATATTTGGTTGTTGAGCTTACTAAATGCATCGACTTACTGACATTTTCAATTAATTGTGTGTTTATTTGAAAAACTTCTATATTTGTAACTTATTATCATAGAAAATAACAGGTCATTTGAACCAGCAAATCTGGTTTAAGTCTTCTATTTGTGTGAGCATTTGATCCCAAATATTTGTCTCATCTTTTCCATGTTTTGATCATAACTAATTTTGTATTTATCTTCCTTTGTATTTTCAGAAGGAGTTTTGGAGCACCTACACAAAAGCACAACAAGGAGAGACCAACAGAGGAAGTGACTGGTTTCAATTTTATCTTACTTTTCCATTAATCTTTGGCCTCTTTATTATCCTCCTTGTCATTTTCCTAATCTGGAGATGCTTCCTAAGAAACAAAACTCGTAGTCAGACAGTGACTGATGGCCACATTCCTTTCCCTCAGCATCTTAATATTATTACTCCGCCTCCCCCACCGGAGGAAGTATTTGATAGTAGTGGATTATCTCCAGGCTTTCTGGAATATGTAGTTGGTCGCTCAGATTCTGTTTCCACTCGCCTGTCCAACTGTGATCCCCCACCAACCTATGAGGAAGCCACTGGCCAGGTGAACCTGCGGAGGAATGAAACAGAGCCTCATTTAGACCCACCTCCAGAATATGAAGACATAGTCAACTCCAACTCAGCCAGTGCCATTGCTATGGTGCCTGTAGTCACCACTATCAAATGAAGAAGCAACAACCTACTTTTAACTCTCATCATTTTTAAAATACTAATGAAAGTACTTTCTAGCACTTTACCAATACATAAATGTGCATTGACTTATTTTATTAGACTCATAGCATACCACTTTACATTTACTGGTTTGATTTTCTTGAGTTTTTTTTTTCCTATTATAAAATTATTTTCCATACTCATTTTGCTAGAAGAAATATTTGAAGAAAGAAAGACATGTCAGTGGAAGTATTCATGTAATGTAAATATATGTGTGTATGTATATGCATATACATATAGACACGTGTATTATACACTATGTGTCTAACTCTGAAAACTATGTAAATCACCCATAAAGACAACATTACAAAACTGAAGAAGAGGGGAGTACCAACAATTTAGATAAGAGTCATCCATGTGCTATAGAATTTTCTAGAAAGGATATACTTACCATGCAAATTATAACAGATACTTTTTACATTTTCTTCCCATTTCTTCTTCCATAAATGGAAAAATGCATAAAATCATTCTTGACTTTAGGAACATCAAGAGAGGGGGCAGCAGAGAGATCATGTATATTCAGTGAGCAATAAGTTGATTACAGTGGATGACAATGAAATCATTGGTCATTATGAGCATTTAGGTCATTTTGAACTAGAATTTTTCCTCTTGGCTGACTACCAATCCTGCTAACAATAAACAGTCTAATTAGAATGTTTGAATGTCTCATGCTATTTTTATTACTGTCTTGAAGGAGAGGATTTCCAGGCAAAGAAATAATTTCTAAAGCAAGCATATGTATTAATGACAAGGAGTAGATACTGATTATGCACTGCTCAGTGTGAGGGGCAATGATTATTTTTTTCTTGCTGTTTTAGGGTATGTTTATCCTATTGTTTATTGTCTTTTTATCACCAGACCCTTCAAGCACCCAATTAGTTTAAAAAGGATTTTTGGAATTATTTTCTTAATATTTTTATACAGGCTGAGGTATTTTCATCATTATTAGAGAATTTTCCATCAAATTATGAACTCTAACTGGCATTGTTATTCAGTTGCTGGAGGAAAATTTAAAATATATATATCTGTTGTGGCAATTGTATACTGAATCTATTTATCTAGTTCCCCATATCTCTCTTTATTGTTGCTATTTAATTTTTTATCTCATCAGGAGTTTTATTTTTCTCTTGGAAAAGAGAGAGTATGCTGTGAATGAACTGCCAAAATAAACTATCTCAGAAAGAATTTTAAAAAGGTCAAATGAAATAGTGTGTGTACAAGTAATTTGTACAATATGAATAATTATCCAAGTGTAAAATCCTAATATTATTTTGCTTCAGGGAGAAATTAAATTGACCAGAGCTTTTACATAATAAGTAATAAAGCACACCATTGCATAAATAGCTATCCTATTGTTTACCTGAATGTATGGACTGCTACTTACCTCCTACCATAATCTTGACTGTACCAAAGCTGTGCCAATTTAAAAATGTTGCCAACTCAACCCATACCAGGTAGGGAAATGCTTTAAAGTGAACTAAAGTGTGTGAGTTAATCATATGTTTCATAGCTTTCGTAAACTAAAAATGATTTTATCTTTATCATTGGCTCAGAAATGACATTGATTCAAATTTTATCATGAGTACATAGTGAATTTTGATTTCTAATTAAATCTGAAAGTAGGAGTGCTCAATCCAGTATATGTGTGGAGTTAGCAATTTTTTTTAACTCTAAATGAAGGCTTTTTGACATTAAGACTACAAGTTTCCTAATTACGGCCCATGGAGCCCTGGAGATCCTTGGTGACCTATCAGGATATCTGTGAAGACAAAATCCTTTCATTGCATATGAAGACATTTCTGGTTTTAATCTAGTTCTCTCAAAAAAAGTGGTAATGGAAAATAATGCTGTCTTCCCATGCATCTGGTTATTTTCTGCTTTAGAAAACACAGCTATTTTTCATAAAAATATTAAGTATTTATATTGGTATATAGCATATTATTGAGGTAAATTAATACTTTTACATTTTAATATACTTTCTAATATAGTAAATAATGATAGATATAAATCTCATAAGTAAAATCTCTTTTGTATAAAACCCCTTCAAAATTTCTGGAGTATAAAGGGAGGGGTCCCAAGACCAAAAATTTGAAAACTACAGGATTTAGAAAAGGGACAGGCTATTCTGTTACTAAGTTAATTATTCTAGCATCTTTATTTTACATTTTTAAACTCTAGTGTATGGAATGTACTGCTTCCTCTTAAAGATACCTGAATTGCAGATGAAGAATGAATGAAAGTATGAGGGTCAGACAAATAAATCCTCACCTTTTAAACTGCTGGAACATATGAATTGATTGTTTCTCAATAAATTCTGACATTGTGGAAAAGCAAAAAGGAGGAAATGTTAATCCTTAAATCAAAAGCCAAATGTCTAAACTGATCAGTAGCCATAGCATTTTAGATTGGGTAAAGAAAACACCACTCATTGACCACAGATTTCCTGACAGTTCTTACATGCTACTGAGAGAAGAGACGAAGTATTACTTGCTTCAAGAAACATTATCTTAGATTTTTTTTCTTTGAATATAGTTTTGGGATTTGTTTTAGGAGAGAGAGAGAATTGGCACACCAGGGCCTCCAGCCACTGCAATCAAACTCCAGATACATGTGCCACCTTGGATGCATGTGCAACATTGTGCATCTTGCTTATGTGGATTCTGGGGAGTGGAACCTGGGTCCTTAGGCTTCTCAGACAAGCACCTTAACCAATAAGCCATCTCTACATCCCTAATTTTGGTTTTGTATTTACTAATCCATTTTTGCTATTCCATCTGGTTTTATAAACTGTGTTTCTTAACATTTATTATAATTAAAGGGCTTATCTGGAATAATATATATTTTTGTGCTTTTGCTATTCTTACCTGATTGATATTTGATTCTTCTTTAGTCATTTTAATAAAGGTTTATTTTTGCAGAATATAGTTGATATCTTTCTTAAGCAGTAACTAAATTGAACGGAACAGTTGTTTTTCAATAAGAGAATATGCTCATAGCCCTCCTGTGGAATGACTTATAAATCTCCACATGCAGTGGTTGTGTCTGAAACCCTAGACCTGGCACTTTTTGCTTCACTGCTCTAAATATCAAAATAAACTGTGTTAGTTTAAAGTAAATGAAATGATTTCTTTTTTTCATGTTGACCAACATAAATAGAGATGCTATTTTTACTTCATTGATACTAATAGGTTTTTGATGATTGATTACATGATCCAATAACTGTGGAGGAAGTTCTAACTTGGTTCTGTTTAAATAGCATGTTAAAATATTTCACATTTATAAATGCTTGGTTTACATTAAATTATAATATTTAACTATTTTTATGTTTATACTCAATGAGAGTTTTCTTGTGTTTCAATGGTTTTTGGTATGATAAATAAAGCTATTTTTAAACCCACTACATTTTTTAATTCATTTATTTTTAAATTTATTTATTTATTTATTATTAGATATGGACATACTTGGCATGTAAGCACATGTTGGTACCATCAATTCCCTCATCCCTGCCACATTCCAAAAGAGGCCGTCTTCGTTGGGGATGCTGATCAACCCTATAGGGATTGTACATCATGTATTGTGGGGGCATCAGTCAGTTATGGGCGAGAGACAGTGTCCCAGTATATAATGTCCCAACTTGTGGTTCTAAAACCTTTCCACCCCCTCTTCCATAAAACTCCCTGAGCCATATAGGGTGCATTTGAAGTCTACTTCAGTGATGGGCGCTTAGGAGCCTCTGGATCTGTGCTTTGGTAGGTGTTAAGTGTCATCAGTGTCTATCTCCCTCACCCTTGTGCTAATATCAGGTTCACCGAGAAAGCAGCACTCTTGCTCATTTCCCCAATTCCTCTGTGGTTTCAGCTCGGGCCGGGGTGAAGTGGGCTGGGTCATTAATTTCCTCAGGTCTTTCTGGCCTCTGAAAAAGAGAAGCAGGATCTCCAACAGAGAGTGATGTCAGCACGAGTTAAATGGGATAACCACCATTAATTTAGAGAGAATTTAAAGGGTGTAGACCCTCTTATAGCACAAGACTAGTGGGAGCTTGACATTGGAAAGCAAAATCATTATCTGGATATGATTCTGACTTATTCTCAGTTCCAGATATGGCTTCCTTTCCAGTGAGCAGATCAGTTAGCCAATCCAGAAGCAGTTGGTTACCCACCATGTCTGTGTGCCATAGTGGTTGTACCAGCTTATATTCCCACCAACAATGAATGAGTATTCCTTTTTCTCCACATCCTTGCCAACATTTGTTTTCATTTGATTTTTAATGTTTGCAATCCTTACTGGGGTAAGGTGGAATCTCATAGTTGTTATAATTTGCATTTCCCTAATGGTTAGGGATGTTGAACATTTTCTTAAGTGTGTGTTAGCCATTTCTAATTCTTCCTCTGAGAACTCCCTATTCAGTTTTCTGCCCCACTTTTGGAATGGGTTGTTTGATTTTTTATTGTTTAGGTTTTTGAGATCTTTGTAAATTCTAGATTTTAGACTTCTGTTAGTGGTATAGCTGGTGAAAATTTTCTCCCATTCAGTGGGTAATCTATTGGCTCTGCTTATGGTGTGTTTGCCTGTGCAAGTGCTTTTTAGCTTCATGAAATCCCATTGGTTGAGTGCTTGTTTAATTTCCTGGGCTTTTGTTCAGGAAGTCTTTTCCCAGTCCTATATTGTGGAGCGTACCTCCTATTTTTTCTTCCAGTAGTTGAAGAGTTTCAGGCCTTGTATTAAGGTTGTTAATTCATTTGGACTTGACTTTTGTGTATGGTGAAATGAGTCGGTCTAATTTCATGTTTCTACATATGGTCATCAATTTTTGTCCAACATCATTTGTTCAAGATGCTGTCTTTTCTTCAGTCTACATTATTGGCACCTTTGTCATAGACCAAGCAGCTGCAGTCTGGGTCTGGGTCTTCAATTCTGTTCCATTGGTGTATGTTTCTGTTTTTATTCCAGTACCATGATGTTTTTGTCACTATGGCTTTGTAATATAGCTTTAGATCAGGTATGATGATGCTGAGCTCTATTATTTCCCTGTTGATTTTCTGTTTGGACGATCTGTCTTTTGATGATAGTGGAGTATTGAAGTCCCCAACTATGATGGTGTTGGTGTTTATTTCTGTTCTGTTGTCAAGTAGGTTTTGTTTCATAAGCTGGTGCACCTGTGATTGGCACATATATATTTATGACTGTGATGTGCTCATGTTGGATTGTTCCCTTGATGACTAAGAAGTGCCCTTCTTTGCCCTTTTTTGTGTATGGTTTTTTGAGGTAGGGTTTCACTCTAGTCCAGGCTGACCTGGAATTCACTATGTAATCTCAGGGTGTCCTTGAACTCACGGTGATCCTCCTACCTCTGCCTCCTGAGTGCTGGGATTAAAGGTGTGTGCCTCCACACCTGGCTTCTTTGCCCTTTTGATTACTTTTGGTTTGAGTCTATTTTTATCAGATATTAGTATAGCAACACCTGCTTGTTTTTTATTTCCATTTTCTCTGAATATCATTTTCCATCCTTTCACCCTGAGGAGGTCTCTATCATTAGTGGTGAGGTGGGTTTCTTGAAGAAAGCAGAAAGAAGGGTCCACTTTTTTAATCTACCCTGGTAACTTGTGTCTTTTGATGGGTGAGTTGAGATCATTAATATTTAAGGTAATTACTATGAAGTTTGAATTAATCCCTGCTGTGATAAAGTGTTTTATGGGGTTTGGTGCTTTCTTGTGTTATATTCTGTTTTGAGCCTGGTATGTTTTGGTTATTGTGCTCTTCTTCTTGTTGGCTCTTGAGATTTGTTGTTTGACTCTTCTGTGTGGAGTATTTCCTCAAGTATTCTCTATAGGTTTGACTTCATGTTCATATAATCATAGAGTTGACTTTTTTCATGGAAAGTTTTTCTATCACCATGTATTATGAGGGAACTTTTGCTGGGTAGAGTAGCTTGGGTTGGAAGCCATAGGTTTTTAGACTTTGAAATGTTCCATTCCTGGCCCTTCTGGCTTTCAGGCTTTCCATTGAGAAAACTGATGTAATTGTGATGGAATTGCCTCTGTGTGTTGTGTCTTTTTCTCTCTTGCTGCTTTTAACTAACTCTCTCTCTCTCTCTCTCTCTCTCTCTCTCTCTCTCTCTCTCTCTCTCTCTCTGTTTTCATTGCTAAGAGTTTTAACTATGATGTGCCTTGAAGACTTTCTTCTTTGGTCCTGTCTGTCTGGTGTTCTGTGGGATTCATGTATCTGGATGGGCCTCTCTTTTGAGAGATTTGGAAAATTTTCTTCAATAATTTTGTTCTCTATGCCTCTGGCCTGGATTTCCTCTCCTTCTGGTATACCCATGATCCAGATGTTTGGTTGTTTTAGCGTGTCCCTCAGTTCCCTCATATTCTGCTCACTTGATTTTTTTGAACTTAGCAATGTTTTTGGCCTCCTGATTAATTTCTTCTCTATTGTTTTCCATGTCAGAGGTTCTGTCTTCCACATGAGTACCTCTGTTGGTGAGGGGTTCTAGAGAGGTTTTTATAATTTCTATTTGATTTTTCTTCTCTGTTGTGTTATTTTGTATCATGTCCAGTTCTTTTTTGAGGTACAATTTCAGTTCGAGGTCTGATTTTCTTGATGCTTACTGGAGTTCGTTCAGTCTTGCTTTTGATCAAGTCTTCATTAAGCTTAATCAACCAATTGTTGAGATCTTCCATTTCTTGACTTACCTTCAATCAATTCATGTCTCTTGAGAGTTCTAACATTTTCTTCAGTCTAAGCCTATTGTCAAAAGCTGAACACTTGAAGAAGAGATGATTCTGTTCAATTTAATTGACATGATTGTTGGTTCTTGGATGTCTTGCTTCCAGTTCAGCAATTGTTTTTTAAAGTTCAGCACTTTTTTTTTCCAGTTCAGCAATTTTTTTGATCAGGTTCTCATTGGTTGTAGTATTTTTATTTTGGGAATGAATTTCTGTTGACTTCTCCACGATTTCATTGGAGGCTTCCATTCTAGGACTAGGCATCCTTGGTGGAGATCATTCAGTTTTTTGACTCTCATTGGCTCTTTTGTGTTATTGTCTACCCATTTTAGTGAGACTATTTTATTGAGGAGGAAGAAAGTTTTTGTCCTTTGGCCCTTGTATCCTCAGGTGAACAGGGATGTTGGTATCCAATGGCCAGTCAAGATACCAGAGCAAAGGGCCTGATTCCACAGCTCTTGTACACAAGGACCAGGTCTCCCCAAGAAAGGCACAATGGGACCTACCAGGACTAGGAAACTGGGAGGAGCCACAAAACAAGGATCTGTCCTATTTACTCCTCTCTGTGCCTGCCAGCACACCCTCCCATGCATGGTACCTGGAGCAGGGAGCAAGGATGAGCCAGAAACAGACAAGGCCTACTTACTGCCTGCCTACACAACATCTGGCACAGGGAACCAGGACCAGGGAAATGGAAGGAGTAGGGAAACAGGTTTGCCCTACAAACCTAGTACATTTTTGTGTCATATGTTATTCATATTACAGTTAAGTGATATAATTCTATATATGCTCTTATTCTTCTAATAAGATAGTCTGTATTTACTTTTAACTACTGTAATAGGTTTATTTTGATGTCTCACTGTGGATTTAATTTGAATTTGTCACATTATTACTGTTGTTGAATATGTTCATATGCTAAGTTGCCCTTTTATCTCCACTGAGGAAATATATGTTCAAATTTCATACATGTTTAAATTATGTTG
Source organism: Dipus sagitta (assembly GCA_036346955.1). Classification (NCBI taxonomy): domain Eukaryota; kingdom Metazoa; phylum Chordata; class Mammalia; order Rodentia; family Dipodidae; genus Dipus; species Dipus sagitta. The sequence continues at coordinate 35,510,742 of CM070776.1, forward strand.
CTTGCAAGATATATCTCCCTGGATGCAGACAGTCATTTATGTTCTGGATTTAAGTCTTTTATCAGAAACACCATTTGCAAATTTCTATCAATTGTTTTTTTTTCATTTTCTTAACAGTTCATTTATCCGTTTTTTCATTCATTTTTCATTTCATTCATTCAATCTTTTTTATGTTGCATCTAAGAATACTTTGCCTTTATAAGAGACATTTTTTTCTAGAATAAGCTTAAAATCTTAAGTTCAATTTGAATCAGGTGTTTTTTAAACTTTTATTGACAATCTCCATTTGTATCTACAATATACCATTTGATTTGAAATTTAATTTTCACAAATGATAAAGAAATAGAACAATGTTAGTTTTAATTTTGGCTTTTGGATAGATAATTCTAGAACTACTGATAAAGGCTAATCTGTTGTTCACTGAATTACATTACATTTCTACATTTGTAGAAAACTGTCTATATTTCTATGGACTATTTTTCAATCCATTGTTTTTCCTATCATCCCAGCAATTTCACACTATGTTGGTTGTTTTGCTTGAGTCTTGAAATCCTGCTCCATTTGTCACCTAATTATTTTCTTCCTTTTGAAATGTACTATTGCTATTGTTTGGCTCTGTTAGGTTCTTGGAATTTGTGTATATGTGTATGTGTGAGAGAGAGAGAGAGAGAGAGAGAGAGAGATTGTGTGTACATGCACATATGCATGTGTGTGTTTGTGTATTACTGGGGATTGAACCCATGCTAGGCATGTTCTACCACTGAGCCATATCCCTAGCTCTCTTTTTTTGGCCTTCCTTTAACTTTTCATTTTGAGGCAAGATCTTACTCAATTGGCCAGTGTGGATCCAACCAGTCTTTGAACTTGTGATCTTACATTAGCCTTTCCAGTAACTAGGATCACAAGCCTGTACCAGGAGACACGGGTCTGATCCCTTGAATTTCTATGAGGTTGTTAGCATAAGTTAGTGAAGATATGCAAAAACAAAACAGCAAAAAAGCCTACTTTTATTTTGATGAGGGTTCTATGGAGTACATAAATTGATTTGAAGTAATTGACATCTTATACTACATTGAGTTTTCTGCCCTATAAGACGTATAAATACTAATTTCTATACATTCTTTCTTTTGCCCCAACATTTTATAGTTTTCAATGTATGTCTGTTGCATCTTTTTCCTGTGTTTTTTCCCCTAATATTTCATGGCATTTACACTATTAATTAGTGGGATCAAGAGTAATTTTTAACTGAGTGTTGCAGCACATGTCTTTACTCCCAGCATTTAGGAGGTAGAGGTAAGAGGATCACAGTGAGTTCCAGGCCACCCTGAGACTACATAGTGAATTACAGGTCAGCCTAAACTAGAGCGAGATCCTATCTTTAAACAAAAAAAGAAAGAAAAAAATATGTTTTGAGGGGGAGGAAGGTCATTGCACTAAACCATGTGATTTCTGATATTGAATTTATTCTTTGGAGATAAAAGACCTAGTACAGTATCTCACTATGTAACCCAGGATGGATTGGAACTCCCTACATAGCCTAGGCTGATTTCAAACACTCCATCCTTCTGCATCAGCCTCCTGAATACTGGGTAGGTACCATCACATCTGGGTTGGACTCTTCTGAAAGTCATTGTTTTGCCTTGATCTTGGACAAAAGATGTTTTTTCTGTATATGAAATACTTTATTAATGGTTTTTTCCCTAGTGCTTTGAATAGGTGACTCCATTTTTTTTTTCACTTGAAGTGTTTTGATTAAAAGATTAATGCCACTCTGGCTTTTGTGTCTGTACCTGTGATGTTTAATCTTGTTAACGTGACTGGATCAACTAGGAAATAAGTCTCTGGACATGTCCTGGACAGAATTTCTACATTAGGTTGATTGATATGCAAAGACCTACCCATAGGCAGTACCATCCCATAAGCTGGGATCCTGGACTAAATGGAAAGGAAAAAGCTAACTGAGTATTTGCATTCTGCACTTTCTTTTTCCTGACTGTGGAAGCAGTATGACTGGCCACCTCCTGCTCCTGCTGTCTTTCCTTGGGAACATAAGCCAAAGTAAACCTTTCCTTCCTTATGTTTATTTTATCCCAACAAGAAAAGTAAGTAATATAATACCTAAATGAATTTTTTTTTCCTCAGGCTGACTCCTTTTCTTCTTAAATGTGTGGTAACTATTTCCCTTTTAAGATTTGCCTATTGTATAATATAAGGCGCCTGAATATGTTGTCATGGACAATGGAAGGGAAATCAAAATATAAGAGGGAGTAGTTGGAAAAAAGAGGTGTTATAATAAGAGGGGATGACAGAGGAGGGATAAATGAGGGTGCTGGAGGGCATTATGTAAATTTGTAATAAAGCTTTTTAATTAATTAAATTAATTGAAAAGTACAATTAGGCATAGATTCTGTAGCTTTACTAACTGTAAAATGGAAATATTTCTAATACTGCTATGAAAAGATAACTGTATTTAAACTGTTCCATTTGAACTTCCAACAAAAATTAAATGACTTATGTCAAGGTTATTTACAAGAACAGTTCTGAGAAATTTCCACCAAATTCATAGAAAGTTTAAGCCTTAAATAATATACCACCATCAAATGCCAGAAATTCAAAAAGTATTGTCTACTTTCCCATAGATGGAACCAGATTAAATAGCAGAACCTCAAACCTGATGATGATCCAGTACTTTTGAAGAATGAACCTTCTGGGAGGAGAGGTTGTGAACAACTGCTCTGTCTAGACCTAGATTCTGAAGTAGAAAATAAACACATATTGCTGGCATATAAGTACAATGGAGACAGTGGCCTCAAATTAAAACCTTTGGGCTGGAGAGATAGCTTAGCAGATAAGTCACTTGCCTGCAAAGCCAAAGGACCCAGGTTCAGTTACTCAGGACCCACATAAGCCAGATGCACAAAGTGGCACATGTGTTTGGAGTTTGGTTAAAGCAGCTAGAGGCCTTGGCATGCCCATTCTCTCTCTCTTTCTCTTTCTCTCTCTCTCTCTCTTTCTCTCTCTCTCTCTCTCTCTCCCTCTCTCTCTCTTTCTCTCTCCCTCTCTCTCTCTTTCTCTCTTTCTCCCTATTTCTCTCTCTCTGTCTGTCTCTCCCTCTCTTTGTCCGTCTCTCTCAAATAAATAAATAAAAATTTTAAAAAGTTTTAAAAACCTGTGACCAAACTGTTGAGATAAGAATCGCTTCCAGTTAGAGCAATTTGCTGTGGCATACTGCGCCCTCCCAGACCAACTAATCCTTGATCTTTTCTTAAAGCCACTTACACATCTGTTTCTCTTTGGAAGATTTGTGTTTCAGGCCTTTGTGGTACATTTCTGTCTATGAATCTTGTTCAGAAATAGTTAAGATGATTGTCCAGTCATTGCTGACTTGAAGCTGCTTACATGGATGTCAACATCCCGGAACAACTTACTCAAATTGGACAAGTCCCACACTGGGCTCTACATAGAACAATGAGTGGGCCTCAGCCTTGACAAGTCTGATGCAAAGCCACCAGTACAAAGATGCTCACCGCAAGGAAAAGACTCTTTAAGTCTTCCTACCCATTTGGGACAAAATTCAAAAACCTGGTGATATAAGGAAATTAATTCTATATAATAACACATATATTGAAAGTGGAAAGCTAATATAATACTTAACTATGAAATATTTTGCTCAAAGATAACTCCATGCCTGTAACTTCTCAACATATTACTGAAGTTCCAGTGAAAATTCTTAAAACAAAAAAAAGTAATAAAATAAACCCAAACAGCAAAGAGGTAACATTATCTTTTTTTCAAAGATAACATAATTTTATATTTCAAAACTCGAAAAATGCCACATCACATTTTTTTTTTTTTGGATTTTCTTGGTTTTTCGAGGTAGGGTCTCACTCTAGCCCAGGCTGACCTGGAATTCACCATGGAGTCTCAGGGTGGCCTCGAACTCACGGCGATCCTCCTACCTCTGCCTCCTGAGTGCTGGGATTAAAGGCGAGCGCCACCACGCCCGGCTAACCACATCACATTTTAACACAAAGTAACTAACTCAATGAGACTTTAGGGCAGCACCTAAATCAGCACCTAAAACTCATTAACACTTTGTATACCAAAAGTGACCAATCCCAAATGAAATTTTAAAATAATCATATTTAAAATAATATTAAAAGAAATAAAATACTAAGGAGTAAACTGGAAGAGACAAAAGACCATGACTATACAGTGATAATGCAAGAAACTCAATAAAAAGACAACCCAAGTTCAGGTATTGAAAGACTATGTATTGCTGAATTTCCATACTACCCAAATTTACAGATTCAATTCCATCTCTATCATAATCTAAATAATATTTCAACAGAAATAGAAAACTTCCTAAAATTCACATTGATCCACATATGGTCTAAGATAATCAAAATATTCTTGAGATATGACTAGGTATTCCTATTTAAAAACATAATGTAGGGCTGATAAGATAGCTAAGTGAGTAAAATGCTTACCATGTAAGTATAAGGACCTGAGTTTGTATATCCAGCACCTATGTAAAATGTTGGTCATTGTGTAGTGCACCTGTAAACCCAGTGCTGACTAAATAAAAATGGGGAATCCCTGAGGATCACTGGCTAGCTAGATTAACTAAATTAGTGAGCTAACTTTCCATGACAGACCTTGTATTGAATAATAAAAGTGGAGAGTAAAAGAGCAAGACACCTAACATCAATCTTGGGTCTCCACATGCATGTGCACACATGTGCATATACAGCCGTGCACATATAAAACTACACACATATGAACACATACACACATGCATACTACACACATATACATGTAAAAAAGCATATTGTAAAAAAAACAAGAATTAGGGCTGAAGAAATTGCTTAGTGGTTAAGCACTTGCCTGTGTAGCCTAAGGACCCCGGTTCTAGGCTGTATTCCCCAGGACCCACGTTAGCCAGATGCATGAGGGGGCACACACATCTGGAGTTCATTTGCAGTGGCTGTAGGCCCTGGTGCGCCTATTCTCTCTCTCTCTCTCTCTCTGCCTCTTTCTCTCTCTGTCTGTTGCTCTCAAATAAATAAATAAAAATAAACAAAAAAAATTTAGCAAAAGAAACAAGAATTAAACTATGATGCTGGTAGAATACATACATATGAACAAATAGGATGGAGAGTCTAGAAATAAAACTTATGTACATGAAGTCAACTCATCTTCTTTGGGGGTAGCAAAAATGCACAATGAGGAAAGAAATATCTCTTCAACAAATAATGATGGGAAAACTGGAAATCCATGTGCCAAAGTATAAAGCTGGAGTCTTATATTAAAAGGCAAACTAACCAAAGACAGAAAATCCTTCAAGTTGACTAAAGACTGAAATGTAAGATGTGAAATTGTAAAACTCAAGAAGGAAACTTAAGGAAAGAGTTTAGTGTTAATATTTTTGTAATGATGTCTTATATGACCTCAAAAGTACAGGAAACAAATTTAAAATTTACATGTAGGAATATATAAAACTAAAATCCTTTCCACAACACATAAAATAATCAACTCAGTGAAAAAGTAACCTACAAACTAAGAAAAAGTTATTTGTAAGCATGTAGTGAATTAGTCAAACTACACACTCAATAATATATATCATAACATTTTTAAAGGAGCAAAGGACTTTAAATCTAAAGTCTACTTCTAAGTAGAAAATCTCCAAGTATGTGAAAAGGAGCTCAACACCACTAACTAAGCATCAGGCAAGTAAAACTCAAAAACACAATGACCCATCACCTCACATCTGTAAGTTTGATGCCAGCCTGGGGATACAGAGTGAGTTCCAGGTCAACCTACTCTAGAGTAAGACCATACCTTGAAAAGAAAAAAAGAAAAAGAAAGGATGTGGTGAAATTTTACCATGTGTGTGCCACTGGTTGGGATATGAAATTATATAATGAATTTAGAAAACTAGATGATGATTGTTTAAAATCGTAGAAAATACAGCAAACTGATCCTATGACCACACTTCAAGATATTTATCCAAATTCAATTTGTGATTTAAAATAATCTACACTCCTCTATTCATATAATGTAATTTACAATAGCCAATTTGTGGAAGCAAACTAATTCTCTGTGAAATATTATAAGAACAAGAAGATGTTATATATCTCTATCTACAAATAGATAGAGATGTAGATATTTAGCCAAATATGGTTCAACTTCAAAAAAATGAAAACCTCTCACATGCAAAACAAGGATGAGCCTGAGGGATACTGTGCTAAGTGACATGGGCCAATAATAGAAGGATATAAACATAATAGCTCACCTCTAAGAGTTATATAAATTTGTGAAATTAATAAAAGTTGAAAGTAGAATAGTACTTGCCGGGGACTCATTGTTAAAGTACATTAAGAGCAACTGTTCAATGACTATAAAGGTCCAGTTATAAAATACAAAAACCTTCTACAGATCTATACAATAGTATGTATGTAGTTAAGAAAATTTTACTCTCCACTTAAAAATTTAAGAGCCTCCAGAGGTATTTCTTTTGCTGAGGATATGTTTGGATATGCAAGGCCTTCTGCCTTTCCATATGAAATTTTAGATCATTTTCTCTATCTCTGTGAAGAACACTGTAGGGATTTTAATTGGAATTGCATTAAATCTGTATATTGCCTTTGGTAGGATTGTCATCTTCACAATGTTAATTCTGCCTATCCAGGAACATGGGAGGTCATTCCATTTTCTCAAGTCCTCCTCAATTTTTTTTTAAGTGTTTTTATGTTTTCGTTGTATAGATCTTTCACTTCCTTGGTTAACACTATTCCAAGGTATTTTTGTTGCTGTTGTTGTTGTTGCTATTGAAAATGGGACTATGTCCCTTATTTCTTCCTCTGTATCTTTGTCATTTGCATATAGGAAGGCTACTGATTTTTGTGCATTGATTTTGTATCCTGCTACTTTGTTATAGGAGTTAATCACCTTCAGGAGTTTTGGGATGGAGTCTCTCAGGTGTCTTACATATACAATCATGTCATCAGCGAATAAAGCTAACTTAACTTCTTCCTTTCCAAATTGTATCCCTTTTATTTCCTTCTCCTGTCTTATTGCTTGAGCTAGGACTTCCAGTACTATATTGAAAAGCAGAGATGAGAGTGGACAACCCTGTCTTGTTCCTGATCCTAATGGGAATTCCTCCAGTCTCTCTCCATTAAGTATTATTTGGGCCTTCGGAGCTTTGTATATTGCCTTTATTAGGTTAAGATATGAACCAACCATGCCACTTCTCTCCAATATTTTGAGCATGAAGTGATGTTGTATCTTATCAAAGCCTTTTCTGCATCTATCAAAATGATCATGTGGTTTTTATGCTTAACGTTGTTTTGGTGGTGTATTACATTGACAGATTTCTGTATGTTGAACCACCCCTGTGTTCCTGGGATGAATCCCACTTGGTCAAGGTGGATAATGCTTTTGATGTGTTGTTGGATTTGGTTTGCAAGGATTTTGTTTAGGATCTTTGCATCTAAATTCATCAGGGAAATAGGCCGGTAGTTTTCTTTTCTTGTGGCATCTCTGCCTGGTTTTGGAATTAGGGTGATGCTAGCTTCATAAATGGAGTTGGGTAGCTTTCCCTGTTCACCAATTGTGTGGCACAGTTTGAGGAAGATTGGTTTGAGTTCTTCCATGAAGGTTTGATAGAATTCAGCTGAGAATCCATGTGGTCCTGGACTCTTCCTTTTTGTGAGGTTTTATTATTACTTTTCAATCTCCATGAGTGTGATGGGTTGATTGAGGTGATTAATCTGCTCTGTGTTTAGCTTTGGTAGATGATATGCATCCAGGAATTTATCCATCTCCTCCACATTATCCTGTTTTGTGGAGTAGAGGTTTTTGAAATAAGTCCTGATGATTCTCCCAATTTCACTTATGTCTGTTGTGATCTCTCCTTTTTCATTTTGAGTTTTGTTAATTTGAAGCTTCTCCTTTTTAGGCTTGATCAGATTGGCCAGGGGCTTGTCAATCTTGTTTATTTTTTCAAAGAACCAGCTCTTTGTTTTGTCAATTGTCTTAATTGTTTCCTTGGTTTCCAATTCATGGATTTCTGCTCTGATTTTAATTATTGCTTTCCTTCTGGAGCTCTTTGGGTTGGATTTTTCTTGTTTTTGCAGTGCCTTTAGGTGGATGGCTAAGTTATTGATTTGGGACCTTTCTGTCTTTTTATGAAGGCATTGAGTGCTATGAATTTTCCCCTGAGGACCGCCTTCATGTGTCCCATGTTTTGGTACCCATACCTGATCTAAAGCTATATTACAAAGCCATAGTAATAAAAACAGCAATGTACTGGCCTAAAAACAGGAGTATAGACCAATGGAATAGACTTGAGGACCCGGCCTTTGGGTCAAACAACTATAGCTACTTGATATTCGATAAAGGCCCAAACAATATAGGCTGGAAAAAAGACAGCATCTTCAACAAATGGTGCTGGACAAACTGGATAACCATATGCAGGAAACTGAAACTTGACCCACACATTCCACCATGCACTACACTCAAGTCCAAATGGATCCAAGACCTCAATATAAGACCAGAAACTCGAATACTACTGGAAGAAAATTTAGGAAGTACTTTCCATGATATAGGAATGGAAAAAGACTTCCTGAACAAAACCCCAGTAGCTCACGAACTTAAACCATCACTCAACCAATGAGATCACATGAAGCTGAAGAGTTTCTTTACAGGCAAGCATACAATAAGCAAAGCCAACAGAATGGGAGAAAATATTTGCGGGTTATTCAACTGATGGAGGCCTAATCTCTAGAATCTACAAAGAACTCAAAAATCTAAACAGTGAGGAGCCAAACACCCCACTCACAAAATGGGGCAAAAAGCTCAACAGGCAGTTCACAGAGGAAGAAATACAAATGGCAAACGTACACTTAAGAAAATGTTCATCATCTCTAATCATCAGAGAAATGCAAAATGAAACAACTATGAGATTCCACCTTACCCCAATAAGGATAGCAAACATCAAAAAATCAAATAAAAATAAATGCTGGTGAGGATGTGGAGAAGTAGGAACACTCATCCACTGTTGGTGGGAATGTAGGATGCTACAACCACTTTGGAAAGCAGTATGGAGACTTCTGAAAAAGCTGAGTATAGAGATACCAACAGAACCAGTTATTCCCTTACTGGGCATCTACCCTAAAACCTTCAAACCACAGGCTTGAGAGATTTGCTCAACCACGTTTGTAGCGGCTCAATTTGTAATAGCTAAGAGCTGGAATCAACCCAGATGTCTATCACTAGAAGAATGGATAACTAAGATGTGGTATATCTACACAATGGAATTCTATACAGCAGTAAGAAAAAAATGACACAATGAAATTTGAGGTAAAATGGTTGAACCTGGAACAGATCATTCTCAGTGAACTTACCCAATCACAGAAAAAAAAATCGCCACATAGTCTCACTCATCTACAGCACCTAGCCTGAATCTACCCAAGATACGTTACATACCCAGCAAGCATGTCGTGGACTAGACACTAGGATGGAAGGGGAGGGGGGCAGGGCATCAAAGGGTGGGAAACACAAATCTAGACCCAAATGGCAATGGTACCATAAAATTCTACTTACTAAAAGACAGACCAAATGGCTGATCCTTCACCAGGCCCTTACAGTGAACACCTGAACCACAAGACACTGGAGAGTGTAGGATCACAACTAACCTTAATCTTCTACATCTTCCCTGCCTCCTTCTCCCTCTCTCTCTCTCTTCTCTCTAACTCTTTTATATTAGTTATCTTTTTCCTCATTTTCTCAGTGGGCACTGATCTGTAACTCCCAGTACCAGCATGTGGCTATCATCCACAATGAACTTTTGATCAGAGAGACCTACAAGGTTTCCTAAAAGACAGACAGATTTCTGTCAGAGTACTTGATGACCCACCAAAGGTTAGTGGTAAGACCCTTCTGCTGAAGACACCTTATGTGGTTGACATGCAAAATGGAATGGCATGGCTGGAAGTTGGAAGAGAGTCCATCCCCAGACAGTCAGCGTGACTAGTGCCAGAAGGTGCTACATGGTCGACTGGGGGAAAATGACCAATATCTGTCCAAGCAACTCATGGTCCAACCTTCTTAGCAGCAAATAACTTGTTGTGCTGCCCACACAAGAGCAATAGTGGCACACAGCCATGATGGGGAACCAACTGCTCTTAATTTGGCTAACTGATCTCCTCAGTGGTATGGGACCCATAGCTGGAGCTAGGAAACAATTCAGAACCATATCCAAACATAAGCCCACTTGGCAATATCAAGCTACCATCAATCATGGGCTACAAGAGGGACTACACCTATTAAGTTCTCTATAAAAAAGTAAGCGTTATCTCATTTGTCCTGGTGCTAACTTACTCTCCGTTGGAGAATCTGCTTCTCTTTTTCAGATAGATGTAGATCCTAAGGAGAGAGCCACCCCATCATACCTCAAAAGGGCCCCGGCTGAAACTAAGAAAAATTGGAGAAACAAGCAAGGGGCTGTTTTCCTGATGAACCGGATACCAGCAGAAGGGGAAAGGAGTTCAGCACAGAGAAAAATCAACTCCTACGAAATCAGAGAGCCAGAGCCTCAGAGGCCCCCAACACCTCATCTCTGAAGCAGACCAAAAATGAACCCAACATGGCTCAGGGAAATTTTGTGGAAGAGGGGGCGGAAAGAATGTCAGAGCCACATGTTGGGTCATGATATGCAGAGACATTTAGCTTACCCATAACTGTGGGCTAACTCCACAATGCATGACCCGTATACCTCAACAAGGAGGGGCCAAGGGGAGGGGGTAGGTCGCGGATGAGCCTAATAATGGTACCAAACTGACTGTAAAAAAAAATAAAGAAAGAAAGAAAAGAAAAAATAAAAAAAAGAAAAAGAAAAAATGTGCCAGAATGAATCAGAGTTGAGTTTATTTAAAGCATTTTTTTTTTTTTTTTTTTTTAGGATTGAGAGGGTCTCAGTGAGGCTCCCAGAGGGCTGTGCACGCCAGCGGGTGTACTGAAGAATACCATTGGGCTGATGGAATTAGCAGTATGTGACACTCCACATGAAAGACTCAGAATATTGTACACAATGTTTCTTGATGTTCTTGATCAAATCCCTAAAAATGCACCATAAAGGAAATATACAGAACAGATTACAAATGAGAATCTAAGTATGGTTAGAGCAGAATCAGATGTTAAAAAACTAGAAGACCAGCTTCAGGGTGGCCAAATAGAAGTGATTCTTCAGGCTAAGAAAGAACTAAGTCTGGCAAGAAAAATGTTGCAGTGGAAACCATGGAGCTACTGGTAGAAGAGCCTCCTGGCAACCAGTGGAAATGACCGATGTAACCATAACTGCATATCTTTGATGGGTTGATGAGGGGGCGGAAAGAATGTCAGAGCCACATGTTGGGTCATGATATGCAGAGACATTTATCTTACCCATAACTGTGGGTTAACTCCACAATGCATGACCCATATACCTCAACAAGGAGGGCCCAAGGGGAGGGGGTAGGTCATGGATGAGCCTAATACTGGTACCAAACTGACTGTATTTGCTGAATACAAAACTAACTATAAAGAAAAAAAAAATCCAAGAACCAATCAAATGAAGTTTTCATTACTGCAATAAAAAACAATTTTGCCACATGTAAACTGAATTCTCAGTCTGGGAAGATGGTTCAGTAGTTAAAGCCTATATATAAAGTTTTCTGGCCTGTGTTCAATTCCCCGACCACCCACATAAAGCCCAACCCAAAATTACTATAAGTATCTGGAATTTTGTTTGCAGTGGCAAGAGACCTGGCATGAATACACATACATACATACACACACACACACACACACACACACACACATTTAAAAAATAAACATTAAAAAGCTAGATTCTCAATAAGATAAAAAAATCTTACATTGTATTCAATTCTCCAACACAGTTTAATCCCTGCATACAAGGAATTAACATTCCAATTGAGAAGACAAAATTGTATAGTGCTTATCTGAACACAAAGAGAAATGTTTGAATTTGAGGTAGAAGTCACACTTGAATAAGAAAAGCTTACTATGCATGTAACAAAAAGGTCAGAATTAGAACACTATCTTTCATCTTTCAGTAGATGCTGCCTTACACCAGGACAATTTTGCCCCACAACAAAATACCCATTTGCAAAATGCCCATTTGTAATCTGTTACCACACATGGTGTACTAAAATATTTCCATTAATTTCTGTGACACAAACAGACTGTGCCAATTGCTAAAATAGAGGAGGAATGCATTTCCTATGATAACAGGAAAAACAGATGAATGATTCATAAGGGAAGTTGATCTAGAAGGTGTGAACAAAAGTTCCCAAAAAGCACTGCATCTGCTTCAAACAAGGCTAAATAGACTGAGAACTCCTGTGATCCAAGAGAGATGGAATATTGCAGAATCAGATTACAAATTACCAAGCTAACTTGGGCTACTTTTAGGTCCTTAATAGCCCCTTATTTTACACCTCGTTGTCTGATCGAACACCCTGGTGACTATCAGTAGACTGGGTATGAACTTTTTAGAATGGGCAAATAGACTCCCAGTTTCCACCAACCCTTTGGTGGAGATTTTCCCACTTTGCTATAACCTGTCTACCTCATGATCCACCAATGTATTTTAAAAGTGCTTTAGGTGATGACTTTCTTTTTTTCCTTTAATTATACACCCTTCATGAAATGGTTAGTACATTGGAACCTGGAATTGTGATACCCTAAACCTGTGTTCATGGGCTATGGTCACTCATATGTGGCTCCAGAACAAAACTATCTTTTATCTCTTTGAGGTGAGATCTGTGTCTTTTGCATCAACAAAAGATAATTAGATATTTGTTAGTAAAATAAAGAGGTTGGGAAGGGAGAAGTTAGGATATTTTATCAGATTGTAAGGACATAAGGAAAATGCAGACCATAAAATTTCACAGATAATTTGTTTGTGAGCAGTGACAGAAAAGAAGAAAGTGGATGGATATTGAGGAAAATAGGACACTTTAAGTTCACCACTATTATTATTATTATTTATAGTAAGAATCCAAAGGAAGGTATTGTGTATAGGAGAGATCTGATTCTATCTTATTTTAGTACGAATATCTGTAGCCAAATTTGAGAGTACTGTAAAGGATGGAGACAGAAATTGGATGAAAGCATGTGGATTTAGTGGGTGCTTGTAATCTATTACACGCTGTAACACAATGCCATTCTACTCTCCCCTATAATTTTCCTTCTGTAATACAAGTAAGAGGTAAGGGCTGAAACTCAATCTCTAGTAGTAGAAATCATAAGAAAACTGTGAGAAGGAATTGTTAAAAAAAAAAAAAAGGAAGAGTAGTGATGACTTGGAATTTTTTTTTTTTTCCCTTTTTCGAGGTAGGGTCTCACTCTAGCCCAGGCTGACCTGGAATTCACGATGGAGTCTCAGAGTGGCCTCGAACTCACGGCGATCCTCCTACCTCTGCCTCCCGAGTGCTGGGATTAAAGGCGTGCGCCACCACGCCTGGCTGATGACTTGGAATTTGAAGGAAGAAAATTGAAGCAGAGGGATGGAAGAGAAAAGTAAAAATGAGTCTGGATGTAAATATCTGTTTTAGTGATGGGTTAGGAGATACTCCATGAAGGGAAGCAAATTTTTATTTTATTTTATTTTTATTTTATTTTAGAGTGACAGAAAGAGGCAGATAAAGAGAGAGAGAGAGAGAGAGAGAGAGAGAACGGGCACACCAGGGCCTCCATCCACTGCAAACAAACTCCAGACGTGTGCGCCCCCTTGTGCATCTGGCTAACATGGGTCCTGGGGAATCGAGCCTCAAACTGGGGTCCTTAGGCTTCACAGGCAAGCACTTAACTGCTAAGCCATCTCTCCAGCCCAAGGGAAGCAAATTTTTTATTTGCATGTAGAGCAAACCAGTAGCAAAGTTTTGAATAAATTATTCTGAAAAAATGTAATTAACATCAATTTTATTACAACAATGACTTTCTAGACTTGGTGAATATTTCTGATATTTTCCAATATGATGTCACATAGCATGCCATATGTGTTTATTAAGTTTATGCCTTAGAATGAAGTCTCACCTACACTTGAACTTTATGCTTGTTTTGGTTTAACACAATGGATCACCACAAGAAAAGTTGATTTTTTCTCCTGTTGCTAAATGTAGTTTTTAGCATCTGTATTAACCGATGTTTGCTTGCAGTTACAGGGGAGGGAAAATACAGGGAGAGGGAGACCCCAGGAAAGTTGTGGGGTTTTTTTTAGAAAAATCTAAAAATCAATTAAAATTAGCTCTTATTTTTGTAAGATTATGATTACTGAACTTCTGAATTGTAAATGTAAGACATGAAATCTTTTGGTTTTCTCCTATAGAAGGACTCCTGAAGTATAGCCTGGCACAGCATTCAGGCTCCTGAATCCTGGATTTAGTCTCTGGCTGGCCAATAAAGATTCCTTTCCTACTCCTTGGTGTTTGTGTGGTCTTCCCTGGGGTGTCCTCACCAGAAAAGTATTTAACCAAAGAATTGGGCAAATCAAACTTAGAAGGGTAATTATTAAATTATTATATTTATTGAGGGAAGTACAGAAGCAAGAGAAGGAAAATGAATACACCCACATGGCTTGAGAACCCATGTGATATGCCTGGAAAAACCATGGAGAGAAACAGGAAAGGAAAGGAAAAGAAAGGGAAGGGAAGGGAAGGGAAGGGAGGGGAGGGAAGGGAGGGAGGGGGAGGGAAGAGAAGGGAAGGGAAGGAAGGAGAAGAAGGGAAAAGAAAGGGAAGGGGAGGGAAGGAAAAGGAAAAGGAAAAGAAAAAGCACAAAGAGCTCTTGCCAAGTGGAGAACAAAAGGGGTTTAAGAGCCCATGAGTATGTAGGGGCTGATGGGGGTTAGAGTTAGGGAGACTGGACCCTTCCCTGAAGGTAAAAGGGGCAGGAAAATTTGCGCTTGCTGGAAATCAAAGATGATCCGACTTCTTATCTTTTGCCTAGTGCTCCAGACCTATTTTTGCACACAGTCAGGAACTCCTCTTGGAGGGTGGTCTTTCATAGGATTTAAACAGAACTAATCTTTTCCTGAGACAGCCCACCACCCTAAGGTAATAAATACATTTGCAAGGGGAGGGCAGTGGTTCTCTCTTTCTCTCTCTCTCTCTTTCTGATCAGTTGGGAACCTCTACGTGTGTGTGAGTTTTTCCCTGGGCTAGGCCTGGGCTGGCTTGGCCCAGGCTCAGGCTCAGGCCCAGGCCCAGGCCCAGCTTGGAAGGGCTCTAACACTTACTCTCTGTATGGGTTCTTTATCTCCTCCAGCTCCTCACATGGTAGGAGCTCCTTAAACTTTCTTTTCTCTTTTCTTTCCTCACCTTTTTCCCCAGATCCGTGTCTGGTCACATGAACTACTCAGCTACACATGGCTCACATGGGCTTTTGGGCTCCACATGGTGTACTTGTCTTCTCCCCACTTTACCTCCCCTTACCTCCCAGCCTTCCCCTTTCTGCAATCCTTTGTAAAATCTGAATAAAATGTGATATTTTAAAACTCATTCTCTTGAATCTGGAATTGCCAATTCTTTGGTTTGCAGATATGAACTCTGGACTTGGGGTTCCAGGAAGCACCCCAAAATCCTAATTTCCCCATTACATAATGGAAGCCCCACCAATATATCTTGAGAGTGACTTTTATACAAATAACCACATTTTTAATCAGTTTCCCCAGTTTACTTCTATAAAACACTGGAATGCTCCAGCAGCTGCTCCCATTGGTTCTACAGGTACTCCACATACTTTACACCTTTTCAGTTTCTGAGAGTAAACAAAACCCCCAGAATTTTACTCATTTCTTGTAGTCTCACACTGAGAAGCATAGAAACTGGACAGAAATCTAATTTATGGTTTTCATTTTGCTCTCTCTCTCTCTCTTTCTCTTGACCAACTCTGCGATGCTCTATGAGTATATAAATAATTCTGAGCCTACTCCTGACTCACCTTTCCTTCTCTCAAATTTAAATTTAGAATGTATCTTCATTTTTCTCTAGAGTACTAAGATATATGTTTCAGCAAGTACTAATGAACATATAGACAATTAAAAATGGCATCCACCATGTGTCTTCTCCCTAATCAAAGATGGCGCAGACCATGTGGCTTTTCCTCCATTAAAGATGGCATCCACATATAATCTTCCTGGATGAAATGATAGATTCTCCTTCTGTACTCTAACTTATTCTCCTTCTGTACTCTAACTTAACTATACTAACTATAACTAATTTAAGGGGATTTATATAGGTTTTTCCACTCCAATGAGAAGATGAAGCCCCCAATCTGGTTCCAACTTGCAGTTTGCATGGTATCAGGGTTCGCTATGTTCCTGAATTAATGTGACACTCCTGACACATAACAACTGCTCTTAGTATTCATAATTGTTATTTTTTCCTAGTCTATCTTATGTTAAGGAAGGTTTTTGGTACCGTAGAAAAGGCCAAAAACATTAGGAGGAGATAAAAATAAATAAATAAATGGGTTTTTCTTTTCCCTCTATACATTTTGTTTTTACTTTTAATTTAGGTCTTAATATGTGTTTTACATAAAGTTGATAAAAAAGAAATTGTAAATGTTGAATGTCATAGGATTAATAAAAGAATTATTTCAGTGATACTTAGATGTAAGGGTAATAACAAGTATTATATTGTTAGAAGGCACTAATGGCATTGGCCAGGCAGGCTCAGCTATCCCCCAACCATGGTTTCTGAGCCTGACCTGCTCCACCCTGCTGGGATGGGAGCCCTATTGAAATGTGATATTGCCTGAGGCTAAACTGCTATTTCACCAGGCTGGCTCTTTTGTAAAACTGAAAACTTTTGTAGGGACCCAAAGGCTGAACTCCTATAGAAGTTCATGAACTGGTTCTGCTGAGCTGAGGGGAAAGGGCCTCATGGCCACATAGAGGCCCAGAACCAAAGACCCCTGACCTGAATATTTTCTAGAATTTTTTTTCCTTTTTCCACTGCAAGCCACTTTGCCACAAGACACATGGCTTCCTGTGGGAGTGAGAGGATGGAGCTCTGACTCCTGCTTTGGGCTCAGCCCATCCTACAGCACAGACCTAAAGCTCACTGCCAGCCCGAGTCTGTGGGTCTCTGGCCACCTAAATGAAGGGGAAACTAAAAATATTCCAGCCAAGCCCCAAGCCTAAGCACTTTCCTGGAAAGGGTTTTTCAACAGGCCTGGGTCCAGACCACATGCCTCCTTTCTTCTATGGAGCTGAGGCCTGTGGCTATGTTAACTGGGTGTGGGAATATGGGAAGTAACCACACTGTCTCTCCAAAAATACAAAGACACTAGGGAAAAGACATGACTGATGGTGCTCATTAACTGCTGTGATTTTCTGACAAATTGCTCTATGACAAATATATCATTATATAACTTAAATCATTTATTCATACAGGTATTATAAACAGTAAAATGAGCTAGGCCTGATGGCACAGGCCTATTCTAACAAGTTGAGAAGGAGGACACTAAATCAAGGTTCCAATGTGATAGCCTAACTCCACATTTTTAAACCATGTGACTTTTAAATCATTGATAAAATAAGTACATAATTTTAATTTGAACTGTGCCTAATATTTTCTCTTTTTTTAGGCTATAAAAATAAGATGTTAGCCAGGCAAGGTGGTACACGCCTTTAATCCCAGCACTCACGAGGCAGAGGTAGGAGGATCACCATGAGTTTGAGGCCACCCTGAGACTATGTAGTGAATTCCAGGACAGCCTGGGCTAAAGCAAGACCCTACTTTGAAAAAAACAACAACAATAAGAAGAAGATGTTGTTTATAGACACCTTTTGGTTTCTTTATTAATCCAAATAGTCCAACAGGTCTTCTGAAAGTTTTGGTTGACATTTGATTTACTGTATCTTTTTTTTTAATTTTTGTCTTTAAAAAGTCAGATTATAAGCCCACTCGCCAATATCAAGCTACCATCAATCATGGGCTACAAGAGGGCCTACACCTATTAAATTCTTTATAAAAAAAAAAGTAAGGGTTATCTCTTTTGTCCTGGTGCTAACTTACTCTCCGTTGGAGAATCTGCTTCTCTTTTTCAGAGAGATGTAGATCCTAAGGAGAGAGCCACCCCATCATACCTCAAAAGGGCCCCGGCTGAAACTAAGAAAAATTGGAGAAACAAGCAAGGGGGCTGTTTTCCTGATGAACCGGATACCAGCACAAGGGGGAAGGAGATCAGCACAGAGAAAAATCAACTCCTATGAAATCAGAGAGCCAGAGCCTCAGAGGCCCCCAACACCTCATCACTGAAGCAGACCAAAAATGAACCCAACATGGCTCAAGGAAATTTTGTGGAAGAGGGGGCAGAAAGAATGTAAGAGCCACATGTTGGGTCATGATATGCAGAGAAATTTAGCTTACCCATAACTGTGGGCTAACTCCACAATGCATGACCCGTATACCTCAACAAGGAGGGGCCAAGGGGAGGGGGTAGGTCACGGATGAGCCTAATAATGGTACCAAACTGACTGTATTTGCTGAATACAAAACTAACTAATAAAGAAAAAAAAAGTCAGATTTAACTAAAGCCTATGGTGAGCTAAAATTTATGTAAACAAAGGCATACTTTGTTACATGATATCATAAATATAATTACTGAGTTTATATTCTAGGTGAACTTTAATTTATGTAGATGATTATTAAAAACAGCAAAATTCTCTCTGAGGTGGTGGCTCATAACTTGCCACGTAGTTTTTTTTTATTTTTGTACTCAGTGAATACAGTCAAGTTGGTACCATTGTTAGCCTCCTCCCTCTCCTCCCCACTCCATAGGGACCCTCCTTATTGTTGTATGTGGCTTGTGCACTGTGAGGTTAGCCATCAGTTTTGGGTAAGAGGACATGTCTCTGCGTATCATGACCAACATATGGTTCTGACATTCTATCTGTCCCCACTTCCACAAATTTCCCTGAGCTATGTTGGGTTCATTTTAGGTCTGCTTCAGTGTTGAGATCTTGCGAGCTTCTATGTCTCTGGATATCTGGTTTGGTAGGGGTTGATTGTTCTCTGTCCATCTCCTTCATCATTGTGCTGGTACCCAGTTTGCCAAGAAAACAGCACTCTTGCATGTTTCCCCAATTATTCTTAGTTTCAGCTGAGGCCCTTTTGAGGTATGATGGGGTGGTTCTCTCCTTAGTATTTGCGTCTATCTGAAAAAGAGAAGCAGATTCTCCAATGGAGAGTAAAGTTAGCAACAGATAAATGTGATAACCATTATTTCTTAGAGAGAGTTTAATAGGTGTAGGCCCACTTATAGCCCATGATTGGTGGGAGCTTGATAATGGAGAGTGGGCTCAATTTTGGATATGGTTCTGACTTGTATCCCAGCTCCAGCTATGCATTCTGTTCCACTGAGCAGATCAGTTAGCCATATCAAGAACAGCTGATTTCCCACCATGGCTGTGCACCACTATTGCACTTCTGTGAGCATCATGTCAGGTTGTTTGCTGCTAAGTAGGTTAGACCATAAGTTGCTTGGACAGATATTGGCCATTTACCCCCAGTTACTCATGTAGCACCTTCTGGCACTAGATGCACTGACTGTCTGGGGACTGACTCTCTTCCAACTTCCAGCTTCCAACCATGTCACTCCATGTTATGTGCTCACAGCGTATGGTGTCTTCAGCAATAGGGTATTACCACTAACTTTTGGTGAGTCATCAAGCTCTCTGAGAGAAATCTGTCTTCTTTTGTGGACCTTGTAGGTCTCTCTGATCAAAAGCTCAGGTCATTGTGGATGATATCAACCTGCTGGCACAGGGAGTTACAGGTCAACGCCCAAAAAGAGAAGGAAAAAAAAAGATAAGTGATATAAAAGAGATAGAGAGATGAAAGAGGGAAAGTGAGAGAGAGAAAAACAAACAGGAGGAGATAAACATCAGTTTTTATCATACCCTCTCTAGGGCCTTGTGAAGCAGGTATTCCCTCTAAGGGTCTGGTGAAGGTTCAAACATTTGGTGTATCTTTTAAGATGTAGAGCTTTATGGTACCACTGCATTTTGGTCCAATTTTGTGTCCTCCACAACCTCCCTTGCCCTCCTGTTCCTCCCCACGCTCCCTAATGTGTAGTACATGAGATGCTTGCTAGGTATGTTGTGAATTTGGGTAGAATCAGGTTAGGAGCTGTAGATGAGTGAAACTGTGCAGCAATAATCTTTCTGTGATTGAGTGAGTTTACTGAGAAAGATCTGTTCCAGATTTGACCATTTTTTTTTCAAATTTCATTATGTCACTTTTCCTTACTGCTGTGTAGAATTCCATGGTGTAGCTATACCACATCTTAGTTATCCATTCGTCTAATGATGGACATCTGGGTTGATTCCAGCTCTTAGCTAATACGAATTGAGCAGCTATAAACATGGTTGAGCAAATCTCTCTGAACTGAGGTGGGGAGTTTTTAGGGTAATGCCCAGTAAGGGAATAACTGGGTCTGTTGGTAACTCTACAGTCAGCTTTTTTAGGAGTCTCTATATTGCTTTCCAAAGTGGTTGTGCCATCTTGCATTCCCACCAACAGTGGATGAGGGTTCCTATTTCTCCACATCCACACCAGCATTTATTTTCATTTGATATTTTTTTAATTTTTATTCTTTATTAATTAGTTTTGTACTGATTGAATATAGTCAATTTGGTACCATTATTAGGGTCATCAATTACCTATCCCCTCCCCTTGGCCCCTCCTTGTAGAGGTATATGGGTCATGCATTCTGGAGTTAGCAACCATTATGGGTAGGATAAATGTCTGCATATCATGACCCAACATGTGGCTCTGACATTCTTTCTGCCTCCTCTTCCCAAAATTTCCCTGAGACATATTGGGTTCATTTTTGGTCTGCTTCAGTGATGAGGTGTTGGAGGCCTCTGGGTCTCTGAATATCTGATTTGGTAGGAGTTGATTTTTCTCTGTGTTTCTCTCCTTCCCCCTTGTGCTGGTACCCAATTCACCAAGAAAACAGCACCCTTGCTTGTTTTGCCAATTGTTCTTAGTTTCAGCCAGGGCCCTTTCGAGGTATGATAGGGTGGCTCTCTCCTTAGGATCTACAGCTATCTGAAAAAGAGAAGCAGATTCTCCAATGGAGACTAAGTTAGCACCAGACAATGTGATAACCCTTACTTTTTTATAGAGAATTTAATAGGTGTATGCCCTCTGGTAGCCCACGATTGGTGGTAGCTTGATAATGGAGAGCAGGCATGTGTTTGGATATGGTTCTGACTTGTTTCCCAGCTCCAGCTATGGGTCCCATACCACTGAGGGGATCAGTTAGCTGAATCAAGAGCAGTTGGTCCCCCACCATGCCTGTGTGCCATTATTGCACTTGTGTGAGCATCCCGACAGGTCACTTGCTGCTAAATAAGTTCGACCATGACTTGCTTGGACAGATATTGGTCATTTTCCCCCATTAGCCCATGTAGCACTTTCTGGCACTAGACACGCTGACTGTCTGGGGACTGACTCTCTTCCAGTTTCCAGCCATGCCATTCCATTTTATGTGTCAAATGCATAAGGTGTCTTCAGTAGTATGGTCTTACCACTAACCTTTGGTGGGTCATCAAGTACTCTGTCAGAAATCTGTCTTTCTTTTAGGAAAACTTGTAGGTCTCTCTGATCAAAAGCTCCTTGTGGATGATAGTCACATGCTGGTACTGGGAGTTACAGGTCAGTGCCCACTAAGAAAAGGAAGAAAAGGATAACTAATATAAAAGACTTAGAGAGAAGAGAGAGACAGAGAATCTGTAGAAAGAAGACAAAGAAGGCCACTTCCTACTTATCGAGGGAATGATCCATCAAGAGGATATTACAATAATAAATCTGTATTCACCAAACACAGGGCCACCACAGTTCATAAATCAAATCCTACTTGACAATAAAACAGAAATAAGCACCAATACCATCATAGTTGGGGAATTCAGTACACCACTATCAGTAATAGAGTGGTCATCCAAACAGAAACACAACAGGGAAGTAAGAGAGCTCAACAAAACCATAAACCGCTTAGACCTAACGGACATCTACAGAACTTTCCACCCCAAATCCACAGACTACACATTCTTCTCAGCAGCCCATGGAACATTGTCTAAAATAGACCATATTCTGGGTCACAAAGCCTGCCTCCATATATTTAGGAAGATTGGCATAATTCCCTGCATGATATCAGATCACAATGCTATGTTGCTAGATATTAACAACAAAAGACCTACCAAGAATCGCAACGACACCTGGAAACTGAACAGCACACTTTTAAACAATAAATGGATAGTGAATGAAATTGCAAAATTTCTAGAATTGAATGACAATGAGAACACATCGTACCAAAACTTGTGGGACACAATGAAGGTGGTCCTTCGGGGAAAATTCATAGCACTCAATGCCTACATAGAAAAGACAGAGAGATCCCAAATCAATAATCTAACCATCCACCTAAAGGCACTGCAAAAACAAGAAAAATCCAACCCAAAGAGCTCCAGAAGGAAAGAAATTATTAAAATCAGAGCAGAAATCAATGAAGTGGAAACCAAGGAAACAATTAAGACAACTCACAAAACAAAGAGCTGGTTCTTTCAAAAAATAAACAACATTGACAAACCCCTGGACAATCTGATCAAGCAAAAAAGGAGAAGCTTCAAATTAACAAAATTCAAAATGAAAAAGGAGAGATCACAACAGACATAAGTGAAATTGGGAGAATCATCAGGACTTATTTCACAAACCTCTACCCCACAAAACTGGATAATGTGGAGGAGATGGATAAATTCCTGGACACATACCATCTATCAAAGCTAAACACAGAGCAGATTAATCACCTCAATCAACCCATCACACTCATGGAGATTGAAAAAGTAATTAAAAAACCTCCCAAAAAGGAAGAGTCCAGGACCAGATGGCTTCTCAGCTGAATTCTATCAAACCTTCATGGAAGAACTCAAAGCAATCTTCCTCAAACTGTGCCACACAATTGGTGAACAGAGAAAGCTACCCAACTCCTTTTATGAAGCTAGCATCACCCTAATTCCAAAACCAGGCAGAGATGCCCCAAGAAAAGAAAACTACCGGCCTATTTCCCTGATGAATTTAGATGCAAAGATCCTAAACAAAATCCTCGCAAACCAAATCCAACAACAGATCAAAAGCATTATCCATCTTGACCAAGTGGGATTCATCCCAGGAACATGGGTGGTTCAACATACGGAAATCTGTGAATGTAATACACCACATAAACAAGGTTAAACAGAAAAACCACATGATCGTTTCAATAGATGCAGAAAAGGCCTTTGACAAGATACAACATCACTTCATGATCAAAACATTGGAGAGAATTGGCATGGTTTGTTCATATTTTAACATAATAAAGGCAATCATTTGATATTCTGATGTTTGCTGTCCCTTCTGGAGTAAGGTGGAATATCAGTTGTTTTAATTTGCATTTCCCTAATGATTAGGGATGATGACAATTTTCTTAAGTATGTGTTTGCAATTTGTATTTCTTCCTCTGTGAAGTGCCTGTCCTGTTCTTTGCTCCATTTTGTGTGTGATTTATTTGACTTTTTATTGTTTAGGTTTTTGAGTTCTTTGTAGATTCTCTGTCAGTTGGATATTCAGCAAATATTTTCTCCCGTTCTGTGGATAATGTATTGGCTCTGCTAATCATATATTTGTATGTGAAGGAGCTTTTCAGCTTCATAAAAACCCATTGGTTGAGTGATTATTTAAGGTCCTGTGTTATTAGGATTTTGTTCAGGAAGTCTTGTTCCATTCTTATATCAAGGGATGTTCCTCCTATATTTTCTTTCAGTAGTAGCCAAGTTTTCAGTTTTATATTGAGGTCTTTGATCCATTTGGACTTGATTGTTGTGCATGGCTAGATGTGTGGATCAAGTTTCAATTTCCTGCATATGTTTATCCAGTTTGTCCCGCACCATTTGTTGAAGATGCTGTCTTTTTTCCAGCCTATATTGTTAGGGCCTTTGTCAAATATGAAGTATCTGTAGTTACTTGACCCAAAATCTGGGTCCTCGATTCTATTACATTGGTCTATAGTCCTGTTTTTATGCTAGTTCCATGCTGTTTTATTACTATGGCTTTACAATATAGCTTTAGATCAGGTATGGTGATGCCTCCAGAGGTCTTTCTTTTGCTTAGCACATGCTTGGATATCTGAGGCCTTCCCCTTTTCCATATGAATTTTGAGATCATTTTTTTCTATCTCTGTGAAGAATGATGTTGGGATATTGATTGGAATTGCATTAAATCTGTATATTGCCTTTGGTAGGATTGCCATTTTCACAATGTTAATTCTGCCTATCCAGGAGCATGGGAGGTCTTTCCATTTTCTCAAGTCCCCCTCAATTTCTTTCTGGGGTGTTTTCATTGTATAGATCTTTAACTTCCTTGGTTAATGTTACTCCAAGGTCTTTTCATTGTTGTTGTTGTTGTTGCTATTGAAAATGGGACAATGTCATTTATTTCTTTCTCTGTATCTTTGTCATTTGCATATAGAAAAGCTACTGATTTTTGTGCATTGATGTTGTACCCTGCTACTTTGCTGATGGAGTTTATCACATTTAAGAGTTTTGGGATAGGGCACTTGGGTCTCTTACATATACAATCATGTTGTCTGTGAATAGAGCTAACTTAACTTCTTCCTTTCCAAATTGTATGCCTTTTATTCCTTTCTCCTATCTTATTGCTTGAGCTAGGACTTCCAGCACTATATTGAAGAGCAGAGGTGATAGTAGACACCCTGTCTTCTTCATGATCTCAATGGGAATTCCTTCAGTCTCTCTGCATTAAGTATTATTTGGGCTTTAGGAGCTTTATATATAGCCTTTATTGTGTTAAGATATAAACTGACCATGCCAATTTTCTCCAATCTTTTGATCATGAAGTGATGTTGTATTTTGTGAAAGGCCTTTTCTGTGTCTTTCGAAATGATCATGTGTTTTTTATGTTTGACCTTGTTTATGTGGTGTATTACATTGACAGATTTCCGTATGTTGAACCACCCGTGTGTTCCTGGGATGAATCCCCCTTGGTCAAGGTGGATAATGCTTTCGATGTGTTGTTGGATTTGGTTTGCGAGGATTTTGTTCAGGATTTTTGCATCTAAATTCATCAGGGAAATAGGCCTTTAGTTTTCTTTTCTTGTGGCATCTCTGCCTGTTTTTGGAATTAGGGTGATACCAGCTTCATAAAAGGAGTTTTGTAGCTTTCCCTGTTCTCCAATTGTGTGGCACATTTTGAGAAATATTGGTTTCAGTTCTTCCATGAAGGTTTGATAGAATTCAGCTGAGAAGCCATCTGGCCCTGGACTCTTCTTTTGGAGGAGGTTTTTTATTACCTTTTCAATCTTGATGGAGGTGATAGGTTTGTTTAGGAGATTAATCTGCTCTGAGTTTAGCTTTGGTAGATGGTATGTGTCTAGGAATTTATCTACTTCCTCCATATTATCCAGTTTTGTGGAGTAGAGGTTTTAGAAGTAAGCCCTGATGATTCTCCCAATTTCACCTATATCTGTTGTGATCTCTCCTTTTTATTTCTAATTTTGTTAATTTGAAGTGTCTCTTTTTTTGCTTGATGAAATTGGCCAAGGGTTTGTCAATCTTGTTCATTTTTTAAAAGAACCAACTCTTTGCTTCATCAGTTTTCATAATTGTTTTCTTAGTTTCCAATTCATTAATTTTTGCTCTAATCTTAATTATTTATTTCTGTCTGTAGCTTTTTGGGTTGGGTTCTTCTTGCTTTTCCAATGCCTTTAGGTGGATGATTAGGTTATTGATTTTGGATCTCTGTGTCTTTGTTATGCAGGCATTGAGTGTTATAAATTTTTCCCCAAGGACACCTTCATTGTGTCCCATACGTTTTGGTATGATGTGTTCTCATTGTCATTCATTTCTAGAAATTTTGAAATTTCGTTTCTTATTTTGTTCACTACCCATTTATTGTGTAGAAGTGTGCTTCTCAGTTTCCAGGTGCCATTGGGATTCTTGGTGGGTCTTTTGTTGCTGATTTCTAGCAATATAGCATTGTGATCTGATATCATGCAGGGGGGTATGTCATTCTTCCTAGATATATGCAGGCAGGCTTTGTGACCCAGCATGTGATCCCTTTTAGAGAAGGTTCCATGGGCTGCTGAGAAAAATATGTTTTCTGTCAATTTGAGGTAGAATGTTCTATAGATGTCTTTTAGGTCTAACTGTTCTATGATTTTGTTGAGCTCTCTCGCTTCCCTGTTGAGTTTCTGTTTGGATTATCCCTCTATTGCTGATAATGGTGTATTGATGTCCCCAACTATGATGATGTTGGTGGTTATTTCTGTTTTATTGTCAAGTAGGTTTTGTTTTATGAATTTTGGTGCACCTGTATTTGGTTCATAAAGATTGATGATTGTGATATCCTCTTGATGGATTGTTCCTGTGATCAGTAGGAAGTGGCCTTCTTTGTCTTTTTTTATTATTTTTGGTTTGTAGATAATTTTATCCAATATTAGTGTGGCTACACCTGTTTGTTTCTTATTCTCATTTGCTTGGAGTATCATTTTCCACCCTTTCACCCTGAGGATGTGGCTGTCTTTAGTGGTGATGTTGCTGGGGGGAGAGGCAGCATGGAAAGGAGAGTGTCCAAAGTAGCAGGGGGGGGGGTGATGCAGAATGGAGAGTGTCTGATGATGTGCAGGCAGGCTGATGGGGGGATCCAGGTGATCACTCATGCCAAGCGGTGTGGGTGGAACTACTCTGGCCTGGGTCCCCTTGCCTACAGTTAGTGCAGGAGTGGGACTTTGGCTAGTAAAGCTGCTTGGGGGAATTGGGGGACTGGTGGGTTACCGGAGAATGTGAGAATCATCTAATTCCCTTTTTTGCCCCTCTGCACTCTCCCACTGGCGATATATTAGAGATTTCTCTCCTCTACAAGACCCAGTGACCCCTTAATATCTTGCGTCTCCTTCACAGGGAGTTGCAGCATGGTTAGGCAGATGCCATCTTGACCGTAAGACTTTGCCACTTATTTTAAAGAAATTACAATATCCCGTTTCTTAAAAGGAGGAGGCACCAGGCTTGAGTTCCTGACCAGCCTACCACAAGACAAAAGCAAAATTTTTCCTTAGTTACTTTTATTTTTTTCTCAATTTTTATTATCATTTTCCATGATTATAAAAAATATCCCATGGTAATACCCTCCCTCCCCCCACTTTCCCCTTTGAAATTCCATTCTCCATCATATCCCCTCCCCATCTCAATCAGTCTCTCCTTTATTTTGATGTCATGATATTTTCCTCCTCTTGTGATGGTCTTGTGTACGTAGTGTCAGGCACTATGAGGTCATGGATATCCAGGCCATTTTATGTCTGGAGGGAGCATGTTGAAAGGAGTCCTACCCTTCCTTTGGCTCTTACATTCTTTCCACCACCTCTTCCACATTAGATCCTGGGCCTTGGAAGGTGTGATTGAGATGTTACTCAGTACTCCAGTCACTTCTTTCCAGCACTATGATACCTTCTGAGTCGTCCTAAGGTCACTGCAATCTGAAAAGAGAAGAAAAATGATGTTATGAAATTTGCAGGAAAATGGATGGATCTGGAAAGGATTATAGTAAGTGAGGTAACCCAGGCCCAGAAAGCCAAGTGTCGCATGTTCTCTTTCATATGTGGATCCTAG